>JALGPY010000006.1:47791506-50235673 GCA_023055425.1 Linanthus parryae | reverse complement strand
TGATGAGTTTAAATCGAATAGGGAATGATTTGGGACAAACATCAACGAATTTGGTGAAGATTCGGAGTGGTAATGGTGGTTTTTGGGTTGGAGATGGAGTTCTTCCTCCATGGAAGAGATGAAGAAGAAGATGACTATTTTTAGGGTTAAAGACACTTTCACCCCCACTGTTTTGGATAAAAGTCACTAGCACCCCCCTGAGTTAAATAAAAGACTCTTTATAAAGTTGAGAAAATGCATAATAACCCCAAATAGTTACTAGTAATAAAAGTTAACTTCCTATCAATAAGATTAGCTCCCAACACTTAAACTAATGTCATATTGACACCAAATAATATCATAAAATATAATAGTAGCATATTAACACCCAATACTTATAATAATATTATATTAAAACTCAATATTTATATTAATATCATAAATACCCACATCCACAAAACGGGGTATTTCATACTTCCCCCCTTAAAGAGAACTTCGTCCTCGAAGTTGAAACCACACTCTAAACGACCCCCATCTACGAGTCTCCATTCTAGGGTATAACTAGCAAATGCAACCTAATATCACACACGATGAGTAACATACTATAAGGAGTACTAAAATGACTTGTTTCAAAACTGATTCTTCAAAACCGAAGGATTACATCCTTCCCCCCTTAAAGAAGTGACGTCCTCGGAACTCCAAATACCTCGTCTAAAAGGTGAGGATACTTCTTCCTCATACCATCCCCTGCTTTAATTGTCCATAATACCTTTACAATCCTAACACTCTTGGTACACGTGCCCCTTGTCATGATATCTAGAATCTTAACATGGTCAAATCTTCTGGTTCGGGATCCAATACATGAAATGGTATACAAAACACTCTTCCTTAGTTGCTACACATGGGGCAAGGTATTGTCCAAACCTTTCACTTTTCTCTTCAAGACATAGTCGTATGTGATCATCTGAACACATTGTAAGGCTATGGGGTCGGGATCACAACTATCGCCTATTGATTATTTTCTATCTTATCATGCAGCACTACGAAGATGTAATAATATCACATATATCATACAATGCAACTTAGCAAGTTAGACCATCATTGGGCATTTATAACCAATCTTCCAAGGACAATATTGTTCTTGGGCTTACTTTCCCACGGTAGGTCTCACAACAATATTAGTGTTCTCCATGTAGGAGTAACATCGTAAAACAATCACAATAATCTGAGCCAAAGTCAAGATTACTACATAAATTTATTTGTTCGAGTATTCCAAGTATATAACAACAATGTCAAAAGAAAGTTCACATGCGGATTTGTCTCTTAGTTGTTGGGTCTAACCTTTGAACACGGTCTTTGGTATCATATATAATAGTCTTTATTATAATCCCCCTCCCAAATGATTACAAGCACACTCTTACAACCACTCAACAAGAAGTAGAACCTCTAGTAGCCCAATAAAAACATACAACTTTTAGATTAGCTCCTCCGTGGACATCCATCCCATGAATCGAACAATGATTCGAGTGAAAAGGCTCCAATAATACACAACCTATGACAAAGTGCCTCAATACATCAAGATTTAGATTATAACATGGCCAGTGAGATCACGCCCACAACTCAATCAGTGCCAAAGAAAATATCCTCATTGCTTCAATCATTTACCCAAGTAACTATTGCTATTGTCTCATAAACGGCTCTTGAAAGAGAGTAAGTTCATAGAATCTCCCAAGTTTGAAATAAAGTAATCTTAGTGAACGTAAACATAACCCAATTAAAAGATATTAGATTATGATTCCCTAAACAATGAAAACACGTCCAAACGAATTATAGGCTCTAAAGACGATTCATAAATAAGCAGAAATCTCGTTCCCTTAACGATAGCTGAAACTCCAAAACTGATTTCCAAGGTCAAAACTATATCCGAACGGTACCAAAACGTCTTATCTAACAAAATAGAGAATCGAAGAGATAGTGCACAAGACTCCAAAGCGACATGGTTCCTCCTATCGGTAGACACTTAACCATAGCATGTGATATATGATGTTACCCGGTGGTTCCCTTTATCATTGTTTTCCTACCGTCGTCTGAAAATTCGCCTCGAGCTAAGGAAATAAATAAAAATAAACCATGTGTACCCAAAATAATACGATACTGAGGCACATACTCCAAGCAACTTATTCATATTCAAATAGGTTCAACAATAACGAGACTTGCAAGCTAGTATCCGAAGTCGCCTTTGGTGATAAATCCTTAAAAACATATTTCTATTAACAAAGCTCCAAGTACCTAGTCCGAGAAGATTATAACAACTAGGCGGACTCATTTATCCCGGTACACCATTGATTTATGTTACTCCAAGGAATTCAATATAAGCATAAAACTCGACAAATCTTTTAGAGGTTAATAACCATTCCATTATCCCAAATAGTAGTTTAGTGACAATGCTCCAATCATATACGCCAAACAACGTTATAAGCCAACTATTCCAATGTGAGACCATACTAAAATAAATTAGACTACACTATAAATTTATCTCATTGCTAGCACCAAGGTATTTGAAAGCTTCCAAAATTTAAATCAATAACTCCAGTGATAACCGTTACAACATCATAAACTATTTGTCACGAGGAACAAGGTCCACAAATAAACCAAGGTTGAACATCGAAACTCTCAGTCAGATTGAAAATAAACAAATACATTATGCTTACACAAGATGATGACACAACCCTACGACTAGTGTAACTCCAAGGGCAAACCATGAACAAAGAAATGTTTCTCTCGAATAATAGCTAAGTAACAAGGCTCCAAACATAAATACCCAATGTAAACGATAACATTCTAGTGACCCAGAATACTGCACTTGGTAACTCCAATGGTCTAAAAGATAACAAACAAATCTTAGCCTTTCACCCTCAACTCTAATTTACGTGAGTGATTCCCCATTTTCCTTATTCATTACGGTCATATATAGACAACGATGGAGAGGAAAAAGTTAAATATAAGTTCCACTAAATATAGGCAAGACAAGATAAGAATAGGTACATGCACTAATACAACAATGCGATTCATCAAGACTAGGTAAAAAAATACTTCAATCAAAAGGGAAACTCCGATATTCTTTGATAGACATTTTTCAACTAGAATCCCAAGATTACATTTTCCTAACCACTTTAAAGTTGGCTCTAAAATAAATTTGAATATTTGGAGAATTCCAAAGACATGGTTCTCAAAACGCTTCCCAGGCGAGGGTGGGCGGAAACCTCTATAGTCCACGCTAACTCTTTAGTCTATCATTTCCCATGGGTCCTCCATAGGTTCCTCCCAAGTCTTGTGAGCTAACAACAATACACACTTTATGAAGTGCGAATTTATCACCCATTGACCTTGATGTAAATATTATTTGCTTGGGAAGGTACCAGCATCCCTCATCAACTAAATCATTATACTATCTTTAATTGGAAATCAAAGAATTCTCATCAAGTAACGACTCCACAATGGAATAACTCTGAACCAGGACGTTGTTGTATACCCATCTTATAACAAAAGTGAAAACCCAATGCTCACACCTATCCATGACTTCTTCGATAAATTCCTAACTTGACATACCGTCCAAGAAAGATGTTCTTGTCGGGTGGCTTACCTGAAAATTCTCCGTTGTTGGATTCACTAGGTTGATGGCCATATCAACCAGAGTTAAAGGATACTCCTATTAGACATCAAACATAAAATATTATTCTAGCATAAGGGTATTCTAAGGCTGAATCCCAAACAATTACACACTTAGCAACTTCAATCTAACATTTTACCCAAGAATTCCCAAAACTCAGCGACATTTATAAGAGACAGCACAATGCTGGAGATCAGACTTTTAAGCAACGTATCAAGCTCCCAAAACTTGTTCAAAAATGAAACCTGAGGCTCAACTCTAATTCCATCATAAATGATAAAAACGCTCAAAACTATACCCCGGAAAACAAGACTCTAATGAGATGTTTGTGGCAAACTGTCATCAAGGAAAGAAAATTATACTTCTCGTGTATTTTAGCGATCGATAGAGCTACAAATATAAATTCAATATTTTAGTATTTCCCAACGCATTAAAACTCTCAAACAATCTCTATAACAATTTAATATACCGAAATCTCCAAAGTAGTCAACTCAACCGCAATATGGTTCCGTAAAAGCACCCAAGTCTAAACTTCTACAAACTGGATAAGAAGTATCTAACCACAAATTTGAAATCAAGTCGCCAAACATCTCTCAAACACTTTCGTCTTGACATTATATAATTACATCTTGTTCCTCCTACATTATTATAAAATTCGTAACCAACCCAATGCGTAGGTACTTCACAATTCCTCGATACGAGCTCAATTATCCTCTTTTCTCGCTCATACAAACTTTGCTTGAATGGTATTTGCTTAACTACCAAAATTATTTTGAATCCTCATTCTTCGGGTTCGGAAAGGTAAGAAATTTTAACCCTCTTTGTGTAAAAGCTATTTCTAGTGTTGTGTGTGTGGTCTAATGTCCTACACTATAGCCTATTGTATCATTCATAACGTATCATGGAGTTCAAGTAAACATAAATACATGACATCTAATATCAATTATGCATGAAATATAACACACTGATCATCATAAATCAATTACACATACAATTTTCACATAGACGAAACACATCTTATTTCTCATGCTTCTTTGAAAATTATAAAAGTGATCAAACAGGTAAGCAAAATTATCAAATTTTGTATGGATCGACCTCCTTGAGTCTAATTTCATAATCAAGAATAATCATCTCAAAATAATCTATAGAATTTAATATATGTAGGGAATAGCATAGCTGCTGTTGTAAGCCACCAGAACAGAAACTTCAAATTCCAAGTCTTAAACTGACTTTTACTTTCTCAAGTGGGCTAGGCTTTCACCCAGATATAGCCCTATGTGTCTACCAATCACCATAAAAGTTTTGAGATCCATCCAAGATCTGTAAAGATATAAACTCAAAAATACTACAGATGGCCATTATGAAATTCTACTATTGAACAATAAACTTTGAAAATTCGTATCTAAATCTCCATAACTTATTTGGGATTGAAATTATTATGGCATGTTCCTGAACATGTCTAGTACCTGGGAAAAATTCCGAGAAAAATAATTAAACATTTAAACACGCCTGCTACACCAAATACCATCTGCTGCAGAGATTCAAACACTACCAACATCAAGTTTCCCTGTGTTCCAACTCATGAATGCTTCGAAAACGCAATACAACATCAACTTTAAACCATACTCCAACTCAATAAAACAAACCCTTATTATATTACAAAATGGATCCTCAAAATGTAAGTATTATCCTTTACCAATCAGCGAAATTAACCTACGCAAAAATAACCCAAAAGTGGCTTATGCAAAAACCAATGTAAGAAACCTTAAAACATTGTTTGGCCTCATGGTCTTATTTCAAAGTAAAACTCCAAAAGCATTAGAGGTGTAAGAAATCAAAGAAGCCCAATATGTCTACTTCTCATAATTATTCAAACTTGCTTCCGATTCCATGTCTTTCCTAGGGTTATCCTCGAACTCATCATTCTAACTAGGACCTTCCACAATATCCTCATCTTCACTAGAATCTATTAGGATCCTTTGCCATTTACCATGAGCCTTCATCAACAATTTACACATAAAGTCGGCATTCACTATCCATTCACCATGGTAGAAGTAGTCTTCATAGTTCAACCTATTGAACCTAGCCATAATATCGCTATACTTGGCGATAATCTCCCTAAATATGGGCCCCATAAGTAGAGCCTTCACCATAAAATAAGCTTGGAAAGCGGGATTCCGATTTCGAGTAAACTCCAACGCATTAAACTTATCCTCACAAAACTGGCATAACACGCTTCCTTGCGGTTCTCTTAGTTCTAGCCATCTATAAAAAAAACGACTCCATATACTCTCTTAGTCCACAACTTGTATCATAAATCAAAAATATTTGTCCTTATGAAATAAGTACATATTCCCAAAACTTCAATTTTGATCACAATTCACAACTTTCGATTACTCAAACAATAGACACATAACCCAAACTCCAATGAAAAACTTTAAACTCAAATACTTAGTTAATCGGGTAGGCCAAAGTTCTTAGATAGGAGAGGGTGGGTGGGGATACTCGCTTACTAAGTCTATTTTCTAAAGCACATAATAGATCTATTCAAGACTACCCAAATTCCCAACGGCTTGTCAAATTTAAATTCTTTTCCTATGTCCATTTTAAATTTCCCTACAGGTTTTAAATTTTCTTTTTGGATAGCCTGGCTCTGATACCAACTGTAACACCCCCAAATTGACCAAACCGGAAACCCGGGGATGTCACTCCGTACCCGAGAGGAGCCCGGATACAAGGAGATTTTATAACATGGTTCGCAAGCACAAAACATCCACAATAATAATTAAATCCAATTGAAAATATCGCATTATTAAAAATCCAACATCCTAGCCACAAACCGGCATAACAAACTAAAGTGTTTAAACTAATAAGGAATTCAAATTCAAATGAAATACTACTATTATTCCATGTGATGCGCGTCCCCTCCTACGCCAGATAACCATCTTCTAAAACTGTGGTGCGGAATAAAAAAGAAACACCACAGTACAAAATCAGCATGAAATACTGGTAAATAAACATCCAAACATGTAAAACGATGATGAAATAGTTATAAAAAAATGACTCATTTGTAAGTAAGAGTTTTTCGCAAACACAGCGGTAATAAAGTTGACTCTTGTATTAAAACATAAGAGTTCCCAATTCCATAATATTTCCAACCAATTTCCATAATCATTAGGAAAATCCAAATTAAAATCCATCATTAACTTCTTTCCGTTAACAAAAACCAAAAATCCATTATTAATTCGTTGTGACGGGGGAAACCAAACCATCTCGCAAGCATCCAAGAGCTTAAGTGTCGACACCCCCCAAAGAATCTAGCGTCCATAGGAGTGAGTACAGGGAGCTATCCGGGGACTTGCAACCAGATTAAATAAAAATAAATTGAAACGGAAGACCGAGATCAAACCGTCCAATGCCAATGGTAACCATACCACAATAATAATAAGTGTCCCCGCACAACTATTCCACTTTACGTATTAATGCATTATCATTATCATGGTGATATTTCCAAGAAAAGCATTTATCATGTAGAAATCACATATTGCATGTCACGTCACATAAACACATTTTGAGACGTAAAGAAATACAAGAATTCATTTTGACACGAAAGAGATAAGCACAACTAGGCTTGGCATATTTACTTACCTTGAATCTCAATCCAACGCAATTCAGTTCCTAGTAATACTCGACGTGTCCTTCGTCAACGAAATTGTCGCCTACAAATTTAATAGTATCCTAATCAACACATTGCACACGAAGTCCTATAGGTAAATGAAATAAATCTCGCACTAGCTCTCCCCAACCTTTACTAAGGCGAACAACCTCTTTTATAGAAAAATACACTTTATAGAGTTAACGTATATTATTTGTAAAAACATATCAAAAACTATAATTATATAACTTATAAAGAGATTAATAAATATATGAATAGCCAAGAATGTTATTTTCCCGAATTTGATAACATGACATACTACTACTATTTAAGATATGATTTATATGAAATCATGTTTATAAAAACGTAATATAATTATATAACTCAAAGTAGTAAAGTTTTATTGTTCTTTTAGAAGAATTTAATTAAACATAACCAATAAACGTTATTTTTCAATAAACTAGCTTTATACAAGAAAATAAACTCACAAAGAAATAACCCTCAAAAGTATTTAATAAGACTTTCATTCCCCCAAAACTTCTCTTTTGAATATAGAGTGTAGAGTAGTAAAAAATAGTTGCCAACTATGAGATTCGAACTTAAGACCAACCTTATTACTAGCCAATGGTTTAACCACTGGGCGACTGCCCAACTTGTTGTTTTTACTCAGACTTTAATAATATGAGTTAACAGTTTCTAATGTTAATAATAAAAAGTAAACAAACAGATTGAAAGGAGAACATACGGGTTTTATTTGTTTACCCGATGGAAGAGAAGAAGATGGCGACGGGAAGAGGCGAGGACGTCGGCGGTGGCGGCGTCGGCTGGGCACGGTGGAGGCGACGGAGGCTGGCCGGCGCACGGCGGTGTCGCGGTGGCGGCTCCGGCTCTAGTCGGGGCTGCTCGCGAAACCGAACGGAGAGAGAGAGAGAGATCGAAGGAGAGAGAGAGAGATAGAGAGCGAATTGAGAGAGAAAGAGATTGTGGGTTTAACATCTGAGAATTGATGGGTTTATATAGGTAGAGAGGTGAAGATTCAACCTCCAAGAGGAAACCCACTTTGAAAACTTCGATTTTGAATCGGGACCAAAAATTGGCAAAATTGGGTTGCTTGATGCTAAATTATCGAGCCTTGATGAGTTTAAATCGAATAGGGAGTGATTTGGGACAAACATCAACGAATTTGGTGAAGATTCGGAGTGGTAATGGTGGTGTTTGGGTTGGAGATGGAGTTCTTCCTCCATGGAAGAGATGAGGAAGAAGATGACTATTTTTAGGGTTAAAGACACTTTCACCCCCACTGTTTTGGATAAAAGTCACTAGCACCCCCCTGAGTTAAATAAAAGACTCTTTATAAAGTTGAGAAAATGCATAATGACCCCAAATAGTTACTAGTAATAACAGTTAACTTCCTATCAATAAGTTAGCTCCCAACACTTATACTAATGTCATATTGACACCAAATAATATCATAAAATATAATAGTAGCATATTAACACCCAATACTTATAATAATATTATATTAAAACTCAATATTTATATTAATATCATAAATACCCACATCCACAAAACAGGGTATTTCATCAAAGCAACTAATTTGCAAGCTAAAAGTGAAGATTTGAAGACCTATTTGTGAAGACAAGAGAAGAATATGGGGTCGTTATTGAAGACATAGAAGAAAAGAGGTCAAAATGAGAGTCAAAGGTTGAAGAGGAGGGCAAAATAGAGAAGAAACTAACGGAAGTGGGGCTTAAGTGCAAGTTTTGAAACGTTTTAATGGCTTATTTGAAGGATTTTTAACGGATTGGGGGTCAGATTGCCATTTTTAGAAGTTTTTAAGTAAGGATCCGGGCCTTTTAAAACATTCCAGGAAGCTAGGGGGGAGCCGGGTGCAATTTCCCTAACCCAGCTCACCCCCAGCTCTTCTTCTCACACGGCTCTCTCTCTCTCCCCGTCAAACACGCAGAAGCAACCCAGCAGCTGCCATTGAAGGCCAACCGAAGCTCGAACCAGCTCGACCCCGACCTCGTCTCTTCACCAAATCGCGTGAATTTGGTCCCAATCTTCTCCTTGTCCAACCCTCTTCCTAACCCACTGCTCAATTCGGCCCAAGAACAACCCAAACGAAAAGCCCCAAATCAGCTAGGGTTCGTTAAGCTTCTAAAAATCAACGAAGGGGAAGGTCTAGGACGTATTGGAGGGTGAAGATTGAAGACTTGGGGGCTACGAAACCCCCTCTCACTGCCTAGATAAGCTGAATAGAAAGAAGAAGAAGAAGGGGGTGACGAACCACGCTTTTGGCTGAGCCAAAGCTCTATCTCTCTCTCTTCTCTCTCGGTACTAAACCGATTTCTGGGTTTGTTCTAGTGTTTCCGAGCTCATCCTGAGCTACTACGGAGCCAGTAACAACCAGGGAGGAAAGGGTTAGGTCAGGTTTCAATCTGGGTTTCGAATTGCTCTGTTTTGAGCACTATATTGGCTCTGTTTTGGACTGTGTTGCTGCAGCAGCAGCAACTTGCTGTTAGCTTTGAATTTCTGGGTTTGTTAGCTGATGGTTAGGTTGATTAGAGTGTAGTAGAATCAAACACTAGTAGTTTGTTCATCATTTGGTAGCAAGTTGGTGTTATTTGGTTGAATTGAAGAGTATTTTGAGCTTGAATATAATGACTATTTTCATGAATGCTCTTGATTCTTGTATCTTGCTCTTGAATATGAACAACTAAGCTACTTGTTGGGTTGATTGATGACGATAGATGACTTGTGTGTGAGAAATTCATTGTTCTTCTAGTCTTATAAGTTGGATGTCAAATTCGTAGTATTCAAGTTTGATTATCAAATCCGAATTGTGGCTTGATCTTTCATATGGATACGCTCTCGTTTACATATGAAAGATGCTTGACATAACTCGATTTTGCATTTCACTCTTGAATACAAGAGCTAGACAAATCCTCTTGCTATATAATCCATACTTTTCTTTGACATAAACTTTGGGTGTTGATGCTCACACACAAGGCCTCTATAGGAATCGATTGACCCAACTTACTCTCTAATTGACAAACTTGTTTGAATCATATTAGTAATAGTGTTAGTGGTTGTTTCCTTTCTTAGTTATTTGCTCTAGCAATATCAACAACTCCTGCTCCATCACTTGAGTGGTGGATTCAAAGCTTGGCTAGCTCTAAAGCCTTTGAGAAACTCGTTTTGTTAATTTAGTTAGTTGCTTAGTAAGTTTACTAGTTAGCTTAGAGTGTTTAATCTCTTTCCCAATCTTTGTGGAAATCGACCCCGTTCTTACTCGGGTACTACTTAGAACAATATTCCTATACTTGGGAATTATCGCGAACAAGTTTTTGGCGCCGTTGGCGGGGATTGGTGCTAAGAGACTCACTCTTTAGTTACTTTCATGTTTTTCTTGTTTTTATTTTTTAGATACGCTTGAAGAAAATTCCGGGTTCATTTTTGAACTTCGGAACAAAAAAAAAAAAGCGAAAAGTAAAAAATCACAAAAACATACTCCTAGCTTGTGTTAGGCAACCCTCTTGAACTTAATTTGAGCTTGGGTTGCATGAGTGTGTGGCAACGTGATAGTACTCATAGATTGCATCGCACTTTATTTGAAGAAGATGGTAGAAATCCCTTTAGTGAAAATACTTCTACTAGTGATAGTAGTAGTTTAGCCTAATCCAACGATTCTAGCTCTCTTAATAGCTTTGAAATCATGGATGGAGAGGATGGGCATAGTAGCAACAATGAGATGATGCCATTTCGCTCACTAAGAGATTTGATGCATCCATCTCGACAAAGTTCACCATCTTGCTTTGTGTTTCCATTAAATGAAAGAAACTTTGATGTCAAACCGGGCACAATTCAACTTCTTCCCAAGTTTCATGTCCTAGAGTCCGAGAGTGCTTACTCTCATCTTAAGGATTTCAATGATATTGCCTCAACGGTTAATTGCAATGGTGTCTCTAGTAACACCATAAGGCTTAGATTGTTTCATTTCTCTTTAAAGGACAAAGCCAAGGCATGGCTTCACTCTTTGAGACCTAGGACCATAGGCACATGGGAAGAGTTAGAGAAAGAGTTTCTTAAGAAATTTTTCCCTACTTACAAAACAAATGCCATAAAAAGGCAAATTGTTACTTTTTGTGCTAAGGAGGGAGAGCCACTTCCCCAAGCTTAGGAACGCTTCAAGGATCTCCTCATTTCTTGCCCTCACCATGGATTTGAGACATTGAGGTTAATTACATCCTTTTATGATGGTTTGCCATGCGACCATAAGCACAAAATTGAATCCATGAGTGGGGGAGATTTTTTCACAAAAGGTGAAGATGAGGGTTGGGATTGTCTAGATGAAATTTGTGAGAAAGTCCAATCTTGGGACATTAATGAGCCTTCTAAGGATGCTAACTATAAGCCTAAAGGTACTATGTATCAACTTAAGGCTAAGAGTGAGACATTGTGCTCATTTTGTAGTGATAACTCTCATGAGTTGAACAAATGTCCCGATTTTCTAAGAGCCCAAGAGCTCATGGGTGAGCAAGTGAATGTGTTAAATTCTAACAATTATAGTAAGCCCTATAATAACTCACCCTACTTGGAGACATACAACTCCAATTGGAGGAATCACCCAAATTTCTCATGGAGACAAGGCCAAGACACCCAAGTAAACCCCTCAAGCTCCACTTATGTTCCTCCTAACAAAAGGAGTATGGATGAGACTTTTGAGCAATTTATGGCTTCCCAAAACCAAACTAACCAAGATTTGAGAAATGCATTAGCTAGGTTGGAGTCTACCATAAATGCTCAAGAGAAGGGAAAATTCCCATCTCAACCTCAACAAAACCCAAAGGGCCAAAGCTTTAACCATATGGAACATGCTAAGGCCATCACTGTTTTGAGAAGTGGGAAGGTTGTTAACAATGGACTTCCAAGTGGGGAGTCCAATGAAAATGAGGGAGAAGAAGAGTGTGAGAAGAGTGATGACCAAGAGAGAGTTGTCGACTCACAAGAGTCACAAAGTAGTCTTGACAAGGGGAAACAAGTAGTGGAAGAAAGTGAGGAAATTAAGGTTCCTCCACCATTTCCCCGAAGACTTTTAGCCTCTACTAAAAAAGCTAGCAACCAAGATATTCTTGAGACATTCCAAAATGTCAAGATAAACATCCCTCTCTTGGATGCTATCAAGCAAATTCCAGCTTATGCCAAGTTTCTCAAGGATCTTTGCACTTTCAAGAAAACTCTTCAAGTGAGAAAGAAGGCTTTTCTCACCGAGCAAGTGAGTTCAATTCTCCAAAATAATCTCCCTCCAAAGTATAAAGATCCGGGTTCACCTACTATCACTTGCAGCATTGGAGATCATAAAATTCACAATTCTTTATTAGATTTGAGTGCAAGTGTAAACCTCCTTCCATACTCGGTGCATGAGAAGTTGGGGTTGGGTGAGTTGAAACCCACAAGAGTGACTTTACAATTGGAGGATAGGTCCACTAGAGTCCCTAGAGGTATATCATTGAGGATGTCTTGGTTCAAGTGAACCAATGTTATTATCCGGTGGATTTTATTGTTTTAGACACCTCCCCTTTGGCTAGTGGCACTTCATCCATTCCTATTATTTTAGGAAGACCATTTCTTGCTACTTGTAATGCAATAATAAATTGTAGAAGTGGTATGATGAATATTACATTTGGAAACATGACGTTAGAGCTTAATATTTTTAATGCATGTATTCACCCAAGCTCACAAGATGATGATGATGTGTGTGAAGTGAGTTGGGTAGAATCATGTGTTGAAGATATTTATACTCTAGCTACATGTTCCAATGATTCAAGTGAGCTTACTTTAGAAGAATTGGAATTTTTGTATGATGATAACACTCCCCTTTCATCTCTTCTTATGGAAGAATAATTTGACTTTGATGAAGGGGAGAGACTCTTTGGCCAACTTGACCAAGTCATTGAGTCGACTCATGAGCATTCTAGTGTTGATAGTGAGTTGGATGGAAGTGAGTGATACCTCCTATTGTGAGGGTTCCACCAATTTGTGAGTTGAAACCCCTTCCTTTAGATTTGAAATATGAATTTCTTGGGGTTAATGATACTTATCCTATTATCATCTCATCTTCCCTTAATGTTGAGCAAGAAAAGAGGTTGCTTGAAGTTTTGAAGGATTACAAGGGTGCCATAGGATGGTCCATTGAGGATATTAGAGGCATTAGTCCTTCCATTTGCACCCATAGAATTCATTTAGAGGAAAATGCCAAAACTTTAAGGGAGCCTCAAAGGAGGTTGAACCCTCACATGCAAGAAGTTGTGAGAGCCGAGGTGCTCAAGTTGTTGGATGCGGGTATGATTTACCCCATCTCGGATAGTAAATTGGTAAGTCCTACCCAAGTGGTCCCTAAAAAATCGGGGGTCACCGTTGTTGAAAATGAGAAGGGTGAACTTGTGACCACTAGAGTTCCTACTAAGTGGCGGATGTGCATTGATTATAGAAAATTAAATGCCGTCACTAGGAAGGATCACGTTCCCCTTCCATTCATAGATCAAATGTTGGAAAGGTTAGCGGAGCATGATTTTTATTGTTTTTTAGATGGCTACTCGGGTTATAATCAGATTGCCATAGATCCAATGGACCAAGAGAAAACCACTTTCACTTGTCCATTTGGAACATTTTGCTTATAGGAGGATGCCTTTTGGTTTGTGTAATGCCCCGGCTACTTTTCAACGTTGCATGTTAAGCATATTTTCGGTCATGGTAGAAAAATGCATGGAAGTTTTTATGGATGATTTTTCGGTTCATGGAAACTCATTTGATACTTGTCTTGGAAATCTTGAGATGTTTTTGAGAAGATGTGAAGAAAAGAATTTAGTTTTGAATTGGGAAAAATGTCACTTTATGGTTAGGCAAGGAATTGTTTTGGGTCATGTTATTTCTTCTTATGGTATTGGTGTAGACAAGGCTAAAGTAGATGTAATTTCTAATCTTCCACCTCCTAAATGTGTTAAGGATGTTAGATCTTTTATAGGTCATGCGGGATTTTATAGGAGATTTATCAAGGACATTAGCTCACTTGCTAAGCCCTTGAGCAATCTCCTTCAAAAGGAAAACTCATTTGAGTGGTCTAGTGCATGCCAAGAGGCCTTTGAAAATTTGAAGAATTTATTGGTAACGGCCCCTATCATGCAACCACCCAAATGGACTTTTCCTTTTTAAATCATGTGTTATGCTAGTGACCATGCGGTTGGTGCCGTTTTGGGTCAAAGAGGTGAAGATAAGAAACCACATGTTATCTATTATGCGAGTAGAACTTTGAATGATGCTCAATTAAATTATTCCACTACGGAAAAAGAGCTTTTGGCCATGGTGTTTGCTATTGAAAAATTTATGCCATACTTGCTTGGTTCAAAAGTGCTTGTCTACACCGACCATGCCGCCTTGAAATATCTTTTCACAAAGAAAGATTCCAAACCTCGTTTAATCCGTTGGGTACTTTTGCTTCAAGAGTTTGATATTGAATTCAAGGATAAACGAGGTGCGGAAAATGTTGTGGCGGATACTTGTCTAGGATTGACACTCCTAAGCCTAAAATCTCCTTGCCTATTCTTGAAACTTTTCCGGATGAACATCTCTTTGCCCTTTTAAATGTTCCTTAGTTTGCCGATATTGCTAATTATCTTGCTTGTGGAATTTTTCCGGAAAATTTAAAAGGGCAAGAGAAGTTGAGATTTGTGAGAGAATGCCGGAATTTCTTTTGGGATGACCCTTACTTGTTTAAATATTGCCCGGATCAAATTATTAGAAGGTGCATCCCAAATGAAGAGTTTCATAGTGTTATTTCATTTTTCCATGAGTATGCATGTGGAGACCATTTTTCGGCTAGAAAAACCGCCGCCAAGATTTTGCAAAGTGGTTTATATTGGCCTACTCTTTTTAGTGATGCATTTCATTTTTTCAAAGCATGTGATAGGTGCCAAAGGATTGGAGGAAATATTGGAAAAAGAAATATGATGCCCTTGAACCCCATTTTAATTATTGAAATATTTGATTGTTGGGGTATTGACTTCATGGGTCCATTTCCATCATCCTTTGGCAACCTATATATACTCTTGGCGGTGGATTATGTGTCAAAGTGGGTTGAAGCCATACCTTCAAAAACTAATGATCATAGAGTTGTGATTAAGTTTCTTCAACACTACATTTTATCTCGTTTTGGCATGCCCCGAGCTATCATTAGCGATGAAGGGACACATTTTTGCAATAGGCCTTTTGAGAGCCTCATAAAAAAGTATGGGATTGTGCATAAAGTTCGCACACCATACCACCCACAAACTAGTGGGCAAGTGGAAGTTTCTAATAGGTAAATTAAAAGAATTTTGGAGAAAACGGTAAACCCAAATCGCAAAGATTGGTCTTTGAGGTTGGTTGATGCTCTTTGGGCTTACCGTACCGCTTACAAGACTCCCATTGGTGTGTCTCCATATAGACTAGTGTATGGTAAGGCATGCCATCTTCCGGTGGAGCTAGAGCACAAGGCCTATTGGGCCATCAAATTCTTGAATTTTGATCTTGCAAAAGCGGGGGAAGAAAGGAAGTTAAACTTGAATGAGTTAGAAGAGCTTAGAAATGAAGCTTATGAGAACACTAGGATCTCTAAGGCAAGGACAAAGGATTATCATGATAAACATATTGTTCCAAAGTCTTTTGAGCCTAATCAAAAAGTTCTTCTCTTTAACTCAAGGATGAAACTCTTTGGACGAAAGTTGAAATCAAAATGGAATGGTCCATATATTGTGAAGCATGTATATCCTTATGGGACCATTGAAATTTTGAACCCCAAAAGTGGGGAAGGTTTTAAGGTGAATGGCCAAAGATTGAAACCATATGTTGAAAATTTTGAGGCCAAGGTTGAGTCCATTTCTCTTATGGACCCAACCTATACTAACTAGTGTTCACCAAAAGTATCACCTTTGTAAATATTAGTTGTAGTTCTTTTGCTCTTGATTATTTTGTAGTTTGCTCTTGGAGGAGGATTTATGCTTGGTGGCCAAGAAAGCAAAAAATGAGGTCCATCTATCCCTTGTCTCTTTATATGAATTTGTTTGCTCTTCCATTGTTCTCACACATTGAGGACAATGTGATATTTTAGTTGGGGGGTGGAGTAGATTTTATTTCTTTCTTAAATGGTTACAAGCATGCTTTTTCTTCATTAGTGATTTACATGAAAAATACAAAAAAATGAAAAAAAAATGAAAATCCAAAAAAAAAAAAACTGAAAAATTGAAAAAAAAAAATGTGTGAATCTTTCATGAGAAGCATCACTCTTTCCCCGTGTCAAACAATAGAATTTTTATTCTTCTTTCTTTGGTAGTTTTATTTATTTTCACCTTTCATCTTGAGTCTAGATTTTATAGCTTTATTGAGTCTTAGGAAGTTATAGTTGAGTCACTTATTTTGAAAAAATGAAAAAAATGAAAAAAGAAAAAAAAATGAGAAAAGTGAGAAGGGGGAATTTTATGAAGCTAGATGTTTTCAAAAAATAAAATTTCTTAGTCCATGTTCTTTTTATTTTTATTTTAGAAAGGAATTCTTTGCTTATACTGAATACATCAACACCAATATCCCACCTTCCGCGACATCATGCGTTCTCACAAAGCGACACACTAAATTTACGTTTTATGTTTAAGTCCTTCAAGCTAAGTTGATCACAAAAACTTTGACGTCTTTTACTTTTGATAAATGGTGCATTTTCTAAAGCTATTTGAACTTCACAAAAAGATTTTTCTCTATTCGTTTTTGCGGTGGAAACTTGTACCCCATTGGAGTGGTGGTTACCAATGACACCCCATGCGATGTCTAAGAAATAGAGGGGTGTCCGGGGAAAATGTTACGTCACCACCTAGATAGCTCCCTTGGTTTAGCTTAAAAAGTCCACTCGCTTGTATATTCCTCTATTTTGTTGTGGGTCTTGGAGAGCCTTGGATTTGAGGTTAAAAAAAAAAAAAATCATGATAAATCGCACCATCTATCAAAAGTTCACAAAAGGATCATACAAGCCGACAACCACATCTCCCCTTCTTAAAATTTTTTTGTTCATATCTTTGGAAGTCCATCTTACATGGGTGCTTTTGAATAAGTATGAGAATGTCTAGTTTCTTGTGATCCTTATTTTTGAAGGCATATTTTCTCGCAAATTGGACTTAATAAACAAGTTTTGTGGATCGCATGAGTCACCTTCTACCAAACACCGCCCACATTTGTATGAGTATATGCTTAGACGTCCTTAGGCTTCTTTGTCAATCTTCTTGGACTTTGAGAATTTATTTGAGGAGACATTTATGCATTCTTCTTTTTCCCCCACCAAAAAAAAAATTATAATTAGCTAGTAACTCTTAGTATTTTGTTTCTTTGAGTCCTCACTTAGGATAGATGATGTGTTTGTGCGTTTTTGTAAATATTTGAGTCTAGTTTAGAATTGATTCAAGCCTTGTATAGTTGAGTGTGTGTCTCTCATGATTGGTTCTTAACTAAATTACGTCTCTTATCGCTCTCTTTGCTCGAGGACGAGCAAAAGGCTAGTTGGGGGGGTGTGGTGATGAATTAACATTGCATATTTTAGTATGTTAACGAACTCCTCTTAACTTGCTAATATATGTAATTTATCTATTTTATCTCTCTTTCTAGACTTATGCTTGTTTTCGTAGTTTTGGTTGTTTTCTCTCATTTTGTAGGCAAAGAAGTGAGTTAAAACGCAAGGGGCTAGTTGTGAAAGCTTGAATGAGGAATTTGAAGGCTTAATTTGAAGGAGTCAAGTGATAAAGAGGCTAAAGTTGAAGACAAAGAAACTAATTTGCAAGCTAAAAGTGAAGATTTGAAGACCTATTTGTGAAGACAAGAGAAGAATATGGGGTCGTTATTGAAGACTTAGAAGAAAAGAGGTCAAAATGAGAGTCAAAGGTTGAAGAGGAGGGAAAAATAGAGAAGAAACTAACGGAAGTGGGGCTTAAATGGCTTATTTAAAGGATTTTTAACGGATTGGGGGTCAGATTGCCATTTTCAGAAGATTTTAAGTAAGGATCCGGGCCTTTTAAAACATTCCAGCAAGCTAGGGGGGAGCCGGGTGCAATTTCCCTAAACCAGCTCACCCCCAGCTCTTCTTCTCACACGGCTCTCTCTCTCTCCCCGTCAAACACGAAGAAGCAACCCAGCAGCTGCCATTGAAGGCCAACCGAAGCTCGAACCAGCTCGACCCCGACCTCGTCTCTTCACCAAATCGCGTGAATTTGGTCCCAATCTTCTCCTTGTCCAACCCTCTTCCTAACCCACTGCTCAATTCGGCCCAAGAACAACCCAAACGAAAAGCCCCAAATCAGCTAGGGTTCGTGAAGCTTCTAAAAATCAAAGAAGGGGAAGGTCTAGGACGAATTGGAGGGTGAAGATTGAAGACTTGGGGGGCTACGAAACCCCCTCTCACTGCGTAGATAAGCTGAAGAGAAAGAAGAAGAAGGGGGTGACAAAAACCACGCTTTTGTCTGAGCCAAAGCTCTATCTCTCTCTCTTCTCTCTCGGTACTAAACGGTTTCTGGGTTCGTTCTAGTGTTTCCGAGCTCATCCTGAGCTACTACGGAGCCAGTAACAACCAGGGAGGAAAGGGTTAGGTCAGGTTTCAATCTGGGTTTCGAATTGCTCTGTTTTGAGCACTGTATTGGCTCTGTTTTGGACTGTGTTGCTGCAGCAGCAGCAACTTGCTGTTAGCTTTGAATTTCTGGGTTTGTTAGCTGCAGGTTAGGTTGATGAGAGTGTAGTAGAATCAAACACTAGTAGTTTGTTCATCATTTGGTAGCAAGTTGGTGTTATTTGGTTGAATTGAAGAGTATTTTGAGCTTGAATATAATGACTATTTCATGAATGCTCTTGATTCTTGTGTCTTGCTCTTGAATATGAAGAACTAAGCTACTTGTTGGGTTGATTGATGACGATAGATGACTTGTGTGTGAGAAATTCATTGTTCTTCTAGTCTTATAAGTTGGATGTCGAATTCGTAGTATTCAAGTGTTGATTATCAAATCCGAATTGTGGCTTGATCTTTCATATGGAAACGCTCTCGTTTACATATGAAAGATGCTTGACATAACTCGATTTTGCATTTCACTCTTGAATACAAGAGCTAGACAAATCCTCTTGCTATATAATCCATGCTTTTTTTAGATATAAACTTTGGGTGTTGATGCTCACACACAAGGCCTCTATTGGAATCGATTGACCCGACTTACTCTCTTATTGACAAACTCGTTTGAATCATATTAGTAATAGTGTTAGTAGTTGTTTTCTTTCTTAGTTATTTGCTCTAGCAATATCAACAACTCTTGCTCCATCACTTGAGTGGTGGATTCAAAGCTTGGCTAGCTCTAAAGCCTTTGAGAAACTCGGTTTGTTAATTTAGTTAGTTGCTTAGTAAGTTTACTAGTTAGCTTAGAGTTTTTAATCTCTTTCCCAATCCTTGTGGAAATCGACCCCGTTCTTACTCGGGTACTACATAGAACGATATTCCTATACTTGGGAATTATCGCGAACAATAGCATAGCAATGGATATGTTGCACGTGCCACATTACATGCTTATATGCACATGATATGTTATGTGTTCTATTGTATGGTACATATTAGGAGATGGTATAAGATTATGGTGTAGAGAGCAAGACTGAAAGATCACACGTTTACAACTCCATAAAGAGTCATGAATTAGACATCCTTATCAGTGATAGAAACCATAGAGATAGTTAACGCTTCTAGAAATACAGATGAAATTAGAAGATAACCCAAATTAGAACCAACTTACCATAAGGTGACTTAAAGAGGGGACTTGAATTACGATCTAAAGGAAATGAACTCTCCGACAACATCGAAACGACGAGCAGACTCATGTGATACCACAAACGAGGAACCTAAAGTAAGCAATCTAGATAGTTTAACACCCTAGCCTAGGCAAGATCAACCTAAATATCAGGAAAACAAATCACTACAAAAAAATCAGTTTATTACGACGAGTAAACTCGTCGTTAAAACCCGTAATTTCGTCGTTAGAATGAAAAGACGACGAGAAAAGTTCGTCCAAAAAGCGTCGGAATAACCCCGTCATTGGTTCGACGAGGCGACATATTTTCCCAGTGGTCGCTAAAAGTTTTTTACCGACCACTACTGCCGACCACATCTTTTTCGTCTTTGATATTTTTCCGACGACTTGCCGACCATTATATTATGTGGTCAAAATTTTTGCCAACGAATATTTCAACCAAATTATTTAGTCGTTAATCTTTTCCCGACCACACGGCGACCATTTACTCTTTTAAAAAAACTAATGCCGACAAATTTATCGACTACTTATTCCTGTCGTAGGTATAATGCAGACTACTTTACGCGTCGTTGTTAAGTTTTATTCGATTGTGTATTTTTTTAATTTCATTTTCACGACCAGTTTAATCGTCGTAATATGTATTTGTCGACATACTTCCTGGTCGTCTTTTTATTTTGGTGTTACACATAGAAGACTACTGACGCAGTCCCCTATCTCATAAATTTCTTGAATCTGCTCATAAAATAAATCAAAAAAACCAGTAGCCAGGTGATCATTTTTGATCACCCATGTATACACTCATACAACACCAACAATTGCAAAATACTAGTTTTCATTCGAAGCTTAATGCAACCAAACTTACACCAACGTACAGTTACAAAATATCAATTGTTCGAAACAAGCCACAAAAACCCGCCCATATACACATCCACACACAAACTTCCTCCAAAAATTAGTTACAATGCATGTCCACAACAATTTCTCCAAATTCAATACATTGTTCAGATTTCTTTAACCCTTGTACCTTAGAGTGATGGCGGAGAAGTGTTCATGTGTTGGCGCATTGAAGAATTAAGAAAATTAAAAAAATAGTTCATGAAAATTGAACATGACGAGGGGAACAAGACTAAAATGATGTTGTTTGTATGCATGACATACAAAAACTCGCAAGCCCAAAAGCAGAAAAAGTATCGAAGCGAAGTATTCACAAACAACAGACGTTGTAAAAAAAGTATGTGGTTCACCTATTATTTAAATTAATGTTCAACGAATTCCAATAACTGAAACTGTTCACATATCCGCCACTATCTCATCATGAATGAACTTAATGCATGCCTCCTAAATGAACATCATAACAACCACCAACCAGTAATAACCATGCAAATATGCACCCACAAAAACTGAATCGCAACTGTTCGAATTCCCAAAATTAATGATGGGTTAATGACCTACCCTCCCTATTTAATTTGTAACCTCCATTTCATTCTCAGGCACAGCAAATCCCCTCCCCGTAATCTTCTTACCATGGAACCCATTTGCAAATGCCTACGTGAAGAGGAGGAGGTCACCCGTCCTTTCACAGGACTGCCAGGGTCCTATGTGGATGTTCCAATAATCATCTCAGATGATGATTCAAGCAGTGACAACGAGCCTGCTGTCGGGTTGTTTAAGAAGAAGAGATATAGGCTTGAGGAAGGCCCGATGAGATATGCAAGAAGATACGAGATACTGCGGAAGATGAAGAAGAGATACACAGGAGAGGGGGGCTTCGGGGACAAATCTTGAGACCCCCGATGAACAAGTGAAGGACGACAATGCGGAGCCATCAAACCCCAAGCTCCAGCACTAGCCAGACTTCTATTTTCTGTTCTTACTGTTGTTTTATTTTATGTTATTTACCTGAAATTTTTGTTTAATTTTGTCCTGAAGACACAACTACTTAAATTCTCACAATTACTCAACTGTTGCAACCACAGAAATAGATATCGATCAGTCAACTGGTGGAGTTGCATGTTCAACGCGTAATCGACAAGAACAACACAACGGTAAGTAAGAAAGCTTTCCAAAACAAGACGCGAAGAGTTATTTCACCCGGTAAAACGAAACTCAATAAGCCTAGAGCCATGGTATACTTTAAAACTGAGTTTCGTAAAAATAAATTTGGAGGTCACATTATCAACTAACTTAATTAGTTTCATATATCCAGGACGTACTTGAAGATATCACTTTCAACTATATCCAAATTTAAAGTGCCACAAACTTCATGCATACACGAAAACAACTAAAATTTAATTTATCTACACAGCATACTCGACATGTCAGTTATTCACATATTGAAGTGAAAGTTTAAATTTAAATTACCTTAATAATGCTCCAAAGATGATGAAGAATGATGCCCGCTCGACGCCTTCTCGACCATCGGCTGGTTGGCCATCAAGGACTCCATGCTCTTAAGCCGTTCTTCCATTCAGGTCATAAGGTTGACAGATTCATTTGCCCTTCTCACTGCCTCTTCAGCATATTTCTCGGCTTCCTTTGCCTTTTTCTCAGCCTCCTCTTCTCTTCTACTGGCCTCCTCAGCGCCTTTCTCTACAACCTGTTCCCTAAGCTCAGCAGCTTCAGCCATCCTTTGTGCTTCAGAAACCCTGGACTCATTACCCTCTATGCCTTCTTGAAACGTGAATGAAGTCCTCAGGAGCTGGCTAACACCATATCCCGCTACAAATCAACTCCCGCCCCAACAACCCTCTCCACTATCTTATCTTCGGTCAGCAACCTCTCCGTATCATTATCCCGCATCTCCACCATCATTCTTTGTAGTTTAAACAAAGCATAAAATCTTCACACCATAGCATGTAAAATAAAACATGGCGAGGGAATAACAAAACTAACGTGCTTCTCCTACACATCCGCACTTATCCATGTCCCTGAGTTCGTACTGGTGTGTGTTGTTTTGTAGCTGTCGATGAGGGAGGGGTTCTCCTGCACAAGATAATATTCCAAATAAATATTTCATAAGGAAATAAGTTCTAGCTATGAAACTTATAAACCGATGCGAAAGAGCTGATGACATGGAACTTACCATCTCATATAAACGCTGGACAATGGACTTTGAAACTGCGGTAGAAAGATGTTTTACTTTTGATCGGTTCAACTTAGCCATGGCACTCCTACATTGCTATGACGTAATAGTGGACATGAAGTCAAAAGCGAACCTAAATTAGTTTGATGCAATGAAAAAGCAGTCAATATTTTACCTTCCACCCATCTGTCCGAAAAAGTGCGCACACTTTTTCCCACTGCTCCTGGGAGAAACTTGGTGCTTGGTTTCTAATTGCTTCAGCAAGGGTGCGGAAGTTCTTGAAGTGTGTGTGCAGCTTATAACAATACTCACTATAAGCTTCCTTTGCCATATAATTCATGGCCCGTAGAGTGGTTTTTCTGTTGAAGTTGAGGTCAAATAGACCCTGCATACGACAAGATAAGTGGTCATAAGTACACATTCACAGAAAGTAATTGCAGGAAAAATATGTTCACACGTATTTTACGTCACTTACTTGAAGATGATCAAATATGGGTTTCAGGTCAACCTCGTCAATCTCTTTCCATCCAAGCTTGTCCAGTGGTGCATTCTTACGCACTGCTATACCCACCTCTGCAGTGACCTCCTTCGCATTTTTGCCAACTGGCTTCTTCTTTCCAAGAGGGATGTTCACAGATAACTTCCCTCCCTCGCCCAATTTCTTCCTCGTTGAAAGGCCACGATTCACGCCTCTTCCTCTTTTGCTTGAAGGCGGACCGACCTGCCACAATATTATTAATTACTTATTAGTTATATTATGATCATAAAAGGTATATATTAGGTGGGTTAAGAGAATGAGATACGTACTCGGTGTAGGTGGGGCCCCTGCGTCGTTCTGTGTAGGGGCGGATTGAGCCACCGGCGTAAAGGGGGGCCTGGGGGATGAGGGGGACCCGACTTGTTGAAGCCGCTGCGATCTCCTCGGTGTTGTAGCCTGGGACGTCACGTTCTGCAAGAAAACATTCAAACCTGTGAGCTGAAGAAATAATTAAAAAAAAAAGACGACGAACAAAAAACAAAAAAAACATGTTAATTGTATAAGTACTGACATCAGCAGCCATTTCACCGGCATTCAGCTCTCCCATTGTCATGTCATTAGTCTTGCGGCCCCTAGTCAATGGCGGCGACCGTCCCTCAATTTCCTGTGATTCCTCATCGGCCTGCAGTAAGATATAGAACTACCGAGATCATGTACGGCAATCACAAATCTTCAAATTCAGTAATCATTCACGAATACCCACCTCGTCGACCAAACTGTACGAGTCTTTTCTGTGCTTCCTTTTCAATCCTCTTGATCCCACTGCAACTGCGAATGAGAACAGGAATCACTAGCTAGGTAAAAGAACCAACAACCAAAAATCACCAAACCAAATACAAGTACAATGTAAGCGGAAATGGATATAATGTTACCATTCGGTTGAGAAAGCCTTTCAACAGATCTTCTTATCAACTAGGAATAAAAAAGAAACATGTCATAAAACAAGTGAGCAAAACCATCGGTCGCATTTAAAAGATATATTGAAAGCCATAATATAATCCATGACTGGTTCTTCATATCACACATATACCTCACTGTCAGATAGAACTTCCTCCGCCACTGCAGCCTTAGGCGTAGACCTATTTTGGGCTTGACCATTACCCCCCTCAACAGTCCTTCCTTTCCCACTGGGGGATTTGCGTTGCTGGATCACAGGTGGTAAAACCTATAACGTTTGCACGTAAAGGTTACATTTCAAGCCTAACATTAATAAGAAAGAAAACAGGGATGGTGTAAATTGGTCGAAACATGATCTACATTACCTCTGTGTTTGAGGGAAACATAGATGGAGACCTCTTGTCAGCTGGTCAAGGAACCCCATGAACAGCTGCAGCATTACCGCGCGGGGATTTACGGTGTTGATTGGCTGTTGGTAAAACCTACAGCATTTGCACGAAAAATGGTACATTTCAAAAGTATTAGTAATATTGATTAAAACAGTGGTTGTAAATTGGTTCAAACATCAACTAAATTACCTGAATGTTGGCCAGAAACTGTGGCTTCCGTGGTGCAGTAGACGTAGCCCTCTTCACGGCTTATGTATGACCTACAACGTTTTCACAAAAAACGTCACATTTCATGATTACTATGAATATTAAAAAAACAATTATAGACCTGATCACCTTAATACTTGCGGTGGTTCCCGGATCTATGCCGGAAACGACACTCTTCAACTTCTTTGCCTGATTCATACTTGCCAAAATAGACGATAGTACCTATTAGATAAAACCTCATTCCCAAAGTGATTTAGTTTCCCTTCCAATCAACACAAGATTGGAATGCTAATTAAATGTATTAGCCTACTGTTACAACTTACCCTCTTGGTCGACATTCAACTTCCTCGCAGCATTCGATCTTTCAAGGTTTTTTTGCTTTAGCCCGTTCCATCAAATAACAGGTGGTACATTATACGCCTTATTCTAAATTACTAACAATTAGATGTGAGGAAGCAATGAAATTCCAATAAGATAGAAATATCATCAGTTTCACAGATATACCCGCAATGTAACCCCTCCAGCACCAGTGTCAGCACTTCCATTTAGGCCATCGGTGCCCAAACTATTCTCTCTTTCCGACACAGCCTTCCGCGTTTGTATGCCTTCAGAAATACTGGAAGCGCTGCTCCTCAGCACATGCGATCCTGCAGGGACTAAGAATTACAAAACAGACTTGTAAGATTATAAGCACAGCAGATACAGTAAGGATGCATCAAACACAGACGAAGGGTCATACTACCCACGATGGCTGCCAGTGCTGTCGAGCTTGGCCAACCCCTTCGTCGGATTGGCTTGGGCAATTTTCAGCATTAACCACGTTGTGAGATATACGTAAGGAACTTTTAGCTACCAAAATATTTAAGTTACAAAAAGACTAACGTAAAGTGAAAATAAACACTGCTCGTTACATATAAATAAGCGTTCACACTAACAGAACATAACATATAACCTATATCTTCACCTTCTGCGCAGCAGCAGCACCACCAACAGAATGATTCTTTATGAAAGTTCTGCGAGCTTGTAGAAACTTTTGTCGAACCAGTTTCTGTAACTACACAAGAAAGGAAATATCTGCAGTATGAGTCGATAATATGTGAAGACATAAAAGTTGCAATAACGTAGGATAACTCTCACCATGATTTCCGGACGACGAAATGTCCTCCGCGACTTTTAGTGGACTGAGCCTGCCCGACCGTCTAATCTTTTTGGTCGTCGACATCATGTAATCTTCTTATTTACAGGATATAGCAAATGTCAATACAGAACCCTGTAATATGAACTGAGAATATTTGAATTACTTGACATGTCAACAATTTACGTAATCCTCACCAAAGCATTCAAAGCAAGTCGTCGTAATCCTCTACGTAAACAAATAGCACGCAGGAAATGCAAACCTTCATGTACAACATATGATCTAAAACAAAACAACTTAAACATATCATCATTCCAAATCACTGAGATCCGTATCGTAATCATCATAAGCGTACAATCTTCGCTTCGGTAGTCCGTTTCATCCTCAAATGCATAATCCTCGCCAAGTGTTTCTTTTAAGTTGTTTAAATAATTAGGATCCACAGTAGGGGGATCCTGAACAATTTGAGTAGGCAAAACCTCATCTATGTTAACATCTACTTCAAACGCCTCACCGCTGTTCGATGACTGCTGATAAGCATCCTCAACTCGTCTGTCTATATTTCCATCATTCGCTTTTGGGACTTGATAAGATCGAGCTTCTATCTTCTGCGCTATTCGCCAGTTCCTACCCGCAACAGTGTCCGGAGCATAGAAGGCTTGTCAAGCCTGGGTCGCAAAAATGTAAGGATCATCTTTATACCAAGTCCTAGAGACGTTTACAGAAGTAAAGTGGCCAGCTTTCTTAATGCCTTTCTTATTTCCTACATTAAACCAATCACACCAGAACACCATAACCCGGTTGTGAGTTGGATATGTTAGTTCAAAGATGTCATTTACTGCACCATAACAATCAATTTCCTTGCCTAAATGTTCCAACAGCACAACAACTCCGGAATTCTGGGTTGTCTTATGTTCATCATTGGCACACGTGCGGAACCTTATGCCATTCACAACACAATCCTTATACCGACACACTTGCTTGTCAGCACCACAAGCGATTGAATACAGTCCATCGGTTGCTTCTGCTAATTTTTCAAGGCGCTTTCGGGCCATCTGAATGAACGGATGTATATTGAAGTTTTAATAAGAATTCAAATACATATAACATGTTCATGACGAGGCCAAGAGAATGAAAAACCTACATGCCGTTTAAACCAGTAAGGAAACTCCCGCCGATGCATATGATCCCCACGTTCTTGTCAGGTTCAAGCTCGTGGATTTCTTTTATGGTGTTGTCTCGATTCAGAGTAATATCAAGATTAAGTACGCTTAAATATTTATTTAATTGGCATCCAATAATTAAGAAAATTTTATAGTTGAACCACTCACATCAAATACGGCTCAACCTCCGTACAGTATTGTAAAATATACAAACTGATCTGCTCATATTCCTCTGCTGAAAGCTCGTAAAAGGATAACCCGTCAAAGGGTGAGCTGCACCATCGAATATGGACAGATTCGGCATATCAATAGTGTTGACCTGCCCACCGTTGCTCTCAATCCTATTAAATCTCGTATCAAATTCGTGAAGATACATCGAGCAGAATGTGAGACAGTCATTGTCGATGAAAGCTTCAGCAATTGAACCCTCCGGCCTCGCTTTATTTCTTACATACAGCTATAGCGTATGTAGAAATCTGTTTTAATAACCAGTACAGACACCGTAAAAATTACGTCTTTTCAAACATATTATATATATTATAACTCATGTATTATACCAGCACCTAACCTTTCCATGGGATACATCCAGCGAAACTGAACCGGACCCCCGTATAGTGCTTCTCGCGGCAGATGAACCGGCAAGTGCATCATGATATCGAAGAAGGAAGGAGGAAATATTAACTCAAATTTACTTAATATCAACGTTATGTCTTCTTCCATTTTTTCTAAACTCTCGGCAATCAGAGTTCTTAAGGTCAGCTTCTTGAAAAATGCGCTCAGCTCAGTAATAGCAACGACAACTTTGCTGCTGAGGTGGCCACGTCTTGCGAGTGGAAGCAGCCGTTGTAACAGGACATGGTAATCGTGGCTCTTCATTCCAACTAACTTGTTATCTTTGACACTTACACAAGCTGAAATATTTGACGCATACCTATATGGAAACTTAATCACTTTTAACCATTCACATAAAATTTTCTTACCGGTTGCGTCCAAGGTATATGGTGCCTTGGGAAGTTTCACTTTCTCCCCAACATTTTCTTCTAGAAGATGCAATTCCGGCCTAATTCTTATACGCTTTAAATCCCTTCGTGCATTTGCAGGATCTTTACTTTTTCCTTAAGTACCCATCAGCGTCCCAACAAGACTCTCGCAAATGTTCTTCTCGATATGCATTACGTCCAGCTAGTTTCTTGTTTTAAGTTCATGCCAATAAGGTAGTTCGAAGGATATACTTTTTTTCTTCCAATTTAACTCTTCCGGGGGACGGTTCAAATTCCTTTTGTGATTTGCTTCCGTATTCCCCAATCTCAAGTCTTTGGGAAGTTTCTCTAACTGCTTCAGAATGTCATCCCCGGTTAACTCCTTCGGCTTCTTTTTCATTTCCCTCTTCCCAAACTTGGTACTAGTCCGCCACTTATGTTTCGGCCCCAAGAACGTACGAGCACCCATATAAGCTTGCTTCTTACTAAAATGTAGCCTGATCGAATCTGTGTCCTTGTTACAAGGTAGGGAAGCTAGTTTTCCTTTGGTGCTCCATCCCAACATCATTTCATAGGCGCGAAAATCGTTAATTGTCCCAAAAAGTTCAGCAAGTAAGATGAATCGCTCACCAGTTGTTGCGTCATAGGTCTCGACACCTACTTCCCACATCTCTTTCAGCTCATCAACCAAGGGACGCAAGTAGGTATCGATTGCGTTTCCCGGGGACATTGGGCTAGGTATCAGAAGCGGCATCATCAGAAAATCTTAATTAAGACACCCCTCAGGGGACATATTGTACTGTCGTGCAGCAACATGCCAAATACTGCAAGCACTATTCATCATGCCGAATGGATTAAATCCATCTGTGTCTAGTCCCAAACAGACATTACGAGGATCCCAAGAAAACCACTCATGCGCTTGGTCAAACTCTTGCCACTGCTTTGCATCAGCGGGATGAGTTATGACTGAGCCATTTTAGACACGCTCTTCCTTGTGCCATCCCATTTCCTTAGCGGTTGTTTTTGACATGAACAACTTTTGCAGCCTCGGTTTAATTGGAAAGTATCTTAGAACATGTCTAGGAACTCTTTTTCCCTTTGTGGTACTGGGCTTATATCTTGGCTCACCACAATCAGGGTTTAGACAGTGGTCTAGGTGTTCGTTTTCTTTCCAATATAATGTGCAGTGTTTAGGGCATGCATGGATGTTGATGTATCCTAGCCCTAGTCCACGCAACACTTACTTTGCTTCATAAAATGACTTAGGTATTGAGTGACCAGGAGGTACTAACTATCTAATAAAATCCAACAAAAAGTTCACAGTTTTGTTACTCCATCTACAAATTGTCTTAATATGAAGCAGTCTGACGATGAGTGACAACTTAGAGAATGTTTGACACCCAGGGTATGCTTCAGATTGCGCATCCTTCAACAACCTGTCGAATTCATGGTGCCCCCCCCCCCCCCACAATCGGTGGATGGTACAGAACCGAGCGAGGGAAGTGTTCCCTCCTGTAAGTCCCCGATTAACCCCTCCATGCCATCACCTATTTCTGCAATTTCATTATCCCCACTACCAACGGTACCATAATCTATACTGACACTTTCCTCCCCATGGTAGATCCATACTGTGTAGTCCTTTTGTATACCGTTCAGATGTAGATGCAGATGCTCTTTAACTTGCTCAACACTTTAATAAACTACATTAACACAACTACGGAAAGGAAATCGTACCCTATTAGAACTATCGGTATGCAATCTAGCAACCTCCATAAACCCAGCAACTCCTTTAGTAAATTCAGGAGAAAACTTATCAGTCAGCGACATCCACCCATGATCCATTGAGCTTACACAATTAAGAGTAGACATCGATATTTCCCTACTACAACCTATCCTAAACAAGACATGCAGACAACACGTACATGTAGGAACATGCATGCATAGTCGACACATCGTCAAAAGTCCAGAGAAGAACACAGAAAAGGTGCAACTCACGATATCACACAATCGCACAAACTGAACAGCGGCCAAGTGTAACTTTCCTTCGATTGAATGGAGATCCATATCATCACGGCCTCTTCAGTGAGCATGAAGAGACTTAGATCTGTACTCGGAGCCAAGTAATTCGTATTACGCAGTCTGCAAAAGGATTTCCCCCCCCCCTTGCATATAACATATTGTCTCACCACCAACCAGTGCCATCGATAGAGCCACATCATCACACTCTCTTACAGTTCTCATGAAAACCAAATAAGAGATGAACACCAACTTAGAGTGAACATTCAATTATTAGTTAAGAATGACATAATATCAAAAAGTACACATTAAAACATTTTACCAACCCCACAGAAGTATGTAAATAAGCAAGCATTTCTGAACTTCAAAAGTACAAATCGAACGTCCAGTGCAATTCATAAAAAGAGGCTCTGATCAGTTTCATCATCAAAGACAGATAAGATCTGCTCACAGGCTGCAAAATGATTTTGCCTTGCCAGTATATTATATCCTATCAGCTTCGACGATCGAATTCGAAAGATCTTACGGTACTAGTGAAAGCTTGAACGAGCAAATTCGAATCACTGATATATCATCACCGCCTCTTACTGTGTACTATAGTGAAAGTTTCAACGCAACTTGCTCAATACATTTTTCAAATGGGGTTGGAATAAAGGAGTATTGTAACTGATAGCACACACTATGCACAGATTATAGACAACAAGCAATCCAAATATTAACATAAGTTATGATCATAAAATTGCAGCCACATAAGTTTGCACTGTACCTCCTTTCAAGTTTCTTAGTTGTTTAACATAAGCTCCAATTCGTCTGTCTTCAGTACAAATCGGCATAAGAAACATGATGTATGATTAATATGGAACATGATGGATCCACAAAGAAACAAATTACGACTCACAGTACCAATACTAATGAACTCAGATAATCAGCAATATAGCCAGTCAAGTCAAACAGACAAGTCGAACGCCACATACGACTCACAAAGTTTAAGGAGTGAGGGATTGACCTAAGCACACAGAGACTTAGAGCTAGCATATTGATAGTTTAAGATAAAGACAAACAGAGAGAGGGCTAGGAAGAACATATCATGACACTCGTCAAGTGGTACTAGTACTGTTCATGTATCAAATTCAGAAGATGCATGTCAGTAGTCACACGTAGCGTTGGCACGTTAATAAATAACATAACCTTCTCATGTATACAGAAAAACACATGAATGCCCCAAATAAACAGTTTAAAAATGACAACATACTAAAGAACGAACACTTACAGCCACATAGCAAAAGAATAGCCCTATATTTTTCATTTCAGCCCTACGCAGCCCCAAATTAAAAAACACTAGTTTGAATACAGGTATTCTTGCAGTTCTACAGCAGGAATCGACCGGTGATAACAACAGATATGAACAAGAACAAGAATTAACAAGATATATAAATAAGAACAAGTAATATTTTAGCAGATTTTGATAGAAGAAAGACCATACTGAGCTTGCTTGAGGCCAAGACGAGACCGACTCCATGGGTGCTTCAGTGAACACTCTGACGACTTTCAGGCGCCAATTAGACGAGATTAAGCCTTTGTTCGATCGATTCAAGAACAGTTGTTCGATCGTTGGGGGAGCTGAGAGGTCGCGGGAAAGGACTTGAGAGTTCGCGCCGGAGGATTTTTTGTGGATAGGGAGACAATGAGTGGAGCATAGGGATCCAGATCGTATTTGTTAATTCATTCCACACACCATATTTAATTATGTTAATTGTATTCTTTTTCCCATATTTTTACTTATTTCAATTTCCATCCCCTCAAAACGGTTTAGGGTTTAGGGTTTAGGGTTTACATGAAATTAAGTTGGAGACCATTGACTAGTGCCCTTACAAGCTCGCGATCAGGTGTTCATGGCTAATGGATTAGTTATTTAGAGTAGGGATCGCAAAGTTGACCGTTGACTGTGGAGTGAACTCTCTAGAGCGGAATATTAATTAGTTTTACGGTTAAGTGGGGACCCAATCTTTACCGTTGACTGTAGATCAGTATCTAGACTTTAGAGTTAACCATGCATTGAATTTGTTTGATCAATTAGTTTCACCTTTTCGAGATAGCAACGTATGCCGAACGTAATAGTGATTGTCTTTCGATTTAACCGTAGACGGTACAGTTCACTGTTAAGTTTACTGTTGTCTTCCTTTAACCCAACTTAATATAGTGTCACATGGTGGTAACCCCAAAGCTGAAAGTTAACTACATAATTAACTTTAGAGTTGACCGTTGACCATACAGTTATGTAATTTAGTAGACTGTTGTCTTTCTTTGACCGAACCTAATAGTTTCACCAAGTGGTAACCACAAAGTTATAAGTTTAAGACGTAATTGACTTTTTAGTTAACCTTTGACCGTAAAGTGGACTATTTACTTAACTCTTTTATTCCTTTGACCGAACCTCATAGTGTCACGTAGTGGTAACCGCATAGTCGACATTTGACTACGTAATTGACTTTTTGAGTAGACCATTCACCGTACAGTTGAGTATAGTTCACTGTTGTCTTCCTTTGACCGAACCTAATAGTGTCACGTAGTGCTAACCGCTAAGTTGACAGTTGACCACTTAATTGGATTTTTAGTTGACTGTTGACCGTAAAGTTGACTATTTGGTTCACTGTTGTCTTCCTTTGACCGAACCTAATAGTGTCACCAAGTGCTAACCGCAAAGTTGACAGTTGACCACGTAACTGACTTTTTAGTAGACCGTTCACCGTAAAGTTGACTATTTAGTTCACTGTTGTCTTCCTTTACCCAAACCTAATAGTGTCACGAAGTGCTAACCGCAAAGTTGATAGTTGACCACGTAATTGACTTTTTAGTTGACTGTTGACCGCACAGTTAACTATTTAGTTCACTGTTGTCTTCCTTTAACTGAACGTAATAGTGTCAAGAAGTGCTAACCGCAAAGTTGACAGTTGACCACGTAATTGACTTTTTAGTTTATCGTTGACCGCACAGTTGATTATTTAGTTCACTGTTGTCTTCCTTTGACTGAACCTATAAGTGTCCCCAATTGATAACCGGAAAGTTGACAGTTGACAAGGTAGTTGACTTTGGAGTTAACCATTGACCACACAGTTGACTATTCAGTTAACTTTTGTCTTCCTTTGATTGAACCTATAAGTGTCTCTAATTGGTAACCGGAAATTTGATAGTTGACAAGGTAGTTGACTTTGGAGTTGACCGTTGACCGCACAGTTGACTATTTAGTTCACTGTTATCTTCCTTTCACCGAACCTATAAGTGTCTCCAATTGGTAACCGGGAAGTTGACAGTTGACAAGGTAGTTGAATTTGGAGTTGACCGTTGACCGTAAAGTTGACTAATTAGTTCATTGATGTCTTCCTTTGACCGAATCTAAGAGTATCACGAAGTGCTGACCGCAAAGTTGGCAGTTCACGGCGTAATTGACTTTTTAGTTGAACATTGACCGTCTGACTATTTAGTTCACTGTTGTCTTCCTTTGACCAAACCTAAAAGGTTCACGAAGTGCTAACCGCAAAGTTGACAGTTGACCACGTAATTGAATTTTTAGTTGACCATTGACCGTAAAGTTGACTATTTAGTTCACTGTTGTCTTCCTTTGATCGAACCTAATAGTGTCGCCAAGTGGAAGCCGCAAAGTTGACACTTGAATACATAATTGACTTTGGATTTGACCGTTGACTTTACATTAGAGTATTTAGTTCTCGTTGACCTTGTTTGACTTAATATATTAGTTTCTCTAAGTGGAAACTACGAAGTTGGTTTTTCTGAGTGGAAACTACGGAGTTGGTTTTTCTGAGTGGAAACTACGAAGTTGACCGTTAACTGCATTATTAAAATTTTGCCTAAACCGGACGCCGTAGAGTTTTCCTTTTTGTTGACCGTGCACTTTATCTGACCTATGATAAACTTAAACGTAGACTGCATATTGACTCATGAGTTGACGATTGATTGTACAAGTTACTTTTTATTATATTAATTTGTAGACTTTCATTGCCTATTACTAATTTACAATCTACGGGCTTTAGGCCAATTATCAACAAGCAATACAGTTTCCATTACTAAGTCAGAGGTCACAAAATGTTAACAATAGTAATAAAATATTTCAAACCAAGTACTGGATTAGATATGTTGCAATGATGTTAGAAAACACATTGCAACATATTCATATATAATAATAAAGATCAAAACTACATTACAAATACATTGATTTCATAAACATAACTAGGACGCTATTATAAATCCGACACATGCGACACAGACGCCAAACAAAAATCCAACAACACTGAAAAGTATCCAGTTATTCTTTGGTGTAGAAGCATCACGTTCTGCGAAACAATTGGACGGAGAGGCAAGTATGTCAGCACGACGGCGTTCCAGATCCGCGAACAAGGCATTCGTAGCCTCTTCATAATCTGTATACTTGTGAAAGCAAGCACCCTTGTATCCCGTTGTTTGTTGCTGACACTCTTTCCATGAATTATATACGCCGCTTTGTCGGCCAACAAATACAGCATAGTAAGTCTGTTTGCGATTCATTTCTACGAGACAGCACACACAGACAGTCAATAACAGATAATTAGGAACAAACTACTACAGTCTGGCTCTGAAGTGCAAACCTGTTTCAGTCAATAGCAAATTATTACAATTCTCTTACAATAGCCAAACTGTTTCAATAATAGTGATCATAGGCTCAGACCAGTTGCTGAATACAGAATAAGAGATGATCACAGGCTGCAAAAGGATATTGCCATCACGGCCTGTTATGATCACTAATATAAACTCACCTGCTTATCATCGATCTCAGATACAACACAGTCAGAACTACCAAATTTAAATCCATAATCGCTAGTCACACGAAGGCAGCATATATAGGTTAAAAAGTAAGAATCTGGGTCCTATGAGGATTCTCCAAGAAATAGTACTATAAGAGGATGCCTTAAGATATACCGTAATTCAGACCCAAAAATAGGGACACGGAAGGAGGCTCAGGTCAGTACTCATGAAAAGCAAATATGCTGCAGAAGGATTTTTCCATGCCATTCATATTACACTCTACCAGCTTCAAAAAAGTGTATTCGATAGAACCATATATATCATACAGACTATTCAGAAGCATGAAGAGGCTCAGATCAGTACTCATGAAAAGCAAATAAGAGATGATCACAGGCTGCAAATGGATTTTTCCTCGCCCATATGACACTCTATCAACTTCAAAGAGTGAATTCAATATATTCATATCACCACAGAATCTTAAGTGAGCATGAAGAGGCAGTCTAAAATCGGTACTCATCAAAATAAATAAGAGATGATCACAGGCTGCAAAAGGATTTTTCCTTGCCATGCATATTACACTCTATCAGCTTCAATGGGGGAATTCTATAGATTGATCCAAATCATCACAGCCTCTGAAAATCTCACAAATAGTCACAAATGCACCGACACAGGACACAACATAGCTATATTTATATAGATCATCAGTTAACTGGTGGACTGAGTACCAAAGTTGTCCACATAAACGAGACGCAAAAAGTTATTTCACTGGCAAAATGGAAGGCAAGCAGCAAATGCAAACCGTGACTTTAAAAGTTTAACTTCGAAAATATAAATTTTCACACATAGACTGTCAACTAAACTAGGATCATCCATCACAGACATAACATTCTTATATCCAAAAATATCAGACAACTTCATGCATATACTAAACAATTGAAAATTATCGACACCAACATACTCAAAATGTCAGTAATTCAAACACTGAAATGAAAATTGTCATCTTCAATACAGACAAGGAATTAAAACCCACACAGAAAAAGAAAAAACTCCACAACAAGGTATTTGAATCAAGAAGAAAGAACGCTTTAAATATGATACCACTAAGCCATCGCATAACAACGGAATCCCCAGTATACAGATAACCTAATCTATTAATTGTAAATCGAATCAGCGAATTCTTACTTGAGTATTGGGGCAACTTCGATTATTCGACGAAGTTCTCAGCAATTCTGATCGATGACAACCGGACCCGTCAAGTTTCCAGATCTAAGTGCCTCGTCTCTCCCTCTATCTTTCGGTTTACGTGGTTAGCTCTCACCTCACACAAAAATAGTCTTGTGGTTATATATGCGGCTATGGTGGGAGTATCGATCGATGAAGAACATATGAAGAGCTACAGATCGAGAAGAGATAGGGACTTGTGAAATCGATCGATTTGGCGGCGGAGTGTAAAAGAAGAAGAACAGAGCTAGCTAGATCGAAATGAGGAGCTGATCGGGAAGTTGGAAAAATTTCAAGGGTTTATGTTTTGGTGAATATTGATGAACTGGGTTTTGGCTCTAAATGTTCGTGAATTGTTAGTTTCCCCTCCAATAGCTAGATCAAAATGTGTGGATGCTATGTTATAAGTTCGAAAATCTTCAGGTTTATGTTTTTGGTGAATTGATGAATTGGGTTTTGTCTCTAAAATTTTCGTGAATTGTTAGTTTTCCCCTCCAAAATGTTTGCTGAAATCTTGAATTTCCGCCCTTAATGATAATAGGTGGAGTTAAAAATTTTAAAAATTGTGTTTTGACCTCAATTGTTTCATGTAATTATAATTTCAGCCCAAAAGTTTGCTCAAATATTTGTTTAGATCCATTCCCGACAAAACTACAAGTCGTTGATAATTTTTTATTTCGGATGACAAGTCGTTTCCCCGCGACAAAAACACAACTGGTCTTTAAAAATATAAAAGAAGAAAAGGCAGATAACTAACTGATAAAAAAGACTCTTTGTACTGCTTTTAAAGACCATAATCCTGGTAGTCGGAAGGAAACGGGTCGCTGATAGCAGAATCTGTTGTAGTGAATGTAAGGATGAGAGGACCTTATAACTAAGAATTATGGAGAAAATTTAAAGAGACGTTTGAAGTTAGACCAAATGTCACATGTTTAACCCGCTATGTTTCAGACATTGATATGATTTAGGATTCTCAGTAATGTGTGAACTGGTAAGCCTTTACGAGTTGTTTGGAGTTATCTAAGTCAACGATATGCTTGGGTAGCTCCCTCCCTTATGGTATATATATTTTTCATAAATTCTTTATTTGAAGTCTTGCCATTGAATAATTACGTTTGGGGCCATTGGATTCTCATTCTCTTATCAGCTGTTCTCGGGGTTTATACAATTTTATCGGGATTATTCTAAGTATTTTTTAAAGCAACAAATATAAATGTTCTTTATCAGCCCTTGTAAAATGAGCTAGTGGAGGCAATGTCTTACCTTGTATTCAGGCATATTAAAATTCGACCGGATGATAAGGGTATGACGACCTAGATTTCATTAAGGGTGAGGTTACTAACTATCAATACGAAATGGAATAGGCAAGCGAATTCTAAAATTCATTTAAAGTCGTAGGATCTTGAAGGATATCTTAAATTCCGACTCAACCATTTTGGAAGATAGACATAATTTCATATAAGGATTCACTCTATAACAAGAGGGACAGGGTCAACATGCTACAAAAAAATACGAGTACCCATGACTTGTATTCGACCAGTGTAACCATCCCTCGTGGCAACTTATATTGAGTTCTGGGGACGTCAATCATCTAAGGGGGAGAGGATGTCGCCCTCCGTTTAGAACTGCCTCTTGATATCGCCACGTGATTAGAGCCTCAGTGTCATTAAGAAACGCCTGACTAACATTTAGTGAGTAAAATGAGTTATAGCATCACTTGATGTTACGCGTACTTTCCATACTATACTATGCGCATAAAATAGAGGTTTCAAGCAGTTATTTTCAAAATAGATGACTAGTGGGGAGGTAGATGTAATTTTAGATGCTATTAAATAGTTATGTTGGGGGGTTAGTTATAAAGCTTACGAAAATAGGGGGGTGTAACTTTTTTTACCTATTAATTTTCCTAGGAAACAACATTTGTTTTGTTCCCAAGCATTTTCTCTCCCTCCCTCCCCCGTACATCTCTCCCTCCCTCTATATCTACTTCTCCTTCTCTTCACGGCACAAACCACCACCCCCGAGAAACAAAACCAACCCCAACTCCACCATCTCTCTTCACCACCCTCTCTGCCTATCTCTCTGTCCCTCTCTCTTCTCTTTGCATGCCTCAACGAAGAAGCAGCAGAAGCGGCAACAATGGTCGCTGCCACCACCAGAAAGGCCACCCAAGCCACCACCACCCCTCAGTTCTCTACACTGTCTCCCTCGCTCTCGTTTTCCTTCCCTTTTCCTACCAGAAGACCAAAGACAGGACCAGGAAACAGAGACAGTAGCAGCAGCAGGAGCGGCGTTGCCGCTGGCATCACCATTAAAACCGGCGACCTAGCTCATCGGAGCTATCCGGTGCTACCAACCACTTAAAATTTATTCCGAATAACTCATAGAGACCATAGGAGACAAGATACGAACCCATATGGAGCCAAGAACGATGGAAATGTCGCCGAAGAACACCATCGCCGACCCATTCGACGACAAACTCAGACCGCCTCGTTTCTCGACCGTTTTCAGCGATTTTTTGGCTTGGGTAAACTCTAAATCATCCAATTTTACATTTTAGTCAATCAAAATCATGTCTTGTAGCTTGAATCCTCGGTTAGATTGATCAATTTGATAGTTCAGGTAAGGGAGTGAAAGTGTCTTTTACATAAATTAGATGTAAAAGGAAAAGTGTTGTTTCAGAAACTTGGAGGGGTTAAAGTGTCTTTTAATAAACTGGTCTTGTGAGTGTAGGGGGGGTGCCTGTTGTCTTTTAGAATAACTTGGGGGGTTCTACGTGTCTTTTACTTAAACTTTACACTTTTCTGTAAAAATAAAAATTAAGATTTTGGAATAAAAATACTTTCTAAAAATAATAATTTTCGTCCTCGTTCAAGAAATATAACTCAGGTATTGAAATAGTGTACGGAATGTCTATTTAGAAATAAAACTAGAAATATTTTCTTAAAGCTAAACGAATCTTGTGTTAGTCGCTTAACCCTCGGTTCGGTTTGTTTAAATACTTGTAAAAGTGATATTTGCCAGATTATAAACCTTGTTACATTGTGTTGAGTATCTAAAAGTAGTTTTCTTAAAAATCTAATATGCTCATTAATAAATATCGCGTTTTAGTTAATCTCAAAGGATAGTAAGTTGATATTTAAATAAATTGGTTATCAAAATGTGATTTCAGAGCAAAATAAGTAAGAAACTAACTTGGGAAATAGATATGAAGAGCTCTTAAGTAATGTTTTATCCTTTTCTAGTTCCAATAATTATTTCTCATACATGTAAATAGATAATAAAATAACTCTTGGTTTTCTACTAGCTATTTCTATCACTTAAACAATTTAGTATCTAGTTATTTTATTACTAAAAAATATATCTCCAATAATTACTTCTGTCAGTTAAACAGCTTATTATCTACAGACATAATTCATCTTAGAAAGTTAATTATAATTGATAGAATATTATGAATAAAATATGGTTCTTTATAATGAAATCTAAGCTTGTATTTTCCTATTTTAAGAGATTATAATTAAGAATTTCTAAAAGTAATATCATTTTCTCACTATTTAAAATATAAGGGTATTATTTGTGAAACTGAATAAAAATACTAGATCATTATGATTTGAGGATATGATCATTATAAACTAGCACACTCTAGACAATTATAGTAACAAAGAAAGATTTAGAGATTGTGTTAAAATAAATTGGTCTTTCTCAAGTCGTCACTTGCATATCACGTGCTAGTCGAACTTTCGATTAATTAGAAATTATAAATTTGGAGGTGAAAAATTTGTACACGAGAGCTACATCTACTTGTTGAGATTACGTGCTATTTGCCGTGTTATTGAGGTGATTAAACATGCCGAGTCTAGCGTGCACTAGCTTCTTTCGTTTCGAAATATGATTTTATATATGTCTCATAATGTGTTTATGACTTACACGCGTCACTTGAGATTGATAAAGTTTTGAGATAAATGTTTTGATAATGTGACACGAGAATAATAATGTGTTAATAACGTAAAGTGAAAAGAGTTGTGCGGGGATCGTTATTATTATTGTCGATGTTGACTTCGGTCACGACCTGTGATTAGATTGGTCGAGTTGGATTTGTCAACTCGACTCGTATTATTTTAACCCGGTCGCAACCTGCCAGGTCGCTCCATGTACTCACCTCTCAGGCCGCGAGGAGTCTTAGGGGGGTCGCGGCACTTAAGGTCTTGGTAGCTTAGTGAAAGTAGATCTTCCCCGTATCAACAAGTTAATAATATGAAGTTGTTTGAGAAAGAGAATTTTATGAATGGAAAGAAGAGATAGATTGCGAATGATATTCCCCGTTTCAGATATAAAAGAAAGAATATATAGATTGGTTATAATATTCACCGTTTGAGATACAAGAGAAGAATTGAGATGCAAGGTAAAAAATAAAGAGAATTTCTTATGTATTCCTGTATTCATTCTTTATTATCCAAGGATTTACTCAGTTATTGTTAATTCCCATTTATGATTGTTTTTGAAAGAATATACCTCATAACCTGTTTACAAGCTTGGGTGTTTACTTACTCAGTATTTCATTGCTGACTTTAGAAAAAATGCGGTCTTTGTATCTTTCCCCCACAGGTCTTAGGAGCGGGATTATGGGTTAGCGGGATTCGAAACTCATCTAGTATTTATCCGCACTCTTAGTAAATATGGACTCTACACAATATGGATCTTTTGTATATTATACAATTCAATGTAAGTTTGTTCTAAAGTATGTAATGGATGACTATGACAGTGTTTGTGGTCGATTTTCGCCATTTCACTACGAGTAACACCCTCCGAGGATCTCCGGTCCGGAACGGAAAGCTTGGGAACGAGGGGTGTTACAGGTGGTATCAGAGCAGACAATCCAAATAGGGAATTAAACCTGTAGGGTAACGCAAAACGTACATAGGACAAGATAATGAAAATTGGAAAAGCCGATCGGGTTATGCGTAGCTTAAGTGTTAGTATACTAGGTCCCACCCTAATCCTTTGATACTATTATTTGGTTTGATTTGAGAAGTTCATTCGTGATAGATTGATTTAAAAATGTTATTACTGTGATATACAATGAGAGGTATGGCTTGCAGTAATTAGATTCAGCATTATGAATTATGTGTTGTCCTATCTGAGGAGAAGAGTTATACGAGTATTCACGATAAGTGTTACTCCTACGAAGGAGAATAAAGATTATGAAATATGGGAACTAGACTATGGATTGCAGATAATATACTGATTAATTTGAGAAGATGACTTTCATGTGTATCACTGATAAATTCTATATGCTGCATGTTTAATGTCGCTTTGTATGTGATAATTAACCTGATAATTGTGCAAGAGAGCATAGGTTTGGCCTAGAAATGTGTTTGAAGGACCACTAAAGTACTACACTAGGAAGATGTGACAAAAACAGATGGCACAGAACAACAATCCCATGGGACAAATCTTAGTTCGCCAGTAATGATTCTAGGCTACGTGACTCTTATTAGAATCCTAAGGGAAGTATCCAATTTTGACCATTGGAGACTTTGGGCTTAAAAGATGTAACAAGAACGATAAGATATTTAAAATGTGAGCTAGATTCCTGAATAATTTGGTGACGTAATCAATGTACTGGTTGGGATGGTAATTTGGAGTTAGGGGACCAGAATGAGGTATTTCTGATGATTAAATTGAGTTATCTTAGAAACGGTCTAGGAAGCTTCCACCCAGCCACGCCTAAGACAAGTGACTGTGAACTCAACTTTTCGAGCTTTCGACGCGTTTTTAACTAAAATCTTACATTCGTAGTTATTAGATGATTTTCAGGGTTGATTCGATTATACATGTCCATGAGTTGTACTCATGAGACAAACCTAGACTAATTTGTCATAAATAATTTGGGGGCTCTGAGGATATCTAGCTATGTTAGGCGTTACTTGGAGTCTGGTTACCTTAATATTGCTTGGATCAAGATGTCCATTCAATTATGTCTTACTTTCGAGGTCATGGGACTCACTTGGAAAGAATAATATTTAAAATGTGAATAGATATTGTTGGTTCACTGATGATCGTCTACAAGACTTGGATGTTCCCTATGAAAGACCACGATAGATTTATTCTAAAGTATCACATTTGGTGTTATCATAATGTTAAATTTTCGGTCTGAAGATTATTTAAAGGTTTTAACTCATATTTTAAAATTCCACTTTTAGAATTTGTTATGTCATAGCGATGACTCATGAGTTATTTTTCTACTATGATAAATTCTGGAAGTTTTTATTGGTTAACAATCTCAATACTATCGTTACGATGTTCTGCTAGCACAGGATGTGTGGATTACTTCTAAGAATTATATGCTACACGTATGCCATTTTGAGGTTCTAACATTTCGTTAAGCTAGGGGGAAATATTTTACGTTCTTCAAACTCGCGCTGTTTAGCTTATGTAGCGTGTTACGTACTTCATGGAGATGATGGTGTCAGTACTAAATAGAATATGTCAATAATATTTTGGTTTTCGTGTAAAAATTGGAGGCATATTAAAGCTTTACTTTTGGAGATTTGTTTGGATATAGCATGATGTCAGTCAGTGTTTCAAATTATTTGATTAAAATCTTGTGAATCCAGGATTTCAAGCCAAATGGTAAATTTGAAGAGTCATGGATTAAAATCATCATTTGGGATTTGATTTAAACACTAGGTGGAATCGTATGGGTCATGATTAATTTCCTCTATGAGCAACAATTGGTCAGTAAAATATTATCTCAGGTGTTCCCAAGTACTAGGCTTATAAAAACCTGTCATGAGAAATTATGCCCAAAAAATGGTCTTAAGACATAGTTATAAACTTCAATAGTAGATAGTCTTGTACCAAATTTGCACAAATGATCAGCCATACAGTTAAAAATCTCTACTAGCTTGAATATTTGACTTTCCACAAGATGATTACACATGACTTGGCAATATATGATATGAGATGTATATGATTATGTGCTAGTATGAACATTAGATGAAAGGCAAGGATATGATGAGAAGTATGTTGACATATTATTGAGATCATGGTATTGTGATAACGAGGCAGGCTTGCTCAGAGAAACTGATTTAAGAATTTGACATGACAACATAGTAGAATCACAGATTTGATTGCCCGATTTGGGCCAAAGTTTTTTTTCAACGAAAAGGAAAGATGTATAGTAGAAAACTTACGTGAAAATCTTTGTTTGTATGATAGCATAGCAATGGATATGTTCCACTGCCATATTACATGATTATATGCACATGATATGTTATGTGTTCTATTGTATGATATATATTAGGAGATGGAATAAAATTATGGTGTAGAGAGCAAGACTGATAGATCACACGTCTACAACTCCATAAAGAGTCATGAATCACACATCCTTATCAGTGATAGAAACCTTAGAGATAGTTAAAGCTTCTAGTAATACAGATGAAATCTGAAGATAACCCAAATTAGAACCAACTTACCATAAGGTGAGTTGTAGAGTGGACTTGAATTACGATCTGAAGGAAATGAAATCTCTGACAACATCGACACGACGAGCAGACTCATATGATACCACAAACGAAGGAACCTAAAGTAAGCAATCTAGACAGTTTAACACCCTAGCCTAGGCAAGATCAAACTAAATATCAGGCAAACAAATGTAAGGATGAGAGGACCTTCTAACTATGAATTGTGGAGAAAATTTAAAGAGACGTTGGAAGATAAACAAAAGGTCACATGTTTAACCCGCTATGTTTCATACATTGATATGATTGAGGATTCTCAGTAATGTGTGAATTGGTAAGCCTTTACGAGGTGTTTGAGTTATCTAACTAAACGATATGCTTGGGTAGCTCCCTCCTTATGGTATATATATTTTTCATAAATTTTTTATATGAAGTCTTGATATTGAATAATTACTTTGGGGGCCATTGGATGCTCATTATCTTAATAGCTATTCTCGGGGTTTAAACAACTTTATCAGGATTATTCTAAGTATTATTTAAAGCAACAAATATAAATGTTCTTTAGCAGCCCTAGTAAAATGAGCTAGTGGAGGCAATGTCTTACCTTGTATTCGGGCAGATTAAAATTTGATCAGATGATGAGGGTATGACGACCTAGATTTCATTAAGGGGGAGGTTACTAACTATCATAAAGAAATGGAATAGGCAAGCGACTTCTAAAAGTCATTAAAAGTCGCAGGATCTTGAAGGATATATTAAATTCCGACTCAACCCATTTTGGAAGATAGACATAATTTCATATAATTATTCACTCTAGAACAAGAGGGACAGGGTCAACATGCTACAACAAAAGAAGAGTACCCATGACTTGTATTTGAACAGTATAACCATCCCTCGTGGCAACTTATATTGAGTTTCGGGGACGTCACTCATCTAAGGGGGAGAGGATGCCGCCCTCCGTTTCGAACTGCCTCTTGATATCGCCACGTGATTAGAGCCTCAGTGTCAATAAGAAATTCCTGACTAACATTTAGTGATTAAAATGAGTTATAGCATCACTTGATGTTATACGTACTTTCCATACTACACTATGTTGCTGATGAGAGATCACATGTTTCTGTAAGGTTTTAGCACCACGAGTACTTGTTCCATTTTGGCTTCTAGGACAGAGCTCTCTTTAAGGAGGAAAGGATGTAACACCCCGTCTTTTAATTTTATATAATTAATGACTATTTCGTAAATTCAAACGGTTATTTTCAAAATAGATGACTAGTGGGGAGGTAGATATAATTTTAGATTCTATTAAATAGTTATGTTGGGGGTTAGTTATAAAGATTATGAAACTAGGGGGGTGTAACTGCTTTATACCTATAAATTTTCCTAGGAAACAACATTTTTTTTGTTCCCAAGCATTTTCTCTCTCTCTCTATGCCCCGTACATCTTTCCCTCCCTCTATATCTACTTCTTCTTCTTCTTCTCTTCATGGCACACACCACCACCCCCGAGAAAAAACACCACCCCCAACTCCACCACTTCTCTTCACCATCCTCTCTGCCTATCTCTCTGTCCCTCTCTCTTCTATTTGTCTGCCCCGACGAAGAAGCAGCAGCAGCAGCGGCAACAATGGCCGCTGCCACCACCGAAAAGGCCACCCAATCCGCCACCACCCCTCAGTTCTCTCCTCTGTCTCCCTCTCTCTAGTTTCCTCTCCCTTTTCCGACCGGAAGACCAAAGACAGGACGAGGAAACACAGAAAGTAGTAGAAGCAGGAGCGGCGTTGCCGCCGGCATTACCATTAAAATCGCCGACCTAGCTCACCGGAGCTATCCGGTGCTACCCACCACTTAAAATCGATTCAAAATGACTCATAGATACCAGAGGAGACAAGATACGAACCCAGATGGAGCCAAGAACGACGGAAATGTCGCCGACGAACACCAGCGCCGACCCATTCGACGGAAAACTCAAACAGCCTCGTTTGTCAACCGTTTTTAGCGATTTTTGGCTTGGGTAAACTCTAAATTATCCAATTTTACGTTTTAGTCAATTAAAATCATGTCTTGTAGCTTGAACCCTCGGTTAGATTGATCAATTTGATAGTTCATATAAGGGAGTGAAAGTGTCTTTTACATAAATTAGGTGTAAAGGGAAAAGTGTTGTTTCATAAACTTTGGGGGGTTAAAGTGTCTTTTAATAAACTGGTCTTGTGAATGTAGGGGGTGCCTACTCTCTTTTAGAATAACTTGAGGCGTTCTACGTGTCTTTTACTTAAACTTTACACTTTTCTGTAAAAACAAACATGAAGATTTAGGAATGAAAATACTTTCTAAAAATACTAATTTTCTTCCTCGTTCTAGAGATATAACTCGAGTATTGAAATAGCGTACGGAATGTCTATTTTAAAATCACACTAGAAATATTTTCTTAAAGCTAAACGAATCTTGTGTTAGTCGCTTAACCCTCGGTTCGGTTTGTTTAAATACTTGTAAAAGTGATATTTGCCAGATTATAAACCTTTTTACATCGTGTTGAGTAAAATAAGTTAGAAACTAACTTGGGAAATATTTATGAAGAGTTCTTAAGTAATGTTTTATCTTTTTCTAGTTCCTTTAATTATTTCTCGTACATGTAAATTGATAATAAAATAACTCTTGTTTTTCTACTAGCTAATTTTATCACTTAAACAATTTAGTATCTAGTTATTTTATTACTAAAAAATATATCTCCACTAATTACTTTTGTCAGTTAAAGAGTTTATTTTCTACAGATATAATTCATCCTAGAAAGTTAATTATAATTGTTAGAATATTAAGATTAAAATGTGGTTCTTTATAATGAAATCTAAGCTAGTATTTTCCTATTTCAAGAGCTTATAATTAGGAAGTTCTAAAAGTAATATCATTTTCTCACTATTTAAAAAACAAGGGTATTATTTGTGAAACAGGATAGTAATATTAGATCATTATGATTTGAGGATATGATTATTATAAACTAGCACACTCTAGACAATTATAGTAACAAAGAAAGATTTAGATATTGTGTTAAAGTAAATTGGTCTTTCTCAAGTCGTCACTTGCATATCACGTGCTAGTCGAACTTTCAATTAATTTGAAATTATAAATTTGTAGGTGAAAAATTTGTAGACGAGGGCTACATCTACATGTTGAGCTTATGCTATTTTTCGTGTTAATGAGGTGAGTAAACATGCCAAGTCTAGCGTACCCTAGCTTCTTTCGTGTCGAAATATGATTTTATATATGTCTCAAAATGTGTTTATGACTTACATGCGTTACTTGAGATTGATTACGTTTTGAGATAAATGTTTTGATAATGTCACACGAGAATAACAATCCGTTAATAACGTAAAGTTGAAAGAGTTGTGCGGGGATCGTTATTTTTATTGTCGATGTTGACTTCGGTCACTCGGCCTGTGATTAGATTGGTCCGGTTGGCTTCTTTTACTCGACCCGTATTATTTTAACCCAGTCGCAACCTGCCGGGTCGCTCCATTTACTCACCTCTCTAACCGCGAGGAGTCTTAAGGGGGTGTCGGCAGTTAAGGTCTTGGTAGTTTAGTGAAAGAAGATCTTCCCTGTATCAACAAGTTAATAATATGAAGTTCTTTGAGAAATAGATTTTTATGAAATGAAAGAAATGATAGATTGAGAATGATATTCCCCATTTCAGATATAAAAGAAAGAATATATAGATTGGGAATAATATTCCCCGTTTGAGATACAAGAGAAGGATTAAGATGCAAGGTAAAAATAAAGAGAATTTCATAAGTATTCAAGTATTCATACTTTCTTCTCCAAGCATTTAATCAGTTATTGTTCATTCCTATTTATGATTTTTTTTGAAAGAATATGCCTCATAATCTGTATATAAGCTTGGTTGTTTACTTACTCAATATTTCATTGCTGACTTTAGAAAAACTGCGGTCTTTGTTTCTTTCCCCCGCAGGTCATAGGAGCTGGATTATCGGGTAGGGGGATTCGACACTCATCTAGTATTTATCCGCACTCTTAGTAAAGTTGGACTCGAGACAATATGGATCTTTTATATAATGTACAAGTCAATGTAAGGTTGTTCTAAAGTATGCAATAGATAACTATGACAGTGTTTGTTCTCGATTTCTGCCATTTCACTACGAGTAACACCCTCCTTAGGCTCTCCAGTCCGGAACAGAAAGCTTGGGAACAAGGGGTGTTACATATGGTATGTATCATAATGCAGTCTCATATGTATAATCAGCTCCAGAAGAGTATGATGATTATGTTTTGTTAGTCTTAGGGACTACAGAACAACAAAACGTGGTTTGAAAATATGTAGTTGCAAATACAATAATATGAATCACAAATTCGTGCGATTCCGTGGAGGTTGGCACTATTAGAATAGGTTCCCTAGAGGCAATCTAGTTTAGTATGAAAAAAAAATTTGTCTAGAAAATTCATTGTATTATTTATTGAATATTTAATATAATGAAGTCCTCTGACTTACAATTGTGTTATTTATCTTAAATATCTCTAGTCCATTAAAATGATTAATAGGACAATCATAAATAGACTAGTATGGGTTTGGATTGATATGGAGATCTCATGATCCAACACATGGGTATGCATTAGGAGTAATATAATACTGGATTGACCCATCTCCGAGAAGGCTACATACAAGTTATGTAAAGTCACAATTGCATCTCGCGGTGACAAAGGTGTTGACATCCTTGGACTTGAAGTCACTAGATGTTCTAGTTGTGGAATATTGTGTTTTGGTAGCGTAAAACGCTACACCGTGATTGTGTAGTCATAAAGGCGCGTATCGGATACAATAGGAAGCAAGTTTAGATATCGTAGTGTTGTAGATTGAATTTGTCCCTCCCACATAACAGGAGCAAATATCCTAGGACACTCAAGGGATAGTGCTTATAGAATGTGTGGCCAGACACAAATGAATCAATATTGGATATTGATGTTATTTGCACGAATAAGGCTATTCCCAGGATCAAGGAACTATGGATTGGATATAGAAGTGTGACTTGTATGTCTCGTGTCCAATTCGGATATTGAGACAAAGGGATGAGACAATACTTGCACAAGATTTGGCATGATCACTATTTCTATTGGTTGGCTAGATTGGATGTCTTGCTAGAGGCCGCTCCATATTAGTAAATAGTTACTACCAACTAAATAGAACCTATGGGGTCACACGCCATATAGGGTTAAACTAGACTTGGGAATTAATTAATTAATATGATTAATTAATTAGAATAATCAAATCGAAACAACTTGCTAACTTAGTAGGACTAATATGCAAGTTGGACTAATCCGAACTTGAGTAGTATTAGGAGAGGGCATTTATGAAGTAACAAGGAGTTGTTGGACAATATAAAGGATTCTCCTAGCTTCCTTCCCCACAACTTATGATCATAACATACATTGAGTGGGAGAGAGAAAGACAACACCTAAGGCCGAAGCCCTAGGTGTCGTCCGCCCCCTTACCCCGTCGGTCAAAAGAGAGGTGGCCGAACCTCTTTTTTTGGTGCTTCATTGCGCGATTTCCTCATTCTCTTCCATTTTTCCTAGCTAGCACAAGGCGTTTGGAAGATCTAGATCTCAACTCTAGGTGTGGATCAACCATATAGACGTGATACTTTCCGCGTTAGAAGTCATCAAGGAGACTCACAAGGTACTTAACACAATTCATTTACCATCGTCATGATTTCTCTTCCTTTGATCCTTGGAGGGTCTTTATCGGATAGATTTATTATTATTCCGCTGCGTATACATGATCAAAACCCTACAGTAGTATTATAGCCACAGGTCGTAGAGCATAACGTGGTTTATGTGTTACATTTTGTTGTTTTTCACCCATAATTGTTGATTATTGCGTTAAAAGGACAAATTAAGCATATTAGATTCAACTTGAATTTGATTCAAGACAAACAAGACCTAATTTAACATTGGATGTGAAGATTAGTGAGTTTGATCACATTGGATGTGAGTAAGTTTGGATCTAGGAGCTTGGGTTTGGGCACATGCTTTGGAAAAGGGTTTTTCAAACATCGAAACAACTAAACTTGGGCAACAAGGCAATGAGTTGTTTTGGAAACAACTCCCTAAGGAGGTTCGACCTCCCTTAGGGACCACCCCCTTGCCTTGCCGCCCAAGCTAGTGCACGACCAAGGGCTCGGGACGGCCTAGCGTGCGGCTCGGCCGCGCGTGGGGCTCGGCTGACCGGCCCAAGGCCGCGCCTTGGTCCTTTTTGGGCGGTTCGGCTATATTTACAGTGGACCCCTTGGACCATTTTAATCCTAGCACATCCAAAATCAGTTAAAATTGACTAAGCGCGTTAAAATTCGGTTTGAACTGTTTATGTTTAATTTTGTATGGTGATTGGATATGGCCTTAGATGTGATTTTTTGTGAATGATTAATTTTTGCGGTTTAATTAAGGCCTGCGAGCTGATCAATTTGATGTAATAATTAATTAGGGTTTACGGCCTGCGAGCCGGGTTTTTTTTCTCAACTTGTGAGATTTATTTTATTTAGTATAGATGTTAGCTAGTACTAGATGAAATAGATAGATAGCCAAGATTAAAGAAAAAGAAGCCCAAAGAATTAAAGGAGCCACAACATGGAGCATGGAGCATTCCACAAGGCTATGAAGGATGGACCAAGAGATGGAGGCACATGGAGATGCGTTTTCTATTCAAGGGTTCATAGATATTCTCATTGGCTTGGGAATATCTTAGACTAGGAGGCCTTATCCATATCACGTTAATTTCTTTTTGTGGATGTTTACTTTATTGTCTTATTATTGTTGTTGGTGTATGAATGATGCATACAATTTTATAATAAGATAATTAACAACCCGGATCTTTTATTTGGAGTTGTTCCCAAACGCAAGTAAGTAGATCAGTTGGTATGGATCAACAAAACAATTTAAATTGAATAGAAATCCCTCAATTTAAAATATTTGCGCTTTTTCCTTCTCGTTATTTAGACACTCTTCATGATCATGATTATAAGGCTCGTGCATGCCAAAGCAGGGCGACTTGATTTGTCATGATTGTGTTGCAATGACACAAGCAAGTAATGTGCAACTGTCTAAGGAAGAGGTTGGGTGCAACTAGGTGATTTTAATAAGATTAAAAGCCTAGAGGCAAACAATTTGGGATTATCCATGGGATGGATAAATAAGAGTTATTTGCCCAATTAAACCAAGAGTTGAATAAGGATGCATTTGGAATTGTTCCTACCTAAATAGCTAATTTTGGATGACTTGCCAAAGCAAGCTCAAAAGAAGTGAAAGAGGGACCTTGGCACCCACTAGAAAATATATTGATATTTTCCGCATTAATATTTGAGGGTTATTGATTCGTAGAAAAATTATGGGAGCTGTAATTAATAATCTAGCCATTATTAAATATAGTCAATTGTTCATAAATACTAAAACTTGCGTATTTTTGTTTTTGTAGAATTCCAATGGCAAACAACTCATCAACACATCTCACTCCCTACGCTCTGTCCTTCAGAAGGACACGCTCTCCGAGACCGATTTTCTAGACTGGTACATAAACTTGAGAACCGTTCTCAAGCAAGAAAAGAAATTGTACGCTCCAGAAGAGCAAGTTCGTGATGGTCCGAAAAACAACACTACTGCAGCCCTAAAGGCTTATCAGAAGCGTGTTGATGACGCTAATGATGCGGTCTTCCTAATGCTTTGCACCATGTCCTCTGAGCTTTAGAAGCAACATTTGAACATGAATGCAGTCGATATGGTCGCATGCTTGAAGCAGCTCTTCCAAGAGCAGGCTATGGTTGAGAGGTATGGAGTATCCTAGGCATTTTCAAATGTCATCTGTCATCGGGAAACCCCATGGGGATGTACGTGTTGCGTATGATCGGCTACCTAGAGAGCCTTGGCCGCCTAGGTTTCCGATGGGTCAAGAGTTGGCCACCGATCTCATCTTGCAATCGTTGCCTGAGAGTTATGGACAGTTCATCATCAACTATAACATGAATGAGATCGTGAAACCTCTGCCAGATTTGCTCAATATGTTGAGGACAGCTGAACAAAGCATCAACAAGGGTAAGGGGAAATCCATAATGATGGTGCAGAAAGGAAAAGGCAAAAGGTTTGCCTCTACCTCCAAGGGACAAGGCAAGGCAATTGCCAGACCCAAGGAATCTGCCCTTAAGCCTTTTTGTGGCGTTGCCAAAGGTGTGACTAAAGGTGAATGCCAGTACTGCAGTCAGCCTGGACACTGGAGGAGGAACTGCCTAAAATATCTGTAGGATAACAGGCTTGGAATAGTAATTCCACCACCACCAGGTATTTTTGCTATAGATGTCAATATTACTTGCTCTTCCTCTTGGGTATTGGATACTCGACGTGGATCTCACATTTGTCGAAATTTGCACGATCTAAAGAGAAGTAGAAGATTGGCTAAAGGAGGGATAGATCTGCGCGTTGGGAATGAAGCAAAGGTTGCTGCATTAGCTGTAGGCGTGTACGAGCTGTCTCTGCCTTCAGGATTAGTTTCAGAATTAAATATTTGCTATTTTGTGCCTGCTATGAGCAGAAACATTATTTCAATTTCTTGTTTGGACAAGGAAGGTTTTATTATTTCAATAAAGAACAATTGTTTTTCCATTTTATTTTAATAGTATTCACTATTGTAGTGCACAATTATTTAATGGATTATATATCCTTAATCTAAATAATCATGTATATAACATTAATACCAAGAGGATTAAAATAAATGATTTAAATCCTACTTATTTATTGCACTGTCGTTTAGGCCATATAAATGAGAAACATGTATCTAGACTCCATAAGGATGGTTTCCTACACTCATTTGATTTTGAATCATATGAGACATGTGAGGCTTTTTTATTGGGAAAACTGACAAAGTCCCATTTCAATAAGAAAGGTGAGAGGACTAGTGAGCAATTGGCACTAGTACATACTGGTGTATTTGGGCCATTTGCCACGCCTTCGAGGGTTGGTTACGTCTACTTCATCACATTTACTGATGATTTCAGTAGACATGGATTTGTATACCTTATGAAGGTCAAATCAAAATCGTTTGAAAGTTCAAGGAATTCAAGAATGAAGTAGAGAAGCAACTTCGAAAAAGTATTAAGTCTCTACGATCGGATCGTGGAGGAGAATACTTAAGTCAATAGTTTGACGACTATCTTAGAGAGTGTGGGATAATATCCCATCTCAGTCCACCCACAATGCCACAGCGGAATGGCTTGTCCGAGAGGAGGAATCGAACTCTATTATATATGGTTCGAACTATGATGTGTCAGACTGATCTTCCATTATTGTTTTGGGGCTATGCTCTATTGAGTGGAGCTTTCACCATTAACCGTGTTCCATCTAAGTCAGTCATGAAGACACCACATGAGATGTGGAGCTGGAGGCGTCCCACAGTGACGTTCATGATGATTTGGGGTTGCGATGTCTATGTAAGCATTTACAGTCAGACAAGCTTGGGCCTAAGTCAGAAAAATGCAAATTTGTGGGATACCCTAAGGAAATTAACGAATATTATTTCTACAATCAAACCGAGAACAAAGTGTTTGTTGCTCGGTCCGGCGTGTTTCTAGAAAGAGAATTTGTCTCTAAAGAAGCAATGGGAGGACTGTAGAACTTGAAGAAATTCAAGAACCACAAAGCATTGATCCTACTATGGAACATGAGCACGAACCACAATAGGTTGTGGAGCAGCCTCTTCAATTAACACAAGAGCTTCGTAGATCTAGTAGAGTGCGCCAGGAGCCTGAGAGGTATGGACTTCTCGTAACCGAGTCTGGTGACACGATGCGCATAGATGATGAGCCTTCTACCTATGAAGAGGCCATAGAAGGGCCGAACTCACAGAAGTGGCTTGTGGCCATGAGATCCGAGATGGAATCCATGTATACCAACGAAGTAAGGACTTTGGTGGAACCACCCGAAGGGGCACGCCCCATAGGGTGCAAGTGGGTCTTCAAGAAGAAGATCGACATGGATAGTAATGTGATTCCCAAAAGGGCCGATTGGTGGCTAAAGGATTCAGATAGATTCATGGTATTGACTATGATGAAACCTTTTCACCAATCGCAATGACCATCCATTTGAATCTTACTTGCTATTGCAGCATACTACGACTATGAGATTTGGCAGATGGATGTCAAACAACATTCCTGTATGGGAATCTCCTCGAGGATGTGTATATTACACAAACTGAGGGTTTTGAAGATCCAAAGCTAGCCTATAAAGTCTGTAAGCATCAACGATCCATTTATGGGTTGAAGCAAGCTTCTAGGAGTTGCTCTCGACGTTTTGATGAAGTAGTCAAAGGGTTTGGCTTCATCAGAAACGAAGATGAATCTTGTTTCTAAAAGAAGGTTAGTGGGAGCTCTGTTGCATTTCTGGTCTTTTATGTCGATGACATACTATTCATTGGAAACGACATTCCCATGCTGCAATCTGTTAAAGATTGGCTAGGAAAGTTTTTCTCAATAAAGGACTTAGGTGAAGCAGCCTATATACTCGGTATAAAGATCTGTAGAGATAGATCAAAGAGGCTGCTCGGCTTTAGTAAAAGTACATATATAGCCAAGGTGCTGAAACGGTTCAACATGCAAGATTCCAAGTAGGGATTCTATCCCATGTCGCATGGAATCACTCTTTCGAAGAGTGGTTATCCTTTGAATGAGATTGAGAAGGAACGCAAGAGTAGGGTTCCCTATGCCTCGCCCATATGATCCATCATGTACGCCGTGTTGTGTACTAGACCAGATGTGTCATATGCATTGAGTAGGACAAGCAGATATTAGTCAAATCCATATGAGAGTCACTGGATTGCAGTCAAGAACATCCTAAAGTACTTTATAAGAACTAAGGATGCGTTCTTGATATTTGGAGGTGAAGAAGAGTTACGTGTAAGGAGTTACACGGATGCAAGCTTCCAGATCGACATAGATGATTTCAGATCACATTCGGGGTTTTTATTTTGCCAGAATAGAGCAGCGGTGAGCTGGAAGAGTTCCAAGCAAGAGACGGTGGCTGATTCTATTGGAATGGATGCCCTAGAGGCAATCTAGTTTAGCAGAAATTTATTTTAGCTACAACATTCATTGTATTATTTATTGGATATTTAATATAATGAAGTCTTTAGATTTACAATTGTGTTGTTTATCTTAAATATCCCTAGTCCAGTATAATGATAAATAGGACAATCATATATAGACTAGTATGGGGTTTGATTGATATGGAGATATCATGATCCAACACATGGGTGTGCATTAGGGGTAATGGAGCACTGGATTGACCCATCTCCGAGAAGGCTACATACACGTTATATTAAGTCAGAAGTGCTTCTCGTGGTGACATTGTCATCCTTAGACTTGAAGTCACTAGATTGTCTAGTTGTGGATTATTGTGATTTTTAGCGTCAAACGCTACACCGTAGCTGGGTAGCTATAAAGGCGTGTACCGGATACAATAAGAAGCAAGATTAGAAATCTTAGTAGACGCAGATAGAATTTGTCCCTCCCACATAACGGGAGCAAATATCTGAGGCCACTCGAGGGATAGTGCTTATAGAATGTCTGACAAGACTCAAATAAATCAAGATGGGATATTCATGTTCTTTGTACGAATAAGGCTATTCACAGTATCGAGAAACTATGGATTGGATATACGAGTGTGACTTGTATGTCTCCTGTCCAATCCGGATATAGTGACAAAGGGATGTCACAATTACTTGCACAAGGTTTGTCGGATGACTATTCTATTAGTTGGCTAGAATGGATGTTTTGCTAGAGACCGCTCCAAATTAGCAAATTTTTGCTACCGACTAGATAGAACCTATGGGGTCACACGCTAGATAGATTTGAACGACATTTGGGAATTAATTAATATGATTAATTTATTAGAAGGATCACTTTGCAACTCCTTGCAAACTGAGTAGGACTAATTTGCAAGGAATGGACTAAACCGAATTCTCGTAGGACTACAATAGATCCTTTAGGTAGTTAATTTGCAAGGAATGGACTAAACTGAATTCTAGTAGGACTACAATAGATCCTTTAGGTAGTTAACAAGGATTTGTTGGACTATATAAAGGATGCTCCTTCCTTCCTTCCCAAAATTATGAACTTATTATTCATAACTTGAGTGGGAGAGAACAAAGTAGAAAGAGCAAGCAAGCAAGAGGGCCAACCGACCCCTTGCCGCCGCCCCGTCCCCGTCGGCCAACATAGGAGGCCGCCCCTCCTTGTTGCCTCGTGTTGCGTGATTTCTTCTTCCTCTTCCTTCGTTCCAAGCTAGCACAAAGGGTAAGGAATATCTAGATCTCAACTCTAGGCGTTGATAAACCGTTGAGACGTGTCACATTTCACGTTTCAAGTCTTCACAGGAGAAACCCTAAGGTGTGTAACATGATTCTTTCTATATCATCATTATGCTTCTCTTTCTGTGATCCTTGGAGGTATTGTTTAAATAAATTATATTTACCTCTGCGTATCCATGATCAAAACCCTACAGTGGTATCAGAGCCACAGGTCGTAGAACATAGACATGGTTTATGTGTTACGTTTTTTATATTTTTACACTTCAAATTTATTGTTATCGCGTAAAACAAGACAAATGAAGAATGTGATGCAATTTGTCAATAACCACACATAACAAGACCTAAGTTTTTCATTGGATGCATGAATTAGTGAGTTTGAGAAATTTTAGGATCTTAGATCTAGGGTTTGGGCACCAATTGAAAACAAGTTTCAAATTTGGAAACTTTTTGGACTTGGGGAACAAGGAAGGAGTTGTTTTGGAAACAACTAAGGAGGTTTGGCCCCCCTAGGGACCACCCCTATCCTTCCTTTCCGCCCAAGCCACCTAGGAAGAGGGCCTAGGCGGTCGGTCGACCCTTTGGGTTGGGCCAACCGGCCTAGGCTCGGCCCAGGACGACTCCAATAGGGTTCGGCAATTAAATTGGTGGGCCCCTTGAACCGTTTTAACCCTAGAAATCCTAAAATCAATTAAAATTGACCAAGCGCGTTAAAATTAGATTTTAACTGTTTATGTGCAATTCGCACGGTGGTTGGATAGGGCCTTAGGATGTAGATTTGGTGTGATTGTTTAATTTTGTGGTTTGGTTTACGGCCTGCGAGCTGATCAATTCGATGTAATAATTAATTAGGGTTTTATGGCCTGCGAGTTATTTTTTTTCTCAACTTGTGAGATTTGTTTTATTTAGTATAGTTGAATAGCTAGTGCTAGATAGAATAGATTGTTAGCCAAGATTGAAGAAAAGAAGCCCAAAACCAAAAGGAGCCACAAAAGATGGAGCATGAAGCATGGAGTATTCCACATGACTATGGAGGATGGACCAAAAGATGAAGACGCATGGAGATGTGTTTGATTTTAGGTTTCATAGATAATTCAATTATCTTGGAATTATCTTAATCTAGAAAAGGCCATATCCAAATCACATTTTATTTTCTTTTGTTGTTGTTTATTTTATTGTCTTATTATTTTGTGGTTGGTGTATGGATGATGCATGAAATTAGGATAATAAGATAATTAGACAACCCGGATCTATTATTTGGAGTTGTGCCCAAACTCAAATAGATAGATCAGTTGATATGGATCAACAAAAATAATTAAAATTGAATTTCAAAATCCCTCAAAATTCAAATATTGTGTTATTTTCTTCTCGTTATTTAAACACTCATTATCATCATGATTTATCAAGTTCGTGCATGCCAAAGCAAGGTGACTTGGTTCATAATGATGGAATGCGATGGCACAAACAAGTAATGTGCAATTGTTTAAATAAGAGGTTGGACACAACTAGGCTATTGATATGATTAAAACCTAGAGGCAATCAATTGGAATTATCCATACGGATGGATAAATAAGGAGTTATTTGCCCAATTGAACCAAGAGTTGCATAGGATGCAATTGGAATTGTTCCTACCTAAAGTAGTCAAATTATGGGTGACTTGCCAAAGCAAGCTCATAAGGAGATGAAGCATTGATCTTGGCCCACTAGAAATTATAAGGATATTTTCCGCATTAATATCTTGAGGGTTATTAATCGGTAGAAAAATAGTGGGAGCTATATATGATAAACTAGCCATTATTGAATATAGTCAAAAATTCACAAATACTAAAACTTGCGTATTTTCATTTTGTAGAATTCCAAGTGGCAAACAACTCATTGAGTTCACAACATTCCCTACGATCTGTCATTGATAAGGACAAGCTCTCTGGAACCAACTTCCTTGATTGGTAGAGAAACTTGAGAATTGTTCTCAAGAAAGAGAAGAAACAGTACGCAATAGAGGAGCAAGTTCCCGCAGGTCCAGAGAACAATACCCCTGCAGCCCTAAAGGCGTATCAAGAGTGTGTCAATGACGCTAATGATGCGGCCTGCCTTATGCTACGCACCATGACTTCTGAGCTTCAGAAGCAACACGAAAACATGAATGTTGTCGATATGATCGCGCATCTGAAGCAGCTCTTCCAAGAGCAGGCAAGGTTTGAGAAGTATGAAGTCTCAAAGGCATTGTTCAAGTGTCATCTGGCTAAAGGAAACCCTGTGGGACCTCATTTACTCCGTATGATCGGATACTTGGAGAATCTCACGCGGCTAGGGTTTTCGATCGGCCAAGAGTTGGCCACCGATCTCATGCTGCAATCGTTGCCTGCGAGTTATGGGCAGTTCATCATGAACTATTACATGAACGAGATCGTGAAACCACTGCCAGATTTACTCAATATATTGAGGACAGCTTAACAAACCATCAACAAGGGTAAGGGCAAGGCCATTATGATGGTGCAGAAAGGAAAGGGCAAAAGGTTTGCCTCATCCTCCAAGGGCAAAGGCAAGTCAGTAGCCAAGTCCAAGGAACCTCCCCTAAAGCCTGTTGGTGGCATTGCCAAAGGTGTGACTAAAGGTGAGTGTCACTACTGCAGCCAGCCTGGACACTGGAGGAGGAAATGCCCAAAATATCTGGAGGACAAGAGGCTTGGAATAGTGATTCCACCACCACCAGGTATTTTTGTTGTAGATATCAATTTAACTATCTCTACATCATGGGTATTAGATACTTGATGTGGATCTCACATTTGTCGAAATGTGCAGGATCTAAAGAGAAGTAGAAGATTGGTTAAAGGGGATACAGACTTGCGCGTTGGGAATGGAGAAATCGTTGCTGCATTGGCCATGGGCATGTGCGAGCTATCTCTGCCTTCAGTATTAGTTTTAGAATTAAATAATTGCTATTTTGTGCCTGCTATGAGCAGAAACATTATTTCTATTTCTTGTTTAGACAAGGAAGGTTTTATTATTTCAATAAAGAACAATTGTTGTTCCTTTTATTTTAATTATATTCACTATTGTAGTGCGCAATTATTTAATGGAATATATGTCCTTGATCTAAGCAATCATGTCTACAACATTAATACTAAAAGGATTAATTTAAATGAATTAAATCATGCTTACTTATGGCACTGTCGTTTAGGCCACATAAACGAGAAACGTGTATCTAGACTCCATAAGGATGGATTTCTAGACTCATTGGATTTTGAATCATACGAGACATGTGAGGCTTATTTATTGGGAAAAATGACAAAGTCCCCTTTCAATAAGAAAGGTGAGAGGACTAGTGACCAATTGGCGCTCATACATACTGATGTATGTGGGCCATTTGCTACGCTTGCCAGGGGTGGTTACGTCTAATTCATTACATTTACTGATGATTTCAGTAGATATGGATTTGTATACCTTATGAGATCTAAATCTTAATCCTTTGAAAGGTTCAAAGAATTCAAGAGTGAAGTAGAGAAGCAACTTAGAAAAAGTATCAAGACTCTACGATCAGATCGTGGAGGAGAGTACTTGAGTTAAGAGTTTGACGACTATCTTAGAGAGTGTGGGATCGTGTCCCAACTCACTCCACCCGGAACGCCACAATGGAATGGCGTGTCCGAGAGGAGGAATCGAACTCTATTGGATATGGTTCGATCTATGATGTTTCAAACCGATCTTCCATTATCATTTTGGGGCTATGCTCTATTAAGTGCAGCTTTCACCATTAACCGTGTTCCATCTCAATCAGTCATGAAGACACCACATGAGATGTGGAGTGGGAGGCACACTGTCGTTCATGAAGATTTGGGGCTGCGATGTCTATGTAAAGCGTTTACAATCAGACAAGCTAGGGCCAAATTCGGATAAGTGTAAGTTTGTGGGGTACCCTAATGAAACTAAGGGTTACTACTTCTACAATTCAACTGAGAACAAAGTGTTTGTTGCTCGGTCCAGCGTGTTTATAGAAAGAGAATTTGTCTCTAAAGAAGCAAGTGGGAGGACTGTAGAACTAGAAGAAATTTAAGAACCACAAATCACTAAACCAACTATGGAACATGAACAGGATCCACAAGGAGTTGTTGAACAGCCTGTTCAGGTAACACAAGAGCTTCGTAGATCTAGTAGAGTGCGCCAGTAGCCCGAGAGGTATGGACTTCTCGTGACTGATTCCGGTGACACGCAGCTCATAGATGATGAGCCTACTACCTATGAAGAGGCCATGAAAGGGCCAAACTCTCATAAGTGGCTAGAAGCCTTGAGATCCGAGATGGAATCCATGTATACCTACAAAGTATGGACTTTGGTGGAACCACGTGAAGGGGCACGGCCGATAGTATGCAAGTGGATCTTCAAGAATAAGATCGACATGGATGGTAATGTGATTACCTATAAGGGCCGATTGGTGGGTAAAGGATTCAGACAGATTCATGGTATTGACTATGATGAAACCTTTTCACCAGTCGCAATGACCAAATCCATCCGAATCCTACTTGCAATTGCAGCATACTACGACTATGAGATTTGGCAGATGGGTGTGAAAACAACATTCCTTTATGGGAATCTCCTCGAGGACGTGTATATGATACAGCCGGAGGGTTTTGAAGATCCAAAGCTAGCCTATAAAGTCTGTAAGCATCAACGATCCATTTATGGATTAAAGCAAGCTTCGAGGAGTTGGAATCAACGTTTTGATGAAGTAGTCAAAGAGTTTTGCTTCATAAGAAACGAAGATGAGCCTTGTGTCTAGAAGAAGGTTAGTGGGAGCAATATAGCTTTTCTGGTCTTGTATGTGGATGACATACTACTCATTGAAAACGACGTTCCCATGCTGCAATCTGTTAAAGATTAGTTAGGAAAGTGTTTCTCAATGAAAGACTTAGGGGAAGAAGCCTATATACTTGGTATAAAGATCTATACAGATAGATCTAAGAGACTGCTTGGCCTATGTCAAAGTACATATATTGACAAGGTGTTGAAGCGGTTCAACACGCAAGACTCCAAGAAGGGATTCTTGCCCATGTCACATGGAGTTACTCTTTCGAAGAGTGGTTGTCCTTCCAATGATATTGATAAGGAACACATGAATAGAATTCCCTATGCCTCGGCCATAGGATCTATCATGTACGCCATGTTATGTACTAGACCAGATGTGTCATATGCCTTGAGTATGAAAAGGACATACCAATCCAATCCGGTGAGAGTCACTGGATTGCAGTCAAGAACATCCTAAAGTACTTGAGAAGAAATAAGGATGCTTTATTGATATTTGGTGGTGAGGAAGAGTTGCGTGTAAGGGGTTACACGGATGCAAGTTTCCAAACCGACAGAGATGACTTTAGATCACAGTCGGGATTTTTTTTTGTCTGAATGGAGCATCGGTGAGCTGGAAGAGTTCCAAGCAAGAGACGGTGTTTGATTTTACAACAGAGGCTGAGTACATTGCTGCAAATGGCACAGCAAAGGAAGCTGTTTGGATCAGAAAATTTGTTTTTGAACTTGGTGTGGTTCCTAGCATTGCGGATCCAGTAGAGTTGTACTGTGACAACATTGGGGCAATCGCGCAATCAAAATTAGCCCATGTCACACCAAAAATCCAAGCACGTGCTCGGGAAGTTTCATCTTATTCGAGATATTATCGATAGAGGAGACGTTCGGATATGCAAGATTCCTACAGATGAGAATCTCTAAGATCCACTTACAAAGCTGCTTGTGAAGTGGAAGCATGAAGGGCACACTAGGAGCATTGGCATACGAGATGCATCAAATTGGCTCTAGTGCAAGTGGGAGACTGTTGGAATTGAAGACCTAGAGGCAATCTAGTTCAGTATGAATTCATTTTTGGCTAGAACATTCATTGTACTATTTATTTGATATTTAATATAATGAATTCTTTAGATTTACAATTTTTTTGTTTATCTTAAATATCCCTAGTCCAGTATAATGATTAATTGGACAATCATCTATAGACTAGTATGGGGTTGGATTGATATGGAGATATCATGATCCAACACATGGGTGTGCATTAGGGGTAATGGCACACAGGATTGACCCATCTCCAAGAAGGCTACATACACGTTATGTTAAGTCTGAAGCGCTTCTCGTGGTGACAACGGTATTGTCATACTTATACTTGAAGTCACTAGATTGTCTAGTTGTGGATTATTGTGATTTTGGTAGCGTCAAACGCTACACCGTAGCTGGGTAGCTATAAAGGCGTGTACCGGATACAATAAGAAGCAAGATTAGAAATCTTAGTAGACGCAGATAGAATTTGTCCCTCCCACATAACGGGAGCAAATATCTGAGGCCACTCGAGGGATAGTGCTTATAGAATGTCTGACAAGACTCAAATAAATCAAGATGGGATATTCATGTTCTTTGTACGAATAAGGCTATTCACAGTATCGAGAAACTATGGATTGGATATACGAGTGTGACTTGTATGTCTCGTGTCCAATCCCGATATAGAGACAAAGGGATATGACAATTACTTGCACAAGGTTTGTGGGATGACTATTCTATTAGTTGGCTAGGATGGATGTTTTGCTAGAGACCGCTCCATATTAGCAAATTGTTTCTACCAACTAGATAGAACCTATGGGTTCACACGCTAGATAGAGTTGCACTAGATTTGGGAGTTAATTAATATGATTAATTAATTAGAAGGATCACTTTGCAACACCTTACAAACTTAGTTGGACTAATTTGCAAGGAAGGGACTAAACCGAATTCTAGTAGGACTACAACAAATCCTTTAGGTAGTTAACAAGGATTTGTTGGACTATATAAATGATGCTCCTTCCTTCCTTCCCATACTTATGAACTTATTATACATAACTTGAGTGGGAGAGAACAAAGGAGAGAGAGTAAGCAAGCAAGAGGGCCGACCTACCCCTTGCCGCCGCCCCGTCCCCGTCGACAAACAAAGGAGGCCGCCCCCTCCTTGTTGCCTCGTGTTACGTGATTTCTTCTTCCTCTTCCTCCGTTCCAAGCTAGCACAAAGGAAAATGAAGATCTAGATCTCAACTCTAGGCGTGGATCAACCGTAGAGACGTGACACAATTCACGTTACAAGTCATCACATGAGAAACCCTAAGGTGTGTAACATGATTCTTTCTTTACCATCGTTATGCTTCTCTTCCTGTGATCCTTGGAGGGTATTGAATGGATAAATTATAGTTTCCAATCCATGATCAAAACCCTACAGATTCTACAACAGAGGCTGAGTACATTGCTGCAAATGACGCAAAAAAAGAGGCTATTTGGATTAGGAAGTTCGTTACTGACCTTGGTGTGGTTCCTAGCACAGAGGATCCAATGGAGTTGTATTGTGACAAGAATGGGGCGATCGCGCAATCAAATGAAACCAAGTCGCACTAGAAATCTGAGCACGTTCTCAGGAAGTTCCATCTTATTCGATATATTATCGAAAGAGGAGACGTTCGGATATGCAAGATTCCTACAGATGAGAATCTGCGAGATCCACTTAGAAATCTGCTTGTTCAGCACAAGCATGAAAGGAATACTAGGAGCATTGGCATATGAGATGCACCAGATTGGATCTAGTGCAAGTGGGGGACTGTTGGAATATGTGCCCTAGAGGGAATCTAGTTTAATATGAACAAAAAATTGGCTATAACAATCATTGTATTATTTGTTGTTTATTTAATATAATGAAGTCCTTAGATTTAAAATTGTGTTGTTTATCTTAAATATCCCTAGTCCATTATAATGATGTATAGGACAAATCATCTATAGACTAGTACGGAGTTGGATTGATAGGGAGATATCATGATCCAACACATGGGTATGCATTATGAGTAATCGCATAGTGGATTGACCCATCTCCGAGAAGGCTACATAAAGGTTATGTAAAGTCAAAAGTGCTTCTCGTGGTGACAATGGTGTTGTCATCCTTGGACTTGACGTCACTAGATGTTGTAGTTGTGGAATATTGTGTTTTGGTAGCGTTAAACGCTACGCCGTGATTGGGTAGTCATAAAGGCGCGTATCGGATACAATAGGAAGCAAGCTTAGATATCGTAGTGATGTATATAGAATTTTTCCCTCCCACATAACGGTAGCAAATATCCTAGGACACTCGAGGGAGAGTGCTTATAGAATGCCTGGCCAGACTCAAATGAATTAATATAGGATATTGATGTTATATGCACGAATAAGGGATGAGAAACTATGGATGGGATATACGAGTGTGAATTGTATGTCTCAATTCCAATCCGTATATTGAGACAAAGGGATGAGACAATACTTGCACAAGGTTTGTCATGATGAATATTTCTATTGGTTGGCTAGAATGGATGTCTAGCTAGAGGCCGCTCCATATTAGTAAATAGATACTACCAACTAAATAGAACCAATGGGGTCACACGCCATATAGGGTTAAACTAGACTTGGGAATTAATTAATATGATTAATTAATTAGAAGGATCAAGTCTCAACAACTTGCTAACTTAGTAGGACTAATATGCAAGTTGGACTAATCCGAACTTGAGTAGGATTAGGAGAGGGCCTTTATGTAGTGAAAAGGAGAAGTTGGACTATATAAAATATGCTCCAAGCTTCCTTCCCTACAACTAATTCTCATAACATACATGAGTAGGAGAGAAGGAAGGAGAGAGCAAGACAACACCCAAGGCCGAAGCCCTAGGTGTCGTCCGCCCCCTTACCCCGTCGGCCAAAAGAGAGGTGGCCGAACCTCTCTCTTTGGTGCTTCGTTGCGCCATTTCTTCATCCTCTTCCATTCTTCCTAGCTAGCACAAGGCGTTTGGAAGATCTAGATCTCAACTCTAGACATGGATCAACCGTAGAGACGTGATACTTTTCGCGTTAGAAGTCATCAAGGAGACCCACAAGGTACTTAACACAATTGCTTTTCCATCGTCATGATTTCTCTTCCTATGATCCTTGGAGGGTCTTGATCGGATAAATTAATTATTATTCCAATGCGTATCCATGATCAAAACCCTACAGGTACCAATGAGAAATATTATTTGCCTAAAACAAACCAAAAAATTACACTTGCAAGTAATTTTAAGAAGTAGTTTTAGGTACATGTCTTATGTTAGGTATAATTTATAATCGACTGTTGTCTGATAACTCCGTTTTCGGAGTTATTTTATGCCTTTTATTTCTACGTTTTGCCTGCTCAACATGGAGAATTCGTCATCGTTTGAGTAAATTGAGCTAAAATGTGATATTGTGAGTTCATGTGCTTTACTTGTTAAATCCGGGCGTTTCTTTAGTTATTTTGATCTTTTATTGTCATATGATCGCGGGTTGTGTTTTCGTGTTGTGATTCACAGGGAAACAGGGCTTGGAGGATCATGCGGGAGATGGAAACGAACTTCGGAAGAAAGGAACTCAAAGGAAAAGTCAAAGGAAGCAAGAAGGAATTCAAAGGAAGAAAGGAACAAGTCAAAAGAAAATGCATAAAAAGGGGGTCTTCGTACGAAGACAATTGTCTTCGTACGAAGAGAAACTACATAGCCAAATTTTTGGAATTCTGAATATGTCTTCTTAAACACACATGCAGTATCTACATAAGAAGACCTTCGTACGAAAAAGCATTTTTCTTCGTACGAAGACAAATGTCTACGAAGACATCGCTGGAAGACAGAATTTTGAGCGGGCATTTTTCGTAGTTTATCCAAACTTTGTAATATCATTATGGAAACGTATTTAAGTGTTCTAGGTCGACTTTTTCAGTAGTACCTCACGTTAGAAACACTTTTTGGAGATCAAGAAGCTATTGGGAGAGCTTAGGAGCTTTGGATCACTCGTTTGGATTCTCAACTCTTCTCTTTTCTTAGTTTTTGATGTTAAAACTCATGAAACTCGTTGTTTTGAGTATGAATCGTAGTAGCTAAACTTTATTTGCTGGGAATTCTCGTTTGGTGTAGCTAGGGTTTGATATAAACGTCATGTTTTGATATTGTGATTCATGTTTTAACTTAATCTCGCGTGTTCTTTCATTGTTATGGATTATTTACGATTGTAAACACATTATTTTTGCGAGTAGCTAACGTAAAGATAATCTTAATTAATTTTAACGTGGTAACTCCGTGATAGTTAGTCGGTAAATTAAATAATCCACCTAGTCGAATCAATGTTTGGTAACTCGATATTGTTAACTAGGATCGTTAGGGTAGAATCACGATTTTAATGCATGCTTAAGGCTAAAATAGACTTGGTAACTCGGTAAGATTTGGTTTTAAGTATAGTTGACTTGCTTGGTAACTTGGTAAGTTTAATATTGCTCGATTAATAGTGAAAGACACGCGGTTGTTTTACGAATCTAAACATAAGTTTAGATCAACCTAGTTAACCTAGAGAATTCCCGGTATTTTTCCTCATATTACAAAAACCCTAAAATTATTCTTTATTAATCGTGACCTACTTCACTCAGTTAATTGAGAATTTTGCACTTTTATTTTATTAGAATTAGCAAAACACAACCTTTCAACGTACCCACATAAGGTCTGAAATAATAACTAGTTTGAACAATGTCCCTTGGGTTCGATAGCCCGGATTTCCGGTTTATTACTACACACGACAACCATACACTTGTGGTTAGAGCGTGTCAAGTTTTTGGCGCCGTTTCCGGGGACTTCCGCTCAATTAGTTATAATTCCTAGCCTTAGGGATTTTAATGTATTGTTTAAATCCGTTACTAACGTACGTTTTGCGTGTTTTGTGATTTCACGTTGATTTATACGGTGCATGACCCGTTATAGAGACGAGCCTTTGTATCCAACGTTTGAATAATCGGAATCCTTATTGAAAGCACAGCGTAGAGACAAGAGGAATTCAAGCTCAGTCACCATGGACGAGGAAACTAGAGCTGAGTTTGAGAGAATCCGCAAAAGTGTGCAAGATGCGGAATCAGCTAGAGCAGCTGCTTTAGAGGAGGCAGCAAACAGAGCCGCGGAAACTGAGCAACTTAGGGATCAAATGGCTGAGATGCAGGCGATGATTGATCGCATGAACCCTCCAAATCCACAAAAACTTTCTGGTGCGGAGGTAGTTGGCAGAAATAACTATGGTGATGGGAATAATGGGGGAAATAATCGGAACAATAACGGTCGTAATGCGGCAGAGCAAGTCAACAATGCTGAGGAGGATGAGCGTCCTTTGGTGGACTACTTCAGAACTACACCGAAGGGGTATCAACCTACTATTGTCAGGCCTCAGATTAATGCCGCACATTTTGAGATTCGCCAACCGTTGATCAACATGGTTAGGGATGAATGCTTATTCACTGGAGCCCCGAGTGATGATCCACATCAACACTTGCTCCATTTCGAGCAGATTACTTCTACCATGTATGATCAGAGAGTCCCACTAAAACTCATGCTTTTCCCCTTTTCTTTACCGGGAAAGGCAAAGACATGGCTTATGGAACTTCCAGCAGGCAGCATAGTTACATGGGCAGATTGTAGCAGAGAGTTTCTCAGGAAGTATCTTCCACCATCCAAGGTTTCTCAACGGATGGCTGATATAACGAAATTTACACAGCAGGAATATGACTCTCTGGGAGACACGTGGAGAAAGTTCAACCAGCTCCTTCGCAGATGCCCTACTCACGGAGAGCCATGATACAAACTTCTGCACTACTTTTACGATACTTTAGACAGAGAGACTTCTAGTGAACTGGACATGATGGCTCAAGGAAATTTTATGGGAATGGGATTACAGAGATGCCGTGATCTGCTAGATATTGTAGCTAAACGTGAATCCACGAGGTCTGAGACTCGTAGAAACACGAAATCAGATGGGGCATTGGTTAGTAAGATTGAGTCCATGGTGGAACAGAAATTTGAACATCAGATGGTAGTGATGACTTCCGCTTTCAGTAATCTGAATCCATCGGCACAGGTGAAGTCAGTGGGAGAGATGGTAGCAGATGCAAATCAGGCATATGGGGATGGTATTGAAGACATGAACTACATGGGTCAACCAAGACAGCAACAATGGCCAAACACCTATCATCCCAACAATCGCAATCGTCCAAACTTCAGCTATGACAATCCGAATAGTGGATTATATGCGTCAGGTCAAAGGCCAAATATTCCATACCAAGCTCAGAGACAGGTTCCACAGCAATAGGCTCCACCTCCACCCTCAGAAGAACATGATATAAACGCGTTGTTGAGGAAACTGTTAGCTAGCAATGATAAGATTGAGATCAAGATTGTCGCAATGGAAGCCTCGATAAAGAGCCATGAAACTTAGATTGGCCAAATAGCTAATCAGAATATTCGACTTCCACCAGGTATACTACCTTCTAACACAATCACTCGACCTGAGAAATTGAAGGCTATCACTACTCGCAGTGGGACCACCACTAAGGATCCTCCATATCCTACACACGCGCGAGCCGAGGCAACTAAGGCCACAAAAAAGCATTAGATGAAGAAATTTCCGTGCCTACCGTGAGTCCCCAATCAAAGGACACGAGTAGGAAGTCGGAGGAAATGCCTAAGCCAAAGGAAGAGTATAGTGTTCGTGTACCGTACCCGCAGAGATTGAAGAGTCAAGAGGATGCCAAGCACTTCAAGAAATTTGTGGATATCTTCAAGAAATTACACATCAATATCCCCTTTGCTGAAGCAATTTCAAAAATGCCTAAATACGCAAAATTTCTCAAGGACCTACTCTCGAATAGAAGACGCATGGATGATTTTGAGATCGTGACTCTGAATGAGGAATGTAGCGCCGTGGTGCAAAAAGTGTTACTCAAGAAGATGAAAGATCCTGGTGGTTTCATTATTCCTGTTACATTGGGAGATGCATTCCATGGAGAGCATTATGTGATCTTGGCGCGAGCATTAATTTGATGCCCACATCAGTATTTGAGCAGCTTGGTGTAGGGGATCCAAAACCTACTCGTATGTGTTTACAGATGGCTGACCGTACTATCAAACGACCACGGGGTGTTTTGGAGGATGTGCTTGTGAGAGTCGAAGGACTCATCTTTCCCCGCAGATTTTGTGATCCTAGACATGGATACTGATGATGATGTCCCACTCATATTGGGGCGGCCATTCCTTGCTACGGGAAAGACGATTATTGATGTTTCCAATGGAGAGTTGACTATGCGTATTAATGATGAGAAGGTGGTATTCAATGTCTTTGAAGCTATGAAATTTCCTGCATATGCAGTAAGTGAGCAGTGTTTTGGTGTGGAGGCATAAACACCGGATGAGGACGCCGATATCTTATTGGAGCAGCTATATAAGGAATTGGCCTTACTTGACTCGAGTGAAAAGAACAAGCTATGGAAGCCAGCTGGCGTTCACCCCTACCCCTCTTTAATGAGGGAAGCAGGAAGATTCTTACTCCTTCTCTTCTTACTGCGCCTGATTTAGAATTGAAACCTTTACCTGCTCATTTGAAATATTTGTACTTGGGATCTAATGAGACTTTACATGTGATTGTTTTTGCGTGTTTGGACAGGGAACAGGAGGAGCAGCTTCTCAAGGTATTGCAGGAACGGAAAGCAGCTATGGGATGGACCATAGCGGATATCAAGGGGATCAGCCCCACAGTTTGCCAGCACAAGATTCGGCTCATGGATGATAAGAAGCCGGTAGTTCAGTTTCAGCGCCGCCTCAACCCTCACATGCATGAGGTGGTGAAGAAAGAGGTGCTTAAATGGTTGGAAGCAGGTATCATCAATCCGATTTCCGACAGCACATGGACTAGCCCGGTAGAGTGTGTCCCTAAGAAGGGAGGTATAACTGTGGTGGAAGAGGAAAAAGGTGATCAGATTGCCACTCGTACGGTTACTGGGTGGAGAGTTTGCATGGATTACCGCAAACTCAATGATGCCACGTTGAAGGATCATTTTCCCCTCCCATTTGTGGACCAGATGCTTGATAGGCTGGCACGTCATTCGCATTACTGCTTTTTGGATGGATACTCTGGGTATAATCAGATAACGATTGAGCCAGCTGACCAGGAGAAGACGACATTTACTTGTCCTTATGGGACCTTTGCATTCAGACGCATGCCCTTTGGGCTATGCAATGCACCTGCTACGTTTCAGAGGTGTATGATGTCTATCTTCTCTGACATGATGGAGCAAAATTTCGAAGTCTTCATGGACGATTTTTCACTTTATGGTGATGGATTCGAAGACTGTCTACAGCAGCTAGCTCGGGTACTGGACATATGTATTGACACCAACCTAGTGCTTAACTGGGAGAAGTGCCATTTCATGGTGACCGAGGAAATAGTGTTGGGGCACAAGATTTCCAGCAAGGGCTTAGAGGTAGACCGGGCAAAAATTGAGGTGATTGAGAAGCTTCCTTATCCTACATCTGTCAAAGGGGTACGGAGTTTCTTGGGACATGTAGGTTTCTACCGGCGTTTCATTAAAGACTTTTCGAAGATCACAAAGCCTCTATCTGGATTACTTGAGAAAGATGTCGTCTTTGGTTTCAATGAAGAGTGCAGGACAGCTTTTGATTTGCTCAAGAAAAAACTGATCGTTCTCTCATTACAGCCACCCAGACTGGACCTTGCCGTTTGAGCTTATGTGTGATGCCAGCGACTATACGGTGGGAGCAGTATTGGGGCAGCGGAAAGACAAGGTAGCTCATGTAAATTTACTATGCCAGTCGTACACTTAATATTGCACAGGTTAATTATGCCACCACGGAGAAAGAGATGTTGGCTATTATCTTCGTATTGAACATGTTTCGTCCGTACCTTGTGGGTTCTCAGGTGACCATCTTCACGGACCATGCAGCCCTCAAATATCTTCTTACTAAAAAGGATGCAAAGCCAAGATTGATCCGATGGGTTTTGTTAATTTAAAAGTTTGACATAGTGATCAAGGACAAGAAGGGAGTAGAGAACGTTGTTGCAGACCATTTGTCACGACTGGAGAATGAAAAACAGGAAGATGTGCCAATTAGAGAAGATTTTCCAGATGAACAACTTATGGTAGTGGCAGAAGCTGTGCCTTGGTTTGCGGATTTGGCAAATTTCAAGGCGCTCAACATTATCCCAAAAGACATGACCTTCCATCAGAAAAAGAAGTTCTTCGCAGATGCACGACACTATTTTTGGGATGACCCCTATTTGTTCAAGTTGGGAGCTGACAATGTGTTGAGAAGATGTGTAGCTGAGCCAGATACTTTGGACATTCTTAGACATTGCCATGAACTGAATTGCGGAGGGCATTTTGGCAAAACGCGCACTGTGACAAAGGTATTACAAAGTGGATTTTATTGGCCTTAGTTACATAAAGATGCTCATTTATTTGTCCAGCAGTGTGACCGATGTCAGAGAACCGGCAATATCTCCAACCAAAACGAGATGCCTCAAAATTTCGTGTTGGAAGTAGAGCCCTTTGATGTGTGGGGAATTGATTTCATTGGACCATTCCCTTCTTCACTTGGAAATCTTTACATACTGTTAGATTTGGATTATGTGACCAAGTGGGTAGAGGCAATGGCTTGCCCCAAGAATGATGGATACAATCTTTTGTCGATCTCATGTAAGACTACGCTAAAATTTCATAGTCTTCATCTATCGATACATAAACTGTGTCACCTAGCGTGCTTTACGATCAATTCTATGTAACGACCCAAACCCTAAGACTTCTCCTGTCGGTCCATCACGATACGGGGTTTGCTTTCATTCTTTATTTTAGGCTAATCGTTTTCACCTGTCAGTCCATCAATTTTCACCAAGTAGCAACTATAGTTCGCGATACTACAATTGCATAATCTAAAGTACAAGAATGAAAGAAGAACGTAATTTAGATAAAATTAAGACAACAAGTTCATGAATCAAAGCTAACAATCCGGAAAAGTTTCATGACCTAGGTTTAAACGTAAGACCTAGCGTATAATTTAGCTACTCATACTAACGATTACAATAGAGAAATTCATTGTAAACATCAAACGAGAGATAGTAGAGAGAGTTAGAAATCTCAAACGGAGAATCAAAACTTCGGCGCGATCCAAGCTTTTTCCCCGCTGCTGCCCTTTGTCCCTCTCTGTGTCTGCGTTTCTTTTTTTCTTTTTCGTCTCCTTGCCTCTCTCACGTTCTGTAGAATGGGGTAGAATAATAGAACATCCCCCTTAGTCAATTAGAATAGACCCGTACATCACTTGAAATAATTATCCTCTTTTTGCACTTTAGCCCTCCAAGAATGTTGGAGTATTAATTGGCCTTAACCCTAGGCTGCTAAGAATAAGCCCGTGCCTCTTAATTATTTTTTTTCTTCTCCGTGCGTTGGCTTCAGGAGGTCTTGCGATCAGCGTCACAGATCGTGTGATCTCTGGCTTTATTGGCTGCTGATCGCACGATCAAGAGAGCTGATCGTGAAAACAGTAGGTTTCACTTTTCTTCCTCCGAAATTCTGCTAAGTATGGGTTTCTGATCGCACGATCAAGAGAGGAGTCTCCTGGGGTCTTTCTCTTCTCTGTATTGCGCTGCCCCTTCTCTTCTTCTGATTCTTCTTTCCTTTCTTTTCCCTCTTCCTCTATTTCTTCTCTGATTCTGATTCTTCTTTGCCGCTGCTGGGTTTTGCTTCCTGCGTTTCTTCTCTGTCTGCTGATTGTTGCGTTGCTGCCATGTTTTGCACCCTTCTTCTGCTTTGTTCTTCGCTTGCTGGCTTCGATTGTTGGCAGCTGACATTGCCATGGCTTCAAGTGGATTTGGTGGCTGAGTGGTGGTGGTTTTGGTTCAGGTTATTGGAGAAGTGGGTGTTAATGGCTGGTTGGTTAACGGTGATGGATAATGCTGGTTATTCAGTGGCTTAGGTGGTTAGGGAGGTTCGTTTGTTTAGGTTTTGGACTTGGGTTGTGTTTAATGGATGAAGGGGAATGTTCATGGCATTGGGTTTAAGGCAGAATGGTTAATTGGTATTTGCAGGTTGTATCTGGTGGGTTTTAGGTGAAATTGGTTGGGATTGGAACTGTGAAGGTAGTTTTGTGTATTGGTTCGGTGGTTGAAGGTGTATAGGCTGAGTTGGAGTTCATTATTGATAATAGGTTGTTTCTTTGGGTATGAGTTTGATTCCAGGAGGATTAGTTGGTGTTCGAGTTGTGCAAGTTCATGGTTGTGGTTTAGGTGGAATTGGTGTATTTGGTCTGTAGGTTAGTTCTTTGGTTTGTTTAGGTGGTAGCTGCTGGTGTTTGATTGGGTCTAGAAGTAGATGGCGGTGAATGGGAGTTGAATTGGTGGCTGTGAAGGTGGATGGCTCTGAGTTATTGGCAGGGAATTGGGTTGTCAATGGAGGTGGTGATGGTGGTTGTGATGAAGTAAGAGGGTTGTGATCTGTTTTGGTTCAGTAGCGTGCAGGTCATTCAGGTGGTGATTGATGAATTGCAGGGAGTTGTTAGGAATGGTGAATTCAGGATATGAGGAGCAGAGATTGATGAATTAGGTGGCAGTCAAGGTTAGATGGTTGTTGATGGTTGTATTTTGATTCAAAGGTTATGGAGGCAGTGAGGTTGTAGGTGGTTTGTATTTTGAGGTAGCAGTGGCCGAGGTTGTTGCAGGTTCGGAGAATTGGGTTTTGTTTGCAGGGGAAGAGATGGTGTTAGCAATGGTGCTGCTGGGTTTGTGGCCGGAATTGATGGAGTTTCAGGTGGTGGTTTTAGTTAGTTACTGTGATGTTGTATATGGTGGTAGTTTGGAGGATGAAGGCAGGGGTGGTGTTGGTGTAAGGAGCTGGACTGAACTGTGGAGTTGAGGAGAGAATCGATAGTATATCTGGTGGTGTAAACGGTAATTGATTGTGATAATGGTTATGGTCTGATAGCAATGGTGATGTAAGTGAATTGGTGATGAATTGGGTTTTAATTTTGTACTGGTTTTCATGGAGGGAATTTGGAATTATATGTTGATGGTTGATTTGGTTTGGGGAATGACATGGCAGTGTGTTTGTGTGTAGATTGGTGGTGTTAGGTAGTTTGGAGATGGAGGTGGCCATGGTTATAGCAAATGGTGGTTATTAGGTGAAGTCAGTAGGTTAATAATTGGTAGAGGATTAGTTTGACTTTGTTGTTGGATTTAGTAGCAGGTTTGTATTTTGTTTTGGTGATGTATTGGTCATGAGGGAGGTGTAATGCAGTGGTGTCTAAGGAATTGGTAGTTTGTATGTTGTGAAGATGGAGGTTGTATAGGAGCATGTTATGGTGGGGTTTATTTTGTTTGTGAGGTCAGGTTTGTTTAGGCAGAGAGTTGTTTGTAGGTGTGCTTGGACTAGTGGTTTGTAGTATTAGCCAATGGGGGATGGGGATTTGGTAAAGAGTTAACAGATATGAGGTTGGAGGTTGGTTCTTGTGATTGTGCAGCAGCTTCATTTCCGTCCATTCCCTCGGCCTTGAATCGTTTCCGAGCTTTGTCTCAATTTCTGCTTTCAAGCCTTCGGTAACTGAGAATCAAACAAGAACCAATACCGGGCATAAAATATGACAAATATAGCTCAAATCAACTAGAAAACACCCGGACTCGTAACTCAAGTACAACTAGCTTACTTACACAAAATCCTAGCATTCACAGTACAAAACTCATAATATTTATTCGGAATGCACGCAAAACGATAGTAAACACATAGAAGAAATATAACTCTTTACAGAGTTATCACTACTGTAGAGAGATTCCTGCGTAAGAACATATTCACACAGCTTGGAACTCCCAGAGCCATTATCAGTGATGAAGGATCGCATTTCGTGAACAAAGTCTTTGCCAATGTTTTGAGCAAATATGGGGTAAAGACGCATAAGATATCACTGTCTTATCATCCGCAGTCGAATGGGCAGGCAGAAGTTTCTAACCGAGAGATAAAAGGGATTCTAGAGAAGACAGTCAATTCGGGACGCAAAGATTGGTCCCTGCATTTAGATGATAGCTTATGGGCATATAGGACTGCATACAAGACCCCTTTAGGCATGTCTCCCTATCAGCTAGTATTTGGGACGTCGTGTCATCTTCCGGTGGAACTTGAGCACAAGGAATTCTTGGCCTTGAAGAAGATCAATTTGGAAGCTAAGCTCTCAGGTGAGCTACGGAAGCAAGCACTACTTGAACTTGAGGAATTTCGATTGATGGCATATGAGAGTGCGAGAATTTATAAGGAAAGGACAAAGCAGTGGCACGACAGGAACATCATCCCGAGAGACTTCAAGGTCGGACAGAGAGTGCTGATCTTCAATGCCAGACTAAAACTGTTTCTAGGAAAATTGAAATCTAGATGGAGTGGTCCCTACACAATTACAGCAGTTTATCCGTGGGAATCTCTTGAGGTGGAAGATGCAAGTGGGAACAGATTTAAGGTAATTGGCCAGAGAGCAAAACTGTATGTGGATAGGAATTTAATTGGAGTCATTGAATGGCTTCATGCAACTCCCGCTATTTGATTAATCTCTGAGGTAACTGGGTCGGGCCGTCGACCTTAAATTACAAAGCGCTTGTTGGGAGGCAACCCAACCTATTTATTGCTGTAGATTAGGTTTTAATAGTGTTTTGTAATTTTTATTCTATATCATTTATTTGAGAGGTGCGAGAGAGTGGATTTAATGTTTCCAATGAGTATGTGCAGTATTCCGAGGTGAAAGGCCTATTTCGGATCCCCCGGTTTGATGCGCGCATGCGAAACAGAGTGAAAATTGAAGAATTTCAGCCCAATACGCGTATCGGGATCGTAAGTGAAGGAATTTAAGATGGAAGCCATTCCTGCACGTATTCAGCACACGCACCTGGGGAAGATCATGTTCCCGGAATCCCCGTCTTGATATACGCAAGGATTTGATTGATGAACGGAGAAAGCTATCACGGTGGAACGGATTAAGAGGTGATATTTTGAAGAACATACAAAAAACAGAATTGAACAGTGCCAACGTGTGGGGGTGGTTGAGTGCTTTCTGTAGACAGATGGATCGCGCATATCGGAGTCCGGATGAGGAAGTTAGGCCAAAAAGGATGCTCAAGCGAGTAAAACGAGGCCAAAAGCATCCGTAAATGCAAAACGTGCCTTGGAACGCATGAAATTGACAAATGAAATACTCCCCCGATTTTGGGAGTGTTTTAAGGTAAAAAGGGAGTCTCGAGGTCGAGGAGATCCTTCGGAAAGCAAAGGCACGATCGGATACGCGAAAATTGGTCAAAAAGGATGTTTTTGGCAAGCTCTAGCATTGTCTTCGTACAAAGACTCTATACTTAGAAACAATTGAGCTCTGAAAATTTGTCTTCCCAGAACACCTTGCAGTATCTATCTTGGAAGACCTTCGTACGAAGAGCATTTGTCTTCGTACGAAGACATCGGGCAGAATCCCAGTTTTATCCACACACAGAAAGAAGAGAAAGGGTTAATTCAGAGGGGCATTTTAGACTTTTTGCTAGAATGTTTGAAGACATCTGAAGCTTAGACGTCTTCTTCTTCGTTCTTCATCAACACAGCTCTCTCTCTTCCTCCATAGCCGCAGAGCTCCAAATCTCTTCTCACTCGTTTCTTCACCAAATTCAACAAATAACATACGGTTTTGTGCGCAATTCAGAGGAGAACAAGGTTTGATAGGGGGTTTTGAGTGAGAGTGAGATACGAGAGAGAAATCAGAGGAAGAAGAGTTAGGGCTTGTGAAGATAGATTTAAAAATTGGGCGAGTTGGAGCTTGATTCAGCTTGCGGTCAAGAAGACAAAGTTAACGGGGACATCACAAGGAGTACGGACCACCAATTAATTCAAGTTTTCGACAAAATTTCTCGGCGACCTCCAAAACAGTCCGTCTTGTCGGAATTTTGAAATTCTTTTGCCCGTAAGACTTGCTCCGCGCACGTAGGTACTCTCTAAAACTAGCAATTTCAATACTCGATTCTTAGGCACAAATTGAGTAAAAGCCCATTTTATTTTTGTTGCGCTTAGTAGCGTGCTTGGGGGCGATTGCTTAGAGTCCTAGGATTACGTGCTTACCTGCTTACGTGCTTAATTTCAGTACACACTTCTTGTCACGTGCACAAATTTGAATTTCTCGTTTTGTACTTGAATTTGAAGTTTTAAATGGCGGGTGGAAAGAAGCGGAAGACGGGAGAGGGTACTTCACAAGAAGCATCCGGGTCAGGCGAGCCTCAATTACAAATACTTCCCATACCCCAATATGCTATTTTAAATGCCCCTCCCCCGACTAAACCGGGAATTGTAGGCCGACGAACAGCAAAAGTAAATTTGAAAGAGCGGAGTATTGGGACCACGTGCTATGATAGTTATCGTTTTTTCACCTACAAGGCCCATCTTGACTCTCGCAAGGACACATATTTGACTAAGAATGGGCAGCCCGAGAAAGAATTTCCATTGCACGAGGACATGCCTCAAGCAATAAAGGAAATTTTTGAGCGCGAGAAGCTAACCAATTGGTTTAAGCTTGTAGGGTCGTCTAGTTCTCATATAGCGCGAGAGTTTTGCCTCAACTTGAGGTATGCGAAAGATGGTGAGAGCCGAGACCCCCGTCTTGTCTATTGTCGGAACGAGTGGATAGTCTTCGAGCCAGAGACTATCGCCTTTGCCATGGGATTCCCCCGTTTGAAAGAGGGTTGTGGTTACGAGACTACTCTTCGTAGTGAGGGTCTTTGGTCTCGTTTAAATGCATTTTGTTTTGCAAAGGGGGTAGATCCGTGGGACAGGAAAGGGGAGGTAACTCAGTGGAAGGCTCAAAAGAAGTACTACAGGCCTGAGGCGAGGTGGTGTTGCGAGTTGCTAGAGAATTGGGTTCTGGGAATCACACAGAACCCTCAGTACTCCTTCCGCCTATCTGTCTTGGCTCTCTGTCTTTATACCGGGGTTAGGGTCGATATCCCTAGGTTGATTTGGGAGAACTCCTTAGAGAGGGTGTCGAGGACTAACAAGTTGGATCCCGGTCATACTTGTTTGCTGACTCATCTACCCAAAACCTCCGAAGTAGTCATTGGGAGAGACATGGACTTGAAACCGTTCGATGCTAGGAAATAGCATAGGTTTCATGAGACAGCCAGAAAGAAGGGAAAGGGTAGGATAATGAACACCTCTCGGTTTGACAACCAAGTAGCTTATGACCACTTGAGAGAAGAGATGGCCCACGATAGACTTGAGAGAAGGCGCCAGTTTGCCCACACTAGGGAAAATCAGGCGAAGCTGGGTGGCTTAGTCCAGATGGTGGGCCAGTGGGTGATTCAGTCGAGTGGTCAGGCGGCGGGGGAGTTTGTTCCACAACTCCCGACGGCGGATCCGTGGTTCCAGGAAGATGAATTTGAGTATCCGGTTCCGCCGAGTGAGGACGATGAGGAAGAAGAAGAGGAGGAGGAAGAGGAAGACGAGTAGTGGAGTGTACCCTCATGCTAGGATTGTTGAGTCCTCGTGTTATCGTTGAGGACAACGATGCATCCTAGTGTGGAGGTGGATGATACCTTTTTACTAGTCGGTAATGAGTCTTTGCATAGCTCCGTGTCGCATGTAGTTAGGAATTTTGGTTATGTCCTTATTTTCTTCTTTATTATTCGTATTTTTGCGTTCACGTTTTATTAATATTGAGTCCTCCCACCAAACTATCGAGTCAGTAGTCGAGTTGGCCGTGCATGTAGTATAGATAAATTTGAAAAAAAAAAACCAAAAAATTGAAAAAAAAAAAACAAAAGAAATAGAAAATTTGAGAAAGGGCAATCAGAAGAAGCTGAAAATTCTGTAAAATCGATAAGTGTGAGATTTTTAGGCATAGGGCATGAATTGCGATCGAGAGTGACAATGTGAGTTTTCCTTAGTAAGTATAGAGAAGCTTTCTTTACGGGAATGCGTGCCTATTTTATACACGGACTTAATTTTTCAAATCTAAAGTGTGTGCCTAGTTTTCTTATAAGAGTTGAGCTAGGTGTGAGCTAAACAAGCCGAACGTTCTCGTGTACGTCTTAGGTAGTCGCCAACCCGCCTCGTAGTGGCACACAGAACAGCTGTGCGAGGTGTGTATTAGAGCACTCACTGCTTATAGAACTTACCTTGTAGGACCACCAGTAAACCCTGTTTTGAACCTTTGATTCTTTGATAACCTCTGGACTTAGGGTGACGGTTCTTGGCCTTCATCATTGAATGGTTAGAATCACCGCTTTAGTGCGTCACGAGGGTGTTGTAGTTGAGGGGGTTCGATGAGGGAGTACTTCATGATATACTTGTGTGAGTCTTACATATCGCATGTGCTTCATTTGTGATTTTTGAGGGGAATGCGAGGGTGAGTGAGAGTAGGCTTTCGCACTTCGGTGTGGCGGTGTTCCATGGCGTTACAACATGGACACAGTTGTGGAGAGCTGTGAGTGTGTACCATCTAATAAACAAAACTTGGGTTGGGGGAATTTAATTGGTGGATCGTGCTAGGTACCGTATCTTACTCATCATGGTGTAGGAGGTTTGGTTGGATTAGGCACGAGACATATATTCGATTGGCTACTTGAGAGGGGACAGGATTACATTCGAGTGTGGGGGTGTCGACTTTTGACTTCGGACATCGATATTGAGCTTGCGACGACTCCATCCCCACACGTGCTTTATTGTGTTAGCGGCTTCGTTTGTTACACCTTGGATTTCGTCGACTTAGGGGGAGAGGAATTTATTTGTGATTCATATGCATTGACTTGGTTATTTTCTCCCCTTATCATCTTATTTTGGCTTGACACTTGGAATACCACTCGAGATTTACATTGTAGAAGTTGTGCAGAAATTTGAGAGATTAAAAAAAATCAAAAAAAGAAAAAAAAAAAAAAGAGAGAAAAAAAAAAGGAGAGTTGAATAAAGGAAGAATGGGAAGTGTTTTGGAAGATCGAGTGGAGAAGCGACTAGTTCACAAACGGGAAGTTTTGTTTTATGCATCATTCATGACAATGGTCGCGGGGATCGTAATTGTACCGGGGTGTGAGGGGATCAAGGGCCGGAGATGGTGAGTTTCGGCTTGGTTTCTATCATTGTTGTGAGGGTGTGTGAGATGTGGTATTTGCGAGAATGTGACGCTTTAGGACTCGTGCTTGATTATTATCCGATTTGTCCCTAAAGCCTCATCATTCTAACCTCGTTAGCGGATTAGGAGCTCGGACCTTGAACGTGGCTTAGCCTAGCGTAGCCTCTTATTTTGTGGCACACATGAAAAGGTATTGCATTCTTGTACATAGTAAAGCTAGGTTCTCTATACTAGCTAGGGGAGATTCGCCGTTGTCGAAATTGATTTCAAATCATGCCTTGTATCTAGATTTCTCGTCACTTCGTGTGAACCGGTTTAAGCTAATGGAGATTGCCCAATCTCGCAAAAGAAAAAAAGAGAATTTGTCATTTCAATACTTGCATTGTTAATATTGCATTTGCATATAGGTGCATGCGTATAATCGAGTCGTGTCGACTAGTAAAAAGGATGGTTTGTGGATTGATCTACTCAGACTAGTATGCAATTGATGATGGTTTTGTATGCAATGTGAGGTGGTAGTATGCAAATGGCGTAGGGAAGTTATGCAATGAATAATTAGGTTGGTATGCAAAGTTGGATTGATTGCGGGAAAGTGAGAGAAGTTGTTGGCTTGAGAAATTGAATTGACTTGGGAAATTTTCTCGAGACGAGCAAAAGGTAGTGTGGGGGTAGTTGATAACTCCGTTTTCGGAGTTATTTTATGCCTTTTATTTCTACGTTTTGCGTGCTCAACATGGAGAATTTGTCGTCTTTTGAGTAAATTGAGCTAAAATGTGATATTGTGAGTTCATGTTCTTTACTTGTTAAATCCGGGCGTTTCTTTAGTTATTTTGATCTTCCATTGTGATATGATCGCGGGTTGTGTTTTCGTGTTGTGATTCACAGGAAAACAGGACTTGGAGGATCATGCGGGAGATGGTAACGAACTTCGGAAGCAAGGAACTCAAAGAAAAAGTCAAAGGAAGGAAGAAGAAAGTCAAAGGAAGAAAGGAAGAAGTCAAACGAAAATGCAAAAAAAGGGGGTCTTCGTACGAAGACAATTGTCTTCGTACGAAAAGAAAGTACTTAGCCAAATTTTTGGAGTTCTCAATATGTCTTCTTAAACACACATGCAGTATCTACATAAGAAGACCTTCGTACGAAGAGCACAAAGACATCGCTGGAAGACAGAATTTTGAGCGGGGCTTTTTCGTAGTTTATCCAAACATTGTAATATCATTATGGAAACGTATTTAAGTGTTCTAGGTCGACTTTTTCAGTAGTACCTCACGTTAGAAATACTTTTTGGAGATCAAGAAGCTATTGGGAAAACTTAGGAGCTTTGGATCACTCGTTTGGATTCTCAACTCTTTTCTTTTCTTAGTTTTTGATGTTAAAACTCATAAAACTCGTTGTTTTGAATATGAATCGTAGTAGCTAAACTTCATTTGCTGGGAATTCTCGTTTGGTCTATCTAGGGTTTGATATAAGCGTCATGTTTTGATATTGTGATTCATGTTTTAACTTAATCTCGCGTGTTCTTTCATTGTTATGGATTATTTACGATTGTAATCACATCATTTTTGCGAGTAGCTAACGTAAAGATAATCTGAATTAATTTTCACGTGGTAACTCCGTGATAGTTAGTCGGTAAATTAAATAATCCACCTAGTCGAATCAATGTTTGGTAACTCGATATTGTTAACTAGGATCGTTAGGGTAGAATCACGATTTTAATGCATGCTTAAGGCTAAAATAGACTTGGTAACTCGGTAACCTTTGGTTTTAAGTATAGTTGACTTCCTTGGTAACTCGGTAAGTTTAATATTGCTCGATTAATAGTGAAAGACATGTGGTTGTTTTACGGATTAAAACATAAGTTTAGATCAACCTAGTGAACCTAGAGAGTTCCCGGTATTTTTCCTCATATTACAAAAACCCTAAAATTGTTATTTATTAATCGTGACCTACTTCACTCGGTTAATTGAGAATTAAGCACTTTTATTTTATTAGAATTAGCAAAACACAACCTTGCGACGTACCCACATAACGTCTGAAATAATAACTAGTTTGAACAAAGTCCCTTGGGTTCGATAGCCTGGATTTCCGGTTTATTACTACACACGACAACCATACACTTATGGTTAGGGCGTGTCATTGTAAGATTCTTTGTTTTTGCAATGAGTTTCTTTGTCACAACGAGGTTACAAAGAAGGGGAGATTCAATCAAAATGCTTAGTGTTGTTGTACTCTTTTTCTTTCACTTGTTTTTTTTTTCTCACAGGATTTTGTAAGCAATGTTTTAACGAGGCGGACACGATTATTTAGATGCGTTCCAGAAGAATGTCATCTTGAATACTTAACAAATAGAATTCACTAGAAGTACTAATTTTCCCAAGTCATTAATTTTTTCCCACTGAATTTTTTGTGACAATGTTTTAACGACGCATCATTACTGGCAATTATTTGAGGGGGAGTGTTATAAAATTTTGACCACATTATTGGTGAATATCTGTCACATGTTGTAACTCCATGTATATAGGGAAAGAAAATTCTCCGAACCAGATGGGGACCCGACCCTCCCTGCCCCTAATAGGAAGGGTACGGGATATGGTTATTAAGGTACGGGATGGATATGATATTTAACTCTCAAACCCTTATAGGGTATGGGATGGGAATGGGATTTGACAAAATTCTCGTTTATATATCTTACCTCGATTTAAAGTAAAAGAAAAATGTCACCCTTATATAATGTTATAACGCTTCTACCTCACGAACAATTAAACGGAAACCCAAATCAAGCAAGAATGCAAGATATAACTTGATTTGCTAACACAATTCGTGCTAGCTACGTCCACGACAAAGAACGACATTTATTTATCATGAGGAACTTGTACAATTGATTGCATTATGGTCTAAGACACCTAGGAACCCTTTTATAGTGCTTTGAACCTCCCCATGGCCGTCCTAGAGCAATTAGGAAACTTTACGAAACGCCAGACCCCCTCCACAGGTCGTACGACCTGACTAGTAGGTCGTGCGAAGAGGGGGAGACATTAATGATCATGATGATGTTCCGTAGGAAACCAATCACAGTGTGATATATGGTTCTTGAAATGGGTTGGTGCTTATTGCGATCGGGGCTGACTTATTCTTGTGGAACCCCTCACTTGGCTGCAAGAAGAAATTATTCTCTTACAGCCCATTATCTGAAAATGGACCTCAAGGGTACAGGGTACAAGATCGTGTTGGGCCTAGGTCACGACGATCCGAATTTTGGAGGAGAATTTGTTGCTGTGGGTAGCCCCGGAAACAGAATCTGGACACATATCAGATTCCGTAATGATGTCAGATCAGTCAATTCAGGGCCTGTTTTGAACAATCAACTCCATTGGTATGTATCTAGTTTCCATGATAACGTAGTGCTTTATTTTGACACAAATATTGATGAATTTGTTAAGTTACCCATTCCTCGTCCTCGTGGGAGGAGGAAAGGGAAGGAAGATGTAGGTGGTTTGGGGGTCTTACAGGGGCGGAGCCATGTAGGGGCACGGGGGGGCACGTGCCCCCCCTAAAATTTTCCGAAAACACTCGGTAACCCTTAATTTGTAAAAAATAATTTAACTGTGTTTGTATAAAAATATAAAGTGCCCCCCCTGTTACCGAAATTGTGCCCCAGCGCAGTTGGTAAGTCACTTATCTTAATTTCGTGCGGTCGTGGGTTCGACTCTCACAATGCAAGTTCTTTAATTTTTTCCAAAAATATCGAAAAACAAGGAAATTAAAACACTCCCAGGGGCTCGAACCCTGGTGGACGAAGTGCATAAGTGAGTACAATACCAACTGAGCAAGAAGACTTTTAATGTCCACCTAGATACATAATGTCTATTTATATTAAATAAGAGTACAAATTATTGTAGCCGAATTGTGCCCCCCCTTCGAAGAAATCCTGGCTCCGCCACTGGGGTCTTAGATGGATGACTTTATATAACCCGATATGAAGGAGGTTTTGAACAAAGAGATTCAACAGTCGAAGTCTTGGGAATGATGGAGTATGGGGTGAAGGACTCATGGTCCATTTTGTTCAGTATCAAGCGAGCAAATTTTTGGGATGACCTTGTGCCGTTATTTTTTGTAGGAAATCAGAAAAGTAAAGTTTTGGTCAAAGGCTACTAAGGGTGAGTTTGGGAATGCTTCTGCTGCCAGCATAACGGTTTTCCGACAACAGAAGTAGTTTTACTGTGTTTGGTAAAAATAAAATTTCTTCTTTTCCGAACACTTTTTTTTATCCCACAACAGTTTTCAGGAAGCAAGGGGTAGATGATTTTCCAGAAAGTATGAGCAGTGGAGTTGTGTATAAAGAAACATTAGTAAAACATGTTGGATATGGTTGGGAGGAATTAGACTCATGAGGTGAAGCATCTTATTTGGTAATATTTTGATTCCAAGGACACACGAATTATGGAAAGGGATGACAGAGTCTCTAGATACGGTTAAAGAAGATTTGAAAGAGAGTAAAGAAGACAGAAAAATGCCTACAAGCAGACGGCGACGAAGAAGAAGTGACGCGAATTTCTGGTCAAAAGGAAAGTGTCTGATACGGGTAAACTGATACGTTATTTAACGGCTATATAGTTAAGTAGTTATTTAATTATTTTTTATTTAATTAATTTATAGTTGTTAATTTTTTAATTACGTTGATTACATTATTTAGTTAAAAAACGACGGGCTTCATTGTCAATTGGCCCGTAGGAGCCCTGGTTAGAAATGAATTGATTATTCATTGTCTATTTATACGCTGTGTAGTTTCAGTTATTTTTATGGAATGAATTGATTTTTGAGAATAAATATTTATTCGGTCAACAGTAGTTGTTCGAATAGCGCCGTAAGCTAAGCGACGTGGTCAGTTTTTGACGATTTTCAAAAATCGAAACCTTTACGGTGTCAGTGTCCCTGGTAAGTGAGCCGTAGTGGGGAACTCAACTAGATCAGATACTAGTTCAATTTTGTTCATTAGTAGAGATCGAAAGTTCATTTGAGCGGCGAGTCACAACTGATAGTCTATTTTGGTCAAAAAGAAGTTCGATCGAGATGCAATAGAAATCGAGAGTTTGTTTTAGCGTTGAATCATAATTGTTAGTATGATTTGGTCAATGAGAAGTTTGATCAAGTGCATTGACAGAGATCGACAGTACGCCATGTAAGCAGCAAGCCACAATTGATGGTTAATTTTTTTATAAATTAGAAGTTATAATGAGTTAACTAGCAGAGATCGGTAGTCAATTGAATCAAACAAAAAAATAATAAAAAAATAATTATTTATGTTGGTAAAAAATGTCAATAACTAATTATAATTTTTGTATTAATATGGACAAATATGTATTACCACACATTCCTAAAAAACTAAATAAGGAAGCAAAAAATTGAAGAAAACAGATTAATCTTAATTAAGTGTATTGGTAAGTGGTTAAATAGTCTCTTAAGTATTAACATAGATGTTGGCCTGGTGGTAAGATTGGTGCCCTCTGATGTTAAATGTTTTGGGTTCGAACACATAATCTACTGGCATAGAATAAATTTACCGGCAGTTTTATGGTATAGGTACCACCCTTTGCCAGCGGTTGGGAAATTTGCCCACGGTTTCAGTAAACTGTCGGTGTAGGTTTGCTATACCTGCGGTTTTGAAACTGCTGTAAGAGAAACCACTGGCTAATCTTGAATTTCTTGTAGTGTATTTTTGTAGTAGTTGTTGAGGGTACTCTCAATAATTTGGCAAATACGATTTGGTTTGATTCTGTGTGCAGTGGCGGAGCCAGGAATTCAAGTCAGCCGGGGCAAGATTCATGAAGTCAAAAGTCAAAGTCAACCGTCAACAGTCAACAGTCGTTATATTTATAACTTTTCACTACAAAAGTCATTGCAATCTAGTCGTATAGATACAAAAGCGATAAGTTCATAGCCGAGAATGACCTCTCAACGGAAGCGGTAGCAACCGGCAAAGTCAATAACAAAGCGATAAGTTTGTAGATTGACGGATAAATTTTAACTCGTTCGGTATCCACCATCTTTTTGCAAGATCACCAATGCAACTCAAAGACGAAAATTTGTCCATAACTGTTGTAGATAGTGCTTTCTGAGCTGACACATCTTGGCCACGTGGCAATCATCCAGCACACCATATTGTGCTCCACACACACTGGATCACCAGCCGCGCTGATCCACGTGGGGGCTGCGAGACAGGGCCCTCGCATACCACTGCTCGGGACTTGTAGGGACTTAGTGGTTTGGAGGCTAGAGTAAGTCCTGTCGCGTGCGGGCCAAGCCCGCGCGCGACCTTTAGTAACTGCTTTTGAGAGATTTAGGGCACGAGCTCCATAGACCCGGTCAATCCGGTCAAACCCGGTAAACCCCATAACGGTTCCGGTATTCGCGCACAACGTGCTGTAACGGTCCTTATATACGCGGACGAACGTGCCGTTGTGGTTAAGCTAATTAAGCCGCCATTGATGGGCGCATTAACCACACTGCAACAGTCACATTCTCCATTATATATAGGACGTTAACCCTTCCATACAAGGGAGGACACACCAGACATATGCGGAAGCTCTGCCAAACCCCTGTCTCTCTCTCAGACGTTACTACTGCCTTACTCTCTCCCTACACACAACCCAACTCTTCCTGTGCCATTTCCGATCCCCTACTCACGGTGTACACAGAGTGCTCCCCGCCGGATTCTCTTGTGCACATTTTAGTGAACCCTACGTGAACCTACCATCTTAAGCAACCATGTCTCAAGAGGATGATGTCAGCAACAGATCGCCTTCCACGGAGGCCGCCTTAGGAGAGGAGATTCGCCGTACTCCTACAGCCCCCGGTGAAGCTCCGACGCTAGAAGCCTTGGACGCCACCATCCAAAGTCAGGCGAGGGCTCTCAAAGCTCAATCTGCACAGCTAGAACGGATCATGGCTGTCTTGGGGACTCTTGCTCCAAACCCTGCACCAGCCACCGCCGTCTCTCAGGGAGGAGGAGTATCCACCACTCAAGGATTGGGAGTGTCGACCACGCCACCCAACCCCAATCTGCAAACTCCACCGGCGACTACGCAACTACCCTCAATCCAGGGGTCAACAGCTCATATGTTGCCTCTCGCTGCTCATACTCCTCAGCCTCCGGCTTTGGTACCTAATCCGGCCTCACAGTATCCCTTGCCTCCCCCAACGGCAATCTGGGGTAACGTGAATTCGCAATACGTCCCTAGCCCTCCTGCGGCATATGTTTCGCCTCCACCTGCGGCAACCCCTCCTCCCGCTGCCGAGGGAAGTACTCCGGACTGTATGACGTCGCTGCAACGGCGCATAGACACCATTCTGGCTCACCAATCGTTCACGGATACCATTATCCCGAAGCTCGACAACGATCCACCTATCCCACGAGAGATCTATCTCATGCCTAACCTTGCTGGGTACAAGGCTCCTAAATGGGACAAATTCGAGGACGTCAATGGGAACGCCCATGAGCATGTCATGCGTTTCATCGATGTGATGGGTCCGTATGGAGCTGATCCCAAACTGCTGATGCGCGAGTTCCCGAAGTCCTTGGGGAACGTGGCTTACAAGTGGTACAGGACATTGGAAGCCGGATCCGTGAAGACTTGGGACGACATGGTCCTGAAGTTCTACACCAAGTTCTTCCAGATGGAGGAAAAGGTGACGATGATTCATCTCTCGCGGATGTATCAGAAGCGCGAGGAGGACGGAATAACCTTCATCAAGAAGTTCAGGGCCAAGTCCTTGGAATGCAAAGATGTGATACTTGAAAGCAGAGTCGTAGAGATATGCTTGCAGTGCATGCGAGACGAGTACAAAGGTATGCTTATTAACTTGCAAACGCCTACGTTTTCAAAACTAATCGAATGCACGAAGAACATCGAGCCTATAGTGGTGAGGCAGAAAAAGAGAAACGCCTCTGAGCGACCCTCGGGTGGTACTACTTTCAAGATCGGGAGATTCAGCTACAAGAGGGGACGCGAGGCCGAAGTGAATGTGGTCTCACCCCAAAAGCAGGCGAAGATTGTGAACTTTGATGCACCACCTCTCCCATGTTCAGTGGAAGAGGCAAGCGACCTTTGCAGGCAATAGCGTAAGGATGGTGTCCTACCGCCGCTCAAGAAGGCACCCTCCAGGGAGATGGTGAGGGACCCGAAGTGGTGTGAATATCATGGAAAGGTCATGCATCCCACGGCGGACTGCAAGAAGCTTAGAATTGTGTTTAGCCAAAATATGAAGAATGGCGAACTGATTGTCAGTGATCAAAGGCAGGATGTGCGCAACAATCCACTCCCTGCCCATGTGGAGCAAGAATCGAAAGGCAAAGAGGTCGCTATGATCTCGATTGTGGATATTGAAGAGGTCGCAGACGATGGTCTACCCATCATTGCCGAGATCCAGGATGAGGACTACAGCATAGACATGGAGGACGAGCGTGCCGACCGGATGAAGGGGTCGCACGGGTTCAACAAGTTCTTCGACGAGATGAATTTCTCAGAAAAGTGCCGGACGGAAATGACAAAGGCGATCTTAAGGATAGCAGAAGACTACGAAGAGGATCTCGTAGTCTCCAATGGGAAAGTTGTTAGGGCGTCTCGCTCTACAGAAAAGGTCACAACCTTTTCCGCAAGCGACAAGAAGACAGATGCGAGCCACCAGAGGCCTCTATACGTGACGGCTATCATCAATGGAGTTGAGTTCAAGAGAGCGTTTGCAGACGGAGGAGCAGCAGTTAACGTTGTTTCACTCCATACACTGAAGCTAGCGGGAATTCCAGAATACAAGATTGTCAAGCGTCCATCTCCGTTGATGGGATTTGGAAGCGACTCCAGAATGACGATAGGATGGATCCGCCTGGGTATCCAGATCGGCAAAATCAAGTGCTCAGCGAAATTCTATGTCATAGATGCGAACACTACGTATCACATGATCATAGGAAGAGCCTGGATTCCTCGCTTTGATGTTGTCCCTTCAACAGCTCACCAAGTAATGAAAGCCATTTGGAGTGACCGGATAGTGGAAATACCAGCTTCGACAAATCCGTTGAACATGGACGAAGCACATCTCAGTGAGGCGGTGTGGTTCACCGAGATGGTAGATGAGCAAACACCAGGACCATTCAACCCCACTCTGTTGCCCCGATGGGAGGATATCAAAGATCAGTCGCCTGCAGGAGTGATGGTGACAAGAGAGGATGCCAAAGAAAAGCCGCCTGCGCAAGAAGAGGCGCCGCGTATTGCTTATCAGCGAAAGAGTGTGTACACTCTGAAAAGAATAGCAAAACATGACCCTGAAGGCAAGGAAATAGAAAGTTTCTACGCCAACGGGAAGAAGTGTTATCGCATATGAAGGTGCGCGGGGGTGTCCCCACGCGGGCATGGGGATATCCCTGAGCAAATCAACCAAATTGAACAGGTTTCGGAGACAGAAAAACCAAAGTCGAGCACTCTAGAAGAGAAACTCAAAGAAGCGCCCGAATGCATGGAAGACAAACCCCGACCGCAAAAGAAAGAGCTGAAGGAGGTATTCCTAAGCCCGAGCGAAGAAAAGAAGAGGCCAGGGAGGTGCGAAATTATGCAGACAACTCCGTTCAATTGGATATTACTGGCCCACTATGGAGGTTGATTGCCGCACCAAAGTAAGACGCTGCCAGGAGTGTCAATTCAAGGGTAATCTAGTGCACGCCCCTGCCGTAGATCTACATGCATTAGGAACACCATGGCCGTTTCACACATGGGCTCTGGATTTCATTGGTCCCATTCGACCGACCTCGAACGGGAATCACTTCATTCTCACCGCGACCAAATTGTTCACCAAGTGGGTAGAAGCTATACCACTGAAGACAACAAATGCGTTAGCTGTGGTACATTTCATACAAGAGAGCATCATATGTAGGTTCGGAATTCCCAACACTATCCTCTCGAACAATGGCACTCCTTTTGTTAATCGCCAGGTGGCCGCAAAGCTAGCAGAATACAACATCAGGCAGATATGCTCCACTCCATACTATCCGAAAGGGAATGGGCATGCGGAAGCAAACAACAAAACACTGTTGAGAATTTTGAGCAAGATGGTCGCAGATGACCATAAGAAGTGGGCTGATTCTTTAAGCATAGCCCTGTGGGCTTATCGGACTTCTCCAAGGACACCCACAGGGGTCTCACCGTTCCTTTTGTGCTATGGAGCTGAGGCCGTGGTGCCAGCGGAAGTGAAGGTTAAGTCCGCAAGGTTGGCTTTTCACGCGTTATATGACAACCAACGCGATCATGACTTAGTCCTGCTAGAAGAAAAGCGGGAGCAAGCAAAAAGGACCAACAAGCGTTACCAAGAAAGGATTGCTCGTGCGTGCAACAAAACAGTCCAACGTCGAGATTTCGCAGTTGGAGATTCGGTCTTACGCGCATCTGATCATTGCATGCGAGAGGCAGCTCATCCAAAATTCGCAGCCAATTGGGAAGGACGCTTTGAAGTCACGGAAGTCTTTGACAATGGCGACTGCAGCATACGGAGGTTACATGGAACGACCTCAACCCCAAGCTCAGTCAATATGCGCTGGATCAAGAAGTACTATCCTTAACTTCTCTTGTTACACGCGTTATATTACAACGTTTGCTTTATGCTCCGTATTGCCATGATTCGCACATCTTCTCTCCCATATGAGAGAATTGTAATCTCATCTCTCCCATACGAGAGTTTTATAATAAAAGACTTCTCCCAAATGAGAAGAACTGTATGCTTCTAGCTGTCTTTGTTGCTTCATTTAATTCATTATTACTGTTTGTAAAAGCCTATCCGATGCGATAGCAGCTCATGCGAATTCGATCTTAACTGATCTTTTAAGCCTATCTGCCACGATAGCAGCCCATGCGAATAACGATCTTAATCTATCTTTAAAGCCTATCTGCCACGATAGCAGCCCATGCGAATGCGATCTTAACTGATCCTTTAAGCCTATCTGTAACGATAGCAGCCCACGCAAATGCGATCTTAACTGATCTTTTAAGCCTATCTGTCACGATAGCAGCCCATGCAAATACGATCTTAACTGATCTTTTAAGCCTATCTGCAACGATAGCACCCCATGCGAACACGATCTTAACTGATCTCTTAACCCTATCTGCCACGATAGCAGCCTACGCGAATACGATCTTAAATGATCTTTCAAAGCCTATCTGTCACGATAGCAGCACTATGCAAATGCGATCCTAAAGTGATTCTTAAGTCTATCTGTCATGATAGCAACATTATGCAAAATGATCTTAAGTTCTCTACAAAAGCCTATCTGATGAGATAGCAATTGCACTTGAATCTAAAGCAACTCACAAGCCTATCCGCCAAGGTAGCAAAGCTGCGCAAATACGATCTCGAATGATCTAAAAATTATATCTGCGAATCTATCCGGCATATAGCAAATCATAAGCGACAATGCAAAGTGTTTATACAGCACTACAGAAGGCGAAATTTGTCAATACGCATGCGAAATTGTAATTTGTTGTGACACGACAGCAAATCATACAAAGCGATTTATCATTGTGAGTCAAAATGACTTACAATTTATCTGTCTAGATAACAGCTTACAAGCGAAAAAGCTCAGCTCAATCTAGCTACGCAGCTAACATGGCTTACAATGCATCTAAATAGTAACTCACATACAGAAGTTACTCATCGGGGAAATCCCAACTGGAAAAGGATCAACCTAACGGTCCTAACAGAAGCTATGCGATACAAAGATCTGCGACCAAAGATCTGTAGCAAGTAGGGTGTTCCTAAGAGAAGAACAGCCCACAGCTCGCCATGCCTACAAGACCTATGCGACGCCATGACTGAGATCCCAGGATCTGACAAGGCCATTCTTTGGTCTTACACCCAAGAGACGTGCCTGAGGAACCACCTGTTCCGGCGTATGCAGCTGTGCAAAACAGGGGAGCAGTCATTCCTCTGGCAACGGGCGCCTTGTCCACGAGAACGAGCACTATGGCTCGCCACCCTGAGCTCACGAACATGGTGGCGAATGATCAACCTCCGGGCATGCTGGAGGAGAATCACGCCGTTCATTACGAGTCGGTAGCAAGGTCAGTACGGCGCTGCACCTCGCCGTGAGGCGGCCGGAAACATGACCTGCAAGCATAATAGACGAAGAAAATTCTTCGAACAAAAATGAGGTATTACCTGCATCTTCTCTATGATAGTTATAAAGATCAATAAGCCTTATAAAGCGGATCTTGGAAACTATTTCTATAGCACAAAGCGCAAACTCAAGTTTCACAACTTGAAGTTGCCATGAATCAACGAAAAACAAGCGTTGAAGCCAGTAGTCGTAAGGACTCACGGCAAGCCACATTGTGGGATAAAGAACCCAAATAGCAAAAGGCAGGGTTTATTTAGACTTTGTGAAGACTCTTCAGTTAACGAGATGAGTCAGCAGAATTTGAAAAGAGGGTAAGGATCAATCACTTACACCTTGAAAAGCGGTAACAATCAATTACCCTATTAAAGGCTACGACGATTTGGTTGCGTATCCTAATTAATGACGGATAGTCATGATACGGATGGACTTCCCAAGGAAGGCGTGCTTATATAATGAGCAATTAGCGCGAAAATCAAGATAGAGTATCAATTGCTGACGTCATAAATTGATATGCACAGAGATATTCGAGCAAATCCCGGAAAAGGGCAAAACGGGCAATTCAATTCTTTTTGAAAAAAAGGGGGAGAAACCCCAACAACATTACAGTAATGTTTCAACTACTTATTTGCTACTTTTTTTCAAAACAAGCCCTTGATCAAGGAATCGTTAGGAGTAAACTGGCGGCTCAGATTTTCTACTTGCTCCACTTCTTGTTTCATTTGCTCGCATTTGGCGTTCATCTCATGAAAGAGCTTCATAGCCTCTTCAACCTTTTGTCTTTGTTGCTCTACCTTCTGCTGCTCAGCTGCGAGGTTTTGGTGGCCGCGTTTCAAGGTCACGGCCGCGCGAATCAGGGTGACTCTTTTGACAAGAAACCCAAAGCCCAGCCTGCCTTGAACTTTGGCGAGAAAATTCTGGCACATACCAAAAAGCAATTCCGCGCTTTGAGGAGAAATGGTCGCAGGTGTGGCCGCGGACAGCTGCTCTAAAATCCAGATGGCTTCAGTCAGAAACAGCCTTCTATCAAAGGGGCCTATCTCCAGAGACCTCACAAACGATTGGGGATAGGAGAGACGCATGCGAACTAGCCAGTCCACGTCAGCTTGTTTCAACCCTAAAGTAATGTTAAAGTCAAGATTAGACTGACAAACTCGCAAGCAAAGAATGCAAGATGCGAACAGCAAACCACGACATACCGGTTCCTTCAAGGATCTGGCGCTGAGAAGGTATGCGCATCGCTGGGGCAGTTGAAGACTGTCCTCGCTCCATCGCCCTTTTATCAGCTGCGAGCTCTAACTCCTCATAGTTGGGGGGAAGAGTATAAGCTGCACCAGGTGCAATTGCTGCCCCGACCTGCGAACCCCAAAAGTTCCACGCAGGAAGAGGCGCTGCAGGCTCAGTCATCGCCGGAGACATGGCGGCAGCAGAAGTTGCAGCTGGAGGAGGGATACCTTCAGGTGCGATAGCATCGTCAGCGTTGGTTCTTATTTCCTCAGCATCGACATGGGCATCTTCCTCCATCAACACGGTGTCAGTTTCGGCATCATCAGAGAGTTCAATAATGTCTTCGAAGGGCTCTCCTGCATATTCGGCAGCTGCGGCGGCCTTCCCAGTATGAGAACTCGGCACCGGGACATAGGATGCAGAACGTTGATTCCTTTGCTCCAACACGGCCTCGTCAACATTACCTGCGATACAAAATAGGATGGTGTGAGGTAACTTGTATCGTACAATATTTTATTATCTTTGGTAAGCTAAGAGCGAGCACCTCCACCCGAAGGTGGGATCGCAGCGTCCTCGTCATATGTCAAGGACGTGGAACCTCGCCCTATTAATGTATCTTTGTTAAGCATGTATTTAAGGTGAGAATGACCTGGGGCGCGGAGTAACCAGTCATGATTATGTTAGGGTTGTTAAGCCAAGTTAACACATGTTGCTCAAATAATTACCTGAAGGTTCACCGCACTTGCCTACTAGCCAACGGCGAATGTCAGCTTTTGACACACCGTGCTTTAGCGCACCGACAATTACATCTAGGTAAGTTACTGCGAGATTAAAAATCTCACCTTCGTTACCGCCTGTGATTTCTTCGAAGTCTGCTTGGGCTTGCTCTAGAGCTGCTGCATCTTCTTCTGGAGCCGCATCCTCCTCTTCACCTTGAGGAGCCACCTCTTCGGGAAGCGCCTCTTCCTCATCAGTTGGACGCACTAATTCGTCGACGTGTTGTTCTTTTAGGCTCCTCTGCTTCACGTGTTCGAGGTCCTCTTCCTCTCCTTTCCTTCTTCTTTCAGCAGCCTCCGCAGCTGTTCTCTTGGACTGAGCAAGAATGTCCTCGCTTATGGCTTCATCAGAAACACCAGAATGAGAGCCTCTCTTCTGCTTCTTGGCCAAGAGGCCACCAATGGTCTCGTCATCATCATCATCTGCTAAACAAACAACTCGTTCAAATAAGATCGCATAAGAGTTAAGGTAATGAGAAGAGAAGTACGATTGAGATACCTCCTGATCCAGCTTCACGGCAGCACCCTTCATAGCACGAACTGCGAAGTATATTCCGGCATCGTTCAAAGTCACGGCATGATTGGTCAACACATGGTCAATCCATTCATCCATGAAGTCCAATTTCTGAACAAATGCTTGAGTATAAATCGCAGTGTATGGGAAGTACCCATTTTTCGACTCCCAATCGAACCACATCTTCGGAATCAATCAATTCGAGCAACGCTGAGTTAACTGGAGGGGTTAACGTTTGTAATGCTTCACCGGAGACAGCGATTGGCAATTTCTTCGCCTTAACCCTGGCATGATAAAAGTCCTTGCCACCCAGATAGGGGGCTTTTCGCCATAAAGCCCGTGGAAGATCAGGAATTTCTTCGACCTCCTTTATGGGTTTGGTTCCTTTTGTCTTTGCCATTCCTGCGGAAAAGGAAGAAAAAAAGGGGGAGAAATACACATACTTTAGTTCGAATTTCAAGATTCAGCTCTAAGCATACGGGGGTTTACTGGAAGGAAGATGAACAGTCCAGTGGCAATTTTCAAAGCTAGAAGATTGGAATCGTTTACATTATCAGGGATTTCAGAAACCCTATCTTCAAGATCCTTATTATTTGGGGATCAGGTTGAAATTAGATTCAAAGATCGAGAGCTTATTCATAAGTTGCAGTGGATAATATGTTACGGGTTGCAAGATTCAACGCAGTTCAAAGCATATATCAGTATATCAAACACAATTGAACAAGGCCAACCTTGTTTTGGTAAAGCTTGCTTGGATGTGCACAATTGAAGAAGACGATTGACAAGAGAGAACTGGTGATTGATTATCTGAATCTGCTCTTGAAGGCTTCCGGGTATCATTCACTTTAAGAGAAAGAAGTGATGCTTTGCAACAATGGAGAGTACAGAGTATTTATCCAAAAACAATGAAGGGTTGCGTCCTTTCAGTAGTCGAATCGCAACCGTCACCGTCGAATCGCGCAATCACAGGACAAGCTGACGTCACGCCTAAAACCCTAAAGGCCAGACGGCACGACTCTAGGGGTTTTAGGTCATAATGGCACGCATGGGGGCTGAACCTGCATACATTTGAATTGGTGCGTGGCGACGACGCGTACGTTGGTTCCTGCGCATGGAAGTCTATCCGGCTATGAGTCTTCACGCGCAGAAAGGGGGCTAATGTAGATAGTGCTTTCTGAGCTGACAGATCTTGGCCACGTGGCAATCATCCAGCACACCATATTGTGCTCCACACACACTGGATCACCAGCCGCGCTGATCCACGTGGGGGCTGCGAGACAGAGCCCTCGCATACCACTGCACGGGACTTGTAGGGACTTAGTGGTTTGGAGGCTAGAGTAAGTCCTGTCGCGTGCGAGCCAAGCCCGCGCGCGACCTTTAGTAACTGCTTTTGAGAGATTTATTGCACGAGCTCCATAGACCCGGTCAATCCGGTCAAACCCGGTCAACCCCATAACGGTTCCGGTATTCGCGCACAACGTGCTGTAACGGTCCCTATATACGCGGACGAACGTGCCGTTGTGGTTAAGCTAATTAAGCCGCCATTGATGGGCGCATTAACCACACTGCAACGGTCACATTCTCCGTTATATATAGGACGTTAACCCTTCCATACAAGGGAGGACACACCAGACATATGCGGAAGCTCTGATAAACCCCTGTCTCTCTCTCAGACGTTACTACTGCCTTACTCTCTCCCTACACACAACCCAACTCTTCTTGTGCCATTTCCGATCCCCTACTCACGGTGTACACAGAGTGCTCCCCGCCGGATTCTCTTGTGCACAACTTTCTAATCGAACGATACTCATTACTTATTTACTTGTAGATTAAAATTGAACCCTAGTTTTTGTATCTCATGTTGATCAATTGACAACTTTCATTCAGCAATAATCAATAGGTAAGAACAAGAAAGAGGAGGGTGAAGAAGAAGAAGAAGAAGAAGAAGTGAAGAACCTGAAGAGGAGAAGATGGAGGTGTGGAGCAGAGTTGCAGAGGCAGAGCAGCGGATTGCTGAGATTGGCCGGCGATTGGCGACGCAGCGGCCGACGATCGGCGACGCAGCGGCCGGGCGGCGAGGAGGTGGCCGGCGTGACGCAGCGGCCAGGCGGCGATCGGCGGCCCTGTTTCTTCGTCGTCGTCTCGTCCAGGGGCCAGAGCCTCTTCGTTTCCTTCGTCTGTGTTTCGCTTCTTTCCCCAATTCTTTTTGTTTTGTCAACCATTTATCCCTAATCCCAAAAAGAATAATAAAAAGAATCATAAAAAATTGGAAACAAAAATATCATGTCTGAGAGGGGACTCGAACACAGGTCCTAAACTATACTCAACATTCTCACTAACCGCTAGGGCAAGTTGAAAGATTTGAAATTGAGGGGGCGGGGGCAAAATTTCATATATCTTCCGAATTACTCATAAAAAATTAGAAAATTATGGGTATTAATAGAAATTTTCAAATTTCAGGGGGGCAATTGCCCCCCCCCCCCTCCTTGCCCCTTAGTAGCTCCGCCCCTGTCTGTGTGTGTGTATATATACATATAAATTTATACATATGCTTGTTATATTTTTATCATTCACATGTTTATTATTGATATTTTTTTTTCTTTTTCGTTCTGTGAAACTGCCTAACTCTTGCGATGGTTTGGAATCGAGAACATCATTAATCTCGATTCCAAACCCTAGTTCTTTCATACTTCAAGATGAAGAAAAGAAGGATGGGAAAAGTCTAAGAAATGTAAGGGCAATAAGAGAACATCATTAATGTCGTCTTGTGCTATTATGCTTGTTACAGGTTTATTGGTTATGCAGTGGGCACTTTATTGGTGTTGCAAAAGCCTCTAGTCAATGATTGTGATCAACTAGTAAATAAGGAGTGGGGTCAAAGATGTAATTAAATGGTTAGAACCTGATAGAATAGAAGCAAACTGGATGGTTGAGCCCGTCTCTAAACGGGTTCAAGTAAAAATGACCCAACCCGTCTAACCTAACGTTCATCTTGTAATGGACGAGTTATAGGGTCTGTTTGGATGAGCGGAAATAAGTGAACGGTTTGACTAAAGATCTACATTTATCTAGAGTGTTTGGATAAAATAGCTAAAGTAGATTAATGTAATTATTATAATAAAATTAATAATATAATATTAATAAAAATGGTCATGTATTGCCACGATGGGAAATTTAGAAATTGAAACTGTGCCAATATGGAGGGCATCTCATGATTTTAAAGAAATTTGACCAAGGGCTCCAATTAGTGTGTGACACGTGCAAGTGGAAGGGAACAAATGGTTGCTGAAGTGGTTTCAAATTTTGGAAGTATGTGTGTGTCCCGGATCTCCGCCAGATTTTTCGGAATTCCGGGTAACAATTTTTTTTTCCGGAATTCCGGATTTCAAGCAAATTTTTGACCACATTTTTCAAATTATTGACTATTTAGTTCATCTGAACTTCCTCTGATTCAGACACACCCATAATGGATTAGTATAAGATTGATGAAGGATATGCAGGAAACCACACCCTTTCTACTTTGTGCAGAAGGGGAACGGATCCTCTCCAGCAGCCTAATTGTCCAGCCCGTCCAGCCAAATCTGAGCCGTCCACGGGAACCGTAAGGTGGCGACACGTGGCTCGTAATTTTACTCACAGATGGAAAAGTTAACGGCACCTTTTTGTTAACAAATCATCTTCTTCTCCAATCCTTATCACTTTTCCCCACTTCATTGCTTATCAGAAGTTAAAAACAGAGCATATGATTTTAATGCAAAGACACAAACTTGCTAATGATTTTGATGAAAAGGCACAAACTGGAGAAATCTTCCGCGAGAAATCAGGAGAAAGGAAGAAAAAACACGATCGGAAAATAGAGTTGTCTCCCCGATGGGTCATCCTGGCCTTTCAACAACAACAATAGCTTACTGTTCACGTGCAGTTGCGAACGACGAGATTGGAGATGATCGTTCGATGAATCATTAAAGAAGATGACTGATTTCTTTTCTCTTTTCCATTTGTGATTAAAATTACAAGCCACGTGTCGCCATCTTACGGTTCCCGTGGACGGCTCAGATATGGCTGGACGGGCTGGACGATTAGGCAGCTGGAGAGGATCCGTTCCCAGAAGCAAGTACCGTTCTTCCTATCCTTATCTTCTTCATTACATTTTTTATTTTTGTTTTTCACAATTCATACTCTTATGGATAGAAAAATTTACCCCAAATCCACCGTAACACTTAGTTTGGATTACATGATTTGGTAAAAAAAGAAAATAATTGGTGAGAGAAGGTTTTCTCATTCGTGTTTGGATTACTTTTTAGGTGAGAATTCACGAGAATTCGTGAGAAAACATGAAAAAATAAATCTCAAATAATCCAATTTTTCTTTCTCAACAAAAGTGATTATTTTTTGTGAGAAAAGAAACTAGACGAGTGTCAATATTTTCGTTGTGACAGAATAAGCCATAAAAAATAAAAATAAAAATTATCATAATATTATTGAAGGTTATTTTGATAATATTTTTAAAATAGTTTATTTTCCTTTCCATTAATATGCTAACCAAACGAGGGAGGAGAGAAAGTATAACATTTTCTTATTATTTCTCAGCTAAGTAATTCAAACAAGTATGTGAGAAATCTAAATCATTTCTTAATACTTACTAGTTGTTATGGCGCGGATATGCATTGGCCAAGATTGTCATTGGACTCCATTGTATATGAATTAACAAACTGTTCTGATGGTCAAAAATGGAATTATATAACAAAAATTTATGTATATCATTACTTGAAAAGTTTATAATGTATCATTTCGTTTTCCTTGGAAAATAAATGTCACTCTCAATTATCAATAATTTTCATGGAGACATAAATCATGTACCTATGACAAATAGGCAATTTGAAGACACAATATGCCAATCTGGAATATACTGTACATATCCAGACATCGAGTTCTTCAAATTCTATACATTTTTTTTTTATTAATGCTCATTATTATAAATAGAATAATTCAAAAAAAAAAAAAAAAACATCATTTCATTATAATAATAATAAAATTTTATTTGAAATTAATATGTGAAATGCAGTTTGAGAGATATCAATGTTCTTAGAAGATCTCCCTCACAAATGTTCTTAGAAGATCAATATTGCACGATCTAGCACTTCGCTTCAGAGCTAAGAGACTGTTGTAGGCTACGAAATAATCTACTGCCTATTAGCACCTCCTCAGTGTTGATCATCTGAATAAAATAGTTCCATTCCTTAAATAAATCTCTTATAGCAATACTAATTTGCAATTAAATTGCATGGACTCTTGACATCTGCTCAAATATACGTGAACCTACAATGAAACAATAGTAAATCTTGGCTTGAGAACCAACCAAGTTTCGTCCACTCTCTGATAACTTCTTTAGGTGAGTCAATTAAGTAACGTTACCAACTGACCATTACACTTCTCTTGTTTTAAATCTGGACAAAAACAGAAACCATGAACTTAACTATTTTGTCTCACATTATTTTTGCTCTTTGCCCTTCAATCACGATGGCAGGCCCAATAACAAAATTTTACAATAATGACCTTCAATGAATGGGTCATTAGTAGGATGGTAAGAATGGTTGTAATATTTTCTTGTCAGGGGTGTGGTGAAGTAGAGTTTGAGCATTGATCAACCAACAGATGAAAGGGATGAAAGAAAACACAAATGTAATAGTCAAATGAGAACAACAAACTAACTACTCTGCGAAGGTTAACAAAATGCCAAAGCAAAAAAATGTTAATAATTTCTATAATCCACCAAAAACAAAACATATTTTGAAGGGATACCACTGAAAATTACATACTACCCAGCAGACATCTCCATCAGATTTGGTCATAGTTTTAGCTATTCGATGGTTGCTTTCGAAAATTCGATTGCTCTTTTGTAGATGAACGGATGTGTTCATTTTTTTTTTCTTTTAATGATTTTGCCTTTTTGAATTCTCAATCATATACAACCTGGTGAAAATGAAAAGTACAATGGTCATGAGAAATTATGCAAGATTCGTGAAAAATATAAATGAAAATGTGAGCACTGGTTAACTATGCAAGATGCTACATGGGCAGAAGTTCTAGCTCTAAACGACTGGAGTCCATTCACCCTACAAAAAATAACATAGGGTAAAATGTTACGACCAGGAGGTATGATTTTGCCTTTTTGAATTCTCAATCATATACAACCTGGTGAAAATGAAAATTACAATGTTCATGATAAATTATGCAAGATTCGTGAAAAATATAAATGAAAATGTGAGCACTGGTTAACTATGCAAGATGCTACATGGGCAGAAGTTGTAGCTGTAAACGACTGGAGTCCATTCACCCTACAAAAATAACATAGGGGAAAATGTTACGACCATGAGGTAAAAGAGAACTAATAAGAGAATTAATAGTTGGGGACTGCAAGAAAAATGATTAGGAAGGCATATAAATAGATGAAGTTACATGTATCTAAAGATTAGCTGAAAAGTGTACTAATTAAGAGGTCACAGTTTACAATTATCAATAATTTTCTTTTTAATGGCCTTAAATTGATTGAATGGAACATTTTGAAATGTCCAACAGGTCATGACTCTTGTAACTAAAATGAATACATTGTACAAAACTTTGATTCAGTATACATACATTTTTTAATTAATAATTTATATTCTCAATGAAAATTAAATGTCACAAATAACAATGTTATCATTTATAAGGATTACATGTAACTCGATTCTAACTTGGCAACACTTAATTGGTACACATAAGCAAGATATATGCCACTTAGAAAGAGAAACTTGACAAATGGCATTTCAAGAATGATTTTCAAATCACATGTGGCGAATAGAGAAGGCAATTCCCTTGCTTTTATAGATATATAGATTTTCTCACATAAATAAAAGTTTATTATCATTTTTTTCTCACCTGATTCCCAAACATAGTGTTCGTGTTTGGATGACTATTTTTATAAGTTTGACATTGTGGTGTTTTTTGCAAATGAAGGTGAAATAAGCTAGTTCTAGGACTGGGTGTTGCAATATGTTAGTTTCGACAAATTGCAGGTAGGCATGAAGTAATAAAGCCGTTTTATTATTTATAGATTCTCCCGAACCTCTAGGGAACGCAATGGCATTTAATCACATCTCTGCGGAAAATAATTCCATTGTCCAGGGATTGACAAACTTGGGCACTCCTCATGATCGATCTCATTTGCATTGATTATTGCAATGACGATAATCTTAAAGTTTATGAGGATATAGGGTTGTACGTGAGCAATTGTGTTGGCATCATTTTGGGGTTACAAAACATGTCATTCTCAAGCCAATATTACAAATGAAAATTTTCCATGACAAACAAAATTTGTTCTTTGTCCATATCATAATGAAAAAAAGAAATTGATAGAATGAGCAGTATGATAATAAATGACTCCAATCTATCATACATCCAAGCCATGAAGATGGCTTGTTTTTTTATGTTGTTCCTGTGAATGAGAAAATCGTTCCCCTAGTAGGTTAGGACTTTTGTCTTATTGTGTAAATGGTCGTAGAATAAGACACAATCAAAAAGGAAAATGTACACATTCACATTGTTAACTGAAAAGGGGGCATTAGTGTCCTTTGTGGGTACTAATCTTTATTAGATATCCAGATCAGTCTGTCGAAAAGAGAAAGTATTTTGTTAGAGGCTCAATCTGTTTCACACATTTGATGCTATCAAAAGTCGTTATAATTCGAAAAATGGGGAAGATATCTAGGTTGAGGATCCAATTGATCTTTCCATTCCCTTCAGAGATAACATCAGATAGCTGGCTTCACTGAACCAACTGAGAGATGCCATGAAGATGGCATGCAAAAACTCCGAATTCACAGGAAAATACGCAGGTACTACATTTTTATGCGGTACTGGACGCAAAAACTCAGGCACTGCAATTAAGCTCAACCAAACAATATCACCAGTTGCTAAAGATTCCTCCTCACTGGATGGAGAGTTTGGAACGATTAGAACTTCTTGATATTCAATAATTTGCGCAAAGATTTATCCTGAACATTCATCAGCAGGTCCAAGGTGCATTGGGTTTCTTAGAAAAAGACACAATTTTGCGCAAAAACAACTGCATTTGACGCTCAATTAGTAACTAGTAACTGTAATTATCTGACCTGCGACCGCGGATGAGAGTTCATTGATCTCCTTGGCTGTTGCACAAATTAGAAAACACCTCTTGGTTTGCTCCTATTAGGTTCCAACCATTTACATCTTTGGCACCACTTCTAATTTACGAGTTGACGATAATCATTGACTAGAGGCTCTTGCACCCGGATAAAATGCCCTCTGCACAACCAATAAAGTTTATTGGTTGTTACAAGCAATAAACTTTATTGGTTTATTAAATAAACCTGTTACAAGCATAATTGCACAAGCCAACATTAATGATGCTGCTCTCTTATTTCCCTTACATTTCTTAGACTTCTTCCCATATTCTTTTTCTTCATTTTGAAGTATGACAAAACTAGGGTTAGGAATCAGGAAAAAAGATTTAGTGTTGGAGATGACAATAGAGACTGTTTCCCGGCTGGTCCATGAACATTGTGAACAGCACCGTAAACAGCGGTGTAAACTGTAGGTACAAGAAAGAGAACAAGAAGAGAAGAATAATGCCTTCCTTTTGCAACAGTTAGGCAGTTTCACCAAAAGAAAAATAAACTTTTATCAATCTATACTTGCTAAAATATTGAGAATGCCCTCAAAAAAATAAGTTATAAAACAGGACCTAGACGACTACTAAATTAATTCTACCAGGACACTTTACTTTTGACCAGAAACTCGCATCACTACTTCTTCTTCTTCTCCCTCTTCTGCTTGTAGGCATTTTTCTGTCTTCTGTCTTCTTTAACCGTACTCTAGAGACATCTGTCATCCCTTTCCACAGTTCTTGCACTCCGAATCAATTATTTCCACTTCAGATGCTTCACCTCTTGAGTCTAATTCCTCCCAACCATATCCAATAGGTTTTACTAATGTTATCCCTTTCCATAGTTTGTTTGTATTTGGAATTAATTTACCCCTCACTTGGATGCTTAAAATCTTAAGTCTAATTCCTCCCAACCATATCCAATAGGTTTTACTAATGTTTCTTCATACACAACTCCACTCCTCCTGAGGCTTGTAATATCGGTATGCGATTCAGATACCTTGTCATATATGATGATGTCATCACTAGAATGTTTCATAGCCTTGACCAAAACTTAACTTCTCTGATTTCCTACAAAAAACAACGGCACAATGCCACGACAACGCCAATAACCAACTGCCTTCATTCTAAACAAAATAGACCATGATTCCTTCACCCCATACTCCATCATTCCCAAGACTTGGACTGTTGTATCTCTTTCTTCACACCCTCCTTCAGATCGGGTCATACAAAGGCATCCATTTAAGACCCTCAAACCACCTGTAAGAACAACATCCCCCTTCCTTTTCGTCAGACGAGGAGGTGTGGGTAACTCAACAAATTCATCAATCTTTGTGTCAAAATAAAGCACTGCGTTTGGATCTGCATCAATGTAACTAGAAACATACCAATGGAGACGATTGTTCAAAACAGGCCCTTAATAGACATCTCCAACATCATAAGGGAATCTGATACGTGTCCAGGTTCTGTTTCTGGGGCTACCCAGAACAACAAATTCACATCTTCATGACCTACGGCCAACACGATCTTGTATTCATTGTTCAATGACTCAAAACAGAGACCTCCAACAATCCAGTATCCTTCAGGTCCATTGTCGGATATTGGAGGGTAAGAGAATATTTCTCCAGTGGGGGATAAATTTTAAAAACATAAAAAAATGATGAAAAAACATAAATAAAAAAGGTTGTTATTTCAAATCGTAGTTATTAGATATTATATAGTGTAAAATTACAAATTCTCAAAGTTGAGTAGGGACTATAGCCCCCACAAGTCATAAGGTGGATCCGCCCTTGGGTTCCACAAGAATAAGTAATCAAAATACCCAATAAGCAACAATCCATTACAAAAACCATATATCTTAATCATCCGATTGCAACCCCACAGAATATCATCATTGTTCATGTCTTGGATCTCACCAGTGATTTGATAATTGGATTGAATTGAACAAAGACTCGCCACATAGCTCAAAAAACTCAAAAAGAGACTCAAAATGTCAATAATTTTTTTCAAAAGCGAGTGGTATTTGAAATTCTCCTAGTATTGAAATCAATCGAATTTCTCCAAAATTGCTATTGAATCACATATGTTGATTAAATGGATTAGCCACTTCCCCGGACTTCAAGAGTAAGAAATTCAACTTTAATCATGTAAAACCTCTTCAAAGGTAAGCTTACAAGAGAAGAAATCTTAAGGAGGCTTGATATAAGATTCATATCCTTTCAGAATATTAGATCGATATCGTTCATACCGCTTCAAAGTAGACCCGTGATTTCTAATCTCCTTTACGATTATCTCCATTATTACCATGGCTTTAACTCCATATGTAACGATGCGATTTTCTTCAAGGAACGCACTTACATTCGCTTCTAGGGATGAAATCGAATGTCATACAAGATCAATTGATATTAATCAGAGTTTTTATCAAAGAATTATGTTTGATTATTTATTGTAACTTCAAGTTATCGATAATGAACGCTTACAACTTCTTCTTCCTTTTTTTTTTTTTTTTTTTTTTTTTTTTTTTTTTTTTTGAGAATTCTTCCAACTTCTAGTATGAAATAGTTTCACTATAGCTTGAACAATAATTCGTTTTATATTCACATCACTAAATGGTCATGTATTGAGATCTTGTTACCCTTTACGGATATGTACGTAGTAAAAAGATACAACGTCGGGTTATAAGGATTTGAACTTTGTTTCATAATTTCTAGTATGAAACAAGACACCACTTAACTTTCTCTCATATTTAATTAGTTGTGATTTTGAGTACAAACCTCTTCTGAAGGTATGGTCTTTTATTATACTCAAACAATTGCTTACATGTTGCAAGTTGGGAAAATTATTTGCAGATAAACTTATCAAACAATTGCTTACATGTTGTCCATGTAAATTAATTGTAGCCTCCTTCTGAATGTTTTTTTGAAGTTGTGAACACGTTTTCTCTTAGTTTTAGACATTGACTTGTCATATTCCAATAACGTTTTATTCTTAAAACGATAAACATTAATTCTTTAAGATCTCGAATTTAAAGCAATGATTATGAAGTTCAGTTTTGTATGAATTGGAACATTGGTAGTCATTGTAATACAGTATTGGTCTTCTAGTGATAGTGGTCCTGGCTCCTTTCATTTATTTCCGTCATTAATCATCAGTTACATGGCATTACAATAAAAACAAATGAGAAAAATACATATTAAAGTATTATTGAAAATAAAAAGCTTAATTGATCTTCTTCAAAATTGAACAATCTTAAAATTATAAGTTAAGGCAGAGCTGCTGGTTATGAGCGATTCCATGTACTTTAATACTTCTGGTAAAAATTATATAGCCAGATAAAAAAGTAATACCAACTGCGAATCCTCTTTGGAAAGTTTGTTTTTATCATTAACTAGATGTTGCCCCGCGGGGACGATATCAACATTTCGTTCATAAACTTATGTGATCTATGTTTTCCGGCACATGTTTTAATTTTTTCATTCTTCCCTCAAAATATTATTTATTATATTATATGAAACTAAAGCTTGATTGGTCATCTTCATGAAAATTAAGAACATCCAAAGATATATATTATAATCTGACGTCGGAGTGAATCAGGCGTTTTGGGAGCAGCAAGAAGCAATCCAAAAGAAAGTCATAAACCGAGAGAAGAACGTCTCTAAGGTTCGAAAATAACTCAATACTCCATAACATATCATATGAAATTTTTTCCACAAGCCGGACTTAAATAGCTGAAAATTCTAGTTATTCAATTTATGGTAAAAATTTTAAAATTAATTATAAATAATAATATTAACCTAATAAAATACTCATCTACAAGATTCACCAAAATCGGGTTTAAATCAACATCCTAATTAAATAAAGAAATATTCTAAAAAATAGGAAATTGGCGATTTCGACCCCTAAACAGTCGATTTTGGCCTAATCGGGGAAGTGCCCATGATAAGTCACGAGTTCTTTTTAGAAAGTCGTTTCAACTCAGAGTAATGTATGACTTTTGCCGATTCCAACATCCTTTAATTCTGCCCGTGATTCTGCGTTTTGATCGAAACAGCTTATAAACGCAGATATTTCTCTAACAATTGCTTACATGTTTAAAAAAATAGACAACTTGGCACACAAATCATCACATAACTCCCATAATTACTCATTGCTAAATTACTCCTTAATTATTCTAATTAAGAGCCACAACCATATTACTCCTTAATTATTCTCATCAAGAGCCACAACCATTTTTTTAACATGACAAATCAAACGATTTCAGCTTAAACTTTTGATAACCTCTACCAAAAAGAAGTGAATAAACTGACAGTGGCACTGTTTTCAAAGAAATCATTTTCTAATGAGAAGTAATAATATTGAAATTTATAGAATTATTAAGTATTTTTTTGTGTGTGATATAAGTTAGTTGTATTATATTACTATTATCTTTTTTAGGAAATTATATTATCTATCTATATATATAAAAGAAGGAAAGTCCCCATAATGAACCTCGACATGCCATTTGTCATCTCATTTTCTTTCACGTAAGGACATGTAATCGGGTGATTTGGACTCCCACACCAATAACAATCAGCCATATCATTTCATATTTAAAAAAATAGACAACTTGGCACACAAATCATCACATAACTCCCATAATTACTCATTGCTAAATTACTCCTTAATTATTCTAATTAAGAGCCACAACCATATTACTCCTTAATTATTCTCATCAAGAGCCACAACCATTTTTTTAACATGACAAATCAAACGATTTCAGCTTAAACTTTTGATAACCTCTACCAAAAAGAAGTGAATAAACTGACAGTTGCACTGTTTTCAAAGAAATCATTTTCTAATGAGAAGTAATAATATTGAAATTAATAGAATTATTAAGTATTTTTTTGTGTGTGATATAAGTTAGTTGTATTATATTACTATTATCTTTTTTAGGAAATTATATTATATATTATTATGAATCAAGAACATTGACAACTCTACTAATTTTCTTTTTTACTTCAGTTAATATTATCAAGCAATATTTCAATATTCGTTTAACAATATGTGAGTTTATAATCTTGAAAAAAAAATGATTCTAAAAAAAAAACTTGAAAACTGATTTTTGATCGTGAAACTCGCAGATATTTCTCTAACATTCCTCTTGCATCATAATCCTACAATGTGTTGCAATAAAGCTATAATGAAGGCCACATCTTGGTTGACCAAGTTTTGCACAAAGCTATAATGAAGACCACACCTTACTTGACCAAGTTTAATGGTTAGCGTCTATATTATCATAGAATTTCTAAAACATAATGGATGGTTCATAGAAAGTTATTGAAACTAGAACAGGGTATCAAAAATATTGTGGCACTTTTCCCTCAAAAAAATATGTAGCTAAAAATATTACAGCACTTGCATCGGTTAAAAAAGGCAAAGAATGTAACGATCCGGCCAATTAAGATCATTTCATAACCTTTAAAAAAAATATCATTTCATGACCCATACATTGAAGGCCCAACCACTTTATTCTCATGAATTATATCATATCAGTTACAAAATTAATTAGTGATGACTAACGCGCCAAGTCATGTATTTATATGTAGAAATAAAGATGTGTTTAATACTCACTGGTAGAGTAGTCTAAGGGCTAGTTTGGTAATGCTGCTGTGTTGAAAGTACTGTGGGAAAGCTGCTGGGTAAATCTACCCGAAAATTGTTTGGTAAACTCCATACTTAAGGTGCTGCGGGAAAGAACTTTTGACATTTTGTGGTTGGTAATTAGTGTTTCAGAGTTGCTTTTACTGTTGAAATGACAATATCAGACATGAAATAATTAATAGTGTTATTACAATAAAGTAGGGAGTGCCCCCGTGGGCAAAGCCCACTACCAAGTTTCTCCTCCATTTCCACCGTGGATCTTGTGAAATTTCGATGAATGTGATTTGGCCACGTAACTCTCCCATGAACTGTAAAGGAGGAGTTGTTTAAGTATATAGATATTTATTGATATTTATTAACGGATAAGATTGTCAAATAGTAAACTTGTGGAAAAGCAGGTCCTGGAAACCAAAACCACTCCCCTGCTTTCCAAAAGCAGCTGTGGGGAAGCAACTACTTTCCATAAAGCATGAAAAAATATATTTACCAAACACATTAAAACTGCATTTAGATTCGAAAAGCAGCGTTCTAGAAAGCAGAAGCATTACCAAATGGGCTCTAATTGTGCACCCATGTGTCATTCTCTCAATTCATAATGGATGACAAATGGCACATTGTTGTTTATCCACAACACTTTCCTGCTTTTATATATTAATTAATAATTAATAATATAGATAGATACGTAATAAACACAATTGCTGATAAAATAAAATGAGTAAACTGAGAGTGACTCTTCAAGAGGTTTAATTAACATTAAGATATTTAAAATGTCTCTTGTGGAGATTAAATAATAAACTATTAAGACTGCAGGTCCTTAAAGATTGTGTCGTAAACTTCATGTTACAACTAGAGCTTCTTGTAGTTCACAACTTCAAGTGTGAATACTTAATAGCGGAAGTGAAATTACATTTATATGAGTATACAAACAAAACGAGATATTGACGATTTAGTGGCCCAAAATACATGGCGCCACAAGCTGCAATTGCAATTATATGATCTTCGATTAAAATTATGAATGGGTAGAGATTAGTTTGTTCATTTTGTTTCTTCACATATAATGGGAGCGGCCACACGTAACAAAAGAACTCCTCTGAATTAACTAGTTCATAGATTAGGGAATGAAAAATAAGATCTCCACTAGTATGGATAGTGATTTATGGAAAAACAGTGGCTAAAGACGATATTTAGTTTTGCAATTTGAGTTTATTGTTTGAGAATTACATCATATAGCGAGGTTCGAATCCGGGATCTCATACAGGGGCTTCAAACCCTCTATCACTGAAGCCTAGTGGCACAAAAAATGCACCATACTTAAAATAGAGAAAAGGACCGTTGCTTCTCTCACTATAGGAGCCACTTCCAATGCTCCTTGAGCCTCCAAACTTGCTGCCACAACCTATCACCGTGACTTGAAGATCTCCATAATCTTTGTGCATGCATCTTCTCCTCATTATAATCTTCATCATTGCAGCATTGCTTCCTCCAACACCAATCAGCTTAATCATCCTTGACATATCTATTAATTTATCATTCTCTTCTCCATTAGCACACTCTATCTCACGCCCTCGTCATTTCCATGTCTTGAATCTTGTTTCATCTTGCTGTTTTTGTGTTTTTTTATTAGTTTTCATCGTGCTAATAAAATATTTTCTTGATTCTTTGCAGGTTTTCCATGCCTATATTAGTAATCTGAAGTTATGCATTTGCTTGCATTTTCTGCTCTCTTTCAGCTTCAGAATTGATCTTCTTTGTCTTAAGTCTTGCTCGATTAGCTTCTCTCTGTGTTTGGGTCATGCCTAATCCCTTCTGTTTTGAATAAAATAGTCCGTCATCAAAGGATTCCATGTAGCAAAGGCTAGATGAAAGAGGCTCAGTACTTTCACTCAACCCCACAAAGGTGTTTACTTTTATGGAGCTGCTGAAAGACTCTCTGATAGCCAAGTTTGTTGGCCCCAAAACACTCTCTCCGATTGTCATGGAACAGGAAATCAACAAAAATTGGAAAATGTTTGGTTTCATTTGGATTGAAAAAAAGGGTCCTTTTATCTTTTTCATTTTCAAAAGCCAGGTGATAAGCATTTTTTCTGAATGAATCGGTTACCATGCATGGGCTTTCTTTGGTCTTCAAAGAAAGAAAGCTCAATCAAGGTTTTTTAGAGGTAAGTTTCTCCACTTTGGATATCTGGTTTCAGGTCCCTAACATCTCTTTGGAAGGGTTTGATTTTGAAACTGCAAAAAAGTTGGGAAATTTTGCTGGTGATCTTGTGATTGTTGATTGGACCTTTGATGGAGTTAGAAATTCGCAAAGTATTAGAATCAAATCAAGAGTTAGAGTGGAGTGCTCCCTTGGCCCAGGAGCCTACATTAAGGTACCTGGTGAACAAGAAATGAAATGGGTATATTTCTCTTGTGAATGGGTTTTCAAAAACTGTTATAGGTGTGGACAAGTTGGGCATGTTAACAATTTGTGTTCTACTAACCTGGTAGAGGTGTTGACCGGTTGGAAGCCAAGTACACTCAATCTCATCATTTATCTTCCTTCCCCTTTCATATTAACCCGCAAAGGCAGTTATTCACAAAGCTTCTCAGAGCTCACTCTAAAAATGGTTCTTATAGGACTATGAAGTTTGATTCTAGAATCCAAACAGATTACACCGTTCATGACATCCCCACTTTGTTTGATCCCAATCAAGGATGACCACGAGGTTAAGTCTTAAACATGAATGATCTCTCCTCATCTTCGTCTGATGAAGCTTTCTTTACTCCCAATGAGAACCCTACCCACTTTCTAAAGCCAAATACCATTTCAAAAGTGACAAATCACCCTCTTATAGCCAAATCATCTGGTGACGTTTCAGTGGAAGTAGTTAATGTCTCAGAAACAGTATCGTGGCATGTGTAACTACTGGCTCAAATGCATCAATTCAACCTCAATCGTTGTGGCCGATCCTTTTGATCTTCCCCTCTTATCCATGAATCTCTCTTAAATCCAATCATGCACATTCAAAACTCAAATGAATCTATTCTTGACTCCTTGATTTGTGAACTGCAACAACTCCCACCCATTATTACTACAAATAATCCCTTTTCGTTGTCCGTTAAAGCTTTTCCACCACTCTACACCCAGTCAGTTTGTCTCCCTGCCTCTTGATCCACTTCCCCAAACATGAGAACTCTACCAACCACTTTCAAGACACTTCAAAAATCTGGCTTCTTCATCCAAGCTCCTGAGTTCTCTGCCTCAGTCACCACATAAACTGAGGTTGAGATAAATCAAAGAAACCAAGACATGAAAGGAAGTCCAAAAAGGTGGACCATGTGTTCCAAGAAAAACCTCATGACGAAAGCGTGATGAGAAAAAGACGTTGAAGGTCAAGCAAGGTGGAACCAGGATAGTGGCTATACGATTGAAGCCAAACCCAGAAGATGTCAAAGCTATCAAGAAACCCTGCAAAAAGAGGGGCCCTTCCACATCGCGAAATCTCCCTGAAGAGCACAAGAAAGGCGGTAAGAAACAGAGATCAAAACTCAATCAAACCAAGTCAAAAGGTACGTCATCGAGTTTTCATTTCATTCCCTTTGCTAAAGACTTTTCTGTCTTCAAACATAAAAAAAATGGCTCCTTGAAATGATGCTTCGTCCATCTTTCTGCATAAATCTAAGAGATTTAAACGTTTAAATCAAGCACCTTTTACCTCTAAATTAAATTTTACTTCACATGTCAATACGTTTTTGATTCTTAAACAAAAAATAAGGAAACTGTCTTGTCTTAAATCTGACCCTTAGCTGGTGTCTGCTGAAGGAAAACTCAAGCATCTTTCATGTTATGCATCTATGGGGTTTAAGTTGGTTGTCCCTGAACAACCCCAAGTTAAGCCATGAGTTTCTTAAGTTGGAACTGTAGAGGTTTGGGCCAACCTTCTACAGTTCATGAAATCTTTTCTTTGGTCCGAAGTCTCAAGCCTTCTCTTCTCTTTTTATCCGAAACCAAACATGAAGATAATTTTATTTCTATAAAATTTAAAAAAGTAGGCTGTGATAATTCCTTCTGTGTTAATCATGTTGGTCCCAGTGGAGGATTATGGTGTGCTTGGAATGTCTCTGTGCTCTCTGGCAAAGTTTTATTTCCTTTTTTAAATCTCATTCTTCTTGAAGTCAAAGATGTTAGAAAAAAATCTTGGTGTGTTGGTTTGGTCTATGGTGCTCCTGCTTTTGCGAATAGGGATTCAGTTTGGAAAGCTTTCTGTGAGGACCTTCCTCTTCATCGACCTCTAGTTATTCTGGGGGAATACAACCAAGTTGTCTATCATTATGATAAATTTGGCCCTTCTGCTTCCTCTCTAAGAGGGGCAGAAAATTTCCTCAATTACCTTTCGTGTTGGAGTCTGTTTGAAGTTAGAAATATTGGTCCATGGTTCACATGGACTAATAACAAATTAACTTCTTCTCCTAGATTTGAAAGGTTTGATAGAGATTGGTGTAATGTTGAATTTCTCAATCTATTTCCTTAACTATTAAAAACTTATGCATTAGAGTCTCTGACCACTCTCATATGCTTCTAGATCTGTTTGGTAATTGTAGTGTGGGTTCCCCTCCCCCAAAAGATTTGAAATGTGGTGGTTAAAATATGCCTCTACCATTGATCCATTGAATTTTATTTGGAGTCTTCAAATCAGGATCACCCTGCTTCAGAATCTCCATACTTTTATCTATTACACTTAAGGCTTTTAGAGAATGGTCTATAGCCAGGCCTTCTCCTGCAAATCAAATCAAAATTGTCAAAGATAAACTTCTTGAAGCTCAAGCTAATCTTCCTGACCCTTGTGATTCTGCATCTTTTTACTCCGTACATTCTGAACTTCAAAGACTTCTTCAATGTGAAGAGATCTTCTGGGCTCAAAGAGCAAGATGTCAGTGGCTCAGAGAGGGTAGTAGGAATACCAGGTTTTTTCATGCATATAAAAAAGGTTAGGAAAAAAGAAAATAGTACCTGGTCCATTAATCTTGCTGATGGCAATCTTGTCTCTAAACCATCAGACATTATTGCTGCTTTCTTGGTGCATTATAAATCTATTTACTCCCCACCCTCTCCTTCTATAAATGATCTTCTGGCTGAGAAAAATGGTTTGTATGCTTTTTCACAACTTTTTAATGTTTCAAAGATGTTAACTATTGAGCAGCAAAATTATCTTACCTCTCCATATTCAGCTTCATAAGTGAAGAAGGCAGCTTTTGAGATTCCCCCCCCCCCCCAAATACTCCAGGACCTGATGGTTTCCAACCAGCCTTCCTTTCAGAAAACATGGCCTATTACCTCTACTAGTGTTATTTCAGCTGTTCTCTCCTTTTTAAGTTCTGGCTACCTGCTAAAAGAATTAAAAAAAACTCATATTGTTCTAATTCCAAAATGCCACAATCCGCAAACAGTTAGTGACTATAGGCCTATAAGTCTTTGTAATGTCATGTATCGTATAATTGCAAAAGTGTTAGCAAATAGGCTCAAGACTGTGCTTCTCTATCTCATTTCTATTAATCAGAATGGTTTTGTGACTCAAATGTTAATCCAAGATAATATTTAATTGGCCAAGATCTTGTTTATAGTATACATAGACCAAAGACTAACTCCCATCCCAAACTAGGTGCTCTCAAACTTGACATCTCTAAGGCCTTTGACAAGGTTAGATAGGACTTCCTTGAACATCTAATGATTCCAATGTATTTCCCTTCTAGCTTTATTAGACTTATTATGCAATGTGTCACTACTGTTTCTTACTCCTTGCCTATCAATGGCTCTAAATCACAATCCTTTCTCTTTGTGGTGAAGTTCTCTCCAGCACTCTGCAAGTAGCTGAGCATGATAGGCTTATCTCTGGCACCCCCCCTTTCTAGAAATAAATCTATCTCCCATCAACAATTTGCATATGACGCTTTTCTTTTCTTCAAGCTCCAACCTAGCACAGCTCCGAACCTTAAGCTTATTCTTATAGAGTAAGCAGTCTGGCCAAGCCATAAATATCAATAAATCATCATTGGTTTTTAGTCCAAATTGCACTAATGAGGATATTAGTGATTTCACTAGAGTTATTCACCTTCAGCCTCAAGAGAGTAATGGAAACTATTTAGGAATACTTCTAGATAATAAGGGATCAAATGGAGATCTTATTAAGAATACTATTCAAAAGTTCTCCTCTCTTTGCTCAAATTGGAGTGGTCTTAAACCTAATTTTCTTGGGAGGAGCACTTTTATCAAGTCAATTATTACTAGAACTTTAGTTTATCCTATGTCTATATGTCTCTTCCTCAAGAAGGCTTGTGATACTATCTCTTCTACGTTGTCTAATTTTTTTGGTTTGGAAGCCTGAGCAAAAAAGTTATACACAGGCTTTCTTGGAATTTCCTCTGTAACAGCACCAGCAAAGGAGTTTTGGGATTTAAGAATATTGCTTGTTTCAATATTTCTCTTTTAGCTAAAAATAATTGGAGAATGATTTCAGATACCAATTCTTACTTTAGTACTTATTTCACTACAAAATATTGTAAAAGAAAACCATTTCTTGGTTAAAGCTTAACCCTGCCACTTCTTTTGCTTGGAAGGCTATCTGCAAATGTAGGGATACTCTTAAGTTGGGTCTTTCATGGAAAATTTTCAATGGGAATACTATTTTTATTAGAGCAGGAGGATGAATTCCCTCTATTCCAGAGGATTCTATAAAGGATTTCTTAAACCATGTTGAAGAGGGAAACAGTTTCATTTGGGTTTCCCAATTTTTGCATGATCAGCCTTTTCAATGGAATAGAACCGTTATTGAGAAGTTATTTCCTTCTTGGTTAAGCTAGAACATTTTGAGAACACATATTCCTCTGAGTGATGATACTGATCAGCCGTTCTGGCAGCCCTCCTCCATGGGAATATTTTCAGTTAGCTCAACTTACAGCCTTTAAAATTTTAATAAATCTTCTCTTCATTTATCTACTGGAAGCATTCAGTATAAAAATATTTCCCACACTTTTAGGTGGAAAAAGTTATGGTCTTCAGGGCTTCCATATAATATTGTTGCTCTTTTTTGGAAATTTTTAACTGATTCTCTCCCAACTCTCGAATATATGCATGCTAGAGTTAGTTCTATTTGTCCTCATTGTCCTATTTGTCCTAACTCTTTTGAATCAGCCTCCCATGTTTTCTTTTCTTGTCCCAGATCTAAAGCGCTTTGGAAAGTGGCTCTTGTAAATTTTATCCCTCACCCAAATATAAACATTATATTATGGATTAAAGGATGGTTGAAAAGAAAAAGGTTCTGCTAATTCAGCCCCATTGGCATTGGTTTGCTGCTTATTTTTTGGACTATTTGGAATGGTCAGAAATAAAATGATTTTTGAAAAGCAGCTCATTACCACAGAAATCCTGTTACAGGAAGCAAATGCCAATGCAGCTGCAATTTTAGCTGCTAGTTGTCTAAAGGATTAATAATTTTTTTTATGTTTCTCTTTAGTTTTTGGTGATGTAGTGGAGGTTGCTGATGTGAAGGGAGAGTCTTCCTGGGTTCCTGGTTGTGTTCAGTTTGCTCCAGCTGCTTTGTTGGAAGTTTCAGATGCTAGCCCCCTTGTTGTCTTGCCTCCCCCTGGTTTCCATGAGTTTCCTATTTATGTTGTTCCTGTTCTTCCTGCCCCAAATGATGCTTTGTTTATTCTTGATAAAAGCCAGCCTAGCTTCCAGTTGGGTCCCCAGTTGGCTGTCCCTCAGGCCCCGCTTTTGCTCCCTCCCCTAGTATTGAGCTTTTAGCTTCTATAAATCCCTTCATTGATGCATGATGCTAGGGTGCTTTATTTTTATTTATGTATTTTTAAGTGACTTTATGTTCTTGTCCTTTTGCCTGCTCCCTTAGAGACTCTTATGTTTAGTTGGACTGCTTCCTTTGTGCAGTCTTGTTGGTGTGTAGCTTTAGGTGTAGTTTTTAGGTGGTTTGTAGCTTATCTCTGGCTCCTGGCATGTACGTGATATCTTTTAAGTAATATGATGTTCTGCTTGGCTTGCAAAAAAAAACCCCCCTCTACCTCTGAGCGGAAACTCATTTGTAACTTGAGTTCAATTATACACCTGTATAATAAGGAAAAGAAAAACCTATATAATTATTAAATAACTTGTGTACAAGTAAACGACAGTTACTTTCAATTTTTAACCAAATGGTCTGACGAATGGGTTTACGACTTTTAGTTGAGCCCTAAGCATATTATTAATATATTTTTCTTCCTGGGATTGAAGAAAATAAAGTAGAAAATGAAATATAATTGAGGCTACTTACATTTGTGACCGGGGATATATTTTTCTTCAAAGAAATAGCACTGATTCTTGGCCCTTTAATCTTACATTCCTGTAGGGGTTCATGTCTTGACGAAGGGTAAGTTACGGATGTACTCGTCCTGGTTGGAATGGTGTTTGTTTGTTTCACCTTAGAACTGTAAGACTGGTCACTAGGTTTCTCTCACCCTTTCATCATATTTTGTATTGTTTGCTACACATTTATAGTACTTGTAAATAGCATTAACTCTTTTCATAGATTCTTTGAACCAAGCAATTGTACTGCACTTTTGATTTCCATCTTCAATCCTCCCTGAAAGCTATTCATGAAATACATGTCGTAAGTCCAAGGATGAAAGGCTTCCACTCTAGGCACCATTGTGTCAAATTGGGTCAAGTAATCAACAACACTTTCCAATTGACTTAACCTCTGAAAGTCACTCGGAATGTTGTCATGTCCAGTGATACGGATACCGTATCAGTATTATTTAGTTCATTAGTTATTTGAGTTATTTTATTATGTTATTTGGTTATTTAGTTATTTAGGCTTGGCCCGTAGGAGTCATGGATTAGGTTAGGGTTTGTCAGCTTATCTATTTAAAGAGATGCAATCTCCAGTATTAGACAGTCAATAAAGAAAACAGACCCTCTCCTTTTATTATCGTTTTTGTTATTCTCGATACGTTCAGCCGTATCAATTCGTGCTTTCCTTGAGAGAATGGCGGACGCGGGTAATCTCCCTTGCGGCGTTATCAGACTCAATGATGATTTCGTTCTCAGTCAAGAAGACCGCGACGTCCTCCACAGACTCCTCGACAAGCTGAATGATATGCAGAAGCGTTGGAGAGAAGAAGACGCCGCCGCACGATCATCCCTCGCAAACTGTGGAGAACTACTGCAGCAATACTAGTGGCCAGAGCAACAACAGGTCGCCATCCCGGCGACCATTTAACAGCAGGTACAAACTAATTGTGCCAAGGATGCCAAACCACTGTCAAACCAGCATGAACAATCACCCCCGCCGCAGGAGATCAAGCCACCTACACCACCAGTGTCCATAGAACACCAGTAGCAACAGAAGCTCCCAGTGCCAAGCTCCCAACCGCCAAATTCAACTCTGCAATTGAATCAATCAACAACACAAACCCAACTCCAGATCCCGATTCAGCCAAAGCAGGAGCCGCTGCAATGGCAGCCGCCACAACCTGCAACCCAAAACACGGTCGGGCCACCACCGGAGAAGACTCTTCTGTTGTCCCCCACACTGATCGGACTTGACCAGATCACCGACGTCCACCTCACGACCTGCGCCAGTCGTCTACGACCTTCAACCAATTCTCAAACGACGTCCAACAAGGTCCTGACGTCACCGACGCCGGGAAACCCCCAGCCGCTCAATCTGAAGCCCCCAGACCTCCTCTCGAGATCTCTGCCCTCGCTCAGTCTCCAATCACCCCCTCGAGCTACAGCTGTTAGATTCGAACCCCCAACACAACCAACCGTTTGTTCGACCACGGGCCAAACCACTGCCGTTTGCCATCACGTCCATGTCGCCATCCGCCCAATCACCAACCTGTTGGAATAGGTGACCTAGAGGCAATCTATATTTAGTATGAACAATGTTTGGCTAGAATATTCATTTATTATTTATTGTGATATTTAATATAATGAAGTCCTTAGAAACCATGTGTTGTTTATCTTAAATATCCCTAGTCCATTATATTGATTAACGGGAGGATCAAATATAGACTAGTATGTGGGTAGATTGATATGGAAATATCAAGTCTAACACATGGGTATGCATTAGGAGTAATGACATACTGGATTGACCCACGACGAGAATAATACATTAGATTATGTCAAAGTCACAATCGCTTCTCGTAGTGCTAATGGTAATGTAATCCTTAGACATGAAGTCACTAGATACTCTAGTTGTGAAATATCGTTCTTTGATGTAATCAAACTTTGAGCCTTAACCGGGTAACTATAAAGATAGTTATCGGGCACGATAGGAAGCAAGCTTAGAGATTGTAGTGACGTAGGCATGATTTGTCCCTCCTACATAATGGGAGAAAATATCCATGGGCCACTCGAGGGATGGTGCTTATAGAATGTCTAGCCAGACTCAGATAAATCAATATGGAGATATTGATGTTATTTGCACGCATAAGCATATTCCTAGGATCAAGAAACTATGCATTGGATATACCAGTGTGAATAATATGTCTCGTGTCCAATCCGGATATGGAGACAAAGGGATAACGCAATACATGAACATTGGGCACAAGGTTTGTCGGGATCACTGACTATTTCTATTAGTTGGGTGGCATGGATGTGTTGCTAGACACCTCTCCATGTTAGTAAGTAGTTACTACCAACTAAGTAGAAACCTATGGGGTCACACACCGAATGGATTAAATTGGAAATAGGTATTAATTAGTTGGACCAATTAATAAAAGAATCATAACGCAACCACAAGCAAACTTAGTAGGACTAATCCATGTAACGACATGATTAGTATTGGGGCCTTTATGTAATTAATAAAGAGTTATTAATATATAAAGGAATCTAGCTTGTTATTTCTCAACACAAATCATATTGATAAAACATAACAAAGCAAGAGAGAGAGACAAGACAAGGAGGTTCCCCCTTCCCAGTCCGCCCCTTTGCCGCCGTTGGCCCCTTTGGGCGTTGGTGGTTGCTTCGTTTTGCGTGATCGCTTCCTCCTTCTTCCGTTTCTAGCACTACGCCGTGAGAAGGAATCCAATCAAGAATCCTAGGTGTGGATATTCATAGAGACGAAGACACTATTCTTCGTGTGATCTCCCAAATTAAGGTACACATCTTCAATGCCCTTACCATGTTATGATGGCTACCCTGTGATCCTTGGAGGGATTTGAGAAGGATGAAATTTTTATTATTCCTCTACGTAATCTGCATCAAAACCCTACAGTGGTATCAGAGCCACATGCCGTAGCGCATAACATGATCTTATGTGTTACAGTTTTCAGTTTATACACCATATTGTTAATATTACGTGAAAACTGAAATTAATTGGCATATTAGAAATAAATTGAATTTGACTCAAGACAAACAAGACCTAATTTAACATTGGATGTGAAGATTGGTGAGTTTGGGCACATAGGATGTGAACAATTTTGGATCTAGGAAGTAGGGTTTGGGCACAAGCTTGGAAAAGGGTTTTTGCAAACTTGGAAACAACTAAGCTTGGGCAACAAGGAAAGGAATTGTTTTGGAAACAATTCCATAGGGAGGTTCTGCCCTTATGGGGACCGCCCCCTTGCCTTGCCGCCCAAGCTAAGGCTCGGCCAAGGGGTTGGGCCGGCCTAGTGCGCAGCCTAGCCGTGCGTGGGGCTCGGCCGACCGCCCCAAGGCCTTGCTTTGGTCCTTGGGTGGTTCGGCCATGGTGGGTGGTGGACTCCTTGGACTATTTTGACCTTAGTTGCCTAATTTCAAACTAAAATTGAACAAGCGCGTTAAAAATTGGTTTTAGCTGTATTATGTGCTTTGTTGCATGGTGGATGGATATGGCCTAGGTTGTGGATGTTTACTTTTGGGTTTAGTTTACGGCCTGCGAGCCGATCAAAATTATGTAACACTTAATTTACGGCCTGCGATTAATTAGAAAATAGCCAAGAGCATGGAGAAGAAGACTGGAGAACCAAGAAGCCATAAAGACGTTGAGGACTCCCATCCTAGGCGTGCGGCTATGGTGGAGCACATGGAGATGAGCTTGTCACTTTAGGGCATATAGATATTATCATTGGCTTGGTAATATCTTAGTCTAGGGGTCATATCCATGCCACGTTAATTTTTCTTTTGCGGATGTTTATTATTTATGTCTTGTTATTTATTTTGATGTATGGTTGGCGCATGCAAAACGTGACAAGATGATAATAATAAACAAGTTTGATCTTTTATTTTGGATAGCCCAATCCAAATAATTAGATCATGTTGATAAGATCAACCAAACAAATTGATAATGACTATTAAAATCCCTCAATGGAAATATTGCGTTTTCCTTCTCTTGCCTAAGAACCCTTCAAGATCAAGGTCTATTAAATTCGGGCTCGCCAAAGAAAGACGACTTTAATTCACCTTGGTGTGTTGCTGCGACACAAGCAAGTAATGTGTGATTCTTGAAGCAAGAAGTTGGATGCAACTGGGCAAAATCAATTGGATTGATGAGCCTAAATGCATGACAATTAGGTGTTATCTAAGAGGATAATGAATAATGGGTTATTCGCCTAATTGGACAAAGAGTTGCAAGTGATGCAATTGGAAGGGTTCCTACCTAAATAACCAATTTTTTGGTGACTTGCCAAAGCAAGCTCAAGAAGAAGTGAAATATGGATCTTGGACTCACTAGAAATTATATATGATATTTTCCGCATTAATGGTGAGTGCTATTAATCCGAGAAAAATAGTGGGAGCTATATTTGATGATCTAGCTATTTTTAAATATAGTAAAATTGTTAAAAGTACTAAAAATTACATATTTCTCGTTTTGTAGAATTCCAATGGCAAACAATCACGCATCGACTTCATCCCTGCGATCTGTTCTTGAGAATGACAAGTTGTCTGGAACAAATTTCCTTGACTGGTATAAGAGCTTAAGGATCATCCTTAAGCAAGAAAAGAAACTGTACGTCTTAGACAATCCTATTCTAGCACCACTCGAGGATGAGTCCGTTCTAGCTGCTGTGAGAGCGCATCAGAAACATGTGGATGATTCTAATGATGTGACTTGCCTCATGCTCTGCACCATGACCTCTGAGCTTCAGAAGCAACATGAGAATATGGAAGCCTACGATATGATCGTACACATGAAACAGTTGTTTTAGGAACAGGCAAGGCATGAGGTGTACGAAGTGTCCAAGGCATTGTTCAAGAGTAGTCTCGCAGAAGGAAACCCAGTTGGGCCTCATGTACTCTAGATGATGGGATACATAGAGAACCTCACGAGGCTAGGGTTCCCACTAGTCCAAGAGTTGGCAACTGGTCTCGTCTTGCAACCGTTGCCTGACAGTTATAACTAGTTCATCATGAACTATAACATGAATGAGATCAGTAAAACTCTGCCAGACATGCTGAACATGCTAAAGACAGCTGAACAAAGCATTAATGAAGGCAAGGGAAAGGCCATAATTATGGTGAATAAGAAGAAGGGAAAGCGAGTTGCTTCTACTTCTAAAGGAAAGAGCAAGAAAGCTGTAAACTCCAAGGAAGCCCTGAAGCCTAGTGGGAGCGTGGCTAAAAGTGACTGTCACTACTGTAGCCATCCGGGTCACTAGAGGAGGAATTTTTCCAAGTATCTGGAGGATAAAAGGCTTGGAATAGTGATCCCACCACCACCACCAGATATTTTTGTTATAGACGTCAATTTTTTTATTTCTTCATCTTGGGTATTGGATACTGGATGCGCATCTCACATTTGTCGAAATGTGCAGGATTTGAAAAGAAGTAGAAGATTGGCTAAAGGGGAGATAGACTTGCACAGCACAAATGGAGCAAGAGTTGTTGCATTAGCTTTAGGCGTGTATGAGCTATCTTTACCTTCTGGGCTTATTTTAGAATTAGACAATTGCTATTATGTGTCTGCTATGAGCAGAAACATTATTTCTATTTCTTGTTTGGACGAGAAATGTTTTTATATTTCAATAAAGGACAAGTGTTGCTCTATTTATTTTGATAGTATGCACTATTGTAATGCGCATTTTTCTAACGGATTGTATATCCTTGATCTAAATAATTCCATCTATAACATAAATACGGAAAGTATTAAAACTAATGATTTAAATCCTACTTATCCATGGCACTGTCGTTTAGGCCACATAAACGAGAAACGCATATCTAGACTCCATAAGGATGGACTTCTAGACTCATTTGATTTGGAATCATATTAGATATGCGAGTATTGTTTATTGGAAAAAATGACAAAGTACCCATTCAATAAGAAAGGTGAGAGGACTAGTGAGTTACTCGCACTCATACATACTGATGTATGTGGGCCGTTTCCCATGCCTGCTAGAGGTGGTTACACCTACTTCATTACGTTTACAGGTGACTTCAGTAGATATGGATTTGTATACCTTATGAAGGCCAAATCTGAATCCTTTGAATTGTTCAAGGAATTCAAGACTAAAGTAGAGAAGCAACTTGGTAAGAGTATTAAGGCTCTGCGATCGGATCGTGGAGGAGAATACTTAAGCCAAGATTTTGACGAATATCTTAGAGAGTGTGGGATATTTTACCAACTCACTCCACCCAGAATGCCACAATGGAATGGCGTATCCGAGAGGAGGAATCACACACTATTGGATATGGTGCGATCTATGATGAGTCAAACAGATCTTCCGATATCCTTTTGGTGACATGCTCTATTGACTGCAGCTTTCACCATTAACCGTGTTCCATCCAAATCAGTCATGAAGACACCATATGAGATATGGACTGGGAAGCGTCCCATAGTGTCATTTATGAAGATTTGGGGTTGAGATGTCTATGTAAAGCGTTTACAGTCAGACCAACTCGGACCCAAAGCGGATAAGTGCAAGTTGTTTGGTATCACGTGTGAGCTCTTTGTCCCACATCGGCATGATGGACATGACGTACATGGTTAATATAGTATGATTTGGTACCTAACTCATAAGGTTGACATTTTGGGTAAGTGGGGGTCCCAAATCATACTACGATGCTCCTCTCTCGCGGTGCTTAATCTCACAATTTTGTGGGATATCCTAAGGAAACGAAAGGATATCATTTCGACAATCCAACCGAGAACAAAGTATTTGTAGCTCGGACCAGCGTGTTTCTAGAAAGAGAGTTTGTCTCTAAAGAAGCAAGGTGGAGAGGACTGTAGAACTTGAAGAAATTCAAGAACCACAAACCACTGAACCGTTGGTGGAGCATGAACAGAAGCCGCAAACCATTGTGGAAGAGCCTGTTCAAGTAACATAGGAACTCCGTAGGTCAGGAAGGGTACGTCGTGAGCCAGAGAGGTACGAAATTCTTGTGACTGAGCCCACTGACATACCACTCATGGATGATGAGCCTCCTACCTACGAGGAGGCCATGAAACAGCCAGACTCTAAGAAGTGGCTAGAAACCATGAGATCCAAAATGGAATCCATGTATACCAACAAAGTATGGACTTTGGTGGAACCACCAAGGGGCTCGGCCCATAGGGTGAAAGTGGGTCTTCAAAAAGAAGACTCGCATGGATTGCAAGGTAGTTTCCTATAAGGGATAATTGGTGGCTAAAGGTTATAGACAGATTCATGGTATTGACTATGATGAAACCTTTTCCCCAGTCGCCATGACCAAATCCATTCGAATCCTACTTGCTATTTCAACTTACTATGACTATGAGATTTGGCAGATGGATGTCAAAACGGAGGTCCTTTATGGAAACCTCCCTGAGGATGTGTACATGACACAACGGGGGGGTTTTGAGGATCCATTGCATGCAAATAAAATCTGTAAGATACAACGATCCATTTATGGATTAAAGTAAGATTCTAGGAGTTGGAATCGACGTTTTGATGACGCAATCAAAGAGTTTGGCTTCATCAAGAACGAAGATGAGCCCTGTGTTTCCATGAAGGTTAGTGGGAGCTCTGTTGTGTTTCTGGTCTTGTATGTGGATGACATACTGCTCATTGGAAACGACATTCCTACTTTGAAATCTGTTAAAGATTGGATGGGAAAATGTTTCGCAATGAAGGACTTAGGGGACGCAACTTATATACTTGATATCAATATCTACAAGGATAGATCTAGAAAGCTGCTCGGCCTAAGCCAAAGTACATATATAGACAAGGTGTTGAAACGGTTCAACATGCAAGATTTGAAGAAGGGATTCTTGCCCATGTCGCATGGATTCACCCTCTCTAAGGTTGATTGTCCTTCCAATGAGATTGAGAAGGACCACATGAGTAGGATTCCTTATGAATCGGCCATAGGATCCATCATGAACGCCATGTTGTGTACTAGCCCAGACGTATCATACGGGTTGAGTATGGAAAGCAAAGCAGAAATCAGTCTAATCCAGGTGATAGTCACTGGATTGCTGTCAAGAATATCCTCAAGTACTTGAGAAGAACAAAGGATGCGTTCTTGATATTTGGAGGTGAGGAAGAGCTCAATGTAACTGGTTTTACTGATGCAAGCTTCCAAACGACAAATATGACTAAAGATCGCAGTCGAGGTATGTGTTCTGCCTGAATGTAGGCGCTGTGAGCTGCAAAATTTACAAGCAAGAGACAGTTGCTGATTCTACAACTGAATCAGAGTACATTGCTGCTGCAGGCGCAGCAAAGGAGGCTTTTTGGATAAAGAAGTTTATCACTGAGCTTGGTGTGGTTCCTAGCATTGTGGATCTCATGACGTTGTATTGTGACAACTCTGGGGCCATCACACAAGCCAAGGAACCTTGATCAGACCAGAATTCAAAGAATGTACTTAGGAGATTCCATCTTATTTGTGAAATGATCGATAGAGGAGATGTCAAGATATGCAAGATTCCAACAAATGACAATCTTTCAGATCCACTAACAAAGCCGCTCGTTCAGCGAAAGCATGAAGGGCATACTAGATCCATAAGCATACGAGATTCACCAGATTGGATCTAGTGCAAGTGGGAGACTGTTGGAATTGGTGCCCTAGTGGCAATCTATATTTAGTATGAACAATGTTTGGCTAGACTATTCATTTATTAATTATTTATTGTGATATTTAATATAATGCAGTCCTTAGATACAATGTGTTGTTTATCTTAAATATCCCTAGTCCAGAATATTGATTAACGGGACGATCAACTATAGACTAGTATGTGGTTAGATTGATAAGGAGATATCAAGTCTGAAAGTGTGTAAAGTAGGTAGAAATACAAGATCAATTCTCTAGATGGGGGGGGGGTGTGAATAGAGTATGCCAAGTTTTGCTAAACTTTGCAAGAGAGTAGTAGTTTCAAAAGATTTGTAAGGAGATTCAAGGCCTTGGAATTAGTTTCAAGTCCTTGAAGTAAAAGAGTTGAGATGAATAGAAGAATAAGTCTATTTCAAGGCCTTGAAGTGAGTTTCCAACCCTTGAAATGAAACTGTTTTGACTGCTCCAAAAGTTCTAAGTTTGTAACAGATAAATGAATGCAAGAGACACAAGATATAAACATTTCAGTCCACTTTGACCTACATCTCAACCTCAGGGATCTTCTCCCTGCAGAATTTCCAACTCAATTCTCATTAATCAACAGCTAAGCCCTAGATCTCAAGCACAAAGAGATACCTTACTCTGTTACAGCTTGTGGTTCTCACTAACCTATCTAGTACCTTCTCTAACTATCTGATTAACTTATAATTCTCTATTGTTCACCTTGAATAATCCTTGAGAATGTAAACAAGAAGTATAAAAGAATACATTTACAAATGGAGTTCAGAACAGAAGAACACAAGAAATGAAAACTGTTGTGAGAGTGCAGTGTTCTTCTGAAAGTTGGATTGATGTTTTGATCTCCTTATTTGTCTCTTTTCAATCCTTGAGTGTGTCTCTGTTTTTTTCATTGAGTTGTGTATCAGATGCTTCAAACTGAGCTCCTTTTATACAGCTCATTTGATCTGCAAATATTTCCTATTTTGTAGGCAACGGGTTTGACTTCTCTATCAGTCTTCTCCAGCGGATAGTTTCTCATTATTTTTAGATATTCTGATCTGATCTTGTCCATAAACATGTTAAGAAGCTGTTAGGATCAAAAGATTGATTACAGAATCAAATCAACCCAGCAATTCCTTTCCTGCAAAATTCAGGTTAGGAAATAAATCCTGCATAATAGGAAATAAACTTTTCCTGCAAAACTGAGTCAAACAGATGGATTAGATGGTGTTAAACATATCAAAATATATTGTCTTTCATCATCAAATAGTAACAGATAAAGCATAGGGGTTTAGGAGTCCAAAGAGAAACAGAAACTCCCCCTAAGATCATGCTCATAAGTATCAGTCAGTTTCAAGGCTTTGAAAGATATTTCAAGGCCTTGAAATAGACTAGCTATTTCAAGTCTTTGAAACATTGAAACTAAGGCTTTGAAAGCTGTTTCAAGGCCTTGAAATAGACTAGCTATTTCAAGTCTTTGAAACATTGAAACTACTTTGAGCTTATAATCCCCCCTTGATTAAAGGCAAAATCAAGGTCTTCCAATCTATTTGATACTGTGCTTCTGCAACAAATACTCATTAGCACATAACATAAATATATAAAGATAAACATATATTGTCCAAAAGATCCAACTTATTAAACTAAAGAAGAAGCAAAGTCCAGATAAATCTATCTGACCAAAACCAAATTATCTAATATTCAAACAAAATTTATAAATAACAACCTAAATTTCTTCTAAACTTCTCTCCCTTTTCGACTTTCATCAAAAAAGAATGAGAATATGTTGGATCATTGTTTTTGGAAAAAAAAGTAAAAGTTTTAAAAGAAAGAATTCAAGGGTTTGGAAAAGAATTAAAGTCCATGAAAAGAAAAAGAAATAGTAGACAAGAGTTATGGGGTAGGGTCTTCATCTCCTTGCTTCTCTGCATCTTCGTCTTGACTGCCTTCCACATCATTCCGAACTTTTTCTTGTTGATCTAAATCATAAATGATTGTTCTTATAGTTTTGATCACACTGCTGAACAGAAAAGTTAACTCTTCCAAGGCTTCTTCCATGCTTCAGTTTCTTACTCACAACAACCCTTTTTATGTCAGAGGGGAACCTTTCTTTTGCCTCTTTCTTTCAGAATCCATGCTGGATTCTGACTCATCTTCCTGGAGATCTTTCTTCTTATCAACTCTTTTTGAGACTGAATACACTCCATACGACTTTGATGATGTCTCTAAGTCAGAGTCTTGAATGTAGATCTTCTCTTTTACTTTTCCTTCAGAGGTAGTTTCTGTCTTCTTTTGTGACTTCTTTGGGCTACAACTTTGAATACCCTTCTGTTTGTGTGGTGCTGTCTTCACTAACTTTTTCTTCTTCTTGCTGGATACTAGGGTTTCATCCTTCTTGGCCTTCTTCTTGGGAGAAGGAGGGGCTATTTCTTCTGTAGTAGGAGTCTAAGAACTTGAGTCTCCACTGATGGTTTGAACCTCTTCCACAGTGGCCTTTCTTTTCTTCTCTGTTGTAGACTTTGATCCACCAACCATTTTGATTCTGTCTGAGGCTCTTCTGGTGCTTATTAGGGTTTGGAGAAGAGGAGGGAGGTAGGAAAGATACAAAGGAGAGAAAGAAGGGAGGAGATGAATAGAAGAGAGTTTAAGTTTGAAAAGGAAACTAAATATTTTTTCTAATCTTTGAAGATTTTGATGAATCATAAAGATTCAAAAAGTAAGTGAGCCGTTCGAAATAAAATATTTAATATTTTTTTGCTAAAAAGGGGTTGTCAAAATTGAGGGGCAACATTGAGCAATTATCTACATAGATAACACTTAATATTGAAAGATCCAATATTATTGACTAAGTAACATGCAATCTTAATTTTAAGTATTTGGAAAGGATTTCAAGGCCTTGAAAAGCTATATCATGTAAGGAAAATATAGTCAAAGTTTTGAAAGGATTTTCAAGGCTTTGAAAATCAGTTCAAACATTTGAAACACATAATATTTACCAGATTCTCCCCAAAAACCAAAGCTTCCTTATTTAGCTTGCCCAATTCAAATTTTAAGGAAGACAATCTTTCATCTTGCAATGGTTTAGTGAAGATATCTGAAAATTGCATGTTAGTTGATACAAATTCAAAAACGATATCACCTTTCTTTGCATGATCTCTGATGAAGTGAAGTCTAACATCAATGTGCTTTATTCTTGAATGCTAAACATGATTCTTTGTAATTGATATTGCACTCGTGTTGTCACACTTGATAGGTATATCTCTGAAATCAAATCCAAGAACTCTCATTTGTTGTGCTATCCAAATTACTTGAGAACATCAAGCTCCAGCTTCTATGTATTCAGCTTCAGCTGTTGATAATGCAACTGAGTTCTGTTTCTTTGAATGCCAACTGATTAAAGATGATCCAAGAAATTGGCAGCATCCTGAAGTACTCTTTATATCAACTTTATACCCTGTAAAATCAGCATCTGAATTGCCACACAAAGAGAAATTAGAATGTTTAGGATACAAAAGCCCCAAGTATTTGGTACCAATGACATATCTAAATATTCTTTTAACTGCACTCAAGTGTGATTCTTTAGGATCAGCTTGGAATCTAGCACACATGCACACACTGAACATGATATATGGTCAACTAGTTGTGCGATAGAGCAATGATCCAGTCATACCTCTATACTCTTTAACATTCACACTCTTACCAGATTCATCCTTTCTAAAGACAGAGTAGAACTCATGGGAGTCTTAATCTCTTTGGATTGAGACATATTGTACTTGCTTAGCAAGTCATTTGTGCACTTGCTTTGATGTAGGAAAATTCCCTTCTTCATTTGATGAATTTGAAGTCCAATAAATAAGTTCAATTCTCCCATCAAGCTCATTTCAAATTCCATGCTCATAAGACTTGAGAATTCCTTGAAAATAAGATCATTAGTAGCTCCAAACAGAATATCATCAACATAAATCTGAACTACTAGCATGTCTTTCTCATGAGTCTTTATGAAAAGATTTTGTCTACCAATCCTCTTTTGAAATTATTTATAAGTAGAAACTTTGACAATCTTTCATACCAAGCTCTGGGAGCTTGTTTTAAACCATAAAGGGCTTTGTCAAGTTTGTAAACATGATCTGGAAACTTGTCATTTTCAAAACTAGGAGGTTGAACAACATAAACTTCTTCTTGCAGATAACCATTTAGAAAAGCACATTTCACATCCATTTGAAATAGTTTTCATGTTTTTGTGAGATGCAAATGCAAGCAGAATTCTAATTGCTTCTAACCTGGAAACATGAGCAAAAGTTTCTTCATAGTCAATACCTTCTTCTTGATTGTAGCCTTGAGCTACCAAGCTAGCTTTGTTCCTGATTACCTTTCCATTATCATCTAACTTGTTTCTGAATACCCATCTGGTACCAATGTTATACTGAGTTCTTGGTGGAGGAACTAGGTTCCAGAACTTGTTCCTTTCAAACTCATTGAGTTCACATGGCATAGCTATAGTCCAGTCTGCTTCTTGTAATGCTTCCTCCACAGTTTTAGGTTCTCCAATAGAGATAAAAGCATTAAAAGCACAAAGATTTTTTAACTGTGATCTGGTTTGTGTACCAATGGTTGGATCAGAAATAACGTTATCTGCAGGATGAGATGAGAGGTATTTGAATCTCTTTCTAGGTGACCAGGGTTCAGGTTCTCCAATTTCCTTCTCATGTCTCTGAGAACTTGCAGTAGCAGTTTGTTCTCCTATTTTCTATGGAGATCCTGTTTCAGGGCTTTGAACCTGAAAGGGGAGTATGCAGGTAGAAATGCAGTACAGATACTCTAGAGGGGGGGGGGTGAATAGAGTATGCCAACTTTTTGCAAAACTTGTAGACGAGAAGAGTTTATGTGAAGAGCAATAAAGTTCAAGGCCTTGAAAACAATTTCAAGCCTTTGGAATGAATACTGTTTAAAGAAAACAAACAAGACTTTCTCAAGGCCTTGAAAAGAGTTTCGAACCCTTGAAAACAGACTAGAATGCTGCAAAAACTAAGTATGCAAGATAAACTATAAATGCAAGAGACACAGATTTTATAGAGTTTAGTCCACTTGTACCTACGTCTCTACCTCAGGGATCTTCCCCCTGTAGGTATTTTCAACACAATTCTTATTAATCAAAAGCTAAGCCCTAGATCTCAAGCACATAGATATGCCTTGCTCTATAACAACTTGTGGTTCTCTCTAACCTATCTAGTACCTGCTCTAGCTATTTGATTAACTAAGAATTATCTATTGTTCACCTTGAAAAATCCTTGAGAATGAAAGATAGAAGTTGTTCAAGAATGATCTACCAATAAAGTACAAGTCAGAAAAACACTGAAGTGTAAAACTGCAGTGAAGAATGCAGTGATCTTCTCTAAGAAGGATTGTGAGAATGATGTGCTTCCTTGATGATTTTCAATCTTGAAATGTGTCTCTCTTTTTTCCCATTGAGTGTTGTGTGTGTTACTTGAAAATAAGCTCCATTTATACAACTCAGATGCTCTGCAAATCTTCCTCGATTTTCAGCAACAACCTTCCTGTTTTGTAGGCAACCACTTTGACTCTTTTAACAGCCTTCTCCAATGGATAGTTGATCATAATCTTCAGAGATATTGTTTTGATCTTGTCTTTGAACAAATTGAGAAGCTTTCAAGAGTGTCTGATTGATCACAAAATTACATTCTCTGCAAGTTTCCTATCCTGCAAAATCCAGATTAGGAAACTAATCCTATAAACTAGGTAATAATATTTCCATGCAAAACTGAGTCAAATAGATGGATTAAACGGTGTGATATATATCAAAATAGTTTGTCTTTCATCATCAAATAATAGCAGATCAAGCATGGGAGTGAGAGAGATAGAATCGGATCAGAAGAGTTTAGAAAAACTCCCCCAAAGTATATGCATACATGTCAGACAGTTTCAAGGCTTTGAATCCAGTTTCAAGGCCTTGAAATAGCTTTGCTATTTCAATGCTGTGAAACCTGATGCAAGGCTTTGAAAACTGGTTCAAGGCCTTGAAATAGCTTACGAAACCTGTGAACTTACAATCACCCCCTTGATGAAAGACAAAACCTCAATCTAATTGAATCTTAGTTTCTGCAAAAAATACTGATTAGCACACAGTTCAAATAGTAATAACAAATTGGTTCCTAAAAGATCCAACTTATTCAATAGCATACTTAATCAGAAAAACACATAAGTCCAAATAATCCTACTGACCAAAAAGATAGGTCACTAAAAATAGAAACAACCGAAGATTTCTCCCCCTTTTTGACTTTCATAAAAAAGAATGAGAAAATTTTGGATCAGAGTCTTTCGAAAATTTTGTAAATAAACTTAAAAAGAGAAGTGGGAAGAAAGAATAGGCAAGAGTTTATGGGGTTGGTCTTCATCTCCATCCTGATCTCCTTCTTCTTCCTTAATGTCTTCATTATTTTCTTGTTCTTGTACACTCCTTGTTTCTGGAACCTTCCTAGCAGCTTCTATTGCAGGTTGACCTTTAGCAGTAGTAGCTTCTGAGCTGACTGTCTTAGGAGATTTATTCATCTTTTTTCTTGATATTTACCAGCAGTTTATCTGAATCAGGACTGTCTACTTCATCTCCTTCTTGAGCAACTTATTCCTCTACCACTTGCTTTCCTTTGTATTGAGCAGCCTCTTACTGATTTGAGTGTTCACTGGGAAAGTTCTTGTCAGAACCATCTTTCTTGATACCTTCTTCATCCTCAGCGAGATCAAACACAGTCATGCTCCTAAAGATGGTCTCCACCATGTACTTCACCTCCTTGAGATCAGTCTCAAACCCATGCTGATTCTCTTTGATTTCACTGGATTCCATCTCTAAACCATCAAGTCTCTGAAGAATTGAGGACAATTCAGGAGGCTGAGAAGTCTGACTTGAAGTGGGTGTCAAGGTCTTGGGCTTAGCAAACTTCTTTGCACTCAACTCTTCTTTTGTCAAATCTGAATACAACTTCCAAATTTTTTTCATTGGTCTTCACCACTCCAATCTTATTAAATGCTTTCTCATTGAGAAAACCAATCCGAGATGTGATAAACTCTTCACCGGCAGTTGGAATTTCAAGGTTTTGGAAGAATAGTGTGAGCAAGTTTGCATAAGGCAAATGATGCTTTCTCTGTTCTGTCTGGCCAAACAGCATGCGTTTCATTACAAGATTCTGAAGATCAATATCATAACCATGCATAATCAGATACATAATGTAGAGCACTCTCTCAGTTATCAACTCCTTGGAATGTTCCCTTGAGAAGATACATCTCATCAAGATAGTAAATAAAACCTTGGCTTCAACATTTAACACAAAGTGTGTTAACTGTTTGGATGAGGCAGGGGTGTTAGGTAGAAAGAATTCTTCTTTAGCTAACTTCAAAATTTAACTTTTCGGAGGATGGTTCTGTGTGTCATACCTCTAAGGATAGCTTAGGACAGTTGCACACTCAGCATGATCCAGTTCCATAGTAACACCAGAAACTCCAGTCTTGATTACTAAGTGTGGAGAGTTCTTAAGTTGCTTCATGTTCAGATAGAAGAATCAGGTAAGTCTTGGGTAGGCTAGCTCAAGAGGGTTTAGCATGAACCATAGAGAGATTTTCTTTAACATAGTAATCCAATTCAGATTCATTCCAAGCAACATAAGCATACTGATCAAGCTACAGAAAGCAATAGGCCTAGAGGCAAAACCATACAACCACTAACCTTTGGAAGTATTTGAGATTAACCAAGATTAATCAGGAGCAGAGTTCTTAGAGTAGATCTGCAAGGCTCTCTCTACATTGTCTTTTAGCTGTTTCTCTATTACCTTCCCTTTTCCGTTTTCAGCTTGAGTGACCTTCTTCTTTTTTATGAAGAGGGAGTTGCGTCCTTATTGGCTTTCTTCTTGGGTGGAGGAAGCTCTACAACTTCTTCTGCACTGGGAGACCTAGAACTTGAATCTCCACTGATTTCTTGAACCTCATCCTCATCTGTTTTTCTCTTCTTCTCTGTACTAGGATTTAAACCACCGGCCATCTTGATTCTGTCAGAGGCTCTTCTAGTGCGCATTATGGTTTGAGAGAAGAATAGAGAGAGGCGGGAATGATACGAAGTGCAGGAGAAGAGAAGAAGATAAATACTAAAAGAGTTTGATTTGAAAAAGGGAAACTGCAATCTCTCTGATCTTAAAAGATTTATAATGATCTGAGAGGATTCAAATCTTTGAAGCCGTTGGAAATAAAATAATTTAATATACTTGGCCAGAAAATATTTGAAAAAGGTAGGGGCAATAGTGAGAAAATATCTACAAAGATAGCACCCAATACTGAATGATCTAGAAATTATTGACTAACCAGTTATCAGACTTATTTTCAAGGCTTTGAAAATAATTTCAAGGTCTTGAAACGCTGCTAAAATGAAACAGATAGAATCAAAGCTTTGAAAAGATTTTCAAGGCTTTGAAAATCAGTCAAATCTTTGAAACACATAATAGCTTACCTTCCATACCTGATGCTCCCCCTAAACCAATGCATTTTTATTTAGCATGCCTAATTCCAGTCTTAGAGCTGATAATATTTCATCTGGCAACGGTTTAGTGAAGATATCTGCAAGTTGCATGTTAGTAGAAACAAATTCAAGAACAATATCACCATTCTCAGCATGATCTCTGATGAAATGGTGTCTGACATCAATGTGCTTGGTTCTTGAATGATGAAATTGATTTTTTGTAATTGATATTGCACTAGTGTTGTCACATTTGATGGGTATACTTCTGAAATCAAATCCAAGATCTCTCAACTGTTGAGCTATCCATAACACTTGTGAACAACAGGCTCCAGTAGATATATATTCAACTTCAGCTATTGATAAAGAAACTGAGTTTTGTTTCTTGGAGTGCCAATTGATCAAGGAGGATCCAATGAATTGGCAAGTTCCTAAAGTGCTTTTCCTATCAACTTTGTAACCTGCAAAGTCATCATCTGAAAATCCATGCAAAGAAAAGTAAGAATATCTTGGATACCAAAGCCCTAAGTCTTTGGTACCATTAAGATATCTTAATATTCTTTTCACAACAGTTAAGTGTTATTCCTTTGGATCTGCTTGAAATCTTGCACACATACAAACACTGAACATGATATCTGGTCTACTAGCAGTAAGGTATAGCAATGATTCAATCATACCTCTATACTCTTTCACATTGACACTCTTACCATATTCATCTTTATCTAAGGACATTGTAGAACTCATGGGAGTCTTGAGTTCTTTGGATTGAGACATACTGTACTTATTCAACAAGTCCCTAGTGTACTTGCTTTGATGTAGAAAGATTCCCTTCTTCAACTGATGTATTTGAAGTCCAAGGAAGAAGTTCAACTCTCCCATCATGCTCATTTCAAATTACCTGCTCTTAAGACTTGAGAATTCTTTGCATAATAGATCATTAGTAGCTCCAAATAGAATATAATCAACATAAATCTGAACTACAAGTAAATCTTTCTCATGAGTCTTTATGAAAAGGGTATTGTTTACCAATCCTCTTTTGAAATCATTTTCAAGCAAAAACTTTGGCAATCTTTCATACCAAGCTCTTGGAGCTTATTTCAAACCATAAAGATCTTTGTCAAGTTTGTAAACATGATATGGAAACTTATCACTTTCAAAACCAGGAGGTTGTGCAACATAAACTTCCGCTTGCAAGTAACCTTTAAAAAATGCACACTTCACATCCATTTGAAATGGTTTCATGTTTTTGTAAGATGCAAAAGCAAGTAAAAATCTAATTTCTTCTAATCTTCAACTGTACAAGAAGATTCCTCATAATCAATACCTTCCTCTTGGTTGTACCTTGAGCAACTAACCTTTCTTTGTTTCTTATCACTTTGCAATTCTCATCTAGTTTGTTTCCGAATACCCATTTGGTACCAATGACAGACTGGTTTGTTGGTGGAGGAACTAGGTTCCACACCTTTTTTCTTTCAAACTCATTGAGTTTACTTTGCATAGCTACAATCCAGTCTGCTTCTTGTAATGCTTCCTTCACAATTTTGGGTTCTACAAGAGAACTAAAAGCGTTAAAAGCACAAAGATTGTTCAACTGTGATCTTGTTTGTGTACCAGTGGTGGATCAGAGATGATGTTGTCAGCTGGATGAGATGAAAGATATTTGAATATCTTTCTTGGAGACCAGGGTTCAGGCTCTCCATATTGCTTCTCTGGTCTTGAAATAGTAGCCTAATCATTCATATCTTTCTGATCATCTTTGTAAAGACTTTGATCTCAGTTTTCAAGGCCTTGATTCTTGTTTTCAAGGTCTTGAAAATGGATTCTATTTCCTTATGAGCCTTTCTTGAAACCAAGTGAGTTCTCAACTTATTCTTCTGATTCATGCTTGTTCAGATTCAAGACTGCAAAACTTTCACTCAAAGAACCATCAAAGCTTTCATCAAAGATAACCTGAGTACTTTCTTCAACAAGCGTGGTTCTTTTATTATAAACTCTGTTAGCTTTGCTAGTAAGAGAGTAACCAAGAAATATACCTTCATGACTTTTTGCATCAAACTTACCCAAGTTGTCCTTACCATTGTTGTGGACAAAACAAGTGCAACCAAAGGGTTTGAAGTATGAAATGTTTGGCTTCCTCCCTTTAAAGAGTTCATAGGGGGTCTTCTTCAAGATATGTCTGATCAACCACCTGTTCAAAATGTAATTTGTTGTATTCGCAACTTCTGCCCAATAGTGTTTTGGCAGCTTGTTTTCTGGAAGCATTGTTCTTGACATATCTTCAAGAGTCCTGTTCTTTCTTTCAACAACTCCATTCTGTTGAGGAGTTCTAGGAGCAGAGAAATTGTGAGAGATACAAAGCTTAACACAAAATAAATCAAATTCTAATTGATCAAACTCCCTACCTTGATCACTTCTGATTGAAGCAATAGGTAGGTTTTTCGTGGTTTGAAGTTCTCTGCAAATCTTTGAAAATTCAGAGAGGGCTTCAGATTTTTCTTTGAGAAACATAACCCAAGTAAATATAGAGTAATCATCTACAATAACTAGCATATACCTCTTACCTTTTGGAGTTGGTGTCCTCATATGACCACAAAGATCCATGTGAAGTAATTCAATAGGTCTAGTAATACTTACAAACTTATTTGGCTTGAATGAGCTTCTGGTCTGCTTACCCTGAGCACAAGCTTTGCATACTTCATCATCTTTGAACTTGATAGATGGTAATCCTCTTACTAGATCTTTGGAGATCAGCTTGTTCAAGGTATGCAAGTTAATGTGACCAAGCTTTCTTTGTCGAAGCTTTGAATCCTCTTTCAAGGCCTTGAGACACTTCAAGCTTTCACCTGCAACTTGTTAGTCTGATAAGTATAAAAATTGTTCAATCTTGAGGATGTGAGACTGAAATTGCCTGATTTCTCATTTTGCACCACAAACTTCTCTTTGTCAAAGATAACCTTATTGCCATTGTCACAAAGCTGAGATACACTAAGAAAGTTAAACTTCAATCCATCAACTAGATATACATCAGAAATTGAATTTTCAAATTCTGTACCAAGTTTACCACTACCAAGAATGTTGCATTTGCCTTTGTCACCAAGTGTAATTGAAACTTCAGATTGCTCTTTCAATTCTGAGAATAGAGATCTCTTTTCAATCATGTGTCTTGAGAAACCACTGTCCATAAACCATTTATGTTCTTTGACATTGGTGACAGCCTGCAAACACCAATCACTGCCTTACCCAGCTGTTAGACCAAGTGTGGAATTTGGACTCATACTCAGGATCAACCATGTTAGGTGGTCTGACCCCTTTAGGAACCAAATCTGTCTGACTTGTCCTTTAAGTTGAAATGGGAATGTGATCCTTATTATGTGACGGTCTCTTCTTATGAAAGGACAAGTCATCTTAACATCACCAATCTTATTGAAAAAAATGACACTTAGGAGAAGTTTTGTTTCCAGCTTTCACAAATCTGGTATTATTCTTTCTTGGAAAACTTGGATTGTATCCAATATCAGTTTTGTGAACTGACTTTGAACCTCCTCCAAGAATCAAGTTCAACTTGTGTTCTGAGCCTGCAAGCTTGACTTTGACTAATTCAGATTCTTGAAGTTTTTCAGTAAGAGTAGTCTTTTGTTTATCTAATTCATCAATTTGATGTCTCAGATTAACAAGGCTATCACTCAATAGAGATTTCTCAGTGACTACTTCCTTGACATGTGGTTTCAAGGCTTTGAAACTGGTTTTCAAGGCCTTGAAATCACTGCCAGTTTTCTTCTAAGAGATTTCAAGATTCTGATTCAGAAAAACAAGATGTAAATTCTAATTTGCTTGCTCATGAAATTTTTCTTTCAGAACTCTAATCTCTTTCAGATAGTCTTCTTCATTTAAAATCATTGTTCAAAGATAATCTTAGAGAGTTTCTTTTGGTTTTGAAATCAAACAGTTTACCATTACCTCAATGTTCTTTTCAGAACTTTCATCACGCTTGGCCATGAAGCATAGGTTGGCATGTTCTTCTTGTGATTCAGAGTCACTTGAGCTATCTTAATCACTCCATGAGGCTATCATAGCTTTCTTTATCCTATCGAAGGTCTTTCTTCTGAAAGTTCTTGCATTTCTTGTGTGGACAATCTCTTATCAAGGGTCCTGCATCACCACAGTCAAATCAGTTCATGACTTTTTATTTATTACTTTGTGAAGAATACTTACCTTTGTAGTCCTTGCTACTGGATGATCTATGTATTTCTCTGTTGAAGTGTTTGTTTCCAAAGTTTTTCTTCATCTTGAGGATTTTGGTCAAGGCTTTGGAAATCAAAGAAAATGGTTTGGTCAAGGCTTTGAATTTTCTCATTTTCTTTTGTCTTGAGTGCTAAGTCGTTGACACTTTCTGGTAGCTCTCCATCAGCTTCATTCATGGATATTTCATGTGTCCAGAGCTTCCCTTGTAGGTCATCAAGTTGTAGTGAGGCGAGATCTTGATCTTCTTCAATAGCTGTAGTCTTTGGTTCCTATTTAGCCTTAGGAAGACTTCTAAGAATATTTCTCACCTTTTCTTTGTTGGAAATATGCTTTCCTAGTGAATAAAGGTTGTTGACAATGTCTGTGAACCTCTTGAACATGTCTCTGATTGACTCATCTGCATTCATCTTGAATAGCTCATATGGCCTGAGATAGATGTTGATCTTGGTTTGCTTGACTTGACTGATTCCTTCAAATGTCACCACAAGCTTATCCCAGATCTCTTTGGCAGTCTTACATCCTGAAATCATGTTGAATTCATCTGTACTCAAAGGACAATGCAAGATGTTAATAGCTTTGAAATTCATAGAGAATTGCTATAATTCAAAAGAAGAGAGTGAGTCTTCAGATTTGGGGGTTTTAATCCCATCTTTCTCTTAGTATAAAGTGTGAGGTACATTCTGAATAATGGTCCGAAGCTCTATGTCTTGATCAATGATGAACATTTTCATCAGGGCCTTCCAATGAGCAAAATTATCTCCACAAAATAGAGGAGGTTTGTTAGCACCTCTTCCCTGTGAGAAACCACCATCACCTGCAGTACTCATGATCACCAGATGGTTAAATCTTATACAGTGATACAAGCTATGATACCAATGGAAAGGGGAGTATGCAGGTAGAAATGCAGTACATATACTCTAGAAGAGGGGGCGTTGAATAGAGTATGCCAACTTTTTGAAAAACTTGTAGAGGAAAAGAGTTTCTTTGAAGAGCAATAAAGTTGAAGGCCTTGAGAACATTTTAAAGCCTTTGGAATGAAATACAGTTTAAAGAAAACAGATAAGTCTTTTTCAAGGCCTTGAAAATAGTTTCAAACCTTTGAAAACAGACTCGTTTGAATGCTGCAAAAACTAAGTATGCAAGATAAACTGTAAATGCAAGAGACACATAATTTATAGAGTTCAGTCCACTTGGACCTGCGTCTGTACCTCTGGGATCTTCACCCTGCAGGATTTTCAACACAATTGTTATTAATCAAAAGCTATGCCCTAGATCTCAAGCACAGAGATTACCTTACTCTGTTATAGCTTGTGTTTCTCTCTAACCTATCTACTACCTGCTCTAGCTAACTGATTAACTATGAAATATCTATTGTTCACCTTGAAAAGTCCTTGAGAATGAAACTTAGAAGTAGTACAAGAATGATCTACAAATAAAGTACAAGTAAGAAGAACACTGAAGTGTAAAACTACAGTGAAAAATGTAGTGATCTTCCGTAAGAAGGATTGTGAGAATGATGTGTTTCTTTGATGCTTGTCAATCCTGAAATGTGTCTCTCTTTTTGCCCGTTTAGTGTTGTGTGTGTTGCTTCAAAGTTAGCTCCCTATATACAGATCAGATGCTCTACAAATCTTCCCTGATTTTCAGTACCAACCTTCCTGTTTTGTAGATAACAGCTTTGACTCTTTTAACAGCCTTCTCCAACGGATAGTTGATCATAATCTTCAGAGATATTATTCTGATCTTGTCTTTAAACAAATTGAGAAGCTGTCAAGAGTGTCTGATTTATCAGAGAATCACATTCTCTCCAAGTTTCCTATCCTGAATCCATATTAGGAAACCAATCCTTTAAACTAGGAAATAATATTTCCCTGCAAAACTGAGTCAAACAAATGGATTAAACGGTGTGAGATATATCAAAATAGTTTGTCTTTCATCATCAAATAATAGCAAATCAAGCATAGGGGTGAGAGAGATAGAATCATATAAGAAGAGTTCATAAAAACACCCCCTAAGTATATGCATACAGGTCAGACAGTTTCTAGGCTTTGAATCCAGTTTGAAGGCCTTGAAATAGCTCTGCTATTTCAATCATGTGAAACCTGATTCATGGCTTTGAAAATTGGTTCAAGGCCTTGAAATAGCTTTCAAGCTTGTGAAACCTGTGAACTTACAGAACCTTTGTTTCAAGGCCTTTGTTTCGGATTGAGATTTGCAAAACCATCACTCAAAGAACCATCATAGCTTTCTGTAGATGGTGTATTCCAGACAGACAGAGCATGGTCACGTGGCGGCCATCTAGCACATCGGACTGTGCTCCTGATACACCAGATCAATGAGCATACTTATCCACGTGGGGGTGCGATATAGGGCCCTCGCGTACCAACCACACGGGACTTGTAGAGACTTAGTGATTTGGAGGCTAGAGTAAGGTCCGTCGCGGGCGAACGACAACCAAGCTCGCGCGCGGCCCTTTATAACTGACTTTGAGAGGCTTAATGACCACGTCCTATAAACCCGGTCGATCTCATAAGGTCTTGGGTATCTGCGAACAGGTGCGTAACGTTCCCCATATATACGGTCCAACGAGCCGTTACGTGGGCTATCATTAAGCCGCCATTTATGGTGAATTAACCCCTCACAACGGTCACTTCCCCACTATATATAGGAATGTTAGCCCACCATGGAAATGGTTCCGCTTTCTAAGCTCTCTTGCCGTTATTAAGCTGTCTCTCTCTCAGATAGTTACCATTGCTTACTCTCTCTCTACTCACACCCTGCACTTCTCTGTGTTCTTACTCTTATCCCCTACTTGAGGTGTACACCTAAATCTCTCTCAAAGATTTCCTTGTACACAATTTGGTGAAACCGGTGTGAACTCATTCACCTTCAAAGCTTCAACCAATCAAACCTGTAATCATGTCTCTTGTGGCTAACCTTTGTGACGGTGAGCAGTCTCCTTTGAGGGAAGAAATTCCGAGAGAGGATACCCCCAACACTAACACAAAAACTAACACCCAGACAAATACTGCGAGCAATCCGTCTATTGAGATGCTACATGCCACAATCCAAAGCCAGACCAAGGCCATGCAAGCTTAGTACGCTCAGATCGTCCAGATCATGGTGATCTTGAGAGGATTTGTTCAGAACACTGGTCAGGGGGCTCTAGCCCCACAACTAGCAACCCAGCTGCCTCCACCATGGGTAACAACAACCTCCACGGTGCACACGCCCGTCCCGCCAAACCCGCAGTCTTCTTTCCCCAATGATCCTACACCACAGGCATCAAGGATCCAATCAGGTTCGTCCCTGATATCTGCTGGGAATCCCTCTCTATACCCCACGTTTCCGTAACACGCGAATGGGGGCCAGGGGAGTTATGCACCTCCGCCTCCCTACGATTTCAACATGCCCTATATTCTGGGTTTTTTCTACGACACCGTCGTCAACCCCTGGGGGGAGTACGACTGCTAATGTCGCGGCCCTGGAACAACGCTTAGACATCATCATTGCAAACAAGAGTTTTGTGGATACTGTCATCCCTAAAACTGACAGTGCGCCTCCTATCCCGCGGGAAGAATATCTGATGCCCAATCCTGCCGGGTACAAAGCTCTTAAGTGGGAGAAGTTTGATGAGGTCAGCGGAAACGCGCAAAAACATGTGATGAGATTCCTTGACTTGATGGGCCCGCATGGAGTTGATACTAGACTGATCATGCGCGAATTCCCAAAATCTATAGGGACTGTCGCATACAAATGGTACAGGACCCTCGGAGTAGGATCTGTCAATACATGGGAAGACATGGTGAAGAAATTCTACACAAAATTCTTCCAGGTTGAGGAGAAAGTCACCACCATCCATCTCTCTCGCATGCACCAGAAACATGATGAATAGGGAGTCACCTTCAATAAGAAGTTCAGAGCCAGGTCCTTGGAATCCATCGATGAAGTCTCAGAAGGCCGCGTGGTGGAAATATGCCTACAAGGAATGCGCAATGAGTACAAAGGTATGTTAATAAATTTGAATATGCCTACCTTTTCAAAGTTGATTGATTGCACCAGGAACATTGAGCCACTGGTGGAGAAGATGAATAAGAAATATACCAATGATCACAAGCCAACAAACTCTGGCTTCAAGATTGGAAGGTTCAGCTAAAAGCGTGGACGGGTTGTCGAAGTAAATGCGGTGTCATCCCCTCATAAGCAACACCGACCCGCTCCTAGGGAGGCACCACCCTTTCCTTGTTCGATTGAGGACGCAATATATCTCTGTAAGAGGTGGCGGAAGGATATAATTTTATCAGTACTACAGCATTAACCCTCTGGAGAGCAGATGCGGGATCCAAGATGGTGAGAATGCCATGGGCAAGTCATGCACCCAACGAAGGAATGCAAGAAGCTGAGATGGCTGGTGGACAGAAAGATCAAGGAGGGACAGTTGGTTGTAGATGAACCGGCTAAATATGTACGCATCAATCCTCTGTCGTCTCTTGCACGACAGGAGCCCAAGGGAAAGGAGATAGCTATGATCTCAATCATGGACCTTGAAGAGTTCGCAGATCCCAATGGTTGCCGAAAGATGCGAAGACGAAGATTATGGCATGGATACAGAAGACTCGTGTGCCGAACGGATGAAAGATTCCAACAAGTTTGAGAAATTCTTCGACGACATGAATTTCTCAAACACCTGCAAGCACGAGATGACAAAGGCCATCTTGAGGGTGGCAGAAGACTATGGAGAGGAACTTGTCTTCTCAAACGGCAGGGTCACTAGGGCCACGCAATCAAATGGTTTAGTCATGACGTTCAATGAGTCGGACAAGAGGGTAGACCCAAATCACCAGAGGCCGCTGTATGTGACGACTATTATGAACGGGGTCAAGTTTAAAAGAGCTTTTTTCGATGGAGGACCCGCGGTGAATGTGATTCCACTCAGCACCCTTGAGCTAGCTGGAATTTCAGAGAGAAAGGTTGTCAATAGGCCATTACCGCTGATGGGTTTTGGAAGTGACTCCAGAATGACTGTCGGATCGATCCGTCTGGGAATTCAGATTGGCCAAATCAAGTGTTTCGCCAAGTTTCACGTCATCGACGCCAATACCACCTATCATACTATAGTTGGTCGAGAGTGGATCCACCGTTTTGATGCGGTGCCTTCTATGGCTCTCCAATTAATGAAGGCCATTTGAAAAGACAGAAGGGTTGCGATACCTGCCTCAGTAAACCCCTTTAATTCAGAGGAGGCGCACTTGTCGGAGGCAGTGTTGTTCACGGAGATGGCAGACGAAGTAACTCAGACTCCGTTTCAGCCGACTCCCTTGCCCAAATGGGAATATATCAAGGACCAATCACCATATGGGGTGATGGTGATGCGAGAAACGCCGAAGGAGAAGCGGCCCGTGCGGGATGAAGCACACAGGATAACTTATAGCAAGAAATATGTCTACACCCTAAAGAGGGTTGTCGAGCATAACAAGGAGGGAAAGAAGGTAGGCAGCTTCTATTCCAATGGGAAGAAATGCTATCGCATCTGAAGGTGCGCGGGGTAATCTTGGGCCCGCCCCATCGAAGGTGTCCCTGAGCAAATCTACGAGCTGATAAAAGCTCCAGACGAAGACAAGGGGAAGACACTGCTATAAGAATTCAAGGAGGCTCCTGAATGCATGGAGGATCGAACAAAACCTCAGAAACAAGAATTGAAGGAGGTATTCCTGAGCCCAACTGAGGAAAAGAAGAGGCCTGTCTTCTTGAGTGCAGACCTCAACAACGAAGAGGAGCGAGAATTGCTCGAATTGCTGAAGGAATAAAGAGACGTTTTCGCTTGGGACTATGATGAAATGCCGGGGCTAGACCAGGGTACTACCATGCATAGAGTGGATGTTATTCCGGGATCAAAGCCGGTGAAATAAACTGCAAGAAACTTTCGTCCTGAAATTAATGTTAAGAAAAAGGAGGAGATAGTGAAATTGCAGAATGCAAAATTCATCGAGCCCAATCATCATCTCACATGGCTTGCTAATATTGTGCCTGTCCTGACAAATAATGGGAGCCTTCGCGTTTGTGTTGACTTTAGAGATCTAAAAAAGTTCTGCCCAAAGGATGATTTTCCATCGACAAACATAGATATCCTGATCGACTCCACTGCAGGCCATGCAATGTTTAGCTTTATGGATGGATTTAGCGGCTACAATCAGATCAAAATGGACCCAGAAGATGGAAAGAAGACGGCGTTCATCACACCTTTAGGGGTCTTCAACTATATAGTCATGCCTTTTGGTCTAAAGAATGCAGGGGCTACTTACCAACGCGCGATGATGGAGCTATTCCATGATATGATGCATCACGAGGCTGAGTTCTATGTTGAAGATTTGGTGGTCAAGTCAAGGAGGAAGAAGGATCATTGGAAAGACTTGAGGAAAGTCTTTTAAAGGTGCCAAACTTTCCAATTGAAGATGAACCCCATGAAGTGCGCGTTTGGGGTAACTTCGGGAAAAATTTTGGGTTGTGTAATTCACAGGCATGGGATCGAGGCTGATCCCGCAAAGATTTCGGCAATCACGAGTTTACCTACGCCACAGTCTCAGAGAGCATTGAAGACGTTTATGGGAAAGCTATCGTACCTAAGGAGATTCATACCAGCTATTGCAGAGTTAACCTTCTGCTTTAGTAATTTGCTCAAAAAGAAGGCGACGTTCTCATGGACAAAGGAGCATGAAGCTGCGTTCGAAAAGTTAAAGAAATTACTAGCATCTCCAAGAGTCATGATCTCACCACAACTGGGATCGCCTTTGCTACTGTACTTAACCTCAACAAAAAGATCTATTGGAGCGTGGTTGGCTCAGGAGTTTGAGGGACAGGAAAGGCCAGTTTACTATATCTTGCGCATAATCTAGTATGCGGAATCCAGGTACACGGATTTTGAGCATCATTTTCTCGCTTTATTTTTCGCTATTGAAAAGTTAAAGCACTATTTTGCATCCCACAAATTGGTCATCATAACAAAGAATGATCTTATACGTTATTTGTTGGGACACTCGCCTCCTTGTGGGAGACTGGAAAAATTGTACATGACCATTTCCCAGTACGACATAGTATGTGTGCGTCCCAAGGCCATCAAATTCCAAGCATTGGAAGACTTGTGGGAATAGTTCCCGGAGGAGAATTGTGAGCCGTTAATGGAGGGGGAACTAGAAGGGCCAGAAATATATGCAATCAGCCACCTTTATTGGAAGTTATACTTTGATGGATCATCGACAAGGTCTGGGGGGATTGGAGTTGTGTTAATTAAGCCTGATCAGGAAGTCATTAAAATGTCGACCAAGCTAGACTTCGCGGTGACCAACAATGAGGCTGAATACGAAGCTCTGATAACAGGATTGCTTGCAGCCAAGGCCTTGGAAGTCCATAATCTAAATTGTAATGGGAGATTCTAAACAAATTGTGAAGCAAGCTTCAGGGGAGTATGGACTGAAGGAGATTAACTTTCTTAACTACACATCGATAGTGCAGAAGCTTGTTCAGAAGTTTAATTCCATCAAGTATGAGCACACCCCCCAAAGCCGATAATCGACACGCGAATGCATTGGCTGCCCTGGGGTCCAAGATCAGCTCAGAGAATGGCCTGAAAAAATCTCAATTGAAGTCAAGCCAACTCCATCCATGTTAGAGACTTATGTGAAGATGAGTATGAAGAAGCAGATTTGAGAAAGCCCATCATGCGCGCAATGGCCGAAGGAACAAGCAAAGAAAGCTGGGTTTCCACGAAAGGGTTTTATGTACACGATTGATTGTTTTACTACAAGGGACGTGGAGGAATTCTGTTGCAATGCGTGACGGAGGAAGGAGGACGAGCAGTGTTGGAGAAAATTCATCAACATTCGTGCGCAGAAAATGAGATTTCCATCTACAGAAAAGTGCAGAGATATGGAATTCACTGGCCACAGATGGCATACTTTGCTTCCATCATACAAAGTAATTGCGAAAAGTGTGCGCTCATAAAGGACTCTCTGGAAGTCGCTACAATCGAAGATGAGGATTGGCGGAGACTCATAATTGATTACCTTCAAGACGGAACTTTGCCAAGCAATAGGATGGAAGCTGACAAGCTTAAGAGAAAAGCAGCCCGATACATCTTGCAAGAAAATTTACTTTGGCGGAAAGGACACAATGAGAACTTGCGCAGGTGTCTAAATGGGCAAGAAATCTAGGAGGTCATGGAAATGTCTCATCAAGTGGAGCGCCAAGGGGGCGCGAAGTGCAGGTAGCTTTTAACTGTTGGTTACTTCTGGCCAACCATGGAAGCTGATTGTCGCGCAAATTTCAGGAGATGCCAGCAAATTCAATTCCATGGTAACCTAGTACACGCCCCGACAGTTGATTTGTATGCATTAGGAACTCCATGGACGTTCCATACTTGGTCCTTGGATTTATAGGTCCAATTCGACCCCCGTCGCGTGGAAACCATTTCAACCTCACTGGGACAGAGCAATTTACCAAGTAAGCTGAGGCGGTCCCACTCAAGACGGCAAATGCATTGGTTGTGGTCAAATTCATACTGGAGAATATTATCTACCGCTTTGGGATTCCCAACACTATCTAGTCCGAAAATGGAACTCCCTTCCTTAATCGACAAGTAGCTTCAAAACTAATGGATTATAACGTCAGGCAAGTGTGTTCAACGCCTTACTACCCGAAATGAAATGGACAAGCAAAAGCCACAAACAAGAGACTGCTCAGAATCCTAAGTAAGATGGTCGCGGATGATCATAAAAAGTGGGCAGAATCTCTGGGTATGGCTATTTGGGCGTATAGCACATCATCAAGGACTCCTACAAGGAATATCCGTTTCTGCTCTGCTATGGAGCTGAGGCAGTTGTCCCTGCTGAAGTTAAGGTAAACTCTGCGAGACTGGCTTTCAGTGCCTTGTATGACAACGAGCGCGATCATGATCTCATTTTGCTCGAAGAGAAGCGCGAACAAGCTAAAAAGACAAATAACAAATACAAGGAAAGAATCTCGCGGACCGGGACTTCACAGTGGGGGATTTGGTCCGGCGAGCCTCTGACCACTGCATGCGTGAAACAGCTCATCCCAAGTTTGCTGCCAACTGGGAAGGACATTTTGAAGTAAAGGAAGTCTTTGACAGTGGCTATTGCACTATTCTACGAGGCCATGGGACTGCTACAAATCCCACTCCCATCAACATGCGATGGCTCATAAAGTATTATCCCTAGCTCTATTTTGTAAATTTTCGCATATTTTGTATGCCTCTTATATCCTCAAATATTAGGATCCAATCAATGATAACAACTCTATCATATGAGAGCTCTTCTATAAACTGTTGTTTACATCATGCTTTGTATGACGGTCAAAATTGCTAAGCTTTAAAACTAAGCCTCTGTTTGGATGGAAATTAAACACGAATTTAATGGTCTATTTGTCAAGATAGCCAACTATTCTAAGCCTATCTGTCTAGATAGCAGCAACATGCGAGTGGAAGCCTATCTATTGGTAGCAGCAATACAATTTTAAAGCCTATCTGTTTGGATAGCAGCCGAATATGAATTAAAGCCTATATGTTTAGATAGCAGCCATATGCGAATAAAAGCCTATCTATTTAGATAGCAGCCGAATGCAAATTAAAAGCCTATCTGTTTAGATAGAAGCCAAATGCGAACCAAAGCCTATCTGTCTAGATAGCAGCTAAATGCGATGCTTACAATGTAGAACTCGAAGTTCAACAAAAGCAAAAGGCGCTTTTATACAAGCAAAATTTGGAAACATAAAATCCATACAGCAAAAGTGTTCTCAAAGACATCCAAAGCTTCTACATAGTACCTTTTTACTATAGAACAACTACGACTCGCTCGTCGTTATTATCAACGTCCTCGATCAAAACAGAGCTCTTATTAATGCCCCTGACATGGTGAGGTGCCAGATGAGCTTCAAACAATGGAGACTGCTGATGTGAAGAACAAATGGGAGAACAGCTCATGGGGCAAGAAGCTAACTGTAAAAAAGGTAGTTACATCCCAATCATCACTCTATGGTTCAGGCACTAGCTGCAGAGCGTCTTCCATCGGAGGTCCTTCGAGGATAGTTTCCTTGACGATGGCTAAGGAAAAGATATTTTCGCTCCGATGAGAGAAATTAAACCACAGGTCTTTGGAAAACTTGGGCAGATCGACGAATTCCTTCATGGATTTCCTGGGAGTCATTTCTATAGCACAGTGGATGCATACAGAATTAGAGATCCAGAGCCAATATGAGTTCTAAGAAGGTGGAGAGTAATATAAAGAATAACAAAAACTCAGAGGAGGTTGCATGATTATTCAAGCTGGGTCTCTTTCTCTCATTCATAAGCCCAAAGGGGTGACAATGGTGAATAATAAAAAGCCAGTTGCAGAAAGGGGTTAATATAGGACCTAGGAGGGTGACTCTCCAGTTCTTGGATGAGTCAGCAACGTCTTAGAAATAGGCGAGAATCAATGGCCTAGGGTACTTGCCTCGAGAATTGACAAAAGCATGCAGACTAAGCTTGGGTTACTGGGTAACGCATATCCCATATTAAAGGCTAGGATGTTAGAGAAGCCCTAGGTAATGGTAACGGCTTATGGGGACTAGCATTTTTAGACATTAAATTATTCAAATGTCAAATGACTTGCGCAAACTCCACAATAAGCACACTCGCAATTCTACGTGACTATAGAACCAATGCGCGAGTGTAAGCCTATCTGTTTAGATAGCGGCACCATAGAGTCTATCTGTTTAGATAGAAAAACCGAAGTCTACCTACTTTGATAGAAAAATATGCGAGCATAAGCCTATCTGCCCAGATGGCAGCAGCACACAATGCCAAGCCTATCTGTCTAGATAGTAGCATTTTAACTAAGCCCATTTACGAATAATGGCAAAGCCTAAGCAACTTGCTTGCTCTCACAGAAAAAACGCGCAAGGCTTACGGTTCTGGTGTGGTAAAGTCTTTACAAGCAGCCATTCATGAGGCAAAGGGTTGCCTAAAGAAGAACAGATCTAAGCCTATTTCATTAAAATAGCATTGCAAAACAGCCAAAAAAAAACGAGTCAATCCGAAACGGCAAAATAATGCTCAATATACGCGAGGCAGCAAAAGCTCGCGGCCATGACTAAAAGGGAACAAAAGTTTGCATCAAGAGATAGTTAAAAAGAGACATGATAAATTGCTGAACTAGACTACTAATCTTCAAATAAATCTTTCAGGAGAGAGTCTTCAGCTGACAGCTTTATGCAATTAGCAGATAATGAATCCAGGCGATCCTTGTTGCTCTTATGATTCTTTACAGCTTCCTCAAACTCTTTGATAGCTTTGTTAAGCACCTCCTTGCGCGCCTTAAGGGAAGCCCGTTCCTTTCTATAGTTGGTGTATTCAAGCCTGAGTTGCGCAAAATTGTTGATTTTGGCCAGCCTCTGTACGAGGAAATCCAGGTCGAGATTCCCAGCCGCGACTTGTTGAAGGCTATTAGCGCTTGAAAGAAGGTTTTGAGCACTGGCAACCAAGGTGTTTGCTGGAGTTGTGTTATGCACTTTTTCTATGAGAGCAGCCATCTCTCTGAGAAGATTCCCTCTATCTCTGGGCGCTAGCTCCAAAACTCTCGCAAACGTAGCAAGATATGATATGCGCACCTTCATAATCCATTCAAGGAAAGTCTGATCAATACCTACACATGCGAAGATGAAAAGAAAGCACTTAGTGAAGGCATCAGGTCATGTGCCGCGCACCAGAAGCGGAATTGTCTTACCAGTTCCTTCAACAATCTGCTGAAGTAAGGAAATAGTAGTCGCTGCTTGACCATCACTACAAGAGGCTGTCGTAGCTGATCTCTTGTCCGTCAAAACGTCACGCGCAAAGTATTCTGCAGGAATGGTATAACTCCTCTCAGCAGCAACTGGGTCGGCAACTTGCGAGCCCCACATCTTCCATGGATTTTGAGTAAAGAGCATATCCAGTTCGAGGCCAGAAGAGTCAATGACTATACGATGAAGTGACAAGTTTTCACTGAGGCCCTTTGAGGCAATGCCTTGGGAAGTATCTTGTACAGGAAGGGGAGCGATCTTTAATGACACCTCATTCGCGGCTATAAGAGTACTAATCTTCGAGGTCGTGTCTTGATGGGGCTCAGTCATAACTGTATCCTCATTCCTTTCTCCTCATGCTTCATTTACACTTGGTGAAGACTCCGGTGCTTCCGGCACACATTCACTTGAGACGTCAGGTTGTGTTCCTAGAGTTGCAGCAATAACAACTTCAAGAACGGGTGATTGAACATTCTTCATGACCTGATCAAGTGCAATGTCATTCACATTAGACTTAGGTTCAGCTTCTCCTTTGTAAGTTGTCACATTTCGAGGCAAAGGACCCGAATCTCTTGCCTCATCAGCGACCTCAACCCACTCGGCTACTTCAGGAGGGGTCTCACTTAGCAGAGCAGCTGCAAGAGAAGCACTTGCATGAGCTACAGAAGGTGGAGGAATTGAAATCAGTATCGCGTCAGAAGCCTCGACTTGCTCGGCCATTCCAACAGGGGTCTCAGTTGAAGGAAATTCAGAAGTTGAGGGCACATTTTACTCAAAGACATCAATTCTTGGGGAAGATTCTCTCTCCCTTTCTTCAACACTTTGTTCCTTATCTTTCCGAAGTGCCTCCTCCTCTTGCTCTTGTTCCATGATGAGTTCGAGGCGCTCGCTCTCGAGGTCAATCACTTCAGTACTAGGCCTTCGTGGTGAAATTGCCACTCCTTCGATAATAGGCCCTTGTGGGGCGACTGCGGGCTCTTTAGAGCTAAGTCCTTGGGGCACGGCTGCAACTCCTCCCATTTCCTTTTCCCCTTGATTGGCCTCAATGACGGAATGAGGCATGCGAACAATGGCGCTGCGAAGCCGGAGGGATCTCTGTACCAATGGCTCTCCATCTTCTACAAAGTAAAGATGCATAGTTAGTTCCAAGGTGAAAATCAATCATTAAAGAGCTGAGAGGGCTATGATGACAAGACCCACTTTTTCCGCTCTCATTCGGATTATTTGCGCAAAGATTATCGTCAATTCGTTGGATTTTGCTTGACTTGAAGTATGAAGTAAACATCTATTGTAGTGCGAGAGTAATACGAAGCATGATGATGCTAAGGAGGTGAATATACCTGAGGATTCCCCACACTGATCCCTTAACCATCTGCAGATATGATATCTACATAACCCATTATATAATGCACTCAAGACAACTTCATGGTGAGACAAAGAAAACTTAAAAATTGTACCTTCCTCATCTTCATCGCCGGTAAGGTCGTCGAGGGCCATCTACGCTTGTTGCAACTGGGCAACAGTTGAACGTGTCCGCGGTACTTGGCTTCTAGCCAGACGCGAAAGAGGCCTTTTGGAAGGATCTTGTTCTTCAACACTTTTATGCAAGGCTTCCTGGATCAGTCGATCCTCTTCTTCCTTTTCTCTTCTCTCCCTTTCTTTAGCCATAATCCTCGACTATTCGACCGCTTCTTCCTCGGTTAAAACTGATGTTTCTTGGACCGAAATATTGCTTTCTGCAAACAAAGCAAGCATTAAGTATTGAGGAAACTTTTCACAAGCTTAGTGGGAGCGTGATTTGGTTACCTTCTCTCATGATGAATGCATTCTTCGTAGCGGCCTTCTTTGCAGGAGTAAATTTCTTTGCAGGAGGGGCTTTCTTTGATTGAGCAATATTCTCTTTGACTGCTCGCTCGCTTCGTGGACACTTCTATTGTTTTGTCACCAGATCGCCGGTTGCATAAGTGCTTGCACTTCTTTTTTTCATCCGTTTGACGAATGGCACGAGGAAAGCCCCGAACTCGTCTGAAATTACCTTTTTAACCTTTTTGGTAATGGGCTGCTCTGGAGTAATGGGATTTTTGGGTTTCATCTTCTTTGCACGGCAATAGTGAAGAAAGCCCTCACTGCGATCCCCTGATGCGTAGCGTCTCAAATAGCACAGTTACATGACAAGGAGAACAAGTTAGATTTTCAAACAATTGAGAAATAAGAAAAGGGGTGAAGGAGCTGAGACATACCCATTTGAAGTCTGTTGCATACTGGGTCATCGCATTCAAAGAGTTCTGGTTGACAATCGCAGTCTTCTCATCAAGCATCATTTGCGCGCACATGTGATGGTTCTTATCCAGCAAGGAATAATATTCATACTGCATCGCGCCCCGGGTACAAGTTGACTTGAAGGGATATTCTTTTATTAGAAGCGCGGGAGCTTTATTAGCCTGGAACTCAGCCTGAGACCTCAACAAATAGCGAGCTTGTGTATTCTAGGAAGCCACCCAGCCTGATGTATTCTGTCCCAGTCTCTCTCTAGAAGGTTGAGTAAGAGGGAGTTCAGCAATAAGCATGTCATTTCTCTTTCGATAGAGTACCACATTATAACAACCCTTGATAATAGACTCAGACCACAAGGGTGGCGCGATGGCATCATAGCCCAATTGGGGACTCACGCGGAGCGGATCATAGTGAACCGGCATGCTTTCATAATTGCAGGATCCGGGGCCAGGCGCATACTTAATCACGGCAGGCAGATACCCTCTTCCGCACCAGTTCACATACCTCACACAGCACTGGGATCCTTAGGTAATGTGTTTAGACGCGAATGGGGTGTCTTCTTCAAGGTACATGTCTTCTAGGAAAACAATTTTATCCAACTGGCCGGTGTAAGGCCTAGTTGTGAAGTACCGAATGTCATCACATAGCATAGAAAAGGTGCGGTTGATGCTATTAGTTTTAAAACAACGCCACAACCGGGGACACTTTTTTTTATGTTTGGAGTTGGGCGCATTCCACAACTCGACTTCCGAGGGGACTGAAGCGGACGAAGGTCATTGTTCGAAAACCTACATAGTTAGAAATGCAGTGTTGAAAAAAGAGACGACGTCGACTCTGCCTTGCGACTGTTCGACGTGTGTCGCGGCCAAATCTAGTCGGTGATATAAAGAACCCAAGACTAGCGACCCCAAAGCAATCTTCTTGCCGAGCGAAAGCCTTACTGCAAGTGGGAGCACATGAATAAAAACCCCATCACGTGGACTCCCGTATATGAGATAGTGCGACAACCAAACGCACAGGAAGCCGCATAATGTCCACTCAGCACCTTCCCGCGTCTTCTTCCTTCTCCAACTCCTGGATAATTGCAGGCTTGGCGTAGTCCCTAAAGAAGTACATGATCCACTTCGACCATATATTCTTCGCACCGGAGGAGACGGACATAAAAGTCTCGCAAGGGATAAAAAGTCTCCATCCTTGGAAGCATTAATGGGACATCTACATCTTCGACGGTAGGCGCGGCCTCGAAGGTAGAGAAATGGAAGGAATAGGTCTTCTTGGAGTATCGGGAGAATAGGACCCTTAGCATATCTTGGTCGACTTTTAGGGTGAGAACCTTGGTCGCGCGGATGGCATGATAGATGCCAGATTTCATCAGCACCTTCTCGTAATTATCGATAATGAACTTGGTCCATTCCTCCATCCAGTCGAGTTTTTCTAGGAAATCTTGGAAAAACAGGCCAGTGAATGGGTAGAGGCCGTCCTCAAGACCGAGCCTCTGCACATCTTAGGTGCCTGCTAAGTCCAATTCTTCTCTGTCTGGTTCAGGCATCAGCTGTAGAGCATCTCCTGGGGAAAACTCTTGGGGAGTCGTCCCCCTGATAGCAGCTAAGTAGAAATCATCCCCACCCAGGTAGGGGGCTTTGAACCAGAGGTCCTTGCTCAATTATGGTAATTCAACGGCCTCCTTGTTAGATTTCTTGAGAGCCATTTCTTCAATTACAAGAAGAAATATGCAAAAGGGGATCTGAAGGATTATCGTCTAGTAAGATACGAAGAACAGTATGAATATCAAACCCAGAAGGGGTGGCATGCCATGAATAAAGGAGAAAAGGAGAATCACTAACCTTGTCGACGTTTGAGTATTTGAACTGCTTTGGTGACTTGCTCAAGAATTTGATCAAAGATTTTGATGCCTTTTTGAGGATCCTTTCTCTGGCTTATAAAATTCCGGTAGCAACAATGGTGGAAAAATCCTAATTGTTTCAAAAGAAGGTTTAAATAGAGTCCTTAAAACTGGAGAGTCGCGACTCCTGACATCCGCTAAGTCAGCATCACTTTGATTAAATGGCAAAATTATTGACCTATCAGATCATTCTGAGTTATTCTTGCCACGAAAATCGGCGAAAATATGTGGATGGCGTCTGGTTAACCTCGCAATGACCACGCTTCATCAAAGGCTATATGGCGTCGTGAAACCCTAGGCAATCATGGCTATATCTGAGGGCTAGAAATTTGAATATCATTCTAATTAATACGAGGATCTGCATGGGGTCCACGAACGGCTGATTTTGCGCGACTACACTGCAAACGCGCGCGTGACATTTGCGTAAAAGGGGGCTAATGTAGATGGTGTATTCCAGACAGATATAGCATGGCCACGTGGCGGCCATCCAGCACATCTGACTGTGCTCCGTATACACCAGATCACTGAGCATACTTATCCACGTGGGAGCTGCGAGACAGGGACCTCGCGTACCAACCACACGAGACTTGTAGGGATTTAGTGGTTTGGAGGCTAGAGTAAGGTCCGTCGCGGGCGAACGACAACTAAGCTCGCGCGCGACCTTTGTAACAGAATTTGAGAGGCTTAATGACCACGTCCTATAAACCGGTCGATCTCATAATGGTCTCTGGTATCTCCAGACAGGTTCGTAATGTTCCCTATATATACGGTCCAACGTGCCGTTATGGGGACCATCATTAAGACGCCATTTATGGCACATTAACCCCTCACAACGGTCACTTCCCCACTATATATAGGAATGTTAGCCCTCCACGGCAATGGTTCTGCTTTCTAAGCTCTCTTGCCATTATTAAGCTGTCTCTCTCTCAGATAGTTACCATTGCTTACACTCTCCCTACACACACCCTGCACTTCTCCGTTTTCTTACTGTTATCCCCCTACTTGAGGTTTACACCTGGATCTCTGTCAAGGATTTCCTTGTACACGCTTTCATCAAAAATAACATGAATACTTTCTTCTACAAGCCTGGTTCTCTTATTATAAACTCTATAGGCTTTGCTTGTCTGTGAATAACCAAGAAAGATACCTTCATCACTTCTTGCATAAAACTTAGCAAGATTTTCCTTAGCATTATTGTGGACAAAACATGTACAGCCAAAAGGTTTGAAGTAAGAGATGTTTGGCTTACTTCCCTTGAACTGCTCATAGGGGGTCTTTTTCAGAATGGGTCTGATCAAGCACCTGTTGAGAATGTAGCTTGCTGTATTCACAGCTTCTGCCCAATAATATTTTAGCAACTTTTTTTCCAGAAGCATTGTCCTTGACATGTATTCAAGAGTCATGTTCTTTCTTTAAACAACTCCATTCTGTTGAGGAGTTCCTTAGGAGTTGGAGTTATCATAGGACCACAGAGATCCATATGCAGCAGTTCAATGGGTCTAGTATTACTTACAAAGCTATTTGGCTTGAATGAGCTTCTAGTTTTCTTGCCTTGTGCACATGCTTTGCATACTTCTTCATATTTGAACTTGATAGAGGGCAAACCTCTTACTAAGTTCTTGGAAACTTACTTGTTCAAGGTATGCAAGCTAATGTGTCCCAAATTTTTGTGCCAAAGCTTTGAATCCTATTTCAAGGCCTTGAGACACTTCAAGTATTCACCTGAAACTTTGTTAGTCTGAAATGTATAAACATTGTTTGATCGTGAGGCTATGAGAGTGCAATTTCCTGATTTATCATTATGCACCACGCACTTCTCTTTATAAAAAATAACCTTATTACCATTATCACAAAGTTGAGATACACTAGGCAAGTTAAATTTCAAGCCATCAACTAGATACACATCATAAATGAAATATTCTGAATTTGTATCAACTTGACCAATACCGAGAATGTTGCATTTGCCTTTGTCACCAAGTGTAATTGAACCTTCAGATTTCTCTTTCAGTTCTGAGAATAAAGATCTCTTTCAATTCATGTGTCTTGAGCAAACACTGTCCATAAACCACTTTTGCTCTTTAATCTTGGTGACAACCTGCAAACACCATTCACTGCCTCAACCAGATCTTAGACCAAGTGCTGAATTTAGATTCATATTCAGGTTCAACCATGTTAGGTAGTCTAACGCCTTTAGGAACCCAAATCTGTCTAACTTGTCCTTTGAGTTGGAAGGGAAAAGTGTTCCTTATAATGTGAGGGTCTCTTCTTCAAAAAGACAAGTCATTTTAACATGATCAATTTTATTGCAGTAATGACATTTAGGATATGTTTTGCTCCAGCTTTCACAAATCTGGTATTGCTCTTTTTTGGAAAATTTGGATTGTATCCAATAACAATTTTTGTGAACAGGCTTTAAGATACCTCCAAGAATCAAGTTCAAGCTGTGTTCTGAGCCTGTAAGTTTGGTTTTGACTAATTCAGATTCTTGAAGTTTCTCTGTAAGAGTAGTCTTTTGTTTATCTAATTCATCAACTTGATGTCTCAGATTAACAAGGCTATAACTCAATAGAGAGTTCTCAGTGACTACTTCCTTGACTTGTGTTTTCAAGGCTTTGAAACTAGCAAGGCCTTGAAATCACTGTCAGCTTTTTCAGATAGATTTCAAGATTCTGATTTAGGCAAACAAGATGTAAATTCTCTTTTGCTTTCTCATGAATTTTTTCTTTCAAAACTCTCAATTCTTGTAAGAATTGTTCTAAGATAATCTGAGAGGACTTTTTTTGGTTTAGAAATCAAACAATTCACCATTACCTAAATGTTCTTTTCAGAACTTTCATTATGCTTGGCCATAAAGCATAGGTTGGCATGTTCTTCTTCAGATTCAGAGTCACTTTAGGTATCTGAATCACTCCAAGAAGATATCATAGCTTTATTTCACCTATCATGATATTTCTTCTGAAAGTTCTTGCTTTTCTTGTGTGGACAGTCTCTAATCAAGTGTCCTGCATCACCACACTCAAATCAATTCATGACTTTAGATTTAGTATTTTGTGAAGAATACTTACCTTTGTAGCCCTTGCTACCAGAGGATCTGTGTCTTTCTCTGTTGAAGTCGTTGCTTTAAAAGTTCTTCTTCATCTTGAGAATTCAGGTCAAGGATTTGGAAATCAAAGCAATTGGATCTTCATCATCATCCTCAGTTTCAAGGATTTGAATTGTCTCATTCTCTTTAGCCTTCAGAGCTAAGTTCTTGACACCTTCTGGTAGCTGTCCATCAACTTCATTCATGGATACTTCATGTGTCAGGAGCTTTCCGTGTAGTTCATCAAGTTGGATTGATGAGAGATCTTGAGCTTCGTCAATAGCAATAGTCTTTTCTTCCCATTTTACCTTTGGAAGAATTCTCAGAATCTTCCTAACCTTTTCTTCATTGGAAATATGTTTTTCCTGTGAATCAAGATTATTGACAATGTCTCTGAACCTTTTGAACATGTCTCTGATTAATTCATCTGCATTCGTCTTGAATAACTCATATTGCCTAAGATAGATGTTGATCTTGGTTTCTTGACTTGGATGGTTCCTTCAAATGTCACTACAAGCCTATCCATATCTTCTTGCCAGTCTTACAGCCTGAAATCCTGTTGAATTCATCTGTACTCAAAGCACAATACAAGAGATTAATAGCTTTAAAATTCTTAGAGAATTGTTCTAATCAGAAGCAGAGAGAGTCTTCAGATTTAGGAGTTCTAATCCCATCTTTCTATGTGTAGAAAATATGAGGACCATTCTGAATGATAGTCCATAGCTCTATGTCTTGATCAATGATGAACATTTTCATCAAGGCCTTCCACTAGACAAAATTGTCTCCACAGAATAGAGGAGGTCTGTTACCAGCTCTTCCCTGTGAGAAACCACCATCACCTGCTGTACTCATGATCACAAGATGGTTAAATCTATGCGGTGATACAAGCTCTGATACCAATTGGAAGTGTGTAAAGTAGGTAGAAATACAGGATCAATACTCTAAAAGGGGGGGTGAATAGAGTATGCCAACTTTTGCTAAACTTTGCAAGAGAGTAGTGGTTTCAAAAGATTTGTAAAGAGATTCAAGGCCTTGAAATGAGTTTCAAGTCCTTGAAGTAAAATAGTTGAGGTGAATAGAAGAATAAGTCTATTTCAAGGCCTTGAAATAAGTTTCAAACCCTTGAAATGAAACTGTTTTGAATGTTGCAAAAGTTCTAAGTTCGTAACAGATAAGTGAATGCAAGATACACAAGATATATAGAGTTCATTCCACTTGGACCTACGTCTCTACCTCAGGGATCTTCTCCATGCAGGATTTTCAACTCAATTCTTATTAATCAACATCTAAGCCCTAGATCTCAAGCACAGAGAGATACCTTACTCTGTTAAAACTTGTGGTTCTCACTAACCTATCTAGTACATGCTCTAGCTATCTGATTAACAAAGAGTTATGTATTTTTCACCTTTAAAAATTTTTGAGAATGTAAAAAATAAGTATAACTGAGTAGATATACAAATGGAGTTCAGAACAGGAGAACACAAGAAATGAAGATTGCTGTTAGATTGTAGTGTTCTTCTGAGAGTTGGATTGAGATTTTGATCTGCTTCTTTGTTGCTTTGAAATCCTTAAGTGTGTCTCTATTTTTTCCTGTTGAGTTGTGTATCAAATGCTTCTAACTGAGCTCCTTTTATACAGCTCATTTGATCTGCAAATCTTCAGGATTTTCAGCAACAAACTTTCCTATTTTGTAGGCAACAGCTTTGAATTCTCTAACAGTCTTCTCCAAAAGATAGTTGCTCATTATTTTCAGAGATACAGATATGATCTTGTCCATATATATGTACAGAATATGTAAGGATCAAAAGATTGATTTTTATACGTAATCCACTGCCTGTAAGATATAGAGATTTCCCAGAGAAGAAGGAAACGGACCCATAAAGTCAATACCCCAAACATCGAAAGGCTCGACTTCTTGCCAAAGTGTCATGGGCATCTCATTTCACTGGGAAATATTTCCTGTGCGCTTGCAGCGATCACAGCTTTGTGCATAATCATGGCAGTTTTTGAAAACAGTTGGCCAGAAAATTCCTGACTGGAGTACCTTGTGAGCTGTTCTCGGGCCGCTGAAGTGTCCACCACACTGTGCAGAGTGAAAGTGTTGAATTACTTCTAGAATCTCGTGACATGGGATGCAGCGTCAAGTAATATTATCTGCCCCTTGTTTAAATAGGTAGGGATCGTCTCAGAAATAGTGTCTGCATTCTGAAATAAATTTCTTTTTCTGCCAAGGGGTGATGTCTTCAGGAAGTGCTCCGTTGACCATATAATTGTCTATGGCGTAATACCAGGGTTGTCTGTTGGTCTTGACCTTCATGATATACTCATCCGGGAAATTTTCTTGAATTGGCACTAATTCTTCTGTTGAGTTTTCCAGGCGAGAAAGATGATCAGCTACCACATTTTCCACTCCCTTTTTATCCCTAATTTCGACATCGAATTCCTGCATCAGCAGAATCCAATGCAGCAACCGCGGCTTTGCATCCTTTTTTCCAGTAAATATTTCAGTGCACTGTGATCAGTGAAGATAATGACTTTTGACCCTACCAGGTAGGATCTGAATTTATCCAGAGCACAAAATACTGCGAGAAGCTCCTTTTCTGTAGTCCCATAATTAATTTGTGCTTCATTCAGGACCCTGCTGACATAATAAATTACACTGCACACTTTATCCCTTCGCTGCCCCAACACTGCGCCCACTGCGTAGTCACTGGAGTCGCACATTAGCTCGAATGGGAGAGTCCAATCTGGGTTTGTGATAATGGGTGCAGTTGTCAGCCTATCTTTGAGTATGTCAAATTTGCAGGCTTCGTCGAATATGAATGGCACATCTTTCCCATAAAATTACATAATGGCTATGTAATTTTGGAAAAATCTTTGATGAATCTTCTGTAACTGTGGTCGGATATGGTAGCTGCTTAATCACCTCTATTTTTGCTCTGTCTACATTTAGACCTTTGCTGGAAATCTTGTGTCCCAGCACTATTCCTTCAGTAACCATGAAGTGGCATTTCTCCCAGTTGAGTACCAGGTTAGTATTTCAGCATCAAATAAGAACTCTGGCCAGATGGTATAAACAGTCATTGAAACTGTCCCCAAATAACGTTCAGGTTAGGAAATAAATCCTGCAAAATTCAGGTTAGGAAATAAATCATGCATAATAGGAAATAATATGTTCCTGCAAAACAGATTCAAACAAATGGATTATGAAAGTGTGAGTGTGCAGGTGTTAATGCAGCTAAGATACTCTAGAAGGTGGTTGAATAGAGTATGCCAACTTTTTGCAAAGCTTTCTAAGAAGATGAAAATTTGTGAAAAACAGTGAAGTTCAAGGCCTTAAAAACTAGTTCAAGCCCTTGGAAGCAATAGAGTTTGTATAAAGCAAATAAGCCTTTTTCAAGGCGTTGAAAACAAGTTCAAACCCTTAAAAAACAGACAGTTTTGTATGCAGCAAAAACTGAGAAAAATAAAGAACTGTAAATGCAAGGGACAATTGATTTATAGAGTTCATTCCACTTGGACCTACGTCTCTACCTCAGGGATTAGATCCCTGCAGGATTTTCAACATAATTCTTATTAATCAAAAGCTAAGACCTAGAACTCAAGCACAGAGAGTTCCCTTACTCTGTTACAGCTTGTGGTTTTCCCTAGCCTTTCTAGTACCTGCTCTAGCTAACTGATTAACTAGGAATTCTCTATTGTTTACTTTGAACAATCCTTGAGAATGAATGTATATATAATACAGAAATGATCTACCAATGGAGTACAATACAGAAGAACACTTAGAATGTAGAAAATGCAGTAAAGTATGCAGTAATCTTCTGTGAATGGATTGGAAAAATGATGAAATTATTTGATGCTTGTCAATCAAGAACTATTTCTCTAATTTTGCCAGTTGAGTGTTGTTGTGTCTTGTTGCTTCGGATTTTAGCTCCATTTAAACTTCAAACAACTCTGCATATCTCCCCAGATTTTCAGCATCAAAGTTCCTATTTTGTAGGCAACAGAGTTTGACTACTTTGAAATCTTCTCCAACGGTTGGATGATTACCTTCTTCAGAGATTTTTTTTGTAATCTTTAATTTAAACACCATGAGAAGTTGTCATGCACGTCTGATTGATCACAGTATCAAAGTGCCCAACTATTTCCAAATCCGCAGCAATTCTGATTAGGAAACAATCCTGCAAAACTTAGAAATAAAATTTCCTGCAATATCAAAGTCAACCAGATGATATTCTTTGATCAAAAGTGTTAGAACAATCTATCTTTCATCATCTAATAACAGTGAATCAAACAAATGAAAGATATAGAGGAAATCAAACTCAGAGAGTTTGCAGAAAACTCCCCCGGAGAATGCTCATACAGGTTAAGCAGTTTCAAGGCTTTGAATCCAGCTTCAAGGTATTTTCAAGCCTCTGATAACTTATTCAAGGCTTTGAAAGCTGGTTCAAAGCCTTGAAATAGCTGAACTATTTCAAGCCTTGCACAACCTGATCTTACAATCTCTCCCTTGCTCAAAGACAAAATCAAATTCGGTTTGATCCTTAGTCTCTGCAAAAAATACTGGTTAGTTCATAATTTATAATAACACAGTAATTACAAAATGATCCAACTTATTCAATTACCAACATAACGTAAACAGTTCAGCAAATAGCAAGCAGCAAATAACACCTAAGAATAAAACTAACTCCTGGAATTTTTTCCCCCTTTTTGACTTTCATCAAAAAGATAGAAGATGTTGGATCAAGTGTCTGGAAAATTTTGAAAACTTAAAGAAATTATTAAGAGAGATTTGGGGAAGAAAGAGTAGGCAAGATTAAGGGGTTTGATCTTGATATGCAACTTGATCTCCTGCTTCTTCCTCACTTTCTTCGTTGTCGGCTTGAACTTCGTGTGAAACCACATCTAGTTACTAAATGAAGGAGCTAATCTTCTCAATAACACCGTTGAATAGAAAGGTGAGTCCTTCCAAAGCTTTCTTCCCATGCTTCAGCTTCTTCTATACAGCTAACCTTTTCTGTTGAGCAAAAACAATTTTGTGATCCATCTTTCCTGTATTTGAAGTTTCTAAAGACCTGGATGGATCCTTCTCATGTTTCCTTTTGTTGGATATGGAGTACACTCCATAGGATCCTAAAGTAGTATCTGAGTCTGAGTCTTGAGTTAGAATTTCTTTTCCTTTTCCTTTGACCTCAGAGACTGTCTTTTTCTTGTCTCTCATAGTGCTTCCACTATGGATTCCCTTCTGCTTTTCTTTTGTAGATGTCATAGTTTGTTTCTTCTTCCCAGGAGCCTTATCTTTTCTCACCATCTTCTTGGGTGGTGAAGATTTTTGTTCTTCATCAGTAGAGATCTTGGAGGAAGAATCTTCACTAATTTCTTGAACTTCATCCACTGTTGCCTTTCTTTTCTTCCCTGAAGTAGGTTTCGATCCTCCAGCCATCTTGATTCTGTTTGAGGCTCTCCTTGTGCTCATTAGGGTTTGGGAGAAAAATAGAGAGATGTGGAATGATACGGAGAAAGGAGAAGAGAAGACGATAAATACTGTAAGAGTTTTAGTTTCAAAAGAAAACTAGTATCTCTCTGATTTCAAAAGATTTGCAATAATCAGAGAGAATTCAAATATTTTATGCCGTTGGAAAATAAAATATTCTAATACTATTTTTGGCTAAAATAATTTTTTGAAAAAGGTAGGGGCTATATTAGGAAAATATCTACAGTGATATCATCCAACACATAATGATCCAAGCTTATTGACTATCAGTGTAGCAGACTTATTTTCAAGGCTTTGAAAAGGTTTTCAAGGTCTTGAAAAACGATAACACTGCAACAAATAAAAGCCAAAGCTTTGAATTGATTTTCAAGTCTTTGAAACTTAGTTCAATCCTTTGAAAACATATAAAGCATACCTTTCTTGCCTGATGCTCCTCCTAAACCAATTCATCTTTATTTAGCATTCCCAATTCCAATCTTAGAGGTGATAATCTTTCATCTGCTAATGGTTTAGTGAAGATATCTGCAATTTGCATGTTAGTGGCAACAAATTCAAGAACAATATCACCTTTCTCAGCATGATCTCTGATGAAATGGTGTCTGACATCAATCTGCTTGGTTCTTGAATGTTGCACTGGATTCTTTGTAATTGAAATTGCACCAGTGTTATCACACTTAATAGGTATGCTCAAATCCAAGATCTCTTAGCTGTTGAGCAATCCATAGTACTTGTGAACAACATGCTCCTGCAACTATATATTCAGCTTCAGCTGTTGATAGAGAAAATGAATTATGTTTCTTAGAGTGCCAGCTGATCAAGGATGATGCAATAAATTGGCAAGTTCTTGAAGTACTTTTTTTCTAACAACTTTGTAACCTGCAAAGTCAGCATCTGAAAATCCATGCAAAGAGAAGTTAGAATGTCTTGGATACCAAAGCCCTAAGTCTTTGTTACTATTGAGATATCTGAATATTCTCTTCACATAAGTCAAGTGCGATTCTTTTGGATCAGCTTGAAATCTAGCACACATACACACACTAAACATAATACTTGGTATGCTTGCTGTGAGATAGAGTAATGATCCAATTATACCTCATACATATTGACACTCTTACCATATTCGTCCTTGTCTAAGGATAGTGTAGAGCTCATAGGATTCTTGGCTTCCTTGCATTGAGCCATGCTATATTTGTTTAGTAAGTCTCTTGTGTACTTTCTTTGATGTAGAAAGATGCCCTTCTTCAATTGATGTATTTGAAGTCCTAGGAAGAAGTTCAACTCTGTCATCATGCTCATTCAAATTCCCTGCTCATAAGACTTGAGAATTCTCTGCACAATTGATCATTAAAAGCTCCAAACAGGATATCATCAACACATATCTGAACTACAAGCAAGTCTTTCTCATGAGTCTTTATGAAAAGATTCTTGTCTAGTAAACCTCTTTTGAAATTATTTTCAAGCAAAACCTTTGACAATCTTTAATACCAAGCTCTTGGAGCTTGTTTCAAACCATAGAGAGCTTTGTCAAGTTTGTAAACATGATCTGGAAACTTATCATTTTCAAAACTAGGTGGTTGTGCAACATAAACTTCTTCTTGCAAGTAGCCATTCAAGAAAGCACATTTTACATCCATTTGAAAAAGTTTCATGTTCTTGTGAGATGCAAAGGCAAGCAAAATTCTAATTTCTTCTAACCAGGAAACTGGAGAAAAAATTTCCTCATAATCAATACCTTCTTCTTGGTTGTAACCTTGAGCAACTAACCTTTCTTTGTTTCTGATCACTTTGCCACTTTCATCAAACTTATTTCTGAACACCCATCTGGTACCAATGACAGACTGGTTTGAAGTTGGAGGAACCAGGTTCTAAACCTTATTCCTGTCAAACTCATTGATTTCACTTTTCATAGAAATGATCAAGTCTGCTTCTTTTAATGCTTCTTTCACAGTTTTTTGTTCTACAAGAGAGAAAAAGCATTAAAAGCACATAAGTTCTTCAACTGTGATATAGTTTGTGTACCAGTGGTTGGATCTGAAATGATATTATCAACTGGATGAGATGAGATATATTTAAATCTCTTTCTTGGAGACCATAGTTCAGGTTCTCCATAGATCTTCTCTGGTCTTGAAGTAGTGGATCTGTCACTTGTATCCTTCTGATCATCTTTTTCAAGGCTTTGAGGCTTATTTTCAAGGCCGTGAGCACCATTTTCAAGGTCTTGAAAATGTCTTCTGTTTTCTTCTGAGCCTTTCTTGAATCCCAGTGGATTCTCAATCTCTTCCTTTGATTCATGCTTGTTCAAATTCAAGTCTGCAAAACTTTCACTCAAAGAACCATCATAGCTTTCATCAAAAATAACATGAATTCTCTCTTCAACCAATTTAGTTCTTTTATTTTAAACTCTATAAGCATTGATATTCAGAGAGTAACCAAGAAATATACCTTCATCACTTCTTGTATCAAACTTACCAAAGCTGTCTTTTCCATTGTTGTGGATAAAACAAGTAAACCGAAAGGGTCTGAAGTATGAAATATTTGGCTTCCTCCATTTGAATATTTCATAGGGAGTATTCTTCAGAATAGGTCTGATCAAGCACCTGTTCAAAAAAAAATTTTATGTATTCACAACCTCTGCCCAATAATGTTTTGGCAGCTTTTTCTCAAGAAGCATTGTCCTTGACATATCTTCAAGGGTCCTATTCTTTCTTTCAAAAACACCATTCTATTGAGGAGTTCTTGGAGAAGAAAAGTTGTGAGTAATACCATGCTTATCACAGAACAAATAAAATTCTAACTGATCAAATTATTTACCATGATCACTTCTAATTGAAGCTACAGGTAGGTTTTTCATGTTTTGAAGTTCTCTGCAAAGCTTTGAAAATTCAGAGAGTGCTTCAGATTTTTCTTTGAGAAACATAACCCAAGTATATCTAGAAAAATCATCTACAACAACTAGCACATACCTTTTACCTTTTCGAGTAGGAGTTCTCATAGGACCACATAGATCCATATGAAGCAGCCCAATAGGTCTAGTTGTACTTACAAATTTCTTTGGCTTGAAGGAGCTTTTGGTCTGTTTTCCTTGAGCACATGCTTTGAACATTTCATATTCTTTGAACTTAATGGATGGCAAACCTCTTACCAAGTCTTTGGAAATAAAATTGTTCAAAGTGTGTAAGCTGATATGACCAAGCTTCCTTTTCCAAAGCTTTGAATCCTCTTTCAAGGCCTTGAGACACTTCAAACTTTCACCTGCAACTTTGTTAGTCTGAAAAGTATAAACATTGTTTGATCTCGAGGCTGTGAGAATGCAATCTCTTGATTTCTCATTTTGCACCACACACTTATCTTTATCAAAAATAACTTTGTTGCCATTGTCACAAAGCTGAGATACACTAAGCAAGTTAAATTTCAAACCAACTAGATACACATCAGAAATAGAGTTTTCAGAATTTGTACCAACTTTTACAATACCAAGAATATTGCATTTGCCTTTTTCACCAAGCGTAATTGAACCTTCAGATTGCTCTTTCAATTCTGAGAATAGAGATCTCTTTCCACTAATGTGTCTTGAGCAACCATTGTCCATACACCACCTCTGATCTTTGATGTTGGTGACAACCTGCATACACCAATCTGTCTTTTGAGTTGAAAGGGAAAGGTGTTCCTCATTATGTGAGGGTCTCTTCTTCAGAAAGGACAAGTCATTTTAACATGACCAGTTTTACAGCAGTAATGACATGTAGGAGAAGTTTTGTTTCCATCCTTCAAAAATCTAGTATTGTTCTTCCATGGGAAATTTGGATTGATCCAATACCAGCTTTGTGAATAGTCTGTGAACTTCCTCCAAGAATCAAGTTCAACTTGTGTTCTGATCCAGCAAGCTTGACTTTGAACAATTCATATTCTTGAAGTTTCTCAATAGGAGTAGTCTTTTGTTTATCTAATTCACCAATCTGATGTCTTAGATTGACAAGGCAGTTACTCATTAAAGAGTTTTCAGTGACCACATCCTTGACTTTTGTTTCCAAGGCTTTGAAACTGGTTTTCGAGGCCTTGAATTCACTGTCAGTTTTCTTCACAGAGATTTCAAGATTCTGATTTAGGCAAACAAGTTGTAAGTTCTCTTTTTCTTGCTCATGAACTTTTTCCTTCAAAAGTCTGATCTCTTTCAGATAATCTTCCTCATTTAAAAGCATTGTTCTGAGATATTCTGAAAGAGCTTCTTTTGGTTTAGAAATCAGACAGTTTACCATTACCTCAATGTTCTTCTCCGAACTTTCATTATGTTTGGCCATGAAGCATAGGTTGGCATGTTCTTCTTCAGACTCAGATTCACTAGAGCTATCTGAATCACCCCATGAGGCTATCATAGCTTTCTTTCTTCTGTCATGGTCTTTCTTTTGAAATCTCTTGCTTTTCTTGTGTGGACAATCTCTTATCAAATGACCTGCATCACCACATTCAAAGCAGTTCATAACTTTTGATTTATTTTGTATAGAGGACTTACCTTTGTAGTCCTTGCTACTAGATGGTCTATGCCTTTCTCTGTTGGAGTATCTGTTTCCAAAGTTTTTCTTAATTTTGAGAATTCTTGTCAATACTTTGGAAATCAGGGTAATTGGATCTTCATCATCACGATCCTCAGTTTCAAGGCATTCATTTCTCTCATTCTCCTTGGCTTTGAGAGCTAGGTTTTTGAAACTTTCTGGTAGCTCTCCGTCAGCTTCATTCATGGATATTTCATGTGTCAGAAGCTTCCCTTGTAGTTCATCAAGTTGTAGAGGTTAGAGATTCTGAGCTTCTTCAATTGTTGTGGTCTTTGATTCCCACTTTGCCTTTGGAAAACTTCTTAGAATCTTCCACACCTTTTCTTTATTAGAAATTTTTTTCCCAGTGAATCAAGTTGTTAACAATGTCTGTGAACCTCTTGAACATGTCTCTGATAGACTCATCTGCATTCATCTTAAACAGCTCATATTGCCTGAGATATATGTTGATCTTGGTTTTCTTCACTTGACTGGTTCCTTCAAAAGTAACCAGAAGTTTATCCCATATTTCTTTGGCAGTAGTGCAGCCTGAAATCCTGTTGAATTCATATGTACTCAAAGCACAATATAAGATGTTAATAGCTTTGTAATTCTTAGAATATTTCTCTAATTCAGAAGAGGAGAGTAATTCTTCAGATTTGGGAGTTCTAATCCCATCTTTCTCTGTGTAAAAGTGTGAGGTCCATTCTGAATAATGATCCAAAGCTCCATGTCTTGATCAATGATGAACATTTTCATCAAGGATTTCGAGTGAGCAAAATTTTCTCCACAAAATAGAGGAGGTCTATTAGCAGCTCTTCCCTGAGAGAAACCACCATCACCTGCAGTACTCATGATCACCATATGGTTAAGTCTATACAGTGATACAAGATCTGATACCAATTGAAAGTGTTAGTGTGCAGGTGTTAATGCAGCTAAGATACTCTACAAGGGGGGGGGTTGAATAGAGTATGCCAACTTTTTGCAAAGCTTGCTAGGAAGATGAAAAGTTGTGAAAAACAATGAAGTTCAAGGCCTTGAAATCTATTTCAAGCCCTTGGAAGCAATACAGTTTGTATAAAGCAAGTAAGCCTTTTTCAAGGCCTTGAAAAGAAGTTCAAACCCTTGAAAAACAGACAGATTTTGTATGCTGCAAATACTGAGAAAAATAAAGAACTATAAATGCAAGAGACAATTGATTTATAGAGTTTCGTCCACTTTGACCTACGTCTCTACCTCAGGGATTAGATCCCTGCAGGATTTTCAACACAATTCTTATTAATCAAAAGCTAAGCCCTAGAACTCAAGCACAGAGAGTTCCCTTACACTTTACAGCTTGTGGTTTTCCATAACCTGTCTAGTACCTGCTCTACCTAACTGATTAACTAAGAATTCTATATTGTTTACTTTGAACAATCCTTGAGAATGAATGTAGAGATAATAAAAACATTATCTACCAATGAAGTACAATACAGAAGAACACTTCGAGTGTAGAAAATGCAGTAAAGTATGCAGTGATCTTCTGTGAATGGATTGGAAGAATGATGAACTTCTTTGATGCTTGTCCATCCAGAACTATTTCTCTGTTTTTGCCCGTTGAGTGTTGTTATGTCTTGTTTCTTCGGATTCGAGCTCTATTTAAACTTCAAACAGCTCTGCAAATCTCCCCAGATTTTCAGCAACAAACTTCCTATTTTGTAGGCAACAGAGTTTGACTACTTTGAAATCTTCTCCAACGGTTGGATGATTACAATCTTCAGAGATTTTGTTGTAATCTTTCATTTAAAAACCAAGAGAAGCTGTCATGCACGTTTGATTGATCACAGGATCAAAGTGTCCAACTTTTTCCAAATTTACAGCAATTCAGATTAGGAAACAATCCTGCAAAACTTAGAAATAAAATTTCCCGCAATATCAAAAACAAACAGATGATATTCTTTGATCAAAAGTGTTAGAACAATTTTTCTTTCATCATCTAATATAAGTGAATCAAACAAATGAAAGATAGAGAGGAAATCAAACTCAGAGAGTTTGCAGAAAACTCCCCCTGAGGATGTTCATACAGGTTAAGCAGTTTCAAGGGTTTGAATCCAGTTTCAAGGCCTTCAAAATGGCTAAACTATTTTCAAGCCTCTGATAACTGATTCAAGTCTTTGAAAGCTGGTTCATGGCCTTGAAATACCTGAACTATTTCAAGCCTTGCACAACCTGATCTTACATATTAGATGGTGTTAAACATAACAAAATATATTGTCTTTCAACATCAAGTAATAATAGATAAAGCATAGCGGTTTAGGAGTCCAAACACAAACGGAAACTCCCCCAAAGAACATGCTTATAAGTCTCAGTCAGTTTTAAGGATTTGAAAGCTGTTTCAAGGCCTAGCTATTTTCAGTCTTTGAAACATTGAAACCAAGGCTTTGGAAGCTGTTTCAAGGCCTTGAAATAGACTAGCTATTTCAAGTCTTTGAAACATTGAAACTGCTTTGATCTTACAAAGTCTAACACATGGGTATGCATTAGGAGTAATAATATTGGATTGACCTACGACGAGAATGATACCTTAGATTATGTCAAAATCACAACCACTTCTCGTAGTTCTAATGGTATTGTAATCCTTAGACTTGAAGTCACTAGATACTCTAGTTGTGAAATATCGTGCTTTCATGTTATCAAATGTTGCGCCTTAACCGGGTAACTATAAAGATAGTTATCGGGCACGATAGAAAGCAAGCTTAGAGATCGTAGTGACGTAGACAGGATTTGTCCCTCCTACATAATGGGAGCAAATATCCATGGGCCACTCGAGGGATGGTTCTTGTAGAATGTCTGGCCAGACTCAGATAAATCAATACGGAGATATTGATGTTATTTGCATGCATAAGCATATTCCCAGGATCGAGAAACTATGGATTGGATATACGAGTGTGACTAATAAATCTTGTGTCCAATCCGGATATGGAGACAAAGGGATAACGCAATATAAGAACATTGGGCACAAGGTTTGTCGATATCACTAACTATTTCTATTAGTTGGGTGGCATGGATGTGATGCTAGACACCGCTCAATGTTAGTAAGTAGTTACTACCAACTAAGTAGAAATCAATGGGGTCACACACCGGATTGATTAAATTGGATATAGGCATTAATTAGTTGGAATAATTAATAAAATGATCATAACGCAACCACAATCAAACTTAGTAGGACTAATTTGCAAGTGGACTAATCCATGTAATGACATGATTAGTATTAGGGCCTTTATGTAATTAATAAAGAGTTATTAATATATAAGGAACTCTAGCTTTTTATTTCTCAACACAAGTCATTATTGAGAGAACATAACAAAGCAAGAGAGATAGACAAGTCAAGGAGATTTGGTCCTCCTTAGTACGTCCGACCCTCTGCCGCCGTCGGCCCCTTTCGGCGTTGGTGGTTGCCTCGTTTTGCGTGATCGCTTCCTCCTTCTTTTGTTTCTAGCACTATGAGGTAAGAAGGAATCCAATCAATAATCCTAGGTGTGGATATTTATAGAGACGAAGAAACTATTCTTCGTGTGATCTCCAAAATTAAGGTACACATCTTCTATGCCCTTATCATGTTATGATGGCTTCCCTGTGATCCTTGGACGGATGTGAGCAGGATAAAAAATTATTATTTCGCCGCGTAACCTACATCAAAACCCCACACAAACACCCACGGCCTCAGCTCCCTCACAGCCGTGGAACAATCGACCCTACCTCCGTTCGACCGACCATCTCCGGCGCCACCACCAACTCGTAAGGGTCGCCGTCATATGCTGATGGTGTGTAGGGCACCAGATGGGGTGCAATTCAGCATTTAGGCTCCAAAGTTGAATTGGGCTAATATTTTTCTTTGGGCCACTAAAGTTGCTTAACTTAAGTTTCATTTTTCACACGGGCTTGGTCAGCAAATTGGGTTGATATTAAAGGAGGCTAATAAATTTGGGCCTAATTTCTTTTTAGGTTATCAAAGGAACTTGGGCCAGTCTACATTCTTTGGATTTGGACTCGAAAATGGTGCTCTCACTTTCTTACGTCGACAGTTTGATCCGGGCAAGAGGAGAGACGATTTTTCAACGTCCACCTTGAGGGTAGGGTGGTTTTCAACGGTGCGAGAGTTGATACGGATACCTTATTAGTATTATTTAGTTTATTAGTTATTTGAGTTATTTAATTATGTTATTTTGGTTATTTAGTGATCCGTGCTTGGCCTGTAGGAGTCTAAGGTTAGGTTACGGTTTGTCAGCTAATCTATTTAAAGAGATATAATCTCCAGTATTAGACAGTCAACAAAGAAATCAGTCCCTCTCCCTTTATTTGTATCGTTTTTGTAATTTTTGATACGTTCAGCGTATAATCCAGGGTCTAGAAACTCTCAAGTATCTAAAGTAATTCTAGTTTACCCGCACGACCCTAGACTAATTACAAATACTATCTCCCTCTACGACAAGGTGCACGAATAATATAAACTACAACGTTTAAGATATCGGAAGGCTACCACTACTTGATCTCCTCTAATCCAACGGCCGCTACTGCAGTAGAATTTTACCAAATGAACAGTAAGCTTGTTCTTATCTCCCTCTACAGACATCAATAGGAAAATTAAACCAGCTACCAGGAACTTCATGCAATACAGAGAGCTAATAACAATTTCAGTCAGTGTGTAAATCAAACCAATATAAAAATTAATCTAATCCCGACATTTTTACATAATAGAATTCACATTCATGTAACCAAACACAATTAAAAACAAGTTTCCGTGCTCTTTAATGAGTTGTACATGATGGATGCTAATCTGTTACTGGAGACCAAACTTATAGAAAATGATCATCTCATTCTATAGAAAGCCATCACCACATTGAGACATAAGTTCGATCTGAAGCTTGTCAAGAATCCAATAGATCTCGCATAAAATCAGATCATCTAACACTTACAAGATAGATAATTGAGAAACATTGAATAACTCTCCGCAAATTATTCGGAGAAATTATGCTACAAAGCAAGAAGACAACACAAAAAAATCACAAATGGCAGAGATAAAGGACACCTACGCTGGCGGAGTCGAACCACGAACGCCGGAGATAAAGGAACACCAACGCGGGCGAATTACGACCTCCCTCTGTGGTACTCCATCCTCCACCCTCTCTCATGAATGGCTGAGAGCGATGTGAGAATAAGAGGTTAAGATAGGTTAGGGACAAATGGGTGGGAATTTTCGTTATCCCTCCCTCATATCCCTACCCAAATGAGGCCTTGGTTTCCTAACACCCACCACTACTTGAGATCTTATTGTCACTTAACTTATATTTTCACAAATACCTCAAGAATTAGTAACCCAAGGGTGGAGGAGACTATTGTTATCAAAATTGATTTCAAACAAGTCCAAGTTTTGTGTGGTATGTGTTATCAATTTTATTGACCCGAACAGATTGTGTATAATCTAAACAGTACCCAAAAATAACAAAACACAGAATGAACTTACTGGTAATGAGATTTCGTACGCTTGTATCGTTTTGGAAGACATTTCGTATAGAATACGGGGCTCCTTAAAGCAGATTCGTCCCCCACACTTCGTGCTTGCCGTGGAGTATTTGAACGTCTACTTCCCAGGATAAAAGCTTCCATGTGCGGTGTTGAAAGCACGGTACAATACCCGGACACGATGAACTAAGACTATGAAAAAGAGATTTGATGATGGAAGGTAGTGAAAGAGATACTTGTGCCTTTCTGAGATGTATCTCAATGAGGAGGACAGTAGTCCTTTTATAGGAGAACAAGTGACTGTTGGGAACGGTTGTGTCTGTTCAATATGAACTGATCAGTTGTAACAGCCGAAACAGTTGCAACTGTTGACAATCCGTTACATAACATATTATTATATAGTTAGTATTTGGCCCAAAAAGTTAAAGCCCACTAACTAGCCCAACCCAACACCACACCACGTCACAACATGTATCCAAGCCGACTGTGGTGGTTCGACCTTTTCCCAAGTTTCTTCCTCATCAGCGATGTGATATACTCTCTCTCAAACCATTCATCAACGACTCATTTTGAGCGCTTAATTTTATCATTCATTACTTCATATTTTTTGACAAGTGAGTTACGGAAACGATCACCAGTGTACCTAATTTACAACTGTGTGTTCGGTGTCATCAACTCATCAGCGAGTGGGGTCAAAACTAGACTCAAATTTATATCGTTAAAACCCCTAATTTTTCCAACAATCCCCCACAAGAATGACAAATTAGCTTTTAATCTTAAAAATTGTGCAAATCTGGATGAAATCGCATAGGCGGTTGTTAATTGCATAAAGAAAGGTGGCCATATACTTTGAACCTTCCCCTTAGTAGAATACTACAGGATATACTTGACAGTGAACGGAATGCCTTGAACTGCTTACCGCGTTGTATACCCAGACGGTAGTAATCACACAATTAACAACCTGAATGTAGTCCGTTCCAATAGTTGTGTTCATTTCGGCCTTGAAAAACTTTCCTGGTTTCATGAGTAGACTTAGAGGTATTGGGTTTTGACGTAGGTAACGCAGTGGAACAAAAATTTATCCCTACTCAAAGCCCACCAAGGATCACAGGAAGAGACATCATAACATGATGAGAGACATAGAAGATGTGTACCTTTGTGATTTGGGAGATCACACGAAGAAAATTGTCATCGTCTCTACGGTTGATCCACGTCTATAGGTGATATCTAGATTCTTCGTTCTCCTAGTGCGAGCTTGGACCAGAGGAAGAGGGAAGAACAAATCACGCAACGAATAACAAGAGAGGATCGGCCTCCTCTCTTGATGGCCGACGGGTAGGGGGCGGCTAAAGGGGGCTTCGGTCTCCTTTGGCTTGTCTCTTGCTCTCTTTCTTTCTCTCCCACTCACTTATGTTATGAAAATGGACATTAAGTGGGAAGGAAGCTAGAGCCACCTTTATATAGACCAACAACACTTGTTAGAGTACATAAAGGCCCCTCCTAGTTCTACATGAACTTGGATTAGCCCCTTCCTTGCAAATTAGTCCTACTAATTTTGCAAGGTGTTGCAAAGTGATCCTTCTATTTAATTAATCATACTAATTAATCCCAAATCTAGTTCAACGCTTTGGACGTGTGACCCCATAGGTTTCTACTTAGTTGGTAGTAAATTATTACTAACATGGAGCGGTGTCTAGCAACACATCTATGCAACCCAAATAATAGAAATAGTCAGTGATCCGAACAAGCCTTTGTGCCCAATATCTCATATTGTACTATCCTTTTTTCTCCATATCCGGATTAGACACGAGACATAATAATCACACTCGTATATCCAATCCATAGTTTTCTCGATCCTGGGAATATGCTTATGCAAGCAGATAACATCAATATCTCCATATTGATTTATCAAAGTCTGGCCAGACATTCAATAAGCACCATCCCTCGAGTGGCCATGGATATTTTCTCCCATTATGTGGGAGGGACAAATCCTCTCTACATCACTACGATCTCTAAGCTTGCTTCCTATTACACCCGATAGCTATCTTTATAGTTGCTCGGTTAAGGCACAACGTTGGATAACATCAAAGAATAATATTTCACAACTAGAGTATCTACTGACTTCAAGTCTAAGGATTACAATATTATTAGCACTACGAGAAGCGATTGTGACTTTGACATAATCTAATTTATCCTTCTCGTTATGGGTCAATCCAGTATGCCATTACTCCTAATGCATACCCATGTGTTGGATCGTGATATCTCCATATCAATCCAACCCCATACTATTCTATAGTTGATTGTCCAGTAACTCAATATAATTGACTAGGGATATTTAAGAATATAACATTTATATTCTAAGGACTTCATTCATGTTAATATATATTCATATCGATAACATAATGAATCGTAAGTCCATATATATTTGTCACGATAAATTGATTGCCTCTAGGGCACAATTCAAACAGTCTCCCACTTGCACTTGAGTCAATATCCCGCATCATATGCCTATTCATCTAGCGCGGCGCTCATGCTTTCACTGCGCAAGGTAAGAGAGACATCTCTTGGTACTTTGCAGTTATTCACATCTTCTCTATCAACAACTTGATTGAGATTGAATATTCTGAGTAAGTGAATCTTATGAATTAATATAATCAGTCCTCTGTGATAGAATCGGCAACTGAATCTTTCCTTGAATTTTTCCAGCTCACAGTCCCTCCCACTAGTGCAAAACATAAAACTCGACTAGAGTCTGAAATCTTCTTTGTTGGGTTTGAAGTTCTCATTACTGTAACCCCTTTCAATAAACTCTTCTTATCTTCCATTTACCAAGAATTCATCACAAGTTACTTTCAAGTAATTTAAGTATAATCTTGATAATTATCCAGTGACAATTCACCAGGATTTGACTGGTATCTCTGTGTCATACCATATGACATGTCAGGCCTAGTACATGACATGGCGTATCTCATGAATCTCATTCATACGCTCATTTCTCAATCTAATTGGAAATATAATTAGTTCTTCCAAAGACTAATTCCATGTGACATGGGTAAGAATCCATATTCTTACATGTTGAACCATTTCAACACTTTGTCGATATATGTACCATGACTCAGGCTAAATAACTACTTTGATCTATCTCCATAGATTTTATAGATTGTCTCGCCTATGTCTATCATTGGAAATCAATTTTCTAGCCAATCTTTAACAGATTGCAGAGTAGAGACATTATTCCCAATGATTAGTATGTCTCTACATACAAGACCAAGAAATGAAAATGTGCTCCCACTAACCTTCTTGTACATAAGCTTCATATTCGATTTTGATGGAACCAAACTCCTTTGATTGCATCATTAATTCGAAGATTCCAATTCAGAGAAGCTTGACTCAATATATAGATAGATTGCTACAAGCAAGATGCTAATAGATTTAAGCATCACAATTGGCGAAAAGATTTCGTCATAGTCTATACTATGAACTCACATGAAACCCCTTTCCAACCGATTGTCCGTTAAAAGTAATCAAATTACCATCCATGTTGGTTTCCTCATAACCCATTTGCACCGTATGGGTCCTACCCTTTCAAGTGGTTCCAACAAAGTCCATACTTTGTTGGAATACATGGATTCCATATCGCATCTCATGGCTCCATGCCATTTCTGAGAGTATTGCCCACTCGTGGCCTTTTCATGGGTTGTAGACTCATCTCTATGAGCAATAAATTACCGAATTATGAGAAATCCATATTTCTCTAGCTCCTTGACATATCCTACTTTACCTACGAATTCCTTATGTTACTTAAGTAGGTTACTTCACAACCCCTTGTGATCCTACTTATGTTCCATCAAAAGGATCAATGTTCTGTTTTTGGTTCTTGAACTCCTTCAAGTTATACTGTGCTTCCACTGTTTCTTTTAGAGACAGTCTCTATCTAAAAACACATTGATTCGAGCAACAAACAATTTGTTCTCGATTGGAGCATAGAGATAATATCCGTTATTTCCTCAGGATATTCCACATGGTACATTTATCCGACTTGGTTTCAAGTTTATCTGTAAACTATTTACATAAACTCCATAACCCAAATTATTTATGAATGACATACTAGGACACTTCCTAGTCCATATCTCATATGGTGTTATCATAGTTAATTTAGTTGGAATGGGGTTAAGGGCGAAATTTGTTGTAATTAGAACATGGCCCTAAAATGTAAACTGGAAGCTTTGTTTGACACATCTCTTTAGACACGCCATTACATAATGGTGTTCTTGGTAGAATGGGTTGGGATCGCATCCCATACTCCCTTAGATGTTCAAACTATTGGCTTAAGTATTCTCCTCCACGATCCAATCGTAGAGCCATGATACTTTTGCCAAGCTGGATTTCTACTTCACTCTTGAATTCCTTGAACTCTTCAAAGGATTCTGATTTGTTTCTTCATAAGATGCACAAATCCATATTTCTCTGATCCCATCAGTAAATATGATGAAGTACTGAAAACCATCCTTAGAATTTGTGTTTAGCGGCTTTCATGCATCAATATGTATGAATCCCAAAAGATCATATCTTTGTCTAATAAATAAGTCTTACATATTTCATATGATTCAATAATCAAATGAGTTCTATAAATCCATCTATATGGAGCTCCAGATATGTATCACTTATTCATGTGGCCTAAACGATAATACTAAAGATAAGTGAAGTTCATATCATTATATGCAAACCTCTTGGTATTAATGTTATAGATGAAGTTATCATGATCAAGGATATATAATCCATTTAGACAAAGTTGCATTACAATAATGCTTATCAAAATAAATGGAACAACATTTGTCCTTTATTATGATAGAGAGCTTTCTTGTCCAAACAAGAAACTATGACAATTAAACTACTCATAGCAGGGACATAATCACTTCTATCTAATTCATGAACAATTTCATTAAGGTAGAAATAATTTCCTACGGCTAATTTCGCAACCCTTTGCTTCATTGCCACACGTGTAGGATTATATCTTCCTTATCCAATTGTCTTTATCTCTTGAGATCCTCCACACTTCTATAAATGTGAGATCTTCATCAAGTATCATATACTAATGAGATACACATATTGACTTCTATACAAAATACCTAATTTGGAATTCATAATTCCTTTATTATTTCCTTCCAGGTAATTTGGGTAGTTTCTTTTCCTCTACACCACCTTATGGGACTTTAAGGCAATATGATTTCAGCAACAAGCTTGCTTTTATGCCCATGGGGTCCACACAAACTCTTTTTCTTTTACCCATACTGTTAATCATTAATATGTTTTGCCTTTAGCCCTTTATGAGTTCTTTGTATAGCGATTCTCAATCATATTGAGTAAATGACTTTTCAACAAACACTATAATTGTATCCAATGCAATTCTTGCCCATTTGGGAGAATAACTATTTATTCTTTATCTATCTCATAGGTAACTCCCAGTCTCTAAGCCTTCAATCATATTGAAGTATCTCAGTTGCGCTTCACCTTTTTCTTAAGCAGTCACACATTACTAGCTTGTGTTGTCGCGTCATATCTCGATGAATCAAGTCGCCTTGCTTTGGCAAGCCCAAACTTATTCCATCTTGATCATGACGAGTGCGAAGCAAGAGAGTGCAAAGTGGAGCAACACTTCAAACCTTTCATGAAAAGCTGGCTCTTTGAAAGAGCTTCTTTTAATGTATGATCATATCATACGCCTCCATATCTCTCATCTTGCTTCCAAAGCTCAGAATTCATGGGAGCTGACATGAGACAGGTTACATCTAAAGAACCATTCTTTTATGTTCCTTTCATAAGGCTTTAGTGTGTTTTGGTATTTGGTGGGAAGAGAACTTTACGTTCTACGATGTACAACAATTCTCTTTTATTTGAGAACAATCTCAATTTTATACCAATCTAGACAATAGATTCCTGACAGCCTGTCCATCTCATGGACATAAAATCATGTTTCGTTTGTTTAATGCTATGGGTATTCAACATAATAGGATTACGCAAAGCATTGTGATGTATTTACTTTATTCAACAAGGACCTAAATTATTAAATATAGCTCCCACTATTTTTCTCGGATTAATAGCCCTCACCATTAATGCGGAAAATATCATATATATTTTCTAGTGGGTCCAAGATCCCTTTTTCACTTCTTCTTGAGCTTGCTTTGGCAAGTCACCCAAGAATTAGTTATTTAGGTAGGAACCATTCCAATTGCATCCCATGCAACTCTTGGTCCAATTAGGTGAATAACTCGTTATTCTTTATATTTTAGATACGCCTAATTGCCATGCCTCTAGGTTCATCAATCCAATTGAGTCTTACCCGGTTGCGTCGAACGTCCTGCTTCAACATACACACATTACTTGCTTTTGTCATCCGCAACGCATCATGGTGAATTAAAATCGCCTTGCTTTGGCAAGCCCGAATTTTAATAGACCCTGATCATGAAGGGTGTTTAGGCAAGAGAAGGCAAAACGCAATATTCTATTTGAGGGATTTTATAGTGATTATTCGTTTGGTTGATCACATCAACATGATATAATTATTTGGATTGGGCTATCGACAATAAAGACATCTTAATTTATTATTATCTTGTTAACGTTTTGCTAGTATCGCCATACACACAAAAATAAATAACAAGACATAAATAATAAACATCCACAAAAGAAAAATTAACGTGGCATGGATATGGCCCCTAGACTAAGATATTACCAAGCCAATGATAATATCTATGTGCCCTAAAGTGACAATCTCATCTCCATGTGCTCCATGATAGCTACGCGCCTAGAGTAGGGAGTCCTCGTCGTCTTTTGGCTGTTTTGGTTCTCCGGTCTTCTTTTCCATGAGCTTGGCTAACATCTAAATATTTCTAACTCTAGCCTAACATCTAGAATAAATAAATAAATAAAGCCTCACATGTTGAGGAGAAAAACGACTCGCATGCCGTAAAATCTAATTAATTATTACATTAATTTGATCAGCTCGCAAGCCGTAAACCAAACCACAAAAACATAAAACATCTACAACCTAGTTCATATCCATCCACCATGAAACAAAGCACATAATACAGTTAAAACCAATTTTTTTAATGTGCTTGTTCAGTTTTAGTTGTTTTGGACATCCGAGGGTTAAAACGGTCCAAGCAATTTACCAAGAAATGGCCAAAATCAAACAAGGTAACGCAACACTAGGCCCGGGCCGACCGTCCCTAGCCCACACGGCTAGGCCGTGAGCTAGGGTGCGCCGGCCCCCTTGGGGCCGTGTGTTACTTGGGCGGCAAGGAGAGAGAGGGGTAGTCCCTTCATGGGGCCACACATACTCATGGAATTGTTTCCAAAAATAATTCCTTCCTTGTTGGGTTATTTCCAAAACACCCTTATGGCATTGTTTCCAAAACCGATTCCTTCCTTGTTGGGTTGTTTCCACAACACCCTTATGGCATTGTTTCCAAAAATAATTCCTTCCCTGTTGGGCTGTTTCCAAAATACCCTTATGGCATTGTTTCCAAAAACAATTCCTTCCTTGTCGGGTTGTTTCCAAAACACCATTTTGCCTTGATGTCCAAGTTTAATTGTTTCCATACTTGGAGAACCCCTTTTCCAAGCATGTGCCCAAACCCTAGTTCTTGATCTAAAATTATTCACATCATATGTGACAAAACTCACTAATTCCTACATCCCATGTAAAATTAGATCTTGTTGATTGCATCTACTATGCCAATTAAATTTAGTTTCGCGTAAAATTAACAATACGGTGTATAAAATGAAATCGTAACACATAAAATCATGTTATGCAATATGACCTGTGTCTCTGATACCACTGTTGGGTATTGACGTAGGTAACGTAGTGGAATAACAAAAATGTATCCCTACTCAAAGCCCACCAAGGATCACAGGAAGAGACATCATAACATGATGAGAGACATAGAAGATGTGTACCTTTGTGATTTGGGAGATCACACGAGGAATATTGTCCTCGTCTCTACGGTTTATCCACGTCTACAGGTGAGAGCTAGATTCTTACTTCTCCTAGTTCTATCTTGGACCGGAGGAAGATAGAAGAACAAATCACGCGGTGAAGAACAAGAGAGGATCAGCCTCCTCTTGATGGCCGACAGGTAGGGGGCGGCTAAAGGGGGCTTCGGCCTCCTTTGGCTTGCCTCTTGCTCACTTGCTTTCTCTCCCACTCACTTATGTTATGAGAATGAACATTAAGTGGGAAGGAAGCTAGAGCCTCCTTTATAAAGAGCAAGAACACTTGTTAGTTTACATAAAGGCCCCTCGTAGTTCTACATGAACTTGGATTAGTCCCTTCCTAGAAAATTAGTCCTACTAAGTTTGCAAGGTGTTGCAAAGTGATCCTTCTATTTAATTAATCATATTAATTAATCCAAAATCTAGTTCAACTCTTTTGACGTGTGACCCATAGGTTTCTACTTAGTTGGTAGGAACTTATTACTAACATGGAGCCTTGTCTAGCAACACATCTATGCAACCCAACTAATAGAAATAGTCAGTGATCCCGACAAACCTTTGTGCCCAATATCTCATATTGTATTATCCTTTTGTCTCCATATCCGGATTAGACACGAGACATAATAGTCACACTCGTATTTCCAATCCAAAGTTTTCTCGATCATGGGAATATGCTTATGCAAGCACATAACATCAATATCTTCGTATTGATTTATCTGAGTCTGGCTAGACATTCAATAAGCACCATCCCCGGAGTGGCCATGGATATTTTCTCCCATTATGTGGGAGGGACAAATCCTCTCTACATCACTACGATCTCTAATCTTTCTGTTGGAATAGATGCCCTAGAGGCAATCTAGTTTAGTATGAATTTGTAATTGGCTAGAAATTCATTTATTATTTATTGGATATTTAATATAATGAAGTCCTTAGATTTACAATCGTGTTGTTTATCTTAAATATCCCTAGTCAAGTATAATGATTAATTGGGACAATCATCTATAGACTAGTATGGGGTTGGATTGATATGGAGATATCATGATCCAACACATAGGTGTGCATTACGGAATGTTGCACTGGATTGGCCCATTACCGAGAAGGCTACATACACGTTATGTTGAGTCACAAGTGCTTCTCGGGTACAATGGTATTGTCATCCTTAGACTTGAAGCACTAGATATTCTAGTTGTGGATCATTGTGATCTTGGTAGCGTTAACTGTAACTGGGTAGTTATAAAGGCGTGTACTGGATACAATGAGAAGCAAGCTTAGAGATCGTAGTGGACGTAGAGAGGATTTGCCCCTCCCACATAACGGGAGCAAATATCCAAGGCCACTCGAGGATAGTGCTTATAGAATGTCTGGCCAGACTCAAATAAATCAATATATGGGATATTGATGTTATTTGCACGAATAAGGCTATTCCATGGATCGAGAAACTAGGGATTGGATATACGAGTGTGACTTGTATGTCTCGTGTCCAATCCGGATATGGAGGCAAAGGGATGAGACAATTACTTGTACAAGGTTGTCTAGATGACTATTCTATTAGTTGGCTAGAATGGATGTTTTGCTAGAAACCGCTCCATATTAGCAAATAGTTGCTACCAACTAGATAGAACCTATGGGGTCACACGCTATATAGAGTTGTACTAGATTTGGGAATTAATTAATTGGATTAATTAATTAGAAGGATCACTTTGCAAAACCCTTGCAAACTTAGTAGGGACTAATTTGCAAGGAAGGGACTAAATTGAATTCTAGTAGGACTAGAATAAGTCCTTTAGGTAGTTAACAAGGAGTTGTTGGACTATATAAAGGACCCTCCTTCCTTCCTTCCCTACACAACTTATGCTCTAAAGAGAACATAACAAGAGTAGGAGAGAACAAAGGAGAGAGAGAGCAAGCAACAAGAGGGACGCCGCCCCCTTGCCGCCGCCCACTCGTCCCCGACGCCACAAGAGGGCCGAGCCCCCTTTTGTGCCTCGTTTTGCGTGATTCCTTCACCCTCCTTTCATTCCGGGCTAGCACCAAGAAGATTGGAGATCTAGGAACAACTCTAGGCGTGGATCAACTATAGAGAACGTGACACTATTCGCGTTTGAAGTCATCAAGGAGAACCCAAAGGTGTGTTTATGATTTCTTACTTTCACTATCGTTATGCATCTAGACTTGTGATCCTTGGAGGGTTTTGCATGGTTGTTTGTTTGATTATGCTTCCGTTTGCGCGATCCATGAATCAAAACCCTACAGTGGTATCAGAGCCACAGGTCATAGAGCATAAACGTAGTTTATGTGTTACAATTCTTGTTGTTTTACACCTTAATTTGTTGTTTATCGCGTAAAACAAGACAAATCAAGCATTGGATGCAATTTGTCAAAGAATTAATCATAACAAGACCCAATTATTGCATTGGATGCATGAATTGGTGAGTTTGAGAAATTTTAGGATCTTAGATCTAGGGTTTGGGAATCCTTTGGGAAGAAGGAGTTCTCCCACAACAAGGAAACAACCAAACTTGGGCTCCAAGCAAGGAGGTTGTTTTGGAAACAACCTCCACAAGGAGGTTCGGCCCCCTAGGGGACCACCCCCTTGCTTGCCGCCCAAGCTTGGCGCCCTAAGGGGCCGGGCGGCCCTAACCCGCGGGCCTAGCTTGCGGGTTTTCGGCCGGGCCGGCCCTAGGGCTTTATGGTTCACTTTATTTGGGCCCGGGCAATTGGATTGTTGGGCCCATGGACCGTTTTAACCCTAGAAATCCTAAAATCAATTAAAATTGACCAAGCGCGTTAAAATTGGATTTTAACTGTTTATGTGCAAATCGCATGGTGATTGGATATGGCCTTAGGATGTGGTTTGATGTGGATGTTTGATTTTGTGGTTTGGTTTTACGGTCTGCGAGCCGATCAATTAATTGTAATAATTAATTAGGGTTTTTATGGCCTGCGTGCCATTTTTTTCTCAACTTGTGAGATTTATTTTATTTAGTATAGATATTAGCTAGTGCTAGATAAAGTAGATTGTTAGCCAAGATTGAAGAAAAGAAGCCCAAAGCCAAAGAAGCCACAAAAGATGGAGCATGGAGCATGGAGTATCCCACATGACTATGAAGGATGGACCAAAAGACCAAGACACATGGAGATGTGTTTGCTTAGGGTTCATAGATGATTCCATTGGCTTGGAATTATCTTAGTCTAGAAAAGGCCATATCCACATCACGTTTAATTTTTGTTTTGTGGTTGTTTATTTATTGTCTTATTATTTGTGTGGTTGGTGTATGGATGATGCATGCAATTAGGATAATAAGATAATTAGACAACCCGGATCTATTATTTGGAGTTGTGCCCAAACTCAAATAGATAGATTAGTTGATATTGATCAACAAAATAATTAAAATTGAATTGAAAATCCCTCAAATTTTAAAATATTGTGTTCTTGCCTTCTCGTTATTTAAACACTCATTATCATCATTATTTATCAAGTTCGTGCGTGCCAAAGCATGGCGACTTGGTTCATAATGATGGAATGCGATGGCACGTAACAATGTGCAATTGTTTAGATAAGAGGTTGAACACAACTAGGCTATTAATTTGATTAAGAAACCTAGAGGCAATCAATTGGGATTATCCATAAAAGATGGATAAATAAGGAGTTATTTGCCCGGTTGAACCAAGAGTTGCATATGGGATGCAATTGGAATTGTTCCTACCTAAGAAGTAGTCGAATTATGGGTGACTTGCCAAAGCAAGCTCATAAGGAGATGAAAAAGATGGATCTTGGCCCACTAGAAAATATAAGGATATTTTCCGCATTAATATCTTGAGGGTTATTAATCCGTAAAAAAAATAGTGGGAGCTATATTTAATAAACTAGCCATTATTAAATATAATCAAAAATTCACAAATACTAAAACTTGCGTATTTTCCTTTTGTAGAATTCCAAATGGCAAACAACTCATCGAGTTCACAACATTCCCTACGATCTGTCCTTGAGAAGGACAAGCTCTCTGGAACCAACTTTCTTGATTGGTACAGAAACTTGAGAATTGTTCTCAAGCAAGAGAAGAAGCTGTACGCAATAGAGGAGCAAGTTCCAGAAGGTCCAGAGAATCAGACACCTGCTGCCTTAAAGGCGTATCAAAAGCGTGTTGATGACGCTAATGATGCGGCCTGCCTAATGCTTTGCACCATGACCTCTGAGCTTCAGAAGCAACATGAGAACATGAATGTTGTCGATATGATCGAACATCTAAAGCAGCTCTTCCAAGAGCAGGCGAGGGTAGAGAGGTATGAGGTCTCAAAGGCACTGTTCAAATGTCATCTGGCAGAAGGGAACCCGGTGGGACCCCATGTACTCCGAATGATCGGGTACTTGGAGAATCTCGCCCGACTTGGGTTCCCGGTCGGCCAAGAGTTGGCAACCGATCTCGTGTTGCAATCGTTGCCCGAGAGTTATGGACAGTTCATTATGAACTATAACATGAACGAGATCGTTAAACCACTGCCAGATTTGCTCAACATGTTGAGGACGGCTGAACAGAGCATCAACAAGGGTAAGGGCAAGGCCATTATGATGGTGCATAAAGGAAAGGGTAAAAGGTTTGCCTCTTCCTCCAAGGGCAAAGTCAAGTCAGTTGCTAAGTCCAAGGAACAAGCCCTTAAGCCTGTTGGTGCCATTGCCAAGGTCGTGACTAAGGGTGAATGTCACTACTGTAGTCAACCTGGACACTGGAGGAGGAACTGCCCAAAATATCTGGAGGACAAGAGGCTTGGAATAGTGATTCCACCACCACCAGGTATTTTTGTTGTAGATGTCAATTTAACTGTCTCTACATCATGGGTATTAGATACTGGATGTGGATCTCATATTTGTCGAAATATGCAGGATCTAAAGAGAAGTAAAAGATTGGCTAAAGGAGAGGTAGATCTGCGCGTTGGGAATGGAGCAAAGGTTGCTGCGTTGGCCATAGGCGTGTGCGAGCTATCTCTACCTTCAGGATTAGTTTTAGAATTAAATAATTGCTATTTTGTGCCTGCTATGAGCAGAAACATTATTTCTATTTCTTGTTTGGACAAGGAAGGTTTTATTATTTCAATAAAGAACAATTGTTGTTCCTTTTATTTGAATAATATTCACTATTTTAGTGCGCAATTATTTAATGGACTTTATGTCCTTGATCTAAGTAATCCTGTCTACAACATTAATACCAAGCGGATTAAAATAAATGATTTAAATCCTGCTTATTTATGGCATTGTCGTTTAGGCCACATAAATGAGAAACGTGTATCTAGACTCCATAAAGATGGATTACTAGACTCATTTGATTTTGAATCATATGAGACATGTGAGGCTTGTTTATTGGGAAAAATGAAAAAGTCCCCTTTCAATAAGAAAGGTGAGAGGACTAGTGAGCAATTGGCACTCATACATACCGATGTGTGTGGACCATTTGCCACGCCAGCCAGGGGTGGTTATGTCTACTTCATTACGTTTACTGATGATTACAGTAGATATGGATTTGTGTACCTTATGAGGGCAAAATCCGAATCCTTTGAAGTGTTCAAAGAATTCAAGAATGAAGTAGAGAAGCAACTTGGCAAAAGTATCAAGGCTCTACGATCGGATCGTGGAGGAGAATACTTGAGCCAAGAGTTTGACGACTATCTTAGAGAGTGTGGGATCGTGTCCCAACTCACTCCACCCGGAACGCCACAATGGAATGGCGTGTCCGAGAGGAGGAATCGAACCCTATTGGATATGGTTCGATCTATGATGTGTCAAACTGATCTTCCATTGTCATTTTGGGGCTACGCTCTATTAAGTGCAGCTTTCACCATTAACCGTGTTCCATCTAAATCAGTCATGAAGACACCATATGAGATGTGGAGTGGGAGGCGTCCCACACTGTCGTTCATGAGGATTTGGGGCTGCGATGTCTATGTAAAACGTTTACAATCAGACAAGCTAGGGCCTAAATCGGATAAGTGTAAATTTGTGGGGTACCCTAAGGAAACTAAGGGATACTACTTCTACAATCCAACCGAAAACAAAGTGTTTGTTGCTCGGACCGGCGTGTTTCTAGAAAGAGAGTTTGTCTCTAAAGAAGCAAGTGGGAGGAATGTAGAACTTGAAGAAGTTCAAGAACCACAAATTACTGAACCGATTATGGAACATGAACAGGAATCACAATCAGTTGTGGATCTACCTGTTCAGGTAACACAAGAGCTTCGTAGATCTAGTAGAGTGCGCCAGGAACCCGAGAGGTACGGACTTCTCGTAACTGATTCCGGTGACACGATGCTCATAGATGATGAGCCTACTACCTATGAGGAGGCCATGAGTGGCCCAGACTCGCAGAAGTGGCTTGAGGCCATGAGATCCGAGATGGAATCCATGTATACCAACAAAGTATGGACTTTGGTGGAACCACCTGATGGGGCGCGGCCCATAGGGTGCAAGTGGGTCTTCAAGAAGAAGATCGACATGGATGGTAATGTGATTACCTATAAGGGCCGATTGGTGGCTAAAGGATTCAGACAGATTCATGGTATTGACTATGATGAAACCTTTTCACCAGTCGCAATGACCAAATCCATCCGAATCCTACTTGCAATTGCAGCATACTACGACTATGAGATTTGGCAGATGGATGTCAAAACAGCATTCCTTTATGGGAATCTCCTCGAGGACGTGTATATGATACAGCCAGAGGGTTCTGAAGATCCAAAGCAAGCCAACAAAGTCTGTAAGCTGCAACGATCCATTTATGGATTGAAGCAAGCTTCTAGGAGTTGGAATCGACGTTTTGATGAAGTGGTCAAAGAGTTTGGCTTCATCAGAAACGAAGATGAGTCTTGTGTCTACAAGAAGGTTAGTGGGAGCTCTGTAGCTTTTCTGGTCTTGTATGTGGATGAAATACTACTCATTGGAAACGACATTCCCATGCTGCAATCTGTGAAAGATTGGCTAGGAAAGTGTTTCTCAATGAAGGACTTAGGGGAAGCAGCCTATATACTCGGTATAAAGATCTATAGAGATAGATCTAAGAGGTTGCTAGGCCTAAGTCAAAGTACATATATTGACAAGGTGTTGAAACGGTTCAACATGCAAGATTCCAAGAAGGGATTCTTGCCCATGTCACATGGAATCGCTCTTTCGAAGAGTGGTTGTCCTTCCAATGAGATTGAGAAGGAACGCATGAGTAGGATTCCCTATGCCTCGGCCATAGGATCTATCATGTACGCCATGTTATGTACTAGACCAGATGTGTCATATGCCTTGAGTATGACAAGCAGATACCAATCCAATCCGGGTGAGAGTCACTGGATTGCTGTCAAGAACATCCTAAAGTACTTGAGAAGAACTAAGGATGCTTTCTTGACGTTTGGCGGTGAGGAAGAGTTGCGTGTAAGGGGTTACACTGATGCAAGCTTCCAAACCGATAGAGATGACTTCAGATCACAGTCGGGATATGTGTTTTGCCTGAATGGAGCAGCGGTGAGCTGGAAGAGTTCCAAGCAAGAGACGGTAGCTGATTCTACAACAGAGGCTGAGTACATTGCTGCAAATGGCGCAGAAAAGGAGGCTGTTTGGATCAGAAAGTTTGTTTCTGAACTTGGTGTGGTCCCTAGCATTGCGGATCCAGTAGAGTTGTTTTGTGACAACACTGGGGCGATCGCGCAATCAAAGGAACCCAGATCGCACCAGAAGTCCAAGCATGTGCTCAGGAAGTTTCATCTGATTCGAGATATTATCGATAGAGGAGACGTTCGAATATGCAAGATTCCTACAGATGATAATCTGTCAGACCCGCTTACGAAGCCTCTCACGCAGTGGAAGCATGAAGGGCACACTAGGAGTATGGGCATACGAGATGCGCCAGATTGGCTCTAGTGCAAGTGGGAGACTGTTGGAATAGATGCCCTAGAGGCAATCTAGTTTAGTATGAATTTGTAATTGGCTAGAAATTCATTTACTATTTATTGGATATTTAATATAATGAAGTCCTTAGATTTACAATCGTGTTGTTTATCTTAAATATCCCTAGTCAAGTATAATGATTAATTGGGACAATCATCTATAGACTAGTATGGGGTTGGATTGATATGGAGATATCATGATCCAACACATAGGTGTGCATTACGGAATGTTGCACTGGATTGGCCCATTACCGAGAAGGCTACATACACGTTATGTTGAGTCACAAGTGCTTCTCGGGTACAATGGTATTGTCATCCTTAGACTTGAAGTCACTAGATATTCTAGTTGTGGATCATTGTGATCTTGGTAGCGTTAAACGCTACACCGTAACTGGGTAGTTATAAAGGCGTGTACTGGATACAATGAGAAGCAAGCTTAGAGATCGTAGTGGACGTAGAGAGGATTTGCCCCTCCCACATAACGGGAGCAAATATCCAAGGCCACTCGAGGATAGTGCTTATAGAATGTCTGGCCAGACTCAAATAAATCAATATATGGGATATTGATGTTATTTGCACGAATAAGGCTATTCCATGGATCGAGAAAATAGGGATTGGATATACGAGTGTGACTTGTATGTCTCGTGTCCAATCCGGATATGGAGGCAAAGGGATGAGACAATTACTTGTACAAGGTTGTCTAGATGACTATTCTATTAGTTGGCTAGAATGGATGTTTTGCTAGAAACCGCTCCATATTAGCAAATAGTTGCTACCAACTAGATAGAACCTATGGGGTCACACGCTATATAGAGTTGTACTAGATTTGGGAATTAATTAATTGGATTAATTAATTAGAAGGATCACTTTGCAAAACCCTTGCAAACTTAGTAGGGACTAATTTGCAAGGAAGGGACTAAATTGAATTCTAGTAGGACTAGAATAAGTCCTTTAGGTAGTTAACAAGGAGTTGTTGGACTATATAAAGGACCCTCCTTCCTTCCTTCCCTACACAACTTATGCTCTAAAGAGAACATAACAAGAGTAGGAGAGAACAAAGGAGAGAGAGAGCAAGCAACAAGAGGGACGCCGCCCCCTTGCCGCCGCCCACTCGTCCCCGACGCCACAAGAGGGCCGAGCCCCCTTTTGTGCCTCGTTTTGCGTGATTCCTTCACCCTCCTTTCATTCCGGGCTAGCACCAAGAAGATTGGAGATCTAGGAACAACTCTAGGCGTGGATCAACTATAGAGAACGTGACACTATTCGCGTTTGAAGTCATCAAGGAGAACCCAAAGGTGTGTTTATGATTTCTTACTTTCACTATCGTTATGCATCTAGACTTGTGATCCTTGGAGGGTTTTGCATGGTTGTTTGTTTGATTATGCTTCCGTTTGCGCGATCCATGAATCAAAACCCTACACTTTCTTCCTATTACACCCGATAGCTATCTTTATAGTTGTCCGGTTAAGGCACAACGTTGGATAACATCAAAGCATAATATTTCACAACTAGAGTACCTAGTGACTTGAAGTCCTAGAATTACAATATTATTAGCACTACGAGAAGCGATTGTGAATTTGACATAATCTAATGTATCCTTATTGTTGTGGGTCAATCCCGTATGCCATTACTCCTAATGCATACCCATGTGTTGGATCGTGATATCTCCATATCAATCCAACCCCATACTAGTCTATAGTTGATTGTCCAGTTAATCAATATAATTGACTAGGGATATTTAAGAATATAACATTTATATTCTAAGGACTTCATTCATGTTAATATATCTTCATATCGATAACATAATAAATTGTAAGTCCATATATATTTGTCACGATAAATTGATTGCCTCTAGGGCACAATTCCAACAAGAGGAGTATAGCAACGTCATCCTCCTAGAACCGGCCCGTTCCTACTCACATAGGTGAGACACACAACGAGTATCCTACATACACTTCTCAAGGAATCTTAAGATGTGGTCTCATTAAAGCCTTTAGCTTAGCCTGTCCCATCACTCGGTGTTCGTCCTAGGAATGAGTTTGGAAACTTTATTTCTGGGTGAGTGATTTTTTTATTTGCACTAGTAGTTGGGTTGTCCCTTTTGAACCTAGTTCTTGGGATCTCGAGTCACCTAGGTTGGGTTTGCCGCTACGTGCAACTCTTACGAGATTGGCTTTAATCTTGTTTCCCTTGACGAACTTGCAACTAGTTCTCTCGATAAACCTTTAGTCAACAGATCCGCTATATTTTCTTTTGAATTTAAGTAATCGATCAGTATTATTCCTCTTGAGAGAAGTTGCCTAATGGTATTATGTCTCCGACGTATATGTCTAGACTTACCATTATACATGAAATTTGTGCTCTACCTATTGCTGATTGGCTTTCGCAATGAATGCAGATAGGAGGCACAGGTTTTGGCCATGTTGGAATATCTTCGAGGAATTGACAAAGCCATTATGCTTCTTCCCATGACTTGTCTAACGCTATGAATTCTGCTTCCATAGTTGACCTTGCAATGCACGACTGCTTTGAAGATTTCCAACATATTGCCGCTCCACCGAGAGTGAATACATATACACTTGTGGACTTGGAGTCTCTTGAGTCAGAAATCCAGTTGGCATAGCAATATCCTTCTAGGACAGGTGGATAGTTTGATTATTGTAGACCCATGTATTTGGTATAACAAATATACCTCAATACTCGAATCAAGGCTATCCAATGGTCTTTTCCAGGGTTACTGGTAAAGCGACTCAATTTTTTGACAGCTTGTGCTATGTTCGGCCTTGTACAATTCCTGATGTACACGAGGCTTCCAATTATCTGGGTATATTCCAATTGCCTAACACACTCGCCACGATTCTTGGTGAGAAGTAAACTCACGTCTACTGGTGTGGTAATCGTTTTGTTGTTCCCTTTGTCAAACTTTTCGATCACCTTTCTATGTAGTGAGTTTGAGAAAGTGTGTAACCATCTGGAGTCTTTGTAATTTTAATCCCTAAAATCATGTCCGCCACTCCTAGGTCTTTTATGTCAAACTTCGTAGACAATAATTTCTTGGTGTCAAGAATTATTGCCTTGTTGCTCCCCATAATTAGCATGTCGTCGACATACAAGCATATTATGAAACATTCCTTTCCTATTTTCTTATAGTATACGCACTTATCACATTCATTAGTTCGAAATCCATGACTGCTCGTGACTTTTTCGAACTTCTCGTGCCATTGCTTGGGGGCCTGTTTTAGTCCATAAAGGGACTTCTTTAGCCGACAATATTTGTTGTCGCTTCTAGGAACCTTAAACCCTTCAGGTTGTTCCATATAGATTTCTTCCTCTAATTCTCCGTTCAAGAAAGCCGTTTTAACGTCCATTTGGTGTATTTCAAAATTTCATATTGCAGCAATTGCGATAAGCATCCGAATAGACGTTATTCTGGTCACATGAGAATATATGTCAAACAAATCTAGTCCTTCTTTCTGCCTATACCTTTCGCGACAAGTCTTGCCTTGTACTTTTCGATCGTACCATCGGGTTTAAGCTTTTTCTTAAAAATCCACTTACAACCTAGGGGCTTGGATCCTTGTGGAATCTCTACTAATTCTCAAGTATTATTTTGTAAGATCGATTCAATCTCTCTATTTATAGCTTCTTTCCAATATGGAGCATCAACACTGGACATGGCTTCTTTATAACTTGTTGGATCATTTTCCGTTAAATATGTTAGGAAATCAGGTCAAAAAGTTATATCCATTTCGGCTCGTTTAATCCGCCTTACCTCTTCCTCCTGGTCGTCACCAATGGCGGTATCATGCGACCGTGAATATCCGGTATTTCTGATTTGTGGACCAGAAATCGGCGAGCACGACTATTAGCCACATATCCAATGAAGATGCAATCTATCGTTTTAGGTCCTAACTTGACCTTTTTTGGTAGTGGGGTAGCTACTTTAGCAAGACACCCCCATAACCTCAAATGTTTGTATGAGGGTTTTCGGCCTTTCCACATTTCATATGGGGTTTTGTCTAATTTCCTTTTACGTATTCTATTTAGAAAATAGTTGGCGATTAATAAAGCTTCCGTCCACATGTTTTGTGGTAGCCCTGAACCTAAAAGTAATGCATTTAGAATTTCTTTTAAAGTTCTATTTTTCCTTTCCGCAACCCCATTTTTTTGCGCTGTGTAGGGTGTCGAGGTCTGATGGATGATTCCATTTTGCGAACATATTTCAGAAAATGGAGAATAATATTCTCCTCCTCGATCACTATGAAGAATCTTAATCCTTTTATTCAATTTATTTTCGACCTCGGCCTTATATTTCATGAATGCGTCTAACGCTACATCTCGACTATGTAATAAATAAACATGACAGTATTTAGTGCAGTCGTCGATAAATATTATAAAATACTTCTTTTGACTTCTTGTCGGCACAAATTTCAGATCACATATGTCGGCGTGAATTAGTTCGAGAGGGATCGTTGATTTCGAACCGATAGGTTGAAATGTTTTACTTGTCAATTTTGCTTCTACGCATATTTCACACTTGTGACCGGAATTAATCGTGCTTTTGGGAAGATGGTACATTTTCATTAATTTGCGAATCGACTCGTTATTAGAATGACCTAATCGTGCAGGCCATGAACAAGAAGTAGAAGAATCCGACAAATAGTTAACTTGCGCTTTCTTATTCATAGTCGGAAACACAGTCATTACATTTAGCATAAATAGCCCATCCTTGAGATACCCCCGACCTAGATATTCTCCACCTTTAGTCAGAAAAAATTTGTCCGACTCAAATACAAGCTTAAACCCTTTCTTTCTAAGCTTTGATCCTGACACTAGTTTATTCCTAATATCGGGAACATAGAGACCATCATTGAGGGTAAGGGTTTTTCCGGAAGTCATTTTCAGCGTTATTTTCCCCTTTTCCTTTTATGGCGGAAGTTGCTGAATTTACCATGTACAACGGATCTTCATTTTTGGTTGGCTCGAACGATGAGAGCATAGCCTTGTCAAAACATATGTTCCTTGTGGCACAGATATCGATCCACCACTCCCTGGGGTTACCTTCAGCAAGGTTCACTTCAGAGACTACGGCTGCAAAGTTGTTTCCGTCTTCTCCATCATCGGCCATGTTGGCTGCAGGTTTCTTCCCTTTGGAGGTGTTCTTCTTTTTCCGAAAATCTTTTATCTTGTGCCTGGTCTTGCCACAATTGTGACATTTACCTGAGAACTTCTTCTTCTCATTCATAGCCTTCCTTTTCAGGTTTTTCTTCGGCTTTTCCTCTACGAATTTTGCCTTAGATTGATATATTTTGAAGGCTTGTCCTCGGCTAGTCGATTTCCTACTTCAATCTGAAGACAAACGATGAGATCCTCCATCGTCATTTCTTTGCGCTTATGAATCAAGTAGCTTTTGTATGTCTTCCAAGCATGAGGCAACTTAGGAATCATCACGGCTACAAGGAATTCCTCAGGGAGACTCATTTTCTCCGTTATTACATCATGTATTAAACATCAAAATTCCTGAATTTGTTGCAATATCCCCTTGTAATCTACCATCCTATATTCCATGAATTCTCGACCATGAACTTTTTAGCACCGGCATCCTCTAGTTTGTACTTATGTTCGAGGGATTGCCAAAGTTCCTTAGCCGTTTTTACAGCATAATAGACATTGTCTAAACTATTTAAAATATAGTGTCTCGCAAGGAAGTCCGAATGATTCCAAGCCTCAATCGCTGCAACAGTTTGTCTATCGGCATCTTCTGGACATGGAGGACCATCTTCGTTGAGAAATTTTTCAAGACTTAAAGTCATTAGGTGAAAGAGAATCTTTTGTTTCCAACGCTTGAAGTTCTTGCCCGTAAATTTCTTCGGCTTTTCAACAAGATGTGTACCCACTGGTACAATGGGATTGGCCGTCGCGGATTCCAAACTTGACGTTATCCTCGGCTCCTTTTCCGGAATGGTCTCTCATTTCTACAAATAGAAATGTTTCTATCGACATAATTAACAATAAACTAATAATCTGAATTGAAATGCCAGTACTATAAAATTTGATGACACATAGTACTGGACAGAAACTTGCAGAATTTATTGAAGCAAGCCCAAAAGCTAAACAAATTAAACAGATAGTAACGAAATGTAACTTGTGTTATGTAATATTGGGCTAGTTTATTGGTGAATATCCACCACATGTTGTAAGCCCATTGTAAATTGTTATTAACCCATTAGCCCACCCTAATGCATATATAAGGAGGCTTAGGTTTTTTTTTGAGAAAAAAAAAAAAACCCTTAAGTGAGATCCACATCTCAATACTACCTTCCCTACATCTTTGTCTCTCTTTATTTCTCATCTCTGGTCTTCTCTAGATTCACAACACGTTATCAGCACGATAACTCTGCTGGATTGAAAGTGACGTAACGAAGCTGAAGAAGAGAGATCCACATAACCCCATTACAGACTTCATTGAGGTACGGATTTCCCCAAAATAATTTCACTCGCTTCTAAAATCGAAAAAGACAATCAGGCGAAAAAAATAATTTCGTTTCTTTGTTGTTCTTAAGAGATTAGAAGCCTTACATGACAACTAGTAGTATATGGTTGGTCAAATTCATTAATGTTGAGTTCCTGTTGATGTATAATGCATCAAAAAGAAAGAAAATTTCTTAGGACCATGAATCTAGCTTTCACAGCTGCGCTAGTCCCTTTTCTTTATTTTACTACTTTTGTCGTTTCATGCTAAGTAGATTTTGACGAAAAAGAACAGAAAGAAAACCTAAAAGTGTTGTCTGCTTTTAATAGAAATTGAGACATGTAACTATGGCCATATTTTATTAACTTTGATTTGAGATACATAATAGTGGTGACATGTTTGTAACTATCTGTCACAGATTTGTTATTATGTTTATATGTTTATTTATTTCACCCTATATGCATTCTGGTTAATTGGTTTTGTGGGAACATGAAATGGTAACTGGAATTTTCTAATATATATGCACGGACGGTCTAAAAGTTGAGGATGAAGGTATGCCACTGATTTTGTATCCAAGTAAATCAAATGCTTGTTAAATAAATTTGGATGGGCAATTGATTTAATTTTTGTGCTTTAATTGTTTATATGTTTCGTGATGTAGAAGAAAGAAGGCTTCTTCCTCTTGCTTTTGCGTAATTTTTTATACTTCTTCTTCACTGAAATTTCAGTGATCTTGTTCATACCTGAAGCATATCATAATATTAATGTTTGGATCTATTATGTATTGCTTGATCTCCAATGCAGATTTATTATATATTGTAGTTTATGACATTCTTAGTCTATATTGAGAAAAAATGGGAACCTCCGGAAGAGGTAGTAACCCATGACCATTATTAGTTGGCCAGAGCTATTGATACGCTCACTAATATGTATTTTCATATAGGAAGTTATGAAATTCATGAAGCCTAGATTGTAACCTGAAGTTACATCTATATTCTTATGACCTAAAAGTCATAGTAGATCTCCAGAAGAAGTCTGTAAATTGCAAGTTGAACCAATTTTTATTTCCATACCTGAAGTTATGGAATAAGAAAATTTTATCATAACCCGAAGTTGCGGTAATTGTTTTTCTTTCATGACCTGAAGTCATAAAAGATGATTATTCAATCTCTAGAAGAGATCATATTAAGCTCTTAATAGACTTGCAAAAGTCATGATCCATACCTGAAGTTATGGATTACATGGAGTATTAATCGTAACATGAAGTTATAACTATTTTTATGACCTGAAGTCATAGGTATTATCATTACATCCTCTGAAGAGATGACTGAATTCCTAAAACGCTTATTATTACCAAGCCTCCTGAAGAGGTTGCGTTTTTTTTAGTTTATTTTACTTTTATGCACTTTAATTTTCTGCATTCCATTTTTTTTATATACTTAATATGGATAAAAAACGAAACTCTATAAGAGTTTTCGTAGAGGCTATTGACACACATGTCTAGCCATGTAATTTGTTCTTAGAGTAACAAATTACATGAAAACACTCATAACCCGTAGTTATGACTTTCATAACCTGAAGTTATGAAATATAGTGATCTCCTTAAGAGATTACTATAATTCAAATTATGATCCACCCTCCTGAAGAGGTCGTGCTCCGTCTTTTTCTTTTACTTTTTTTTTACGTTTATTTTTCTGCAGTCTTGATTTTTATTTGATTATTGATCAAAGTTGAATCTCCAGAAGAGGTTTTTAGTCTATTATTTATATTGGGCATAAGGGACATAAGTTTGTATCGTACTTGGAGTTACGAATTACATGATGCATTGATCATAACCTGCAGTTATGACACCTCTTCAAAAGAGAGATGTACAAACTTAATAATTCATCAATCTCCTTCAGAGCATCCAGAAGATGTTCTTAGATCATGATTATTTATTGGACATACGCTATTTACATTCCTATATAATCGTCTTCATACCAGAAGTTATGAAAAACATGAAGAATTTATATCATGATGTTATAAAGTTATGTCAAAAGATCTCCTTGAAGAGAGAATCTACACTCATCGAACCAGAAGTTTCGATTGCCTATTTTTTTCCTGCGAATTTACATTTTTTTTTGTAGTTTTATTCATATTCTCCTATTGTTGTTGTTAAGGAAGAAAATAAATATCTCCTGAAGAGACTTGTATACTATACGATGGCAATTAAAAGTAATTGATATTGCTAGCGGGTGTAACAGAAATATAGTTACAATTGTCAATAACTTGAAGTTATGACATGTTCATGACCAACCAATTCGACCCCATTCCCTTCAGTGAATGGTAAGTGCATTCCCAAAAGCGAATCACTTGTTATATCCGGTCGAAATCCACATGACTATAGAGGCGGTCATGGTTATGAATGTGAAAATCTCTAAAAGAGATTAAAGTCGGGAAGAAGATTTTTATTTTGTAGAAAGAACCTCTATAAGAAGTTCTTAGTCCAAATTATTATTTTTTGGACATATTTTATGACTCATATCATGCATGAGGTGCTTTATGACCCAAAATCATAAATTTGGTATATTTGAAAGACTATTTTCTTAGATTGATTGAACCCGAAGTTAAATTCAGAAAATAAACACTGCTAAAAAAAGCCAGAATCCTGATTGTGTACCAGAAGTACAACTCATTCTGTTTCCATAAACCACTCATATGAAAGGCTCGAGCAATTATGAATGGATGAATATGATCTTATTGTTTTGATCATCGCAAAGATGAGTATTCCTCCCTTAAAGAGGATTTTTTTATTATGGCCTCATCATGATATGAGTATACAATCTTTGAATGGTAAATTCTTAAAGCACCTCATATGAGTATACAATCATTGATATATGAGGTATTTCATGCCAGAAGTTGTGAAATACATGTTATGCCCAAGAGTTATAGCATATTATCAAAATTTAAACTCATGTAAAGTAATGCGAGATTTAATGATCAACATTATGATAAGTTGGTCCCATGTTCAGAAGTGGATTGTAGAGCATTCCCATGAGCAAATGTCTGCTCTACTGTATTTGTTTTAAAGAAAATAGTGACACATTCTCTGAAGTGAACCAATCTATGGTATCACAATAGTTGGTGCTGTCATGGACTTAGTTGCAATTATATGCACGTCCATTGTCATATATCGAAGTGCATATTTATGATTCCCCGGGAAGAGGAAGACTGCAGAAGAAAAGGGGGAGAAAATAAATGCATTAACAATTGAAAAATAGCATCCCCTGTGATAATTGTTGCGTTCTGGAGCTTTATCTATTGTGTTATTTGAGAAGCTTCTAGTTGCTTAGCAGCTTTAGAGCTATGACTCCATTAATCAAATTTTAAGTCATTTGGAGAAAAAAAGGGCATTCTGTACGAAGATATCATTATGAGGGAACGAATATGGTTTGATGGGTTACATCGCCAAACAAACACCTAGTTGATGCGTTGTGTTTTTTGTATCAATTCGCAAGAGAATACTCAAAATTGTAATCAAGCCCCTGAAATGGTTTTGATGTTATATTGCTATTATGATGAATATTTGTTCATGACGTATAGTCTCTCAAAATATCCAAGCAAAATTTACCCACATTCCCAGAAGTGAATGTCATTATTCTATATGGTCCAAAATATTCTACAAGATAGTGGACTAAGTTATGGTTATGGATAGAAATAGTCATTTAAATCTCTAAAAGAGGTTGAGCTTTATCAATCAACCACGACAGTGGTTTGGATGTTATCAACCATACTTTTAGAAATATCTAAATGTTATATGAAGCCTCCCAAAAAAAAATTTTAGAAGCATTTATGTTTGATGGAGGATATAATGATCCAATTTTAAAATATTTTATTGATTGATACTAATCCCAGCAGGATTATGTTTTTTTGGGATTTTCTACTTACTACGTTCCCCGGATTGAACGACCAAATTAGCTCATTAGAATTCCTTGAAGAAAATTAGAATCATAACATATTTCTCAATGAATAATAACTCGTCGCATGGTTGTAGTGACTAGAGTTTATGAGAATATGAAAATTGGAACTGTGACACATCATATCTCATCGAGAGATAATTATAACATGGCCTTAGTTCCTGCTTGGATTTTTTTATGCCAGAAGCATAAATTGTGATGTTATTACGGTCATGAGTTTCACGTCATGAGGGGGAGATAGACCATATTGCATGACGTGAACTTTATTTTTATCTCATTTATATCCAGCTATACAGGTGTAAAGTTAGAAGTTCAATTATAGACTGAAGTCTAATTGACTAATGAGTATTTGGTTTGAAAGCATGCTAGTAGCATGTAAGGATTGCTTGTTCAAATATTATGATCTTCCAGAAGAAGATTTAGAAAGCATCCAAATCTTGTGCAATTTAAAGTCCCAAATTGAGAACACAAGATATGACAAATCCTCATGATTATGAGAAAAGAGATGATATCATCAACATTAGATCAAAGCCACCGTTGGAAAACAAATATCCCTTGAAGAGGCATGAAGCTCTTGAAGAAGCTAAGGTACCTAATTTGAGATTAATCTCACGATCTTATGGTTGATGATACTTTTATTGGAAAAGCGCTTGAAATCATATATGATTTCCATTTACCACCTGAAGTGGATGAAGTTGACTTAAAATATTTGGACATTACATAAGTCAACAAATACATGGACACAAGGATACAAGCTCTGCAGATTTATCATTGCATGGAGTATAATTAAAAATACCAAGAGTACTTGTGATGCTTGAAGAATCAATGTCCATATTGAATTAATGCGTGTAAATATACACGAGCTCTGCAGTTAATGCATGGAGCACATTTGGGAAGTACTTTGAAGTACTTTAGATGCCCATAGCATCCATGTTCGTACAAAATAACAATATATTCAAATGTCCGCACCCTAATGGTTGAATGTGTGAGACTATTGAAAGAGAAATATGTTGTAGTGCAACTGATGCCTAAATGACACAAATATTTGCCATGGTTATAATTATACTTATAACCCACAAATCCTCTATTTGTTAAGAGTGATTGTGATATTTCGTTTAGTCTAGAAGACTACGAATATAAAAGTAACTAGTTACACCAAATGATCGTATGAATCACTTTATGTGAAAATCATGGAGGTTGATACCATGAAAGATATCTAGTTGCCTGAAGCAACTGAAAGTGTACACTCGCGAGTAGTCTAGGTTCATTTGCGTTTTGTCACATATCACCTGACATTACATACAATCACATGGCATGATGACTATTGATAAACAATTTTGTTTACTATCTCTACATGGTCATGTAGTATTGCATCATATATTTGTATGTGTTTGTATGTCTATATTTTTTTTTGCCGTGAATTTATATTACAGGTCCTAAGCTCGAATGACTTGTGATGGTGTACTTCAACGAAAGCATTGAAGAAAGTGGAATGGAGATAAATTAATTGATGCTATGAAGAGGGGGAGTTTTCAAGGTTCATCCCTGAAACTATGAGGCGCTATACTCTTTTCCTTTGCTGATGTTTTTATCCCACTAGGTTTTTCCTAGAAAGGTTTTTAATGAGGCACGCAGCCAAATGTGAATTTCTGAAGAATTTCATCATCAATGAAAGTCAGCAAAGAATCTAGAAGATTCATTAAGAAAAGGAGAATGTTTATTTAGGTCTGTACTCTTTTCCCTTAGCCAAGTTTTTGTCCCACTGGGTTTTACTTGGTAAGGTTTTAACGAGGCAGACGATACAAGTTTCCAAGCACCGATGTACTCTTTTTCCTTCGTCAGAGATTTTGTCCCGCTAGATTTTTCTTGACGAGGTTTTAACGAGGCATCCTTACGGTGAATATTCTAGGGGGAGTGTTATGTAATATTGGGTTAGTTTATTGGTGAATATCCACCACATGTTGTAAGCCCATTGTAAATTGTTATTAACCCATTAGCCCGCCCTAATGCCATATAAGGAGGCTTAGGGTTGGAGACTAATACACATCTTAATACTACCTTCCCTACATCTTGTCTCTCTTTATTTCTCATCTCTAGTCTTCTCTAGATTCACAACAAAACAGTAATTACGAAACTGATTTACAGAGACTGGATTTGAATAATAACAGACTATTAACGCCTATATGCCACCAACAACAGGACAAAACGGTTTTCAAATGATCAACAGATTGTTAAGAGACAAATTAAATTCTAAACAAACTGTTAGTGGAAGTAACCCACAAAAGAACAAAGAAATGGTGACAGTCAGATATGCATATTACGAACAGACCAAAAATTTTACAACATAAATTCGGCAGTATGTTCAAAAGGAATCTGTTAATTAGAGATTGAAACACCTAGAGAAACTGAACCAAGGAATTCTAACAACCAAATGAATTGAAAATTTCAAGCAGTTGACTTCTCTATGTAACAACAAAATGAGGCGAAAATGAAAACCACTTGACACAAAAGTAATCCCAGAAACATGAGGAGTCTGAGACAAAAACCTTTAACAAAAGAAGTCGAATTACAGAAGGTAGGTACTGCAAGTAAAACTTCTTCAATAATAAATTAGAAAGGTTGTCCACCTAATTAAACGAGGGGTGACAGAGAATTAGATAAAGACAAAATTCAGTTTCATGAAACCGTACTATGGAATTGTAAACTAAAAACAGAAAAGTGGGGATACAGATAGACTAAACACAAACACGATTCTGCTTTAAGATTCTTATCAATTTTATTGACCCGAACAGATTGTGTATAATCTAAACAGTACTTGAAAATAACAAAACACATAACAAACTTACTGGTAGTGAGATTTTGTACGCTTGTACAGTTTTGGAAGACCGTTTCGTATAGAATATGAGGCTGCTTAAAGAAGATTCTTCCTCCACACTTCGTCCTTGCCGTGGAGTATTTGGACGTCTACCTCCCAGGATAAAAGCTTCCCTGTGCGGTGTTGAAAGCACAGTACGATACCCGCACACGACGAAGTAAGACTACGAAAAAAGATTTTCTGATGGAAGGTAGTAAGAGAGATACTTGTGTGTTTCTGAGATGTATCTCAATGAGGAGGACGGTAGTCCTTTTATAGGAGAACAAATGACTGTTGGGAACGGTTGTGTCTGTTCAATTTGAACTGATCAGTTGTAACTGTTGAAACCGTTGCAACTTTTAAAAATGTGTTACATAACATATTAATATATAGTTAGTATTTGGCCCAAAAAGATAAAGCCCACTAACTAGCCCAACCCAACACCGCACCACGTCACAACATGTATCCCAGCCGACTGTGGTGGTTTGACCCATAGTTAGTAAAATACGGGACGTAAATAAATCGTGGTACAGTACGTACGTGTATTATACGATTTTATGTTAAAAGTACGTTAGTAAAAGTTCGGCTTAAAAACACGGAATTTGATTAATTCGAGTATTCTATACGTACGTGTATAATTTTTATACTAGTTATTCATTCGGAATTAAAAATACAGGTGCATTTCTTAGTATTTTAGCATATAATGAGTTATTTGTGTCCCACATTGTCATATTTTAGTCAAATAATTAAAAATAATTTATAAAGCATGCCCACATGTGTATCATTATGATAAATACATTATTTACTCATGACTAACACATTACTTTGTAAAGTAATATCAAAATATTTTTGATCAAAACTTCTATAAAAAAGCTACTGCGCATTCCCTAATCTTAAGACTTAATTATTTTAAAAATTAATAGTATAACACAAAAGACTCAAGATGCATAACATGAATATATATATATATATAGCTATTTTCAAAATACTTTTACAGTTTTATAATAAATACTTGTAAATCTTTATACTAATAAATATTTATAATAAAGAAAAAATTATTCTTTACACTATTACTCTGTCAAAAAAATATTTATAGTAAGGAAATAGTAAGAAAATATTTAATAATAACTAATTACTATAACTGATAGTATTTAGGATATTCGCAAGTATTAAAACGTTAAATACGAGTATTAAACTTTTTTAGTCAAAAGTTCGAGTATTTTTCATTAGGTCCAGCAATAGTACGAAATACGGAAGTATTATTCATTTGTACGTACGGACGGGTATTAAACGGAAAATTCGGAGTATTTACTAACTAGGGTTCGACCTTTGCCCAAGTTTCTTCCTCATCAACGATGTGATATACTCTCTCTCAACCCAATGATCAACGACTCATTTTGAGCGCTTAATTTGATCATTCATTACTTCATAGTATTTGACGAGTGAGTTACCGAAACGATCACCAATGTACCTAATTTACAACTGTGTGTTCGGTGTCATCAACTCTTGAGCGAGTCGGGTGAAAACCAGACTCAAAATAATATTGTCAAAAACCTACTTTTACCAACAGTATGAACCGACCCTTGCCTTGGGTTGACACGTTTACCACTGAAAACCATACCCGCCACTCTGTAACCTGTTTTAACTCCCCCACACATCTTGCATCCTCATCTGAAATCCAGAAGGAACAATAAACTATTGAAGATCCAATTCTAGTGGAGAGAGCTCTCCTTAATTAAGAGTTTGCCTCGCTAAACACTTTGCAGCTCGATTTGCCAGCACTCCCAACTTCATTCTTACTCTATTGTTTCTATTACATATTAATTTTAGGAGCGCTTGTCATACAGTAGGGTGAATACATACATAGGGACTTGCTTCATGTATCCGAATCAAAGAGACCGAACATCTAAACACAACAGTCTAGTCCATAAGATCTTCCGCCTTTGTAGAAGGCATGTGTATTTGGCTGTTACACAAAGTAGAAACCCCGCTTAAGTCTTAACCATCAGTTCCAAGGTGTGGTTTCCTGCATAGTGCATATCCAGCCCCTCTAGTTTGCTTCTATCAGGTTCCAACCATTTACATCTTTGACCTCCCCCTTTATTCTCAATCATAAACAACATCCGAATGATAAAACACACACACACATATAGATATGATTCATGTATAAACCGATCTATACTTGCTTAAATGTTGAGAATAGGACCTAGACTACTATTAAACTTAAAATTAATTCTACCAGGCTGCAACTGGGTGCTAGCTCAGTGATAGAGCGTTTGAATCCCTTACAAGACGTCTCGGTTTTGAACCCGGCTATATGATGTAATTCTCAAAAAAAAAAGTTACCAGGGAAAATTTCCTTTCTATAATTCGTGTGTACTCGCATCACTTCTTCGTCTTTTGCTTGTAGGCATTTTTCTGTCTTCTTATTTAATCATACTCCAGTAACCTGTTTCATCCCTTTTCATAGTTACTGTGTAATCGGAATCAACTTTTTCCACATAAGATGCTTGACCTCTCGAGTCTAATTCCTCCCAACCATATCCAACTGGTTTTACTAATGTTTCTTCATACACAACCCCGCTCCCCATGTGTTGAGTGCTTGTAATATCAATATGCAATTCAGATACCGTGTCGTATATGATTATGTCTTCACTATAATATCTCATAGCCTTGATCAGGAGTTTACTTCTCTGATTTCCTACAAAAAACAACGGCAAAACGCCACGCGAAAGGTCAGCTCCCTTGATTCTGAACAAAATAGACCATGATTCCTTCACCCCATACTCCATCATTCCCAAGACTTGGACTGTTGTATCTCGTTGTCCATAACCTCCTTCTTCAGGTCGGGTCATACATAGGCATCCATTTAAGACCCCCAAACCACCTGTAACAAAAATACCACCCCTTTCCCTCTGCAGACGAGGAGGCATGGGTAACTCAACAAATTCATCAATCTTTGTGTCAAAATAAAGCACTGCGCGTGGATCGACTTCAAAGTAACTAGAAATATACCAATGGAGACGATTGTTAAAAACAGGCCCTGAATTGACAGACCTGACATCATAAGGGAATCTGATACGTGTCCAGGTTCTGTTTCTGGGGCTACCCACAGCAACAAATTCTCCACCCCAACCTGGATCGCTATGAGCTAGGGCCAACACGATCTTGTATTCATTGTTTTCTGAATCAAAACAGAGGCCTCCAACAATGCTGTATCCTTCCGGTAGATTGTCAGATAATTGGCTGTAAGAGAATAACTTCTTCTTGCAGCCAAGAGAGGGGTTCCACAAGAATAAGTCGTCAAAATACCCAATAAGCACCAATCCATTACAAGAACCATATATCTTAATCATCGGTTTGCATCCCCACGGAATATCATCATCGCTAAGGTCTTGGATATCTCCAGTGGTTTGATCAATGGATTGAATCGAACAAGGATTCGCCACATAACTGGATGATTCCTTGTAATCATCATCATCATCATCATCATCATCATCATCATCATCATCATCAGAGTTATAAGGATCAGGGCCTGAGTTGATAATAAATTTTCGTCCTTTGGTAATCCAAGAACGCCATCTTTTAGAAACGCACCTGAATCGTAGCAGAGAATGAGCAGGCAGATTTGGGAGTATACTGAGGACGATCTCTTCGGGAATGTATCGAGCTTTTGCGCCCATCTACTCCTCCTTCGAGATATATGTCTCTTCCGCCACTGTACGCGCTGCTAGGGTTAATGTTTCTAACTAACGCCAAAGAGATATAGTGTGAACCAAGAATATATTCAGGGATATCTATTCAAATTCACCTACCCAAGTTCTTTTATATGGGCATTTAGGTGGGCTAACGGGCCAACAAAACAATTATCCATGTTTCAAAATCACCTACCCAAGTTCTTTTATCTATTCAAAATCACCTATTATATATATGGCTTATAGTATGTGGATATTCATTAATAAATTAGACCATATTTTATAGCACTCCCCAATAAATCATCACTACTTATGATATCTCGTTAAAGCATTGTCACGAAAAATTCAGTGGAACAAAATCATTGACTAAGAAAAATTAGTACATCTAGTGAATTTTATTTGTCAAGTATCGGAGATGACATTCTTTTAGAACAATCTGAATAATCTTAATTGTCTCGTTAAACACTACTTAGGAAAACTCCATTGGACAAGAACCTAAGTGCAGGAAAAAATAGTGCAGCAATAGCATTTCGATTTATTCTCTTTCTTTGTAACCTCGTTGTACATGATAAACAAATTCATTGCAAAAACACAAAAACAAAGTATCTAACAATAGGCGACTATAAATTATACTAATTATAAGGAATTTGCACCTAAAATTATTTGTGAGTGTAGATTTTTGATTTGCTTCAGGTAAATAATATTTCTCACGGGACCAACCTCAATAAAACTTTATGAATTTATGAGTCATACGATCGTGTTTGTAACTAATTACTTCCAAAGCATGTTTTGTTGTTTTGTAGTCTCCAAAACTAACAAAAAATTACCATCATACTCTCCATGAGATGACTATACTTATGAGACTTCATTATAATCTATACCATATCATGTTTCTCATATGTGAGTCTCACGGTTGAAAGCGGACATAAAATTTAAACATGAGTCAGCAAGTTGATTGCAAACATATTACCAAAATATGTCACACGCTTAACAATGAAAATGTAGACTCAACATATATCCCTAGCTTAGCAACGAATGCTAAATATCTACAAATATAATATAGTTTACGCTTCAAGTATTCTAAGCACATTAATAAACAGTCAATAATATTAATATAGTTGAATACTTTTGTAACCCGAGTAACTGTGTATGCACCTGTTGACTTTGTTTTTGTCCAATAATATGTAGTCAACACTCTCCTTCATAATAAATTACATCTATCAAAGCGCTTTCTCAGACTACTATCTCTTTCAGGGCATTCATCTACTTGCATTTGTTTTTGATCAACTATTGATGATGTATATATGAACCCTCAAGATTTCTATAGAATCTTGCGTTCTTAATTTGTAGAGAATCATATCCCAGCATAAATCAAATACTTTCTATTTCATATGTTTCTTCTGGAGAATCATAGTAATTACACAAGCAAACCTTTCAGGCTTAAATCTTATATCCGCTACTAAAACTAACACTGAAAATGGCGGTTTAAAACTGCTGAAATTTTGATAAAAATCGCCTTAAATCAGATATGACGGTTTTTTGGAAGATTTTCAATGTGCTGAAAAGTTGTCATTAACGGAAAAAGCGGTTTAAACCAACGTTAATTTGTTTCCCGCAGTTTGCGAAAATTGCATTAAACCTAACAATTACTTTGCAGCATCGTCAGTTTAATAAACGACCTTATATATAAAAAATAAGTCATAATAATTTTGATACTTTTTACTGCTTTTATTATTTCATATTTAAATTTTTTTATCCAGAAGTCTAGATCAAATAAAAAAATTCCATATCAGATCATGAACTTGAAGAGCATAAGTGAACCCATATCGTGTGAGAGGGAAAGAGAGGGGGAACAAGCAAAGAGAGGGGGAGAAATGTCAGTTTTGGGTCGCCGAAAAAGTAGAGGTAGCAACGGCGGCGGGGCTTCTAGTTGTGCTGTCTACATCTGAAGAACATAAGTGAACCCATATCGAGGGCTTCGGAGCTTCTTTCGAAGAGAAAGAGAAAATAGAGGGAGAAAATGATGGGAGAGAGATGGAGTAGATTGATGGTGGCGGCCAAAGGTAAATAACATGGTGTGGAGGAGAGTTACTCGGTGGTTGTGGTGGTGAACGACGGTGAAGAAGATGGTATCAACTGGTGAGAGAGGGAGGGAGGGGGAGTGTGAAGGAGCCGTCTGGAGTGGAGAATAGAAGGTGGGAGGTTACATAAGGTAGGGTTTATATACGGCTGTTAAGTACTTAAAATTGCGTGTTTTAGTATGTTAACGAACTCTTCATAACTTGCTAATATGTGTAATTTATCTATTTTATCTCTCTTTCTAGACTTATGCTTGTTTTCGTAGTTTTGGTTGTTTTTCCCTAATTTTGTAGGTGAAGACGTACTTTAAAACGCAAGACGCGAGCTAGGGGGAGCTTAAACGATGAATTTGAAGAGGATTTGCGGCTCAAGAGCATGAAGAAGGGACTTGGATGACGTAATTTGAAGAATAGTTGAAGATTTAAGGGCCTATTTGAGAAGACAAGAAAAGAATTGGGGTCATTATTGAAGATCTAGAAGTCAAAAGTGAAGGTCAAGGGCCAAAAAGATAAGTTTTTAACGGAAGTGGGGCTTAAGTGCAAGTTTCTAAACCTTTTAATGGCTATTTTGAAGGGTATTTAACGGACTAGGGGTGTTTATGCAATTTTACAAAATGTTTAAAGATGAAACGGGGGTCTTTTAAAACATATCATCAAACAGTGGAGGGTCAATATGCAATTTTGGCCAAAAGCTCTTCACAAGACGCGTCTTCTTCCTTTCTCACGACGCAGGAGAAAGAGAAGCCTCCATGGAAGCTTCGAACGAAGCTTTGGCCAGCCCATAACCGGACCAAATCGCCACCAAATCGCGTGAAACCGGTCTCATTCTTCTCCTTGTCCAATCCTCTTCCTAACCCACTTCTCAATTCGGCCCAAGAACAACCCTAACGAAAAGTCACAAATCAAACCTAGGGTTCATGAGCTCTACAAATCAACAATTCAGAGGTCATCAGTCGAATTGGAGGGTGGGGATACATTATTGGAGGCCAAGGAAGCTCAAAGAAAAGTCTATAAAAGCTGGTTTGAAGAATTCAAGCATCTCTCTTCTCTGACCCGTCGGCTCACAGTGACGCCTCTGTTTTTGGGTTCGTTGTTCTCCTCTCTCCCTCTACGATTTCACCAGGTTCTGGTCTTGTTCTTGAGCTCCTGAGCTCTATCTTGAGCATCTTCAGGGCTAATAACAAGAGAAAGAGGAAGAGAGGGAGAGAGGAGACGATTTTGGAGCTACTTTTCTGGGTTTGTATGCTGCTCTGTTCAGTGCTCTGTTCTAGGTACTGCAACAGCAGTTGCTGCAGCAGCAGCAGCTTAATATGGGTGATTTGGTAGTTTAGTATTGTAGTTGGAAGTGATTATTGCTTAGTTTGTGTAGTTTTGAATCAAATTAGGTGGTTGTTCTTCAATTTTTTGTAGTTGAATCAAGTGTTTGGGATTGAATTAGTGGCAAATGTATTGGTGCTATCAAGTATAAATTCAAGTTTTGATTATTGAAAGTTAAATTTCTCTCAATCCCTCTTGAATTTTCTATTATGTCTAGCTAATTCAATTTGCTTGGGTGATTTGGGACTATCTAGTGTCTAAATCTCTCTATTGATTCAAGTTGAACTTCAAGGATGAATGGGTTGAATTGGGTTCACTTGAATGCTTAGTGCAATGTTCAGATTTCTCTTGTTGAAGTATATGATGCATTGAATAGGTAGATGTGTGAATACTTTTGACGTGTTTGATTTGAAGTTGCATTTGAGTGAGAGGAACTCATCAATCCTAAATTTGAGAAATCGAGTTCTAGTTAGGTTATTTGAGTGAGAATTTACAAATCTCATTTGTTGCTTGATCTTTCATGTGGAAACACCTACGTGTGTTTACATATGGTTGATTCTTGAAACACTTGAAATTTGGGGAATCTCATTTGAATAGCCTCTTTAGTGCTTGATTAGCGTGTTGGATTTCCACACTTCTCTTGTCGCGAGTTGGATTGCAATGAGCAATCACTTCTTGAGATACTTGTCTTGTGGATTGACACGTGCAATGTGAGAACCGGGCTTGAATGTAATAGGAGGATTTGTCACTCGAGAAACCGATGATCCCTAGCCCCTCTCTACTTTCATTTCACTTAGTTTCTTAAATTGTAGCTCTAGTAGTCGTGTACTTTGTTCTTAAACTGAAACCTCAACTTGCTCCATCAATTGATTTTGGTGGATTTGATAGCTTGGCAAGCTTTAAAGCCATTGAGAAATTTCATTTAATTACTCTAGTCGTTTTCAACTCATTAGTATAGTAAGTCATTATCTAAACCTCCTCTCCTTGTGGATTCGACTCCGGACTTACCGGATTTTATTACTTGAGACGATATCCTATACTTGGGATTTTGTCGAACAAGTTTTTGGCGCCGTTGCCGGGGAGAGGCTAGGCTTTATATTTGATTTGCTTTACGTTCTTAGTATTTTTCTTGACATTTTATCTAGTTGCTTGTGGTTAGTAAGCTTGTTAGATTCAAGAGGGCTTGTGAAATTCATCAAGTACCTCTCATCTACTTGCTTGAAAAAAAAATGTCTCATGAATATGTTAATTTTGGTGAGAGGCGGCATAACATTCCTTCATATCCTTATTATCATGCATTTACTAGACATGAAAATAATTCTAAGGAATCAATGCGTTCCAAACGTGAGCGTGCTTACAAAAATGGTGATTATTCCCCTAAGAATGATTATTCTTGGCAAGATAGTAGGATACTAGATTACACATCTCATGCTTCTTGTGAACAATCACCTCCCTCAAACACTTACATGTTTTTGAACTCTCATGATTCTTGCACTTATCAATATAATGATATGATGTGTGAATCAAGAGGAGTTAATCATGTTGAGAGGGAATCGTTTGTGAATGATGAGCTAAATACGCCTATAAGTGATTCTCTATATGAGAAAGTTCAAAAGTTTATTCAAAATAATAATGAAATTATGGAATCACTAAGAGAATCACGAAGAGAATTAGTAGAATCATCTTCTCATTTGGAGGATAGAGTGAGTTCCTCATATTCACAATCGCATGATGATTCTCTTGCATATAGTTCTCACTTGTCACAAGACTCACCATCACACGAGCCTCAAGTTCCTATTCACACACATCACGAGCTTGCTCAAGATCAAATTTTGGATGATGTGTTTGATGATGGAGTTGTTGCTACTAGGATAGGTGATTGTATTCATTTCTCATTTGCACATTCTAAGGAAGCATGTGATAGTGATGTTGGTAGTGAAATTGAAGTTTTTGATGATGACTCTTCAACCCATGACATGAGTGAAGCCATTTTGGATGACTCACATAGTGACAATTGTGAGGAGGAGTCGCAAAATGAAAATCACTCATGTGATGAGTGTAGACACACAAAAATTACGGCCAATTAAAAAGTGCCACGTGTCTATTATTGCATATTTAAATTAGCGGGATCAAATTGTAATTGCGGTCAAATTAATATCTCTAAGCATTAATTATTGGAGGACTAAATTGTAAATCATACCAAACCTTATTTGCAATTAAGGACTGCGTATGGCGATGCCACATCACTACATGACAAGGTTGCGCGTCAGCAAGTAAAATGGTGCCACTTGTCAAAGTGATGCAGTTATCAAGACTAGCAAGTCCAACCAATCATGATGCGCCACTTGTCAAATTGATGCAGAAAATAAATAAATAAATAAATAAATAAATAAATAGTAATATTTATTTTCATCCTTGGCCAACAAGTCGGCCATGCCTATATAAAGGAGCCATCCCTAGGCATAAAAAACATAATTCGATCTTGCAAGAAGTAGAGAGCTCTGAAGATCAAGCTGCTAAAGCCCTGAAGAGTTCATACATCCAACAACAAGATCGTCACCAAGTTCTTCAAGACACTCGAAGATCTTCAAGCAAGTTCTTCGCGTTCTTCAAGACCTTCAACGCGTTCTTCACCGAAATCGAAGAACGCCTAATCGTTCGATCTGAGATCAAGCTGCGAAACCCTCGTTCGAAGTTCAAGGAGAAGAATCAGAGGATTTGTAATTTCTGTTTAGAAATTCGTTACATAGATTGTAATCCGCTACTTTAATTACATCAATAAAATATTTGATACTCCGAATTTATCGCTTTTGTTTTCATTAGCATAAAATTTGTGTGTACAAATTTTGGAATGCCCAGTGGGACTTCTCTGCCTCTCATCTCTTCTCCTCAAATCCATTCATCCTCCACGTATTGTGATGGCTCCCAAGAAAGATTCTCAAGATCCACCACTCAAGATTGGAGGACATAAACCTTCTACCAATGTGGCTGAGTCAGTCCTCAAAGACATTGGTCCCGTCACTCGAAGCAGGTCTAAGGCATCAAGTGATGTGATTCTTTCAACAAAGTCATCCACAAAGGTCTTCTCAAATTGGGGGCAACCGTTGCGTAAATAAGAAGTCAAACTACTGCAAAGACGAAGGAAGGGTGCTCGTTACTCCAAAGAATAAGAGGGTCCAACTCCAAAGTAAGCCAACCCTGTATCATGCTCGTCATAAATCTTCATTTAATAACTCGAAGGTGCTTGAAGTGAACGAGGTATGGAAAAGGAAGAAACTCCAGCCATTGGAGCTCTCTTTAGACAAGTCGACGATCTCCTTAAATCATGAAATAACTCAAGATCGAGGAGTCTTCCAAGGGATGAAGCTAAATATGCCATCTCCGAGTGAAGTTAAAGCAATCCAATCACAGAAAAGAAATAATTCAAGTGTGAAGACACTAATCCTTTCTTTACGTCAATGGCCACGAAAGATTCCGTCTGCAAATCGAAGATGGGACGAAGTGATGCGAAGGGCATGGATTGCACTCCTCCAATATCAACAAATTGATACTAGAATGCTCTTGGATACGAGCATAAACTTTCTCAATATTCACATATGAAGATTGTTTATCGCTCCTGGATACGAGGATAAACTTTCTCAATCTTCACATATGAAGATTGTTTACTGCTCCTGGAAAAGAGCATAAACTTTCTCCGTCTTCTCATATGAAGATTGGTCACCGCTCCTGAGGCATGAGCATAACCGCTTCACAACTCCTTTAGTACGAGTATAAACTGCTTCACAGCTCTAGCACGAGCATAAGTTGCATTACCGCTCCTTTAGTATGAGCATAAACTGCATCACAACTCCAGCAAGAGCATAAACTACACTACCACTCCTTTAGTACGAGCATAAACTGCATCACAACTCCAGCAAGAGCATAAACTACACTACCACTCCTTTAGTACGAGCATAAACTGCTTTACAGCTCCTAAGGCATGAGCATAAACCGTTTCGCTACTCCTTGCACACAAGAGTATAAACTGTGAACGCACCCAAATCGAACTACGTTTGACTTGATCCTCAAAAGGGTACGTAGGCAACTTAAGGCATCACCTCGAGTGCAGTCATAACCGCCAGAACATCTTCTTCTCCCACAAAATCAGAAGTGTTGGAATCGGTAAAATCTTCCACGACATGGTGGTTATTTACTTGAACGCGATCACGGTGGTACCTTTACTTGAATGATCTTCATAGTCACCCCTTTTCTAGGACCTCTGAACTCATACAGCGCAGGTCATTCGTCAGCGCAGATCGGTTTGTTCCGGTATTATCACGTACTCGTAAAAGAGAATTGGTGCCGGACCGCAATTGAGGAATTGAGAACGCCATTGCTAGGATCTCTGAACTCGTACAACGCAGGTCATTCGTCAGCGCAGATCGGTTTTTTCCGATATTAACACGTACTCTTAAAAGAGAATTGGTGCCGGACCGCAATAAAGCAACTGAGATTGCCTTTGCTAGGACATCAGAACTCGTACAGCGCAGGTCATTCGTCAGCGCAGATCGGTTTGTTCCGGTATTAACACGTACTCGTAAAAGAGAATTGGTGCCGGACCGCAATAGAGAAACTGAGAACGCCTTTGCTAGGACGGCGATTAAACAACTGAGAACGTCTTCACAAAGCAAAAATACTGGACCGAAGTAGAACGTCTAACCATAACTCTGAGAAATGGCAAGGCTCTGCTGAAGATAAAAGAAAAGACTGAGAGAGATTCCTATCAGGTGATTTCCTCATAGCTAATATGGGTTGCTCAATTGAACATGTAGCAGATAACCAGGTGCTGAAGGATACCTCCATATTCAATATGTGGCTGTCATGGGTAGTTCCAAATAAATAATTATGATTGGCAATTGCCTCTTCAAAATACAAGATCCAAGCCTTTTTTGTACTTGCTGTACGAAAGAGATCACACCTACTGACCTACATATACAAAAGAAGACAAACAAAACAAATTGGGCAAAGAAGATGCAACACGTCATCCATTAACAAAGACTTAAGAGCTTTGACATGCATATGTATCAAGTACATGCCGGAAGAAAAGAAGAAGAAGGAGACGTCGTTACCTCGGCTTTTTCTTGTAATCCTATAGGATGAAAGGCTCACTATCCTGCAAGGGGCTGTCGTGATTGAAAAAAGTTAGATCTTACCTGCGACCATAGTCGCACTGACAACTAGAGTCAACTGCGATTACTACAAGAAACCAGATGTTATGGCTAAGGATTTTGCTAATCACAGGACCTGGGCAAGTAGAATATCGATCGATTCTGGTTCAAAGAAAAATATTTTATCCTCCCAATTATATTCAGTAGCTTCAAAGATCGTCCCGACAGAAAAATATTTTATCCACAAATAAGAACAGAGAAGCTCCCAGCCAATGTTGTTAGGGAAAGAGGTTTGTTGCTTTGTCTAAACTTGGCACACGAAGGCGAAATTATAGTAGGTACATAGAACCTGCAAACAGTTCCCAATATCTTTGTATATGTACGTGTATGCATGTTCTCATGAATAGGTATGATACATATCTAATGAGCTGCTTTATAAGCTTGTAAAGCAATTGCTACACCAAATTTAACTTATGGGTTAAATTTAGAGAATTAATGAAGCTAGAGAAAGCAAAGGGATATACCCCTTTATATGGTGCACTAATGTTGCCATCAAGCTCCATATGCTGCAAACAAAGCACTAGGCGGAAACAAAAATCTTAGTCGCGATTTTAGAGCGTGTCACTCCGGAGAGAAGCAATGAAGAGGCTGCGTCCTTATTTAATCCAAGGATGGCAGCGAAGTTCTGTAAATAAATGTTCTACTCGCTTTTCCATTGTAAGGCATTGTTCCTAAGTCTCCTCGTCAACGAAATTAGTGAGGCACCAGTTATAAGTAAACAACAAAAGAAACAGAGCCACCCTTGAATCTTGCCAAGAGAAGAATCAAGCTTATTGTTACAGCAAAAGGGAACAAGGGCGCCACCACAAATAAAGTGGTAAAATCCGTTGCATATGCTACCAGGAGCAGCCGAGCGGTAACAACAATAAGGAAGCTAAACGTATCAACGCTGTAATCGGGATGTCCTCAAGTCTCTTCGAGAAGCCTATACCCAGTGAGCTACGCCAAAAGTAAAGAGGCGTATAACCTAATCAAAGGGCCGAAACATAGCGACAACAATTATTCCACTGAGAAAGCAAAAGCAGGGGAAAAGAAACAAGTTAAAAACGACCTGACCCCAGCTCAGTCTCCGATCGCTGAAGATATCTCAAAATATGCATGACGAGTAAAAAGAACAAAGAGAACTTGTTACCAGAGCATAAAGAAACAAAAACATAAAGCAACTTGAAAGGCCATATGCAGTGCTCAGACCATATGCATGTTTGAATGCAGAGAAACCTTAGAGCATCTCCCACAGTGCACCAAATCCTATATTTGATAGTAAAATTTGGTGTTTTTAGCCTCCCACAACAAATCATCAAATCACCAAATCACCAAAAAAATGGTGATTTTTTTGTAGGCCTCCCACAGTCGTTGACCAAAAAAACACCAAATCACCAAATCCTATATTTGGTGTAGCTTTTGTGAAATGGTGAAGTGCATCTCCCACACTACCCTCAAATCCTATCCTATATCACCAAATTCTATTTTTACCATCAAATTTGATGACAAAAATAGGATTTGGTGTAATCTACACCAAATTTTTAATTAGTTTTTAGGGTATATTTTCACATTACTTTATGGTAATAATATGCTCTAATGTAATAGTGTAGCATTTCGTCTTTAGAGTATATACATCATCCGTTTTTCTTCTCCCACTTTGTATAATATGCTTTTGAGCCATAGCGTGTTACATAATATTTTGAGCATCATGTTGCGGGATGATAAAATGAAATAACTAATGTAGTTGCAACGGGTTTGGCCGAACATAGTACATTGATGTTAAACTTCAAGAACTTCAGTAAACTTCTTGTACATATGGGATAATCATGGTCAAATATATTAGAATGGTTAATTTTAGATTTTTTGAAGTGTTATTTAATCATTTTATAATTTTGTGTAATATTGTTTAGGTAATAAAATATTTTTTTATTTTGATAGTTATGAAATTCATGATTTGGTGATAAATTTGATGATTTGTTGTGGGAGGCCAAAAATACCATTCTCTAAATTTGATGAAATGGTGAAATAACTATTTGATGTAAAATTTGGTGAAAACTGTGAAAGACCAAAAGCTCTATTTTTCCACCAAAAATGGTGAAATGGTGTTTTTGAGGGTTAACTGTGGGAGGCCAAACCATTTTTCTCCATCAAATATAGGATTTGGTGTAAAATTTGATGTCAACTGTAGGAGATGCTCTTACAAGCATGTACAATAATGAAGATGCAGCTTATTATGCTTGTAAAAAAGGCACAACTCAAGAAAAAAAAAAAGAAGCGAGAACGAGAAGGTTGAATAGAAGGAAACCTTTTTCACCAGATGGTTTCGAGTTTGTCCTCAACTTGCTGGCGGGACTATCGCAGGCATTGAAACTTTGCCACGAATTAACTGACTCGCTGTTGCGGCAACAATAGCAGAGAAACATTGTGGAATCGGCAATGGCAAGAACGGCTAATGAAGCCGTGTACCAGCAGCTGCAACGAAGGATCGAAGGCAAGCTGTGAAAGCAAGCAGCAGAAAGGAAACAAGGCGGCAACCGAGTTAGCCACCTTGAAGCTCGCCAAATAAAGCGGTAAAAGTTGTTGCATAATCTACCGGCAGCAGCAGGAAAAGAAGAAACTGCAGAGAGATCGATGCTGAAATCCTGAAACGATGTAAAGAGACCAGCGTTAGAAGAAGATAAGCAGAAAAAGCATTAAAGAAGAACAAGAGGACAACGTTAGAACAACATCAGTGGTCTCAAGAAAAGTAACTTGCAACCTCTCTTTTTATAGGACACACAAGGCGGCTGTGAGTTTCCTTGTTATTGTTGGAATCCTTGTCCTTGCTAGAGGTGTTGTGATGCAAGGCAAACTATACCATGTAATCGAGCACCGCTCAAACTCAAGTTATCATGATAACATTGGTTCCCAGGTCCTATTCTAAACAGGAAGTCATAATTGGATTACTTCCGCATGGGATTGATTACATACATGTCATATGGACACAAAAAGATTGAACTCAATTCTTTTGGGCCCGTTAAACTTTGGCTGAAATATGAGATCAAGTTTGGATTGTCGATTTCAATCAACGGAATCAAGGTCAAAGCTAATTGTTCGAGACTCGTTCGCCAACAAGCTCAAGCGGCAAACAAGCCTCGAGGGGGCATTTGTAGACACACAAAAATTAAGGCCAATTAAAAAGTGCCACATGTCTATTATTGCATAATTAAATTAGCGGGATCAAATTGTAATTGCGGTCAAATTAATATCTCTAAGCATTAATTATTGGAGGACTAAATTATAAATCAGACCAAACCTTATTTGCAATTAAGGATTGCGTATGGCGACGCCACATCACTGCATGACACGGCTGCGCATCAGCAAGTAAAATGGTGCCACTTGTCAAAGTGATGCAGTTATCAAGACTCGCAAGTCCAACCAATCATGATGCGCCACTTGTCAAATTGATGCAGAAAATAAATAAATTAATAAATAGTAATATTTATTTTCGTCCTTGGCCAACAAGTCTGCCATGCCTATATAAAGGAGCCATCCCTAGGCATAAAAAACATAATTCAATCTTGCAAGAAGTAGAGAGCTCTGAAGATCAAGATGCTAAAGCCCAGAAGAGTTCATAAATCCAACAACAAGATCGTCACCGAGTTCTTCAAGACACTCGAAGATCTTCAAGCAAGTTCTTCGCGTTCTTCAAGACCTTCAATGCGTTCTTCGCCGAAATCGAAGAACGCCTAATCGTTCGATCTGAGATCAAGCTGCGAAACCCTCGTTCGAAGTTCAAGGAGAAGAATCAGAGGATTTGTAATTTCTGTGTAGAAATTCGTTACATAGATTGTAATCCGCTACTTCAATTACATCAATAAAATATTTGATACTCCGAATTTATCACTTCTGTTTTCATTAGCATAAAATTTGTGTGTACAATGAGTTAGAGGTCAAATTTGATGCTACCACTAGTGAAGGGAATGTAGACTTGTCTTGTGCTCTAGAAGAGCCTAGTACTTACCGGAGTTCCTATGATATTGATTGTGACGAAATTGAAGTTTTATTGGGAGGTACTCCGGTTAGTATTGACATGTCTAATGAAGATCTGGGGAGCTATGCTCATATTTGTGACAAAATTGAATTTTGCTTGAATGCTCCCTTGGATTCTATCATTATGGAAGATGTGCCTAAGGGTTTGGATGAGGCTTCAAGTTCTCAAATTATTTTAACTCCCACTTGTGAAGCCCCATCCCCAAATCCATATGACTTATTTAAAAGTGATGAGTTTGAGGATTCACAAGTTGCCACCATCTCTCAAGTTTTGATTTCAAGTAAAAATTTGGCAACTTATGAAGACCCATTCTATGATTCAATTCATTTGAGGATTTCAAACCCTTTTCTTAAGATGATGCATGAAATAAACACTTGCTCTAGATTGATCGTTAGATTTTGTTTGCATCTCTTATTCATCTTTTGTGTCTTGCCCCTACTTCTCCTATCTATTCTAATTGATGAATCAAACTTTTTAAAGGAGAGGTACTTTTCTAAGAATGAAGTAGGGGCATGGCATGGAAAGAAATTTTCAAGATTGGGAGTTGGATAGCATCATTTATTTTTTCCACCTCCCTAGTTGTAAATAAATAAATTAGTTTATCTATATTTCTTGCATTTTTTTTACCATTTTGTAGGTTGCTCTTGGAGGAGGATTTGTGCTTGGTGGCCAAGAAAGCTAAAATAAGGTCTATATATCCCTTATCTTTTATATGAACTTGTATGCTCTTCCATTGTTCTCACACATTGAGGACAATGTGACATTTTAGTTTGGGGGTGGGGGGTGGGGTGGGGAGTAGATTTTATTTCTTTCTTAAATGGTTACTAGCATGCTTTTTCTTCATTAGTGATTTACATGAAAAATACAAAAACTGAAAACTTTGAAAAAATCATAAAAATTGAAAAATTGAAAATTTTGAAAAAAAACGTGTGTGAACCTTTCATGAGAAGCATCACTCTTTCCCCGTGTCAAACCATAGGTTTTCTTTTCTTTGGTAGTTTTATTTTTTCCTTTCATCTTGAGTCTAGATTTTTATTTTCTTCTTTCATAGATTTATCGAGTCTTAGGAAGTTATAGTTGAGTCACTTATTTGAAAAAAAAAGAAAAAAACTTGAAAAATGAAAAAAAAAAATGAGAAAAAGTGAAAAGGGGGGATTTTAGAAAGCTAGATGTTTTTAAATAATGAATCTCTTAGTCCATGTTCTTTTTTATTTTTATTTTAGAAAGGAATTATTTGCTTATACTCAATACATCTACACCAATATCCCACATTCCGCGATCTCATGCGTTCTCACAAAACGACACACTAAATTTATGTTTCATGTCTAAGTCCTTCAAGCTAAGTTGATCACATAAACTTTGACGTCTTCTACTTTTGATAAAGGGTGCATTTTCTAAAGCTATTTGAACTTCACAAAAGGATTTAATTCTAATCGTTTTTGCGGTGGAAACTTGTAGCCCATTGGAGTGGTGGTTACCAATGACACCCCATGCGATGTCTAAGAAATAGAGGGGTGTCCGGGGATAATGTTACGTCACCACCTCGATAGCTCCCTTGGTTTAGCTTAAAAAGCCCACTCGCTTGTATATTCCTCTGTTTTGTTGTGGGTCTTGGAGGGCCTTCGATTGGAGGTGAAAAAAAAATGTCAATGCTATAAATTTCGAAAAAAAAAAATGAAATTATGATAATTCGCTCCACCTCCCAATCCACAAAAGGATCATACATGCCCACAACCACATCCCCCATTCTAAAACTCGTTTTTGTTCAAAGCTTTGGAAGTCCATCCTACATGGTGCTTTTGAACAAGTATGAGAATGTCTAGTTTCATGTAATCCTTATTTTTGAAGGCATACTTTCTCGCAAATTGGACTTAATTAACAAGTTTTGTGGATCGCATGAGTCACCTTCTACCAAACACCGCCCACATTTGTATGAGTATATGCTTAGACGTCCATAGGCTTCTTTCTCAATCTTTGTGGACTTTGAGAATTTATTTGAGGAGACATTTGTGAATTCTTCTTTTTTCCCACAAAAAAAATTAAAATTAGCTAGTAACTCTTAGTATTTTTATTTCTTTGGGTTCTAACTTAGGATATATAATGTGTGTGTGCGTTTTTGTAAATATTTGAGTCTAGTTTCGAAATGAGTCAAGCCTTGTCTAGTTGAGTGTGTGTCTCTCATGATTGGTTTTTCACTAGTTTACTACTTGTATCGCTCTCTTTACTCGAGGACGAGCAAAAGGCTAGTTGGGGTGTGTGTTAAGTAATTAAAATTGCGTGTTTTAGTATGTTAACGAACTCTTCATAACTTGCTAATATGTGTAATTTATCTATTTTATCTCTCTTTCTAGACTTATGATTGTTTTCGTAATTTTGGTTGTTTTTCCCTAATTTTGTAGGTGAAGACGTACTTTAAAACGCAAGAGGCGAGCTAGGGGGAGCTTAAACGATGAATTTGAAGAGGATTTGCGGCTCAAGAGCATGAATAAGGGACTTTGAGGACCTAATTTGAAGAATAGTTGAAGATTTAAGGGCCTATTTGAGAAGACAAGAGAATAATTGGGGTCATTATTGAAGATCTAGAAGTCAAAAGTGAAGGTCAAGGGCCAAAAAGACAAGTTTTTAACGGAAGTGGGGCTTAAGTGCAAGTTTCTAAACCTTTTAATGCCTATTTTGAAGGGTTTTTAACGGACTTGTGGTGTTTATGCAATTTCACAAAATGTTTAAAGATGAAACGGGGGTCTTTTAAAACATATCATCAAACAGTGGGGGGCCAATATGCAATTTCGGCCAAAAGCTCTTCACCAGACGCGTCTTCTTCCTTTCTCACGACGCAGGACAGAGAGAAGCCTCCATGGAAGCTTCGAACGAAGCTTTGGCCAGCCCATAACCGGACCAAATCGCCACCAAATCGCGTGAAACCGGTCTCAATCTTCTCCTTATCCAATCCTCTTCCTAACCCACTTCTCAACTCGGCCCAAGAACAACCCAAACAAAAAGCCCCAAATCAAACCTAGGGTTCATGAGCTCTACAAATCAACGATTCAGAGGTCATCAGTCGAATTGGAGGGTGGGGATACATTCTTGGAGGCCAAGGAAGCTCAAAGACAAGTCTATAAAATCTGGTTTGAAGAATTCAAGCGTCTCTCTTCTCTGACCCGTCGGCTCACAGTGACGCCTCTGTTTTTGGGTTCGTTGTTCTCCTCTCTCTCTCTACGATTTCACCAGGTTCTGGTCTTGTTCTTGAGCTCCTGAGCTCTATCTTGAGCATCTTCAGGGCCAAGAACAAGAGAAAGAGGAAGCGACGGAGAGAGGAGACGATTTTGGAGCTACTGTTCTGGATTTGTATGCTGCCTTGTTTAGTGCTCTTTTCTGGGTACTCCAACAGCAGCTGCTGCAGCAGCAACATCAGCTTGATATGGGTGATTTGGTAGTTTAGTACTGTAGTTGGAAGTGATTATTGCTTAGTTTGTGTAGTTTTGAATCAAATTAGGTGGTTGTTCTTCAATTTTTTTGTAGTTGAATCAAGTGTTTGGGATTGAATTAGTGGCAAATGTATTGGTGCTATCAAGTATAAATTCAAGTTTTGATTATTGAAAGTTAAATTTCTCTCAATCTCTCTTGAATTTTCTATTATGTCTAGCTAATTCAATTTGCTTGGGTGATTTGGGACTATCTAGTGTCTAAATCTCTATTGATTCAAGTTGAAATTCAAGGATGAATGGGTTGAATTAGGTTCACTTGAATGCTTAGTGCAATGTTCGGATTTCTCTTGTTGAAGTATTTGATGCATTGAATAGGTAGGTGTGCGAATACTTTTGACGTGTTTTATTTGAAGTTGCATTTGAGTGAGAGGAACTCATCAATCCTAACTTTGAGAAATCGAGTTCTATTTAGGTGATTTGAGTGAGAATTTACAAATCTCATTTGTTTCTTGATCTTTCATGTGGAAACACCTACGTGTGTTTACATATGGTTGATGCTTGAAACACTTGAAATTTGGGGAATCTCATTTGAATAGCCTCTTTAGTGCTTGATTAGCGTGTTGGATTTACACACTTATCTTGTCGCGAGTTGGATTGCAATGAACAATCACTTCTTGAGATACTTGTCTTGTGGATTGACACATGCAGTGTGAGAACCGGGCTTGAATGTAATAGGAGGATTGGTCACTAGAGAAATCGATGATCCCTAGCCCCTCTCTACTTGTCATTTCACTTAGTTTCTTAAATTTTAGCTCTAGTAGTCGTTTACTTTGTTCTTAAACTTAAACCTCAACTTGCTCCATCAATTGATTTTGGTGGATTTGATAGCTTGGCAAGCTTTAAATCCATCGGGAAATTTCATTTAATTACTCTAGTCGTTTTCTACTCATTAGTATAGTAAGTCATTATATAAACCTCCTCTCCTTGTGGATTCGACTCCGGACTTACCGGATTTTATTACTTGAGACGATATCCTATACTTGGGATTTCGTCGAACAACGACCTTAAACAAGCTCCTCGTGCTTAGTTTGAGGGATTTACTTCTTACTTGTTTTATTTAGGTTTTACAGCTTCTTATGCTGACATCTCTCTTTTCATTCGATATCACAATAATATGATCATTCTCTTCTTGTTGTATGTTTGCGATGTTTTATTAACTGAGAATGACATTTCCTACATTTTTACACTTGCTAAGAAACTTGGTGATGAATTTGAGATGACCAATTTGGGTCCTCTAACCTATTTCCTAGGTTTACAAGTTGTTCGATCTTCAAAAGGCATTCACCTACACCAAGAAAAGTATACCCATGACTTGCTCGCATTAATATGTCAACTTGTAAGCCTAGACCTACTCCTTGGCTGAAGTGTAAATAGTCCAAAATAAAGCATTGGTCCATTGCCACGTGGACCCGTCAGCAGTCTACATGTGTCAACACATTTGTGCTCCAGAAGCACCGGTTCTCGCCACATCTGAGTTGGATGGGCCATGAGACAAGTTCCCTCGCATCTAATCTGCTGGCACGGGAGCCAAGGGATCTAATGGTTTGGAGGCTGGGAGAAGGCCAGGCGCAGATATTCGTAGGCGATTCCCCATGAAACCACTTTTCATGTGTGTTCGTGGCAGACTGTGAGCGCATGGATCCAAACTTTCGCGATAAGCGTGACAAAACTGGATGTCAGGGATTTACGTCCCACAAGGTGACAGTAGCTATGCGCATGTTAGCATATTCAAATCTTGTCGATGCCATAGACGATCATCTCCACATGACAAAAATAACTACATGTGAAACCGTAGTTCTGTAAAATAATTTTGCAGGTACACAAACCGACGAGGAGGATCTAATAAAAATGCTTCGGCATGCTGAACGATGTGGGTTTCTTGGAATGGTTGGGTGGTTGGACTGTATGCACTGGGGTTGAAAAAATTGTACAACTGCATGGCAGGAAAGTTTCTCTGAAAAGTCTTATAAGCCCGGAAGATTATGACATATGCGAGACGTAGGTAACATCATGCTAGCTTGTGTAATTCTTCAAAGATATGATTGTGGACGACGATGAAGACTCACATGATGGAAACAATCATTATACGTCTCGTAAGGATCGCGCAAATATTTATCCACAACCGTCAAATAAGATACATCAAATTTTAAACAAAATAATATAACAATATTTTTTCATAAATATATTTATCAATAATCATGAAGACATTATTATTTCATAAATAATAAAATATATTAAAATATATTAACATAATAAAAAATACATAATGTAATTACAAAATATTATTAAGTGTAATTAATATTGTCAAATATTAAATTAATTAACCACCACATGTGGGGGGGGGGGGGGTAAGAGAACAAAAATTACGTCTTGGTATTGGTTTCGCTCGCATGAACATTCATTAGATTCCATTATGTTTTTTATTCTTAAGAGACGACCCCAGATTTATGGTCATAAGAGTCTGGTCTCCACCTCACGGAGTGCGGAATTCGCTAAAAGGTTTCGACTGTAACCCAGAAACTGATGCTTCGAGCTAGCTCGGTTCTTGCGGTAGCTTCTGACGATACAGGAAATGATGCTAACGCATCGTGGGTTATCCAGGGATATCCCCTCTAACAAAGGAAAAGAACAGCCCATCCACCCCGGTTGGGGTTGGACTCATAGTTGTAAATTCCGTTTCGTACCGGTCCGGAACGTTCCGATTTGCAGCTGAAAACGATACGGATCATATACAGTTTCGTACCGTCTGAAATTCTGGTGTGTTCTTGTCGGATCCGGGTCATCTCGACAGATCTGGTAAGATCCGGGCCATTTTTGGCAGTTTCGTTTCGGCTCACCACAAAAGACCGCAACCACTGACGCACCATCGATTTGATTCTCGTGCAACAAACAGAGAGAGAATAGAGAGAGAGGAACAACCTAGATGAAAAGGAAGAATAACCAAATCGAAATTGATTCTCAAAAAGATCTCGATCGAGAGAGAACTTACTACCCGGATAAATTATCAGATCGTGAAGCAGAAGGAGAAGGAGAGGCATTTCACGATCTAGCCGCCTTCTGGGTGACTCACTGTCTTGTAGGTCCTCTCCTCTCTGTGTTTCTCTTCTTCTTCCTCTATCTTCTGCGTTTTTTTCTGTTGTTTATTTTCATTTTTCTTTACTTTAAATATAGTATAATGGGAGTGTGCCAAAATTGTACCAAAATAAGAGCGGTAAGGTATTAGGTCCGAGAATATCGGAACTCTAGGGTTGGGCTACTATTTTGCTGAGTTCGCCAGCGGTCTTCTTGCTCTTGATGGCGACTGCATCAAAGCGCCTCCCTGCTCTCAAATCACCGGAAGAGAAAGCCGTGGTTTTCATTGATCCGGCACGGTGTTGGAAATCTATTGAAGATTTTGGGGCAAGCTTGATTGGTATGAAAAATGTTTACGAGAACATCTGGTTTGAAAGGGATCGAGTCCGTATTTACAAGGCTTCTCCGAATCGTTTTGTCTTCAACTTCCACTCGAAGGTGGCCATGGAAAAGGTACTTCATGGAGGACCTTGGTTGTTTGATGGCAATATCTTGGTTCTGAAACCATGGGTGGTCGGATCGAACACTGAATTTGCTATTTTTAATCATGTTGACGTATGGGTTCAAGTTTCCGATATCCCGATTTGGTTGGGAACGGGTGAAGATCCAAGTTTCATAGGCGATATGGGTGAATTCCTGCTTACTGATAAAAGAATCTTCAATAAAAGTGAAGGTGAGTACATGCAGATCCGGGTTCGATTGGACCTTTCTAAACCGATGAGACGGGGAGGATATATCCAAGTGCTAGATGATTCCAGAATGTGTCAGAATGTACTACAACCCGTTAACGGGGAGGACCTTTCTAAACCCTTCTCCGACTAAACATGGTTTGGGAATGATGCCTGAATGTACTCCAACCTGTTAGCTTCATCTTCGAAGAACACCTCGGCAGCGGGATCGCCAACGAAGTCGGCCTCTCGAGCAGATAGTTTCAGTTTGGGTAAGGGCTCGCCGTTGACGAACTTGAAAACAGCTAATGCGAAGAGGAAAACATGGCAGATTATTCTAAGCCCTAACCCGAAGGACATAATAGAAAATCGGAGACTGAGCTTATCAGATTCCAGACTAATAAAGGCGGTCTGAGTTTAGCTATGACAACCGAGCGCCCAGGAGACCCCAACTGACCTAATGGTGGCGACTGCGATGCAGTCCCGCCAAGCATTATGAATGCGATCAGGTGGAATATACAGGGGCTCAGGAACCTCCTTAATGTTCTAGAGCTTCATAACATCATACGAGGAAAGTCACCGAAAATCGTCTTCTTGATGGAGACACGCCTAAACGAGGACGAATTCGAGCAAGTTAAGTCTCGTCTGGGATTTAAAAATAGCTTTTGTGTGGATGTTGAGGGTTGTAGTAGTGGGCTAGCTCTTCTCTGGCACGCCAGTTTGGAGGTATCCTTTTTTAACAGTTCCAAGTTCTTATTAATTGATTAATTTACGATCACGAGTTACAGACTCATTGGCAGTTTACTGGTTTATACGGAGATCCGGATAGTAGTCAGAGAAGAAACTCGTGGGATTTACTGGGGAGATTGAGAAACCCTAAAGGTATGCCATGGTGTGTGATGGGAGACTTCAAGGCCTATACTTATGCTGATGAAAAGCAAGGACGCAGACCAGCTGACAGACACCTTATGGAGGATTTCAGGAATTCATTGTCCGCTAATGACTTGTTCGATCTTGGTTTCAGTGGTAACAAGTACACTCGGATTAGCAACCCAAGGAATGGAGTAAGGATACGAGAGCGCATTGATAGAGTGGTTGCCAACTCAGCATGGCTTGATCTCTTTGGGAGTGCCAAGGTCTCCCACCTTGTTGTTGCGGTTTCGGACAACGCGCCCATCCAACTATGTTGGGTTCCGGTTAGGAAGCGGTATCCTCGATTTCATTTTGAAGCAATGTGGCTCTCTCACGACGAATGGAAGCCCTTTATTCAGAGTAATTGGACCGATCTTCATGGTCTAGAACTAAATCAAAAGCTGGAAGCTACGGGCAAGCGTTTGAAACAGAGGGATCCGAATGTTTTTGGTAATGTGAAGAGAAAGATAGCATTCATCCGGGTAAAATTCAGGTTCTCCAAGGAAGATACGACATAGATAGTGTTGTGGGGGAAATATGGCACCTGAAGATGGAACTCAACTCTTTGTTAGCTAATGAAGAAACTATGTGGCTCCAACGATCGCGTGTTCTCTGGCTTAAGGAAGGGGATCGCAACATAGGTTTCTTTCACAGTAAAGCTTCCCTTCGGAAAGATCGTAACCATATAGGCGGGTTTTTCGATATTGGGGAGTACGTGGAGGACCTCTACTGAAGACATTGTTAACATTCTTGATTTGCACTTTCAAGAAATTTTCAGCTCCCAGAATCCTTCAGTCGCTGATATGGACCCGATGCTAGCCCATATCCAGCCGCTATCTCGTTAGCCCAGTGCGTGGCTCTGGACCGGCCATTCTCGAAGGAGGAAGTAGCTGTTGCGCTCGGCCAAATGGGGCTGACTAAGTGCCCAGGTCCGGATGGTTTCCCGTCTCTCTTTTTTCACGAGAAATGGAAATTAGTTGGAACAAAGGTTACAAACACATGTCTCCAAGTTCTCAACAACCATGCGAGTTTAGCAGAATTCATCAACACCATAATGGCTCTCATATCGAAATTCAAGCAGGTACGAAACCGAATGATTTGCATCTTGTGTTCTGTTATTTACAAATTGTTAATAAAAACATTACATAACCGGATGAAAGAAGTATTGGATTGCTGTATTTCCGAGTTCCAAAGTGCTTTTGTTCCAGGTCGTCTGATTAAAGATAACATACTGGTGGCTTTCGAACTTCTTCACTCTATGAGGACTCCAAAGAAAGGTAAAGCTGGCTTTATGGCTGTCAAACTCGATATAGCGAAGGCCTATGACAGAGTAGAATGGTGTTTCCTTGAAGCTACTCTCTCTAGAATGGAATTCAATCAGAAGTGGGTCACCCTGATTCATGAATGTATTTCCACGTCTTCTCTCGCCTACTCAGTGCATGGGGAAATAAAAGGAGGTTTCAATCCACAACGTGGGTTACGCCAAGGGTGCCCACTATCACCCTATCTTTTCCTCTTTGTGTGTGAGTCCTTGTCCAAAGCTCTCTCAGAGGCGGTTCGTCAAGGCCAGATTTAGGGGTTTCCCATTCAAGGGGGGGGGGGGTGCGAACATCTCACATTTGTTCTTTGCTGATGATAGTATGATCTTTCATAAGGCAGTCCCGTCAGAAATGGAGTTCTTCCGTTCCCTACTGCAGCGTTATGAAAGAGCGTCGGGTCAGCAATTTAACCTTCTGAAGTCCTCTGTTGTGTTCTCGTCCAACGTGCCCGCTCAAGACAGAGCAACCTTTTGCAATCTCCTCTGTATTACTCAATTAGAGAGTTATGAAAGGTACTTGGGACTTCCTACTTCGATCGGAAAAAGCATGATCACAAGCTTTAACAAACTCCCAGAAAAAGTTGCAAACAAGTTGAAGGGCTGGAAACAGAATCTTTCCTATGCAGGGAGAGAGGTCCTTATTAAAGACGTTACTCAATCTCTACCTGTCTATACGATGAGCTATTTTTGATCCCTTCTTCGCTATGCCAAAACCTCAAAAGGCTATCATGTCAGTTTTTCTGAGGAAAACAGACGGACCAAAGAGGAGGCCACTGGCTTTCTTGAGAAGCTCTAAAGTAAACCAAAGAAGAATGCGGTATTGGGTTCAAAGACCTTGAATATTTTAATAAAGCATTGCTTTCTAAACAACTTTGGCGGATCTTAAGTTCAGAAATATTGGTTAGTAGAGTTTTTAAGCACAAATATGCTTTTAGTGCTAATGCTTTATCTTCCCCAGTGCAGAAAAATTGTTCCTATGCTTGGTTGTCGATCTTCTCGGCGTCGGATGTAATTAGAAGTGGTATGAGGTGGAAGTTGGGCAATGGGAGAAGCATTATGATCTCGCGTGACCCTTGGCTCAAGCGAGAACCGAGATTCAGAACAGTTTCCAAGCCGGCGACTGCTGAGCATATACGCGTCGAGGACTTCATTCTTGAAGTCAAGACGTGGAACTTATCGGCATTAGAGGAGGCCAGATTCCTAGAAGACATCAACGAGATTTCCAAGGTGCACATTCCCCAGTTACCCCAGGAAGATTTGATTCGATGGAATTATACGGAGAATGGCGATTATTCTGTTGCTACGGGGTATTCCTTGATCCACAAAACGGTCAGCTCAAAACTCAGCATCGTCTTCAAATTCATCAAAGTCGTGGCTCAAAGCATTAGGGAAAACTAAAGTGCAACCCAAAGTTATTTACACAGTGTGAAGGGCAGCTCAGGATTCTCTCGCCACAAGGATGAAGGTTGCGAAGTTCAAGAAACGTATTTCAGTGGAGTGTCCGTTGTGTCAAAAACAGCCAGAAACAGCTACCCATTTGTTCATGGAATGTTCAGTTGCAAAAAGCTTATGGAAGCATTTTGGAGACAGTTTCATCAACTCCTTTGTTGGCGATATTTCTTTCTGGATCCCGTTCTTGATTCTAGCTCTCTCTCCCAAGGACCGAGGGACATTTTGTACGGTAATCTGGCGTATTTGGAGTACTAGAAACGACTGTCTTTTCCAAGGAGAAGCTATCTCGGACGAAGAATGTTTCAGAACCACCCACGCTGTCGTGGTTCAGCAAGATGGGTTACACAGAGTCACGCATGGCAGAGGTGCAGCCAATGCTTCCCGTGTTGGCGGTCACCGGACAGGGACACTTTGACGATCAACCCGGAGGGGGCGTTTTTAGCAGGAGAAGAAAGAGAAGCAGGAGGAGCGGTGATCAGAAATCACGAAGGTCAAGTTTTGGCCGCCGTGCTTTGCCGTTTCCGACAGCCACCACGACATTTGAAGCAGAATCGCTCGCATTACGGGAAGGTCTTCTGCTAGCTTTGGAGTGCAACTATCGCATAATCATCGCGGAAGTGGATGCCTTACGAGTTATCAATGCAATCACTAACACAAGGACTGCTAGTGTTGACATTTCCGAAGTGGGCGACGTTCTACAACATATCCGAAGCTTAGCTCAACGTTTTGATGTTATTTCTTTTCCTTTTAGCCACAAGACTTCAAACTCAGTAGCAGGCGAATTCGCTAGATTCAGTTTGACAATACGTAACAAATTTGTTAGGCTAGGTAGTCACCCATATGAGCCCAACAACTTCTTCAAACTGATGTAACGGGGTTCTCCAACCCCACGATTTTACATTAATATAAATTAATCTTCCTCTAAAAAAAAGAGTGTAATGGGCCATCTTTAAAAATTGTAATGGGCCTGGTCATTATTTAGCAGTATCTGCAGTTGGGTCAAATAGTGAGTGAATGTCCAAACTTTTTAATAGCCTATTTAATGGCTGATGTACCAGTTTTTACATCTAAATAAAATGCTTGTGTATTTCAAAAAAAAATGTTGGTGTTTTATAAAAAAAAAGTATATGTCTATCTTATTTTCAAACCACATACCACTTATCAGAATTGAACCCAAACCACAACTCACATATATGTATTTTATCTTGCATAATAAAATAAAAAGTGCGGTAAATTCGGATCGGATCACCGTTCCGTCCGGATCCCAGATCGTTCCGGTCTAGAAGAGCAAACCGCAATGTCGAGTGGAACGATATTTACAACTATGGTTGGACTTGAACCATACTTTATACGGTACACCCTCATAGCATTTCCAATAGATTGTGCAAACCCGGCATTTTATGCAAAAGGATTTTGTAAAAGAATGGATTCCAATAGAAAATGTGTTTTGGGAGGCAAAATACAAAACATGCAAAAATATATTACCGTGTTTTTTATTTTTTCTCAAGCTATTCTCCTGCATTTTCTACATGATCATAATCATTTTCCTACCATTTCTCTCTCTCTCTCTCTCTCTCTCAACCAGAATTTATTAATTGTACATTTATAAATGAACGACCAAATAAAAGAATGTATTTTGAATAACTTTTGCATGATACCACTGATGGAGTAAGACTCTTTATACAAAAATGCAAAATAACATTTTTGTGTTATTTGCATCAGAATTACGGAACACTGTTTGAGATGCTCCAAGTAGAATTTATTTCCCATCTCATATCTAAGTTCAAGTTCACAACTGACACATTTTTAGAGAATAAGCTAAGATGATTACTATATAGATAACAGCAATCCAAATTGAACTAAATCTTTGCGCAATAAGAACTACCTTAGTTTTAGAGCACATTTGGTAAACAAATTGAACTAGGTAATTGTTGGCCGCAGCATCAGAGTTCATTCATCTCCTTGGCTAAATTACATAAAGTAGAAACCGCACTGAAGCAGCAAGGTGTGATTCCTGCATATCCTCCTCCTTGCTTTGCAGCATCGGAAGAAATACTAGTTAGGAAACGTCGTCCATCTTAACCCTGTCCAGTTTTGTTCCATCAGGTTCAACCATTTATATCTTTCAACAAAATGCCCTCTGCATAACAGAAATAAAATGGAGTAACAAGCAAATATATCACGAGCCAACATTCTGATACCTTGATTTTATCTTAGTGTGTGGAAAATCAGAAAAACATATAATATTCCTCCAACCTAACACAGTTACAAACATACAATATCCAACCAAGCATCTAAGGAAAAGTACGGGAGTGTGCCCCTATATGTACACTGGTTCCAACACTCAGAATGCTCATGATTCAACTTCAAGAAAATGATAATAGGAAAAGCTTAGATTCTCCATTCTGATCAATACTTCATTCTCAACATTAAAATGCTCTACTCCATCATCTATCAAAAGTCTTTCACATTTGGGATTTTCTTTTTCTCACGAGCGAATACTTCGTCTGCGAGACTTCCAAAACCCGTAATCCAGCCTTCTTCTCTGTTAACAATGAATAAAACATTCTGGTTTTTGATTCAGAAGATTAAAGAAAATGATTTCTAGCCATGTACAAGCATGAAAAAAATGTGAGGCCGCAAATTTAACTTATTCCTTTAAGAGGAAAAAAAGAACTCGGCTTTCAAATATACTACGCAAATGGGCGTGGGAAAAATGGCTAGGTATCAACCGAGAGGCAATTGTCACCACCGAGACCAAGGCCCAATCATTTTCCTCCCATGCCAAATAGACTGGATTATTCTCCTCTTCCTCCTAACATCCTATCTCTCTCAACTCTCATCATACTTTCTCTACATTTGAATTCTCGTAACAACCTAGTACAAAAATATGAATATTCACAGAAACCTAGTACAAAATCAAACATGCCCATCAAATCAAACATGCCAATCCATTGTAAGTTTATTGACACAGTATCCGCCAAAATAATCTACGTGGCAACCACGAGCCCACTGCTACACTTTCCTCCCACTTCATCTAACCACATATATACTGCCCCAACCAATCAAGAACTCCAAAACCTAGCAAGAGAGATGCCGAAAATTTATAATGTCATGAGCTGCACACCGAATAGAGAAAGAAACATGTAATGGAGCCCCTGATTCTCAGATCAAGGGAGCTAGAACCAAGGATATAAGTTCTCCATTAGACAACACAATAACAGATTTAAACACAAAAGCACTTAGTTGAAGACATGCCTCTCCAAAGAGTCAATGAACCCAAGCTCAAGGGCAGAAATGATAAGAGTATCAATCGATATGTTGGATCATGAACCATCCCACAACCTCATTCGACTCCCCCCCCCCCCCCAAACAAACGCACACACACTCTCCCGCCCTTCCCCCCACTTATAAACCTTAAGATGGAAACTTCGCGACAAAGACCCCTCCACTGTTAATGATCCTTTTAGTAAAAGAACACGATCAACTTAAGCAATCCTAAATCTAATTTGTGAAATCCAAAAATCTTTGGGATTGCAACTCATTTTCGTATTCGCTCTCCATATTTTATGTAATTCAATCCTAATATACATTTGACATTTGGTAACTCCTACTGTTCCAAACCAAAATAAGCTATCAGTAGAAAGCTGTACACAAACCATCATTATCACATAGGAGTAAAGCAGCATTATTGCCTAACTGCCATGCATCGATTGTCTAAGAGAGGCCATTGGCATTTGGGCATTTCTCCTTAAAGTATGTTTTGTATCCGCCCAACAAAAATCTCACATTCTATGCGACTGCAACATTTTAAATCCAAGACTACTCTAACTTAGCACATAGTAGTTATGAATGTGCATTGAAATAAACATATACTGATAAACATAAAGGACTTACAGAAAGCAATATCTTCATCTTTTGCAGATCCCAATCCTTAAAAAAGCTGATTCAAGGAATGTAACGATGAACATAAGAGACTTCTCCGCAAGCCAAATTCATGACTCCTCTACATGCTTTCTAGGATTACAAATGGTACCAACTTCAGCAGAGTAATGAAGCACAAAGTTCTTCACAAAAGCTTGATTAATTAGACCAGTTCATGAGGGTGAGCAAACTAGGCCTCTTCCTAAGCAAACTCTTCCTTTCCAAAACCTCCAAAACTTGTAGGCGCGGCCTAATCGTCTTCTCGACGCTATACATGAGCAACCCTGGGTGGTCAACTATTAGCGACATCGGGTCATTTCTTGCACTGGGGAGGACATTTGCACTCTCCTTAATGTTTCTCTCCGACAGAGAGAAAACATTAGGATACCTTCTGAAAACTGACCTTAAATCATCTTCTAAAAACCCCAAACTCCTGAAAACCTCAATCTTCCGCTCCCAATGCTTCTGAAAATTTAAGCTCACATTCATGTAACCAAACACAAGTAAAATCGAGATTCCGTGCTCTTTAATTAGTTATACATGGATGCTAATCTGTTACTGGTGACCAAACCTACGGGAACTTATCATCTCATTCTCTAGAAAGCCATCACCACATTCAGTCATAAGTTTGGTCTGAAGCTGGTCAAGAATCAAATATTTCTCGCATAAAATCAGATCATCTAACACTATCAAGAGAGATTGAGAAAGACTGAATAACTCACCGCAACTTAGTCGGAGAAAGCTACAAAGAAAGACGAGAACACACGAATTCACAAACGGAAAGGATAAAGGACACCGACGTTGGCGAAGTCGAACCACAAACGCAGGATGTATGTTCAGGCGAATTACAACCTGTCTCTCTGTTACTCAATCCTCCACCCTCTCTCTTGAATGGCTGAGAGCAATGTGAGAATGAGAGGTGAAGATGGGGTTTGGGGCAAATGGGTGGGATTTTTTTGTTATTGTTTGAGATTATTGTAGTCATTTATGGCATGTTTGGTTGGTATTGACTATTGACTATTATTGGACTAATTATAGTACTGTGATTATTAATACTTTGTTTGGTTTGTTCTGGATTAGATTTGATACCGGTAGTAAATAGTGAAAAATATGGATTTAATACTCTATTTTAATCCCCTCCCTCAGGAGAGTATTAACAGTATTGGACTATTCAGTAAGTACTTGGAATTGAACATTAATTACACTAACAACTATTCATAATACTTTGTACGATACATAACCAAACACAGTATTAAATATAATACAATCCAGTCCAATCCTATCCGACCTAGTCCAGTCCAGTACAGCCCAGTCCGGCTAGTCCGGAAAACCAAACGTGACCTTAGTGAATCGGCTCATGTCCCTCCTCATCTGTATGTGATGTATCCCATCCCCTAGGCGGTATATGTTTTTAGGCTTATCAAATCCCTCCTCATTTGTTGTTTTAGGCAAGACAACAACATACAAATTCATCCCATATCCCCCACCAAAACACAATACAAGAAAAGGGTGGGATATCAAATTGTATCCCTACCCAAAGGAGGCTTTGGATTCCAAGCACCCACCACTAAGCCAACCTAGGATCTTGTTGTCACTAAACTTAAATTTTCATAAAAAACCTCAAGAATTAGTAATACAAGGGTGGGGGAGACTATTGTCATCAAAATTGCTTTCAAACAAGTCAAAGTTTTGCGTGGTATGAACCGACCCATGCCTTGGGTTGAAAAAGTTTATTACTGAAAACCATACCTGCCACTCTGTAACCTGTGTTAACTCCCCCGCACATCTTGCATCCTCATATGAAATCCAGAAGGAACCATTAACTATTGAAGATCCAAACCTAGTTGAGAGAGGTCTCCTTAATTAAGAGTTTCTCTAGCTAAACACTTTGCAGCTCGATTGCCAGCACTCCGAACTTCATTCTTACTCTATTGTTTCTACTGAATAGGAATTTTAGGAGTACTGTTATACAGTTGGGTGAATAAATAGGGATTTGCTTCATGTATCCGAATCGAAGAGACCAAACATCTAAACACAACTGTCTAGTCCATAAGATCTTCCTCCTTTAAAGACTGCATGCAAAAACTCCAAATTCACAGGTGTATTTGGCTGTTACACAGAGTAGAAACCCCTCTTAACCATCAGTTCCAAATTGTGATTTCCTGAAGATCCATATTAAGCCCCTCTAGTTTGCTTCTATCAGGTTACAACCATTTAATTACATCTTTGATCGCCCCCTTTATGTACTAGTTGACCATAATCATTGACTAGAGGCTCTTGCAACACTGAATAAATTGTGCTCCGCATATCTAATAAACAAACAATATAACAAGCATAATTTCACAAGCTAACATTAATGATGCTCCCTTCCATTTATTAGACTTTTCCCATTTTTCGTTTTCTTCATCTTGAGGGGATGATTATAACTAATGAACAATATTGTGAACAGCACCGTAAACAGTGGTGTGTACTGTAGCTACAAGAAAGAGAACAAGAAGATATGCGAAGAAGAATGCTTTCCTCTCGCAAGAGTTGGGGGCAGTTTCACAAAAAGAAAATATTATCAATAATAAACTACATCCCAATGATAAAACATATATGTATATATAAGTATGATTCATGTATAATCAAACCAAACTGTACTTGAAAAAATTTTAGGATACGACCTAGACTAGAGTCGCAAATGGGTGCTAGCTGAGTGATAGAGCGTTTGAAGTCACTACGTGAGGTCACGGGTTCGAACCCGGCTATATGATGTAAATCTTCCTTTTGACTAAAAACTCGCATCACTTTTTATTCGTCTTTTGCTTGTAGGCATTTTTCTGTCTTCTTCTTTAATCATACCCCCACAGACCTGTGTCATCCCTTTTCATAGTTAGTGTGAACTCGGAATCAAAAATTTCCACGTAAGATGCTTCGCCTCTTGAGTCTAATTCCTCCCAACCATATCCAATAGGTTTTACTAATGTTTCTTCATACACAACTCCGCTCCCCTGTGTTTAGTGCTTGTAATATCAGTATGCAATTCAGATACCGTGTCGTATATCATTATGTCTTCGCTATAACATCTCATAGCCTTGACCAGGACTTTACTTCTTTGATTTCCTACAAAAAACAACGGCACAACGCCAATCGAAAGATCATCTCCCTTGATTCTGAACAAAATAGACCATGATTCCTTGACCCCATATTCCAACATTCCCAAGACTTGGACTGTCGTATCTCTTTGTTCATAACCTCCTTCAGGTCGGGTCATACAAAGGCATCCATCTAAGACCCCCAAACCACCTTTAACAATGAAATTCCCCCTCCCTTTCCTCAGACGAGGAGGCAAGGGCAACTCAACAAATTCATCAATCTTTGGGTCAAAATAAAGCACTGCCTTTGGATCTGATTCATGGCAACTAGAAACATACCAATGGAGACGATTGTTCAAAACAGGCCCTGAATAGACATCTGCGACATCATAGGGGAATATTATACGTGTCCAGGTTCTGTTTCTGGGGCTACCCACAACAATTTCTCCGATGTAATAGGGATCGCTATGAGCTAGGGCCAACACGATCTTGTATTCATTATTTAATGAATCAAAACAGAGGCCTCCAACTCTGTATCTTTCAGGTCCATTGCTGGATAATTGCCTGTAAGAGAATAACTTCTTCTTGCAGCCAAGAGAGGGGTTCCACAAGAATAAGTCGTCAAAATACCCAATAAGAACCAATCCATTACAAGACCCATATATCTCAATCATCTCTTTGCATCCCCACGGAATATCATCATTGCTAAGGTCTTGGATCTCACCAGTGGTTTCATCAATGGATTGAATTGAACAAGGATTCGCCACATAACTGGATGATTCCTTGTAATCATTATCATTATCAGAGTCATAAGGATCAGAGCCCGAGTTGATAATAAATTTTCGTCCTTTGGTAATCCAAGAACACCATTTTTTACTAACGCACCTGAATCGAAACAGAGTATTAGCAGGCAGATTCGGGAGAATGTTGAGGACGATCTCTTCTGGAATGTATCGAGCTTTTGCGCCCATCTTCTCCTTTCTTCCAGATATATTCTTCTTCCGCGGTGCTAGGGTTTTTGTATCTTTAGCAAGAGAAACAGCAGTGAGAATAAATTTTCTTACTCAAGCCCTTTATAGAGGCATTAGTGTGGAATATACATAATCTTATGTGCTGGATATCTATATAATAAATCAGTTAGGTATTTCCTTCTAAAAAATCTAGATGAGAAGATCCTAGCCATCTAATCATTAAAAATGTCTTGAGATATTCTGGAGCGTTGATTAAAATGACATATTTTTCCTAAAAAAAAAATTAAAATCATTTCAGTTATAGGATATGTCAAGATTTTGTATAGATTTTTAAAAACCTAATCTTATCGATTTAATCTAATAAGATAGTGAGGTATTGTTTTTATTTTCAAAAACCTTGTTTATCTCATTAAATGTGATGTATTAATCTGTTTACTCAAAAAATTACATTTGTATCAATTTATTATCTAAATTTATTTCAAGATAACAAATATAATTTATAAGTGCTCTACGGGTACGAGTCATTTGCTAGTTAATCAATAAACTAGCTCATATCTTATAAAAACATCTCAACTGGAGCTTGTTATTTCTTCTAGTTATGTATATTATAACTAAACTAACTTTTTCTTTGAATGAAAACAATTTTTGATGCCTTCATTAAAACTTTGTCACGAAAAATTCAGTTTGACAAAATAAATTGCTGGGGAAAATAAGTATGTATATCTAGTGAATTCTATTTTCTAAGTATTTGAGATAACATTCCTGTTATAACTTGGAGGTATTCAAACAAGAACGACGAAAACAAAATAAGAACAAGACAGATATTTAACGTGGTTCACCAACGTATTCGCAACGAACCCGCTAACTACCTCCACAGCCAGAGCCAGAGATTTTATTGAGAAGAGAACCCGATTACAATCTACGTCGTGGCTATGACGGCCACGACGGCCACCCGAAACACCACCCACCGACATTCACACAAGAGAAGCTCTCAAGCACTAGCAATTCTCAACTAAACTCACTATGTGTTTGTATCAAACCAAAACCAACGCACATGTCTTTAAATGGACATGTTTTGGCGGTAGATTACCCAAAGACAAAAGCATCAAACTTGGACACCAAGTTATTTCCAATTTGGCTACACCGCCAAAACAAGACATTGCTAAAATTGATTTCAAGTCAACATTTAACAAATCTCCACCTTAACTTGAATCATCTCGGCAACCTGAACCAGAACCTGATGCTTGTCTCCTCAAACCTGAAACGGATGCGTCTCCCAGAACCATAAACGAGCACGCCTCCTCAAACAGATGTTTCGCAGCCCGATGAGGATGCACTTCCGGAAACAGAAACAAGTGCTCCACCGAGAACATGACTCATATACATTCATTGAGAAAGCATAACTAAATGTATACCCAATGCGCCCAATTGCGTCAGATAACGAGTGCCGAAACAGATTACCGTGACCGATGTGTCCTGTATGCCTCAGATGCGCCAGATGCTTGCCAAAAACAAATCGCGCCACATGCAAGCTCAATGCATATCATGGTACACACCCCAAAAATAGATGCACGCCAGAACATACTCGTGCATAATGCGCGCCAGAACCAAGATCAGATGCGCGTGCCAGAAATCTCACGCGCCATACGCTCCATGTCGTTGCTCCAATTCCAACGAGTTCCTGCAACGCATGCGCCATAACTAGATTCAATACACACGCCAGATGCGCCTGAACACTAATCGCCAGAATGCCAGATGCGCGTGAACCGCCAGATTCCTGCCAATACCACTACAAAAAAATCGGTTTATTACGACGAGTAAACTCGTCATTAAAACACGAAATATCGTCGTTAGAATGAAAAGACGACGAGAAAAGTTTGACCAAAAAGTGCGGAATAGCCCCGTCGTTAGTTCGACGGGGCGGCAACTTTTCCCAGTGGTCGGTAAAAGTTTTAAACCGACCACTACTGCCGACTGGATAGTTTCGGCGTTGATATTTTGCCGACGACTTACCGATCATAATTTTATGTGGTCAAAACTTTTGCCGACGAATATTTCGACCAAACTTTTGTGGTCGTTGAATTTATGCCGACAAGTACTCTCGTCGTATTAGGTATCTGCTCGACTGCTATTTTCGTCGTTATTTATTATCTAATTTCGTAAATTTTGTGCTGTTTGCCCATTTTTTCGTGTAAAGACGACCATAGTACTTGTCTTTATTTCTTAAAATGACAATTTTACTCGTCGTATATAGCTATTTTGCTCACTAATTGTTCGTCGAGAAGTGGTCGTCTATAAAATAATATTTTTTATAAATAAATACTAAATTCTTGAAAAGAAATGAAATTTCTATTAATATAAACCGAACCCCGTGTACCAAAAATTTGTACATTTACATCAAATACAACATAAAATCCTAACAAACTATATATCATCCTAACCAAAACTACAAACTTAGCATAATCTACACTTGCTAGGTACGTAGTTGTGAGTAGGGAAGCTCTGATGTGAACGTGTATCGTGTATAAGAGGTGGAGGTGACCTTGAGTTCTTGCAAGCTACAAGGTCATGCAATCGTCGTGTTTGGATTATGATTCACAAAACCTGAAGACAATTTTCTGACAAGTATGAACAAGAATTATGTTATGCAGTACAAGGTGTATGCTAAACTAAACTCAGCTAGCTAGCTGTTCACCCGATATACAAAATTCAAATTCTTAAATCTGATTCACACAGATAACAATGGACAACTGCCGTAAGAAGGCGCAACAGTGACACTGTCAAATGCAATATTCAGCTCTCAGGGAGCCCTCGTCTCAATTCAACTATACCGATAAACTTTCATAACTTCTGAGCGCATACAGTGTACATATAATATTGTGCGTGCAGTGTGTGAATTGTATGCATGGTCTCCACTAGGCAGGAGTCTCCACCCACTATGCATGGTCTCCACTAGGCAGGAGTCTCCACCCACACCACGCAGGGGTCTCGAGCTAGCAATATGCAGCATACAGCAGTGGAAGTAACAAACATATATAGTGAGTGTTTCAGTGCGTGTTCCATGCATAGCTTCCACCTGGCAGGAGCCTCCACCACACCACGCAGGGGTCTCATTTACGATTTTCAAATGCGAGGAACAGTCACATGATGTAAAGTATTGCAGGGTAATTAACCTCTATTGGCGACGCAACTCGTCCTTCAACGCTCTGCAAATATTATGGAGATTTCTGGCCTTTTATTTTTTGGACATCACATAAGGCGCTAATATACTACTAGTATCAATGTTCTATAACATTCTAATTGTACCTGCAACAGGTGAGTGGAAAAAAGTTTAGTATTTGTAATGTTGCCACCCCTATTTATACCTACTGCACTAATCTCTAAACCAGCAATGATGTCTCTGCAACCACATCTTTAAACCCAACAATGATTACTCTGAAACCAAAATTTTAAACCAGCACTTATTAATCCATTAACCCCCTACCTTTCCATCTTCTCCTAACCCCCAGGTTCCCCACTGTGTATAAACCAGAGCATACAGCCTTACATCCATGCAGATAATTGAAGTTTAGATTCAAGGCAAGCATGTGGATGTCAAGAGTAAGTTATGTTCTCGCCCCCTTGCGGAAGCGCTGTTGTAGATGGTGCTTTCCAGAAAGACAGATTATAGCCACGTGGCAGTCATCTAGCACACCTAGCTGTGCTCCACACACACAGGATCACCACCCGCGCTGATCCACATGGGGGCTGCGAAACAGGGCCCTCGCGCACCATAACACGGGACTTGTAGGGATTTAGTGGTTTGGAGGCTAGGGTAAGACCCGTCGCGCGCATGCAACAACAAAGCTTGCGCGCGACCCTTGGTAACTGCTTTGAGAGATTTATGGTCACGAGCTCCATGAACCCGATCAACCTCATAACGGTTCCGGTATACGCGGACGAACGTGCGTTATGGTTAAGGTAATTAAGCCGCCATTAATGGGCGCATTAACCCACTACAACGGTCACATTCTACACTATATATAGGATCGTTAACCCTTCCTTACATAACAATGATCTTCTGAACTACGCGGAAGCTCTAGCCAAATACTGTCTCTCTCTCGCAGTTGCCATCGTCTTACTCTCTCCCTATTCACTACTCTACACTTCCTGTGTTGCTCATTCTTTACTCTTGGTGTACGTTTGAATCTTCCTCAAAGGATTCTCCTGTACACAACTGTGATGCATGGAATGGTCACGCAGAAGCTTCTGGAGGGGGCTAGAACACAACAGATTCTACTGTCCATTTCACTACACCTATCATCCACCTATAAAGAGTTTTGATTGTGGGAAAGCACGTCAATGTCAAAAATCTCCACGAGTTTAATTTCGTTATATTCTGGTTGTCTTGATGCAGCATTGTGATGCATGGAATGATCACAAAGATGTTGCTTCAGGTAGTCAGAATATAACGATGCCAAACTCTGTTTATCATATCACCACTGCCCATCGATCTTATATGAGTGCTAAATCGATGGCAACCTCTATTTCTCATAGCACAAAAAATCGTCTGAGAACTTCTCATCTGGTCAGATGAGTGGTTGTGCTATGGGAAACAGGGGGTTGTCTAGCTACCACTGCGCTGCCGGATAATCATCACAGATAAAACTGTTGGATTTTGGTCCTATTACTTCACATGTTTTTCTTTCTACTCACTCTAAATTTCCTCACAGGCTACAACTAATGCATCCACACAGTAGTTACTCGAAAGCTATGTTAAAGAGAAAAATGCGTGAGTTTGGTATAACTTATTTGCAACTTAAGTTGTCTTATAAGTTTATGCCAAAAAAGTCCATGAAAAAAAAGATGGAGAAAAAAGATACGTGTGTTGGGTGTAAAAGTTGTTAAGTCCAAAAGTTTAAGAAAAGATTCAAAAACTCAACCTTTTCTTAAGTTCATTTTTACACTATGAACTTATAAGTCAAAATCCAAAAGTTCGTCTTATAAGTCGCATACCAAACACTGATTTTAAGTGGTCTTCAACTTATAATCTAGAATTGACTTATAAGCTGCTTATGAGTCATACCAAACCCCCCCCCCCATTGTTAAAACTATTTTCAAAACATTGCCACCCATATTCAATGAGGTTCATCATTAACCTATACCTACTGACATGCACTACTCTTTAAACCAGCAGTAATTTTGATATGAAACCACATCTTCAAACTAGCATTTATTAAACTCAATTAATCCCCCCAACCCCTCACCTGTCAATCTTTAAACTCTCAATCTTCTCCTAACCCCCCAGCTTCCCAACTGTGTATAAACCAGAGCCTACAGCCTTCTAGATTTCACTACACCTTTCATCATCCTATTTAGAGTTTTGCTTGTATGAAATCATGTCGATGTCAACGATCTCCACAAGGTTGATTTTGTTATGTTTTGGTTGTCTTGATGCAGCATTGTGATGCATGGAATGATCACAAAGATGTTGCATCCAGTAGTCAGAACATAACGATGCAACCCCTGTTTATCGTAGCCCAACTCCTTATCGACGACAATTGCGTTCGGCAGCATTGTGATGCTGGAACAATCATAAAGAAGCAACCGAAGGTGGCAGATATCTTTTTCATGATTGTTTCTAGCATCACAATGAGATATTCAGAATCTCGTCTACCACCACCCGGGCATGGAGAATCATCACAGATAAAGCTGGCATGGCGGTCTAAAATCTATTGGGTTGCTGCGTGTATGGTTCATCTAGCATATTATGACCCAACCCAATGTGTTGCTGTATTCGATGGATGATGAACCATACTATGCAGTAACCCCATAGGTTTTGGAATTCAAACCCAGCTTTCTTGTGATGCATTGAATAACCACGAAGAAGCTGCTGGATTTTAGTGCTATTACTTCACATTTTTTTCTTTGTACTCGCTATTAATTTTGTCACATGTCACAACTAATGCATCCAGACAGTAGTTACTCTGAAAGTTATGTTAAGGCGATCATAAAACAAGGTTTCCCTCCAAAATGGAATTTCAACATCAAGAATAGACTGGAGAATCATCAACATCAAGAAGTATCGGTTTTAAGACAAGGTTGCGCGATCATAAGACAAGGCAGTTACTCTAAAATCTATGTTACTCTAAAAGCTATGTTGCCGATCATAAGACAATGTTTCCCTCAAAAGGGGAATATCAATATCAAGAAGAGAGTGGACTTAAAGAAAATGAAAGGGGGCACCAAAATATGTTTACCTCTGGCGAAAGTCCAAACAGTGCCCACTCATCCATACTATCGATTAATGTTCTGTAACCTGGAAATCTTACCTGCAACAGGTGATAGGAAATAAAGTTTAGTTGTGTTTATTCTTCTTACGTTGATGTGAAATTTATGGATCAACAAGATCATAGAAACAAAGTTTACCTCTGCTGAAATTCCACGCAGTGCACAACCATTATAAAAAATGAACGTGAGAGTGAAAATGAAGTGATTTGGACAAGGGAATTGGTAAGGCACGTGAATTCAATGGTAAATTCATTTATCGTTGCTAGTAGTGACAAATTGGGGATCACTAGAGCGCAAACAGTTCGCATTCAGTAGATTATAATAACCATGAAGAGGCCCAGTTCAGTACTACATGGAAACAAACAGCGAGCATGAAGGAAATCATAATAAACTAATAAGCCACTAATCATCATGACCATTCACAAAAAATTGTGCAGTAACTGTTCGAATTCCCTAAACTGCCTCATTGAACAACATTAATGTACAAGGCAATCAATTAGACAATTACTTGCATGTTGAATGAGGAGGAAAAAAAAGAAAAACTGACAGCTGATTAACTCTATTTAATCGCATACATCCATTCCAAAATAGTCACAACAAATTCACTTCTCCAAGGACTCCATCAAAGTTTAGTCCCCAAAATCCCATTACCATGAAACCAATTCGCAAACGCCTGCGTGAAGAGGAGGAGGAGGTCACCAGTTGTTTCACAGGGCTTCCAGGGTCCAATAAGAATGCTCCAATTTTCATCTCTGATTCATCGGATGAAGATTCAAGGAGCGAGGACTCCCCTTCAGTGAGGTTGTATAAGAAGAGACAAACTGCAATGGAGGAAAGCCGATGCAAAATACAAGAGACTGAATGGAGAATCCAGTTAATTGAGCAGATGAAGATTGAAAATTATAGGTTGGTTGTGCCTCTCGAATTCTATTAAGAAACCGGTGAATCCCTTTTACCAATCAAAAATAGATACAGGGGGGCTACCGGGACAAAGCTTTCACACCAGCAGGAACAAGGCAATGCCCCGACAGATGAACAACTCAAAGAGGACAATGCGGACTAGACTTTTATTTTTTGTAATTTTCCTTCTTATCTTTCTCTTATTCATGGTAATATATTGTTTTCTGTATATGTATGGCCGGTTGTCTTTAATGTATAGTTTTCTTTAATTTGCAATTACTTGACTTATTAGTGAAATAAATTCCTTTGGTAATTCATCTGTTCATTGTCTACCTTATGCCGGTAGCTGCGAAGGACACTTTGACCTGGTTTGAATGCACCAAAGTGTTGTTAATATTTTCCAAATATTATCGGCGGGTCAAAATGAAATTCGCAACTCCACCCAGAATAGAGAGGGTGAATGGATAAAATAACAACTATCACACTCAATTTTTTAGGAAAACTAATATATGCGACATTACAAAGGTGTGTTTTGATCAAGAAGAGATACGTAGAACAGATACAGACCCGAACATTGAATGAACAGAGGGATATACGGAGAGAGGCTCAGATCTGTACTTGAAAACCAGATAAGAGATCGATGGTCACTGGCTGCAAAAAGGAATTTGGCTCGCCATGCATACCATGACACTCTATCGGCTACAGAGAGTGAATTCAGTAGATCAAAATCATCACGACCTCTTCAGTGACCGTGAAGAGGCTCCAATCTGTACTCATTAAAACCAAATAAGAGATGATCATAGCAGGCTGCAAACAAAATATTTCCTCGCCATGCATAATACTCTCTAACAGCTTCAACGAGTGAATTCGATAGATACATATCATCACGGCCTCACAGTGAGCGCTAACAGTGAGCAAGAAATGCTCAAATCAGTACTCCGTAAAGCAAATAGGTGATGATCACAGCACGCTGAAATAATGCAACCCTTATTTGGCAGGTTACAAAACGGGTGTCAAAATAATTACCATATGCATCATTCGTAACTTTCGAAGCAGTTGATTCATTAAGCCATATATATCATACTTCAACTGTAGTGAAATAAAATCCATTTGAAATTCCTCCGTTCATCCTCTATCATGTACAGGGTCTCGTGAAGGCCACTTCGACCCGTTTTGTAGACACACAGCTCTGCAACATCAAAGAGCCTTCACATGCCCGTATTAGCCTTCACATGCCCATATTAGCCAGCATTATGGGGGAAATAACTAATCGAAGTAAATCCCGTAAAGTGAACAAGGCACACCTCAAATTAAACATGTTGCACAGATATCATTGGCACCCTTAATCAATGAGGTGGTTCATGAACCTATGCCTAGTAAGCTCCAGTAATCTTGAAACCATGCAGCACATATTTCTCTGAAACCACATCTTAAAACCAGTATTTATTATCACTAACAACCATCCTCTCCATCTTCTCCTAACCCCACAGCCTCCCAACTGTGTATAAAACCAAAGCCTACAGCCTTGTCCATGTCTGTCAATATTCTCATAGGCCACAGAATAAAGTAAAAGCTATAGACTAGTTGCCACATAAGACAAGTTTTCCCTCCAAAAGGGAATTTCAACATCAAGAAGAGACTGACTGGACATAAAGGAAATAAATGGGGGAATCAGTATATGCTTTATGCAGGTTCTCACAAAAGGACCAAAAAGTTAAACCTTGAGAACATCACTCTTTGGCAGATGACTACACAGCTCATGTACACAATGTGCACAAATTGTGTTTTTTTTGTCAAACAAACAAACAGACACACACACACACACACACACACAAACATGCATAATTTGTGTTAAGGGAACCTCCAAGTTTTTTATGTTGGCAAAAAAAAGGCAAATTAGCCATCGAAATGTAATTAGGTATTGATTTAATTAAAATATTACTTAATTCAAAAAATTCAATATAATTAAATAAAAAATGAGATCAGGAGACAGTAATTTATGACATAAGCAATAATATGCAGTTATTATTGCGTCCAAGAAAAACCATAGCAGTTAATTTTGGAGCAGCAGTTATTTCAGGATTAAACATTGAAAACATGCAGTAATTAACCTCCACTAACTACCCCACCTCTCCATATTCTAACTCTCCAACTTCTTGTAACCCCCCACCTCCTCCATTATCTTCGTGCAGTCTGAACGTGTATAAAACAAAAGCCTACAGACTTTTACCATTGACATAACCTTTCATCACAGATAAAGTTTATATTCTGCCAAGCTTGTCAATGTCGGGGAATAACACATTACCTCTAGTCAATCTGGAGGATGCTCCAGCTAAAAGGGGACCATGTTGGTCCTTTAAAGAGAGAAGAGAGCAATTTGTGATCACCAATACCTGGTGCATTCCTCTCCCACTCATACCATCTCCCACAAAAACATGGCGATCATCTTTACTCACCTCAATGCCCCAACAGCATGGATCGTGGACCAAGGGAGCCTCAACAGCCTCCTTGAATAGTTCAGTTGGACATCTGTTCAAATCAATCAGATGATCGCTGAGGAGGAAGCAAGGGTAGCAAGCGACGTTGTTCGAGCCAACCAGGTTCTGACCGCATATGACAGCCTGAGCTCGAACCTCTGGTACTTCGTCCAGTTTCCATCCGACATTGGAGAAGCAAAGCATGTAATGATGGAGGACTACAAGGAAATTTGGATAATTGAGTATTCGTGAAATATTCGGAGAAACGTAGGGGAATACCTTCATGCGATCCTACAGAAGGGGGGCTACTTGGCGGAAGGCGGAAAATTGATGGATGTGGTAGAGGAGGAGGAGATCAGAGCAAAGGTGGAAGACCAAAGAGGAAGTGCACGAGGGGGGCTGCTGAACAGAGTGAGGGTGTCGAACTTTCCCATGAGGTTTCTTCTCTAGAATTGTAAGGATGCGGGCACTGGTGCTTTTAGAAGCAACTTCATGGCTCTGGTTGGCAGGCACGGGCCAAACATTGTATGTGTAACTGAAACCAGAATGTCTGGGGACAGGGCCAGATGCATTTGCGCCTCTCTTGGCTTTGAGAGATGCTTTGTGGCTGATCCATACGGATTTGGTGGCGGCTTTTGGATTCTGCGGGACCCAAATGAGGTGCAGGTGGATGTCATTGTTGTGTCTCAACAAGAGATCCATGCCTTAGTCCAGGTTTGATATGAACACCAAATCTAGTAGTTCTATAATTTTTTCAATCACATGCCTTAGCACATATATATGTACATTAATCTTTATGTTTTCGACATGTGAAACTCCTAATCACTAGTTATGAATGCATGTGTGCTTCCATGATTGCAGGCTGCTAGGAACTAATGGAGCCACAGGTGAAGCTGGAGAATGGGCACAGCTCTGCCGACAAAGCTCCTCTGCCATCGCTCGTCTTCCGTTGCTTCCATTTTTTGTGTTAAATCCCTTTACTAATCAAGTTTTTTATTTAATGTTGAACAATGGTTTTTGAACCTCTCTCCCATGGTTTGAGGAGGGGTTTTGCTTTGAGGTTGTAAGGGGTGGTTTTTTCCCCCTGTATTAATTTGTGGTTTTATTTGACGATTTTTTATTTATGCTAGCTGTTATTTATTTCTAAAATATTCTTAGTCTTCTATATATATGCTATTATTTATTCTTCATGTATTAACTATTTTTCCAAAAAATGGACTTTAACAATGTTCAGTCTTAACTAATTGTATAACTAATAATCTGCATTGGCAATTTAAACTTCTTCTATATAAAAATAAGTAATTATTCTAGTTTCCTATTATTGAATCATACTCCTTTAGAGATTAAATTGATAATAGATTACAGTTATCAATTATGTTTTAATTCTGTGTTTTTGATAAAAACAGTTGCTCATTCCTGTCTTAGCACCTAGTTTTAAACTAGGATTTGGTCAAATGCATTTAGCACACAAATACTTGAATGCCCCAAAATTAGAAGTTTGACAACATCACCATGAAGAACAAACACTCAGCCTAACACAAAAGTATAAATTCAACAGCTTTTTTCGGACCAACCCTAGCTGAAGAGTAAGTCCCCAACTATAGAAATAACGATATCCCTAATCCAACTGCATACCAAACCCCAAAATACAACAGTCTGAACAAATGCATTCACATACGAAATTGCAGATCTATAGCACGAATCAACCTGATAAACAACGAATTAAGAAAAGAACACAACAACAGCTAATAATGTACGAGAGTTTGAGAGAAGTTAGTCCAAACCGACCGTCCTTGAGGCTAAGCCAATATCGACTCCGTGGGTTCTTGAATCAACACTCCGATGACCTTCGGGCGCAACAACTGTCCCGTTCCGAAGACATTCAGTGGTTCCATCGGTCGGGGAGCTGAGTGACTGGTCGCGGGAAGAGCTTCAAAGAGATCTTGGCTTGTGGATAAGGGTTGAGGAATGAGTGGGGAGAAACGGGTCCATATGGCATTTTGTTTAACTGAATCCCTTACAAATTATTTTGATTCCATGTATTTTCCTCCCCTATATTTGGATGTAGTTGTATTACCGTCCCCTACAAATATTTTCGTTAATTATACTTTCCTCCCAAAGTTTCATTGTAATGCAAGTTCCCTCCCCTGTGAATGTATTTTCTTCATAACAGTTATTTCCCGGAGTTTCAAACTAATTTCACTTTGCTTTAGAAACTAACACGAACATTTTTTAATTGGTGAACAACCGACACGAACATTGTTCGTGAAATATACAGGTTATAAGACAATCGAAATGTCGATTCTAAATTAAGGTAAGAATCGATAATATGCTCTCATGGCCTACCGCATAATATACCATACATTGACTCATGTGGAGTTGACTACAGCTCCCCTTTAACTGTAAAGTTGACCTTTTCTTTTACGCTGACTTTCTTTGTGCGAACCTACTAATCTGACAAAGTGGGTAGACCAAAAGGCTTAATGTTCACAACATAGTTGACTTAGAATAACCTCAAAAACCAAGTACATAGGGTTTAGGTTTTAGGGTAGACCATCATGCATTGACTGTGGAGTTGACTTATGAGCTCAATCACCTTTAACTGTACAGTAGACCATTTCCTTTACAAGTGAATTTTCTTCGTGCGAACTTATCCATCTGACAAAGTGGAGACCAAAAAGTTGTATGTTCACTACATAGTTGACTTAGTATAACCTTGAAAGTCAATTTTAGGGTTTAGGGTTTAGGGTTTAGGGTACACTGAATGTGGAGTTGACTTATGAGCTCGATCATCTAATTTGACTGTACAGTTGACCTTTTCCTTTACGTAGACTTTCTTCGTCCGAACTTAGTAATCTTGGAAAGTGGACACCAAAAATTTATCTGTTCACTACATAGTTGACGCAGTATAACCTCAAAAAGTCAAGTATATAGGATCATTCATTGACAATGTAGTTGACTTATGAGCTCGATCACCTAATTTGACCGTGGAGTTGACCTTTTCCTTTACGTTGACTTTCTTCGTGCGAACTTACTAATCTGACAAAGTGGAGACCAGAAAGTTATATGTTCACTACATAGTTGACGTAGTATAACCTCAAAAAGTCAAGTATAGGATCATTCATTGACAATGGAGTTGACTTACGAGATCACATTTTACTGTAGTTGACATTTCAATAACCGTTGACTTTATTCGTCGAAAACTATATATATATATATAGTTGACTAAGTGGAAACCGAAATAAAAGTTGACCAATCACTTGCTTCGTAGTTGACCAAACCTTCTTGACCAACTTTCACATTAGAGGTGACTTTTCGGTTAATGTTTACCCATAAATTATTTAAGCGATAATTCACAAAAAAGGCCGGCTCTATAGTAAGCAGCCAATCGGCCAGGGGTGCAATTTTTATTAGAAATATTTTTTTTTAAAGAGAACACTATAGTTATCTCAACTAATTGCATATTTTAATGCAATTTCATCAATAATTGTATATTGGTGTGTGGAAGTTCATATTTTTTACACAAAGTTGACCAAGTTAGAATCTTGTTGATGACATATGTGAACATTTAAGTTTTTACCTAATGTAGATAGTGCTTTCCAGATGGACAGATCACAGCCAGGTGGCAATCATCCAGCACACCTAGTTGTGCTCCACACACACTGGATCACCACCCACGCTGATCCACGTGGGGGCTGCGAGACAGAGCCTTCGCACACCACCACACGGGACTTGTAGGGACTTAGTGGTTTGGAGGCTAGAGTAAGTCCTGTCGCGCGCGAGCGACAACCAAGCCCGCGCGCGACCTTTAGTAACTGCTTTGAGAGATTTATGGCACGAGCTCCATAAACCCGGTCAACCTCATAACGGTTCCGGTATACGCGTACGAAGTGCGTAACGGTCCCTATATACACGGACGAACGTGCCGTTGTAGTTAAGGTAATTAAGCCGCAATTTATGGGTGCATTAACCCACTACAATAGTCATATTCTCCACTATATATAGGATTGTTTACCCTTCCTTACATAACACTAATCACCTGAACTACGCGGAAGCTCTGCCAAAACTCTTTCTCTCTCTCTCATACAACTACTATTGTCTTACTCTCTCCCTACACACAACCCTGTCTCTCATGTGTTTCTTATATCCCCTGTTCTTAGTGTACATTGAATCTTTCTCAAAGGATTCTCCTGTACACATCTTGGTGAACCCGACGTGAACTTACCATTGCAAGCAACCATGTCTCACGATGAAGATGTCAGCAACAGATCTCCCTCAACCGAGACGACCTCAGGAGAGGAAACTCGCAACAATTCTGCGGCAACCTGCGGTACTCCAACCTTGGAGACGTTGAATGCCACTATCCAGAGCCAGGCGAAAGTTCTTCAGGCTCAATCCACACAAATGGCTCATATAATGGCCATTTTGGGAACTCTTGCCCCGAAATCGGCACCAGATGATGTTGTCTCTCAAGGGGAAGGAACCTCCACCACTCAGGGAACAGAGGTAATACCTATACTGCCAAACCCTAATTTGCAAATTCCACCAGCAATGGTGCAGCCACCTTCTATTCAACTACAAACAGCCCAAGTACCGTCTCTTTTCACACATACTCCCCAACCTCCAGCTATTCCCTCCAATATTTCTTCACAATATCCATTGCCTTCCCCACCAGTAGCCATAAGCAATGTGGCTTACACCCCTAGCCCAACCGCTGTATATGTGTCTCCGCCGGCTGCAACCCTTCCTCCTGCTGCGGGAGGGAGTGCACCAGCAAGCATGACGTCTTTAGAGCGGCGCATGGAGACCTTCTTGGCCAACCAACCTTTTGCAGACACCATCATTCCAAAGGTTGATAAGGCCCCTAAGTGGGATAAATTTGATGATGTCAATGGGAATGCCCACGAGCATGTTATGCGTTTCATTGATGTGATGGGGCCATACAGGGATGACCCCAATTTATTGATGCGTGAATTCCCGAAGTCTTTGGGGAATGTGGCCTACAAATGGTACAGAACGCTGGAGGCTGGATCTGTCAAGACCTTGGATGACATGATTCATAAGTTCTACACCAAGATCTTCCAGGTGGAGGAAAATGTTACAATTATACATCTTTCGCGCATGTATCTGAAGCGTGATGAGGATGGTGTCACCTTCATCATTAAAGTTCAGAGCCAAATCGTTGGAATGCAGGGATGAAGTGCTCGAAGGCAGGCTGGTGGAGATATGCCTACAAGGAATGCGAGATGAATACAAGGTTATGTTAATTAACTTACAAAATCCTACTTTTTCAAAGTTAATTGAATGTACCAAGAACATAGAGCCTATAGTGAAGAGGCAAAAGAAGAAACACGCCCCTGAGCGATCTCCAAGGGGAACCACTTTCAAGATTGGGAGATTTAACTACAAGTGGGGGCACGAAGCTGCGGTCTATACAGTTTCGCCACAAAAGCAACCCGGGGTTGCGTCCTCGGACGCACCGCCTCTACCATGTTCCTTAGAGGAGGTGATTGATTTATGCAAACAGTGACGCAAGGACGGGGTCCTGCTTCCGCTCGAAAGAACACCCTCCTGGGAGATGGTGAGGGACCCGAAGTGGTGTGAGTTCCATGGAAAGATTATTCACCCCTCAGCTGATTGCAAGAAGCTCAGGCACCTCGTGAGCCGGAAAATGAAAGAGGGGGAGTTGATCGTCAGCGACCAGAGGCAAGATGTGCGCAATAATCCGCTATCGGCCCATGCAGGGCATGAGCCGAAGGACAAAGATGTAGCCATGATCGCGATCATGGACCTTGAAGAAATTGTGGAAGATGGACTGCCAATCATCGCTGAAGTCCATGACGAAGAAGGTTACAGTATGGACACTGAAGAATCGCGTGCTGACAGGATGACGGGGTCGCACGGTTTCAGAAAATTCTTCGATGAAATGAACTTTTCGGAGAAATGCCGGAAAGAAATGACAAAAGAAATTCTGAGGGTATCAGAGGACTTCGAAGAGGACATTGTCGTCTCCAATGGGAAGGTTGTTAGGGCGTCTCGCTCTACAGAGAAGATAATGACTTTCTCCGAAAGCGACAAGAAGACAGATTCAAGCCATCAGAAGCCCTTGTATGTAACAACAGTGATTAACTACGTTGAGTTCAAGAGGGCATTTGTTGATGGAGGAGCAGCCTTTAATGTGGTTTCGCTCAACACTCTGAAGTTGTCAGGAATTCCCGAGAAGAAGATTGTCAAACGCCCATCCTCGCTGATGGGATTCGAAAGTGACTGTAGAATGACGATGGGTTGGATCCGCCTCGGCATCCAGATAGGGAAGATCAAGAGTTCTGCCAAGTTCTACGTCATTGATGCGAATACTACGTATCATATGATCATAAGGCGAGCCTGGATTCATCGCTTTAACGCGGTTCCGTCAACAGCTCATCAAGTGATGAAGGCCATTTGGAATGGCAAGGTAGTCGAGATTCCAGCTTCGGTGAACCCCTTTAATCTGAACGAAGCACATCTCACTGAAGCAGTGTGGTTTACTGAAATGGCGGATGAACAGATGCCGGGACCATTAAATCCGACTTCTCTGCCTCGATGGGAAGACATCAAGGACCAATCGCCAGCAGGAGTAATGGTGAAGAGAGATAATACCAAGGAAAAGATGCATGCGCGCGATGAGGCGTCACAAGTTGCGTATCAAAGAAAGAATGTTTACACTCTGAAAAGGGTGGTAAAGCATGACCATAAGGGCAAGGAGATAGAAAGCTTCTACTCTAGTGGAAAGAAATGCTCCCGCATATGAAGGCGCGCGGGGGTACCCCCATCCAAACATGGGGATATCCCTAGGAAAATCAATCAACTTGAACAAGGCTCGGAGGAGAAGCTGAGGTCAGAGGTCCCGGAGGACAAGTTGAAAGAAGCGCCCGGGTGTATGGAGGACAAGCCGAAGCCACAAAAGCAGGAATTGAAGGAAGTGTTTCTAAGTCCAAATGAAGAAAAGAAAAGGCCCGTTTTCTTGAGTGCAGAACTCACAAGCGAAGAGGAAACAAGATTGCTGCAATTGCTGACCGAATATAAGGATGTGTTTGCTTGGGAATACGATGACATGCCTGGTCTGGACACGAGTGTAACGATGCACAGATTGGACGTTGTCCCGGGATCCAAACCGTTAAAGCAAAGTGCGAGAAGCTTCAGGCCAGAAATAAACGTGAAGATCAAGCAGGAAATAATCAAGCTTCTGACTGCTAAATTCATTGAGCCAAGTCATCATCCCACTTGGTTGGCCAATATCGTGCCGGTAGTAAAGAAGAATGGGAAACTTCGCATCTGCGTAGACTTCAGGGACCTAAACCGTTTTTGCCCAAAGGGACGACTTCCCGTTGCCCAACATTGATTTGCTCATCGACTCTACTGCAGGACATCGGATGTTCAGCTTCATGGATGGTTTCAGTGGATATAACCAGATCAAGATGGATCCTGAGGATGCAAGAAAAACTGCGTTCATTACGCCAGTTGGGGTCTTTAACTACACAGTTATGCCCTTTGGAATCGAGAATGCGGGTGTGACTTATCAGCGAGAAATGATGGCCTTGTTCCACGACATGATGCATTAGGAGGTAGAATTCTATGTTGACGATTTGGTTGTCAAGAGTAGAGAGGAAGCAGACCACCTGGGAGACCTGCGGAAAGTATTCGAAAGATGCAGAAGTTTCCAATTAAAGATGAATCCCATGAAATGCGCGTTCGGAGTGACTTCATGGAAGTTTTTGGGATGTGTGATCCATCGTCTGGGAATTGAACCTGACCCTGCAAAGATTTCGGCTATCACCAGCATGACAGCACCGCAAAATCAAAGCACTCTGAAGACGTTCCTAGGGAAACTATCCTACCTGCGGAGGTTTATCCCAGCAATCGCAGAAATAACCTTCTGCTTTGGCGATCTCCTCAAAAAGAACGTTCATGAAGCCGCATTCGGGAAGCTGAAAGACTTGCTGACATCGCCAAGAGTAATGATTGCACCTCAGCTGGGATCGCCACTTTTTTTGTATCTGACATCGACCAAGAGGTCCATAGGGGCACTGCTAGCCCAAGAATATGAAGGGCAGGAATGGCCGATCTATTATATCTCTCGCGTAGTACAACCGGCTGAGTCAAGGTACACAGATATTGAACGCCATTGTCTTGCTCTATTCTTCGTGATAGAAAAGTTAAAGCATTATTTCCCCTCGCACAAAGTAGTAGTGATTACAAAGAGTGACCCCATACGATATCTCTTGAGTCACTCTTCTCCCTGCGGAAGACTGGCAAAATGGTACATGACCATCTCGCAGTATGAAATTACGTGTGCTCGACCGCGAGCAATCAAGTCGCAAGCAGTAGCAGATCTTTTAGCACAATTCCCATACAACAGCTACGAACCCATGATAGAGGAGGAGCTAGAAGGGCCTGAGATTTATGCAGTTGAGTCGCCATACTGGAAACTTCATTTCGATGGGTCGTCAACGAGGAAAGGTGGTGGAATGGGTATTGTTTTGACTAAACCAGATGGGGAGGTCATCCAAATGTCCACCAAGCTAGATTTTCCAGTAACAAACAATGAGGCGGAGTATGAGGCCCTGATCGCGGGACTCCGTGCGGCCAAGGCACTAGAAGTTAGCAATCTGATGGTCATGGGGGACTCTACGCTAATTGTCAAGCAAGCTTCAGACGAATATGGGTTGAAGGAGGTCAATTTGTTGCCTTATAGGACTATGGTAAAGAAACTGGTGCATCAATTTTGTGATGTTAAATACGAGTACACGCCTAGGGCTGATAATCGACATGCAGATGCTTTAGCCACTCTGGGATCCAAAATCAGTGCGGAAATATGCCCATCGAGAATTTTGATCGAGGTTAGAGAAACTCCGGCCTTGACGCAGGAGGTGTGTGGAGAGGAATCCGCAGAGGATGAGGATTGGAGAAAGCCAATACTGCGAGCAATTGCTGAGGGGACGAGCAAAGAAAATTGGGCATCCACCAAGGGATACTGCATATACGACAATTCCCTTTACTTTAACGGTCCAGGAGGAATACTCATGTGGTGCGTCTCGCAGCTGGAAGGGCAGACATTATTGGAAAAGATCCACCAACAATCATGTGGGGAGAATGAAGTGTCCATTTATCGCAAAGCTCAGAGATATGGGATTCATTGGCCAGATATGTCTACGTCTGCCGCAATTATTCAAGGGAGTTGCGAGCGCTCCACATTAATCAAAGACTGTTTGGACATTGCTGTGATTGATGATGACACAGATTGGAGGAAGCCATTCTTTGACTATTTAACAGAAGGAATCGAGCCCGATCAGAGGAAGGAAGCTGAGAAACTTAAAAGAAAGGCGGCTCGATATGTGGTGCAGGAAAACATACTTTGGCGAAGAGGCCACGAGGGTAATCAACTCAGATGTCTAGATAACCAAGAAGCGCAAGAGGTGATGGATTTATCTCACCAAGTGGAGCATCAGGGAGGTGCGAAGCTATGCAGACAACTCCTCACCGTTGGCTATTTCTGGCCAACAATGGAAGCAGATTGCCGCACCAAGGTGAAAAGATGTCAGGAATGTGAATTAGAGGGCAACCTCGTGCATGCTCCTGCTGTAGACTTACACGCATTCGGAACACCTTGGCCATTTCAAACTTGGGCTTTAGATTATATCGGTCCAATTCGACCAGCCTCGCATGGAAACCAGTTCATCTTGACAGCGACAGAGTTATTCACCAAGTGGGTGGAAGCAGTTCCGCTCCAAACAGCAAATGCGCTTGCAGTGGTCAACTTCGTTCAGGAGAGCATCATATACTGGTTTGGAATCCCAAACACTATACTCTCGGATAATGGCACTCCTTTCGTAAATCGCCAGGTGGCTGCGAAACAGGCGGAATACAACATAAGGCAAGTCTGCTCCACGCCTTATTACCCGAAAGGGAATGGTCAAGCAGAAGCAACCAATAAGACGCTGCTAAGGATTTTGAGTAAGATGGTCGCGGATGATCACAAGAAGTGGGAAAACTCTTTAAAACTGGCTTTATGAGCGTATCGCACTTCACCTAGGACTCCCACAGGAGTTTCCCCGTTCCTGCTATGCTATGGAGCTGAAGTTGTCGTACCAGCAGAAATAAAGGTTAACTCTGCAAGGATAGCCTTTCATGCCTTGTACGAAAATCAACGTGACCATGACCTGATTCTGTTGGAAGAGAAGCGTGAACAAGCTAAGAGGGCTAACAAAAGATACAAGGAAAGAATTGCTCGCGCATACAACAAAACAGTGCAGCACCAAGATTTTGCGGTCGGGGACTTGGTTCTGCGCGCTTCAGATCATTGCATGCGGGAAGCAGCCCATCCAAAGTTTGCAGCTAACTGGGAAGGGCCATTCGAATTTAAAGAAGTCTTCGACAGCGGTTACTGCACAATCCAGCGGCTTCATGGGACTGCAACAACCCCAACCCAATCATTATGCGATGGATCAAAAAGTATTATCCTTAACTCATCTCTTTACGTTTGACGCCAAAATCTGTGGCAATTGTTACCTTTAGTTCAAAGTCTAGTTTCCTCATGTATCTAAGCGCTATCTCCTCCCATATGAGGAATTTATTCTCATGCTTCTCCCATATGAGGATGCTTTAATAATAAGGATTTCTCCCATATGAGAAGAACTTTATTACATTGTTGTCTCCATTGTTTTATTTACTTGTCTGCTCATGTTACTTAAAATTAGCCAAAGCCTATCTGCCCAGATAGCAGGTATAACAAAATACGATCCTCTGCGATCAAAAGCCTATCTGCCTAGATAGCACCTATAACATATGATCCCATGCGATCCAAAGCCTATCTGCCTAGATAGCAGCTATAACAAAATGTGATCCTCTGCGATCGAAAGCCTATCTGCCTAGATAGCAACTATATTGAATTATGATCTTAAGTGATCTCGAAGCCTATCTGCCTAGATAGCAGCAATAGCAACGACGCCCTGCGCGATACAAGGCCTACCTGCTTTACATAGCAAATAATTCAAGCATTATTTGGATATAACTGCAATAGAAACACAGAACTTGTTTTCACATATAGAAAGTTTGCACGCGGAATTACGCTTTGTTGTAGCAGACAAAAGCGAATGAAAATCCATATTTCATTAATAGTCAAATATGACTTACAATTTATCTGTCTAGATAGTAGCTTACAAGCAAAGGCTTATACTAACGAAAAATTCCTAAATCTAAAGCTTCAATCTACGAGTTCTGAAATTACGAAACAGGACGCTGTCGTCGACGTCCTAGATCATAACGGAGCTCTTATTTGTACTCCTGCCACGGTGAGATGCCAGATGAACCCCATGCCCTGACGACTACAGACGTGAAGAACAAATGGGAGAGCAGCTCATGGGGCAGGAAGCTGATTGTGCAAAAAGACGAGCACAACCACTCGTCACACCTTGTTCAAAACAATGGTGGCAAATAGTTCTCCTCCGCGGAGCCGGCAGAGATGCACACCATTCATTACGAATCAGTAGTGAAACCAGTACCGGATTTTGCTTCACCGGAAAGTCACCGGAGATAGGACCTGCAAACATAATAGACGAGAAAGAATCTTTGCAAAAGCAGGAAACCTTACGCAATTGTTCTTCAAAAAGATTAGGAGGATCGAAGGACTTTCCGAAGAATTTCTTGGGAGCTATTTCTATAGCACAAGGCACAAAACTCAGGTTTCAAAAGCCTGAAATTGACATGAACCAACAAAGGTCAAGGACCAATGCCGGCAGTTGTATGGACTCATGAGAAGCCACATTTTCGTGCATAACCAAATAGCAAGAAGCAAGGTTTATATAGACTTCAGAGGGGACTCTTCAGTTCCCTGGCTGAGTCAGCAAGGCCTTGGAAACGGGTAAGAATCAATTACTTACGCCTAAAAAACGGGTAAGAATCAATTACCCCACTAAAGGCTACGACGATACAGTAGCATGCCCTATTTAATGACGGAAGGTCATGATAAGAATGGGGTCCACTACAAGGAAATCGTGCTTATCTAATAAATTAATAGCGCGATAATCAAGGCAATTACGTCAATGCATGACGTCATAATTGATAAACATTAAAGCTCGATTGCAAAATCCTTTAAGACAAAAAAGTTAAAATAAAATTCTCAATGTTTTGAAAAAAAAGGGGGGGAGAAGCATTAGCATTACAATATGCGCAACTCTTACAATATGCGCAACTCTTCTCTTAAAATAAATCCTTGATTAGAGGATCTTCAGGTGAAAACAGGAGCGATGTTTCTTTTGCATGGTTAACTTCTTGTTTTCGCTTTTCATACTTGGCCTTCATCGCATGGAAGAGAGTGGCAGCTTCTTCAGCCTTCTTCTTTTGCTCCTCCAATTTTCTCTTTTCAAATGCGAGATTGCGGTAGCCATACTTCAGCATTCCAGATGTGAGGATTTGGGTAACCCTGTTGAGGAGGAATCCGAAGTCCAACCTGCCTTGAGCCTAAGCTTGAAGACTCTTGCATGTGTTATAAAGCGACCGTGCATTATCAGTTGAGATGGTAGCAGGGGTAGTCGCAGACAGTTGCTCTAAAATTCAGATGGCTTCAGTCAAGAAATATCTTCTGTCAAAGGGCTCCAGCTCCAGAGCTCTCGCAAATGACCAGGGGTATGAAAGGCGCATCCTTATGAGCCAATCCACATCAGGTTGCCTCATTCCTAGCGAAATGATATGTTTAGGAATGCAAATTGTTAACAAAAGCAGAGTACGACATATGGTAACATTATAGTATACCTGTTCCTTCGAGGATTCCATGTAGAGAAGGAATGCGCATCACAGGGAAAGCTGAAGCATATCCTTGTTGCATCGCTCGCCTGTCAGCCTCAATTTCGCGCTCGTTATAGTCGGCAGGAATAACATAAGTAGCGGCAGGTGAGATGGCAGCTCCAACTTGCGAACCCCAAAAACTCCATGCGGTCGGAACTTGGAAAAGTTCCGTCTCAATGGAAGGAATACCAGGACTTTGTTGGGGCTCAGGGACATTCTCAGGGATGGCAGCGCTTGAAGAAACATGTGGAATAACTTCAGCAACAGCTGTAATTCTTGCTTGCCTAAGAACTTCAACATCAACACTTTCATGTGATGCTATGTCTTCCATGACCTGTTCATTTTCATGAACTTCAGCTCCAGCATCTTCCGCTTCCATCTCTTAACCTTCAGCACCTTTTTCTCTCATCCCGGTGTTGACTTCGACATCATCAGATACCTCAATAACATATTCTAGAGGTTCCCCTACATCCTCAGTAGCCGCGACAGGTTTTCAACATGCGAGCTTCGTTCTGGAACATAAAATGTAGGAAGCTGATTTCTCTGTTCCAACATGTTCTCATTAGAGGCGCCAACACCTTCCTCATTAATTACTTCTCTCGCAGCTGGCACATTGGTGGTAGTGCCTTGTGCGACAGCAACATCACCTGCAAGAGTAGGGTTAACATCAGCAGGTTCATTTGGGGCAGTATCACCTGCGAGACAAAGTCAAGAAAAACATGTTGTGGTAACTCGCGTTGTGAATTATGTCTTATTTTATGTTTATAGATCAAAAGCAAGCACCTCCACACTTATGTGGGATCGCAGCACCAACATCATATGTTATAGATGCGACACCATATCCTACAGAAGTATCTTCATTTATCACATATTTAAGATGAGCATGACCGGGTGGCGTGAAGAAACTCGTTACAATTGGGAATGAGTTATCAAGCTTGGTTCACAGACTTTGTTCAAAGGTTTTACCTGAGGGTTCGCCACATTTGTTTACTAACCATTGACGGATGTCATCTTTTGATAAACCGTGCTTTAATGCACCGAAAATCACTTCTTGATAAGTCACATCAAGGTTAAAAATTGTACCTTCCTCACGACCCGCGATTTCTTCAAAGTCTTCCTGAGCGCATTCCAAGGCGGCCACGCTCATGCTACCTGCCTGTTGTTCTTCCAAACTTCTTCTCTTCATAAGCTCGATGTCATTTTCCTCGCGCTTTCTCCTTCTCTCTTCTACCTCGGCAGTCGTTCTCTTAGACTCGGCGATGATAGCTTCGTCTATAGCCTCGCTAGAGGCGTCGGAGCGAGAACCTTTTGTCTTTTTCTTCTCTTTGACCAAAAGGCCACTGATGGTCTCTGTATCATCACCTGCGAAAGAAAACTTGGTTAATAATTGCTGCAAAAGCCATGTTTTAAAGGAGATGAGTTCATTTGAGATACCTTCTGAGCTTTCTTCTCCTATCTCTTCTCTTTCTTCTTCCTCTCTTTCGTCTTCTTCTCTTTCCTCTTCTTCACTTTCTTCTTCTCTTTCTTTGTCCTCCTCTGCTTCTTCTTCTTCCTCCTGACCAAAAGGGATGAACGTCTCAACCGCGAGATCTTTCTTTCTTGGCATGCGACCTTTGCCTTTGCCCTTGGAAGCAGGAGGCTTAGCAGGCGATGAAGTAGGAGCATCCCTGGGAGACGAAGAAATCACAATTCCCTTATGTTTTTGCTTCTTGGTCTTCGGGGCAACCTCGGCATCCACCTCAACATCGTTGTCTATCAGGGAACGAGCAAATACGTCCATCTCCTCGCGTATCTGAGCCTCCACCTTGGGAGCCAGTTCCATTTCCACAGGAAGTTCCTTCTTTTGCCTTTTTTGACTTAACAATGGAATTGACCAAGGACGCGGAGTGCTCTCCAAATGCGAAACCTCCTCAAGTAGCACTGAAAAAGAAAATTTGGCGTAAGTTTCAACGTGTTAAAGAGAGAAGCCCTTCAAGCATAAGGGAGAACTGTTTACCTTGGCAAACTCTTCACTGTACTGGATTACGCGTGCAACTCCACCCCTAACAGCAGTCATTTTCTCCTCAAGAATAGTGGTCGGGCACAAGTGGTTGTAAATATCAAGCAAGGAGTAAAAACCATACTTGGAATCGTCCAAACTGCAAATCTGAAGAAATTGAAAAGTATTCCTTTTAATCGTAGGAGCTTTGCTGAGACGAGGAGTTGAGGATACATCGAATCTGGCCTGTTGAGCGTTCCAGTAAGCCATCCAATTCTTGGTAAGGCGACCGACACGACTTCCCGAAGGCTAGATGAAAGGTAAGTTGCTAATAAGGATTGATTTACACTTCTTTGTCATCAGTCTCTTGTAGCAATCCCTTCTTATCGACTTAGGCCAAATGGAAGGAGCCACTGCATCAAAGCCAAACTGGGGTGAGACGCGAGTTGGGTCTACATCGACTGTGATCTGCTCGTACTTGGGAGTTAGCTCAGGAACATTTCGGCAAGGGCAGGCAGTGAACCTCTCAAGCACCAGCACAAGAATTCGCGGTAGCGATCATGGCCCTTAAGAATGGTATCGTTTGAATAGGAGCCATCTCTACTAGGATACATCCTTGGGAAAAATCGCACATTATCAATGCGAGTAGTGTAAGGCCTGGCTGTAAATTTCCTCCGGTCATCGCACACTAAACTCCATGAACACTTGGGAGGATTGGTCATATACCATCGGGCAGCCCTCCCACTGGGAAGCGCGTTCTTCGCACCTGGGACGTTCCACATACTGGGTCTTGAAGGAACAGGAGCATAAGAGGGCTACCTTTCAACGACCCACATGGTAAGAAATGAAATGTTGACAAAGGTCAACACATCAAGACGCACAGGCGACTCCTTTATCGCAACCACAAGCTGGTCTAACCGGTGATACAGGGTTCCCAGCACCAGAGGCCCGAGTGCGACCTTCTGGCCAAGAGTCAGCTTAATAGCAAGAGGCAAGACATGATAGAAGACCCCGTCATAAGGATGACCGTCGATCAAATATCTTGACAGACAGGCACAGAGGAAGCCGCACAAGGTCAGATGATACCCCTTTCCCTCTATATATTTTTTCTCTTTTGGATCATTTTCCAGTATTTCTTTGGTGACTTTACTATTCGCATAGTCGCGAAAGAAGTATTGTACCCATTTTCCCCAAGTGTTCTTTGCGGAGGTCTCAACCAGGTGCCATGTGGGAAGTACTTCTGCAGATGTCCAACGGGTAGAAATTTTCTTAACCTCGGTCAAACACTCCTCCATCTGCGCATAGAGAGTGAGCTCTGGACCAGGTTTCAAAGCAGCCAAAGGATCGACTTCGCCCATGGGTGAAAGTTCATACAGAATTTGAACATCTTCCAGAGTGGGGGCGGCTTCAAATTCAGCAAAGTGAAAAGTATGAGTCGCAGGTGAGTAGCGAGAAAGAAGGTTTAGAAGCATGGTCTGATCCAGCTTCACGGCTGCATCCTTCGTAGCCTTAACAGCAAAATAGAGCCCAGCCTCGTCTAGCGTGATGGCATGGTGAGTTATCACATGGTCAATCCACTCATCCATTAAATCCATCTTTTGCACGAAGGCCTGGGTAAAAATGTCAGTATGGGGGAAGAACCCATTTTCAAGACCTAATCTTACCACATCCTGGGAGTCAATTAATTCCAACCTGGCTGGAGTAGTAAGAGGGCTCAACAGCAGCAGATCTTCAGTGGCGGGAGCTGGTAGATTCTTTACTTTAACCCTAGCATGATAAAAGTCTTCCCCACCTAGACATGGAGCTTTCTTCCACAAGGTCTTCGGAAGATCAGGGATTTCTTGGGATTCTTCACAGATTTGGAGGCTTTTGTCTTGGCCATTTCTACAGAAAAGCAAGAAAAAGAGGGGAGAAATATATCCACCATTAGTTCAAATTCAAGAAGCAGTTCTAGGAAATCGTCAAAAGGGGAAGATGAAAAGTTCCGGGTCGATTATAGATTCAGAATTTCAAAATTACAGCAGATCTTCGTTTTAAGTTGTTTCGATCTTTAGGGTTTAAAGAAACCCTCTCAACAGTATTAAGGCATGGCGTATATCAAACGATTTTGGGTTTCTCAAGTTCAAAAAAGTTCAAAAGATATGAAGTACATTAATGAAAATTGAGCAAAGTCAACCTTGTGATGATGAAGCAAGTTGAAGAAGACGATTGGCAAGAAAAAACTGATTATTGATTATCTGTATTTGCTCATGGAGACTCTCAGAAAACATCCACTTTAGAGAGAGAAGCAATACTCTGAAACAATGGAGGGCATGAAGTATTTATTCAAAAGTACTGAAGAGTCGCGTCCTTTCAATGGTCGAATCGCAACCGTCACCGCCGAATCGCGCAATCACAGGTCGATGTTGACGTCACGCCTAAAACTTGCAAATTAAAATATGCGCCGACTTATGAACTTAAGCCATTTGTTTTCCTACATATCATACTATCGGTTCAAATCAATGCTTCCATTTACTGGTACCTTGATTGTCGACGTATGTAAACATTGTAGTAAATAACGGAGAATAAAAATAAGTTGTCTCTTTTGTTGACAGATTGTTTTCATTTATTTTTTTGCGTTGCATTTCCCATGATATTCTGCCTCTGTCAATTCTATTTTCGTTGATTAACGATGATATTACTATTCGACACTGTTGAATTACAACTTTTGGACCCTAATTTGGGTTTTATTATTTGTTTGCATGTTTCAGGAGTAGTGCAGGAAACACAAATGTTAGTTCCCTCAAAACTTCTACCTAGCTGTTGTCCTTTATGGTTTAACACTTAAACTATAAGGTACTTATTCAAACTCGCAAACTAATTTTGTTGTGTTTATTTCCTAGGTCTTTCAAAGTAACTACTGCTTATCACGAATGACTGATGAAACAGAACAAGGCCAACATATATTTTGGCGAGCATTACTAGCTCTTCCACTTGGAGTCGATGGATTGAATTTGAAGACTTAATTTTTACATATTTTGTTTGTTTCAAAAAATCTACATTATGATTAGGTTGTTCGAGCTTTTTATACTGTAAGTTCACACTTGATTCAATCATCTTATGATTAGGATTTTTTTATCTCTACATGGTTCTGAATGTCTCTCACATTCTGGGTGTCCTTCTCCTGCTCCGTCTTCTCTCTGTGTGTGGCTATCTCTCTCGCTTGTGTGCGTCTCTGTCTGGCTTCTGCCCGAAATCGGGACCTCACACCAGCTTCGCTTCGTGGCTCTAAATCGAGACATCTCTCTCGCTCTCCAGGTACGTTTCGCGGCTCTCTTTGCAACTATCTATTTGTAGGGAAATTTTAAGCTGTGCTTAACCCTTAGTAGCTTTCATATGGCTCTCTGATTGGTGCATTTGTTTTTTGCAATTCCAAGGTTCAAACATATTTCTAACCCACTCCATTGTTGTAGACATTTGATACTACTTATACTGATCATGAAATTAATTTGAACTGTGTTCATTTTAATGTAACAGTTTTATTAGGGCCATATGTTGCTTTATGTGCTCTGATAAAATTAGGGGCTTGCGCTGTCAAGTTTAGGACTGTCAGTACATCAAAATTCATGGGCAGCTATATTTTTCTTCTTAGACTTTGGGATCTGAGAAAAGGCAAAGTTAGCTATCGTTCTACCATTATTGTTTCTTCAGTGGTTTCTTATTTCTAATTTATCTAATTTGTTGTGTTTGCAGGGGAAGAACAACTAGCTGAAATGTATTTTCAGCGATATGCATGGATGTAACACATTTCTTCCTACAAATCGGCTGCTAAGAAATATCTCAAAGTTTGAATTTATTTTCAAGACTAAATACCAAATATTATTCAGCCACTCTCCTACAACAGGTACATCTAGTACCTTCACGTGGTAGTTTATGCATTATTGAGGGATTTCATTGCATTTTTCTTGGTGATGTGGAAGTGATGTAATTTGATGGTAAGTTTCACATTTATGAACGGCTCAGATTGATCCATTAATACTGGTATGTCGAGAATTAGTTTTTGGTGCCCACGTCATAATCTGTTCAATAAATTTAATTTGCATCTAAGAAAATAGGTACCTAATCTACATAAAGTGGCAACCTCGCTGCAGGACTTTACCTGTGGAGTTTACATTGTTGGATTTCAGTTAATAGCACTCTCGAAAGCATATTTACTAGATCCAATGCAATGTGGTGAATTTCGTCCCAGCAACCTCTCTCATGGCCTCATGGATCGATTACATGCTATAGTAGAGGAGATATATACTTATAGGAAATTACCCATGCCCTAACGTGATTGAAGTGACGTGATAATTGTGTTTTTGCAGTCACAAAAAATTCCATGCAACTACAATGTGCAATTTATACATTTTATCTAACAACACTTTATCTTTATCTTTTTCAGGTTGTATATTCTTCACCCGTGTACATATGCATGGATAGGAAGAGTTTTCTCAATGACATATGGCATTCCAATATGAAATGTGATGCTCAAGCTGCGTAGAGCGCTTTTAACTAGCGTCTTTTTGCCCTCTTTTGGTGGCTTACGCGCCCATTTTTATCGAATGTGTAGTGTGGCATGCGCCTTTTTGTAATTAAAATGGACTTTATACACCTTTGGGCACTTGAGTATCAGACATGTAATGCTTCACTCCCCGTGTGCACATTCAATGTGCTCTGATTTGTAAGTATAGGTGATTGATATCGCATGACAAATTTAGTACCATCCAGCTTTATGAGATACCTATATTGCCTTTTTAAAGTATTTGTATACAGGGTCGACATGTTTTCATGTCCAAATCGCATAAAACAGGGATAATGTTTCACATTTTTTTCCCTCGACCTAACGAAATAGTTGTTTCAATTATGGTTGACTATGGCATTTTTTAAAATTTTAATTTATATTGTAATCTTGAGCATATAGTTAATTTATATGTGCAACTACTACATATAATCTGGCATATTCAAACACCTCTAAATTCGAACACTATCTAATTCAGGAATAGTGCCCTCGGGCACGGGCAATATCCTAGTTTGAACTATAAAGTAAAAGCGGCAAACAGGAATCAGAATTGCATTTGAAGTACTCTATAGAAATCAAGATGCATCAACAAGTAATATCTAGCTTGAGATTCCAAAAGCAAGCTTCCAGATCATTGTATTTTTGTAGGCATATGCAAACTACTACTAGCATCTAAGAGTACCTGAGTGTGCTTCTACACTGGTACCAGCACCTGATATTCACAATGCAAGTTGAAGCAAGGATACTCGGAACAACCTGGATGTTTTCCCTTCTAATGCAATACATACTATTCTAAGGAGTAGCAGGGAATTCTCAAGTCTCAGTCGCAAAATATGCCTTCTTTTCCATTCATCAAACCTTTTCGGAAACATACACCGTGCCAACTTCAGCTGAACAAGGAAGCACAAAATTTGTAAGGACATTCACATTAGACAACCTCATGACAGTCATCAAACTAGACATTTTTCCTTTCCAAAATCCGTAGTCTCGGCTTCAGAGTCTTCTCGATGCTGTAAATGAGCAAAGTAGGGTTGTTAACAATTATCGAGATCTCGCCATTTGCTGCCTTGAGGAGAACCTTGGTAAGGTCTTTGCTCTCTGAGGAAACCTCCTAAAAGCTGGATCTCATATCATCTTCAGAAAATCCAATACTTGTAAAAACCTCCAATATCCGTTCCCAACTTTCCACAGATTGCGAGCCAACAGTTTCATTCCGATCAACCAAGCATCTAAGGAAAAGTACAGGAGTGTGCCTCTATATCTATCCTGGTTCCAACAATCACAATCCTCGTGATTCAACTTCAAGCAATGATGCTAGTCGACAAATAGTTAATAGGAAAATTAAAGTTAAACTGATCATCAAAGTATGATTGAACAAAATAAGAGATACTATAACTAAAACCTAATATATATGACCTTTTCATCTCCATTCTCCAACCTCTACTTTCTGAGAACGACAGTGGGGTCGAGCACCCCCATGAATCACTGAGAACTGCCATCACCACCACTCCTATCTCTCTGAGATGCCAACTTAACTCCTCAACCTTTTCCTCCAATGCCACTGAGGCTGGAGCGCTCTCCTCTTCCTATTCCTTGCAAGCTGCAACCTATCACTCTAATCATACTTTTTTCTAAAAACCTAGTACAAAGATATAAATACTTGCAGAAACCTAGTAAAAATCAAACATATCAATACATCATAAGTTTGTTTCATACTGTATCTCACTAAATAATGTACATGGAAACCGAGGAGCCAACTCCCCCCCCCCCCCCATCTAACCATATACCTGTAGCAAGCATATTACATGCCAACATTGGGGCTGTTTGGATGAGCTGAAATAAGTGAGAGGTTGAGCTTAAAAGCTCTTTTTATCTGTAGTGTTTGGATGAGCTAGATTATTATAGATTATGGGTAAAAAATTATTACTTTTTTTAGATTGTGAGGTTCGAACATGTGACCTCATGTAATGTATTCAAACACTTTACCACTCTGACAACACAACCTTGTGAAAACAAAACCAAATAATACATTAAGAAGTTCGAAATTTTGCCGGATTTCAGCAAAAAAAAATCCGGAAATCCGGCTGAAAAATCCGGAAATCCGGATTACAAGCCGGAATTCCGGATTTTTTTGACGGAAATCCGGTTTTTCCTGTTTGTTTGGAGAGGTTTGACGGATTATCTCAAATTTTTGACTTTTTAGTTCCTCTCTACTTACTCTCAACCAAACAAGGCCATTATGATACCTCGATTTTGGGAATATGTAACAAGAACAGCTAAGATTCTCCATTCCAATTCATACTTCATTCTCAACAGAAAAATGCTCTATTGCATCTAACATTGTTGGGGGCATACCAATCTGATTCCAGTAGTACAAGGACACATATTTCTTCAAGAAAACAGCATAAGAGATCTTGCAAGAGTTCTTCAGGCTAGTTATTTTTTTTAGGAGAAAATTCTTCGTCTCAGAGACTTTCAAAACCCATAGTCTTGGCTTACGCCTCTTCTCAATACTGTAAGCAATATATCGGCAAGCCAGACGTCATATTAAGACTGTAACTGCTATTTAAAGCTCAAAGTACATCTAGGCCATGTGTGATAAGGTTGAAGCAAGCTAAGTACGAATATCGGGAGTTGTCCAGATTCAATCATGCGATCTTGTTTTCAGTGAGTTTGGATTTTCAAAAACACCTCAAGATTCAATTGTTGGAAAAAGTAAGTTTTTGACGATATTAATTTGAGTCTGGTTTGACCCGAATCGCTTAAGAGTTGATGATACCATTAGTGGTCGTTTCAGTAACTCACTCGTCAAAAACTATGAAGTAATGAATGATCAAATTAAGCGTTCAAAATGAGTCGTTGATCATTGGGTTGAGAGACAGTATATCACATCGTTGATGAGGAAGACAATGGTCGAACCACCACAGTCAGCTTGGATACATGTTGTGACGAGGTGTAGTGTTGGGTTGGGCTAGTTAGTGGGCCTTAACTTTTTTGGGCCAAAATACTAACTAATTATTAATATGTTATGTATTTAAACGGATTGTCAAAAGTTGCAACTGATCAATTCAAATTGAACAGACACAACCGTTCCCAACAGTCACTTCTTCTCCTATAAAAAGGACTATCATCCTCCTCATTTAGACACATCTTAGAAACACACAAATATCTCTCTCACTACCTTACATCAGAAATTCTCCTTTTCGTAGTATTAGTTCGTCGTGTGCGAGTGTCGTACCGTGCTTTCAACACTGCACAGGGAAGCTTTTATCCTGGGAAGTAGACGTCCAATTTATCCACGGCAAGCACGAAGTGTGGGGGACGAATCTGCTTTAAGGAGCCTCGTATTCTATACGAAACTGTCTTCCAAAAATTGTACAAGCGTTCGGGAATCTCACTATCAGTAAGTTCGTTCCGTGTTTTATTATTTTCGGGTACTGTTTAGATTATACACAATATGTTCGGGTCAATAAACTTGAGAACAATCTTAAAGCAGAATTCGTTTTTGTGTTATAATCTTTCTGTACTCCTTTGTTTCTGTGTCTGTACACCTGTTTCGTTCATTTCTGCCATCTAGTATAAAAGACTTCTCTTGCATGCTTGTTATTCAGTTTCTGTGCCAAAAATTGGTCTGTTCGTTCTTTATCAAACAAACTGTCACCAATGAATTGCACTTTCTTGGTTGAATTAAATATTCTGTTATTGGTTTTTCATTACAAACTTCAGTTTGTGATCTCAATTCAGATTATTCATGTGAATAGTTTATTGGTTTAGATTCCGTATTTAATTCCTCCCTCATTAATTGTTCCAGTGGTTTTGAATCCTCTCTTAATTAATTGTTTTCTTTCACTACATATGGTCCAGCGGTTTCAATTACTTGATTCACTTGGCCTTGTTTTCATGTTAGTACATATTGTTACTAATTGACAAATTTCAGAGCCATTATATTCTTTCCTTCATTACAGCTTGTTTATGACAGTTTGTAATATTCATTTCCAGTTTCATATTGGTCGTGACATTCTGTTCAATTTTTCTTTTATTTCAGTTACTAACATTTAAATTCTTTAGCCTTGAACTTGCTTCAATAAATACCAGCAAGTTTCCTATTACGATTTTCTCAAGTACTTGCTTCAATATTTTTCAGCAAGTAAAAATTTTAATTTAATTTATCCGTTTATTGTTAATTCTGTCAATAGTAACATAAATATTTCTATTTGTAAAAATGGGAGACAATTCCGGTAAAGAGGCGGCTGAGACGACAAGTTTGACATCCGCTACCGCCAACCCCATTGTACCGGTGGGTTCTCATCTTCTTGAAAAGCCGGAGAAATTTACGGGCAAGGACTTCAAACCTTGGCAGCAAAAGATGTTGTTTTACCTAACGACTTTGAGTCTTGCAAAATTTCTCAAAGAAAATGCTCCTCCATGTCCAGAAAATGCCGATAGACAAATCGTTGCAGCGGTGGAGGCTTGGAATCGCTCCGATTTCCTTGCACGCAACTATATCTTAAATAGTTTAGATAATCAGTTGTACAATGTCTATTTCGCTGTAAAAACCGCTAAGGAACTTTGGCACTCGCTCGAAATAAATATAAAGTAGAGGATGAAGGTGCTAAAACGTTCGTAGTTAAGAATTTCATGGAATATAGGAAGGTAGATTCCAAGGGGATCATGCAGCAAGTTCAGGAATTTCAATGTTTAATACATGATGTAATAGCGGAGAAAATGAGTCTCCCTGAGGAATTCCTTGTAGCCGTTATGATTCACAAGTTGCCTCCCGCTTGGAAGACCTACAAAAGCTACTTGATGCATAAAAGCAAAGAAATGACGATGGAGGAGCTCATCATTCGACTTCGGATTGAAGAAGGCAATCGACTAGCCGAAGACAAGCCGTCAACAAGCTATCAGTCTAAGGCAAACTTCGTAGAGGAAAAGCCGAAGAAAAATCTGAAGAGGAAGGATACGAGTGAGAAGAAAAAGTTCACGGGCAAATGTCACAATTGTGGCAAGACCGGGCACAAGATAAAAGATTGTCGGAAAAAGAAGAATACCTCCAAAGGGAAGAAACCCGAAGCCAACATGGCCGAGGATGGAGAAGACGGAAACAACTTTGCAGCCGTAGTCTCGGAAGTGAACCTCGCCGTAGGCAATCCCAAGGAGTGGTGGATCGACACCGGTGCCACAAGGAACATATGTTCCGACAAGGCTATGTTCTCATCGTTCGAGCCGACTGAAAATGAAGAACCGTTGTACATGGGAAATTAAGCAACTTCCGCCCTAAAAGGGAAAGGGAGAATAATGCCGAAAATGACTTCCGGGAAAACCCTTACCCTCAATGATGTTCTCTATGTTCCCGATATTAGGAAGAACCTAATTTCAGGATCAATGCTTAGCAAGAAAGGGTTTAAGCTTGTATTTGAGTCGGACAAATTTGTTCTGAATAAAGGTGGAGAATATCTAGGTAGGGGGTATCTCAAAGATGGGCTATTTAAGCTCAATGTAATGACTGTGTTTCCGACTATGAATAAGAAAGAGCAAGTTAACTATTTGTCGGATTCTTCTACTTCTTGTTTATGGCATGCACGATTAGGTCATGTTAATTACGAGTCGATTCGTAAATTAATGAAAATGGACCATCTTCCCAAAAGCGCGATTAATTCCGATCACAAGTGTGAAATATGCGTAGAGGCAAAATTGACAAGTAATCCATTTCAACCTATCGGTTCGAAATCAACGAGCCCTCTCGAATTAATTCACACCGACATATGTGATCTGAAATTTGTGCAGACAAGAAGTGGAAAGAAATATTTTATAACGTTTATCAACGACTGCACTAAATACTGCTATGTTTATTTATTGCATAGTCGAGATGAAGCGTTAGACGCATTCACGAAATATAAGGCCGAGGTGGAAATCAATTGAATAAAAGGATTAAGATTCTTCGTAGCGATCTAGGAGGAGAATATGATTCTCCATTTGCGGAAATATGTTCGCAAAGTGGAATCATCTATCAGACCTCGGCACCCTACACACCCCAACAAAATGGGGTTGCGGAAAGGAAAAATAGAACTTTATATGAAATGCTCTACGCATTACTTTTAAGTTCAGGGCTACCACAAAACATGTGGGGGGAAGCTTTATTAAGCGCAAACTATATCCTAAATAGAATACCTAAAAAGAAATTAGACAAAACCCCATATGAAATGTGGAAAGGCCGAAAACCCTCATACAAACATTTGAGGGTATGGGGGTGTCTTGCTAAAGTAGCTACCCCACTACCGAAAAAGGTCAAGTTAGGACCTAAAACGGTAAATTGCATCTTCATTGGATATGCGGCTAATAGTAGTGCTCACAGATTTCTGGTTCACAAATCAGAAATACCGGATATTCACGAGAACACTATTATTGAATCAGCCAATGCCTCGTTCGAGGATATATGTCCTTGCAAGATAAAGGAAGTAGAAGCGTCCGGAAAACGGTCGCATGATATCGCCATTGGCGACGACCAGGAGGAAGAGGTAAGGCGGAGTAAATGAGCTAAAACGGCAAAAACTTTTGGAGCTGATTTCCTAACATACTTAACGGAAAATGATCCAACTAGTTATAAAGAGGCCATGTCCAGTGTTGATGCTCCATATTGGAAAGAAGCTATAAATAGCGAGATTGAATCCATCTTACAAATTAATACTTGGGAATTAATAGATATTCCACAAGGCTCCAAGCCCCTAGGTTGTAAGTGGATATTCAAGAAGAAGCTTAAGCCCGATGGTACAATCGACAAGTACAAGGCAAGACTTGTCGCGAAAGGGTATAGGCAAAAAGAAGGACTAGATTTCTTTGACACATATTCTACGGTGACCAGAATAACGTCTATTCGAATGTTTATCGCAATTGCTGCAATATTCAATTTTGAAATACACCAAATGGACGTTAAAACGGCTTTCTTGAACGGAGAATTAGAGGAAGAAATCTATATGGAACAACCAGAAGGGTTTAAAGTTCCTGGAAGCGACAACAAATATTGTCGGCTAAAGAAATCCCTTTATGGACTAAAACAGGCCCCCAAGCAATGGCACGAGAAGTTAGACAAAGTCATGAGCAGTCATGGATTCGAACTAATGAATGTGATAAGTGCGTATACTATAAGAAAATAGGAAAGGAATGTGTCATAATATGCTTGTATGTCGACGACATGCTAATTGTGAGCAGCAAGACAATAATTCTTGACACCAAGAAATTATTGTCTACGAAGTTTGACATGAAAGACCTAGGACTGGCGGATGTGATTACAAAGACTCCAGATGGTTACGCACTTTCTCAAACTCACTACATAGAAAAGGTGATCAAAAAGTTTGACAAAGGGAACAATAAAATGATTACCACACCAGTAGACGTGAGTTTACATCTCGCCAAGAATCGTGATGAATGTGTTAGGCAATTGGAATATGCCCAGATAATTAGAAGCCTCATGTACATGATGAATTGTACAAGGCCGGACATCGCACAAGCTGTCGGGAAATTGAGTCGCTTTACCAGTAACCCTGGAAAGGACCATTGGACAGCCTTGATTCGAGTGTTGAGGTATCTTCGTTATACAAAAGACATGGGTCTACAATACTCAAACTATCCAGCTGTCCTAGAAGGATATTGCGATGCCAACTGGATATCTGACTCAAGAGACTCCAAGTCCACAAGTGGATATGTATTCACTCTCGGTGGAGCGGCAATATGTTCAAAGCAGACGTGCATTGCAAGGTCAACTATGGAAGAAGAATTCATAGCGTTAGACAAGGCAGGGGAAGAAGCAGAATGGCTTCGTCATTTCCTCGAAGATATTCCAACATGGCCAATACCAGTGCCTCCTATATGCATTCATTGCGACAGCCAATCGGCAATAGGTAGAGCACAAAGTAGCATGTATAATGGTAAGTCTAGACATATACGTCGGAGACATAATACCATTAGGCAACTTCTCTCAAGAGGAATAATATCGATCGATTATGTAAAATCAAAAGAAAATATAGCGGATCCGTTGACTAAAGGTTTATCGAGAGAACTAGTTGCAAGTTTGTCAAGGGGAATGGGATTAAAGCCAATCTCGTAAGAGTTGCACGTAGCGGCAAACCCAACCTAGGTGACTGGAGATCCCAAGAACTAGGTTCAAAAGGGACAACCCAACTACTAGTGCAAATAAAAAAATCACTCACCCGGAAATTAAGTTTCCAAACTCATTCCTAGGACGAACACCGAGTGATGGGACAGGGTAAGCTAAAGGCTTTTAATGAGACCACATCTTACGGTTATTTGAGAAGAGTACATAGGATACTCGTTGTGTGTCTCACCTATGTGAGTAGGAACGGGCCGGTTCTAGGAGGATGACGTGGCTATACTCCTCTAAGTCTACTCATGAAACCAGGAAAGTGTTTCAAGGCCGAAATGAACACAACTATGAGAACGGACTACGTTCAGGTTGTTAATTATGTGATTACTACCGACTAGGTATACAACGCGGCAAGCAGTTCAAGGCGTTTCGTTCACTGTCAAGCCAGTATATCCTGTAGTATTCCACTAAGGGGAAGGTTCAAAGCCTATGGCCACCTTCCTTTATGCAATTAACAACCGCCTAGGAGATTTCATCCACATTTGGACAACTTTTACGATTAAAAGCTAATTTGTCATTCATGTGGGGGATTGTTGGAAAAAGTAAGTTTTTGACGATATTAATTTGAGTCTGGTTTGACCCGAATCGCTTAAGAGTTGATGATACCATTAGTGGTCGTTTCAGTAACTCACTCGTCAAAAACTATGAAGTAATGAATGATCAAATTAAGCGTTCAAAATGAGTCGTTGATCATTGGGTTGAGAGACAGTATATCACATCGTTGATGAGGAAGACAATGGTCGAACCACCACAGTCAGCTTGGATACATGTTGTGACGAGGTGTAGTGTTGGGTTGGGCTAGTTAGTGGGCCTTAACTTTTTTGGGCCAAAATACTAACTAATTATTAATATGTTATGTATTTAAACGGATTGTCAAAAGTTGCAACTGATCAATTCAAATTGAACAGACACAACCGTTCCCAACAGTCACTTCTTCTCCTATAAAAAGGACTATCATCCTCCTCATTTAGACACATCTTAGAAACACACAAATATCTCTCTCACTACCTTACATCAGAAATTCTCCTTTTCGTAGTATTAGTTCGTCGTGTGCGAGTGTCGTACCGTGCTTTCAACACTGCACAGGGAAGCTTTTATCCTGGGAAGTAGACGTCCAATTTATCCACGGCAAGCACGAAGTGTGGGGGACGAATCTGCTTTAAGGAGCCTCGTATTCTATACGAAACTGTCTTCCAAAAATTGTACAAGCGTTCGGGAATCTCACTATCAGTAAGTTCGTTCCGTGTTTTATTATTTTCGGGTACTGTTTAGATTATACACAATATGTTCGGGTCAATAAACTTGAGAACATCAATAACCCAAGGGCAGAGAAGAGACCATTGTCATCAAACATTGTTTTAAACAAGTCCGAGTTTCACCTCAGGAGAAATCTGAGTTAACTCCCCACAACTCATTTGAAATCCGGAAGGAACATTGGATATCTAATTCTAGTGAAGAGAGCTCCTAAGAGTTTCTCTAGCTAATCTAAACCCCTTCGCAGCTTAATTAATGACTGAGCAATCATCTTGAGCTTAGTCACCTGAAACAACCAAACTGGCCACCACTCACCAGAAACGTCCAAATTGCCCACCGCATGAAAAACGCACTCTAACTTTTATGGAGCGCGCCTTATGCGTAATACTCCCAAAACAGGGCATTCTTGCACCAAATGCAAGAAAATATTGTACACCTTCTCTTCAAGACCGACACGAGACTCTCGCCTCTTCTCATTTTTCACTCTTACGTCTACTACCACTACCAACAAGTACACAACTTAACTTATTACAAGAATATCATTCTCAATAGTGGAATATTCATGAATCCCTTGTAGCAGTAACATTGAGTGGTTGCAACCAATGAACCAACTTCTTCTTCTTCAAAACATTTAACAATGAACAATAGTTCTGTTGAAACAAACAATCAAAGGAGCTGTCTTGATTTACTTGATATACCTATTACAAAAATCTTAAAAATTAAACTAAATATTTTACTTGTACTAAACTAAATCATTTGTAAGCAATACAACCATCGCGGACTCACAAGTCCAATTTAATCATTTGCAACAAACCATCCATAATTGATTTCTAGGGTTTCATCTGAGGCAAAATGATGACAAGGCTGAGGGTAAGTATCTATATTAGTCCCCATCACAGTTTTTCTCCATGTGGGCAGTCACTTTCTTATAAGAAGCGTTATTAGTACCCTGGAATCAAACACAACATGATGCACATGCGACAAGGTACGGATATAACTAAATGGTGTGAAAGTTTGATTTAGATTATGCATTCATAAAATTTATTAGCTGTATGAAATAAGGATGCATGCACTGAACATAAAGGTAGATACCATGTTAGTTGAATCTCGAGTTCTAAGCACCACTTTCGCGCAATACATGATGTTAGAAAAAGTATCAATCAAACATGCCATTCCATTTCAAGTTTGTTTGACACAGTATCCGCCAAATAATCTACTACATGGCAACCAAGAGCCAACTGCTACACTTTCCTCCCCACTTCATCTAACCACATATATACCGCCCCAACCAATCAAGAACTCCAAAACCTAGTAAGAGAGATGCCGAAAGTTGATAATGTCATGAGCTGCACACCAAATAGAGAGCGAAACCTGTAATGGAGACCCAGCTTCTCACATCAAGGGAGCTAGAACCAAGGATACAAGTGCCCCATAGATAACACAATAACAGATTTAAACATAAAAACACTTAGTTGAAGACATGCCTCTCCAAAGAGTTGATGCACCCAAGCTCAAGAGTATCAATCGATATGTTGGATCAAGAACCATCCCACAACCTCATACGAACACCCCCCCCCCCCCCCCCCCAACAAACACACGCACACACTCTCCCACCCTTCCCCCCACTTACAAACCTTAAGATGGAAACTTCGCGACAAAGACCCCTCCACTGTTAATGATCCTTTTAGTAAAAGAACACGATCAACTTAAGCAGTCCTAAATCTAATTTTTTAAATCCAAAAATCTTTTGGGATTGCAACTCATTTTCGTATTCGCTCTCCATAATTTATGTAATTCAACCCTACCTACTGTTCCAAACCAAAATAAGCTATCGGTAGAAAGCTGTCACAAACCATCATTATCACATAGGAGTAAAGCAGCATTATTGCCTAACTGGTAGGCATCGATTGTCTAAGAGAGGCCATTGGCTTTTGGGCATTTCTCCTTAAAGTATGTTTTGTATCCGCCCTACAAAAATCTCACATTCTATGTGACTGCAACATTTTAAATCCAAGTCTACTCTAACTTAGCACATAGTAGTTATGAATGTGCACTGAAATAAACATATACTGATAAACAGAAAGGACTTGCAGAAACCAATATCTTCATCTAGGAATTAGCATGCACAATACCTCACGGAGCCGCTACATCTTTTGCAGATCCCAATCGTCAAAAAGCTGATTCTAGGAATGTATCAATGAACATAAGAGACTTCTCCACAAGCCAAACTCATGACTCTTGTACATCCTTTCCAGGATTATAAATGGTATCAACTTCAGCAGAGTAAGGAAGCACAAAGTTCTTCACAAAACCTTCATTAGACAAGTACATGAGGGTGAGCAAACTAGGCTTCTTCCTAAGAAAATTCTTCCTTTCCAAAACCTCCAAAACTTGTAGCCGCCGCCTAATCGTCTTCTCGACACTAAACATGAGCAACCCTGGGTTGTCAACTATTACCGATACAGGGTCATTTCTTGCACTGAGGAGGATATTTGCACTCTCCTTAATATTCCTCTCTGACAGAGAGAAAACATTAGGATACCTTCTGAAAACTGATCTTAATATCATCTTCCGAAAACCCCAAACTCCTGAAAAGCTCCAGCTTCCGCTCCCAATGCTCCGGCAATAGCGAACTAATCGTCCTTATAGCATGAAGGAACATATTGGACTCCCTATCCCAACCCATTTCTTCAACCCTCTCAACACATCTCTTCACAGTCTCTAGTGGAATAACCAAGAGTTTAGAATAGTGATGCACAAGTTTTAATATCTGGGTCGATTCGATCCCACAGCTGACCAAGAAGTCTAGATTAGGCTTCATGGTCTTGGTCAAATCCTTCCCATAAAAGCAGAAATGAATCCCCTTCTTCAAGACCTTGAACACACCCAGTATGGAACCCAGGACTCGGTTCAATTCGGAGAGCGTGCAGGCGATTCGATCGGTCCCCAGCAAGAGGATTCGTGGGTTGGTTGAGATGAGTTCGGCGATCTGGGGCGAGAGAGGCCGGCGTCGTGGAAGAGGTTGATTTTGGGTTTGATAGTGAGGTCGACGTTGGAGGCGAGGACGGAGGGATGGCGTTTGAGATGGGTCGTGGAGAAGCCATTCTTTTTGAAGAAGGAGATGACGGAGTCGCACTCTTTTGGGTCTTTCAGGTACTTGGTGGGAGAGGCCAGTTTCGAGACGGCGTCCGGCGAGAATTTGTGGCGACGTTGGAGGTATTCGGCGACTATGACGACGGGTTTTTTATTGCCAGCGGAGGCGGAGGAGGAGGAGGAGGAGGAAGAGTATTGTGGATGGAGAAACAAGGTGAGTGGTGAGTTTTGTAGAATGAGATGAGATTTCTGCGAAGAATGGCCATTGAAGGGAATGCAGTGAACAGTTTACTTCCCAGACATCGTAGTCCGGTAGAAGTAAGAAGTAACTACCCCGTGACGGAGGGCACTACCTCAAAAACCACTAACAACCTTTTTGAACGTTGCTTCTCAAATTTTTTTTGAAGAAGTTGCTTCTCAAATCTAAAAGCAGTATTTATGTGTTTATTAATTTTTTTTTTCTTCCTTGTAGAAAGTAATTGCTTTCCCCACAACATTTTTTGAAAAGCAGGGGAAGGATTGCTTTTCATGACATGCTTTTCGGTAAATTTATTATTTGACAATCTTATCCGTTAATAAATATTAATAATTATTTATTGTAATAATATTATTATCATATCTAATATGATATTGTCATTTCTAAAGTAACAGCACCTCAAAACACTAATTATCAAATATAAAATATCAAAAGTGTTTTCCCGCAGCCGTTTGAATATAGAATTTACCAAACACTTTTTGCGTAGATTTCCACAGCAGTTTTCTCACAGCACTTCCTACACAGCAGCTTTCTAAATCGCCACACCATTACCAAACTGGCTCTAAGAGCGTTTCTTCAATTGTAATGTCATCAAACAAAATAAGTACTTCATCCACAAACTTTAACACGTTATCTATTTATTTTTTGAGAAGAAGACCAACTTCTATTAATTAAAATTCCAAAATTAGGGATCCCCATTACATCCTTATGAAGAAGTAGTTGGGCCCAAATTGGGTTACTATCTAGCCAAATGTACTTGTTTGGTAGGGAAAGACCAAACTAAGCGAACTCATGTGCTATTCATTGATCTGCGGCTACAGTGAAAAGAAATAGATCTAAACCAAGAAGAGAGGGTACTGATATGACGGAGAACATCCCCTTTCATGGATATATCAGTCTTGGAGCTTTCTCTTCCGTTAATGGCTTCTACCACCAACTTTGCATCTGCTTCAACCACTACCTTCCTTTGATCACATTGCAAGGCGAGTTGGAGACCATCCATAATCGCCATTGTCTCCGCCTCGCAAACAAACTTTAAACACGTTATTTTAAAGGTACACGTTTACATCACGTTGATTTTATACTTACAATTATTGTAAATCTTTTCTTAAAAATTCTTTCTCAACTTATTTTTAAAAGAATATACATGCCTAAAAGACATTTCGAAACTAATAATGTTAGACACTATTATTTAATCATTTCAAAACTAATAATGTGAAATCAAAAAGAGGAAGGGAGGCTTCTCAAAAAAAAGAACGGAGGAAGTGGTGTACATGGAAGAAGAAGTGGTGGGGCCCACTACTAACAACTAACCTCCTCCCTATATTTTTAGGAGTTCTAACTATAAGTGGGCGAGATCTAAAGATTTTAGTTGATTTAATCTAAAGGCTGAAATAAAGTCAACTGTCCTGTTTTATAAAATAGACTAGGGGATGACCCGTGTCTTAGGCCACTACCTAAAAGAAATCTATTTGTATGGTTCTCGTACCCGGATATTGTTGAATACCCCTAATTTTATAGGGCTTATTAGTTTATGCTTCCTAAGCTTTATTAGTATTTCCTAAACAGGGGTCTGTATAGTTTGCATAACATATTCATACCCCAAAAGTAAAATTTCATTCTCCCATGGTGCACCCAATGCACTCAAACAATTTTCCATAACAACTCAAATTCTCACATTACCCAAACAATTCTCTCTCTCTCTCTCTCTCTCTCTCTCTCTCTCTCTCTCTCTCTCTCTCTCTCTCTCTCTCTCTCTCCCCTTACCTAATCGGAAAACCCACTATTTTATACCCCTCGTCTTCAACTCAAATTCTCCCTAAAGCTAAAAATCAATCATAATTCATCTCATTTCATACCCCTTATCTTCGTCAATTTTTCCCACGCAACCATCACCAAAACACCCCTTTTCTAATATTACCGAACCACACAACCACCTCTGCCCTCTCTGCCTACGCCTGTCGGACGTCTCCTCGCCGTTTCTCACCGGAATCGCCATTGCACTTCAGACTTTACCTACTCAGAGAGAGTTCAGAGTCAACCCAGCAGTAAAATTTCTTTCACTCTCTCTCTCTCTCACTCTCTCTCTCTCTCTCCAGATCTACAAAAAATACAATATTCAATTATTACATGCCTGATGGCGATTCTTAACTACTATATTTTTGCAAGTATACGATCAAGTAATAAAGTAGAGTATTTTACGACTCAGATATCGAACCCACGAGAAAAGTTTTAGATCTTACTGTAGACAATCAGAATTAATAACAAAGTTGTAAAAAAAATGAGTATTTTGAATTGAGAGTTACTAAATTAAATAACAGTAAATAAAAGCAATAATAAAGACAACTTATTTTTGAGTTGTGAATTTTCTAAGAATATTTTCTAAGGTTGAAACTGATGGATTGAAGATCTAGGCTCCAGGATCCCCTAGGGTTACTATTCAGTTTTTCTAGTTTATCTTGATTTCGGGAACACACAGCGGTTTTCGTTATGCCAGCATACCAATGTTTCAATCTGCTCTCAGTCTCATGAACCTGTCACTCCCCTGCACATTTCCGGGTCCTCTCGGTCCACCTAGATCTGCAGGTTCATTATAAGTCTACTAGGGTTACAGGCTCTCCTCTCGGTCTCCCCTTAAACGTCTAGCAGTTGGTCTTGTGCTTTTCAGGCTAGTCCCTGATTCTCTTCACCTCTCGGTCTATCAAGGCAGGAAACTAAATTCAATATTCTCTTCCTAACTCTCACTGGCCGATCTCGCGCACCAGATCCTGTCTGTATCACTTCGGTTGATCAGGTCGTTCGCGCATAAAAGTGAAAACCGAAGACAGAATAATAAACAAACATCTACTGTATTGAAGACTAAACCAGTCATGAGTCTGAACATTAAAGATAAACTAAGTTGCTGAAATCATAAATCATATGTTCACCGAAAACCTAGGTAAAGTTTTTAGCTAGCGTACATTATTGAAAAATAGAATTTCATAAATGAAGAGAAAGTAGATCAAACGAGTTTTATGCTGGAAACTTCACTACTAGAATTTTTCACATAAATGACTATATTCGCAGTGGCAGTAATATTCTTGCTGTTTTAGTTAATTAACGTGGCAAAAAAAGTTATTCCCATTTAAAACTGTTAATAACGGCAAGAAAAATTTCTCTCCGTAAATGTAATACCTAAAATGGCGAGAATACTATTTATATTGGCAAGAAACATATCCCTCCGTAAAAGGTACATCAAAAAAGGCAAGAAATATAAAGTAACGGCAAGACTTTATCTCTCCGCTAAAAAAAATAATCAAAAACGGCAAGAATATTTTTACTTCTGTTTTAGAAAGTTTTACCTGGCAAGAATTTCTTGCCCCGAATTAATTAGTACACGTGGCGATATGATAACCACATAAATTTAGTAAAACTTTCATCCACTACTCCCTCGCGCGCCATAGTACTGCGCCAAAATTTTGTTGAAAGTTTTAATTAGCCCGCCCTCAATTTCGGACCGACTTAAACCTAGCTATCAGAGAAGAGGGGTCAACGCGCGCAGGAGAGAAAAGAGGGAAGAGAAGAGATTTCGATGGCTATAAGCATCAGCTTCCAGACGTGAGGGAAAAGAGGGAAAAGAAGAGATTGAGGGAAGAGAAGAGAAGAGCTTTCCCGGATTTCACCTTTCTCAGGTTTCAGATACGGTTTCGATTTCCCGGATTTTCATGTACGGTTCATGAAATAGAAGTTGTTTTACATTCGATTTTCTGGGTTTCAATTAAATTTATGGCCTAGTTTATTATGGGTTGTGCAATGCCTCATTTGAATTCATTGAATATTTGGATTGCACTTGACTGTGTCTACTCCCATTGCTATGAATTGGGGCTTGAGTCCTGCAATTTGCTAAGAACTGAAGCAACTGTAAAACCATTATAAACAAACAATACCTACTGAGCTAGCTGTTTATTCCTCAGTTTATTTCACCAAACAGGGAAGAGGATACTGTTTACTTGGCTCTTTGTTTATTTACATAAAAGAGAATTGATAAAATCTCAAATCATTCCTGCTGATTGGTATATGAGAATTGAAATAGTTCACTTTGAAATGGTTAAGAGCAAAAAGGAGATTCAATATGCAAATTAATAGAATCCGACTAGAACAAATTTGGAATTGTTTGTGTTGAACAACATATATAATGGATGACCACAGGCTTGTTGTTATGAGTTAAGATGTAAATTCTGCGTAGTAATTACTGTACCTTTTATCGAGTTTAGATTCCACATCACATACACAAATCTTTAATAGCCAACTTGAAACGCATAAATAGAAAAAAGGTAGAACAATTGTGTGTACATGCTGCACTGTGTTATTTACTATAACACTATATGCCATTATTAGGACAGACATTAGGTGCTAGAATCCGTGGGGTCGTCTGAACTTTACATAAGATTCGAAACATAACAATGTGGTAATGTCCGGATCTGCGGAAGTACCCCAGTTAGGTATGATGCTGTTGTTATTCCCTCTCTGTCTCAAATTCTTTTCCCAACTGTTGCAGCTTGTTGGATCCTTCAATTTGTGCGAACTTGTCAGGATTTTTGGGTTTGTTCATCTGTGAATGGGTATCGGTAGGGATGGCAATCAGGCGGGTTCGGGCTGTTTCTTCACGTACCCGTCCCGCCCCGCCATTTGTACCATAGTGACCCATTCACTGGATAGACCCGCTTGTTTTGCATACTATACCCGATACCAACCTGCAGTTTGCTTACCCGCTTTGTACCCAAACACTGAAACGCAATTTGCTTACCCGCTTTGTGCCTAAACAGAGAAACGAAAACTGAACCGAGAGAAACACAGAGCTTTGAAGTTTTTCGCCAGTCATTGAAACCCAACCACAATCTCACTGAAATCAATCCGAATTAACCAATTGAAATCAAGATGCATAACCGAAGATGTAAAATTTCAATCAGAGAATGAAACCCATGGAACTGAAAACCCATCCTCGAATCAAAATCAATGGAACGTAATTCTTTTCTTTCAGTGTGGGTTCTTCCTTCAATGTAATTCTGAAACAAGCTGCTGCAATTTGGTTCATCATTGTGTAAACTGGGAAAAACGAATCGGGTGCTGCGATGGTCTAGTTGCTGGTGATCGAGATGGGGACATATTTAGATCTGACTGAACTTGATTATTCGATGAGAGAGAGAGAGAGGGAGGGAGAGAGAGAGATGTGGAGGACGCTACAGCGCGGACTTGGGGTAAACATATGAATCCAAACTGGTTTATACGTTTGCTAAGCAAAAAAAAACTTGAAAAGTTTTCATCCAATCAATTCAAGTTATTAATGAGAATGGACTTAACTAAAGATCTTTCTCCTATTAGTACTCTTACTGATTCGAACCCATTTTATGCTCCTTCCTGGTAGAAGAAAAACTGGTTCAAGATTTCCCTGCAAAATAACAAACTGATCAGCCAGACCTGCTGTTGGATTGCCTGCAAATATCAAATTTTCCTATGAATGATTTTAAGGAAGGCCAACATGAAACCTAAAAAATATGTTTAATAATATAGAAATGATCTGGTGTAAGTTGTTTTAGATTATTTGCTAATAAACAATCATAGGAAACAGAGTATCAAACACACAATTAGACTTTGCTTAATCATAAGAACAAAGCTAGCTTTAATAAGTACTCTTGTTGCTTAATTAGTTATGTTCTTCTATTTGCATGTATTATGTATTCAATTGCTACTTTATTTTTTTTTTAGTTTGACTTCTCAATGGATAAGAGTTGGGTACGTATTACACCAAGGTGTGATCCTGCATATCTTGAAGGATGTGAGAAGTTCTTAGAATTTGCGTACTTGGGGAAGGAGGAGGGGTCAAAAATATGCTGCCCCTGTAAAAAATGTCTTAATCGCTATTACGAAATACGAAGTGTAGTTCGTGGTCATATAATTTGTACTGGATTCCATTCTAGCTATATGCAATGGACATATCACGGAGAATTGTGTGGACTTGTTGAACCTGAGAATGAAGACTACATGGTTGCAGATGACATAGTTGGTATGTTGCACGATGCATTTGGAGTTCCGCTCGAGAACGATTTTGTTAGTTCTAATGAAAGAAGTTCTGGACCCGATGAAGAAACTAAAAAATTCTTTAAAATACTAGAACTTGCTAAGCGTGAACTGTATCCTGGTTGTAAGAAGTTTACGACATTGGCATATGTTGTCCGGTTGTTGCATTTGAAAGTATTATATAACTTGCCCAATGTATGCTTTGACACGATGATTCAACTAATCAAAGAAGCTCTTCCTGATGACGATAATTTACCTAATTCATTTTATGAAGCAAAGAAGTTGAAGGAGTCATTGGGGTTTACTTACGTGAAGTATGATGCTTGTCCTAAAAACTGCATGTTGTACTGGAAAGATAAGGCAGGTTTAGATAAATGTGATTTTTGTGGGGAAGATAGATATAAAACATCTAATGAGGTAGAGGCAGAAGATTGAACTACTAAGGTTGGAAGGATTCCTCACAAACAAATGCGCTACTTCCCTTTGAAGCCGAGGCTTCAACGATTATTTATGTGCTCGAAGAATGTTTAACATTTTGTTCAAAATATTTGGATGATGTTGAAACCAAGTTGACACTTCCGAGTCGAAATAACAGCAGTGAAGTAGGTCGTGCCTTGGGTGCAGGGAGGACTGTATATCTTGATCCAATCACGCGGGAACAAGCTCATAGATATGTCTTAGCCAATTCAGAATCAATAGACCCTTACCGAGAGTAAGTTTTGCATGTAACTCATAGGTTTCCAAATTAACGATTGTGAAAGAATATAATATTTTTCTTTCTCTTATGTAGTGAACACAAGGAACTTTTGAAAAGGGAAAACCCTCAATTATCGGGCTGTGATTTATCTAAACTACACAATAAGACGTTCCCAAAATGGTTGAGAGATCATGTAAGATACACATCTGACCTTAATAATAAATTTGTTTCAAATAGTCTCGGTGATACTTTTTCTAAAGTTTCTGAAATGTGTAGGTTCAAAGTTTAGGTATGACTTGCAAATCAGACGAAGTGAAAACACTGTCATTGGGACCTTCTGAGTGGGCATGTCGCTATTCTGGATATATAATCAATGGTTTAAAATTTCACACAAAACAACGTGAAATGAGGAGGAAGACTCAGAACAGTGGGGTTTGGGTAATAGCGTCAACTGACAGCTATGCTACTCGAGCTGATAGGAGACCGGCTACTGGAGATGTACCATACTTTGGTGTTTTGAAAGATATTATTGAGTTACGATATACGGATGGTACAAGTTTTGTTTTGTTCAAGTGTGACTGGGTGGACAATCGTGTGGGTATGAAAGATGACGAATTCAAATTCACACTGGTTAATTTTAAGCATTTGTTGTATAAAAATAATACTGTGTCAGCTGAACCTTTTGTCCTTGCATCACAAGCTCAACAAGTTTGGTATGTGAAGGATCCAATTGATACCGATTGGCATGTTGCTGTTAAAATGATACCTAGGGATTCTTATGATTTGCGGGCGGAGGATAACACGACGTGTGCACAGTCGGAGCCTTATTGTGATCAACAAATAGGAAATGACATTGACTTTGTTCGAGAAGATGTGGATGTAATTGAAGTAGAATCCGACAGCGCAACAGCTGACCCTGGCATCGACGGTGATGATGAAAACTGTTACGCTTTTGAAGATGATTTCATCTCTGATTCCGACGATGATAGTGATAATGATGACGAAGAAGATGATGATTTTGATTTTCTTATCAATGATTGAAATTAGTTACCTTATTTAGTTTCAGTAAGTATATAGTTGTGTCATTCCTTTTTCGCACGTGGTTTTACTTTTTCATGCAGTACTTAAGATTTTACATTTTTTTGTTTATGAAGTAATCGGCTTCTTGTTTAACTTGCAGGCTATGTCGCCAAATAAGCGACCACAGTTTACAACTTGTTCTATGTTTGATATCAGTTCAAATGACACTACCCCTACACAATATCTGTCTTGCACCAATGCTCCACCTCAGCTCGGGGCTTCGGCAAATACTCAAAGTCTTCCTCCACAATCTGAGAAGGTCCCCAATGAACCACCTCAACCGGAGCTTCAGCAAAGACTCAAAGTCTCCTTCCACAATCTCAGCCGGTCCGCAATGCACCACCTCAGCCGAGAGCTTCAGCAAATACACAAAGTCTCCTTCCACAATCTCAAACGCTTCGCAATGCACCACCTCAGCCCGAAGCTGCAGCAAATACTCAACGTCCCCTTCCACAATCTCAGACGGTCCGCAATGCACCACCTCAGGATGGAGCTTCAGAACATGTTAATATCCCTACTTCGTCCCCACATGTTTCAGGTGGAATAGTAATGTTTGTAAAACTTGCATTGAATTTATCTTCTCATACTTGTTATGATATGTGTTCTTCTTGTTTTAACAACTAGGAGGTTCATTACAACCAATTAGAGCAAGGAATTTCGACGGCGGTTCAGGTAATGTTGTAAAATTTGTGCCATTTAGTTTCAGTTTCTTCCATCTTATTACTAATGATACTTGTCATTTACTTTTGACAACTAGGTGGTTCATCTTGTCAACCAAATGCAGCAAGGAAAGTTAGGGGAAGTGCTAGACCATGGCCTAAATGGGGATCAGGGGAAAAGTTGCCGATCCAGTTTAATGAGTTTTGTGTCCCAGTAGGTCCATGGAGAAAAAAACTTCAAAGCCAGTTACGATATCTCTCGAAGAAGGGAGAAATGTTGCCACTCACATACACAGATTGGAGGGCTCCTGAGCCGGCGTTGAAAGAGAAGCAGGAAGAGATGTGGGAACATATAAAGGTGATAAATTGAAAAACTATGCTTATCATGTTTGAACATCGTAATAACGAGATGTTTGGTTCTTTCTACAGTTAAATGCTACTGTTGTTGAGGGATACAAAAAAATTTGTCTGCGAGATCTTGGGCGAAAATGGTCAAACTGGAAGCACAAACTGAAAAGGGATTATTACGACCCCTATAAAGACGATCCGGATATGTTAGCCATATGTCCTCCACGGGTGAATCCAGAACAGTGGCCGATCTTGGTTCGGTATTTTTCAGGGGAGGAAGCTAAGGTACGTATAGTTTTGTTGAGTTGACAACAGTTTGCGTTAGAGTTCTTGTTCTCGAAACCAGAACAATCTGCGATCTTGGTACTTAGTCTGATGTTGATGAAAATTTCTGTCTGGTCTTTTCACTTTCTGATGTACCTACTAGCTACTTATGTTTCTTTATTAATGGTTGAAGTTGGAAGGATTTAGAGTAGTTCGGTTTGGGGTGGGGTGGAGGAACTAGACTGCATAATTGGTGACATCACCAGAGTTGTGCATAATGTTCTGGTCTTCTGGACCCCATTTTGGTTTCCTTTCTGGAGCACTACGTTCTGGGATTCATCCAGAACAGTTTCCTTCAAGGATTGATCAAAATATGTATTTATAATGTAGTATCTGGTATATAAAAAACAATTTCTTTTTATGAATGTTTAAGTTCTGGGAAATGGCTTCCCTGAAAACATTTGCATTTTTGGTTTTTTCTTGAAAGTTCATATCAGTGATCATACCAAGGTTGTCTTGTTTGGTTGGAAAAGCTTGACTTTCCATTTGGATAACCCTCTGAGGTGTTGGTGTTCAACTACCACCACGGTTACCAATTTGGTAACTAGAGTGACTTTATCATTTTTCTTGATAGTGATTTTCTATGGACTACATGACATGACTCTCTGGAATAGTGATTTTCTTCATAGTGACTGTGCTCACTGGAATACAGGGAGGGTTAATGAATTGGGTGTGGGAAACATTGATTGTTACATCCACTTATGGGAGTTTGCTACTGTGTTTTAGTGTACATTTAATTTCAGAGTAAATTTCACAGACAATGCTTTGGTTTTAAATCAGTGTAAATTTCGTCTTTTATATTTTTATGAGTCTCGTGTCTTTTCTTTGTCTAGGCTAAGAGTGAACGCAACAAGGAGAATAGAAGTCACCAACTTAGTATCCATAGAAGTGGAAGGACAAGCCACATGCAAGTTCGAGAGGATGTAATAATCGATACAATTTGTTGCTAAGTTGTTTGCTTTTAATGAATCACCTGATGGTTCCTAGCTAGCTTACTCGTTAATGAAATGTTATTTCAGCTGAATAATGCAGGAGAAGAATATGATCGACCGGCAGTCTACATGAAAACATATTCACGATCGGATCCAATAGCTGCTCCGAACATTGTATGTGTATTTCTGTTTTGAGATTCATCATAAGACAATTTGATTACTATATTGTGTATAATAACAATTACGGCTCATGTTGCAGGAGAAACTGGATCAGCAGCTAGTGCCACCCGAAGATTGTGAAATACCGATCACCGAGTTTCGAGAATCTGCGTTTGTCAATGTTATGGGACCAGACAGAAAAGGTCGTGTGAAATACCCCGTTTTGTAGATATGGGTATTTATGATATTAATATAACTATTGAGTTTTAATATAATATTATTATAAGTATTGGGTGTTAATATGCTACTATTATATTTTAAGATATTATTTGGTGTCAATATGACATTAGTATAAGTATTGGGAGTTAATTTTATTGGTAGAAAGTTAGTTTTATACTATTAACTACTTAGGGGTTTTATGTAGTTTTTCCTAACTTATATAGTGTCTTTTATTTAAACTAAGGGGTGGTAGTTGTACTAAACTTAAAGTTAGTGGGGAGAAAATGTCTTTTCCCTTAAAATTAGTCATCTTCTTCCTCAAACTCTCCCATGGAGGAAGAACTCCATCTCCAACCCCAATTCTACTACCACCACTTTAAATCATCATCAACCTTGTTGATTTTCGTCCTAATACACTACCAATTCGATCCAAACTCTTCCAAGGTCGATAATTTAGCAACAAGTAAACCAATTTCGTCCAAAATCAAGACCCAATTCGAAATCGAAATTGTCGCCGGTGGGTTTCCTAATACTCGCCGGATTTCTCACCCTCAAGGCTATATAAACCCATCAATTCTCATATTTTAGACCCACAATCTCAATCCCTCTAACCTCTCAATATCTCCTTCGATCTCTCTCTCTCCCGTTCAATCTCTCTCTCTCTCTCTCTCACCCAATGGGCTGCCCATCGCCGCCGCCGCTACTGCCCACCGCCGCCGCCGCGTCCCGCCTCGCCGTCGACGCCACCGGCGACCTCGCCGCCGGCGTCCGCCTCTCTCCGGCGCCACCGTCGGAGACCCCCACTCCAACCCGTCACTCTTCTCCTCTCACGGGTAAACAAACCCGTCCCTTTCTCTTTTCATCTTCTTCTATTTTATTTGTTTTGTTTTTATTACTTTCTGTTATTATATATTAATACTAGTTGGGAAGAAGATAACAAGTATGGACAGTGGCCCAGTGGTTAAAGCTGAATGTTAGTATTGAGATGGTCTTGGGTTCAAATCTCACCATTGACAACTATTTTTTTACTACTCTACACTCAATATTTAAAAGAGAAGTTTTGGGGGAATGAAAGCCTTGTTAAAACACTTGAGAATTATTTATTTAGGAAGTTTATTTTCTTGTTTAAAGATTAATCTTTTGAAAAATAATACTCTTGGGTTATGCTTTATAGTAGTAAAAATTAGATAATAATGTAAGTTATGTTTTATAATAGTAATCAATATACATTATATATTGTGTTGTAATAGTAGGAATATTATTATTAAAGTTTGGGGAAATAATAAGGATGATAAAAGTATATTTTTCTTATAAGTTTATTACAAATTAGAATAAGTTATTTTCTTCAAATAAATTTGTTATTTATTTTAAATAAAAGATAGTTAGTTTATAACTTATATTCTCTACTAAGGCTTGTTTGGTTGGGAGAAACTACTATTTGAATTAAAAGTGTTTTTGAGATAAAATAATATGCTTCTCTAGCCTAAATAATAAAAGGGATATTTTATCTAATCTTATAAGTTATTTTTATATAACTATAGCTATGTTTTTACATATAATAAACGTTATAAAGCGTATTTTACTATAAAAGAGGTTGTTCGCCTTAGCAAAGGTTGGAGAGAGTTAGTAAGGGATTCATTTCATTTAACTATAGGACGTCGTGTGCAATGTGTTGATTAGGATATTATTAAATTTGTAGGCGACAAATTTCGTTGACGAAGGATACGTCGAGTATTACTAGGAAGTGATTGACTTTGCTTGAGATTCAAGGTAAGTAATCATGCCAGGCCTAGCGCCCATATCTTCTTTCGTGTCTAAACAGCTTTTGTGATTGATTGTCTCAAAATTGGAATATCTACTTGAACTGTTTATTTGAGAAAAGTTTACTGATTTTACAAAGGTGATTCTATCACAATTATCACATGATTAATAAGACGTAAATACGTAAAGTGGAATAGTTGTATCGGGGATCAATATTTTGAGCTTTGGTCGATGTGGACTACGTCTCTCGACCCCTTTATTTATTTTGCTCGGTCGCAACAGCCCCGAGTTCGCTCCAGTACTTACCTCTCTGGCCGCAAGAAGTCTTAGAGGGGTGTCGACACTTATGGTCTGGTAGCCAGTTATTAGTAGATCTTCCCTGTGTCAACATGATAATATATGTTTTCTGAATGATGGACCTTTATGATTGAGAATTGGAAGCCCGATTGGACAAATGAGGATGTTTAGGAATGTTTCCCCACAAGTGAAGTGATAGAAGGAAAAGATTGGTGAATTCTTATTTCATACTTATACTCTTACTCAAATTCACTACTCTTCAAACTCTTGTGTCGTTTTTAAACTGCTTCATAATCTATTTACATGCTTGGGTGTTGCTTACTCAGTATTTTCAGCTGACTTTGGAAACTGTGGTGTTTCTTTTTGTTTCTGCACCACAGGTTTAGGTGGAAGCATGGCTTTTGGGGGAAATCGAGACACATCACTCTAGTAATTTAAATTTCACATCTAGAATTATTTTATTTAGTAGTTGAATTTTAGATTGGAATAATGCCCATATTTTTGGCGAGACAAGTTTTAAAGTTTCAATTAAATATTTTTATGGATTTGGTTTGGATATTCTGTTATAAAATCTCCTTGTATCCGGGTTTAATCTCGGGTACGGAGTGACATCCCTCGGCTACCGGGTCGGCCTTTTCGGACTTCCGGCTTGGCGGTTTTGGGGGTGTTACAGTTGGTATCAGAGCCTGGTTATCCAAAAGGGAAATCTAAAACCTGTAGGGAAATTCAAAATGGACATAGGGAAAGAATCTAAAATTTGACAAGCCGTTGGGAATTTGGGTAGTATTGGATAGGTCTGTTATGTGTTTAAATATTTAGAGATTAGGCTTGTGTGCAAATGTATGTGAAACTATTTTTTTGATGTGATTAGCTGCTCACTATATGCCATGTACTTTATTTCATTGTACTTTAGGGTATTGTATGGATGATATAATAGGTTATAGTGTAGGATTATGGCTAGTAGACCACACCTTTGAGAGACAACATGTGAAGCGAGATATGGTATGATGAAGAAGCGTCCTCGCCTTTTTGACGAGATATTTTGAGTTCCGAGGACCCTCTCTACGGCGGAAAGGATGTAACTCTTCAGATTTTAAATACGTCATTCTAGTACATCGTTATAGTATGATACTCATCGTGTGTGACATTAGGTTGCATTTGGTAGTTATACCCTAGAATGGAGACTCATAGTTGGGGTCGTTTAGAATGTGGTTCAACTTCGAGGACGAAGTTTTCTTGAAGGGGGGAAGGATGAAATACCCCGTTTTGTAGATATGGGTATTTATGATATTAATATAACTATTGAGTTTTAATATAATATTATTATAAGTATTGGGTGTTAATATGCTACTATTATATTTTAAGATATTATTTGGTGTCAATATGACATTAGTATAAGTATTGGGAGTTAATTTTATTGGTAGAAAGTTAGTTTTATTACTATTAACTACTTAGGGGTTTTATGTAGTTTTTCCTAACTTATATAGTGTCTTTTATTTAAACTAAGGGGTGGTAGTTGTACTAAACTTAAAGTTAGTGGGGAGAAAGTGTCTTTTCCCTTAAAATTAGTCATCTTCTTCCTCAAACTCTCCCATGGAGGAAGAACTCCATCTCCAACCCCAATTCTACTACCACCACTTTAAATCATCATCAAACTTGTTGATTTTCTTCCTAATACACTACCAATTCGATCCAAACTCTTCCAAGGTCGATAATTTAGCAACAAGTAAACCAATTTCGTCCAAAATCAAGACCCAATTCGAAATCGAAATTGTCGCCGGTGGGTTTCCTAATACTCGCCGTATTTCTCACCCTCAAGGCTATATAAACCCATCAATTCTCTGATTTTAGACCCACAATCTCAATCCCTCTAACCTCTCAATATCTCCTTCGATCTCTCTCTCTCCCGTTCAATCTCTCTCTCTCTCTCTCTCTCACCCAATGGGCTGCCCATCGCCGCCGCCGCTACTGCCCACCGCCGCCGCCGCGTCCCGCCTCGCCGTCGATGCCACCGGCGACCTCGCCGCCGGCGTCCGCCTCTCTCCGGCGCCACCGTCGGAGACCCCCACTCCAACCCGTCAGTCTTCTCCTCTCACGGGTAAACAAACCCGTCCCTTTCTCTTTTCATCTTCTTCTATTTTATTTGTTTTGTTTTTATTACTTTATGTTATTATATATTAATCTAGTTGGGAAGAAGACAACAAGTATGGGCAGTGGCCCTGTGGTTAAAGCTAACTGTTAGTATTGAGATGGTCTTGGGTTCAAATCTCACCATTGACAACTATTTTTTTACTACTCTACACTCAATATTTAAAAGAGAAGTTTTGGGGGAATGAAAGCCTTGTTAAAACACTTGAGAATTATTTATTTAGGAAGTTTATTTTCTTGTTTAAAGGTTAATCTTTTGAAAAATAATACTCTTGGGTTATGCTTTATAGTAGTAAAAATTAGATAATAATGTAAGTTATGTTTTATAATAGTAATCAATATACATTATATATTGTGTTGTAATAGTAGGAATATTATTATTAAAGTTTGGGGAAATAATAAGGATGATAAAAGTATATTTTTCTTATAAGTTTATTACAAATTAGAATAAGTTATTTTCTTCAAATAAATTTGTTATTTCTTTTAAATAAAAGATAGTTAGTTTATAACTTATATTCTCTACTAAGGCTTGTTTGGTTGGGAGAAACTACTATTTGAATTAAAAGTGTTTTTGAGATAAAATAATATGCTTCTCTAGCCTAAATAATAAAAGGGATATTTTATCTAATCTTATAAGTTATATTTATATAACTATAGCTATGTTTTTACATATAATAAACGTTATAAAGCGTATTTTACTATAAAAGAGGTTGTTCGCCTTAGCAAAGGTTGGAGAGAGTTAGTAAGGGATTCATTTCATTTACCTATAGGACGTCGTGTGCAATGTGTTGATTAGGATATTATTAAATTTGTAGGCGACAAATTTCGTTGATGAAGGATACGTCGAGTATTACTAGGAAGTGATTGGCTTTGCTTGAGATTCAAGGTAAGTAATCATGCCAGGCCTAGCGCCCATATCTTCTTTCGTGTCTAAACAGCTTTTGTGATTTATTGTCTCAAAATTGGAATATCTACTTGAACTGTTTATTTGAGAAAAGTTTACTGATTTTACAAAGGTGATTCTATCACAACTATCACATGATTAATAAGACGTAAATACGTAAAGTGGAATAGTTGTGTCGGGGATCAATATTTTGAGCTTTAGTCGATGTGGACTACGTCTCTCGACCCCTTTATTTATTTTGCTCGGTCGCAACAGCCCCGAGTTCGCTCCAGTACTTACCTCTCTGGCCGCAAGAAGTCTTAGAGGGGTGTCGACACTTACGGTCTGGTAGCCAGTTATTAGTAGATCTTCCCCGTGTCAACATGATAATATATGTTTTCTGAATGATGGACCTTTATGATTGAGAATTGGAAGTCTCGATTGGACAAATGAGGAAGTTTGGGAATGTTTCCCCACAAGTGAAGTGATAGAAGGAAAAGATTGGTGAATTCTTATTTCATACTTATACTCTTACTCAAATTCTCTACTCTTCAAACTCATGTGTCGTTTTTAAACTGCTTCATAATCTGTTTACATGCTTGGGTGTTGCTTACTCAGTATTTTCAGCTGACTTTGGAAACTGTGGTGTTTCTTTTTGTTTCTGCACCACAGGTTTAGGTGGAAGCATGGCTTTTGGGGGAAATCGAGACACATCACTCTAGTAATTTAAATTTCACATCTAGAATTATTTTATTTAGTAGTTGAATTTTAGATTGGAATAATGCCCATATTTGTGGCGAGACAAGTTTTAAAGTTTCAATTAAATATTTTTATGGATTTGGTTTGGATATTCTGTTGTAAAATCTCCTTGTATCCGGGTTTAATATCGGGTACGGAGTGACATCCCTGGGCTACCGGGTCGGCCTTTTCGGACTTCCGGCTTGACGGTTTTGGGGGTGTTACATCGTGTCCGAACCATGGGCACAGTACTTTCTCCAAGTGAAGTCTTTGGTAAGAGGAATGCAAATGTATCCTTTGAAATTGGCAATATGCGTGAGAGTTTGCGTGAAGAATTGCGACTGGAGCTACGAGATGAGTTCCGTGAAGAATTGCGTGAGGAGTTGCGACAGGAGTTGCGACAGGAGCTGTGACAGGAGATGGAGGCATTATTACAAGCCAGGTTGAGTAACAATGTAGTGGCTCCTGGAAACAAATATACTCGTGTTGGGCCTACTGGAACTCGTGGCGTTTCTCCATCGCCTGCTCAAGTAGGAGAGAATGTCAACCTAGGTGATAATGCCCGAGTAGGTGAGAATGCCCGAGCTAGAGCTCCTGCAACTTATGGCGTTTCTCCATCGCCTGCTCAAGTAGGAGAGAATGTCAACCTAGGTGATAATGCCCGAGTAGGTGAGAATGCCCGAGCAAGAGCTCCTGCAACTCATGGCGTTTCTCCATCGCCTGCTCAAGTAGGAGAGAATGTCAACCTAGGTGATAATGCCCGAGTAGGTGAGAATGCCCGAGCAAGAGCTCCTGCAACTCATGGCGTTTCTCCATCGCCTGCTCAAGATGTTGTCCATTCAGCATCTTCTGCTTGTCGTGGAACTAATGCTGATCAGGTAAATGTAAACCTTGATCTGAAATATTTCCTTTTTATAACAATAACAGTTTATGTATTACTGAATCTTATCTTGTTATCTGGGAAGAAGAGGCCTCCGCTTATCCCCATACAGATCTTCTCTATGGGAGCATCCAAACATGTGGCCGATGGTTTTTTTGTTTCTCAGAACTCTAAGAAAGTTGTTTGCGGAATAACATTGGGCCAGGAGTATTTCGAAGTTTATATCAAACATGTTCTTAATCCAGAAGCTCCCCTTGTTCTAGAAATAAGTGGATATCAAAAGTGGGGAGATACTTCGAAGAACAGAATACCATGGCCTAGTTCTCTTGTATGTGTTTTCATTTAGGCCATTTAATTACATACATATATATTTTTTATATATTTGTAACACATTTAGCATTTACGTCCAAATACGTTTTTGACAAGTTCCTATGAATGCCAGGTTAAAAGGGTCCAGTAGGAGCATGCTTCCTGGAATCTTTTGAAATTTTGGTAAGAAAGCTGTTGCTAAATCTTTCTGCCCCTGTTAGATGTTCTGTTTTTGGAGCTGCTCAATTGATAATTGTGCCCCAATCTGTTCAAGAACTGTTCACGTTTACAATTTAATATCTGAAACTTCAATTCTGAACTTGTCAGAATTCTGAGCTCAGTTTCTGTTTGTTTCTGTAAATCCATGCTGAAGAAACTGAATTTATGTGCTACATCCATGTTTATATTTCACAGATGAATCGATGCATAAAACTTATCTGGATAAAAGTAGCTTTCTTGTCTGGATTTTCAATCTGTGTTTGTGAAGTTTCTGGATTTCCAATCTGGGTATTTTAAGTTTCTTGATGTTGCATCCTTTATCTGATTGCTGAATGCAAGTTAACTAGAAGGCCTGCCTAGATAAATAACCATATGTAGAGATAAGAGATAATAGTTGTGGTCAAGCCGATTGCTGAATGCAAGTTATATTCCTAACGCATTCTCCAAGCAAATAAGCTGGTCAACTTGTAAAGCAAACCAATGCAATTAATGTTACAATTGATTTCAGAAATTTCTTGAATGACCTGAAACCTTGATTTTAGATTGATACATTTTTTGGTGTATGGCTATGTAGCAGATTGATCTTCTCTAATACTCTTCGCATTTTATCTAGCCTTTGTTCATGATTTATTATCGTCGTTCTTCGGTTAGTTTGTTTGTAGGTACTTTATGCATTAGTTAAGTGATATATTAGCATTACAAACTCTTTACATGTTTTACATTTTCCTCGTTCAAGCTACTGACCATTAGATGTCATATACTGTAATCAGGATGCAAGAAAATTGGAGCAGCACCTAATATTATAAAACGTCGTCATTCTGGTTTTGGTAAAAGGTAACCCAATTAGAATTTACGTTGCCCGATCTTTCTGATATTTTTTCGTTTATTTGCTCCTATGTATGTAAATATGTGATGATTTCCTGGACATTGTCCTCATGACAGGGTCATATTCGTCGAGTTTTTTTTTGTTTTGGAAGGGGAGGGGGGGGGGGGGGGGGTGAGCCTTTGAGGTCTGCGGAAAATATAGCAGTCTTGTGCTCAAAAGTTGAGATTCATGAAATCAACTTTCAGCGTAACTGGTTCGTGCTTTTTTACAACCTGAATGTGAAAAAATTGGGACTTGTTGGTGGAGAAAAGGCTTAGACTGTTTGTTCTTTATCCAGCTCAATTTTCATGGTTCACGTACTTACTTAGCGTAGTTAAGGTTCATAGTGATTGTGTCGATCGATTACTTTTTAAGCTCTGTTGTGAATAGATGGCCTGCTGCTTCTTTGTCTTGCTACTTCTAGCATTTTAACATGAACTTTAATTCTCTCAAAAACTTTGAATCTGGGGTCAGTACTTGCCCTAAACCATGCCTGCAGTGCTCCTGTGAGCTCATCATTAATTTGTTTGCAATTGGGTCGCTAGCTAGCTAATTGATTAACTGTAAGCTATCATTACTTTCTGTTCCGTTTACTTATGCGAAACTCTTGGACAGGTTCAAGCTAGGAAGGAGCGCCGGGGTGACGAAGCAATATGGGTTGCAGTTTTTGTCAGAGTCTAAGCTACATATATACGCTGGTTAAAGCTATAGAAAAGTGTGCGATGTTGGTGAAAGTAGCTAGCTTGCCTTGGAGGTAGCCTAAACTTTTGTTGAAGTAACTTTAGACATTATTATATATATAGAGCTAGCTAAGAGCCGAATGTTGAAGATATCGCTCACAAATGTTATTTTGTACGTTGTGTAATGTAAAAGTGGCGTTATTTCCGAAAGATGTGTACGCAATATGTGCTCGCAGGGTTGAAAATAGTTGTGTGCTTGCGAGTTGAAAACAATTGTGTGCTTGCGAGTTGAAAACAGTTGTGTGCTTGCTTGAAAACAGTTGTGTATGCGCAGGTTTATTACAGGGAGAATTCTGGTAATATTACCAGAATTCTGGTAGTAGATATAGAATGGAATGTATATTTTTCAGGTATCCTTATATAAGTGGCGGTATTCAGTTATTGCCGTTTTTGGAAACCTCAATTACGGAGGTAAAAACTTTACTGTCGCATAAAGTGGAATCAAATGCAGCAATAAGCTAATCGAAAGTGACAGGTTTATTGCCGTTGAAGTAGACACAGAAACTGAGGGAAAATAATGCCATTTATAATGCACTCAAACACAGCAAGAATGGAAACATATCCCGCGGTAATTATTGCCACTTGTGATTGATTACAAACGGAGATAATATTCCTGCCGTAAAAAAGCCCATCAAAAATGGCAAAAATTCTTGCCACGTCAAATGAGCAGAAACGGCAGTAATATATGTCCCGCCCTGATTATTTAAAACGGCGAGAATATCACCGCCATGAAGCAAAAGCGTCAATCCTCTCGGCGGCCGGACCATTACCGCCACAGGTACTGCCGTTTAAAGATAAAACGGCGACTTTTGCTATCGCATTTGGCAATAGTCTACCGCTGTTTTTGAGTCAAATTCTAGTAGTGCTTGGACTGCTCCGTGCTCCAACTTCTGTGCTCTACTCTGATTTGGTTGCTGATATCGGATGATTTTTCTGTGCCCCATGACGCCTCTTTTATACTACCCCAGCTTCCAAAACTAATGCCTCAAATCACCATTCTGCCCCTATTTGAACCGCCTCATGAAGATTCAGGAAATCCTTCTTTTGAACGCAGGGGGCTGCATTTGAACACAGCCTTTGACTTTAACCATTTGAATTTTTCCTCTCTGCGTTTGAATGCAGCCTACGTCTGAACGCAGCTTCCTTGTCTTCCTTTGCTTGATTTCTGCCTAGCATGCTGACTTTTCTGCACTTTTGACCTCCCGCGTTTGAGTGTAGGGTCTGCGTTTGAGCGCAGCCAGCTTCCTGTCCTTAGCCAATTTTCTTCCTTCTCTGCTTCTGGGATCCTGCGTCTGAACGCAGCCCCTTTTTCTGCATTTTCTGCTCTTCTGCCTTGGTACTCTGCCTCCATTCCCGAGCCTCTTCCATGCATTTCTGGTACATGTGTCATGCACAAAGCAGCAAGTACCCACGATCATATCAAAATAAACATAGATATGCATGAAATTATCCAAATAGTACAATGTTTGACCAAGCATTCTCTGTCCTGTACCAAGGTCAAAACTGGCTAGAACTAGGCAAAAATACTCCAAACAGGGTCAAAATGTACTGTAAAAGACGTCATAGAATAAATCTATATGGGAGTTATCAAATATAGCCACAGTAAACTTTGCTCGTCCCGAGGAGACTCTTTGCATAACCAACCCTCGCATACTGAATTTGCATGCTTCCCTGCTTCCACACGATTCAAAATACCGACCAGAAGACTCAACTATTCGACTGACCCAGACATAGAATTTACAAAATAAAATACCGACAAAAAAAAGTATTTTTGGGTGAGATCGGGCAATCTCCAAAACTGAAATCGGGATGTCATCAAGTCCTCACGCTCCTTCCGAAATTATTAACCCACAAGCGATCGGTGGGCATAGCCAGATTTAAAAAATGGAGAATTAGCGTTATCACCCCTTACTGTTACTTTTGTACGCATCGTGATCAAATCCCTACTTTACCGACCTTTCGAGCTATTTCCAATCAGGGGATCTAAGTCTAACAGTTAGGATTATAAGTGTATAAGGGTAAGGCCAATCCTGCGTGTTATGACAATCTCACTGTTCCCAAATCACACCCCTCATCGAGTCCATGAAAAACTAATTAGAACAACTAAGTCCATGTATCTCTGTAAGGTCACATTTTTCATGGACTTGAAATACTAAGTTATTTCAAGGCCTTGAACCAGTTTTCAAAGCCTTGAATCAGGTTTCACAGGCTTGAAATAGCAGAGGCCTTGAACCAGGATTCAAAGCCTTGAAACTGTCTGACCTGTATGCATGTTCTAAGGGGGAGTTTTTCTAAACTCTTCAGATTTGATTCTATCTCTCTCACCCTTATGCTTGATGTTTTATTTGATGATGATGAAAGAAAAACTGTTTTGATATATCTAACATCATTTAATTCATCTGTTTGACTCAATTTTACAGGGAAATTTTATTTCCTAAGTTTGCAGGATTGGTTTCCTAATCTGGCTTTTGTAGGAAAGAAAACATTAAGAGAAGATGATTTTGTGATCAATCAGACAATCATGACAGCTTCTCAAATTTTTTAAAGACCAGATCACAACAATATCTCTAAAGATTATGATCAACTATCGGTTGGAGAAGGCTGTTAAGAGAGTCAAAGTTTGTTGCCTACAAAACAGGAAGTTGTTGCTGAAAATCTAGGAAGATTTGCAGAGCCTCTAGCTGTATAAATAGAGCTCATTTTGAAGAAACAAGACACAACACTCAACGAGAAAAAAGAGAGACTCGTTTCAGGATTGACAAGCATCAAAGAAGTTCATCATTCTCACAATCCAACTCACAAAAGACCACTGCACTCTTCACTGCAGTTTTATACTTCAGTGTTCTTCTGTCTTTTGGTTCATTTGTAGATCATTCTTTATTAATTTTATCTCTCATTCTCAAGGATTGTTCAAAGTGAACCATAGATAATTTTTAGTTAATCAGTTAGCTAGATCAGGTACTAGATTGGTTGGAGAGAACCACAAGCTGTAACAGAGTAAGGCATTTCTCTGTGCTTGAGATCTAGGGCTTAACTTTTGATTAATAAGAATTGTGTTGAAAATCCTGCATGGAGAAGATCCCTGAGGTAGATACGTAGGTCCAAGTGGACTGAACTCTGTAAATCTCTTGTCTCTTGCATTCGCAGTTCATTTACATACTTAGTTTTTACAGCATTCAAACTAGTCTGTTTTCAAGGGTTTGAAACTCTTTTCAATGCCTTGAAAAAGACTTGTCTGTTTTTATCCCAAATTGTATTTCAGTTCAAAGTCTTGAAACTGTTTTCAAGGCCTTGAATTGCATAAAAACTCTTCTCCTCCACTAGTTTTGTAAAAAGTTGGCATACTCTATTCAACCCCCCCTTCTAGAGTATCTGTGCTGTATATCTATCTGCATACTCCCCTTTCAATTGGTATCAGAGCTTGTACAGTGTATAGATTTAACCATCTGGTGATCATGAGTACTGCAGGTGATGGTGGTTTCTCACAGGGAAGAGCTGCTAACAGACCTCCTATGTTTTGTGGAGTTAATTTTGCTCACTGGAAAGCTCTGATGAAAACGTTCATCATTGATCAAGACATAGAGCTATGGACCATTATTCAGAATGGACCTCACACTTTCTACACAGAAAAATATGGGATCAAAACTCCCAAATCTGAAAACTCTCTCTCTCTCTTCATTTGAATTAGAAAAATTCTCTAAGAATTACAAAGATATAAACATTTTGTAATGTGGTTTGAGTACAGATGAATTCAACAGGATTTCAGGCTGCAAGACTGCCAAAGAAATCTGGGATAAGCTTGTGGTAACATTTGTAGGAACCAGTCAAGTCAAGCAAACCAAGATCAACATCTACCTCAGACAATATGAGCTATTCAAGATGAATGCAGATGAGTCAAACAGAGAGATGTTCAAGAGGTTCACAGACATAGTCAATAACCTTGATTCACTTGGAAAACTTATTTCCAATGAAGAAAAGGTAAGAAAGATTTTGAGGAGTCTACCAAAGGAAAAATGGGAACCAAAGACTACTGCAATTAAGGAAGCTCAAGATCTATTATCACTACAACTTGATGACCTACAAGGGAAGCTCATGAATCATGAAATATCCATAAATGAAGCTGATGGAGAGCTACCAGAAGGTGTCAAAAATTTAGCACTCATGGCCAAAGAGAATGAGAAAATTCAAAGCCTTGAAACAGAAGATGATGATGAAGATCCATTTGCACTAATTTCCAAAGCCTTGACCAGAATCCTCAAGATGAAGAAAAACTTTGGAAACAAAGACTACAACAGAGAAAGAAACAGATCATCCATTAGTAAGGACTACAAAGGTAAGTCTTCTTCACAAAGTTAATCAAAAGTCATGAACTGCTTTGAGTGTGGTGATGCAGGAAACTTGATAAGAGACTGTCCACACAAGAAAAGTAAGAACTTTCAGAAGAAAGACCGTGACAGGAGAAAGAAAGCTATGATAGCTTCATGGAGTGATTCAGATACCTGAAGTGACTCTGAATCTGAAGAAGAACATGTCAACCTATACTTCATGGCCAAGCATGATGAAAGTTTTGAGAAGAACATTGAGGTAATGATATACTGTTTGATTTCAAAACCAAAAGAAGCTCTTTCAGATTATCTTAGAACAATGCTTTTAAATGAAGAGGATTATCTGAAAGAGATTAGATTTTTGAAAGAAAAAGTTCATGAGCAAGCAAAATAGAATTTAAAACTTGTTTGTCTGAATTAGAATCTTGAAATCTCTCAGAAGAAAACCGACAGTGATTTCAAGGCCTTGAAAACCAGTTTCAAAGACTTGAAAGCACAAGTTAAGGAAGTAGTCACTGAGAACTCCTTAATGAGTAATAGCCTTGTTAATCTGAGACATCAAGTTGATGAATTAGATAAACAAAAGACTACTCTTACTGAGGAACTTCAAGAATCTGAATTAGTCTAAGCTTGGAGGCTCAGAACACAAGTTGAACTTAATTCTTGGAGAAAGTTCAAAGTCTGTTCACAAAACTCGTATTGGACACAATCCAAATTTTCTAAGAAAGAACAATACCAGATTTGTGAAAGCTGGAAACAAAACTTCTCATCAGTGTCATTTTTGCAACAAAATTGGTCATGTTAAGATGACTTGTCCTTTCAGTAGAAGAGACTCTCACATAATGAGGAACACATTCCCATTTCAACTCAAAGGATAAGTTAGACAGATTTGGGTTCCTAAAGGGTTCAGGCCACCTAATATGGTTGATCCTGAGTATTAGTCCAAATTCCACACTTTGTCTAACAGTTGGTTAAGGTAGTGATTGGTGTTTGCAGGTTGTCACCAATGTTAAAGAACATAAGTTGTTTATGGACAGTGGTTGCTCAAGACAGATGAGTGGAAAGAGATCTATATTCTCATAATTAAAAGAGAAATCTTAAGGTTCAATTACTCTTGGTGACGAAGGAAAATGCAACATACTTGGTATTGGTAAAGTTCGTACATATTATGAAAACTCTATTTCTGATGTATATCTAGTTGATGGCTTGAAATTTAACTTGCTTAGTGTATCTCAGCTTTGTGATAATGGCAATAAGGTTATCTTTGATAAAGAGAAGTGTGTGGTGCAAAATGAGAATCAGGCAATTGCATTCTCACAGCCTCTAGATCAAACAATGTTTATACTTTTGAGACTAACAAAGTTGCAGGTAAAAGCTTAAATTGTCTCAAGGCCTTGAGAGTAGATTCAAGGCTTTGTCACATCAGCTTGCATACCTTGAACAAATTGATCTCCAAAGATCAGGTAAGAGTATTATCATCTATTAAGTTCAAATATGATGAAGTATGCAAAGCTTGTGCTCGGGGTAAGCAGACCAGAAGCTCATTCAAGCCAAAGAAGTTTGTAAGTACTTCTAGACCTATTGAATTACTTCACATGGATTTTTGTGGGCATATGAGGACACCAACTCCAATAGGTAAGAGGTATATGCTAGATATTGTAGATGATTATTGCAGATACACTTGGGTTATGTTTCTAAAAGAAAAATCTGAAGCCCTCTCTGAATTTTCAAAGCTTTGCAGAGAACTTCAAACATTGAAAAACCCACATGTTGCCTCCATCAGAAGTGATCATGTTAGAGAGTTTGATAAATTAGAATTTGATTTGTTCTGTGATAAGCATGGTATCTCTCATAACTTCTCTGCTCCTAGAACTCCTCAACATAATGGAGTTGTTGAAAGAAAGAACGGGACTCTTGAAGATATGTCAAGAACAATACTTTTAGAAAACAAGCTGCCAAAACACTATTAAGCAGAAGCTGTGAATACAGCAAATTACATTTTGAACATGTTCTTGATCAGACCTATCTTGAAGAAGACCCCCTATGAACTCTTCAAAGGGAGGAAGCCAAACATTTCATACTTCAGAACCTTTGGTTGCACATGCTATGTCCACAACAATGGTAAGGACAACTTGGGTAAGTTTGATGCAAGAAGTGATGAAGGTATATATATGGGTTACTCTCTTACTAGCAAAGCTTATAGAATTTATAATAAAAGAACCACGCTGGTTGAAGAAAGTATTCATGTTATTTTTTATGAAAGCTATGATGGTTCGTTGAGTGAAAGTTTTGCTGACTTGAATCTGAACAAGCCTGAATCAGAAGAAGAAGCTGAGAACTCACTTGGGTTCAAGAAAGGGTCAGAAGGAAAAAAAATCCATTTTCAAGACCTTGAAAATAGATCTCAAGGCCTTGAAAATAGAGATCAAAACCTTGAAAAGGATGATCAGAAAGATAATATGTGATCAGGCTACAACTTCAAGACCAGCGAATCAATATGGAGAGCATGAAAACTGGTCTCCAAGAAAGAGATTCAAATATCTTTCATCTCATCCAGCTGACAACATTATATCTGATCCAACCACTGGTACACAAACAAGATCACAGTTGAATAATCTTTGTGCTTTTAATGCTTTTATTTCTCTTGTAGAACCCAAAACTGTGAAGGAAGCATTACAAGAAGCAGAATAAATTATAGCCATGCAAGGTGAACTCAATGAGTTTGAAAGAAACAAGGTGTGGAACCTAGTGCCTGCACCAGCAAACCAGCCTCTCATTGGTACCAGATGGGTGTTCAGGAACAAATTGGATGAGAATGGCAAAGTGATTAGAAACAAAGCAAGGTTAGTTTCTCAAGGTTACAACGAAGAAGAAGTTATTGATTATGCGGAAACTTTTGCTCCAATTGCCAAATTATAAGCAATTAGAATTTTACTTGCTTTTGCCTCCTACAAGAACATGGAACTATTTCAAATGGTTGTAAAATGTTCTTTCTTGAATGGTTACTTGCAAGAAGAAGTTTATGTTCCACAACCTCCTGGTTTTTAAAGTGACAAGTTTTCAGAACATGTTTACAAACTTGACAAAGCTCGGTATGGTTTGAAACAGGCTCCAAGAGCTTGGTATGAAAGATTATCAAAATTTCTGCTTGAAAATGATTTCAAAGAGGATTGGTATACAAGACCCTTTTCATAAAGACTCATGAGAAATATTTACTTGTAGTTCAGATTTATGTTGATGACATTCTATTTGGAGCTACTAATGATCTTCTTTTCAAAGATTGTCAAGTCTTATGAGCAGGGAATTCGAAATGAGCATGATGGGAGAGTTGAACTTCTTCCTTGGACTTAAAATACATCAGTTTGCATCAAAGCAAGTACACTAGGGACTTTTTGAACAAGGACAGTATGTCTCAATCCAAAGAAATCAAGAATCCTATGAGTTCTACACTTTCCTTAGACAAGGATGAATCTGGTAAGTCTGTCAATGTAAAAGAGTAAAGAGGTGCTGACTTTGCAGGTTACAAAGTTGATAGGAAAAGCAATTTTGGAACTTGCCAATTCATTGGTTCCTCCTTGATCAGTTGGCACTCCAAGAAATAAAACGCAGTTGCTTTATCAACAACTGAAGCTGAATATATATCTGCTGGAGCATGTTGCTCACAAGTGTTGTGGATTGCTCAATAGTTGAGAGATCTTGGATTTGATTTCAGAAGTATACCAATCAAATGTGACAACACTAGTGCAATATCAATTACAAATAACCCAGTTCAGCATTCAAGAACCAAGCATATTGCTGTCAGACACCACTTCATCAGAGATCATGCTGAGAAATGTGACATTTTTCTTGAATTTGTTTCTACTAACATGGAACTTGCAGATATCTTCACTAAACCATTGCTAGATGAAAGATTTTCATCTCTAAGATTGGAATTAGGTATGCTAAATAAAGATGCGTTGGTTTAGGGGGAGCTTCAGGTAAGGAAGGTAAGTTATTATGTGTTTCAAATATTTGAACTGATTTTCAAAGCCTTGAAAATCCTTTAAAAACTTAGATTTTACTTGTTTCAGCATAACAGCGTTTCAAGACCTTGAAACTATTTTCAACTAGTCTTAACCCCGCGCCATGGCGCGGGTTGTGTATGTAAATGTTACGTGGTTTCTTTTTTAACATGACTTATATACATATGATTGGATTCCAACTCTTATCAATTTTTCTAGCCCACAAATAGAATCGACGAAGAACTTGGAAGCAATTTGAATTGATAAAATAGTGATTTTATCCGGAAAAAATCTATTAGATACTTGTCAAGTCAAATTTGAAGGCGAATTATTTTATAAATCAGCGACACTATTCTTAAGTAACAATATGGATGTGAAATAATTAATGTGAAAACAGTTTTGACATCATTGCATAGTTGCGAATGCTGTACCAATATCCATGATATTGATAGAGGATAGCAATTGAAGCTAACAACTTTAAAAAAAATGGTGAAAAGTAAATTATGCACTACATGATGTCTTCAGATGTCAGAGAGCATTCATTATCACTCATGTCACAAACCGGTAGTTTACTGCGAGTTTGTAGGTACCTTCAATGATGCTCGAGTACCATTGTCTTGTAAGTTGTATCCATCATGAAATGCTTCATTGGCCTTCAAACCTAACAACCATTTACTTCGGGTTACGTCTTGTTGCATGCAGCCGTAGTGCTCCTCAACGGTTTAAATGTCAAAGTATAAGAATTCTTGATATTGCGTATGACTATAGAAATAAGCCTTTTGAAAAGAGTTATGCCAGGGAAAGTAATTAATGGAACTATCACTTACTGTCACAAATAACTCGTTCAATGCGGATTCTTTCGCTTTTCATCTTAATATTCGTTTCCCTGTTGCAATTTTCGTCAGTGTGCTGCACATGGTCTCCAACATAGGGGGATCATTGATCTGCGTATGAGTATACGAATAAAAATCTTTCCAATCAAGCAATTCATCGCAAGATACCTCATTCGTATTGGTTGTAGGCTGCATAGACTTTGACGGTAGTGTTTTCTTCTTTTGTTTTTCTTTTTTTTCTCTAGAACTTTTAGGAGATTGTCGGTCAAAGCGGATTCTTGTTAATGCGAATGAGCATACAAAAATAAGTTTCAAACAAATCATTGTAAGAAAATTATTTCATGGAGCTGACATAAAAAAGAAATCTATATAATAACATTGAGTAAAGTGACAGACGTTGGTATAATGTATAAAATTTAAGATCTAGTGTTCACTAAACTTTTTTTTTTTAATATATGCTCTATGAAACTAAAGAAAAATATGAGATAGATTGATAAATCTCTACAATAATATTAAGTTAGAAAACTTTTGTATGCTGTAAAATTATAAGAACCTGGTTTTCAATCAGTTTCTTCTTCTTTTTTTCTATCATTTTTAATGCTTTAATGCACATGTTTATCTTTTAGATGATTTTTAATGCTTCATTGATCATATTTAGCCGTTTTTAGTTAGAAAAAAAAAAAACCATGTTTATGTAAAGAATAAAAATGTTGTGTTAGCACTGTCTTTTTTTTATATACTTCTGCTTGGAGACTTTTTAATATTATTTTCGTTTTGTAATTTTCTTTTCTTTATATTGGAAAACATTGATAATTAGGAAAGAATTTAAAGACCTTATTTTCACTCCTTTTTTAGTTATTAAAAACTTTTATGCACATATTTACAATTATTTGTGCAAAATTTTGAGAATTGGATTTCTTCCCATTTCTTTTAATGCCTGTTTGTTCATATTTAGCAAGTTTTTTTTTACTGTAAAACTCAGAAAGAAGAAATATTCTTGCGCATTGAAAGAAATCAAGGGATGCTACTTACCAGACATGATCCCTTCGATTACTCCTCCCTTACGAATAATTAGCTACATGCCCCCTTTGATTCTTTTTTCCAAACAATCTAGATGATGTTAATAACTTAATTTCCTACAACAAATTAATATTAGCGAGAAAACCAAGCGAAAATTGTATGAACTGAGAGTGCTATATGAGTAAGTTATTTCAATGATAATCTAAAAAGAGTTGTTTTAATAAGGAAACTTGAACACGCGTATGTAACAAAACCACCTGTAAAATAAGGTACAATATTGTTATTACATATTCAATTTTCTTGAAGTCGTTGTAACTTATGCTTCACTTTAAATTCTCTAGGTTCTCTAGCCTGATTTCTAATGACGGTGAAAGAAATAAAATAATCCATCCACGTTAACAAAGAACAAAAAAAACAAAAATAAAACTTCTTTTTACATTACGCGGGACAGCATATGAAACACCTTGCCATGTAAAAGCGCATAATACAAAAGGAGAAGGAACATCATGGAACATCATGATGAATTATAGTGCCTAATACAAAAAGATAAGGAACATCAAGATGAACTACAATACATGTGTAATACTTCTGCCTTAGACGAGGAAGGAACCTACATATATTTTACAACCATCCATATCCAAGCCAGCCATAGACTCCAGGAGATTACTTCGTAACTAAAGTGACACATATTAGGAGAAAATGACTACATAAATCTGATAATTAGTGGAAAGCTCCAAAACACGAAATAAGATATACTCCTATGTAGTATGTACTAAAATGAAGAGTCACATTTGCATGTTCATGCACTAAGTGCAACTACACATTCATTGATATTGCATGTACATGATAATTTTTTTTCAAATTTTAATTATTCTCAGTATCTAGAAAAACAAAAAGGTTTTAGCTCATGCATCAATAAGAAAAAATTTAAAATTTTAATTATTAATGTATTTTACACTTGGCATGTTTACCTGTCCAACATTCCAATATGACACCGTTTGATTGGCATAGTTGTGATGTATAATCCGGCTTTTTTCATGTTTGAATATTTCATCCCATGTTTAGCATTTTTGATGACTTTTTTTTTTCAAATGATTGTTTGATCATGTTTAGGCATTTTTAGAAAAGAACATTGTTATTGAAGAGATGTGCCTTTTTTTGTACATTTGTTTGAAACGTTAAACATTGTTTTGTTTTGTACACTTGATGTAATTATTAAGAGAAGACATTATTATGAAAAAAATTTAATATGAGGCTAGAGATTAAAATAATTCGATTAACTTATTTTTTCATTTTTATACCCAAAAATAATGTTTTGTGCACCAACAAAATAAATGAAATAATGAAATGGATTATTAAATGTCTACAGTAGCATTAGATAAATTGAAGTTGATTGTACTGGAAAAAACCACATGGAAGACAACTACTTTAAAATGAATTCATTATTTATGAAGCTGATTTGATTGAAAAAATTACATGAAAGACAACTATTTTAAAATAAAATTCATTAAATTAATCATTGGAAAATAGAAAGTCTTTAGGACTTTTTAATTGTCAATGCACTGGGAAATGAGAAAAACTTGTCCAATTGCCAATGAAAATTATGAATTCATTGTATTTGATTTGACAAATTATGATTGGATCTTATATTTTGACATGTCATAAAAAGATGAGGTGTGAAGACATAATTGGCCAATTATTCCACATAACATGACACGTGGCATACAAAGAATTCCTCTTGAATCTTATGTGGCATGAGGAGGTTGATCCTCTCTCATTGCTTTGCTTTTATATAGATATAGAAGCCTTGAAAATAAGTCTGATAACTGGTTAGTGAATAATTCTTGGTTCATTCAGTATTGGGTACTATCTTTGTAGATATTTGCTCAATATTGCCCCTGCCTTTTTCAAAATTCTTTTTCAGCCAAATGTAGTATTAAATTATTTATTTCCAACGACTTCAAAGATTTGAATCTTCTCTGATCATTACAAATCTTTTGAGATCAGAGAGATTGCAGTTTCTTTTTCAAACACAAACTCTTTCAGTATTTATCATCTTTTCTTCTCCTTCACTCCACATCAACTCCACCTCTCTATATTCTTCTCTCAAACCCTAATGAGCACTAGAAGAGCCTCAGATAGAATCAAGATGTCCGGAGGTTAAAAACCCAGTTCACAGCAGAAGAGAAAGACAACTGAGGATGAAGTTCAGACAATCAGTGGGGACTCAAGCTCTAGGACTCCCAGTGCAGAAGCTATTTAAGAACTTCCTCCACCAAAGAAGAAGACTAAGAAGGATGTAACACCATCTTCAGTCAAGAATACGAAGAAGAAAGAAAAGGGTGCTGCAGAAAAGCAACAAGAAACAGAGATCTCCAGCCACAAGCAGTTGAAGACAAAGAAGAAAGCCTCTCAAGCTGAAAAGGGAAAAGGGAAGGTGACAGAGGAAGAAGCAGACTTACCAGACTCTTCTATCTCAACATGAAGCAACTTAAGAACTCTCCACACTTAGTTATCAAGACTGGAGTTGCTGGTTTCACTATGGAATTAGATCATGCTGAGTTTGCAACTGTCCTAGGGTTTCCTAAGAGGTATGACACACAAAACCATCCTCCCGAAAGTGAAGATTTGAAGTTGGCCAGAGAAGAATTCTTTCTTCCAAATGTTCCTGCCTCATCCAAACAGTTAACACACTCTGTGTTAAATTTTGAAGCCAAATTTTTATTCACTATCTTGATGAGATGCATCTTTCCAAGGGAAAATTCCAAGGAGTTGGTCACTGAGAGAGTGCCATGGCTATGACACTGATCTTCAGAAGCATATAATGGAACATATGCTGTTTAGCCAAACAGATCAGAGAAAGCATCCTTTTCCTTATGCAAATCTTCTCACTCTGTTCTTCCAACACCTTGAAATTCCAACTGCTGGTGAAGAGTCGATCACTTATGAGAGTGGTTTGCTGAATGAGAAAGATTTTGAGAAGATTGGGGTGGTACCAAAGAGAAAATTTGGAATTTGTATTCAGATTTAACAGAAGAAGAGTTGAATTCAAAAAAGTTTGTTAAGCCCAAGACCTTGACCCCTACTTCAAGACAGACCTCTCAGCCTTCTGATTTGTCTTCAATCCTTCAGAGACTTGATGGTCTAGAGATGGATAATAGTGAAATCAAAGAGAATTAGCATGGGTTTGAAACTGATCTTAGCCAGGTGAAGTACATGGTGGAGACCGTATTTAGAAGCATGACTGTGTTTGATGTCCCTGAGGATGAAGAAGGTGACAAGAAAGATGGCTCTGACAAGAACTTTCCCAGTGAACACTCTAATCAGGAAGAGGCTGCTCCAGTCAAGGATAAAGGAAAGCAGGAGGTAGTTGAACAAGCTGCTCAAGAAGGAGATGAAGTAGACAGTCCTGATTCAGATGACTTGCTGATTACCCTGAAGAAGAAGAAGAAGAAGAAGAAATCTCCAAAGACTGCTACTAAGGACAGGACTGAAGAAGAGACTGCTGGTGAGAATGAAGAGGAACAAGAAGAACAGCACAATGATGAAGACAGTGAGGAGGAAGAGGGAGATCAGGATGAAGATGAAGACCCAACCCCATAATCTTTCCTATTCTTTCTTTCTCACTCTCTTTTTAAGTTCACTTTTCAAAATTTTCTAGACTCTGATCCAACATCTTCTCATTCTTTTTGATGAAAGGGGTAGAAATCTTAGGTTGTTTTTATTTCTATTAAGTGACCTATCTTTTGGTCAGTAGGACTATCTGCAACTTATTTGTTGTCGGCTTATGTTAATTAATAAGTTGGATCTTTTGGAATTCATGTGATACTACTATTTGTGCTAATCAGTATTTTTTGCAGAAACTAAGGCTCAACAGATTAAGGTTTTGTCTTTCATCAAGGGGGATATTGTAAGGTCACAGGTTTCATGGACTTGAAATACTAAGTTATTTCAAGGCCTTGAACCATTTTCCAAATCCTTGAATCAGGTTTCACAGGCTTGAAACAGCTGAGAGCTATTTCAAGGCCTTGAACCAGAATTCAAAGCCTTGAAACTGTCTGACTTGTATGCTTGTTCTAAGGGAGAGTTTTTCTAAACTCATCTTATTTGATTCTATCTCTCTCACCCCTATGCTGATGTGTTATTATTTTATGATGAAAGACAAACTGTTTTAATATATCTGAAATCATTTAATCCATCTGTTTGACTCAGTTTTACAGGGAAATTTTATTCTCTAAGTTTGCAGGATTGGTTTCCTAATATGGCTTTTGCAGGAAAGGAAACATTAAGAGAAGACACTCATGACAACTTCTCAAATTGTTTAAAGACAATATAAAAACAATATATCTAAAGATTACGATCAACTATCCGTTGGAGAAGTTTGTTAAGAGAGTCAAAGTTTGTTGCCTACAAAACAGGAAGTTGTTACTGAAAACCTGGGAAGATTTGCAGAGCCTCTAGCTGTGTAAATAGAGATCATTTTGAAGCAACAAAACACAACACTCAACAGGCAAACAGAGAGACTCATTCCTGGATTGACAAGCATCAAAGAAGTTCAATATTCTCACAATCCAACTCGCAGAAGACCACTGCACTCTTCAATGCAGTTTTATACTTTAGTGTTCTTCTGTGTTGTTCTTTATTTGTAGATCATTCTTTTATTACTTATATATCTTATTCTCAAGGATTGTTCAAAGTGAACAATAGAGAATTCTTAGTTAATCAGTTAGCTAGAGAAGGTACTAGATAGGTTAGAGAGAACCACAACTGTAACAGAGTAAGGAATTTCTCTTTGATTGAGATCTAGGTCTTAGATTTTGATTAATAAGAATTGTGTTGAAAATCCTGCAGGGAGAAGATCCCTGAGGTAGAGACGTACTTCCAAGTGGACTGAACTCTATAAATCTCTTGTCTCTTGCATTTACAGTTCATTTACATACTTAGATTTTACAGCATTCGAACCAGTCTGTTTTCAAGGGTTTGAAACTCTTTTCAAGGCCATAAAAAAGTCTTTTCTGTTTTATCTCAAACTGTATTTCAGTTCGAATGCTTGAAACTGTTTTCAATGCCTTGAACTGCATAGCAACTCTTCTCCTCCACTAGTTTTGCAAAAAGTTGGCATACTCTATTCAACCCCCCTGTTCTAGAGTATATGTGCTGCATATCTATCTTCATACTCCCCTTTCAATCTCAATTCCACAATTTCCCGGTATGTCTTCGCCGTCCTTGAGGCCACAATTGTGAAGCGGTGTAAATTCCAGACAGTGACTACCTACTCAGCCCAGATTCTGAATAAACAACTACAAGAGACTGAAAGTAAAATAGACCCTCTTTTTCTCTCCTTTTTTTCTCTTTTTTTAATAAACAAAACATCAATGACATAAAAAAAATGAAACATAAGATACTGAGCGAAGTGGTACAAAAAATAATCCAAGTCGCGGGGCGCAAAAATATATCATCATGTGAACCGCACCCCCACAATAAATGAAGCTTAGATCCCTGTAATCTAAAAAATATCAAAATGTGCAGTACTACATAACATCCTTATCACCTAAGATATAGAAATTTGGCAGAACCACCAATTAATCCCAACAACCCCAAAAACCCAGTTTGTGCGGAATGATGCCTCGCACGCGACTACTCCACCTCTGATCAATATGTAGTGAAATGAATCACCTTCTGCATTTGATGATGTCGCCTCTAACTCACCCTGTCTCACCCTCAAACTGTCCAAAATTGGCATATTATGAAGTACTCGTCCATCTTGAACCCTCCCTGACTCACTCGCTCTGTCGTAACGCGTAGTACCAGCCAACTAGGCTACAGTGGTTGTGAATGAAAGGGGTAAACGGCTTCAAAATGGCTAACTAATTGTAGATAGGGATAAGAAACATGACAGTGGGTCCGTTATGAGCCAATCACTCCACTCTGATGCGGTGACCGTGATGGCGCCCGTAGGCGTGTTGTCGACTACCTAGATGACGGTGGTGTGGCAACAAGTCAAATTTTTAGCTCTGGAGACAACTACTTGAGAATTCTGAGGCGCACGAGCTCTAATCATTATACTGCAAACTACACCTCGGTGTGGTTTTTCTTCTCCTTTGAAGACCTATCATTGGACTCTCTCCAAGTTTTATTTCAATTGTCCTTTCTCAAAATTTTATGATTTTCTTTATATATGTATATATATATATATATATATGTTATTATTTATTTATATCTACCTAAATGCAGGTTTAGAAATGGTTGGTGGGTTGACTCAAAAATAAAAAAATGTGCAGACTAAAAAAAATGAAAAATAAACTGAAAAAACATGAAGACATGGCTATGCAAGATGATACGACTTCCTACCCCCACTCTAGAGGTGGCGCATCCTCGTGACACTTCTGATCTGGTCGATAACTTGAATTAGTGTCCGCATGAGTGGATTGGTCAGTCTGCTCGGGCTTTGGAGATGACGATCTACTCGGCCTCTTCCGGTCTGCCTGCCGAGCCGCCACTGCTGTACCAGCATGACTGGCACCGGAGTGAGCACTGCTCGCTGTTGGGTCTGGCTGCTGGTGGGGCTAGTATCGGGTACCGGGTCTGCCAGGGTCACCCACAGACTCAACGTGCTCTGGGATCGGGGTCGGCTCATGGCCGGGAAGCTGTCATAGGGATGGTTTTCCTCCATCGTCCAACTGGGACAGTTGTCACTGGAGTACCTTGCCGGAAAGTCAAACTTTCTGCCCCGCATCTTGCTCTGAATCTCGTTCAGGGCTGCCTCATGAGCCCGAGAAGTAGCAGTACTGGCATGGTAGGTATGCTTTTAGGGTTTAAACAACTTCCCTGGCCCCTTGCCATCTTCTTCAATGTCCTCACCAGGTAATTCATCTTCTTGTCTTGAGACTTGATTTTCTTTCAAACCCACTCCTCGTGCTCGGTCCTCTCCAGATGCTCAAAAGAACTGCATCTGGGACCCCTACTAGACTGCCCCATGGTCCCACTTGGTCGGTCTTGGCTCAGAGGAGCTGGCCGACCAGGGCAATTTTTGGGGCGCAGGTAAAACAAGAAACCCGCCACCCACTAGTGGTGGCGGTACACCCCAATCAGCCCCATCTGGTGAGGATGGTGGCATATCATCATCATCCGAATCATCAACATGAACAAAATCATGAGCCCCCCCATTGCTTCATCAAGGGCACACCTACTCTTCCTATACCTTCTGACCTGGGTGATCTCATGTCCCCCATCTTGTCTGGAATGACTACTTGACTATCCATGCAATCTTAACAACCCTAAAAGCCCCAGACCCTTCCTACGACCAACATCCATCTCCTCCCGAAAGTAGTCCCATATGAGCTGAGGGATATCAATGGGTTCCCTGTTCACAAGACAATAAACTAGCATGTATGCCTCATAGTCCAACTGAGTCATGTGCTTAATGCCCACAATTGGTTCATAACGCACTCAGTCCACCACTTGGCCTCTCGTATTAGGTTGGTCGTAGACAATTTCTGCCCAGTAGAGCCCTTGTCAGGTCGAAACCAGGCAACCCAGGTACCCCTGCACAGAGGGTCTGCAGAATCTGGGCGCTAAGCTCAGCAGATGGATTCGCTCTCATTACCTGAAACTGACAGTCATCTAGAAAAATTTCAAACCCTAGGCTCTCATAGTCTCGGGTGTGATCCTCACCCAAATCTTCCTGTAGTAGATCCACTCAATGGTTTGGGTCTCACTGTTCATACACTCCTGGAGATTACTGTAAATCTCCTTGGCAATTGAGGAGGCCGTAAATCCCATAAACCCGGTGAATATTTCCCTGAACGTACCCCTTTTTTAGCGTACTCAATAAGGTTTGCAAGCATGGCTACCGAGTCTAGAGGAATTTTCCTCTCAACTGGGACCTCGTAGTGGGTTTTACGGTTTTGTAAGAAAAAACGGTGGGCGCTCACGTTCACAAACCGGTAGTCGCATAAATTGTCCTCCCTCAAAATACGGACATCAATAATATTATATGGGGCTATAGCCCGGTTAGGGTTTCATATAGGGATCATCAGCATCCATTTTAGAAAATAAAATACAACAAAAAATGAAACTTGCAGAGAGAGAGAAAAACTCAACCTGGTTACCCGGAATAAACCTTATGGGTACATATCTGGATACTGCCTCTAGCAACAGATCTGAAATGTCACCTCTTTTCTGATTTGGGCACCCCGACACTGGTCTGATGAGTCTAGCGGACTTGCAGTGGTCGTCGTTCGGAACTGTGGCCGGAGTTCTTCATCTGACTGAGCTAGGCCAGAGAGGTTTTTCTAGAGAGAGAAAGTTGGAAATGAGTTGACTGAAATGAAAATGAGTCATTTTCAGCCGTACACTATTGTAGATGATACTTTCCAGACAGACATATCACAGCCACGTGGCAGCAATCCAGCACACCCAGCTGTGCTCCATATACACGTGTACCAACTACACGGGACTTATCCGCGTGGGGGCTGCGAGACAGGGCCCTCGCGTACCAACTACACGGGACTTGTAGGGACTTAGTGGTTTGGAGGCTAGGGCAAAGCCCTTCGCGCGCGTGCGACAACCAAGCTCGCGCGCGAACCTTCTTAACTAATTTGAGAGACTTAATGGCCAAGTCCTAGAAACCCGGCTTGACCTCATAACGGTCTCCGATATGTACGGTCAGGTTCCTAACGGTTCCTATATACACGGTCGAACGTCATTACAGGGGCTACCATTAAGCCACCATTTATGGTGCATTAACCCCCTTCACAATGGTCACTTCCCCACTATATATAGGATCGTTAGCCCTCCGTTGCGACAGGCTAGAATGCTACACGAGTTCTTATGGACTTACCGAAGCTCTGCTATTAAGCTGTCTCTCTCTCTCTCTCTCTCTCTCACAGTTACCATTGCTTACCCTCTCCCTACACACACCCTATATATCTCTGTGTCCTTATTCTCTACTTAAGGTGCACACTTGGATTTCTCCGAAGGATTTCCTTGCGCACAATTGGTGAACCCAACGAGAAACACCCACTTTCAGAACTTCAATTCTTCAAAACCTAAAAAGAATGTCTTCCGAAGGAAACATTCGTGACGGTGATCGGTCCCCTTCCAACGAGGAGACCTCAAGGGAAGAAGGACCACTTAACACCATTTTCAGCACCAACGCTCGTGCTCAAATAGTTACTGGCAATGGACCCTCTCTAGAGGCACTCCAAGCCACAATCCAGAGTCAAGCCCAGATTATGCAGGCTCAGTCTACCCTGATCGCCCAAATCATGGCGATCCTAGGAAGATTTTCCCGAAAACACTGTTCCAGGGGCTTCAGTCCCACCATAGACAGCATAGCTGCCTCCACCAGGGGCAGCGACTACATCCATAGTGCATACGTCTATCTCCAATCCTCTCCTTCCAACGGCCCTGTGCTCCAGACGCCGGGGCTCCCTTTGAGTTCGTCCCTAATGATGGCAGGAAACCCTACTCTTTACTCTGCATTGCCTTTTCATGAAAGTGGAGCCTTAGGGAGCCATGCGCCCCCGCCACCACCTCCCTATGATCCAAGCATGCCCTACATCCCAGTCTTCGCAGTTTTGGAACAACGGATAGACAACATCATCGCAAACCAGAGTTACGCAGATACTGTCATCCCAAAGGTTGACAGCGCGCCTCCCATTCCGCGGGACATTTACTTAATGCCCAGCCCTGTCGGATACTAGGCACCCAAGTGGAAGAAATTCGGTGAAGTCAGTGGGAATGCACACAAACATGTGACGCGATTCGTTGACATTATGGGCCCACATGGAGTTGACACCAGACTGTTGATGCGCAAATTCCCTAAGTATCTGGAGTCCGTCGCATACAAATGGTACCCTGGAAGCAGGATCTGTCAAGACGTGGGAAGACATGGTGAAGAAATTCTACACTAAATTCTTTCAAGTCGAAGAGAAAGTCACCACCATTCACCTTTCCCGCATGAACCATAGGAATGACGTGGAAGGGGTCGTATTCATTAAGAGGTTCAGGGCCAAGTCCTTGGAGTGCGTCGATGAGGTCTTGGAAAGCCGACTGGTGGAATTGCCTTCAGGGCATGCGTGATGAGTACAAAGGTATGCTAATCAATTTAAATATTCCTAATTTTTCAAGATTGATTGAAAAGCACCATGAATGTTGAGCCATTGGTGGAAAGGATGAAAAAGAGATACGTCAGTGAGCGTACACAGGAAAACCCCACCTTCAAGGTGGGAAAGTTCAATTACAAGCGGGCGCGAGACACCAATGTACATGCAGTATCATCCCCCAACAAACAATAGCAGGCCGTGCCTCAAGAGGCAACACCCTTTCCTTGTCCGATTGACGATGCCATAGATCTTTGCAAAAGATGGCGCAAAGATGGGATCCTACCAGCCCTGGAACACAAACTCACGAGAGACCAGCTACAGGATCCAAGGTGGTGCGAATGCCACGGGCAGGTGCTGCACCCAACCATGGAGTGAAAAAATCTCAGGTGGTTGGTAGACAGGAAGATAAAGGAGGGTCAGTTGGTTGTTGATGAGCCAACCAAAGATGTGCGCAACAACCCCCTGCCGTCTCACGCGAGGCAGGAGCCCAAAGGAAAGGATATAGATATGATCTCGATTATAGACCTTGAAGAGGTCATGGATGCAAAGGCCCCAGTGGTTGCAGAAATCCATGAGGATGAGGACTACCGCATCAATACAGAAGATTTGCGCGCTGAGCGGATGAAGGACTCTGCCAAGTTCGTTAAATTTTTTGATGAGATGAATTTCTCGAATGGCTGCAGGCACGAGATGATAAAAGCAATCTTAAGAGTGGCAAAGAAACATGGGGAAGAATTGGTCATCTCGAATGGGAAGGTTGTGAGGGTCACGCGATCAAGTGGTTTGATCATGGCGTTCGACGAGTCCGATAAGAAAACAGACTCGAATCATCAAAGGCCATTGTATGTGACGGCTGTCATCAACGAGGTCGAGTTCAAAAAGGCCTTTGTTAATGGAGGGGCGGTGGTAAATGTTATTCCCCTCAGTACTCTGGAGTTGGCAGGAATTACCCGAGGAAAGATTGTTAAGAAGCCGTCACCGTTAATGGGCTTCGGAAGCAACTCCAGAATGATAGTTGGCTGGATTCGATTAGGGATCCAGATTGTCCGGATCAAGTGCTCCGCCAAGTTTCAAGTTATCGAGGCCAGCACCACTTACCACATGATCATCGGTCGAGCATGGATCCATATCTTTGACGTTGTACCCTCCAAGGCTCACCAAGTGATGAAGGCCATCTGGAAGGACAGAGTGGTCGCAATACCCGCCTCGTCGAATCCCTTCAATCTAGAAGAAGCACATTTTTCCAAGGCTGTATGGTTTACAGAGTTGGCAGATGAAGCTACTCAATCTCCGTTTTGGTCAGTTCCCCTACCTAAGTAAGAAGACGTCAAGGGCCAGTCACCAGTCGGAGTAATGGTGATGCAAGAGGATCCTAAGGGGAAGAAATCCGCGCGGGAGGAAGTTCCCAGGGTTACCTACAAAAAGAGTGTCTATACCCTGAAGAGGGTCATCGAGCATGACAATGAGGGCAAGCAGGTAGGTAGTTTCTACTCCAATGGCAAGAAGTGTTACCGCATCTGAAAGCTGCCACGGGACCACCGCCACTCCAACACCAATCAATATGCGATGGTACTATCCTTAGCCTTCTCTTTACTGTGCTTTTCAGTTAACACTGTACACTCCTAGATATTCCCATATGAGGGTTCCATTAGTGATAATAACCCTCCCATAAGGGAGCTTTTTTGGCAATTGCTACACTCATTTTACCACTTTACAGCAATACGCGAGCATAAGCCTATCTGTCTAGATAGTAGCCATTCGCAAAAAAAAAGCCTTTATGTTTAGATAGCAGCCAAACATGAGGAATAACCCTATCCATCTAGATAGCTGCCGTTCGCAAATACAAAGCCTATCTGTCTAGATAGCAGCCAAACGAGAATGTAAGCCTATCTCATATGGTAGAAATATTACAAACTCAAAGCCTATCTGTCTAGATAGCAGCCAAATGCGACTAAAGCCTATCTCATATGATAGCAGTAAAGCAAATTCAAAGCCTATCTGTCTAGATAGCAGCCAAAAGCAAACTAAAAGCCTATCCGTTTAGATAGCAACTATCCACAAAATAAAAGCGTACCTATTCAGATAGCAGCTAAATGCGCCTAAGCCCATCCATCTGATGGCAGCAAAGTGCAAAAGTCTATTCAACGAATAGTAGCCGATATGCAAGTTAAAGTATATCTCATTAGACGACAGCGAGTACAAATCAATGCACGCGTCTATATGATTGAATATCAATTAAATGCAAGTCTCTCCTAGTAGACGAAATTGCAAATGCAAAGCATACTTTCATAGCAATCAAATGCGGTTTACGACTTATCGGTTTAGATAGCAGCTCAAAGCAAAGCTTACAATGAGAAATGCTTTCCATCAAAAACCTAAGTGTTCTCAAGGAACGATCAAATAAATTTCTACATGGGACTCTAAAGCTACAAAACTGGCTGCGGTAAACTCGACGCCTTCGTCGACGTCCTCGACCAGAACAGAGATCTTGTTGATACCCTGACATGGCAAGATGCCAGATCAACTTCAAGCCATGAAGGATCCTGATGTAAAGAACAAGTGGGAGAATAGCTATGGGGTAGGAAGCTGATTATGCACAAGTATGAAGCACTCCCACTTGTTACTCCCTGGCTCGAGTACTGGTGGCAGATAGTTCTCCGCCGGAGAGCCACCAGAGATGAACCCCACTCATTACTTGCTGGTTTAAGAACTGGTGGCAGATTATTCTCTGCCGGAATTCCACCGGAGATAATCCTCGCAAACATGACTGGGAAAACGATCTCTTCATTCCAACGGAAGAGCTTACGCCACCAATCTCCGAAAAGCTTAGGCGGATTAGAAGCCTCTTCTCCGAGTTCCTTGGGAGCCATTTCCGTAGAACAACGCACAGGTGCAAGCTTGGAGGCCTAGAGCTGATACAGATTGAAAACGGGAGTGGCAATGAAAAGAATGACAAGGACTCAGAAGAAGTACCATTTTTTTTCAATTGGCAGAACCCAGAAGGGTAGCAAAAGTGATAAACAAAATGGCAGAGAAGAGGGTTTATATAGGGCTGAAGGGAGACTCTTCAAATCCTGGTTGAGTCAGCAACGCCTCAAAAACGGGCAAGGATCAATGACCCTATTAAAGTCTACAACGATACAGTATCCCTAGGCAATGATGAGGGTTTGGTTTACTGTGTGACGGCCACACTTTATTCCATACAATGATGGCGGCTCATGGGGACTTGAGCCCCTAAAGAATTTAAATACTCAGAACTCACCAAGAGTCCTGAGGTACTCAGATTTAGACTGCAGCAAAACATGACATGCGCGTAAGCCTCTCTGTCTACGATAGCGGCGAAAATCATTAAGCGTAAGCCTACCTGACTAGGTAGAAACGAGACGCGTGTGTAAGCCTACCTCATACGATAGGAATCAAACGCAGTAATGCATGATCCTGTAGCTCACAAAAGCCTAAGCCTAATAGGCGACACTACTTACCTACAATGAGTCAATCAAAGGCTTGGAAAGAGTCAATCAAAAGCATAAAAAGTTATTTCAATATGCGCAGAACCAACGCGCTCAGGATTGTGGCCACAAAAGGCACATAAAGATACATTATAGAGTTCAATAGAACGACTCGTTCAATACTGAAAAAGTCAATCCTCAAAGAGATCCTTCAAGAGGGAATCGCCTGCTGAAAACCTGATGCTATTGGCAGTCAGCTTCTCCAAGCGAGCCTTGTCGTCTGCATGGCGTTTGGTGGCTGCATCAAATTCCTTGGCCATCTGCTCCATCTCTGCCTTGCGCGCATCAAGAGCAGCTTTCTCCTCCCTATAAGCAGCATGCTCGGACTTGATTTGCGGAGAAATATGGATTCCACTCAATCGCTGCACAAGGAAGTTCAAATCTAATCGCCCTGCCACGACTTGCTGAAGCTCTTCTGCGTTAGTAAGGAGGTCCTGAGCGCTGTCAACCGTGGTGCTCGAAGGGTTAGTCGCATGAACTCTCTCCAAAAGAGCGAACATCTTTCTCAAGAGTTCCCCTCTGTCTTTCGGGGCCAGGTCCAGCACTCCATAAAATGTAGTTGGAAAGGACACGCGCACCTTCATTAGCCACTGAAGGAAAGTTTGGTCGATATCTGCATGCGCGAAAGCAAAAAATCATAACGCTTAGCAAAAAACGTGAGTTCAGTAAGCAAGCATCATAAACGAAAAAGGAAGGGCCTTACAAGTTCCTTCAACAATCTGCTGAAGAGGAGCAATGGACACCACTCCTTGCGAACTAGAACCAGCTGCTCTGGCCAAATTCTAATCTGCTTGAGACTCCCGCGCGAAGTATGACTCTGGAATCACAAAATTTCTCTCAACCGCAACAGAATTCGCAGCCTACGAACCCCATACTTCAAACGGGTTCTCGGAGAAAAGGGCATCCAAATCAAAACCCCCCGCCGAGGCAGCACTTCTTGAAATACCCGTAGCAAGAGGAGCAACACGCTCACCCAACTCAGTATCATGATTAGGGGGCTCAGGCCCTCTAGAATTTTCCCCAAGAAGCGCGTCTTCCACAGCCGTCGCATTTGCTTCCCGCCCATCATCCTCTTTATATGAGGAAATGTTTATTTTTGGGGGGTGACAGGAGCAGGATCATACTCTTTTTCTGGTCATTTTCATCTTTATTTGCAATGAACTCGAGACGCTCTCCATCAGCACCACCTTAAACCATGGGAGTTCTTTCTATTACAGTCTGCCCCGTAGAACCTGCATCAGAAACAAGGGGTACTTCTCCCGTCTATTCCTCATTAGAGTTATCCCCTGCTGCAGGATAAGAATACTATTTCAGGGGTGATGAAGAAATCGGCTCCAAGGAAAACAAAGAAATGAGTAGTACCTCTACTCTTAAAAGCCTAATTGACGGCAACCTGCTTGGGGACTTCCATTCGAGAACGCTTTGATTGCTGAGTAACTATGTCGCTAGCCTCGGGTTCGTCACCAGTTCTCTTTCTCGTCGAGTCTTCGCCACTTGAAGCCAAAAGGGCTTTTAGTGCATCAGAAACCAGCTGCTGGATTTCAGGAGTCATAGGCCTGGCCGGGTTAATACGACTTTCAGGTACGGAGGACTTTTTTAAGATTTCCTTCTCCTCGCGCAAGCGGTCAATAAAACTTGCGCTACAATCTCCAGAGGCGAAGCGCCTCAGAAAACACTGATACAAAGAGAGGACAAAGCTAAGAGGATCACATGAAAACACGAAGACAAAGGAAGGAGGCGCGAGCATACCTAGATGAAAGATTCCACATATTTAACCTTGGCTGTAAAGATTTTTGTTTAACAACGTCGATCTTTTCTTCGAGGACGAATTGAGCACACAGATGCCGATCCTTAGCCAGCAAAGAGTAAAAACCATCCCGGGAATCATCTAGACTACGGGTTGTCTTAAAGGGATACTCCTTGGTTGAGAGCGCTGGCGCCTTGCTAGGTTGAAAGGGAGCATGATCAGGACTATTTTGAAAATTGATGAGACAATGGGTTTGGAAATTCCAGAAGTTAACCAAGCCAGGAGTATTTTTACCCCTCCTGTTGTGTGGTGGTTGAATCAAAGGGAGCTCAGCAAGCAGGAGGGAGGTACTTCGGTCAAATATGACACTATCATAACAACCCTTGATAACGGAGTCAGGCCACAATGGTGGAGCGACAGCATCATACCCGAACTGGGGGCTCACACGAACATGATCGTAAAAAACGGCGCGCTGTTCATAGCTGGAAGTCTCGGGACAAGGAACATATTCAGGCAGAGCTGGTAGATATCCCCTTCGTACCCAGTTAACAAATCTACTATAGACCCAATCCCCTTCAATTATATGCCTAGCGATGAGCTAGCGGTCTTCCTCAGGGTAAAAATCCTCCCTTAAATATATGTTTTTGTCTTCCATACGAGTGACATACGGCTGGGGATGGAAATAACGAATGTCGTCGCATATAAGAGAAAAAGTGCGTTAGGGAGCTTTTGTTTTGTACCAACGCCATGATCTAGGAGAAAGATAAAGTCGCTTGGCATTAGGCGTATTCCATATTTCCATGTCGACAGGGTCCTGGGCATACGCAGGCCATCTTTCGAAAACCCACATAGATTAAAATGCAGTATTAACAAAAGTAGTGACATCAACTTTTCCATGCGACTGCTCGACGTTCTCCATAGCTAAATCGAGGCGGTAATACAAGGAGCCTAATACAAAGGGGACCTAAGGCTACTTTCTGTCCAAGTGACAATCTCATAGTAAGTGCGAGTACATGGGTAAAAACTCCATCGCGGGGGGACCCATCTATCAGGTAGCGTGACAACCACACACAGATAAAGCCACAGAGGTTAAAATCGAGCCCTTTACTGTCATCACTGATAACAGCTTCTGGATCCTTTTCTAGCCACTCGTGAGCCACATGTGGTTTAACATAATCTTTGAAGAAATACATCACCCACTTCGACCAGTTGTTCTTCGAACTAGAGGCGCGTATGCAAATTCCTTACTAGGTGAGGTCGCGCCTGGTTTCCATTGCGAAGTAGCTTTCTTCAAGTCTGCTATACAGACCTTCATATCCTCGAACAGTTGAAGTTCTTGCGGATCAGTCAAAGCTGCCGAAGGATCAACGAATCCCATATTTGGAAGATGCAGCAAAACTTCGATATCTTCCAGGTTGGGAGCAGCTTCAAAATCAGGAAAATGAAATGTGTGCATCTTTTTGGAATACCTGGAAAATAGTGTCTGAAGCATGACTTTATCAAATCTAACATGAAGCCCCTTTGTGGCGCGGACGGCGTGAAAAATATTGGCGTGCTTCAACTCCCTCGTGTGATTACTAAGAATAATCCGTCCATTCTTCCATCCAGTCAAGTCCTTCCATAAAAGCTTGTGGAAGAATATCAATGAAGCCGTACAAGCCAGCTTCGATGCCAAGCCTTTGTACGTCTTGGGTGCTGGATACATCCTAGTCAGAGCTTGCAAGCTCACGCACAAGTTGTAGAACTTCATCTATTGGAGACGCTCGGTGAGTGGTTGCCTTAATAGTGGCCACGTAAAAATCGTCACCACCCAAATATGGGGCCTTGTACCATAATTACCTGGGAAGTTCTGGCACCTCGACAGCTTCCTTGTTTGATTTATTGGGAGCCATTGCTGAGAGTACAAGAACAAACATATTACAACCCGATTGCATGCAAGAGGAAAGAAAAAAGGGGGGGGGGGGAGAAGAGTATCTACAAAAATTTGACCACAAGTTTCAAAATTTACAAACAGCCAAATACTCACCTTGTTGAAAATTGAGTGCTTGAACTGCTTGAGAGAATTTGTTGATAATCTAATCAAGAACCGGGTCGAAGGTTTCTGCTTCTTGCTGAGGATTCTCTCTCTGATGCATACGAACACAAAAGAAACAACAATATAAAAGTTCTAATTGAAGAAAGCAAAGGGTTTCAATAGCCTTCAGATCGAAGAGTCACGACTGCTGACGTCTGTTGAGTCAGCAATGCTTCGATATCCGGCGAGATTAGTGACCCATAAAATCGCTCTGAGTTAACCTTGCCTCAAAAATAGGAAAAAATTGGTGGGTGGCGTCTGATTAACTTCAAAGGGGCCACGCTTCGTCAGAAATCAAACGGCGCTTCTAAACCCTAGGAAATCATGTCTATGACGGGGCTAGGGATTTGAATCTTATTAAAAAATTCAAAGAATCTGCGTGCGGCCCAAGCACGGATGATTTTGCACGACTGCACAACGGACACACGCGTGACATCCACGCAAAAGGGGGCTAATGTAGATGGTACTTTCCAGACAGACATATCACAGCCACGTGGCAGCAATCCAGCACACCCAGCTGTGCTCCATATACACCGGATAACTACCTATGCTTATCCGCGTGGGGGCTGCGAGACAGGGCCCTCGCGTACCAACGACACGGGACTTGTAGGGACTTAGTGGTTTGGAGGCTAGGGTAAGGCCCTTCGCGCGCGTGCGACAACCAAGCTCGCGCGCGAACCTTCTTAACTAATTTGAGAGACTTAATGGCCAAGTCCTAGAAACCCGGCTTGACCTCATAACGGTCTCCGATATGTACGGTCAGGTTCCTAACGGTTCCTATATACACGGTCGAACGTGCCATTACAAGGGCTACCATTAAGCCACCATTTATGGTGCATTAACCCCCTTTACAATGGTCACTTCCACACTAGATATAGGATCGTTAGCTCTCTGTTACGGCAGGCTAGAGTGCTACACGAGTTCTTCTGGACTTACCGAAGCTCTGCTATTAAGCTCTCTCTCTCTCTCTCACAGTTACCATTGCTTACCCTCTCCCTACACACACCCTATATCTCTCTATGTCCTTATTCTCTACTTGAGGTGCACACTTGGATCTCTCCGAAGGATTTCCTTGCGCACAACTATTTATAGGCAAAGTTTCTGAAATTGCGAACTGCCCAAAAATTCAAAATTTTCAACTTCCCGCTCATGCTGCGTTTGAACAGACATCCTGCGTTCAAACGCATGTCTTTCTCTTTATGGAAATTTTTGATGTCCATGCCATGTGTTTGAGCGCAGCCCCTGCGTTTGAACGCAGTGCTTAAGTTATATAGAAAAATTTGGGCTTAGATACTTCTGTGTTTGAACGCAGCTTCTGCGGTTTAACGCAATGCTTCATTTACTGGAATTTCTTCAATTGTCTTGAATTGCGTTTGAACGCAGGTTCCTTCTATCTAGAAATTTTTGAAATAGTATGGCTACGTTTGAATGCAACTTCTGCATTTGAATGCAGGTCCGTTGGTCTGAATTTTTATGCTCGGCGTTTGAACTCAATTCTAGCTTCTGAGTTTTTGCTTCTATGTTTCCTGCATTTGAACTCAGGTCCTGCGCTTAAACGCAGGTAAGTTGCATTCAAATATTATGAATCTAGACTGGATCTCCTGTGTTTAAAAGTTGCCTCTACGTTTGAACGCAGCTTCTATGTTTGAACGCACATCATGCGTTTGAACGCAGGTCTCCGAGCTTGACTATTTCTTCTTTGGTTTTTGTTGATGATGATTGTATACTTGTTCTTGCGTTTGAAGGTAGGTCCGTCCTGCGTCTGAACGCGGACCCTGCGTTTGAACGCAGAATTTTTCCTGTAGAGATTGTTCCTGTGTCTTTGAAACACTTAAATTCAATATTAAAACCCCTCTTCTCTCCTATCACTTTTTATGATTTCTGTATTTAAATAAATTACTGTACGTAAAAACTACTCCTATGTTGGGTTGCCTCCCAACCAGTGCTTGTAATTTAAGGTCGACAGCCCGAATCAATTACCTCTATGGCGATCCTGGATCTTCCAGGTAGATGGCCTCGACTTCTGACACCTCTTGGGGATCTCTGTATGGCTTGACCTGATTTCCAATCACTTTGAAAACTGTGTTGTCGCGTGGATTCTCTAATTCAACTGGCCCCCATGACGCGATGTCTTTCACAATAAATGGTCCAGACCACCGTCAACGCAGCTTTCCTAGATAAAATTTTAGCGTTTTGATCATGGATACGCAGCGGAATAAATAATAATTTATCCATTTAATACCCTCCAAGGATCACAGAAAGAGAATTCTAACGATAGTAGGTTTCATAACAAGTACCGTGTAGGTCTCCTGTGATGACTTCAAACACAAATATTGTTGTGTCTCTACGGTTGATCCACGCCTAGGATTGAGATCTAGATCCTCCAAATCCTTGTGCTAGCTAGGAATGATGGAAGAGGAAGAAGAAATCACGCAACGGAAACCAAAAGAGAGGCTCGGCCTCTTCTTTTTTGCCGAAGGGTAGGGGGCGGAAAGGGGGTCTCGGTGTCCTTTGTCTTGCTCTCTCCTTGCTTCTCTCCTACTCAAGTAATGTTATGCGCATTAATATTTAGGAAGGAAGCTAGGAGCATCCTTTATATAGTCCAACAACTCCTTGTTGCTACATAAAGGCCCTCTCCTAATCCTACTCAAGTTCGAATTAGTCCAACTTGCATATTAGTTCTACTAAGTTAATAAGTTTTTGCAATTTGATCCTTCTAATTATTTAATCATATTAATTAATTCCCAAGTCTAGTTCAATCCATATGGCGTGTGACCCCATGGGTTTCTACTTAGTTTGTAGTAACTATTTACTAATATGGAGTGGTGTCTAGCAACACATCCATACCACCCTTTTAATAGAAATAGTCATCCGACATACCTTGTGCAAGTATTGCCTCATCCCTTTGTCTCTATATCCGGATTGGAAACGAGACATACAAGTCACACTCGTATATCCAATCCATAGTTCTTCGATCATGGGAATATCCTTATTCGTGCAAATGACACCAATATCCCATATTGATTTATCTGAGTCTGGCCAGACATTCCATAAGCACTATCCCTCGAGTGGCCTCGGATATTTGCTCCCGTTATGTGGGAGGACAAATTCTATCTACATCACTACGATATCTAAGCTTGCTTCATATTATGTCCGATACGCGCCTTTATGACTACCCAGTTACGATGTAGCGTTTGACGCTACCAAAACACAATATTGCACAACTAGAAGATGTAGTGACTTCAAGTCTAACGATTAAAATACCGTTGTCACCGCGAGAAGCACTTGTGACTATACATAACCTGTATGTAGCCTTCTTGGAGATGGCTCAATCCAGTATGCCATTACACCTAATTCATACACATGTGTTGGATTGTGATATCTCTATATCAATCCAACCCCATACTAGAGTATAGATGATTTTCCTGTTAATGAGTATAATGGACTAGGGATATTTAAGATAAACAACACAATTTTAAATCTAAGGACTTCATTATATTAAATATCTCACTAAATAATACAATGAATATTCTAGCCAATTTATTGTTCATACTAAACTAGATTGCCTCTAGGGCATCTACTTCAATAGTCTCCCACTTGCACTAGAGCCAATCTGGTGCATCTCGTATTCCAATGCTCCTAGTGTTTCCTTCATGCTTGTGTTGAACAAGCGACTTTGTAAGTGGATCTGACAGATTCCCATATGTAGGAATCATGCATATCCGAACATTTCCTCTATCGATAATATCTCAAATAAGATGGAACTTCCTGAGTACGTGCTTGGATTTCTGGTGTGACCTGGGTTCCTTTGATTGAGTGATCGCCCTAGTGTTGTCACAATATAATTTTACCGGATCCGAAATGCTAGGAACCACACCAAGATCAGTGATGAACTTCCTAAGCCAAACAACCTCCATTGCTGCGCCATTTGCAGCAATATACTCAGCCTCTGTTGTAGAATCATCCAATGTCTCTTTCTTGCAACTCTTCCAGTTCACCGCTGCTCCATTCAGGCAAACCCCGAATGTGATCTGAAATCATCTCTGTCGTTTTGGAAGCTTGAATCCGTGTAACCCCTTACACGTAACTCCTCATCACCTCCAAATATCAAGAACGCATCCTTATTTCTTTATAAGTACTTTAGGATGTTCTTGACTGCAATCCAGTGACTCTCCCCTAAATTGGACTGATATCTTCTTGTCATACTCATTGCGGATGACACATCTGGTCTAGTACATAACATGGCGTACATGGTGGATCCTATGGCCGAGGCATAGGGAACCCTACTCATGTGTTCCTTGTCAATCTCATTGGAAGGACAACCACTCTCCGAAAGAGTTATTCCATGCGACATGGACAAGAATCCCTTCTTGAAATCTTGCATGTTGAACCGCTTCAACACCTTGTCTATATATGTAATTTGACTTAGACCGAGCAGCTTCCTAGATCTATCTCTATAGATCTTGATACCAAGTATATAAGCCGCTTCACCTAATTCTTTCATTGAGAAACACTTTCCTAGCCAATCTTTAATAGATTGCAGCATAGGAATGTCATTTCCAATGAGTAGTATGTCATCCACATACAAGACCAGAAAAGAAACAGAGCTCCCACTAACCTTCTTTTAGACACAAGATTCATCTTCGTTTCTGATAAAGCCAAACTCTTTGACTACTTCATCAAAACGTCGATTCCAACTCCTAAAAGCTTGCTTTAACCCATAAATGGATCATTGCAGTTTACAGACTTTTTGGCTTGCGTTGGATCTTCAAAACCCTCAAGTTGTGTCATATACACATCCTCGAGGAGATTCCCATACAGGAATGCTGTTTTGACATCCATCTGCCAAATCTCATAGTCGTAGTAAGCTGCAATAGCAAGTAAGATTGGGATGGATTTGGTCATTGCAACTGGTGAAAAGGTTTCATCATAGTCTATACCATGAATCTGTCTGAATCCTTTAGCAACCAATCGGCCCTTATAGGTAATTATATTACCATCCATGTCGATATTCTTCTTGAATACCAACTTGCACCCTATGGTCCGAGTCCCTTCGGGTGGTTCCACCAAATTCCATACATTGTTCATATACATGGATTCCATCTCGGATTCTCAAATCCTCAAGCCACTTACGAGATTCCGGCCCTTTTATGACCTCTCCATAGGTAGTAGGCTCATCATCTATGAGCAATGTGTCGCCAGACTCAGTCACGAGAAGTCCATACTTCTCTAGCTCCTGGCGCACTTTACTAGACCTACGAAGCTCTTTTGTTACTTGAACAGGCTGCTCCACAACCTCTTGTGGTTCCTATTCATGTTCCATAGTAGGATCAATGCTTTGTGGTTCTTGAGTTTCTTCGAGTTCTACTATCCCCCCACTTGCTTCTTTAGAGACAAACTCTCTTTCTAGAAACACGCCGGACCGAGCAACAAACACTTTGTTCTAAGTTGGATTGTAGAAATAATATCCCTTAGTTTCCTTAGGGTATCCCACAAACTTGCATTTGTCCGACTTAGGCCCTAGATTGTCTGATTGTAAGCATTTTACATAGACATCGCAACCCCAACTCTTCATGAACGACACTTTGGGACGACTCCCACTCCACATCTCATGTGGTGTCTTCATGACTGATTTAGATGGAACACGGTTAATATTGAAAGTTGCACTCAATAGAGCGTAGCCGCAAAAATGATAATGGAAGATCAGTTTGACACATCATAGATCGAACCATATCCAATAGAGTTTGATTCCTCCTCTGGCAATCCGGGTGGAGTGAGTTGGGATATTATCCCACACTCTCTAAGATAGTCGTCAAAATCTTGGCTCAAGTATTCTCCTCCACTATCCGATCGTAGAGCCTTAATACTCTTGACAAGCTGCTTTTCTAGTTCATTCTTGAATTCTTTGAACTTTTCAAAGGATTTGGATTTGGCCTTCATAAGGTATACAAATCCATATCTACTGAAATCATTAGTAAATGTGATGAAGTAGACGTAACCACCGCTGGCAGGCGTGGCAAATGGCCCACATACATCAGTATGTATTAGTGTCGATTGCTCAATAGTCCTCTCACCTTTCTTACTGAAAAGGGACTTTGTCATTTTTCTCAATAAACAAGCCTCGCATGTCTCAGACTCATATAATTCAAAATCAAATGAGTCTAGGAATCCATCGTTATGGAGTCTAGATACATGTTTCTTGTTTATATGGCCTAAACGACAGTGTCATAGATAAGCAGGATTTAAATTATTCATTTTAATTCTCTTGGTATTGATGTTATAGACAGGATTGCTTAGATCAAGGATATATAATCAAATAATTCCCCACTACAATAGTGAATACTATCAAAATAAATGGAACAACAATTGTTCTTATTCAAATAGTAATGTAAGATCAGGTTGTGCAACTCTTGGAACAGTTCAGCTATTTCAAGGCCTTGAACCAGCTTTCAAAGCCTTGAATAAGTTCTCAGAGGCTTGAAAATAGTTAGTTTAGCTACTTTCAAGGCCTTGAAACTGGATTCAAAGCCTTGAAACTGCTTAACCTGAGTGAACATTCCCAGGGGGAGTTTTCTGCAAGCTCTCTGAGTTGATTCCCTCTCTATCTTTCATTTGTTTGATTCATTATTATTAGATGATGAAAGACAGATTATTCTAACACATTTGAACATATAATATCATTTGTTTGACTTTGATATTGCATGAAATTTTATTCCTATGTTTGGCAGGATTGTTTCCTAAACTGAACTTCTGCAGATTTAGATTTAATTGGACACTTTGATCCTGTGATCAATCAGACTTGGATGAAAGCTTCTCTAGATTTTTAAACGAAAGATCGCAACAAAATCTCTGAAGATTGTGATCATCCAACCTTTGGAGAAGATGTCAAGGAAGTCAAACTCTGTTGCCTACAAAATAGGGCAGAAAATCTGGGGAGATTTGCAGAGCTGTTTGAAGTTTAAATAGAGCTGAAATCTGAAGTAACAAGACACGAACTCAACGGGCAAAAAGAGAGAAAGATTTTTGGATTGACAAGCATCAAATAAGGTCATCATTCTTCCAATCCATTCACAGAAGATCACTGCATTCTTCACTGCAGATTTCTATTCTAAGTGTTCTTCTGTATTTTACTTCATTGGTAGATCATTTATGTATTATCTCTACATTAATTCTCAAGGATTGTTCAAAGTGAACAATATAGAATTCTTAGTTAATCAGTTAGCTATAGCAGGTACTAGACAGGTTAAGGGAAACCACAAGCTGTAGCAGAGTAAGGGATCTCTCTGTGCTTGAGTTCTAGGGCTTAGCTTTTTATTAATAAAAATTGTGTTGAAAATCCTGTTGGGATCTAATCCCTGAGGTAGCTACGTAGGTTCAAGTGGACTGATATCTATAAATCACTTGTCTCTTGCATTTTCATTTCATTCTTTTTCATAGTATTTGCAGCATTCAAAACTGTCTGTTTTTCAAGGGTTTGAACTTGTTTTCAAGGCCTTGAAAAGGCTTACTTGCTTTATACAAACTACATCTCTTCCAAGGGCTTGAATTTGTTTTCAAGACCTTTAACTTCACTGTTTTCACAAGTTCTCATCTTCCTAGCAAGTTTTGCAAAAAGTTGGCATACTCTATTCAACCCCCCCCCCCCCATTCTAGAGTATCTTAGTTGCATTAACACCTGCACACTCACACTTTCAATTGGTATTAGAGCTTGTATCACTGTATAGATTTAACCATCTGGTGATCATGAGTACTGTAGGTGATGGTGGTTTCTCTCAGGGAAGAGCTTCTAACAGACCTCCTCTATTTTTTAGAGAAAGTTTTGCTCACTGGAAAGCCTTGATGAAAATATTCATCATTGATCAAGACATGGAGCTTTGGACCATTATACAAAATGGAACTCAAACTTTCTACACAGAGAAAGATGTGATTAGAATCTGAAGACCTACTCTCCTCTTCTGATATTCAAAAAATTACAAATCTATTAACATCTTATATTGTGCTTTGAGTACAGATGAACTCAACGGAATTTCAGGCTGCACTACTGCCAAAGAAATCGGGGATAAACTTGTGGTTACTTTTGAAGGAACCAGTCAAGTGAAGCAAACCAAGAACAACATCTATCTCAGGCAATATGAGTTGTTTAAGATGAATGCAGATGAGTCTGTCAGAGAAATGTTCAAGAGGTTCACAGACATTGTTAACAACCTTGACTCACTGGAAAAACACTTTTCCAATGAAGAAAAGGTGAGGCAGATTCTAAGAAGTCTTTGAAAGGCAAAATGGGAACCAAAGACCACAAAAATTGAAGAAGCTCTGAATCTCTCAACTCTACAACTTGATGACCTACAAGGGAAGCTTCTGACACATGAAATATCCATGAATGAAGTTGATGGAGAGCTACCAGAAAGTGTCAAGAACCTAGCTCTCAAAGCCAAAGAAAATGAGAGAAATCAAAGCCCTTGAAACTGAGGATGGTGATGATGAAGATCCAATTGCCCTGATTTCCAAAGCATTGACAAGAATTCTCAAAACGAAGAAAAATATTGGAAACAGAGACTTCAACAGAGAAAGGCATAGACCATCTAGTAGCATGGACTACAAAGTTAAGTCTTCTACACAAAATAAAGAAAAAGTTATGAATTGCTTTGAATGTGGTGATGCAGGACATTTGATAAGAGATTTTCCACACATGAAAAGCAAGAGCTTTCAAAAGAAAGACCATGTCAGAAGAAAGAAAGCTATGATAGTTTCATGGATTGATTCAGATAGCTCTAGTGAATCTGAATCTGAAGAAGAACATGCCAACCTATGCTTCATGGCCAAGCAGAATGAAAGTTCAGAGAAAAACATTGAGGTAATGGTAAACTGTCTGATTTCAAAACCAAAAGAAGCTCTTTCAGAATATCTCAGAACAATGCTTTTAAATGAGGAAGATTATCTGAAAGAGATCAGACTTTTGAAGGAAAAAGTTCATGAGCAAGCAAAAGAGAACTTACAACTTGTTTGCCTAAATCAGAATCTTGAAATCTCTCAGAAGAAAACTGACAGTGATTTCAAGGCCTTGAAAACCCGTTTCAAAGCCTTGAAAACACAAGTCAAGGAAGTAGTCACTGAAAACTCTTTAATGAGTAACAGCCTTGTCAATCTAAGACATCAGGTTGATGAATTAGATAAACAAAAGACTATTCTTACTGAGAAACTTCAAGAATCTGATTGGTCAAAGTAAAGCTTGTTGGATCAGAACACAAGTTGAACCTGATTCTTGGAGGAAGTTCACAGTCTGTTCACAAAGCTGGTATTGGATTCAATCCAAATTTCCCAAGGAAAAACAATACCAGATTTGTGAAGGCTGGAAACAAAAATTCTCCTACATGTCATTACTGCTGTAAAACTTGTCATGTTAAAATGACTTGTCCTTTCAGAAGAAGAGACCCTCACATAATGAAGAACACTTTTCCCTTTCAACTCAAAGGACAAGTTAAGCAGATTTGGTTCCTAATGGGGTTAGACCACCTAACATGGTTGATCCTGAATATGAATCCAAATTCCACACTTGGTCTAACAGCTGGGTAAGGCAGTGATTGGTGTTTGCAGGTTGTCACCAACATCAAAGAACAGTAGTGGTTTATGGACAGTGGTTGCTCAAGACACATGAGTGGAAAGAGATCTTTATTCTCAGAATTGAAAGACCAATCTGAAGGTTCAATTACACTTGGTGATAAAGGCAAATGAAATATTCTTGGTATTGGTAAAGTTGGTACAAATTCTGAAAACTCTATTTCTGATGTGTATTTAGTTAAATGTTTGAAATTGAACTTGCTTAGTGTATCTCAGCTTTGTGGCAATGGCAACAAAGTTATCTTTGATAAAGAGAAGTGTGTGGTGCGAAATGAGAAATCAGGAGATTGCATTCTCACAGCCTCTAGAACTAACAATGTTGCAGGTGAAAGTTTGAAGTGTCTCAAGGCCTTGAAAGAGGATTCAAAGCTTTGGCACATAAATCTTGGTCATATTAGTTTGCACACTTTGAACAAGTTGATTTCCAAAGACTTGGTAAGAGGATTTCCATCCATTAAGTTCAAAGAAGATGAAATGTGCAAAGCTTGTGCTCAAGGCAAACAGACCAGAAGCTTCATCAAGCCAAATAAGTTTGTAATTACAACTAGACCCATTGAACTCCTACTTCAAAAGGTAAAAGGTATATGCTAGTTGTTGTAGATGATTTTTCTAGATATACTTGGGTTATGTTTCTCAAATAAAAATCTGAAGCACTCTCTGAATTTTCAAAGCTTTGCAGAGAACTTCAAAATATGAAAAACCTACATGTAGCTTCAATTAGAAGTGATCATGGTAGAGAGTTTGATCAATTAGAATTTGATTTGTTCTGTGATAAGCATGGTATTACTAACAACGTTTTTGCTCCAAGAACTCCTCAACAGAATGGTGTTGTTGAAAGAAAGAAAAGGACTCTTGAAGATATGTCAACGACAATGCTTCTTGAGAACAAGCTGCCAAAACATTATTGGGCAGAAGTTGTGAATACAACAAACTATATACTGAACAGGTGCTTGATCAGACCTATTTTGAAGAAGACACCCTATGAACTTTTGAAATGGAGGAAGCCAAATATTTCATACTCCAGACCCTTTGGATGTACATGTTTTATCCAGAACAATGGAAAAGACAATCTTGGTAAGTTTGATGCAAGAAGTGATGAAGGTATATTTCTTGGTTACTCTCTGAATAGCAAAGCTTATAGAGTTTACAATAAAAGAACCAAACTGGTTGAAGAGAGCATTCATGTTATTTTTGATGAAAGCTATGACGGTTCTTTGAGCGAAAGTTTTGCAGACTTGAATTTGAACAAGCATGAATTAGAGGAAGAGACTGAGAATCCACTAGGATTCAAGAAAGGCTCAGAAGTAAACAGAAGACATTTTCAATACCTTGAAAATGGTGCTCAAGGCCTTGAAAATAAGCCTCAAAGCCTTGAAAAATATGATCAGAAGGATACAAGTGACAGAGCCACTACTTCAAGACCAGAGAAGATCTATGGAGAGACTGAACCATGGTCTCCAAGAAAGAGATTCGAATATCTCACATCTCATCAAGTTGACAATATCATCTCATATCCAACCATTGGTACACAAACTAGATCACAGTTGAAGAACTTATGTGCTTTTAATGCTTTTATCTCTCTTGTAGAACCAAAAACTGTGAAAGAAGCATTACAAGAAGCAGACTGGATCATTTCTAGGCAAAGTGACTCAATGAGTTTGAAAGGAATAATGTTTGGAACCTGGTTCCTCCACCTACAAACCAGTCTATCATTGGTACCAGATGGGTGTTCAGGAATAAGTTGGATGAAAGTGGCAAAGTGATCAGAAACAAAGCAAGGTTAGTTGATCAAGATTACAACCAAGAAGAAGGTATTGATTATGAGGAAACTTTTGCTCCAGTTGCCCAATTAGAAGCAATTAGAATTTTCCTTGCATTTTCATCCCACAAAAACATGAAACTATTTCAAATGGATATGAAGTGTGCTTTCTTAAATGGCTATTTACAAGAAGAACTTTATGTTGCACAACCACCTGGTTTTGAAAATGAAAAGTTTCCAGATCATGTTTACAAACTTAACAAATCTCTCTATGGTTTGAAACAAGCTCCATGAGCTTGGTATGAAAGACTGTCAAAGTTTTTTACTTGAAAATGATTTCAAAAGAGGTCTAGTGGACAAAACTCTTTTCATAAAGACTAATGAGAAAGACTTGCTTGTAATTCACAAATATGTTGATGATATCTTGTTTGGAGCTACTAATGATCAATTGTGCAGAGAGTTCTCAAGTCTTATGAGGAGGGAATTTGAAATGAGCAAGATGGGAGAGCTGAACTTCTTCCTAACCCTTCAAATAAATCAATTGAAGAAGGGAATATTTCTGCATCAAAGAAAGTACACAAGAGATTTGTTATAACAAATATAGCATGGCTTAATGTAAGGAAGCAAAGACTCCTATGAGTTCTACACTATCTTTAGACAAGGATGAATATGGTAAGAGTGTCAATGTGAAAGAGTATAGAGGTATGATTGGATCATTACTCTATCTCACAGCAAGCAGACCATATATTCTGTGTTTAGTGTGTGTATGTGTGCTAGATTTCAAGATGATCCAAAAAAATCACACTTGACTGCTGTGAAGAGAATATTCAGATATCTCAATGGTACCAAAGACTTAGGGCTTTGGTATCCAAGACATTCTAACTTCTCATTGCTTGGATTTTCAGACGCTGATTTTGTAGGTTACCAAGTTGATAGGAAAAGTACTTCAGGAACTTGCCAATTTATTGGATCATTTTTTGATCAGTTGGCACTCGAAGAAACAGAATTCAGTTGCTCTATCAACAGCTGATGCTGAATAAATAGCTGCATGAGCATGTTGTTCACAAGTACTATGGATTGCTCAACAGCTAAGAGACCTTGGATTTGATTTCAGGAGCATACCTATTAAGTGTGATAACACCAGTGCAATTTCAATTACAAAGAATTCAGGTGAAGCATTCAAGAACCAAGCACATTGATGTAAGACACCATTTCATCAGAGATCATGCTAAGAAAGGTGATATTGTTCTTGAATTTGTTGCTACTAACATGCAAATTTCATATATCTTCACTAAACCATTAGCAGATGAAAGATTGTCAGCTCTCAGATTGGAATTGGGAATGCTAAATAAAGATGCATTAGTTTAGGGGGAGCATCAGGTAAGCAAGGTAAGTTGTATGTGTTTTCAAAGTTTTGAACTGATTTTTAAAGCCTTGAAAATCATTTCAAAGCCTTGATTTTTATCTGTTGTAGTGTTACAGTTTTTCAAGACCTTCAAAAACCTTTACAAAGCCTTGAAAATAACTATGCTACACTGATAGTCAATAATCTTGGATCATTCTGTGTTGGGTGATATCTCTGTAGATATTTGCCAAATATAGCCCCTACCTTTTTCAAAAATTCTTTTAGCCAAATATAGTAGTTTAATATTTATTTTCCAATGGCATAAAAGATTTGAATTCTCTCTGATTATTGCAAATCATTTGAGATCAGAGAGATACTAGTTTCTTTTTGAAACTCAAACTCCCTCAGTATTTATCTTCTTCTCTTTTCCTTCACTCCGTATCATTCCACCTCTCTCAATTCTTCTACCAAACCCTAATGAGCACAAGGAGAGCCTCAGACAGAATCAAGATGGCTGGAGGATCTAAACATGTTTCAGAGAAGAAAAGAAAGGCAACAATGGATGAAGTTCAAGAGATTAGTGAAGACTCTGCTTCAAAGAGCTCTACTGATGAAGAACAAGAATCTTCACCACCCAAGAATATGGTGAGAAAATATCAGGCTCCAGCAAAGAAGAAACAAACTACGACATCTACACAAGAAAAGCAGAAGGGAATCGATATTGGAAGCCCTAAAAGGGACAAGAAAATATAGTTTCTGAGGTCAAAGGAAAAGGAAAAGTAATTATCATTCAAGACTCAGACTCAGACACTACTCCAGGATCCTATGGAGTGTACTCCATATCAAACAAGGGGAAACATGAGAAGAATCCATCCCAGTCTTTAGAAGCTTCAAAAACAGGAAAGAAGAATCTCAAATCTGTTTCTCCTCAACAGAAAAGGTTAGCTGTAAAGAAGAAGCTGAAGCATGGGCAGAAAGCCTTGGAAGGACTCACCTTCCTATTCAATAGTGTTATTGAGAAGATCAGCTCCTTCATTGAGGAACTAGATGTGATTTCACATGAAGTTCAATCCAACAATGAAGAAAGTGAGGAAGAAGCAGGGGATCAAGATGAAGATAAGGAGCCTTAATCTTGCCTACTCTTTCTTCCCCATTCTCTCTTCTTAAAGTTTTTTTTAAAGTTTTCAAAATTTTCCAGACACTTGATCCAACATCTTCTATCTTTTTCATGAAAGTCAAAAAGGGGGAGAAAATTCTAGGATTTAGTTTTTCTTAGGTGTTATTTGCTGAACTGTTTACTTTCTGTTGGTAATTTTACTAAGTTAGATCTTTTTGGAATTACTGTGTTATTATAAATTGTGAACTAACTAGTATTTTTTGCAGAGACTAAGGATCAAACAGAATTTGGTTTTGTCTTTCAATCAAGAGGGAGATTGTAAGGTTAGGTTGCGCAAGGCTTGGAATAGTTCAGCTATTTCAAGTCCTTGAACCAGCTTTCAAAGCCTTGAATCAGTTCTCGGAGACTTGAAAATAGTTTAGCTATTTTCAAGGCCTTGAAACTGGATTCAAAGCCTTGAAACTGCTTAACCTGAGTGAACATTCTCAGGGGGAGTTTTCTGCAAGCTCTCTGAGTTGATTCCCTCTCTATCTTTCATATGTTTGATTCATTATTATTAGATGATGAAAGACAAATTATTCTATCACATTTGAACATAGATTATAATCTGTTTGACTTTGATATTGCAGGAAATTTTATTTCTAAGTTTTGCAGGATTGTTTCATAAACTAAACTTCTGCAGATTTGGAAATAATTGGACACTTTGATCCTGTGATCAATCAGACTTGGATGACAGCTTCTCTAGATGTTTAAACGAAAGATCACAACAAAATCTCTGAATATTGTTATCATCCAACCATTGGAGAAGATGTCAATGCAGTCAAACTTTGTTGCCTACAAAATTGGAAGTTTGTTGCTGAAAATCTGGGGAGATTTGTAGAGGTGTTTTAAGTTTAAATAGAGATCAAATCCGAAGAAACAAGATACGAAACTCAATGGGAAAAAAGAGATAATGAGTTCTGGATTCACAAGCATCAAATAAGTTCATCATTCTTCCAATCCATTCACAGAAGATCACTGCATTCTTCACTGCAGATTTCTATTCTGAGTGTTCTTCTATATTGTACTTCATTGGTAGATCATTTATGTATTATATCTACATTCATTCTCAAGGATTGTTCAAAGTGAAAAATATAGAATTCATGGTTAATCAGTTAGCTAGAGCAGGTACTAGAGAGGTTAGGGAAAACCACGAGCTGTAACAGAGTAACGGAACTCTCTGTGCTTGAGTTCTAGGGCTTAGCTTTTGATTGATAAGAATTGTGTTGAAAATCCTGTAGGGATCTAATCCTTGAGTTAGAGACGTAGGTCCAAGTGGACTGAACTCTATAAATCACTTGTCTCTTGCATTTTCATTTCATTCTTTTTCATAGTATTTTCAGCACACAAAACTGTCTGTTTTTCAAGGGTTTGAACTTGTTTTCAAGGCCTTGAAAAAGGCTTACTTGCTTTATACAAACTGCATCTCTTCCAAGGGCTTGAACTTGTTTTCAAGACCTTGAACTTCACTGTTTTCACAAGTTCTCATCTTCCAAGCAAGTTTTGCAAAAAGTTGACATACTCTGTTCACCCCCCCCTTCTAGAGTATCTTAGTTGCATTAACACCTGCACACTCACTCTTTCAAGTAAAACCATCCATGTCCAAAAAGAAATAAAAATAATGTTTCTGCTCATAGCAGGCACAAAATAGCAATTATTTAATTCCAAAACTATTCCTGAAGGCAGAGACGGCTCGTACACGCCTACGGCTAATGCTGCAACTTTTGCTCCATTCCCAACGCGCAGGTCTATCTCCCCTTTCGCCAATCTTCTACTTCTCTTTAGATACTGCACATTTCGACAAATGTGAGATCCACATCCAGTACCCAATACCAATGATGAAGAGACAGTTAAGTTGAAATCTATAAAAAAAATACCTGGTGGTGGTAGAATCACTATTCCAAGCCTCTTATCCCCCTGATATTGTTGGCAGTTTATCCTCCAGTGTCCAGGCGGACTGCAGTAGTGACACTCACCTTTAGTCACACCTTTGGAAATTCCACCAATAGGCTTAAGGGCAGATTCCTTGGGTTTTGGCAACTGCTTTGCCTTTTCACATGGAGGTAGAGGCAAACCTTTTTCCCTTTCCTTTCTGCACCATCATTATGGATTTGTCCTTACCCTTGTTGATGCTTTGTTCAGCTGTCCTCAACATATTGAGAAAATCAGGCAGAAGTTTCACGATCTCATTCATGTTATAGTTCATGATGAACTGTCCATAACTTTCAGGAAACGATTGCTAAATGAGATTGGTTGCTAACTCTTGACCTACCAGAAACCCCATGTGGCCGAGGCTCTCAAGGTAGCCGATCAAACGCAACACGTGCGGCCCCACCGGGTACCCTTCTGACAGATGACATTTGAAAAATGCCTTGGAAACTTCATACCTCTCAACCCTAGCCTGCTCTTGGAACAGCTGCTTCAAGTGTGCGATCATATCGACTGCATGCATGTTCTCATGTTGCTTCTGAATCTCAGAGGACATGGTGCAAAGAATTGGGAAGGCCGCATCATTAGCGGCATCGACACGCTTTTGATAGGCCTTTAGGACTGCAAGAGAACGATCTCAAGTTTCTGTACCAGTCTAGAAAATTGGTCCCAGAGAGCTTGTCCTTCTCAAGAACAGAGCGTAGGGAGTGTGATGAACTCGATGAGTTGTTTGGCATTGGAATTCTACAAAATGAAATACGCAAGTTTTAGTATTTGTGAACGATTTAACTATATTTAATAATGGCTAGATTATTAAATACAACTCCCACTATTTTTCTACGGATTAATAACCTCGAAGATGTTAATGCGGAAAATATCATTATATTTTCTAGTAGGCCAAGATCCATATTTCAATTCCTTTTGAGCTTGCTTTGAAAAATCACCCAAAAATTAGTTATATAGGTAGGAACAATTCCAATTTCATCCCATGTAACTCTTAGTTCAATTGGACAAATAACTCCTTATTTATCTATCCCATAGATAATCCCAATTGATTGCCTCTAGGTTTTTAATCCTTATTAAAATTCCTAGTTACGTCTAACCTCTTACTCCAACAATTGCACATTACATGTGTCATGGAACCACATAATGATGCATCAAGTCGCCTTGCTTTGGCAAGCACGATCTTGATTAATCGATTTTGTGATGAGTGTTTAAGTAACGAGAAGGAAAAACGTAATATTTTACTTTTGAAGATTTTTCTTTCACATTTTGTTGATCTATATCAACTGATCTTTTTATTTGAGTTTGGGAAAAACTCTAAATAAATGATTCGGATTGTTAAATTATTTTATTATCAAATTGCATGCATCATCCATACACCAACAAAAATATTAAGATAATAAAGTAAGCATCCACAAAATAGAAAATAATGTGATATGGATATGGCCTCCTAGACTAAGACATTCTTAAGCCAATGAGAATAATTATGAACCCCAAAATAGCAAGCGCATCTCCATGTGCCCCCATCTTTTGGTCCATCCTCCATAGCCTTGTGGAATGCTCCATGCTCCATGTTGTGGCTTCTTTAATTCTTTGGGGTTATTTTCTTCAATCTCTATCATCTATTTTATCTAGTATTAGCTAGCATCTATACTAATAAAATAAATCTCACAAGTTGAGAAAAAAATACCGGCCCGGAGGCCGTAAACCCAAATTAATTATTACATCAAATTGATCAGCTCGCAGGCCGTAATCAAACCACAAAAAAATTAAACATTCACAACAAACTGTTGGAATAGATTCCCTAGAGGCAATCTAGTTTAGTATGAATTTATTTGTGGCTAGAAATTCATTTATTATTTATTGGATATTTAATATAATGAAGTCCTTAGATTTACAATTGTGTTGTTTATCTTAAATATCCGTAGTCCAATATAATGATTAATGGGACAATCATCTATAGACTAGTATGGGGTTTGATTGATATGGAGATATCATGATCCAACACATAGGTGTGCATTAAGGGTAATGACGCACTGGATTGACCCATCTCCGAGAAGGCTACATACACGTTATGTTGAGTCCCAAGCGCTTCTCGCGGTGCAATGGTATTGTCATCCTTAGACTTGAAGTCACTAGATATTCTAGTTGTGGATTAATGTGATTTTGGTAGCGTTAAATGCTACACCGTAACTGGGTTGTTATAAAGGCGTGTACTGGATACAATAAGAAGCAAGCTTAGAGATCGTAGTGGACGTAGATAGAATTTTTCCCTCCCACATAACTGGAGCAAATATCCTAGGCCACTCGAGGGATAGTGCTTATAGAATGTCTGGGCAGACTCAAATAAATCAATATGGGATATTGATGTTATTTGCACGAATAAGGCTATTCCCATGGATCGAGAAACTGTGGATTGGATATAAGAGTGTGACTTGTATGTCTTGTGTCCAATCCGAATATAGAGACAAAGGGATGAGACAATTACTTGTACAAAGGTTGTAAAGATGACTATTCTATTAGTTGGCTAGAATGGATGTTTTGCAAGAAACCGCTCCATATTAGCAAATAGTTGCTACCAACTAGATGGAACCTATGAGGTCACACGCTAGATAGAGTTGAACTAGATTTGGGAATTAATTAATTGGATTAATTAATTAGAAGGATCACTTTGCAAAACCTTGCAAACTTAGTAGGTACTAATTTGCAAGGAAGGGACTAAATTGAATTCTAGTAGGACTAGAATAAGTCCTTTAGGTAGTTGGCAAGGATTTGTTGGACTATATAAAGGACCTTCCTTCCTTCCTTCCCACACTTATGATTCATTAGATCATAACTTGAGTGGGAGAGAACAAAAGGAGAGAGCAAGCAAGCAAGAAGGAGCAGCCGCCCCCCTTGCTCGCCGCCCCGTCCCCGTCGGTCCCAAAGGAGGCCGAACCTCCTTTGATTCGTCTCGTTTTGCGTGATTCTTCTTCCTCTTCCTCTTTCCGGGCTAGCACCAAGGAGTGGGAGATCTAGAAATCAACTCTAGGCGTGGAACAACTATAGAGAACGTGACACAATTCGCATTTGAAGTCATCAAAGGAGAACCCTAAGGTGTGTTGATTGATTTCTTCCTTTACCATCGTTATGTTTCTTGACTTGTGATCCTTGGAGGGTTTTGCATGGTTAATTATTGTTTCCGTTGCGCATCCATGAATCAAATGCCTGCAGTGGTATCAGAGCCACAGGTCGTAGAGCATAAACGTGGTTTATGTATTACGTTTTGATAGTTTTACACCTTAAATTGATTGTTTATCGCGTAAAACAAGACAAATCAAGCATGGGATGCAATTTGTCAATAATCTATCATTACAAAATCTAAATTTTGCATTGGATGCATGAATTAGTGAGTTTGAAAAATTTTATGATCTTAGATCTAGGGTTTGGGCATCCTTGGGGAAGAAGGAGTTCTTCCAAAACAAGGAAACAACCAAACTTGGGCACCAAGCAAGGGAGTTATTTTGGAAATAACTCCCTAAGAGGTTCGGCCCCCCTAGAGGGACCGCCCCTCTTGCTTGCCGCACAAGCTTGGCCGCCCTAGGGGCCAGGGCAGCCCTAGCCCGCGGCCTAGCCGCGTGGGCTAGGGGCCGGGCCGGCCCTAGGGCCTTGCAGTTCACTTTTTTGGCCCGGGCAATTGGATTGTTGGGCCCATGGACCGTTTTAACCCTAGAATATCCTAAAATCAATTAAAATTGACCAAGCGTGTTAAAATTGGATTTTAACTGTTTATTTGCAATTCGCATGGTGATTGGATATGGCCTTAGGATGTGGTTTGATGTGGATGTTTAATTTTGTGGTTTGGTTTACGGCCTGCGAGCTGATCAATTGATTGCAATAATTAATTAGGGTTTTATGGCCTGCGAGCCATTTTTTTCTCAACTTGTGAGATTTATTTTATTTAGTATAGAAGTTAGCTAGTGCTAGATAAAGTAGATTGTTAGCTAAGATTGAAGAAAAGAAGCCCAAATCCAAAAGGAGCCACAAAAGATGGAGCATGGAGCATTCCACATGACTCTGAAGGATGAACCAAAACATCAAGACGCATGGAGATGTGTTTGCTTTTAGGGTTCATAGATAATTCCATTGGCTTGGAATTATCTTATTCTAGAAAAGGCCATATCCACATCACGTTTATTTTTGTTTTGTGGTTGTTTACTTTATTGTCTTATTATTTTGTGGTTGGTGTATGAATGATGCATGCAATTAGGATAATAAGATAATTAGACAACCCGGGTCTATTATTTGGAATTGTGCCCAAACTCAAATAGATAGATTAGTTGATATTGATCAACAAAACAATTAAAATTGAATTTAAAAATCCCTCAAAATTCAAATATTGTGTTCTTGCCTTCTCGTTATTTAAACACTCATTATCATCATGATTTATCAAGTCCGTGCGTGCCAAAGCATGGCGACTTGGTTCATAATGATGGAATGCGATGGCACAAGCTAGTAATGTGCAACTGTTTAAATAAGAGGTTGAACACAACTAGGCTATTAATGGGATTAAGAAACCTAGAGGCAATCAATTGGAATTATCCATATGGATGGATAAATAAGGAGTTATTTGCCCAATTGAACCAAGAGTTGCATATGGGATGCAATTGGAATTGTTCCTACCTAAAGTAGTCAAATTATGGGTGACTTGCCAAAGCAAGCTCATGAGGAGATGAAAGATGGATCTTGGCCCACTAGAAAATATAAGGATATTTTCCGCATTAATATCTTGAGGGTTATTAATCCGTAGAAAAATAGTGGGAGCTATATTTGATAAACTAGCCATTATTGAATATAGCCAAAAATTCACAAATACTAAAACTTGCGTATTTTCCTTTTGTAGAATTCCAAATGGCAAACAACTCATCGAGTTCACAACATTCCCTACGATCTGTCCTTGAGAAGGACAAGCTCTCTGGAACCAACTTTCTTGATTGTTACAGAAACTTGAGAATTGTTCTCAAGTAAGAGAAGAAATTGTACGCAATAGAGGAGCATGTTCCAGAAGGTCCAGAGAACCAAACACCTGCTGCCCTAAAGGCGTATAAAAAGCGTGTTGATGACGCTAATGATGCGGCCTGCCTTATGCTATGCACCATGACTTTTGAGCTTCAGAAGCAACACGAAAACATGAATGATGTCGATATGATCGAGCATCTGAAGCAGCTCTTCCAAGAGCAGGCAAGGGTTGAGAGGTATGAGGTCTCTAAGGCATTGTTCAAGTGTCATCTGGCAGAACGGAACTCGGTGGGACCCCATGTACTCCGTATGATCGGGTACTTGGAGAATATCGCCCGGCTAGGGTTCCCGGTCGGCCAAGAGTTGGCAACCGATCTCGTGTTGCAATCGTTGCCCGAGAGTTATGGACAGTTCATCATGAACTATAACATGAACGAGATCGTGAAACCACTGCCAGATTTGCTCAATATGTTGAGGACAGCTAAAAAGAGCATCAACAAGGGTAAGGGCAAGGCCATTATGATGGTGCAGAAAGGAAAGGGCAAAAGGTTTGCCTCATCCTCCAAGGGAAAAGGCAAGTCAGTTGCCAAGTCCAAGGAACCTGCCCTTAAGCCTGTTGGTGGCATTTCCAAAGGTGTGACTAAAGGTGAGTGTCACTACTGCAGTCAGCCTGGACACTGGAGGAGGAACTGCCCAAAATATCTAGAGGACAAGAGACTTGGAATAGTGATTCCACCACCACCATCTATTTTTGTTGCAGATGTCAATTTAACTGTCTCTACATCATGGGTATTAGATACTGGATGTGGATCTCACATTTGTCGAAATGTGCAAGATCTAAAGAGAAGTAGAAGATTGGCTAAAGGGGAGGTAGATCTGCCCGTTGGGAATGGAGCAAAAGTTGCTGCGTTGGCCGTGGGCGTGTGCGAGCTATCTCTGCCTTCACGATTAGTTTTAGAATTAGATAATTGCTATTTTGTGCTTGCTATGAGCAGAAACATTATTTCTATTTCTTGTTTGGACAAGGATGGTTTTATTATATCAATAAAGAACAATTGTTATTCCTTTCATTTGAATAATATTCACTATTTAGTGCGCAATTATTTAATGGGCTGTATGTCCTTGATCTAAGCAATCCTGTCTACAACATTAATACCAAGCGGATTAAAATAAATTATTTAAATCCCACTTATTTATGGCACTTTCGTTTAGGCCACATAAACGAGAAACGTGTATCTAGACTCCATAAGGATGGACTACTAGACTCATTTGATTTTGAATCATATGAGACATGTGAGGCTTGTTTATTGGGAAAAATGACAAAGTCCCATTTCAATAAGAAAGGTTAGAGGACTAGTGAGCAATTGGCGCTCATACATACTGATGTGTGTGGGCCATTTGCCACGCCTGCCAGGAATGGTTACGTCTACTTCATTACATTTACTGATGATTACAGTAGATATGGATTTGTGTACCTCATGAGGGCAAAATATGAATCCTTTGAAGTGTTCAAAGAATTCAAGAATGAAGTAGAGAAGCAACTTGGCAAAAGTATCAAGGCTCTACGGTCGGATCGTGGAGGAGAATACTTGAACCAAGAGTTTGACGACTATCTTAGAGAGTGTGGGATCGTGTCCCAACTCACTCCACCCGGAACACCACAATTGAATGGCGTGTCTGAGAGGAGGAATCGAACCCTATTGGATATGGTTCGATCTATGATGTGTCAAACCGATCTTCCATTATCATTTTGGGGCCACGCTCTATTAAGTGCAGCTTTCACCATTAACCGTGTTCCATCTAAATCAGTCATGAAGACACCATATGAGATGTGGAGTGGGAGGCATCCCACACTGTCGTTCATGAGGATTTGGGGCTGCGATGTCTATGTAAAACGTTTACAATCAGACAAGCTAGGGCCGAAATCGGATAACTGTAAATTTGTGGGGTACCCTAAGGAAACTAAGGGTTACTACTTCTACAATCCAATCGAGAACAAAGTGTTTGTTGCTCGAACCGGCGTATTTCTAGAAAGAGAATTTGTCTCTAAATAAGCAAGTGGGAGGACTGTAGAACTTGAAGAGGTTCAAGAACCACAAATCACTGAACCGATCATGAAACATGAACAGGAACCACAAGCGGTTGTGGAGAAACCTGTTCAGGTAACACAAGAGCTTCGTAGATCTAGTAGAGTGCGCCAGGAACCCGAGAGGTATGGACTTCTCGTGATCAATTCCGGTGACACAATGCTCATAGATGATGAGCCTACTACCTATGAAGAGGCCATAAAGGGCCAAGACTCTCAGAAGTGGCTAGAAGCCATGAGATCCGAGATGGAATCCATGTATACCAACAAAGTATGGACTTTGGTGGAACCACCCGAAGCGGCGCGGCCCATAGGGTGCAAGTGGGTCTTCAAAAAGAAGATCGACATGGATGTTAATGTGATTACGATTACCTATAAGGGCCGATTGGTGGCTAAAGGATTCAAACAGATTCATGGTATTGACTATGATGAAACCTTTTCACCAGTCGCTATGACCAAATCCGTCCGAATCCTACTTGCGATTGCAGCATACCACGACTATGAGATTTGGCAGATGGATGTCAAAACAGCATTCCTTTATGGGAATCTCCTCGAGGACGTGTATATGATACAGCCTGAGGGTTTTGAGGATCCAAAGCAAGCCAACAAAGTCTGTAAGCTGCAACGATCCATTTATGGATTGAAGCAAGCTTCTAGGAGTTGGAATCGACGTTTTGATGAAGTAGTCAAAGAGTTAGGCTTCATCAGGAACGAAGATGAGTCTTGTGTCTACAAGAAGGTTAGTGGGAGCTCTGTAGCATTTCTGTTCTTGTATGTGGATGACATACTACTCACTGGAAACGACATTCCCATGCTGCAATCTGTTAAAGATTGGCTAGGGAAGTGTTTCTCAATGAAGGACTTAGGGGAAGCAGCCTATATACTCGGTATAAAGATCTATAGAGATAGATCTAAGAGACTGTTAAGCCTAAGTCAAAGTACATATATTGACAAGGTGTTGAAATGGTTCAACATGCAATATTCCAAGAAGGGATTCTTGCCCATGTCACATGGAATCACTCTTTCGAAGAGTGGTTGTCCTTCCAATGAGATTGAGAAGGAACGCATGAGTAGAATTCCCAATGCCTCGGCCATAGGATCTATCATGTACGCCATGTTATGTACTAGACCAGATGTGTCATATGCCTTGAGTATGACAAGAAGATACCAATGCAATCCAGGTGAGAGTCACTTGATTGCAGTCAAGAACATCCTAAAGTACTTTAGAAGAACTAAGGATGCTTTCTTGATATTTGGTGGTGAGGAAGAGTTGCGTGTAAGGGGTTGCACTTATGCAAGCTTCCAAACTGACAGAGATGACTTTAGATCACAATCGGGATATGTGTTTTGCCTGAATGGAGCAGCGGTGAGCTGAAAGAGTTCCAAGCAAGAGACGGTGGCTGATTCTACAACAGAGGCTGTACATTGCTGCAAATGGCGCAGCAAAGGAAGCTGTTTGGATCAGAAAGTTTCTTTCTGAACATGGTGTGGTTCCTAGCATTGCGGATCCAGTTGAGTTGTACTGTGACAACACTGGGGCGATCGCACAATCGAAGGAACCCAGGTCGCACCCGAAATCCAAGCACGTGCTCAGGAAGTTTCATCTGATTCGAGATATTATCGATAGAGGAGACATTCGGATATGCAAGATTCCTACAGATGAGAATATGTCAGACCCGCTTACAAAGCAGCTTACGCAGTGGAAGCATGAAGGGCACACTAGGAGTATGGGCATACGAGATGCGCCAGATTGGCTCTAGTGCAAGTGGGAGACTGTTGGAATAGATGCCCTAGAGGCAATCTAGTTTAGTATGAATTTATTTGTGGCTAGAAATTCATTTATTATTTAGTGGATATTTAATATATTGAAGTCCTTATATTTACAATTGTGTTGTTTATCTTAAATATCCCTAGTCCAATATAATGATTAATGGTACAATCATCTATAGACTAGTATGGGGTTGGATTGATATGGAGATATCATGATCCAACACATAGGTGTGCATTAAGGGTAATGACTCACTGGATTGACCCATCTCCGAGAATGCTACATACACGTTATGTTGAGTCACAAGCGCTTCTCGCGGTGCAATGGTATTGTCATCCTTAGACTTGAAGTCACTAGATATTCTAGTTGTGCATTATTGTGATTTTGGTAGCGTTAAACGCTACACCGTAACTGGGTAGTTATAAAGGCGTGTACTGGATACAATAAGAAGCAAGTTTAGAGATCGTAGTGGACGTAGATAGAATTTTTCCCTCCCACATAATGGGAGAAAATATCCTAGGCCACTCAAGCCATAGTGCTTATAGAATGTCTGGTCAGACTCAAATAAATCAATATGGGATATTGATGTTATTTGCACGAATAAGGCTATTCCCATGGATCGAGAAACTGTGGATTGGATATAAGAGTGTGACATGTATCTCTCGTGTCCGATCCGGATATAGAGACAAAGGGATGAGAAAATTACTTGTACAAAGGTTGTCAAGATGACTATTCTATTAGTTGGCTAGAATGGATGTTTTGCTAGAAACCGCTCCATATTAGCAAATAGTTGCTACCAACTAGATAGAACCTATGGGGTCACACGCTAGATAGAGTTGAACTAGATTTGGGAATTAATTAATTGGATTAATTAATTAGAAGGATAACTTTGCAAAACCTTGCAAACTTAGTAGGGACTAATTTGCAAGGAAGGGTCTAAATTGAATTCTAGGAGGACTAGAATAAGTCCTTTAGGTAGTTGTCAAGGATTTGTTGGACTATATAAAGGAACTTCCTTCCTTCCTTCCCACACTTATGATTCGTTAGATCATAACTTGAGTTGGAGAGAACAAAAGGAGAGAGCAAGCAAGCAAGAAGGAGCCGCTGCCCGCCTTGCTCGCCGCCCCGTCCCCGTCGGCCCCAAAGGAGGCCGAACCTCCTTTGGTTCGTCTCGTTTTGCGTGATTCTTCTTCCTCTTCCTCTTTCCGGGCTAGCACCAAGGAGTGGGAGATCTAGAAATCAAATCTAGGCGTGGATCAACTATAGAGAACGTGACACAATTCGCGTTTGAAGTCATCAAAGGAGAAACCTAAGGCGTGTTGATTGATTTCTTCCTTTACCATCGTTATGTCTCTTGACTTGTGATACTTGGAGGGTTTTGCATGGTTAATTATTGTTTCCGTTGCGCATCCATGAATCAAAACCCTACACAAACCACATCTAAGGCCAAATCCAATCACCATACAAATTGCACATAAACAGTTAAAACCAATTTTAACGCGCTTAGTCAATTTTAATTGACTTTAGTATTAATGGGGTCAACACGGTCTAAGAGGCCCAACCAAGTAGTGGTCGAACCCCTTGGAGCCGCCTGGGCCAAGCATAGGCCAGTCGGCCCAACCCGTGGGGTCGTGCGGACCGCCTAGGCCTTCGGCCTAGGTCGCTTGGGCGGCAAAGAAGGAGGGGCGGTCCCCTATGGGGGCCGAACCTCTTTACAAGTTTTTTCAAAACAACATCTTCCTTGTTCCCCAAGTCCAAAATGTTTCCAAATTGAAACTTCTCTCCAATTTTTGCCCAAACCCTAGATTCAATATCCTAAAATTTCTAAACTTACTAATTCATTCATCCCATGTAAAAATTAGATCTTGTTTGTTTGACATAGATTCAACATACAACTAATATGCTTAATTTTGTCGTTTTAACACAATGATCATCCATTATAGGTGAAAAACAACATAATCGTAACACATAAACTACGTTATGCTCTACGAACAGGCTCTGATACCACTGTAGGGTTTTGATTGTGGATACGCAAGAGAATAAATAATAATTTATCCATATACCTTCTAAGGATCACAGGAATAGAATTCATAACGATAGTAAAGGATTCATAACAAGTACCTTGTAGGTCCCCTGTGATGACTTCAAACACAAATATTGTTGTGTCTCTAGGGTTGATCCACGCCTAGGATTGATATCTTGATCCTCCAACTCCTTGTATGGAAGAGGAAGAAGAAACACAATGGAGACCAAAAGAGAGGCTCGGCCTCTTCTTTTTGGCCGACAGGTAGGGGGAGGACGAGGGGGTCTTTATCTTGCCCTCTGTCCTTGCTTCTCTCCTACTCAAGTAAGGTTATGAGCATTAATATGTAGGGAGGAATCTAGGAGCATCCTTTATATAGTCCAACAACTCCTTATTACTACATAAAGACCCTCTCCTAATCCTACTCAAGTTTGAATTAGCCAACTTGCATATTAGTCCTACTAAGTTAGCAAGTTGTTGCAATTTGATCCTTATAATTAATTAATCATAATAATTAATTCCCAAGTCTAGTTCAATCAATATGGTGTGTGACCCCATAGGTTTCTACTTAGTTGGTAGTAACTATTTACTAATATGGAGCGGTGTCTAGCAACACATTCATACCACCCAACTAATAAAAATAGTCATCCGACATACCTTGTGCAATTTTCTCATCCCTTTGTCTCTATATCCGGATTGGATACAAGACATACAAGTCACACTCGTATATCCAATCCATAGTTCCTCGATCTTGGGAATAGCATTATTCGTGCAAATAATATCAATATCCCATATTGATTTATCTGAGTCTGGCCAGACATTCATAAGCACTATCCCTCGAGTGGTCTCGGATATTTGCTCTCGTTATGTGGGAGGGACAAATTCTATATACATCACTACGATATCTAAGCTTGCTTCATATTGTGTCTGAAACACGCCTTCAAGACTACTCATTCACGGTGTAGCGTTTGACGCTACCAAAACACAATATTCCACAACTAGATGATCTAGTGACTTCAATTCTAAGGATGACAATACCGTTGTCACAGCGAGAAGCACTTGTGACTTTACATAACTTGTATGTAGCCTTCTCAGAGATGGTTCAATCCAATATTCCATTACACCTAATGCATACCCATGTGTTGGATCGTGATATCTATATATCAATCCAACCTCGTACTAGTCTATAGATGATCGTCCTGTTAATCAATATAAAGGTCTAGGGATATTTAAGATAAACAACACAAATGTAAATATAAGGACTTCATTATATTAAATATCTCAATAAATAATATAATGAATATTCTAGCTAATTTATTATACTAGATTGCCTCTAGGGCATCTATTCCAACATAAATTTCATCCTGGAATTGTAGAGGAGAACCTTCTGCCCAATTTCTATCTTCTTCGGCAGAATGCGCTGAACATTCCATTTCTCCATTTTCTCTTTATATATCTTCGCACTATCATATGCTGTTTTTCTAAATTCCTCTAGTTCAAGAAGATCCATCTTCCTTTTATCTACAGGTAGACTGTGATCCATGTTCAGCTACTTGATTGCCCAGTAGGCTTTGTGTTCCAATTCCACTGGTAAGTGATGAGCTTTACCGAACAAGAGCTGGTACGAGGACATTTCCAGTGGGGTTTTGTAAGTTTTCATGTATGCCCAAAGTGCATCATCTAGTTTCACGGACCACTCCTTACGTCATGGATTCACAGTTTCTCTAATATGCTCTTAAATTCCCTGTTTAGCACCTCTGCTTTCCCATTTGCTTGAGGGTGATAAGGCAGTGATACCTTATGGGTAGACACCCGGTATTGCTTTAAAACCTTGGCGAAAACTTTGTTGATAAAATGAGAACCTTCATCAATGACCATGGCTCTCGGTGTCCCAAATCTGGTGAAAATATTACACCGAAGAAGATGATCCACTGTTTGTGCACTGTTTTTCTGACATGCCATGACCTCAACCCACTTAGATGCGTAATCCACGACTCATAGGATATAGAGATTTACCATGGAAGACATGAATTTACCCATAAAGTCAATACCCATATATCGAAAGGCTCAACTTCCTGCCACAGGGCTGTTGCCATTTTGTTCCTCTGATAAATGTTTCCTGTACCCCTACAGCAGTCAAAACTCTGAGCATAACATGGCTGTCTTTGAAAACTATCGGCCAGAAAAAATCCTGATTGAAGTACCTTGGGTGCTGTCCTGGCCCCACTGAAATTACCACAACACTGAGCTGAGTGACAGTGATGGATTGCCTGTAGGATCTCGTGACATGGAATGCACCTCCCCAGGATGTTATCAGCCCCCTATTTGAACAGCAAAGGGGTCATCCCTGAAATACTGTCTGCATTCTGAGAAGAACTTCTTCTGTTGTGGAGTGATGTTTTCGGGTAGTGTTCCGTTCACCAGATAATTGGCAATGGCATAATAACATGGTTGCATGTTGGCTTTGACCTTCATTATATGCTCGTCAGGGAAGTTTTCTGAATTGGGACAGTATCAACTTCCGGGTTTTCTAAACGAGACATATGATCTGCCACGACATTCTCGACTCCTTTCGTGTCCATGATCTCGACATAAAATTCTTGCGTAAGCAAAATCCATGGCAACAGCCTTGGTTTCGCGTCCTTCTTATCCAGCAGATACTTTAGGGCACTGTGATTAGTGAAAATAATGACTTTTGAACCCATCAGGTATGGTCTGAACATATCCAGGGCAAACACAATTTTCAGCAACTCCTCTTCAGTGACTCCATAAGATGGTTTTACGGATCTGTCAGCCATCTGAAATATGATTCTGGTGGGCCTTGGGTCACCGACATCCAAACTTTTGAAAATTGTCAGGGGCATCCGATTGATGTTGGCCCCTAGGTCACTAGGGGCCTTTCCTGTGTAAGCACTACCTAGGGTTACCGGGATTATAAAGTTTCCCGGGTCCTTCCTCTTCTGTGATAGCCCATGTTTCACACAATTTATCACTTCTACCGTCAGATTCACAGTCTCGAAATCGCTCATCCGTCTTCTTCCATACAAAAATATTTGAGAAATTTGACATAAGTGGGCATGTTTGCCAATTCCTCAGCGAAGGGTATGTTGATCTGCAGCTGTTTGAACACTTAGAGAAATCTGGTGTAGTCTTTTGGTTCATTATTTTCATCCAGCACTGCATCCTTTCTAACCGGGCCCTTTCGATGGGGTTTGACGGTTGGACTGTCTTCCCTGTCAAAAACTTCGTGTTCGATATTCTTTGACTTTTCTGCACGTGCATGACTAAGATACGGTGGATCCTGTAGTGCTATTCCACTCCGAATGGTGATGGAATTGATCTGAGCACGTGGACTGTTAATAGTGGTTGAGGGAAGGCTCCATGGTGCTCTTTCTGGTTGCTGATGTGCCAACTGCCTAACTTGCACTTCCAAAGTGCGCAACATAGTTTTTGGTGTGGTCATATCGGCTATAAGTGCTTCCAGCTGTGCAAATCAAAATTCCATGTTTGCAAATAAGGAATCAAGTTTACTCATGCGACTCTCGAATTTTAGTGCTGATAGTCATGTATGGACTGGAGGTGTTTATGATGCATGTTGTGCCTGTGGTTTATGCTGGAAGCCATGTGCATAAATTGCAGAATTTGGATTCCCGTACCGAAAACCGGGATGGACCCTGGTTCCTGGCCTGTATCAACTAGGAATCCACTGATCGTGTACATAGTTGGCGTCCTCAGTTCCGAGTTCATTGATAGCTGCATCTAAATCAGGCTCTTCTACTTCTGCAACGGTCTTCTTTTATGAGTAAACCTTCTTAACCAAATCATGAACTACTTTGGTCAGTGTCAATTTGATCATCACCAACTGGCTCGGCTAGGGCGGTGAGCCTGCGGTCATCAAACAGGCGAGTGTCCTGCTTGGCTAACTACTTCATTAGATCATAGGCTCCATCCTTGTCCACATGGTACAAAAAATTTCCCCCTGATTCCATGTCAATCCTGTCAGCATTCTCCCTGTCTAGGGAATGATAGAATACCTGCAGAATCTTCAAGTCCCAAAAACCATGATTAGGGCATCTCTTTACTAGTTGCATCAGTCAGTCCCATGCGTCTACCACTATCTCTCCCAAATTCTGTTTGAATGATAAGATCTCACTCTACAGTTGGATAACTCGAGAGGCAGGGTAGAATTTTTCCATAAAATCTGCAACACACTCTTCCCATGTAGTGATGGATTTTGGTGCTTGAGATTCGAGCCAATCCTTGGTTGTCCCATACAGGCAATACGAAAACAACATCAGTTTGAATGCCTCTGCTTCAACTCCCTTTTACCTAACCTTGTTGCAGTAATCTTCAAATTTCCCGATGAAGTCATTATGGTCTTCATCGGCTTTGCCATGGAATGGACAGAGTGTCTGAACAGTCTGGATGGTGAAATGTTTTAGATCAAAGTGCTCTGCGGCACAACAATTACTGGCTCATGTCCTCCCGTAAGGACTTCAAAATTTTCCAACAAAGCCTTCCCAGAACTGTTGTATGTTCTCTGGTTGTTTTTGTTGAGGTTCCTCTTCTGCTGGCATGTCTCTTTTGGAATCACACATTCTTTTTTCTTGGTGTCTACGGTTTTGCTTTCTCAAAATCTGTTTTGGATCGTCGAGTGGCTGCACAAAATTGCGAGGCAATCTGTCCATGCACTAGAAGTTCCTGAAAAACAGAAGTTTTTAAGAGCAGTGAGATAAAATAAAAATAAAATACGGGAGAAAAACTTTGAAGCTAATTCTGACTGTTGGTTTTGGATTCCCTAAAGGTAATATGTTTAGTATGAACTTTGTTTGCTAGAATAAACCGTTGTATTATTTATGGAGATATTTAATATAATGAAGTCCTTAGATTACAAGTGTGTTATTTATCTTAAATATCCTCACTCCATTATATTGATTAACGGGACGATCAACTATAGACTATTATGTGAGCAGATTGATATGGAGATATCAAGTCTAACACATGGGTATGCATTATGAGTAATGGCATACTAGATAGACCCACCACGATAAGGCTACATTAAATTATGTCAACGTCACAAGTGTTCTTGTAGAGATAATGGTGTTGTAATCCTTAGACTTGAAGTTACTGGATACTCTAGTTTTGAAATATCATGCTTTGATATTATCAAATGTTACACCGTAACTGGGTAACTATAAAGATAGCTATCGAGCATGATAGGAAGCAAGCTTAGAGATGGCAGTGATGTAGATTGGATTTTTCCCTCCTACATAATGGGAGTAAATATCCACGGCCACTCGAGGGGTAGAGCTTGTGGAATGTCTGGCCAGACTCAGATAAATCAATATGGAGATATTGATATTATCTGCATTGATAAGCCTATTCCAAGGATCGAGAAACTATGGATTAGATATACGCGTGTGATGATTATGTTGAAAGGATTTGCAGACTAATGTAAAAGATGAATCGTATATTAAAGAAAAAGATGAAAAACTGATTACAAGATAGAGGTGGAGAGCTCTCAGCCTCCCTTTACCTAATCTAGAGAAAGAGAGACTATATATACATCAGCTAATCTAACGGTAGGAAATAAACGGTAGGATGATAAGGAGATAATTTAGGGTTTTGTACAAAGCTAGGTAGAGACCATAATGCCCTTATATTAAATGGGCTTACACACAGTGGGCTTTGTATAGAACAGAGATAACAGACTTGGGCTTTGGGCTTTGATAATATGGGCTTCAAATGTATATCTGCTAATACCCCCCTTTAAACTGATGGGGAAGATTGGATCATCAGTTTAGACTTGTGTTATTCAAATTGAGCCGAGGGAAGTGTAGGGTTTTCATTCATGGATGCGCAACGGAAGCATAAACAAACATAAAACCATGCAAAACCCTCCAAGGATCACAAGTCAAGAGACATAACGATGGTAAGGGTTAGAAATCATAAACACACCTTAGGTTTCTCCTTTGATGACTTCAAACGCGAATAGTGTCACGTCTCTACGGTTGATCCACGCCTAGAGGTGAGATCTAGACCCTCCAATTACCTTGTGCTAGCTAGGAAGAATGGAAGAGGAAGAAGGAACTAAGCAACAATGGAGTGCCAAGAGGTGGGGCGGCACTCTTCATGGCCGACGGGTAGGGGCGGTCCCATTGGGGGGTTCGGCCCTCTTTTGGGACTTGCTCTCTCCTTGCTTTGTTCTCTCCTTTCTTCTATCATATAGATGTGTGGTGTGTAGAGAGAAAAATAAGCTAGGAGTTTTCTTTATATAGTCCAACAACTCCTTGTCCTACTACATAAAGAACCCCTCCTAATCCTACTCAAGTTCGGATTAGTCCCTTTTGCAAAATAGTCATTATCATGTCAATACATGGGTTAGTTCTTATTTGCAAATTAATCCTAATCATGTCTATACATGAATTAGGCCACCTTGGCTTATCCTAATCATGTCTATACATGGATTAGTCCAACTTGCATATTAGTCCTACTAAGTTAGCAAGTTGTTGCGATTTGATCCTTCTAATTAATTAATCATATTAATTAATTATTTCCCATGTCTAGTTCACCCCTATATGGCGTGTGACCCCATAGGTTCTATTTAGTTGGTAGTAACTATTTACTAACATGGAGCGGCCTCTAGCAAGACATCCATTCTAGCCAACAAATAGAATAGTCATCATGACAAACCTTGTGCAAGTAAATGTCTCATCCCTTTGTCCCAATATCCGGATTGGACACGAGACATACAAGTCACTCTCGTATATCCAATCCATAGTTTCTCGATCCATGGGAATAGCCTTATTCGTGCAAATAACATCAATATCCCATATTGATTTATTTGAGTCTGGCCAGACATTTTATAAGCACTATCCCTCGAGTGGCCTAGGATATTTGCTCCCGTTATGTGGGAGGGACAAATCCTATCTACGTCCACTACGATCTCTAAGCTTGCTTCTTATTGTATCCAGTACACGCCTTTATAACTACCCAGTTACGGTGTAGCGTTTAACGCTACCAAGATCACAATAATCCACAACTAGATAATCTAGTGACTTCAAGTCTAAGGATGACAATACCATTGCACCGCGAGAAGCGCTTGTGACTTAACATAACATGTATGTAGCCTTCTCGGTGATCGGTCAATCCAGTATGCCATTAATCCTAATGCATACCCATGTGTTGGATCATGATATCTCCATATCAATTCAACCCCATACTAGTCTATAGATGATTGTCCCATTAATAATTATAATCGACTAGGGATATTGAAGAATATAACACTTATATTCTAAGGACTTCATTCATGTTAACAATATCTCCATATCGATAACATAATGAATCGTAAATCCATAAATGTCACAATTAATTGATTGCCTCTAGGGCACAATTCCAACAGTCTCCCACTTGCACTAGAGTCAATCTCCAGCATCATATGCCTATTGATCTAGAGCGGCCCTCTACGCTTCTGCCTGCGCAGGGGCGAGACATCTGTTGGTACCTTGCAAATACTCACATCTCCTCTATCAACAATTTGATTGAGATTGAATATTCTGAGTAAATGCATCTTATGCATCAATTTAATCAGTCCTCTATGTTAGAATCCGTGACTGAATCTTTCCTGGAACCTTTCCAGCTCACAGTCGCTTCCACTAGGGCAAAACACAAAACTCGACTTTATAATCTGAAATCTTCTTTGTTAGATCTGAAGTTCGCATCACTGTAACTCCTTACAGCAAACTCTTCGTATCCTCCATTTAACTAAAATTCATCCTTAGTGCTTCTCAAGTACTTAAGGATAATCTTGATAATTATCCAGTGACGCTCACTTGGACTTGACTGGTATCTTTGTGTCATGCCATATGAAACATCTGGCCTAGTACATTCCGTGGCGTATCTCGTGAATCTAATTCATACGGTCCATTCCCAATCTAACTGGAAAGACAATTAGCCTTCCAAAGACTAATTCCATGTGACATGGGTAAGAATCAATATTCTTTTTACGTTGAACCATTTCAACACCTTTGTCAATTTATGTACTATGACCTAAGCTATACAACCATCTTGATCTACCTCAATAGATCTTCACAAATTGCTTCGCTTAAGTCTACCATTAGAAAGTCAATTCCCTAGTCAATCTACGTAAGACTGCCAAGTAGGGGCAACATTCCTAATGATTAAGTATGTCTACACATACGAGACCAGAAAATAACTGTGCTCCCACTAACCTTCTTGTAAACACAAGTATTATCTTCAATTTTGATGGAACCAAACTCCTTTGATTGCATCATCAATTTGAAGATTCCAACTCCTAGAAGCTTCATCTAATCTATAAATAGATTGCTACAAGCAAGATACGAATGGATTTAAGCATCACAACTGGGAAAGATTTCGTCATAGTCTATACTATGAACTCACATGAAATCCCTTTCTTGCCAGTTTTCCCTTATAGGTAATCATATTACCATCCATGTTGGTTTCCTCATAACCCACTTGCACCTTTTAGGTGGTTCCACCAAAGTCCATACTTTGTTGGTATACATGGATTCCATTTTGTATCCCATGGCTCCAATCCATTTCTGAGAGTATGGCCCACACGTGGCCATCTCATAGGTTGTAGGCTCATCTTGATGAGCAATATATCGCAGGTTATGAAAAATCCTTATTTCTCTAGTCCCTTGATATATCCTACCTGACCTATGAGGTTCTTGTGTTATCTGAGTAGGTTGCTCCACAACACCTTGTGATCCTACTCATGTTCCATCAAGAGGATAAATGTTCTATTGTCTTTCTTGAACTCCTATCCTCCCACTGTTTCTTTTGGAGACAATCTCTACCTTAGAAACATTGTGGTTCGAGCAACAAACAGTTTGTTCTCGATTGGGTTGTAGAAATAATATCCTTTTCAGGATATCCCACAAAACATTTATCCGACTTGGGTCCAAGTTTATTTGTAAACTCTTTTACATAAACTTCATAACCCCAAATCTTTATGAATGACACACTAGGACACTTTCCTAGTCCATATCTCATATGGCGTTATTCATAATCCGTTTTTGATGGAACAAGGTTAAGGGCGAAATTTGCTGTATTTAGAACATAGCCCCAAAAGTAAACTGGAAGTTCTGTTTTGACTCATCTTGGACCGAACTGTGTCCTACACGGTTTGAACTCTCCTCTTAGACACGCCAAACCCATGTGGCGTGCTAGGTGGAGCGAGTTTTGGATATTATCCAACACTCCCATAGATTCTTGTCAAACTCTTGGCTCAAGTACACTCCTCTATGATCCAATCGTAGAGCCTAAATACTTTTTCCAAGCTGGTTCTCTACTTCATTCCTGAATTCTTTGAACAATTCAAAGGATTCTGATTTGTTTCTTCATAAGATACACAAATCCATATTTCACTGATCCCATCAGTAAATATGATGAAGTACTGAAAAACATCTTTAGCATTTGTTCTTAGTGGCCTTCATACATCAATATGTATGATTCCCAAAAGATCATATCTTTGCCTAATAAGTCTTTCATGTCTCATATGATTCAATAATCAAATGAGTTCCAGAAATCCATCCACATGGTTCTTAGATATGTATCTCTTATTTATGAGGCCTAAAAAATAATGCTAAAGATAAGTGAAGTTCATATCATAATATGAAAACTTCTTGGTATTAATGTTATAGATGAAATTATCATGATCATGGATATAGAATCCACTTAGACAAGATTGCATTGCAATAATGCATATCATAATAAATGGGACAACATTTGTCCTTTATTATGATAAGGAGCTTTCTTGTCCAAACAAGAAACTTTGATAATGTTCCTACTCATAGCTAGGACATGATCCTTTTTGTCTAATTCATGAACAATTTCTTAAAGGTAGAAATTAATTACCTACAGCTGATTCAGCAACTCTTTGCTTCATAGCCCCACGTGTAGGATTATTTCTTCCTTATCCAATTGTCTTCATCTCTTGAGATCCTCCACACTTCCATAAATGTGAGATCCTCATCTAGTATCATATACTTATGATGATGAGATAGACACATTGATTTCTATAACAAAATACCTATATTGGAATTCATAATTCCTTTATTACTTACTTCCAGGTACTTTGGGTAGCCTCTCTTCCTCTACACCACCTATGGGACTCTAAGGCAACTTGGTTTTAGCAACAGGCTTGCTTTATACCCATGGGGTCGGCGCAAACTGTTTGCCCTTACCCATGTTGTTATCCATTAACAGCTTTGCCCATGCCCATTACTTTTGTTTTAGTGATTTCTTCAATAATATTGAATAAATCAACTTTAAAACAAAAGTATAATTGCATCCAATGCAATTCTTGGTCCACTTGGGTGAATAACCTTTTATTCTTTATCTATCTCATAGATAATGCATATTCTCTAATGTTCCAATCATATTGAATTAGTATATTTGCATAACCCAAAGTAGAGAAACACTTCAAACCTTTCATGTCTAGCTCCCTCTTTTGAAAGAGCTTCTTTCAATGTATGATCATATCATACTTCTCCATGTCTCACTTCTTGCCTCTAGAGCTCAGAGTTCATGGCTGCTAACATGAGGCAAGTCACATCCGAAGAACCATTATTTGATGTCACTTCCATTAGGTTTTAGTGTGTTTTGGTAGTTGGTAGGAAGAGATCTTTATGTTCTACGATGTACAACAATTTCTCTTTTATTTGAGAACAGTTCTCAATTTTATACCAATCTAGATTCCAGACAACTCGTCCATCTTATGGACATCTAGTCGTGTTTTGTTTGTTTAATGCCATGGGTATTCAACATAATAGGATTATGCAAATTTTGTGACGTATAACTATATTCAACAAGGATTTAAATTGTCAAATATAGCTCCCACTATTTTACATTGGATTAATAACCCTCAAGATATTAATGCGAAAAATATCCTTATATTTTCTAGTGGGCCAAGATCCATGTTTCATCTCCTTATGAGCTTGCTTTGGCAAGTCACCCATAATTTGACTACTTTAGGTAGGAACAATTCCAATTGCATCCCTTATGCAACTCTTGGTTCAATTGGGCAAATAACTCCTTATTTATCCATCCGTATGGATAATCCCAATTGGTTGCCTCTAGGTTTCTTAATCATATTAATAGCCCAGTTGTGTTCAACCTCTTATTTAAACAATTGCACATTGTTACGTGCCATCGCATTCCATCATTATGAACCAAGTCGCCATGCTTTGGCACGCACGAACTTGATAAATAATGATGATAATGAGTGTTTAAATAACGAGAAGGCAAGAACACAATATTTGAATTTTGAGGGATTTTTAAATTCAATTTTAATTGTTTTGTTGATCAATATCAACTAATCTGTCTATTTGAGTTTAGGCACAACTCCAAATAATAGATTCGGGTTGTCAAATTATCTTATTATCCTAATTGCATGCATCATCCATACACCAACCACACAATAATAAGACAATAAAGTAAACAACCACAAAACTGAAATTAAACATGATGTGGATATGGCCTTTTCTAGACTAAGATAATTCCAAGCCAATGGAATTATCTATGAACCCTAAAACAAACACATCTCCATGCGTCTTGATCTTTCGGTCCATCCTTCATAGTCATGTGGAATGCTCCATGCTCCATCTTTTGTGGCTCCTTTGGTTTTGGGCTTCTTTTCTTCAATCTTGGCTAACAATCTACTTTATCTAGCACTAGCTAACTTCTATACTAAATAAAATAAATCTCACAAGTTTGAGAAAAAAAAATGGCACGCACGCCATAAAACCCTAATTAATTGTTACAATTAATTGATCAGCTCGCAGGCCGTAAAACCAAACCACAAAATTAAACATCCACATCAAACCACATCCTAAGGCCATATCCAATCACCATGCGATTTGCACATAAACAGTTAAAATCCAATTTTAACGCGCTTGGTCAATTTTAATTGATTTTAGGATTTCTAGGGTTAAAACGGTCCATGGGCCCAACAATCAAATTGCCCGGGCCCAAAAAAGTGAACCATAAGGCCCTAGGGCCGGCCCGGCCCAAAACCCACAAGCCTAGGCCCGCGAGTTAGGGCCGCCCGGCCCCTAGGGCGGCCAAGCTTGGGCGGCAAGCAAGTGGGGCGGTCCTAGGGGGGGCCGAACCTCCTTATGGGAGTTGTTTTCCAAAACAACTCCCTTGCTTGGTGCCCAAGTTTGGTTGTTTCCTTGTTCCCCAAGGATGCCCAAACCCTAGATCTAATATCCTAAAATTTCTCAAACTCACCAATTCATGCATCCAATGCAAAAATTTGATCTTGTTATGATTAATTATTGACAAATTGCATCCCATGCTTGATTTGTCTTGTTTTACGCGATAAACAATCAAACTAAGGTGTAAAACAACTAAAATGTAACACATAAACAACGTTTATGCTCTACGACCTGTGGCTATGATACCACTGTTGGGTTTTGATTCATGGATGCGCAACGGAAGCATAAACAAACATAAAACCATGCAAAACCCTCCAAGGATCACAAGTCAAGGGACATAACGATGGTAAGGGTTAGAAATCATAAACACACCTTAGGGTTCTCCTTTGATGACTTCAAACGCGAATAGTTTCACGTCTCTACGGTTGATCCACGCCTAGAGGTGAGATCTAGACCCTCCAATTCCCTTGTGCTAGCTAGGAAGAATGGAAGAGGAAGAAGGAACCAAGCAACAATGTAGTGCCAAGAGGTGGGGCGGCACTCTTCATGGCCGACGGGTAGGGCCGGTCCCATTGGGGGGTTCGGCCCTCTTTTGGGACTTGCTCTCTCCTTGCTTTGTTCTCTCCTTTCTTCTATCATATAGATGTGTGGTGTGTAGAGAGAAAAATAGGCTAGGAGTGTTCTTTATATAGTCCAACAACTCCTTGTCCTACTTCATAAAGAACCCCTCCTAATCCTACTCAAGTTCGGATTAGTCCCTTTTGCAAAATAGTCCTTATCATGTCAATACATGGATTAGTTCTTATTTGAAAATTAATCCTAATCATGTCTATACATGAATTAGGCCACCTTGGCTTATCCTAATCATGTCTATACATGGATTAGTCCAACTTGCATATTAGTCCTACTAAGTTAGCAAGTTGTTGCGATTTGATCCTTCTAATTAAATAATCATATTAATTAATTATTTTCCATGTCTAGTTCACCCCTATATGGCGTGTGAACCCATAGGTTCTATTTAGTTTGTAGTAACTATTTACTAACATGGAGCGGCCTCTAGCAAGACATCCATTCTAGCCAACAAATAGAATAGTCATCATGACAAACCTTGTGCAAGTAATTGTCTCATCCCTTTGTCCCAATATCCGGATTGGACACGAGACATACAAGTCACTCTCGTATATCCAATCCATAGTTTCTCGATCCATGGGAATAGCCTTATTCGTGCAAATAACATCAATATCCCATATTGATTTATTTGAGTCTGGCCAGACATTTTATAAGCACTATCCCTCGAGTGGCCTAGGATATTTGCTCCCGTTATGTGGGAGGGACAAATCCTATCTACGTCCACTACGATCTCTAAGCTTGCTTCTTATTGTATCCAGTACACGCCTTTATAACTACCCAGTTACGGTGTAGCGTTTAACGCTACCAAGATCACAATAATCCACAACTAGATAATCTAGTGACTTCAAGTCTAAGGATGACAATACCATTGCACCGCGAGAAGCGCTTGTGACTTAACATAACATGTATGTAGCCTTCTCGGTGATGGGTCAATCCAGTATACCATTACTCCATATCAATCCAGCATACCCATGTGTTGGATCATGATATCTCCATATCAATCCAACCCCATACTAGTCTATAGATGATTTTCCCATTAATCATTATAATCGACTAGGGATATTTAAGAATATAACACTTATATTCTAAGGACTTCATTCATGTTAACATATCTCCATATCGATAACATAATGAATCGTAAATCCATAAATGTCACAATTAATTGATTTCCTCTAGGGCACAATTCCAATATGAAGTGATTTGGTGAAGACGTCCGCGACTTGATCTGAACTAGAAATAAAAGAAATAGTCGGTTCTTTACGAAGAGCTTTTTCTCGAACATAATGATAGTCGAAAACGATATGTTTTGTACGAGCATGGAATAGAGGGTTAGCCGTAAGTGCAATGGCAGAGTAGTTATCAGTACAAATTAAAGGTGGAGTGTCAATACAAAATCTTAAGTCATGACACAATTGTTTAAACCAAGATATGTCGGCAGCGGCAGTAGCAAGTGCACGGTACTCGGCTTGGGTTGGTGACTGTGCAATGGTGGGTTGTTTCTTCGAGGCCCGATGAATTGGGTTAGGGCCAAGAAAAACAACAATAACTGTGGCGGACCGTCGGTCCGTTGGGTTACCGGCCCAATCCGCGTCAGCAAAGACTTGGAAAGAGAGGTGACCTAGTTTGTAAAATAAACCATGATGTTTGGTACCTTGTAGATAGCGTAAAATGCGTTTGGCTCCACTTAGATGGAGGGAAGTAGGATAATGCATGAATTAGCAAAGATGATTGACGGAAAATGCAATATCGGGTGGACTAAATTAGAGATATTGCAACCCCCCCCCAAAGTGTTGTCGGTATAAGGTAGGATCTGTTAGAGGAGATCCATCAAGAATGTGGTATTTGATACCGGCTGCCAACGGGGTTGGGCAGGGTTTGCAATTTCCCGTGTTAAAAGAGTAAGAAGGTTATTAATGTACTTTTCTTGTGTAACTAAAATCCCAGCAGTAGTTATGGTAATTTGGAGGTCCAATAAATACGTTAGCGGGGCGAGATTAGTCATCTCAAACTCAGAACTAAGTCGGCTAACAAGCGTAGAAATGTACGCAAGATCATTTCCGGTGACAATAATGTCATCAACGTATAAAAGAAGAATAGTAAGGCGATTGTGAGAATGCCTAACAAAAAGGGAAGAATCAGCGGAAGAAGCAACAAATCCAAGAGAAAGTAAATACGTATTAAATCGTTCAAACCAAGCACGAGGTGCTTGTTTTAAACCATAAATAGATTTCTTAAGTTGACAAACATGTTTGGGAAAGTGAGGATGAACAAAACCAGTGGGCTATTTCATAAAGACAGTTTCTCGCAAAAAACCATGCAAAAATGTGTTTTTGACATCTAGTTGTTGCAAAGGCAAAGAAAAGGAAGCTGCTGGAGCTAAAATGCAGCACACTATGGCATGTTTTGCAACTGGACTAAACGTTTATGAATAATCAACACCGGGTTTTGATGAAACCCTTTGGCAACAAGGTGTTCTTTGTAGCGAGAAACAGTCCCATTGGGATTGTACTTAGTCTTAAACACCCACTTATTCCCAATTATATTAGAATTGGGAGGAGGTGGAACCAATTCCCAAGTTTGTTGTTGTAAGAGGCTTTGAAATTCGTCAGCCATTGCATTTTGCCACTGCGAATATTTCGAAGCCTCTGAATAACTTGTGGGATCAGAGGGTGTAGTGTGTGAAGATGAAGAAGAAGAAGAAATAAAACCAGAATGACAAGATGAAGACTATGAAAAAGCAGAGAAAGGTATTTTTTTCTTACTCACACCCGACTTACTTCGGGTCTGCATAGAATGACCCTTGGGAGAGGGAGGATGGGGATCATCATTGGGGTGGGAGCCCCTGACTGTGCCTCGCCAAAACTGGGACTGACACTGGGTTGCATAGGTGTAGTATGCTGTTCTGGTGTAGTAATATGTTCTTGTGTACTACACTGTTCTTGTGTTCGAGGCAACGGAGATGCAACCCCAGTCGGTCCAGTTGGCTGCAGCATATCAAGGCACCCCTCAGAATAAGGTGTATGCATTTCAGGACAGGGAGGATCAGTGGTATATCGTGGATCAAGAGAGCCACCTGAAACAGAAAAGTCAGAGTGTGATGAGTCAAAAGAAGTAGCAGTAACATTGGCAATAGCATATGGGAAGGTGAACTCATCAAATATTACATCACGACTTATAAAGAATTTGTTTTTGCTTTTATCAAAGCACAAATACCCGCGATAACCATCAAAATAACCCAGAAAAACACAGGGTTTTGTTTTAGGATCTAATTTAGAATGCATATAAGGTCTAAGGCATGGATAACACGCACACCCAAATACTTTACGATGTTGATAATTAGGAACAGTGTGAAGTAGTAGCTCAAACGGTGACTTATTCATTGTGTTTTTGCTTGGTAAGCGATTGATCAAATAGGTGGCTGTTTCCACAGCATGAAACCAGAAAATTTTGGGTAATGAAGCAGTTTCTAATAATGTAACAGCAGTCTCAATGATGTGACGACGTTTGCGCTTAGCCACTCCATTTTGTTGTGGAGTGTGACGACAGCTCTTTTGGTGGCTAATACCACTATCAGACATGATTTTTTGAAATATAAAACCACTGTATTCACCACCACCATCCGAGTAAAGTATTTTAATAGAAGTACCAAGTAATTTTTCAATAAAGATCTTGTATTTAGCAAACACAGATGCAACTTCTGACTTAGCATGAAGAGGAAAAAGCCAAGTAAAACGCGAATAGTAATCAATAAATAGCACGTAATATTTATACCCATTAAATGATTTAACAGAGGCTGGCCCCAAAACGTCACTGTGAAGTAAATGTAAAGCACTATCAGCAACAGAAGTAGACACAGAGAAAGGAAATTAAGACATTTTGCCTGCTAAGCAGGATTCACATAAGGTAGCAGTAGTATGACTAGATTCAGGTAGATGACAATCAACACACTGTAATAAAACTAAGTTTGAGGGGTGTCCAAGGCGTGAGTGCCAAAGAATGTATTTGACTCTTTGTCCCAATAGTGCTTGAGGACCAGATGGTAGAGAAGAAGACGAGATGGGATAAAGCCCTTTTTTAGACAGACCCTGGTAAAGTATTCTGCCCGAAGCTCGATCCTGAATGCAGAACGAGGTTTGGTCAAAAATAAAGCGCACATTATGATCCACACAGAACTTATTAAGAGATAGAAGATTAACAGACAGTCCAGGTACATGTAACGTATTGTTTAAATGAAAAGAATTATTTGTAGTAGTAAGAAGAGCATTACCAGAATGTTGGATAGGGAGAGAAGTGCCATTACCGACGGTGACATGATCTGGTCCAGTGTAAGGTTCTAAGAGAGATAAGTTGTTTAAGTCTTTTTTCATGTGACTTGAGGCTCCAGTATCAGTGAGCCAAACTTTAGGAGAAGCAGAGACAATGTTGTGGTTTGAAGAGGCAGCCATTGCAGAGAGTTTTTGAGGTGGTAAACGACCCTGGTACGCATAAACCATGTGGTGATAGCAGTCTAGAGCTGAATGATAGTCATTGTCGCAGATTTGGCAATTGACAGGACCATGACCACGACCCGAAGAACCATACCCGGAACCAGAACGACCTCTTGATCCACTAACGACCCAAAGATCCACGAACCGAAGCTCCATAACCGGATCCGGATCCATATCTGGAACCAGACCCGAACCCGGATCCTCCTTCGTACCCGGACCCTGACCCATAGCCCGATCCGTTATCGTTATTGTTACCGGAACCGAACCGTCCGCCTCGTGCGAGTCGGATCGGTTACCCACACGGGAACCGGAACGACCACCGCCACGAGAACCACCATAGTGACGGTTGTCACCTCCGCCACTGTGATTGAAAGATTGAGAACTGTAAAACGCAACAGGATTCATCGGACCTGGTCTAGGGTTCAGGGATTCAAGCATCTGTTCTTCTGTGCGGAGAAGAACATGGAGTTCTTAAAATGGCAAGGGGTCCGATCTAGTACGGAGGGACGATCTGAAGGAGTTGAACTCATGAGGAAGGTCGTTGAGCGCATACAACAACATATCTTCGTCATCGGTTTGAACAGAGGCGACAGCTAGTTGATTCCGGATGGATTTGAGCTTTTGCATGTGGGAATCAATAGATCCAGAGCCTTTCTTGCAGGTTTGGAGGGTGGTTTTCAAATGCCTAATGTTGGATCTGGTGAGAGACGCATAGCGCTGCTCCAAAGAAAGTCAGGCGGATCTTGAATCCACACACCCAATAACTAGGGTTAAGGCTTCAGTGGACAAAGTGGAGTTTAAAACAGTGAGAACACCTTGATCTTGAAGGATCCATGGAGTATAATCAGGGTTTGTGACCTGAGAACCAACAACATCAGTCACGATTTGAGGAGGACCTGGTGAAGAGCCATCAAGATGACCAAATAGATTGTGTGTTCAAAAAATCGATGAGATTTGATGTTTCCGTAAGACGAAATTAGATCCGTCTAGTTTGAAGGGAAAGAGATTGTGTATGTTGGAGAGTAAATGGATTGGTGTGGTTGTGGGTGGATTTGAGGTGGTTGAAAGAGCCATTGCTCTGATAACATGAAAGGATTTGCAGAGTAATGTAAAAGATGAATCGTATATTAAAGAAGAAGATGAACAACTGAATACAAGATAGAGGTGGAGAGCTCTCATCCTCCCTTTACCTAATTCTAGAGAAAGAGAGACTATATATACATCAGCTAATCTAACGGTAGGAAATAAACGCTAGGATGATAAGGAGAGAATTTAGGGTTTCGTACAATCTAGGAAGAGACCATAATGCCCTTATATTAAATGAGTTTACACAGTGGGCTTTGTATAGAACAGAGATAACAGACTTGGGCATTGGGCTTCGATAATACGGGCTTCAAATGTATATCTGCTAATATATGTCTTGTCTCTAATCCGGATATAGAGACAAAGGGACACAACACGGTAACATTGGGCACAAGGTTTGTCGGGATCACTGACGATTTCTATTAGTTGGGTGGCATAGATGTGTTGCTAGACACCGCTCTATGTTTGTAATAGTTAATACCAACTAAGTAGAAACCTATGGGTCACACACCATATGGATTAAACTGGATATAGGTAGTAATTAGTTGGACTAATTAATAAAAGGATCATAACTCAACCATAAGCAAAGTTAGTGGGACTAGTTTGCAAGTGGACTAATCTATGTAAGGACATGATTAGTATTGGGGAAATTATGTAGTTAATAAAGAGTTATTAACTATATAAAGGAACTCTAGCTTGTTATTTTCTCAAGACAAGTCATTTTTGAGAGAACATAACAAAGCAAGGAGAGAGAGACAAGGAAGAGGCTCGCCCTCCTACCCGTTCGCCCCCTCCATGTCGTCGACCTCCCTAGGCCTCAGCTTGGTGCTCCATTGTGCGTGATCATTTGCGTCCTTCTTCCGTTGCTCGCACTACTCAGTGGGGAGGCTTCCAATTTAAGATCCAAGGTGCGGATACGCGTAGAGACAAAGACACAATTCTTCGTAGTGATCGCACAAACTAAGGTACACATGTTTCTTCCCTAATCATGTTATGACTTCTTGCCTGTGATCCTGGGAGGGGTTTGAGCAGGACTTAAATTTTTTGTTATTCCACTATGTAACCTACATCAAAACCCTACACTAACTACTAAGTAAAAACGTTACTGTTCCCAGCAAAGGCGCCAAAAACTTGATGGAAATTCTTAACTACTCTATTTTCGCAAGTATACGATCAAGTAATAAAGTAGAGTATTTGGAGGTAAGGAAGAGCTGTGAGTCGGTTATGTGTTTTGCCTAAATGGAGGAGCTGTGAGTTGGAAGAGTTCCAAGCAAGAGACAATTGCTGATTCTACAACTGAAGCTGAGTACATTGTTGCTTCAGTCGCAGCAAAGGAGGTTGTTTGGATAAAGAAGTTTATCGCTGAGCTTGGTGTGGTTCCTAGCATTGTTGATGCCATTACGTTGTATTGTGACAACACTGGGGCAATCGCACAAGCTAAGGAACCCCGTTCACACCAGAGGACAAATCATGTACCTAGGATATTCAATCTAGTTCAAGAGATATTCGATCGAGGAGATGTGAATATATGCAAGATTCCAACATATGATAATCTTTCAGATCCTCTCACAAAGTCGTTGGTTCATCGAAAGCATGAAGGGCACTCTAGGGCTATAGGCATACGGGATGCACCATATTGGCTCTAGTGCAAGTGGGAGACTGTTGGTTTTGTATGCCCAAGATGCTATGTTTCTGCTCATAGCAGGAACATAATATCAATTGTATAATTCTAAAATAAGTCTAGAAGACAAAGATAGCTCATAAACGCCTACGGCAAATGTTGGTTTTGGATGCCCTAGAGGCAATCTGTTTAGTATGAACTTTATTTGCTAGAATAAATCATTTTATTATTTATGGAGATATTTAATATAATGAAGTCCTTAGATTAAAATTGTGTTGATCTTAAATATCTATAGTCCATTATATTGATTAACATGACGATCAACTATAGACTAGTATGTGGGTAGATTGATATGGAGATATCAAGTCTAACACATGGGTATGCATTATGAGTAATGGCATACTGGATAGACCCACCACATGAAGGCTACATTAGATTATGTCAACAAGTGTGATGATTATGTCTCGTGTCGAATCCAGATAAAGAGACAAAGGGATAACACATTACGGTACATTGGGCACAAGGTTTGTCGGGATCACTAACTATTTCTGATAATTGGGTGGCATAGATGTGTTGCTAGACACCGCTCTATATTTGTAATAGTTACTACCAACTAACTAGAAACCTATGGGGTCACACACCATATGCATTAAACTGGATATAGGTGTTAATTAGTTAGAATAATTAATAAAAGGTTCATAACGCAACCACAAGAAAAGTTACTTGTTTGCAAGTTGACCAATCCATGTAAGGACATGATTAGTATTGGGGCAATTATGTAGTTAATAAAGAGTTATTAACTATATAAAGGAACTCTATCTTGTTATTTTCTCAAGAAAAGTCATTATTGAGAGAACAATACAAAGCAAGGAGAGAGAGACAAGGAAGAGGATCGCCCCCTACCCGTTCGCCCCTTCCTTGTCGTCGGCCTCCCTAGGCGTCGTCTTGGTGCTCCGTTTTGCGTGATCATTTTCCACCTTCTTCTGTTGCTCGCACTACACGGTGGGAAGGATTCCATTTTAAGAACCAAGGAGTGGATGCTCGTAGAGACAAAGACACACTTCGTAGTAATCGCACAAACCAAGGTACACATGTTTCTTCCCTAATCATGTTATGATTGCTTTCCTGTTATCCTTGGAGGGGTTTGAGCAGGACATAAATTTTTTTTTTATTACGCTGCGTAACCTACATCAAAACCCTACACTGACTACTAAGTAACATTGTTACTGTTCCCCAGCAACGGCGCCAAAAGCTTGATGGCAATTCTTAACTACTCTATTTTCGCAAGTATACTTTCAAGTAATAAAGTAGAGTATTTTGTGACTCATATATCGAACCCACGAGAACAGTTTTAGATCTTACTGTAGACAATCAAAAGTAATAGCAAAGCTGTAAAAAGGAGGAGTATTTTGAGTTGAAAGTTACTAAATTAAATAACAATAAATAAAATTAATAATAAAGACAACTAATTTTTGAGTTGTGAATTTTCTGAGAATATTTTCTAAGGTTAAAACTGGCTGATTAAGGATCTAGGCTCCAGAATCGCCTAGGGTTACTATTCAGCTTTTCTAGTTTATCTTGATTTCAGAAACACACAGCGATTTTGTCTATTCCATCATACCAATGTTGCAATCACCTCTCAGTCTCATGAACCTGTCAGTCCCTGTAGATTTTCGGGTCCTCTCGATCCACCTAGATCTGCAAGTTCGTTGTAAGTTTGCTAGGGTTACAAGCTCTCCTCTCGGTCTCCCCTTAAATGTCTAGAAGTTTGTCTTATGCTTTTCAGGCTAGTCCCGGATTCTCTTCACCTCTCGGTCTATCAAGGCAGGAAACTAAATTCAGTCTTCTCTTCTTAACTCTCACTGGCTGATCTCGCGCACCAGATCATGTTTGTATCACTCCGGTTGATCAGGTCGTTCATGCATAAAAGTGAAAACTGAAGATAGAATAATAAATAAGCCTCTAATGTATTAAGACTAAACCAGTCATCAGTGTGAACATTAGAGATAAACTAAGTCGCTGAAATCATAAACCCTAGGTTCACCGAGAACCTAGGTAAAGTGATTATTTTTAGGAAACCTAGGTGAAGTGTTTAGGTAACGTACATTATCGAAAAACGGAATTTCATAAATAAAGAGAAAGTAGATCAAACGAGTTTTTTGCTAGAAACTTGGACTTCTCCGTGCTCCAACTTATGTGCTCTGCTCTACTCTATGCCCATGGAAGCCTCTTTTATATTGCCACAGTTTCCAAAGTTGATGTCTGAAATTATCATTCTGCCCCATCTGAACCACCTCAAGAAGATTCTGGAAATCCTGCGTTTTAACGCAGGGGGCTGCGTTTTAATGCAATCTTGACTTTGAGCATTTAACTTTTTCTTTTTTGCATTTGATTGCAGAGAAGGTTGCGTTTGAATGTAGCCTACGTCTGAATGTACATCATGTGTTTGAACGCAGCCTCCTTGTCTTCCTGCGCTTGATTTCTGCCTGCAGACTTTTCTGCACTTTTGACCTCCTGCGTTTGAACGCAGGGTCTTCGTTTGAACGCAACCAACTTCCTTTCATTAGCCAATTATCTTCATCGAAACGAATATTCCCAGAATCGAGAAACTATGGAAAGGAAAAATCTTCTCTACGGAATCGAGAAACTACCAGACATTCAATAAGCACCATCCCTCGAGTGGCCCGTGGATATTTGCTCCCATTATGTGGGAGGGAAAAATCCTCTCTACATCACTATTATCTCTCAGCCTTATTCCTATCATGCTCGACTACTATCTTTATAGTTACGTGGTTAAGGTGCAACGTTTGATAACATCAAAGCAAAATATTTCACAACTAGAGTATCTAGTGACTTTAAGTCTAAGGATTACAATACTATTAGCACTACGAGAAGCACTTGTGACTTTGACATAATCTAATGTAGCCTTCTAGTTGTGGGTCAATCCAGTACGCCATTAATCCTAATGCATAAACATGCGTTAGACTTGATATCCGCACACTACAACAAATATGATATTTGTTGACAGTTTTTTTGTCGACACACAGTTTTATGTCAATGGTTACGCGATTAATCGACAATATCAGAATTTGCCGATGCACATGATATTTTTTGTCGACCTTTTAGTTTTTATTTTATTCTTCCCAATAATGTGGTTAATATATTGAGAGTATTTATTTGATTTTGACATCTACTTACATAGTGACATATCTTTTTGTCAACTCCTGCCAAAAAGTGAATAAAAAATTGGAGGGTAAACAATTGATGTTTCCCGCACTCCCAAATTCTAAGAGGAAATTTGTGGGAGGGGGGGAAATAAAAATTTTCGAATGAATAAAAGATTTGTGAGTCATGCGTCAAAATCAAAATCCTCTCTCCACAACTCTAAAAAAAAATCCTCTTTTCACTATTTTCTTTGAAACCCTCTGAAGCTTTCTGGAAAAAATAGAGTGTCCGATCCAAGTCCATCTGATAAAGCGAAACAGTGAGTGGATCATCACCATTCATCATAGACTCTTCTATAGTTTCTTCCACCAACTGGATCTGTTCTCTGGACCGCTGAACCAAATCCTTTTCGAAGTTGAGGACCTCCGGAGCAGCCTTCTCCGTCCGCCAAGCCCGCTTCAGAGCTCGGCGTCGGTGGTGGAAATCAACGTCTCGTCGTCGTCGGTCGGCGGAACACTCGAAGAGCCTTCGCCGGATCTCGAATCCATCAGATCCGAATTGCGGTTTTGCCTGAAAAGTCCCTCTCCTCCGCCGTCTGAACTCAAGAGTAGTAGTTCGAAATGGGAGTCTTTCTCAGAGTTCTTTGATCATCATTACAAATTAGTTTGAAAGACGTCGCTGATTCTTCGATTCGACGGTAAGCTCTGCTTGTTGTTGATTTCCATCTGTTGATGGACGATTGGACTCCAGATCGTTGTTTCACTTGTCCCGTCGTTTGTGATTCCGTGTCATAACTTGTTTTCTATCACGATCGGCAGTTAGGGTTTCGGCTATTAACAGTCTGAGATTAATGATTTCCCCTGATCGTTGTTGTTTTGATAGGTTATGGCGTTTGAAAAGATGATCCGGCGTTGTTGACTTTCCTATTAGGAAAGTGATTGCGTTGAGGGAACTAATCCATGTTTTGTTTCCCCTTTTATCTGTTTCGGTTGTTTAATGATCTTAAGTTGTGAAATCTTCTGGTAATGGCTGTTCGGGATCCAGAATTGGCGTTTCAAAATTTATTGTTTTTTGCTCTATTTTTACTTGTTATGTTCTTCATGTTGCTACTTGCTTTTTCTGCTTTTAATCGTTATAGATCCCCCACTTAGTAGTTATCAGGATGGGTCCCATGATATCTGAGATGCTGTAAACCTATAACCAATAGGAATAGATTCCGTGTTAGTTGATCATGGATCTTAATTTACAGGTACCAGTAGTCTTGGAGGAAGATTCGATCAGTAATGTAATTGATTCCTATTTATTTTTCATCATCTTTCTCCTTTAGTTTCTTTCACGTTTCTTCTTTTGTTGTAACCCGGCTACAAGGTTGGCTCAATGATCGGGTCATGTGAAGTTATTACATCAATAATTTTTCAAGCCGCCACAATTATTCTTTGATGCATGAATAGGAGGAAGAGGCAGGTACGAATTTGTTAACCGGTTTCAATGAAGGGTGCAGGGATAAGACACCATCTTGAGAAGCACAAAGAAACGAAGGTAGAAGGAATTTGCCAGTTTTTTTTTTCACATTTTATAATCTATTATGCCTCATGTTTCATTCTCTGTGCATTTAACTCCAAATTTTTTTCATCTTTGGTTTTGTTCTTGATGTAGTGTAAAAGTCACATAATTTTCAAATCCCTCTATCTGGTTCAAAAATAAACTATTAATATGTTTAAATTATGATGAGATATCCTTGACTACAGGTTTGATTTCTCGTCTTTCATACGTGGTTTGTATAATCGTAAGGGACGCAAGCTTAATTGGATTAAGATTGAACAGGGGTTTCATCAAGCTTAAATAAACATTGTTGTGGAAATCAAATTTAAGGAGCTGCACTCTTAATATTTTATGGATTTTATTTAACTTGTGTTTATCGTTAATGGTGTTTCCTTGTCCAGTAGAAGCTTCTTCTGCAATCTTCATGACATCCTTTAGTAAAACAAGGGCTGAGAACAAGTCGTCATCCGAATCTAGATACTAGATCAAGGTATGAAAACACATATTATGATTTTAATTAAGGTTTTTCTTTAAAGTGACCTTTAGCCATGATTTCCTCAAAAATTCTCAAATTTAAAAACTTTGAATATACAATTGGCATGGAATTAGTTGACTGCTATTGCATCTACACATTTGAGAAACATTTGGTTCTTTTCTTGATTCTGGTGGCTTTGAGATGAGACTCTGATAAGTTGATTGCGTAATCTATATGTTCATTGAAAGTAGTCTTTGGTTGTACTTGCATGCTTGGAATTTGACAACGTGGTCACTGCTTGAAACTCGCCGCTCGCCATTATATTCGATAAGCCTCAGTCGAATCTGTTTGAAGAGACGTTGAAGGAAAGAGATGCTTGTAAAACAAGAGCTATTGAGCTAACAACACGCGGGAATATGCCATTGGATGAGTATTTTCAGTTAGTTCGGACTCTACTTTGAGGTCATGGCTTTTGACTTAAGTACTAGAAACGACAATCCTTTCCATGATCTATGTAGAAACTAGAGCTCAAACCAAAAGAGATGCGTCATTTTCAGTAGTTACACCACAAGGGGAAAGCACGAGTGAAGCTGAGGAATTTGACATGGATTTAGCGCATCTTCAGGTGTCATTTCCTTGTTTATCTGTGGACTTCATCTTTGGTGTCTATGTTGTAAAATGCCACTTTATGTCTTGTTGATTATGTACATCTTTGAGTAAAATTATTATGCAAAACACTTATTATGCAGTATATGTAGTTTGGTTTCTAATGTAAAAAATGTCAGTTATGGAGGGTTGATTATGAATTTGAGCACAGTTGTGCAAGTTTATGAGTCCTGTTTGTTTTCTTGGTGCATTTTTCTTTTATTTCGTCGTGATACAGGCGACAAACATGTATGTCGCCAGAAAGATGTAAAAGTGAGAAAACATGTCTACTGGTAACAAACAGAATTTGTCACCTATGTACATAAACTACCAAATTTACTTGTCGGTAGTTATACTAGAGACAGAAAAGGTTTGTTGTTAGGTTTATACTGTCGACAAAAAATTATGTCGCTTTTTTTTTTCTGCCGACGTAATTGAGATTTGTCGGCCTTAATACTAACGACCGACTTGTAGTGACCATTTTCCGTCAAAAAAATTTTTGTCCATAGAATTTCTAACGACATGTTTGGCCTTTCTAGCGACAATTTTTGCTGTCAACGGAGGCAGAATTTGTTGTAGTGCCATATCAATCTACCCACACACAAGTCTATAGTGATCGTCCCGTTAATCAATATAATGGACTAGGGATATTTAAGATAAAAAACACATTGTAATCTCAGGACTTCATTATATTAAATATCTCCACAAATAATAAATGAATATTCTAGCCAAATAATGTTCATACAAAATCTAGACTGCCTCTAGGGCACCTAATCCAATAGTCTCCCACTTGCACAAGAGCCAATCAGGTGCATCTCGTATGCCTATAGATTTAGTGTTCCCATCATGCTTTCGTTGAACGCCTGGCTTCATGAGTGGATCTGAAAGATTCTCATATGGTTGAATCTTGCATATCTTCACATCTCCTCGATCAACGATCTCTCGAATGAGATGGTATCTCCTAAGTAAATACTTGGGATTCTTGTGTGACCTGGGTTCCTTGGCTTGTGTGATTGCCCCATTTTTGTCACAATACAATGCAAGGGGATCTACAATGCTAGTAGCCACACCAAGCTCAGTGATAATTGTTTTTTTATCCAAACAGGCTCCTTTGGTGCGCCTGCAGCAGCAATGTACTAAGCTTCAGTTGTAGAATCAGCAACTGTCTCTTGCTTGGAACTCTTCCAGCTCACAACTCCTCCATTCAAGAAAAACACATTGCCTGATCTATAGTCATCTTTTTCGGTTTGGAAGCTCGTGTCAGTGTAACCAATTACACTGAGTTCTTCCTCGCCTCGAAATATCAATAATGGATCCTTAGTTCATCTCAAGTACTTAAGGATGTTCTTGACAGCCATCCAGTGACTCTCACCCGGATCGGACTAGTATCTACTTTCCATACTCAACGCGTATGATACATTTGGTCTAGTACACAACATGGCGTACTTGATGGATCCTATGGCCGACGCATAGGGAACCTTTCTCATGCTCTCCTTCTTAATATCATTGGAAGGACAGTCAGCCTTCGAAAGAGTGACTCTATGCGACATGGGAAAGAATCCTATCTTCGATTCTTGCATGTTGAACCATTTCAACACCTTGTCAATATATGTACTTTGGCTTAGGCCGAGCAACTTCCTAGATCTATCCCTATAGATCTTGATACCAAGTATATGAGCTGCATCCCCTAAGTCCTTCATTGAGAAACACTTTCTTAACCAATCTTTAACATATTGCAAGGTAAGAATTTCGTTTCCAATGAGTAGTATGTCATCCACATACAAGACCAGAAACACAACAGACGTCCCACTAACCTTCTTGTAGACACAAGGTTCATCATCATTCTAGATGAAGTCAAACTCTTTGACCGCATCATCAGAACATCGATTCCAAATCCTAGAATCTTGCTTCAATCCATAAATGGATCGTTGCAACTTACAGACTTTGTTGGCATGCTCTCGATCCTCAAAACCCTCTAGTTGTGTCATGTGCACATCCTCAAGGAGGTTTCCATACAGAAACGCTGTTTTGATATCCATCTGCTAAATCTCATAGTCGTGATGGGATGCAATTGCAAGTTGGATTCGAATGGATTTGGTTTTGGACTGGGGAAAAGGTTTCATCATAGTCAACACCATGAATTTGTCTGTACCCTTTGCCACCACTCGCCACTTGTAGGAAACTATATTTCCATCCATGTCTGTCTTCTTCTTGAAGACCCACTTGCACCCTATGGCCCAAGCCCCTTCGGGTGGTTCCACCAAAGTCCATACTTTGTTGGTATACATGGATTTTACTTCGTATCTCATGGATTTAAGCCACTTCTTTGATTATGGCCCTTTCATGGCCTCTCCATAGGTAGTAGGCTCATCATCCATAAGTAGTATGTCACCGCGCTCAGTCACGAGAAGTCCATATCTCTCTGGCTCCTAACGTACCCTACTTTACCTATGGCGTTCTTGTGTTACTTGAACAGGTTGCTCCACAATACTTTATGGTTCCTGCTCATGCTCCATCGTACGATCAGTGTTTTGTGGTTCTTGAATTTATTCAAGTTCTACAGTCCTCCCACTGGATTCTTTAGAGACGAACTCTCTTTCTAGAATCACACCAGTCCGAGCAACAAACACGTTGTTCTCGGTTGGATTGTAGAGATAATATCCTTTCGTTTCCTTAGGATATCCCACAAACATACACTTATCCGCTTTGGGTCCGAGCTCGTTTGTTTGTAAACGCTTTACATAGACATCGCAACCCCAAATCTTGATAAACGACACTATGGGATGCCTCCCAGTCCATATCTCATATGGTTCTTTCATGACCGATTCAGATGGAACACGGTTAATGGTAAAATCTGCAGTCAATAAAGCATGTCTCCAAAACGATATCAGAAGATCTGTCTGACACATCATAGACCGTACCATGTCCAACACAGTGTGATTCCTCCTCTCGGACACGCCATTCCACTGTGGCGATCCGGGTGGAGTGAGTTGGGATACGATCCCACATTCTCTAAGATAGTCGTGAAACTCTTGACTTAAGTATTCTCCTCCATGTTCTGATCGTAGAGCCTTGATACTCTTGCCAAGTTGCTTCTCTAATTCGTTATTAAATTCTTTGAACAATTCAAAGGATTCAGATTTGGCCTTCATAAGGTATACAAATCCATATCTACTGAAGTCATCAGTAAATATAATGATGTAAAGGTAACCACCTCTAGCAAGCATGGGAAACGGCCTATGCAACCAGACATTCAATAAGCACCATCCGTCGGGTGGTCCGTGGATATTTGCTCCCATTATGTGGGAGGGAAAAATCCTCTCTACATCACTATTATCTCTCAGCTTGATTCCTATCATGCTCGACTACTATCTTTATAGTTACGTGGTTAAGGTGAAACGTTTGATAACATCAAAGTAAAATATTTCACAACTAGAGTATCTAGTGACTTCAAGTCTAAGGATTACAATACTATTAGCACTACGAGAAGCACTTGTGACTTTGACATAATCTAATGTAGCCTTCTCGTTGTGGGTCAATCCAGTACGCCATTAATCCTAATGCATAAACATGCGTTAGACTTGATATCCCCATATCAATCTACCCACACACACGTCTATAGTGATCGTCCCATTAATCAATATAATGGACTAGGGATATTTAAGATAAAAACACATTGTAATCTCAAGACTTCATTATATTTAATATTTCCACAAATAATAAATGAATATTCTAGCCAAACAATGTTCATACAAAATCTAGACTGCCTCTAGGGCACCTAATCCAATAGTTTCCCACTTGCACAAAAGTCAATTAGGTGCATCTTTGTATGCCTATAGATCTAGTGTTCCCATCATGCTTTCGTTGAACGCTTGGCTTCATGAGTGGATCTGAAAGATTCTCATATGGTTGAATCTTGCATATCTTCACATCTCCTCGATCAACGATCTCTCGAATGAGATGGTATCTCCTAAGTACATACTTGGGATTCTTGTGTGACCTGGGTTCCTTGGCTTGTGTGATTGCCCCATTTTTGTCACAATACAATGCAAGGGGATCCACAATTCTAGTAGCCACACCAAGCTCAGTGATAATTGTTTTTTAATCCAAACAGGCTCCTTTGTTGCGCCTGCAGCAGCAATGTACTAAGCTTCAGTTGTAGAATCAGCAACTGTCTCTTGCTTGGAACTCTTCCAGCTCACAACTCCTCCATTCAATAAAAACACATAGCCCGATCTATAGTCATCTTTTTCGGTTTGGAAGCTCGTGTCAGTGTAACCAATTACACTGAGTTCTTCCTCGCCTCCAAATATCAATAATGGATCCTTAGTTCATCTCAAGTACTTAAGGATGTTCTTGACAGCCATCCAGTGACTCTCACCCGGATTGGACTAGTATCTACTTTCCATACTCAACGCGTATGATATATTTGGTCTAGTACACAACATGGCGTACTTGATGGATCCTATGGCCGACGCATAGGGAACCTTTCTCATGCTCTCCTTCTTAATATCATTGGAAGGACAGTCAGCCTTCGAAAGGGTGACTCTATGCGACATGGGAAAGAATCCTATCTTCGATTCTTGCATGTTGAACCATTTCAACACCTTGTCAATATATGTACTTTGGCTTAGGCCGCGCAACTTCCTAGATCTATCCCTATAGATCTTGATACCAAGTATATGAGCTGCATCTTCTAAGTCCTTCATTGAGAAACACTTTCTTAACAAATCTTTTACATATTGCATGGTAAGAATTTCGTTTCCAATGAGTAGTATGTCATCCACATACAAGACCAGAAACACAACCGACGTCCCACTAACCTTCTTGTAGACACAAGGTTCATCATCATTCAAGATGAAGTCACACTCTTTGACCGCATCATCAGAACATCGATTCCAAATCCTAGAATCTTGCTTCAATCCATAAATGGATTGTTGCAACTTACAGACTTTGTTGTCATGCTCTCGATCCTCAAAACCCTGTGGTTGTGTCATGTGCACATCCTCAAGGAGGTTTCCATACAGAAATGCTGTTTTGATATCCATCTGCCAAATCTCATAGCCGTGATGGGATGCAATTGCAAGTTGGATTCGAATGGATTTGGTTTTGGACTCGGGAAAAGGTTTCATCTTAGTCAACACCATGAATCTATCTGTACCCTTTGCCACCACTCGCCACTTTTAAGAAACTATATTTCCATCCATGTCTGTCTTCTTCTTGAAGACCCACTTTCACCCTATGGGCAAGCCCCTTCGGGTGGTTCCACCAAAGTCCATACTTTGTTGGTATACATGGATTTTACTTCGTATCTCATGGATTTAAGCCACTTCTTTGATTATGGCCCTTTCATGGCCTCTCCATAGGTAGTAGGCTCATCATCCATAAGTAGTATGTCACCGCGCTCAGTCACGAGAAGTCCATATCTCTCTGGCTCCTAACGTACCCTACTTTACCTATGGCGCTCTTGTGTTACTTGAACAGGTTGCTCCACAATACTTTATGGTTCCTGCTCATGCACCATCTTATGATCAGTGTTTTGTGGTTCTTGAATTTCTTCAAGTTCTACAGTCCTCCCACTGAATTCTTTAGAGACGAACTCTCTTTCTAGAATCACACCAGTCCGAGCAACAAACACGTTGTTCTCGGTTGGATTGTAGAGATAATATCCTTTCGTTTCCTTAGGATATCCCACAAACTTACACTTATCCGCTTTGGGTCCGAGCTTGTCTGTTTGTAAACGCTTTACATAGACATCGCAACCCCAAATCTTGATAAACGACACTATGGGACGCCTCCCAATCCATATCTCATATGGTTCGTTCATGACCGATTCAGATGGAACACGGTTAATGGTAAAATCTGCAGTCAATAAAGCATGTCTCCAAAACGATATCAGAAGATTTGTCTAACACATCATAGACCGTACCATGTCCAACACAGTGTGATTCCTCCTCTCGGACACGCCATTCCACTGTGGCGATCCGGGTGGAGTGAGTTGGGATACGATCCCACATTCTCTAAGATAGTCGTGAAACTCTTGACTTAAGTATTCTCCTCCATGTTCTGATCGTAGAGCCTTGATACTCTTGCCAAGTTGCTTCTCTAATTCGTTATTAAATTCTTTGAACAATTCAAAGGATTCAGATTTGGCCTTCATAAGGTATACAAATCCATATCTACTGAAGTCATCAGTAAATATAATGATGTAAAGGTAACCACCTCTAGCAAGCGTGGGCAACGGCCCACACACATTAGTTTGTATGAGTGACAACAACTCATTAGTCATCTCACCTTTCTTATTGAAAGGTGACTTTGTCATTTTTCCTAATAAACAAGATTCACATGTCTCATATGATTCATAATCAAATGAGTCTAAGAATCCATCCTAATGGAGTCTAGAGATGCATTTCTCGTTTATATGGCCTAAAAAATATTGTCATAGATACGCAGGATTTAAATAATTAGTTTTAATCCTCTTGGTATTGATGCTATAGACGGAATTATTTAGATCAGTGATATAAAATCAATTAGACAAATGCGCACTACAGTACATACTATCAAAATAAATGAAGCATCATTTGTCCTTTATTGAAATAGTAAAACCTTTCTCGCCCAAACAAGAAATAGAATAATGTTTCTACTCATAGAAGGCACATAATAGCAATTGTCTAATTCTAAAATAACTCTAGAAGACAAAGATAGCTCATAAACGCCTACGGCTAATGTTGGTTCTGGATGCCCTAGAGGCAATCTGTTTAGTATGAACTTTATTTGGTAGAATAAATTATTGTATTATTTATGGAGATATTTAATATAATGAGGTCCTTGTTGGAATTGTGCCCTAGAGGCAATTAATTAATTGTGACATTTATGGATTTACAATTCATTATGTTATCGATATGGAGATATGTTAACATGAATGAAGTCCTTAGAATATAAGTGTTATATTCTTAAATATCCCTAATCGATTATAATGATTAATAGGACAATCATCTATAGACTAGTATGGGGTAGGATTGATATGGAGATATCACGATCCAACACATAGGTGTGCATTACCGAATGTTGCACTGGATTGACCCATCTCCGAGAAGGCTACATACACGTTATGTTAAGTCACAAGCGCTTCTCGCGGTGCAACGGTATTGTTATCCTTAGACTTGAAGTCACTAGATATTCTAGTTGTGGATTATTGTGATTTTGGTAGCGTCAAACGCTACACCATAACTGGGTAGTTATAAAGGCGTGTACTGGATACAATAAGAAGCAAGCTTAGAGATCATAGTGGACGTAGATAGAATTTGTCCCTCCCACATAACGGGAGCAAATATCCTAGGCCACTCGAGGGATAGTGCTTATAAAATGTCTGGCCAGACTCAAATAAATCAATATGGGATATTGATGTTATTTGCACGAATAAGGCTAATCCAGGATCGAGAAACTATGGATTGGATATACGAGTGTGACATGTATGTCTCGTGTCCAATCCGGATATTGGGACAAAGGGATGAGACAATTACTTGCACAAGGTTTGTCATGATGACTATTCTATTTGTTGGCTAGAATGGATGTCTTGCTAGAGGCCGCTCCATATTAGTAAACTGTTACTACCAACTAAATAGAACCTATGGGGTCACACGCCATATAGGGGTGAACTAGACATGGGAAATAATTAATTAATATGATTAATTAATTAGAAGGATCAAATCTCAACAACTTGCTAACTTAGTAGGACTAATATGCAAGTTGGACTAATTCATGTAGAGACATGATTAGGATTAATTTGAAAATAGAACTAATCCATGTATTGACATGATAAGGACTATTTTGCAAAAGGGACTAATCCGAACTTGAGTAGGATTATGAGGGGTTCTTTATGTAGTAGGACAAGGAGTTGTGGGACTATATAAAGAACACTCCTAGCTTATTTTTCTCTCTACACAACACACATCTATATGATAGAAGAAAGGAGAGAGAACAAAGCAAGGAGAGAGCAAGCCCCAAAAGGCCGAACCCCCTTGGGGATTGCCGCCCCCCTACCCGTCGGCCTAAAGGGTGCCGCCCCACCTTTGGCACTCCATTGTTGGTGATTCCTTCTTCCTCCTCCATTCTTCCTAGCTAGCACAAGGGAATTGGAGGGTCTAGATCTCACCTCTAGGCGTGGATCAACCATAGAGACGTGACACTATTCGCGTTTGAAGTCATCAAAGGAGAACCCTAAGGTGTGTTTATGATTTCTAACCCTTACCATCGTTATGTCTCTTGACTTGTGATCCTTGGAAGGTTTTGCATGGTTAATTATTGTTTCCGTTGCGCATCCATGAATCAAAACCCTACAGTGGTATCAGAGCCACAGGTCGTAGAGCATAAACGTGGTTTATGTGTTACGTTTTAGTTGTTTTACACCTTAATTTGATTGTTTATCGCGTAAAACAAGACAAATCAAGCATGGGATGCAATTTGTCAATAATTAATCATAACAAGATCCAATTTTTGCATTGGATGAATGAATTGGTGAGTTTGAGAAATTTTAGGATCTTAGATCTAGGTTTGGGCATCCTTGGGGAAGAAGGAGTTCTTTCCAAACAAGGAAACAACCAAAATTGGGCACCAAGCAAGGGAGTTGTTTTGGAAACAACTCCCTATAGAGGTTCGGCCCCCTAGGCGTGCGGGTTATGGTCCGGGCCGGCCCTAGGGCCTTGCGGTTCATCTTTTTGGGCCCGGGAAATTGGATTGTTGGGCCCATGGACCGTTTTAACCCTAGAACATCCTAAAATCAATTAAAATTGACCAAGCGCGTTAAAATTGGATTTTAACTGTTTATGTGCAATTCGCATGGTGATTGGATATGGCCTTAGGATGTGGTTTGATGTGGATGTTTAATTTTGTGGTTTGGTTTTACGGCCTGCGAGCTGATCAATTAATTGTAATAATTAATTAGGGTTTTATGGCCTGCGTGCCATTTTTTTTCTCTCAACTTGTGAGATTTATTTTATTTAGTATAGAAGTTAGCTAGTGCTAGATAAAAGTATATTGTTAGCCAAGATTGAAGAAAAGAAGCCCAAAGCCAAAGGAGCCACAAAAGATGGAACATGGAGCATGGAGCATTCCACATGACTATGAAGGATGGACCAAAAGGATCAAGACGCATGGAGATGTGTTTGTTTTAGGGTTCATAGATAATTCCATTGGCTTGGAATTATCTTAGTCTAGAAAAGGCCATATCCACATCACGTTTAATTTTTGTTTTGTGGTTGTTTACTTTATTGTCTTATTATTGTGTGGTTGGTGTATGGATGATGCATGCAATTAGGATAATAGATAATTAGACAACCCGGATCTATTATTTGGAGTTGTGCCCAAACTCAAATAGATAGATTAGTTGATTTTTATCAACAAAACAATTAAAATTGAATTTAAAATCCCTCAAAATTCAAATATTGTGTTCTTGCCTTCTTTTTGTTTAAACACTCATGATCATCATTATTTATCAAGTTCGTGCGTGCCAAAGCAGGGCGACTTGGTTCATAATGATGGAATGCGATGGCACGTAACAATGTGCAATTGTTTAAATAAGAGGTTGAACACAAGTAGGGTATTAATGTGATTAAGAAACCTAGAGGCAATCAATTGGAATTATCCATAAGGATGGTAAATAAGGAGTTATTTGCCCAATTGAACCAAGAGTTGCATAAGGGATGCAATTGGAATTGTTCCTACCAAAAGTAGTCAAATTATGGGTGACTTGCCAAAGCAATCTCATAAGGAGATGAAACATGGATCTTGGCCCACTAGAAAAAATAAGAATATTTTCCGCATTAATATCTTGAGGGTTATTAATCCGTAGTAAAATAGTGGGAGCTATATTTAACAAATTAAATCCTTGTTGAATATAGTTAAAACGTCACAAACTTTGCATAATCCTGTAGGTGTTAAATACCCATGGCATTAAACAAATAAAAACGCGATTTTATCTTTTTCTAGACTGGTATAAAATTGAGAATTGTTCTCAAATTAAAAGAGAAATTGTTGTACTTCGTAGAACATAAAGTTCTCTTCCACCGAAAACCAAAACACACTAAAACCTATGAAAGGAACACCAAAGAATGGTTCTTTGGTTATGACTTGCCCCATGTTAGCTGCCATGAACTCTGAGCTTTGAAAGCAAGAAGAGAGACATGGAGAAGTATGATATGATCATACATTGAAAGAAGCTCTTTCAAAAGAGCGAGCTAAACATGAAAGGTTTGAAGTGATGCTCCACTTTGGGTTATGCAAATATACTAATTCAATATGATTGAAACATTAGTGAATATGCATTATCTATGAGATAGATTAAGAATAAACCGTTATTCACCCAAGTGGACCAATAATTGCATTGGATGCAATTATAGTTTTGTTTTAAAGTTGATTTACTCAATATGATTGAAAAATTCACTAAACAAAACACTCATAATGGGCATGGGCAAAGCTGTTAATGGTTAACGGCATGGGTAAGGGCAAATTGTTTGCACCAACCCCATTGGTATAAAGTAAACCTGTTGCTAAAACCAAGTTGCCTTGGAGTCCCATAGGTGGTGTAGAGGAAGAGAGGCTACCCAAAGTACCTGGAAGTAAGTAATAAAGGAATTATGAATTCCAATATAGGTATTTTGTTATAGAAATCAATGTGTCTATCTCATCATCATAAGTATATGATACTATATGAGGATCTCACATTTATGGAAGTGTGGAGGATCACAAGAGATGAAGACAATTGGATAAGGAAGAAATAATCCTACACGTGGGCTATAAAGCAAAGGGTTGCTAAATAAGCCGTAGGGAATTATTTCTACCTTTAAGAAATTGTTCATGAATTAGACAAAAACGATCATGTCCTAGCTATGAGTAGGACCATTATCATAGTTTCTTGTTTGGACAAGAAAGCTCCTTATCATAATAAAGGACAAATGTTGTTCCATTTATTATGATATGCATTATTGTAATGCAATTTTGTCTAAGTGGATTCTATATCCATGATCATGATAATTTCATCTATAACATTGATACCTAGAGGTTTGCATATAATGATATGAACTTCACTTATTTTTAGCATTATCGTTTAGGCCTCATAAATAAGATATACATATCTAGAACTCCATGTGGATGGATTTCTGGAACTCATTTGATTATTGAATCATTTGAGACGTGTAAGACTTATTAGGCAAAGATATGATCTTTTGGGAATCATACATATTGATGTATGAAGGCCGCTAAGCACAAATGCTAAAGATGGTTTTCAGTACTTCATCATATTTACTGATGGGATCAGAGAAATATGGATTTGTGTATCTTATGAAGAAACAAATCAGAATCCTTTGAATTGTTCAAAGTATTCAGGAATGAAGTAGAGAACCAGCTTGGCAAAAGTATTTAGACTCTACGATTGGATCATAGAAGAAAGTACTTGAGCCAAGAGTTTGACAAGAATCTATGGGAGTATTGGATATGATCCAAAACTCGCTCAACCTAGCACGCCACATGGGTTTGGCGTGTCTAAGAGGAGAGTTCAAACCGTGTAGGACACAGTTCGGTCCAAGATGAGTCAAACAGAACTTCCAGTCTACTTTTGGGGCTATGTTCTAATTACAGCAAATTTCGCCCTTAACCTTGTTCCATCAAAAACGGAATATGAATCACGCCATATGAGATATGGACTAGGAAGTGTCTTATTATGTCATTCATACAGATTTGGTGTTATGAATTTTATGTAAAAGAGTTTACAAAATAAACTTGAACCCAAGTCGGATAAATGTTTTGTGGGATATCCTGAAAAGGATATTATTTCTACAACCCAATTGAGAACAAACTGTTTGTTGCTCGAACCACAATGTTTCTAAGGTAGAGACTGTCTCTAAAATAAACAGTGGGAGGACAGTAGAACTTGAAAGGAGTTCAAGAACCATAATAGAACATTGATCCGTTTGATGGAACATGAGCAGGATCACAAGGTGTTGTGAAGCAACCTACTCAGAAAACACAAGAACCTCGTAGGTCAGGTAGGATATATCGAGAGACTAGAGAAATAAGGATTTCTCATAACCAGTGATATATTGCTCATCGAGATGAGCTTACAACCTATGAGATGGCCACGTGTGGCCATACTCTCAGAAATGGCTTGGAGCCATGAGATACGATATGGATTCCATGTATACCAACAAAGTATAGACTTTGGTGGAACCACCTAAAAGGTGCAAGTGGGTTATGAGGAAACCAACATGGATGGTAATATGATTACCTTTAAGGGAAAATTGGTAAGAAAGGGATTTCATACGAACTCATAGTATAGACTATGACAAAATCTTTCCCAATTATGATGCTTAAATCCATTTGTATCTTGCTTGTAGCAATCTATTTATAGATTGGATGAAGCTTCTAGGAGTTGGAATCTTCAAATTGATGATGCAATCAAAGGAGTTTGATTCCATCAAAATTGAAGATGAGACTTGTGTTTACAAGAAGGTTAGTGGGAGCACAGTTATTTTTCTGGTCTTGTATGTGGAGACATACTTAATCATTGGGAATGTTGCCCCTACTTGGCAGTCTTACGTAGATTGACTAGGGAGTTGACTTTCTAATGGTAGACTTAAGCGAAGCAACTAGTGAAGATCTATTGAGGTAGATCAAGATGGTTGTATAGCTTAGGTCATAGTACATAAATTGACAAAGGTGTTGAAATGGTTCAACGTGAAAAGAATAATGATTCTTAGCCATGTCACATGGAATTAGTCATAGGAAGGCTAATTGTCCTTCCAATTGGATTAGGAATGGACCGTATGAATTAGATTCACGAGATACGCCATGTTATGTACTAGGACAGATGTGTCATATGGTATGACACAAAGATACCAGTCAAATCCGGGTGAGAGTCACGGGATAGATTATCAAGATTATCCTTTAGTACTTGAGAAGCACTAAGGATGAATTCTTGATAAATAGATAATAATGAAGAGTTTGCTGTAAGGGGTTACAGTGATGCGAACTTCAAATCTGACAAAGAAGATTTCAGATTATAAAGTCGAGATTTGGGTTTTGCCCTAGTGGGAGCGACTGTGAGCTGGAAGGGTTCCAGGCAAGATTCAGTCACTGATTCTAACATAGAGGACTGAGTAAATTACTGCATGAGATGCACTTGCTCAGAATATTCAATATCAATCAAATTGTTGATAGAGAAGATGTGAATATATGCAAAGCACCAGCGGATGTCTCGCCTATACGCAGCGTAAGCGTGGAAGGCCGCGCTAGATCAATAGGCATATGATGCAGGAGATTGACTCTAGTGCAAGTGGGAGACTGTTGGAATTGTGCATTTGAGGAAATTAATTAATTGTGACATTTATGGATTTACGATTCATTATGTTATCGATATGGAGATATTTTAACATGAATGAAGTCCTTAGAATATAAGTGTTATATTCTTAAATATCCCTAGTCGATTATAATGATTAATAGGACAATCATCTATAGACTAGTATGGGTTGTATTGATATGGAGATATCACTGTTGGAATAGATGCCCTAGAGGCAATCTAGTTTAGTATGAATTTGTATATGGCTAGAAAATTCATTTATTATTTATTGGATATTTAATATAATGAAGTCCTTAGATTTACAATCGTGTTGTTTATCTTAAATATCCCTAGTCAAGTATAATGATTAATGGGACAATCATCTATAGACTAGTATGAGGTTGGATTGATATGGAGATATCACGATCCAACACATAGGTGTGCATTACGGAATGTTGCACTGGATTGACCCATCACCGAGAAGGCTACATTCATGTTATGTTGAGTCACAAGTGCTTCTTGGGTGCAATGGTATTGTCATCCTTAGACTTGAAGTCACTAGATATTCTAGTTGTGGATCATTGTGATCTTGGTAGCGTTAAACGCTACACCGTAACTGGGTAGTTATAAAGGCGTGTACTGGATAAAATGAGAAGCAAGCTTAGAGATCGTAGTGGAGGTAGAGAGGATTTGCCACTCCCACATAACGGGAGCAAGTATCCTAGGCCACTCGAAGGATAGTGCTTATAGAATGTCTGGCCAGACTCAAATAAATCAATATGGGATATTGATGTTATTTGCACGAATAAGGCTATCCCATAGATCGAGAAACTATGGATTGGATATACGAGTGTGACTTGTATGTCTCGTGTCCAATCCGGATATGGAGGCAAAGGGATGAGACAATTACTTGTACAAGGTTGTCTAGATGACTATTCTATTAGTTGGCTAGAATGGATGTTTTGCTAGAAACCGCTCCATATTAGCAAATAGTTGCTACCAACTAGATAGAACCTATGGGGTCACACGCTATATAGAGTTGTACTAGATTTGGGAATTAATTAATTAGATTAATTAATTAGAAGGATCACTTTGCAAACCCTTGCAAACTTAGTAGGGACTAATTTGCAAAGAAGGGACTAAATTGAATTCTAGTAGGACTAGAATAAGTCCTTTAGGTAGTTAACAAGGAGTTGTTGGACTATATAAAGGACCCTCCTTCCTTCCTTCCTTATAACTTATGCTCATTAGTGATCATAACAAGAGTGGGAGAGAACAAAGGAGAGAGTGAGCAAGCAACAAGGGCCGAACACGTCCCTTGCCGCCGCCCCCTCACCCCGTCGGCCAAAAGAGGGCCGAGCCCCTCTTTTTGTCTCGTTTTGCGTGATTCCTTCACCCTCCTCTTATTCCGGGCTAGCACCAAGGAGTTTGGGAGATCTAGGAGCAACTCTAGGCGTGGATCAACTATAGAGAACGTGACACTATTCGCGTTTGAAGTCATCAAGGAGAACCCAAAGGTGTGTTTATGATTTCTTACCTTTACTATCGTTATGCAACTAGACTTGTGATCCTTGGAGGGTTTTGCATGGTTATTTGTTTGATTATGCTTCCGTTTGCGCGATCCATGAATCAAAACCCAACAGTGGTATCAGAGCCACAGGTCATAGAGCATAAACAGAGTTTATGTGTTACATTCTTGTTTTTTTACACCTTAATTTGTTGTTTATCGCGTAAAACAAGACAAATCAAGCATGGGATGCAATTTGTCAATAATTAGATCATAACAAGACCCAATTTTGCATTGGATGCAAGAATTGGTGAGTTTGAGAAATTTTAGGATCATAGATCTAGGGTTTGGGCATCCTTGGGGAAGAAGGAGTTCTCCCAAAACAAGGAAACAACCAAACTTGGGCTCCAAGCAAGGGAGTTGTTTTGGAAACAAGAGGAGGTTCGGCCCCCTAGGGGAACGCCCCCTTGCTTGCCGCCCAAGCTTGGCCGCCCTAAGGGGTCGGGCGGCCCTAACCCACGGGCCTAGCTTGCGGGTTTTGGGCCGGGCCGGCCCTAGGGCCTTGTGGTTCACTTTATTGGGCCCGGGCAATTGGATTGTTGGGCCCATGGACCGTTTTAACCCTAGAAATCCTAAAATCAATTAAAATTGACCAAGCGCGTTAAAATTGGATTTTAACTGTTTATGTGCAAATCGCATGGTGATTGGATATGGCCTTAGGATGTGGTTAGATGTGGATGTTTAATTTTGTGTTTTGGTTTTACGGCCTGCGAGTTGATCAATTAATTGTAATAATTAATTAGGGTTTTATGGCCTGCGTGCCATTTTTTTCTCTCAACTTGTGAGATTTATTTTATTTAGTATAGATATTAGTTAGTGCTAGATAAAGTAGATTGTTAGCCAAGATTGGAGAAAAAGAAGCCCAAAGCCAAAGGAGCCACAAAAGATGGAGCATGGAGCATGGAGCATACCACATGACTATGAAGGATGGACCAAAAGATAGATGTGTTTGCTTAGGGTTCATAGATAATTCCATTGGCTTGGAATTATCTTAGTCTAGAAAAGGCCATATCCACATCACGTTTAATTTCTGTTTTGTGGTTGTTTATTTATTGTCTTATTATTTGTGTGGTTGGTGTATGGATGATGCATGCAATTAGGATAATAAGATAATTAGACAACCCGGATCTATTATTTGGAGTTGTGCCCAAACTCAAATAGATAGATTAGTTGATATTGATCAACAAAACAATTAAAATTGAATTGAAAAATCCCTCAAATTTTTAAATATTGTGTTCTTGCCTTCTCGTTATTTAAACACTCATTATCATCATTATTTATCAAGTTCGTGCGTGCCAAAGCATGGCGACTTGGTTCATAATGATGGAATGCGATGGCACGTAACAATGTGCAATTGTTTAGATAAGAGGTTGAACACAACTAGGCTATTAATTTGATTAAGAAACCTAGAGGCAATCAATTGGGATTATCCATATGGATGGATAAATAAGGAGTTATTTGCCCGGTTGAACCAAGAGTTGCATATGGGATGCAATTGGAATTGTTCCCACCTAAAAGTAGTCGAATTATGGGTGACTTGCCAAAGCAAGCTCATAAGAAGATGAAAAGATGGATCTTGGCCCACTAGAAAATATAAGGATATTTTCCGCATTAATATCTTGAGGGTTATTAATCCGTAGAAAAATAGTGGGAGCTATATTTAATAAACTAGCCATTATTAAATATAATCAAAAATTCACAAATACTAAAACTTGCGTATTTTCCTTTTTGTAGAATTCCAAATGGCAAACAACTCATCGAGTTCACAACATTCCCTACGATCTATCCTTGAGAAGGACAAGCTCTCTGGAACCAACTTTCTTGATTGGTACGGAAACTTGAGAATTGTTCTCAAGCAAGAGAAGAAACTGTACGCAATAGAGGAGCATGTTCCAGAAGGTCCAGAGAATCAGACACCTGCTGCCTTAAAGGCGCATCAAAAGCGTGTTGATGACTCTAATGATGCGGCCTGCCTAATGCTTTGCACCATGACCTCTGAGCTTCAGAAGCAACATGAGAACATGAATGCTGTCGATATGATCGAACATCTAAAGCAGCTCTTCCAAGAGCAGGCGAGGGTAGAGAGGTATGAGGTCTCAAAGGCACTGTTCAAATGTCATCTGGCAGAAGGGAATCCGGTGGGACCCCATGTACTCCGAATGATCGGGTACTTGGAGAATCTCGCCCAGCTTGGGTTCCCGGTCGGCCAAGAGTTGGCAACCGATCTCGTGTTGCAATCATTGCCCGAGAGTTATGGACAGTTCATTAGGAACTATAACATGAACGAGATCGTTAAACCACTGCCAGATTTGCTCAACATGTTGAGGACGGCTGAACAGAGCATCAACAAGGGTAAGGGCAAGGCCATTATGATGGTGCATAAAGGAAAGGGCAAAAGGTTTGCCTCTTCCTCCAAGGGCAAAAGCAAGTCAGTTGCCAAGTCCAAGGAACAAGCCCTTAAGCCTGTTGGTGGCATTGCCAAGGTCGTGACTAAGGGTGAGTGTCACTACTGCAGTCAACCTGGACACTGGAGGAGGAACTGCCCAAAATATCTGGAGGACAAGAGGCTTGGAATAGTGATTCCACCACCAACAGGTATTTTTGTTGTAGATGTCAATTTAACTGTCTCTACATCATGGGTATTAGATACTGGATGTGGATCTCATATTTGTCGAAATATGCAGGATCTAAAGAGAAGTAAAAGATTGGCTAAAGGGGAGGTAGATCTGCGCGTTGGGAATGGAGCAAAGGTTGCTGCGTTGGCCATAGGCGTGTGCGAGCTATCTCTGCCTTCAGGATTAGTTTTATAATTGAATAAATGCTATTTTGTGCCTGCTATGAGCAGAAACATTATTTCTATTTCTTGTTTGGACAAGGAAGGTTTTATTATTTCAATAAAGAACAATTGTTGTTCCTTTTATTTGAATAATATTCACTATTTGAGTGCGCAATTATTTAATGGACTTTATGTCCTTAATCTAAGCAATCCTGTCTACAACATTAATACCAAGCGGATTAAAATAAATGATTTAAATCCTGCTTATTTATGGCATTGTCGTTTAGGCCACATCAATGAGAAACGTGTATCTAGACTCCATAAGGATGGATTACTAGACTCATTTGATTTTGAATCATATGAGACATGTGAGGCTTGTTTATTGGGAAAAATGACAAAGTCCCCTTTCAATAAGAAAGGTGAGAGGACTAGTGAGCAATTGGCACTCATACATACCGATGTGTGTGGGCCATTTGCCACGCCTGCCAGGGGTGGTTATGTCTACTTCATTACATTTACTGATGATTACAGTAGATATGGATTTGTGTACCTTATGAGGGCAAATCCGAATCCTTTGAAGTGTTCAAAGAATTCAAGAATGAAGTAGAAAAGCAACTTGGCAAAAGTCTCAAGGCTCTACGATCGGATCGTGGAGGAGAATACTTGAGCCAAGAGTTTGACGACTATCTTAGAGAGTGTGGGATTGTGTCCCAACTCACCCCACCCGGAACGCCACAATGGAATGGCGTGTCCGAGAGGAGGAATCGAACCCTATTGGATATGGTTCGGTCTATGATGTGTCAAACCGATCTTCCATTATCATTTTGGGGCTACGCTCTATTAAGTGCAGCTTTCACCATTAACCGTGTTCCATCTAAATCAGTCATGAAGACACCATATGAGATGTGGAGTGGGAGGCGTCCCACACTGTCGTTCATGAGGATTTGGGGCTGCGATGTCTATGTAAAACGTTTACAATCAGACAAGCTAGGGCATAAATCGGATAAGTGTAAATTTGTGGGGTACCCTAAGGAAACTAAGGGATACTACTTCTACAATCCAACCGAGAACAAAGTGTTTGTTGCTCGGACCGGCGTGTTTCTAGAAAGAGAGTTTGTCTCTAAAGAAGCAAGTGGGAGGAATGTAGAACTTGAAGAGGTTCAAGAACCACAAATCACTGAACCGATTATGGAACATGAACAGGAATCACAAGCAGTTGTGGAGCCACCTGTTCAGGTAACACAAGAGCTTCGTAGATCTAGTAGAGTGCGCCAGGAACCCGAGAGGTACGGACTTCTCGTAACTGATTCTGGTGACACGATGCTCATATATGATGAGCCTACTACCTATGAGGAGGCCATGAGTTGCCCAGACTCGCAGAAGTGGCTTGAAGCCATGAGATCCGAGATGGAATCCATGTATACCAACAAAGTATGGACTTTGGTGGAACCACCCGATGGGGCGCGGCCCATAGGGTGCAAGTGGGTCTTCAAGAAGAAAATCGACATGGATGGTAATGTGATTACCTATAAGGGCCGATTGGTGGCTAAAGGATTCAGACAGATTCATGGTATTGACTATGATGAAACCTTTTCACCAGTCACTATGACCAAGTCCATCCGAATCCTACTTGCAATTGCAGCATACTACGACTATGAGATTTGGCAGATGGATGTCAAAACAGCATTCCTTTATGGGAATCTCCTCGAGGACGTGTATATGATACAGCCGGAGGGTTTTGAGGATCCAAAGCAAGCCAACAAAGTCTGTAAGCTGCAACGATCCATTTATGGATTGAAGCAAGCTTCTAGGAGTTGGAATCGACGTTTTGATGAAGTGGTCAAAGAGTTTGGCTTCATCAGAAACGAAGATGAGTCTTGTGTCTACAAGAAGGTTAGTGGGAGCTCTGTAGCTTTTCTGGTCTTGTATGTGGATGAATACTACTCATTGGAAACGACATTCCCATGCTGCAATCTGTGAAAGATTGGCTACGAAAGTGTTTCTCAATGAAGGACTTAGGGGAAGCAGCCTATATACTCGGTATAAAGATCTATAGAGATAGATCTAAAAGGTTGCTAGGCCTAAGTCAAAGTACATATATTGACAAGGTGTTGAAGCGTTTCAACATGCACGATTCCAAGAAGGGATTCTTGCCCATGTCACATGGAATCACTCTTTCGAAGAGTGGTTGTCCTTCCAATGAGATTGAGAAGGAACGCATGAGTAGGATTCCCTATGCCTCGGCCATAGGATCTATCATGAACGCCATGTTATGTACTAGACCAGATGTGTCATATGCCTTGAGTATGACAAGCAGATACCAATCCAATCCGGGTGAGAGTCACTGGATTGCTGTCAAGAACATCCTAAAGTACTTGAGAAGAACTAAGGATGCTTTCTTGATGTTTGGCGGTGAGGAAGAGTTGCGTGTAAGGGGTTACACTGATGCAAGCTTCCAAACTGACAGAGATGACTTTAGGTCACAGTCGGGATATGTGTTTTGCCTGAATGGAGCAGAGGTGAGCTGGAAGAGTTCCAAGCAAGAGACGGTAGCTGATTCTACAACAGAGGCTGAGTACATTGCTGCAAATGGTGCAGCAAAGGAGGCTGTTTGGATCAGAAAGTTTGTTTCTGAACTTGATGTGGTCCCTAGCATTGCGGATCCAGTGGAGTTGTTCTGTGACAACACTGGGGCGATCGCGCAAATAAAGGAACCCAGATCGCACCAGAAGTCCAATCACGTGCTCAGGAAGTTTCATCTGATTCGAGATATTATCGATAGAGGAGACGTTCGGATATGCAAGATTCCTACAGATGATAATCTGTCAGACCCGCTTACGAAGCCTCTCACGCAGTGGAAGCATGAAGGGCACACTAGGAGTATGGGCATACGAGATGCGCCAGATTGGCTCTAGTGCAAGTGGGAGACTGTTGGAATAGATGCCCTAGAGGCAATCTAGTTTAGTATGAATTTGTATATGGCTAGAAAATTCATTTATTATTTATTGGATATTTAATATAATGAAGTCCTTAGATTTACAATCGTGTTGTTTATCTTAAATATTCCTAGTCAAGTATAATGATTAATGGGACAATCATCTATAGACTAGTATGAGGTTGGATTGATATGGAGATATCACGATCCAACACATAGGTGTGCATTACGGAATGTTGCACTGGATTGACCCATCACCGAGAAGGCTACATACATGTTATGTTGAGTCACAAGTGCTTCTCAGGTGCAATGGTATTTTCATCCTTAGACTTGAAGTCACTAGATATTCTAGTTGTGGATCATTGTGATCTTGGTAGCGTTAAACGCTACACCGTAACTGGGTAGTTATAAAGGCGTGTACTAGATACAATGAGAAGCAAGCTTAGAGATCGTAGTGGACGTAGAGAGGATTTGCCCCTCCCACATAACGGGAGCAAGTATCCTAGGCCACTCGAAGGATAGTGCTTATAGAATGTCTGGCCAGACTCAAATAAATCAATATGGGATATTGATGTTATTTGCACGAATAAGGCTATCCCATAGATCGAGAAACTATGGATTGGATATACGAGTGTGACTTGTATGTCTCGTGTCCAATCCGGATATGGAGGAAAAGGGATGAGACAATTACTTGTACAAGGTTGTCTAGATGACTATTCTATTAGTTGGCTAGAATGGATGTTTTGCTAGAAACCGCTCCATATTAGCAAATAGTTGCTACCAACTAGATAGAACCTATGGGGTCACACGCTATATAGAGTTGTACTAGATTTGGGAATTAATTAATTTGATTAATTAATTAGAAGGATCACTTTGCAAACCCTTGCAAACTTAGTAGGGACTAATTTGCAAGGAAGGGACTAAATTGAATTCTAGTAGGACTAGAATAAGTCCTTTAGGTAGTTAACAAGGAGTTCTTGGACTATATAAAGGACCCTCCTTCCTTCCTTCCTTCCTTATAACTTTTGCTCATTGGTGATCATAACAAGAGTGGGAGAGAACAAAGGAGAGAGACAGCAAGCAACAAGGGTCGAACCCGTCCCTTGCCGCCGCCCCCTCACCCCGTCGGCCAAAAGAGGGCCGAGCCCCTCTTTTTGTCTCGTTTTGCGTGATTCCTTCACCCTCCTCTTATTCCGGGCTAGCACCAAGGAGTTTGGGAGATCTAGGAGCAACTCTAGGCGTGGGTCAACTATAGAGAACGTTACACTATTCGCGTTTGAAGTCATCAAGGAGAACCCAAAGGTGTGTTTATGATTTCTTACCTTTACTATCGTTATGCATCTAGACTTGTGATCCATGGAGGGTTTTGCATGGTTATTTGTTTGATTATGCTTCCGTTTGCGCGATCCATGAATCAAAACCCTACAGATATCACGATCCAACACATAGGTGTGCATTACGGAATGTTGCACTGGGTTGACCCATCTCCGAGAAGGCTACATACACGTTATGTTAAGTCACAAGCGCTTCTCGCGGTGCAACGGTATTGTTATCCTTAGACTTGAAGTCACTAGATATTCTAGTTGTGGATTATTGTGATTTTGGTAGCGTCAAACGCTACACCGTAACTGGGTAGTTATAAAGGCGTGTACTGGATACAATAAGAAGCAAGCTTAGAGATTTGAGTGGACGTAGATAGAATTTGTCCCTCCCACATAACGGGAGCAAATATCCTAGGCCACTCGAGGGATAGTGCTTATAAAATGTCTGGCCAGACTCAAATAAATCAATATGGGATATTGATGTTATTTGCACGAATAAGGCTAATCCCCATATCGAGAAACTATGGATTGGACATACGAGTGTGACATGTATGTCTCGTGTCCAATCCGGATATTGGGACAAAGGGATGAGACAATTACTTGCACAAGGTTTGTCATGATGACTATTCTATTTGTTGGCTAGAATGGATGTCTTGCTAGAGGCCGCTCCATATGAGTAAATTGTTACTACCAACTAAATAGAACCTATGGGGTCACACGCCATATAGGGGTGAACTAGACATGGGAAATAATTAATTAATATTATTAATTAAATAGAAGGATCAAATCGCAACAACTTGCTAACTTAGTAGGACTAATATGCAAGTTGGACTAATTCATGTAGAGACATGATTAGGATTAATTTGAAAATAGAACTAATCCATGTATTGACATGATAAGGACTATTTTGCAAAAGGGACTAATCCGAACTTGAGTAGGATTATTGAGGGGTTCTTTATGTAGTAGGACAAGGAGTTGTTGGACTATATAAAGAACACTCCTAGCTTATTTTTCTCTCTACACAACACACATCTATATGATAGAAGAAAGGAGAGAGAACAAAGCAAGGAGAGAGCAAGCCCCAAAAGGCCGAACCCCCTTGGGGATTGCCGCCCCCCTACCCGTCGGCCTAAAGGGTGCCGCCCCACCTTTGGCACTCCATTGTTGGCGATTCCTTCTTCCTCCTCCATTCTTCCTAGCTAGCACAAGGGAATTGGAGGGTCTAGATCTCACCTCTAGGTGTGGATCAACCGTAGAGACGTGACACTATTCGCGTTTGAAGTCATCAAAGGAGAACCCTAAGGTGTGTTTATGATTTCTAACCCTTACCATCGTTATGTCTCTTGACTTGTGATCCTTGGAGGGTTTTGCATGGTTAATTATTGTTTCCGTTGCGCATCCATGAATCAAAACCCTACAGTCGTTAGATTACAATTGTGTTGTTTATCTTAAATATCCCTAGTCCATTATATTGATTAACAGGACGATCAACTATATACTAGTATGTGGGTAGATTAATAGAGAGATATCAAGTCTTACACATGGCTATGAATTATGAGTAATGGCATACTGGATAGACCCACCATGTGAAGGCTACATTAGATAATGTCAACGTCACAAGTGCTTCTCGTAGTTTTAATGGTGTTGTAATCCTTAGACTTTAAGTCACTGGGTACTCTAGTTGTGAACTATCATGCTTTGATATTATCAAACGTTACACCGTAAGTGGGTAATTATAAAGATAACTATCGGGTATGATAGGAAGAAAGCTTAGAGATATAAGTGATGTAGATATGATTTATCCCTCCTACATAATAGGTGTAAATATCCACGACCACTCGAGGGGTGGAGCTTATGGAATGTCTGGCCAGACTCAGATAAATCAATATGGAGATATTGATGTTATCTCAATGGATAAGCCTATTCCCAGCATCGAGAAACTATGGATTGGATATACGAGTGTGACAATTATGTCTCGTTTCCAATCCGGATATAGAGACAAAGGGATAACACAACACGGTAACATTGGGCACAAGGTTTTTCGGGATCACTGACTATTTCTATTAGTAGGGTGGCATAGTTTTGTTTCTAGACACCGCTCTATGTTTGTAATAGTTACTACCAACTAAGTAGAAACCTATGGGGTCACACACCATATGGATTAAACTGAATATGGGTATTAATTAGTTGGACTAATTAATATAATGATCATAACGCAACCACAAGCACACTTAGTGGGACTAGTTTGCAAGTGGAATAATCCATTCAAGGGCATGATTAGTATTGGGGTAATTATGTAGTTAATAAAGAGTTATTAACTATATAAAGGAACTCTAGCTTGTTATGTTCTCAACACAAGTCATTATTGAGAGAACATAACAAAGCAAGGAGAGAGAGACAAGTTGGGAAGTCGAAACCACCCAACCCGTCCCCCTACCCGATGTCGTCGCTCCCCCTAGGCGCGACCCTGCCTCGGCTTGCGTGATTCAAAGCCTCCTTCCGTTTCTAGCACTACACGGTGGGAAGGATTCCATTTGAAGATCCAATGTGTGGATACTCATAGAGCCGAAGACACGATTCTTCGTATGATCACATAAACTAAGGTTCACATGTTTCTACCCTAATCATGTTATAATTGCTTTCCTGTGATCCTTGGAGGGGTTTGAGCAGGATTAATTTTCGTTAATCTGCTGCGTAACCTGCATCAAAACCCTACAGTGGTATCAGAGCTTGGTCGTAGCGCATAACATGATATTATGTGTTTTTTTTAGTTTTACACCATACCTGTTAATTTTATGTGTAAACTAAAATTGGTATATAGATGCAATATGAATATGATGCACATATGATATGTCAATTGGGTTCTTGAAAAACTAGGGTTCATGGGCACAAAATTGGGGAAAAGGGGTTTTTCCCAATTATGGAAACAACTAGACTTGGGGAACAAGGAAAGAAGGAGGAAGGAGACTAGGGCCGAAACCCTAGCCGTCCTCCCCTCTCTGCCTTGTCGCCCAAGAAAGACCACGACCACATGGTCGAACCGACCTAGGCGCACGATCCGACCGTGTAGCCTATATATGGTCGGCGGCCTAGTGTCTTGTGGCGGTCTTTTGGGGCTCGGCCAAGCTTGTTGGTGGGCCTCTTGGACTCTTTTGACCCTAGTTACCCAGTTAACAAATAAAATTGAACAAGCGCGTTAAAAATTGGTTTTAACTGTATTATGTGCTTTGTTGCATGGTGGATGGATATGGCCTAGATTGTGGATGTTTATTTTGTGGTTTTGTTTATGGTCTGCGAGCTGGTCAAATTAATGTAATGGTTAATTTTACGGCCTGAGAGCTGATCATCTTCTCAACATGTGAGGTTTTTTTTATTTATTTTATTTAGATTCTAGCTATAATTAGATAATTAGACGATAGACACAGTGGAGAAAAGACCAAAGAACCAAGGAGCCACAAAGATGATGGATAAACTCGCACACCTAGGATGTGTGGCTATGGTAGAGGCACATGGTGATGAGCTTGTCACTTTAGGTCATACAGATATTATCATTGGCTTGGTAATATCTTAGTCTTAGGGGCCATATCCATGCCACGTTTTTTATTTATTTTTTGGATGTTCATTATTTATGTTTTGTTATTTATTTTTTGTATGGTTGATACAAGCAAAAAGGTAACAAGATTATCATAAACAAGAATGGTCTTTTATTGTGGATTTCCAAATCCAAATAATTAGATCATGTCGACGGGATCAACAAAACAAATGAAGTAATGACATTTAAATCCCTCAAAGGAAATATTACGTTTTGCCTTCTCTTATTTTGACAACATTCATGTTCAGGGTTTATTAATTTCGGTTTTTGCCAAAGCAAGGTGATTTTAATTTAACATGGTGTGATGCGGCGACACAAGCAAGTAAAGTGTGGTTGTTGAAATAAGAGGTTACATGTAACTAAGTAGTTTCAATTGGATTGATGACTTAGAGGCATGGCAATTGGGATTATCTATGAGATAGATAGATAAATAAGGAGTTTTTTCCCTAGTTGCACCAAGAGTTGAATAAGGATGCAATTGGAAGGATGTTCCTACCTAAATAACTAATTCTTGGGTGACTTGCCAAAGCAAGCTCAAGAAGAAGTGAAATATGGATCTTGGTCCCACAAGAAAATATATATGATATTTTCAGCATTAATGGGGAGGGCTATTAATCCGAAAAAAAATAGTGGGAGCTATATTTGATAATCTATCAATTATTGAATGTAGTTAATTGTTCAAAATACTAAAATTTCATATTTCTCATTTTGTAGAATTCCAAATGGAAAACAGCAATCAAACATCGACACCATCCATGCGTTCTGTCCTTGAGAAGGACAAGTTGTCAGGGAACAACTTCCTCGACTGGTACAGAAAATTAAGGATTGTCCTTAAGCAAGAAAAGAATTTGTACATCTTAGATGAACCTGTTCCAGCGCCACCATCTGAGGATGTTTTCGAAGTTGTCGTAAGGGCACATCAAAAGATTGTGGACCACAATAATGATGTGACCTGTCTCATGTTGTGCACCATGAGCTCTGAGCTTCAGAAGCAACATGAGAACATGGAGGCATAGGATATGATCGTACATTTGAGGCATCTCTTCCATGAGCAGGCCCGACATGAGAGGTACAAAGTATCCGAAGCACTTTTAAGTTTAGTCTCGCAGAGGGGAACCCAGTCGGGCCTCATGTACTCCGTATGATCGGATACATAGAGAATCTCGAAAGGTTAGGTTTCCCGTTCGGCCAAGAGTTGGCCACTGATCTCATCCTGCAATCGTTGCTGGATAGTTATAGCCATTTCATTATGAACTATAACATGAATGACATCAACAAAGACTCTGTCAGACTTGCTCAATATGGTGAGGACCGCTGAACAGAGTATTAACAAGGGAAAAGGCAAGGCTATAATGATGGTCAATAAGAGGAAGAGCAAGTCTGTTGCTTCTACCTCCAAATGATAGATCAAGAAAGTTGCGAAATCTAAGGAAACTGCCTTGAAGCACGGTGGAGGCATGACTAAGGGTGATTGTCACTACTGTAGCCAGCCTGGAAACTAGAAGAGGAATTGCCCCAAGTATCTGGAAGACAAAAGGATTGGAATAGTGATTCCACCACCAGCATGTATTTTTGTTATAGATGTCAATCTTTCTATTTCTTCATCTTGGGTATTGGATACTGGATGTGGATCTCACATTTGTTGAAATGTGCAGGATTTGAAAAGTAGAAGATTGTCTAAAGGGGAGATAGAGTTGCGCGTCCGGAATGGAGAAAGGGTTGTTGCATTAGCTATAGGCGTGTTCGAGTTATCTCTGCCTTCAAGGCTTATTTTATAATTAGACAATTGCTATTATGTGTCTGGTATGAGCATAAATTATTTCTATTTCTTGTTTGGACAAGAAAGGTTTTACTATTTCAATAAAGAACAATAGTTTTTCCATTTATTTTGATAGTATCCACTATTGTAGTGGGTATTTGTCTAATGGATGGTATATCCTTGATCTAAGTAATCACATCTATAACATTAATACTAAGAGGACTAGTGAGTTTTTCCATTTATTTTGATAGTATCCACTATTAAGACATGTGAATCTTGTTTGATGGGAAAAATGACAAAGTCCCCTTTCAATAATAAAGGTGAGAGGACTAGTGAGTTATGTCTACTTCATTACATTACTGACGAAGTCCCCTTTCAATAACAAAGTCCCCTTTCAATAATAAAGGTGAGAGGACTAGGGAAACATGTGGACCGTTTCCCACACCCGCCAGAGGTGGTTATGTCTACTTCATTACATTACTGACGATTTCAGTAGATATAGATTTGTGTACCTTATGAAGGCCAATCTGAATCCTTTGAATTGTTAAAAGAATTCAAGTAGAGAAGCAACTTGGCAAAATTATCAAGGCTCTACAATCGGATTATGGAGGAGAATACTTAGGCCAAGAGTTTGACGACTATCTTAGAGAGTGGGATCTTGTCCCAACTCACTCCACCCGGAACGCCACAATAGAATGGCGTGTTCGAGAGGAGGAATCGCACCTTGTTGGACATGGTGCGGTATATGATGTGTCAAACGGATATTTCGATATACTTTTGGGGACATGCTCTAATGACAGTTGCTTTTACCATTAACCGTGTTCCATCCAAATCGGTCATGAAGACACCATATGAGATATGGACTGGGAGGCGTCCCATAGTGTCGTTTATGATGATTTTGGGGTTGCGACGTCTATGTAAAATGTTGAAATAGTGACAAGCTCGGAACCAAGTCAGATAAGTGTAAGTTTGTGGGATATCCTAAAGAAACTAATGGATATTACTTTTACAACCTAGCCGAGAACAAAGTGTTTGTTGCTCAGAATACGTGTTCCTAGAAAGAGAGTTCATCTCAAAAGGAACCAGTGGGAGGACTGTAGAACTTGAAGAAATTCAAGAACCACAAAGCACTGATTTGACAATGGAACATGAACAAGAAACACAAACGGTTGTGGTGCAACCTATTCAAGTAACACAAGAACTCCGTAGGTCGAGTAGGGTACATCATGAACCCAGAGAGGTATGGACTTCTCGTGACTGAGCCCGGTGACGTATTATTACTCATAGGAGATGAGCCTACTACCTATGGAGAGGCCATGAAAGGTCCAGACTCAAAGAAATGGCTTGAGGCCATGAGATCCAAAATTGAATCCATGTATTCCAACCAAGGGTGCAAGTCGGTCTTCAAGAAGAAGACTGACATAAACAACCCATAGCGTGCAAGTGGGTCTTCAAGAAGAAGACTAACATGGATGGAAATTTAGTTGCCTATAAAGGCCGACTGGTGGCTAAAGGATTCAGACAGATTTATGGTATTGACTATGATGAAACCTTTTCTCCAGTCTGGATGACCAAGTTCATTCGAATCCTACTTGCGATTGCAGCTTACTACGACTACGAGATTTGGCAGATGGATGTCAAAACAGCATTTCTGTATGGAAACCTCCTCAAGGATGTGTATATGACACAACCTGAGCGTTTTGAGGATCCATAGCATGCAAATAAGGTCTGTAAGCTACAACGATCCATATATGGATTGAAGCAAGCTTATAGGAGTTGGAATCGATGTTTTGATGACGCGATCAAAGAGTTTGGCTCCATCAAGAACGAAGATGAGCATTGTGTTCACAAGAAGGTTAGTGGGAGTTCTGTTGTATTTCTCGTTTTGTATGTGGATGACATACTACTCTTTGGAAACAAAATTCCTATGTTGCAATCTGTCAAAGATTGGCTAGGAAAGTGTTTCATAATAAAGGACTCAGGGGATGCAGCTTATATACTGGGTATCAAGATTTATAGGGATATATCGAGGAAGTTGCTCAGCCTAAGACAAAGTACATATATAGACAAGGTGTTTAAATGGTTCAACTTGGAAGAATCAAAGAAAGGATTCTTTCCCATGTCGCATGGAATCACCCTTTCTAAGGATGATTGTCTTTCCAATTAGATTGAGAAGCACTGCATGAGTAAGAACCCATATGCGTCGACCATAGGATCCATCATGTATGCCATGTTGTGTACTAGACCAGACGTTTCATACGCATTGAGTATGGCAAGCATATATCAGCCCAATCCGGTTGAGAATCACTGGATTGCTGTCAAGAACATTCTTAAGTACTTGAGAAGAACTAAGGATGCGTTCTTGATATTTGGAGGTAAGGAAGAGCTGAGTGTAACTGGTTACACTGACGCAAGCTTCCAAACCAACGTAGACGACTATAGATCGCAGTTTGGTTATGTGTTCTGCCTAATGGAAGAGCTGTGAGATGGAAGAGTTCCAAGCAAGAGACAACTACTGATTCTACAACTGAAGTTGAGTACATTGCTGCTTCAGGCGCAGCAAAGGAGGCTGTTCGGGTAAAGCAGTTTATCGCTGAGATTGGGGTGGTTCCTAGCATTGTGGATCCCATTTCGTTGTATTGTGACAACAATGGGGCGATCGCACAAGCGAAGGAACCCCTGTCACACCAGAGGACAAAGCATGTACTTAGGAGATTCAATCAAGTTCGAGAGATAGTCGATCGAGGAGATGTGAAGATATGCAAGATTCCAACATATGATAATTCGTCATATCTTCTCACAAAGTCGGTGGTTCAGCGAAAGCATGAAGGGCACACTAGGGCAATAGGCATACGGGATGCACTAGTTTGGCTCTAGTGCAAGTGGGAGACTGTTGGTTTTGTATGCCCTAGATGCTATGTTTCTGCTCATAGCAGGCACATAATAGAAATTGTCTAATTCTAAAATAAGTCTAGAAGACTAAGATAGCTCATAAACGCCTACGGCTAATGTTGGTTTTGGATGCCCTAGAGGCAATCTGTTTAGTATGAACTTTATTTGATAGAATATATCATTGTATTATTTATAAAGATATTTAATATAATGAAGTCCTTAGATTAAAATTGTGTTGTTTATCTTAAATATCCATAGTCCATTATATTGATTAACAGGACGATCAATTATAGACTAGTATGTGGGTAGATTGATATGGAGATATCAAGTCAAACACATGGGTATGCATTATGAGTAATGGCATACTGGATAGACCCACCACGAGAAGGCTACATTAGATTATGTCAGCACACAAGCGCTTCTCGTAGTGCTAATGGTGTTATAATCCTTAGACTTGAAACCACTGGATACTCTAGTTGTGAAATATCATTTTATGATATTATCAAACGTTACACCGTAACTGGGTAATTATAAAGATAGCTATCGGGCATGATATGAAGCAAGCTTAGAGATGGCAGTAATGTAGATAGTATTTGTCCTTCCTGCATGATAGGGGTAAATAACCACGACCACTCGAGGGGTAGAGAGCTTATGGAATGTCAGTCCAGACTCAGATAAATCAATATGGAGATATTGATGTTATCTGCATGGATAAGCCGATTCCCAGGATCGAGAAACTATGGATTGGATATATGAGTATGACAATTATTTCTCGTGTCGAATCCGGATATAAAGACAAAGGGATAACACAAAACGATAACATTGGGCACAAGGTTTGTCAGGATCACTGACTCTTTCTATTAGTTGGGTGGCATAGATGTGTAGCTTGACACCGCTCTATGTTTGTAATAGTTACTACCAACTAAGTAGAAACCTATGGGGTCACACACCATATGGATTAAACTGGATATAGGTATTAATTAGTTGGACTAATTAATAAAATGATCATAACGCAACCACAAGCAAAGTTACTAGTTTGCAAGTGGACTAATCCATGTAAGGACATGATTAGTATTGGGGCAATTATGTAGTTAATAAAGAGTTATTAACTATATTAGGGAACTCTAGCTTGTTATTTTCACAATACAAGTCATTATTACGAGAACATAACAAAGCAATGAGAGAGAGAAATGTTGGGAAGCCGAAACCACCCAACTCGTCCCCCTACCCGACGCCGTCGGCCCCCCTAGGCGCGGCCCTGCCTCGATTTGCGTGATTCTTTGCCTCCTTCCGTTTCTAGCACTACACGGTCGGAAGGATTCCAATTGAAGATCCAAGGTGTGGATACTCGTAGAGACGAAGACAAAATTCTTCGTAGTGATCACACAAACTTAGGTACACATTTCTACCTGAATCATGTTATGATTGCTTGCATGCGATCCTTTGAAGGATTTAAGCATGATTAATTTTTGTTATTCCGCCGCGCAACCTGCATCAAAACCCTACAGCTAATGCAGCAAGTCTTGCTACATTCCAAACACCCAAGTCTATCACCCCTTTGCCCAATCTTCTACTTCTCTTTAGATGATGCACATTTCGAAAACTTTGAGATCCACATCAAGTATCCAATACCCAAGATGAAGAGATACATAAATTGACATCTATAAAAAAAATACCTGGTGGTGGTGGAATCACTATTCCAAGCCTTTTATCCTCTAGATACTTGGGTAGTTCCTTTTCCATTGACCAGGCTGACTAGAGTAGTGACATTCACCCTTAGTCACACCTCTAGCAGGCTTTAAGGAAGCTTCCTTTGATTTTGAAACTTTCTTGCTCTTTCATTTGGAGGTAGGAGCAACTTGCTTGCCCTTCTTTTTATTTACCATCATTATGGACTTGTCTTTGCCTTTGTTAATGCTCTGTTCAGCGTTCCTCAACATATTGAGCAGGTCTGGCAGAGGTTTGTTGATCTCATTCATGCTATAATTCATGATGAACTGGCTATAATTATCTGAAAACGATTGCAGGATGAGATCTGTGGCCAACTCTTGGCCGAACGGGAAGCCTAACCTCTCGAGATTCTCCATTTACCCGATCATGTGGAGTACATGAGGCCCGACTGGGTTCCCCTCTGCAAGACTACACTTGAACAGTGCTTTAGATACTTTATACCGCTCATGTCTTGCCTGCTCTTGGAAGAGCTATCTCAAATGTACGATCATATCGTACGCCTCCATATTCTAATGTTGCTTCTGAAGCTCAGAGTTCATGTTGAAAAGAATGAGACAAGTCACATCATTAGAATCATTCACATGTTTCTGATGTGCTCTCAAGGTAGCTAGAACAGCATTATCGGCTGGTGGTGCTGGAATATGATTGTCCAAGGCGTACTGCTTCTTTTCTTGCTTGAGAATAATTCTCAAGTTTCTGTACCAGTCAAGAAAATTTGTTCTAGATAACTTGTCCTTCTCAAGGACAGATCATAGGGATGAAGTCGATGCATGTTGATTGTTTAACGCGCTTGGTCAAACCATAAACCACAAAACAAACATCCACAACCTAGGCCATATCCATCAATCATGCAATAAAGTACATAATACAGTTAAAATCCAATTTTAACGCGCTTGGTCAATTTTAGTTGAATTTGAATTTTCTAGGGTGAAAACAGTCCAAGGGGCCCTCCAACCTATTGGCCGAACGCATTGGAGTGCTAGGTCGGGCCAAACCGGTCGGTCGTAGCCCGCGCGGTCCAACTGGCAGCTAGGCAGAGCCGGCTAGGCCGCGTCCCAAGCTTGGCGTGCAAGGAAGGAAGGACGGACGGCCCTGGGGTTGTTTCCAAAACTCCTTCCTCCTTTCCTTGTGTGCTTATTTCCAGTTGATGAGAAAAACGCATTTTCCCAATTCTGCCCAAACTCTAGCTTTTCAAAACCCAAAAACTCACACCATATGTGAACGAAATTTGCCAAATTTTATACGATATGTAAAATTGGAACAATCTCTATTGAATCATTTTCAATTTGCATCATATGATGGAAAAAACAATTTGCATCATATTCTTAACTTCAGTTCTTCGTAAAAAAGTGTAATAACAGTGAAAAATTGAAAAACGGTAACACATCGAATCATGTTATGTGCTAAAACATGTGTCTCTAATACCACTGTAGGGTTTTCATGCAGGTAACACAACGAAATAACAATAAATCAATCTTTCTCAAAGCTCTCCACGAATCACAGGCAAGCTTTTCATTACATGATGAAAGAAGAGAATTGTGTACCTTAATTTGTGTGATCACTACGAATAATTATGTCTTCATCTCTACCAGTATCCACACATTGGGTTAATAGCTGGAATCCTTCTCCACGTGTAGTGCTAGCAACGGAAGAAGGATGGAAGAGATCACGCAAAACGGAGCAGCGGAGCCGCGCCATAAGGAGTGGCCGACGGAACCTAGAGAGGACGAGTAGAGGGATTCGGCCTCCTACTAGTTCGCTCTCCTTGCTTTGTTATGTTCTCTCAATAATGACTCTCTTCAGAAAATAACAAGCTAGGATTCATTTATATAGTTAATAAATCCTTATTAACTACATATTGGCCCCAATACTAATCATGTCCACACACAAATTAGTCCACCTTGAAAACTAATCCTCTATGTTGCACGGGTGCTTCTGATTGGTCTCATACCCGACCCGGGTGCTTTGGGTGCGTTGTGGGTGATTGGGTGCTTCGTGGGTGCTTTGCGGGTGCTTTGTGGATAAGGTAGGGTAATTTTTGAAAGTTTTAGTTGAGAGGTCTTCCGAATACAACTAGAATTTAACAAAGAAACGTGCATCTATGTGAACATTTTTAAGCCTTATATTACTCATCTTTTCACAGCTAAGAACGACATGAAGAGATTATACTATTGATATAGTAACCTTGTATCTTCGAATGTGTATATAATTTTTGTTCGATTATAATAATATCCCTATTATTTTCGTTGTTATACTAGTATGATGGCATCACTAATAATCTCTATCTCTACTACTATAAAAATCTGAAGAGCTCCAAAGTGTTTACCATTTTGGAGTGTTTTCTCCGTTTTCTACATTTTTGACTTCTCCGAAAATACCCCTAACTAAATATATGATTCTCCCCCACCCCCATAACATAGTGTGTCCAATTTATGTCAATACCCTGAATTAAATACTACTTTACTCCTCTGGCTAACGTATTTACACCCTTCTATCCATCAGTTACACCCTTCTCCCTACTGCTCCTCGCCTCTTGTTGTTGTGGGTTAGTTCCATGTAAGGGTGCCAATTCGGGTCAAGCCGCCAGGTTCTGGGTCGTGTCAAGCCGTCACGGGTCGCTACCGGGTTGACCCGGTGCTGACCCAGATCCTTTATCGGTTCATACAACCCAACCCGAACCCGACCTGTTTATTAAACGGGTAACCCGACACTGACACGGGTAACCTGTTTAAAGAACGGGTCGAGTCGCATACCATTAGCTCGAATTGTGACCTGTTTTGCACATATTTAACTGAAATAACAAAGATGGAGAAGAAAACTCTACTCGTACAGAGGGGCACTTCCGAATTCCAAATTATAGCAACCTAAATAGTTGAATTCCCATTCCTAAATACTCACAAATTCACATCGCAAAATCTTATTTACACACAATAAACTAAAAAAACTCAGGTCCTTTGCACCTAACAGACGGAGATAGAGAGACCGGCAGAGATGGCTTTACATGGTCAACTGATGAAAGACCGACAGATTCTTCACAAGGCTCGGCGGATTCGACAGTTCATCATCTGTGATATATATAGAGAGAGAGAGAGATGGGGGAAGATGGATTCTTCAGATAGACAAGAGCGACAGAGGCAGAGTTTTGGAGATCCAAAAACGCATATCTGGGAAGAGGTCGCCTTCCCGTGGAGCTTATGTGCTCTTCGCAAAAGAATTGGCTATGAGGGTAGATATGGGGAAATCACTGCCAATCCACCCTCAACTTATGGGAGACCGGATTTGACCAACTAAATTGATAATTAACCTAATTAATGAGATTTACCAAAAATTCAAAAAAAACCTAACATATACTAACTCTCTCACAGTCCCACTCAAAAATCAAAACAACTCTCTCTCTCTCTCTCTCTCTCTCTCTCTCTCTCTCTCTCTCTCTCTTTCTCTCTCTCTCCCTCTCTTTCTCCAACAGAGGCCTCCCTTCTCCTCATCAAAATTATCGGCGAAGCAAGCAACAGACGCCGGCAGAAGCAAGCACCGACGCCAATGCCGCCCAGGTCCCTCACTGTCTCTGCCGCTGCACAGCTTCTTCTGCCGGCTCCTATCTTCGACAAGGACCTCGCCGGTTGGAGCCTAAACCCCGATTAATCATCCCTCCGGCGGCTAGAGTCCTGATTCATTAAACCTCGCCGGATTCATCAGACCTCGCCGGACGGAGTTCAGAATTTACAAGATCGCTCCCCGAGCTTGCAAGATCGGGTCCCGAACTTGCAAGATCGGGTCCCGAACTTGAACGATCGGGACACGATCAAGTAAATTTGACCCTCAATGTTGCTTGATCGGACCTCGATCTTGTAAGAGGGACCCGATCAAGCCAAATCGATCCTCGATCTTGCTTGATCGGACCTCGATCTTGCAAGATCTATAATCTGACAAACCCGGGACCCACTACTTGTTAAGACAAAATTGTGAAAGTTGAAGGTGGATTGACAGCCACTTAAAAGTTTTGGTGGATTGACAACTACTATTGCCACTTATAGTGTATTAGCAAATGTTCCCGTGCTCTTCGTGCGGCGTGGTTTGACTAAGGGGAGTGGGAATGGGGTTGTGAGCGAAAAGATATTTATGTTGCCATGGTAAAAACAGTAACTTAGGTTGGGTTAGGATAGGTTCAAGTTAGATTGGTCAAAAAAAGGTTTTAAGTGAGATTAGGTTATTTTTCTTTTAAATTCTGTTAGGTTTAATAATAATAATAATAATAATAATAATAATAATAATAATAATAATAATAATAATAATAATAATAATAATAATAATAATAATAATAATAATAATAATAATAATAATAATAATAATAATAATAATAATAATAATAATAATAATAATAATAATAATAATAATTACCTTAAGCGGGTTGTAGCGGGTCCGATTCAAGTTGTGCGGGTTGACCCTAACCCGACCCGTTTATTTTCGTGTCAATTTCAGATCGACCCGTTAGTGACCCGTAGCGGGTTCGCGTCGACCAAGACCCGCTAACTTCTTGTCGCTTTCGAGTCGTGTTGTCGTGTCGTGTTGAATATTCCCAGCCCTAGTTCCATGCTCCTCTCGCATCGAAGATTCAGGGGCTGCTCTCGCATAAATCGGCTTCTTTCCTTCCAGTTGGATTTTCTTATCCTCGCAGGTTATCGCATGAATCGTCTTCAAGTTTAGGGTTTTCTCATCTATAATTTCAGTTAGTAACACGGAAATCTCCACTCCCGTAGCTTTCGCTTCCCCACTGTGGATTTCTCTCTCTTTTGGATGTCGATTACCGGATTGTGCGAGTAGCAGCCATCAATCTCGGTCCAGTGGGTATTCAAAATTCGTTCTCGATTTTTTATTTTCATTGTGCTCATTCTTTGCCTCCCGTCACTTGCATCAACCAACTCGGATTTCAGTTCAGGGTCTATTGGAGGTTAGTTAAATTGGAATGTGTTCTATATTTTTTTTTGGAATCAGTTAGTTTTCCTGAATATTTCATAGTGCTTTGTGTTCTTTGAAATTGAATTGGGTTTTTAGTGTTCTCTGAAATTGATTAGGCATTTTTAAATTGCCGTGCTCTTAGAAATTAAAAAGTGTATATGCTGTAATATGAACTTGAATCCTACTACCTATATAAAAGAAGTTACGGCCAGTTTGCGTGGCAGTGGTGGTCCAATTACGTGCTGCCAATTCGGACCAAGTGCCAGCGAAATGCCTACGTAATTGTGACGTGTAGAAAAGGTCGGTTATGCCCTTGCTGACGTGGAACGGATAGGCTGTGGTTGAAGGGCGATATTGTCTTTTGAAATGTCTCTGGTTGGTCTGGGCTGTGGAGCATGAACTTCGTAGTCGGTGATCTTCTTGGTGGGACAGGTGGCGATGCTCCGAGTAGCTGTGGCTGGTCTCCGGCAATCGTTAGTGGGACAGGTGTCGAATTTTTGCCATTTATTCTTAAGAATGTGGGAGAAGGCTCTTCTGATGTTTGTGTCATTTGCTGATCTATTGTCACCAGGTTAGTTCTTTCGTCTCTCTTCGTCTCTGTGTTTTCTACGGCTTGTGGGTTTTGTTTTCGCCGGCTGCCGGAAATTGGTATGGTGGGTTGTGCGTTATCCGGTACTTGGTGTGTGTATCGGTTTGTCAGGTTCTGTAGGGTTGTTGAATTGGGTTTTTTGACTTGGGTTTTACTTTTTTCTTTTTTTTCGGGCAGTTGGTGGTTGGGGTGGGGGGGTTTATTTGGTTGATTGTGGATTGAATATTTACTCTGCCATGTGGGTTGTTGTAATACTTACCTGCATGCGTGTTTTTTATGATGATGATTAACAAATAGGTATTTCTATGTGGTTTGATTGCTTGCATGTGTGTGTTCTGGGGTTTTATTGTTGGCTAATGGTGTTATTACTGCATGTAGAAGTGTGCTATATATACGTACAGGCTTTGCATGTGGTGGTTGTAGCCAGTTGATAAGATGATGCTTGGTTAGTATGATTCACATTTGCTTACATTCAGTGTTGGTGTTTGCAGGTTGATCAGCTGTTGGTTGAGCAAGGAATTCGTTGTGATCGCTTATCTGGTATGGTCATATCTGTTAGAGTTGGCAGTGTGTGTTTTGTTCATGCCTGTTGTTTGTTGCTGAGTTTCTGATCTGGCTTGCTAGCGTGTGGGATTTGTGTCTTGCCATCCCTTTGGTTTTTTGTTTGTTTGTTTGGTTGAGTTAATTTTACCTGGTTTAATGTGTAATGCTGGCTCAGTGTCTTAAGCTGGTGCGTTTATTTTAGTAATGAGGCATCTCGGTGAGGTTGGAATCGGTATAAATCATGTGTAATCTGGATTGATGGTGCGACTGAGAATTTGCGGTGTAAATGTGGTTTGTCTACTGCTTGGTTATTTGGTATAGATTTTGTGTCTGTGATGTTGTTATCGTGGTTGAAGTTAATTGATGTTTGTGGCTTTTTGTAGTGTGTGGCCTGTAGTTTCTAAATGCCTACAGGTAGTCTTGGGAAACGTACTCGCCGGGGTTTAGTGGGGGAGGAGCTAGCACGCGGTTCAGGATTATCTGCAGAAGTTAACACTCCTGGCCCGGCTCTTCGGCCGACGGGTAGACCGCGGTTGGAAAATGCGGATGGTGGGCCTTCATCTGATCGCTTATCTGGTATGTTCATGTCTGTTAGAGTTGGCAGTGTGTGTTTAGTTTCATGCCTGTTGTTTGTTGTTGTGTTTCTGTTCTGGCTTGCTAGCGTGTGGGATCTATGTCTTGCCATCCCTTTGGTTTTTTGTTTGTTTGTTTGGTTTAGTTACTTTTACTTGGTTTAATGTGTAATGCTGGCTCAGTACCGCGGTCGGAAAATGCGAATAGTGGGCCTTCATCTGCAGGAGGTAATATGCCTGCCATAGCTCCACGGCCCTCGGGTAGACCGCGGGGGCGTATTGCGAATCCCAGCCCGTCTGTGCCCAATGCAGATGTAAGGGGCTCTGTTACCGGTTCTGTTGTCTATACCGCGATACCAGGTAGTAGTGTGCAAGCACCTAGGTATGCTTCCCCGTATCCCATGCCTGTTGGTTCCATGGCTATGAGGGGTTTTGGGCTGAATAGACCGTATGTTGGTTTTGCGGCCGGATATGGTACTGCTTTGGATGCCTATAATGGTTTACCAAATACTGTGCTGTCCTACATGCCAGCTGTGTCATCTGGGTTGCTGAATATTGCTTCAGGCGCGTCGGTTTCTTCATCGCCAGGTTCATTACAGCATCCACACACTGTCTATGTGCCTCCCGGGAATAGAGGGACCTCTGTCGTACCTCCTGCTGTATTTGTGGGTGAATGTAATAGTCGTGCTGGCGGTGCTGCTCCAGTTCCCCAACCACCCCGTTAGTCTTCTGTTCTCGATTATGGTTTCATTTGTATTTATATGTGTTTTCAGTTATGGTTTGATATCTGTTAATTGGTTTTTTATTTGGTTGTGTAGGTCAGAGGCGTACGAAAAAGTGGGAGCGGGGTGCTCCGCCCCCGCCTATGGAGCCAAGCATGCTGCCCTCTCCACGGAAATGTCCACATTGTGATGCTAAATTATTTGCGTACGAACCGGATGGCTTTTGCTGCGGTGAGGGGTGTGTAGTCCTTGCCCCCCATGAGATCCCAAATTCGTTGGCGGAGTTGCTCTTGTCCGACAATGTGACTAGCGAAGATTTTCGGAACAATATTCGTGCATACAATTGCCTGTTTTCCTTCACTTCCATGGGTGTGAAAGCTGATCCTGACACGAAGAATAAAAGCAAAGGGATATATACATTCCGTGTACAAGGGCAGATATACCACTACATTAATGATATTGATCCTGGCCAACAACCTCCTAGATATCTACAGGTTTATTTCTATGATCCAGCCTTCCAGCTGCAAAGCCGATTGAAGGCTTTTGAAAATCTTGATCCGGCTGTTATTTCATGCTTGACTGATATTCTAGAGGCCAATCCTTATAACCAGTCATTTCAGTCTATTAGTGCAAGCCCTGAATTTGCTGATTGTGATGTTCGGATTAAATGTGATCCTGGACTTGATCAGCGAACGCAAAATTTACCCACATCTGATCAGGTTGCAGCAATTTGGATTGACGATGAGTCGCGTGCTGGTAAATATGTCCGTGATATTAGGGTGAGGCATAAGGGTGGTGAAGCAAAGAGTATTCAGTATCATCTGGGTTGTTTTGATCCGCTTCAGTATCCTATCATGTTTCCTCGTGGGCAGCCTGGATGGCATTCTAGAATTTATAAAAAACCTCCGAAAAAGAAGCCACGAAAAGGTAGTTTGATGTTGTTACTTACTATGTGTGAGTTCATATTACCAGTGTCGTTGTGTGTGGTGTGTTGCTGAATAATGAGCCTCTAATTGCAGGTCCAAGTGATACGGAGTCTGACAGTGCAACTGTTAGCTGTCGTCAGTATTACTGCTACCGGTTACAGATGCGAGATATACGCCGGTCATCGATGTTGTTCTTTGGGCGTCTGCTTCAGCAGTACATGGTCGATATGTATGTGAAACTTGAGACAAGCAGGCTAGATTATGTGCGTCAGCATCAGGACACCATCCGAGCGGATCTTTACCAGGGAATACTGGACAGCATCACTGCAGGGGAAATGAACCCAAATAATGTCGGGCGTCAAGTCGTGTTGCCGCCGTCTTTTGTAGGTGGGCCCCGTGATATGAAGCGTCGTTACCAGGATGCAATGGCTTTGGTGCGTAAATACGGCAAACCTGATTACCTTGTCACGATGACATGCAATCCCAATTGGGCAGAGATTCGTGCGGAGCTTCTACCATTTGAGCAACCTCAAAACCGGCCTGATTTAGTAGCGCGAATTTTCCGGGCGAAAACAGTAGAATTCAAGCGGGATTTGATTGATAGGGAGATACTTGGCCCAATTGCTGCTTACACGTACGTGATTGAGTACCAGAAGCGGGGTCTACCACATGTGCATTTCCTACTGATTCTAAAAAAATTTGCCAAGTTAATGAGTCCTGATAGAATTGACAAGTACATATCTGCCGAAATACCTGACCCGCATGCAAATCCTCATTTACATAATGCAGTGAAGAAACATATGATGCATGGTCCATGTGGTGAGTTTAACCGACAGTGCCCTTTCATGCGACCTAAAACTGGCTGCAAGAACAAATATCCCCGGGAATTTTCAGATGTTACAAGGACTGGTGATGATGCATTCGCAGTTTATCGCCGGCAAAGAAATGGCCGAACTGTTGAGGTAAGAGGGCAAACATTGGACAACAGGTGGGTTGTGCCGTATAATCCTTACTTGCTTGCTAAGTATGACTGCCACATAAATGTGGAAATATGCTCAACCATAAAGGCTGTAAAATATCTGTACAAATATATATACAAAGGTCACGACAGGGTTGTGTTTCAAGTGATATCGGAGCAGAAGGGTTGCATAGATGAAATAAAGGCTTTTCAGTCTGCTAGATGGATTTCCCCGCCTGAAGCTGCTTGGCGTATCTTCAAGTTTCCTTTGAATGAGATGTATCCTCATGTCACTGTCCTCCAGCTTCATCTACCTGGAATGCAGTCCATTGCATTCAACAAATATACGAAACTTGCGTATATCGCGACGGATAAGAAATATAAGAAGACGATGTTAACCGAATATTTTGAAACAAATAAACGGGATCCAGAAGCTAGGCGGTGGCTCTACAGTGAGTTTCCTGAACATTATGTATGGAATTCTACGAAGTCGGAGTGGACGCCTCGGAAGAGAGGTGATGCTATTGGTCGTATAGTGGCTGCTAATCCCGCGGAAGGTGAGCGTTTCTTCTTGCGTATACTACTAATGCATGTTAGAGGTGCAGAATCATACGAGCATCTTCGGACCGTCAGTAGTCATGTGTGTGAAACATATCGTGATGCTTGCGAAAAACTTGGGCTGCTTGAGAAAGACACTGCATTGGAAGATTGTTTAGAAGAGGCTACAACATTCCAGATGCCACACACTTTGCGACGACTGTTTGCCACCATTCTGGTCTTCTGCCAGCCGAGTAATCCTCGGCAGCTGTGGGAACGATTTTATGCTAAGCTTTCTGAAGACTATCGTCGTGGAGAAGCCTATAGTGAAGGTCAGGTCCTTTCAAGAACTCTAAGACATGTAAACATGGTTCTTGAGTCAATGGGAAGGCAGTTAAGAGATTATAACTTGCCGATGGATATTAATGGTTCCGATGAAGTTGCACCGCTAAATCGAGAGATCGATGAAGAGTTAGCAATTCCTATCCCTCCAGAAGACATTGCGGCATCAAAGCAACTGAATGAGGACCAGCAAACTGCATATGATGTAATCATTGATCATGTTTTGCGGAAGAAAGGTGCGTGTTTCTTTGTTGATGGGCCTGGTGGAACTGGGAAGACATTCCTTTACAGAGCTATTCTCACTCGTATTCGTGGCATGGGTTATATTGCATTGGCTACTGCCAGTACAGGTATTGCAGCATCCAATTTACCTGGGGGTCGAACAGCGCATTCTCGCTTCAAGCTACCTCTGGACACAAAAGAGAGGAGTTGCTGCAACATTGGGAAGCGGACTGCCTTAGCAGAGCTGATTCGACAATCAAGTGTAATTATATGGGATGAGGTCACAATGGCAAAGAAGCAGAATATCGAGGCTTTTGAATCTATGCTCCGCGATATATGCTCGAGCAACGAATTGTTTGGAGGGAAGGTTGTTGTTTTCGGTGGTGATTTTAGGCAAGTACTTCCTGTGACAGTGCGAGCAACGAAGGAGGAATGCATATGTAACAGCATTGTTGCTTCACACCTGTGGCCTCATATGCGCCTATTACGTCTAACGGCGAACATGAGGGCAATACATGATCCATCTTTTGCGGAGTTTCTACTATCAGTCGGGGATGGCAGCTTGCAAGAAAATGATGAATCCTTATTAAAGCTACCGCAATCTATGGTTGTGCCTTTTGTAAATGAAAGAGCATCGATTAATGCTTTCATTGATTACGTTTACCCTAACTTTGAAAGCAGTTGCTTGAAATCTGATTACCTTGTCTATCGGGCCATCTTGACACCAAGAAATGATTGTGTTGATTTACTGAATCAAATTTTACTTGATAGATTCCCTGGTAACACACATGTCTACACAAGTTTTGATCATTGTCTTCCTGGTAGCCGAGATAACCATTCTTTAGAGTTTTTACATACTCTTACACCTAATGGACTGCCTCCTCATGAGCTACGCTTAAAACGTGGTTGTCCTGTGATGTTGTTACGAAATTTAGATCCATCTGCCGGGCTGTCTAATGGTATTAAACTCATTTGTAAAAATCTCCTCCCTAATGTCATACATGCTGAAATAGCTATAGGACACAATAAAGGGAAGGATGTCTTCATACCTAGGATACCACTCAGGCCATCTGAGACAGATAACTACCCAGTTGAGTTTGAAAGAAAACAATTCCCGGTCCGACCATGCTTTGCTATGACAATTAACAAGTCCCAAGGCCAAACCTTGCAGTATGTTGGTATTTATCTTCCTCAACCAGTATTCTCGCATGGTCAACTCTATGTTGCATTATCTCGAGCAACGTTGTCTGCGTCAGTGAAAATTTTAATACATCCACTTGATAATATCCAAACTGTTGACAGTACCCAGAATGTTGTGTATAAACATCTGCTGCGTCGAGCATCGGGGCAATTATAATAGTGATTCGCAATAGGAATGGTATATACTATATATACATACATATATATATAATCTTTTGTGTTTTTTTATTATTATCTATTTATTATTATTATTATTATTATTATTATTATTATTATTATTATTTTTTTTTTTTGTCATGCTTTCGTTTGTGTCACTGGATATACGACACATGAAATTATGGCCCCGAATATGTGCTTACTATAATCTTGCCTGGCTGCATTATTATGGTTTAAATTTGTTGTTCGCTTGATTTTGCTATATTAAATGTACTTTCTGCAAAGTTAAACGATTGCATGATTATGCATCAGGTTTTTTTTACGATCTGAAAAGCATGTAACTACAAATGTGGTGCTTATATATGCTGTGTGTGTGTTGTTGTTGTAAACTAGGGATGGAAAGTGATATGCTGAAGTTATCTGCCCTGACTGATCAATTGAAAGAATGGAAGATTAAACTTCATGTCGTTGAGAAGTACCGTGCAACAACAGCTCGATTTGGCAACACTAAGTATCAGCGATATGTCCTTTGTGATAGCGAGGTTAGTTAACGAGTAGTACACTGACCTCACCCAATAGCTGTGTCATAATTATCATTACCTGCTTTGTCCTGTGCAGGGCAAAAAGATACAAGCCACAGCCTTTGACTCTGAAATTGAAACGTTCGACAAACAGCTACATCCATATCATTCATACTGGTTCAGTGATGGAGCTGTACGCCGTGTTAACCCGCAACATCGCTACATTGATCACGATTATGTCCTTGTTCTGGATCCACAGATGAAAATTGTACCAGTCGAAGATGCTGCAGATGAAAGGGGAGCTGTTACGTTCAATTTCAAGAATCTGACTGACGCCCGCGACCTCATCGGGAAACCTGACAAATTTGGTAGTTTCCCCCAATATTTTAGCATTGCATCGTTTGCTGTGTTGTTTATGCGTTGCTCTTATTTAGTTGTGCTTGTTATTGCTGTGCTTGCCGTGGCTATCTCTCTTCGTTCCACCAAAATTTACATACTCACAATATATGTATCCATGTGCAGATGTTGCAGTGATAATCATAGCTGTCATGTCGCCGAAAACATTGCCATGGAAGGATTCAAGTGCTCGTTCGAAGGTTCGAGATATAGTTGTTGTCGACGATACGTAAGTTTTTGGATGTGCCTTGCTTACTTCTAATATACTGCTCTGCGCCTATTCTTGTTAGTTAGGTATGATCATATTATAGGCAGTGGAAGTTCTTGAATCAATAGTATAATTAAATATTTTCTCCTACACTGCAAATATTGCTTTGTTATGCTCTGTAAAGTAATAGAAGAATGAAAGCATACCAGGTCAACATTAAGCTTGTACAATGTGACTTGTGAGCAATGAACCATCAGTGTATGCAATAAAGATATTCTTGATTTACCTGATAAATTAATATGACCATGTATAACACTTGTATGTTTCTTTGATTCATCAATTTTGTTTAGTTTATACTGGTATGGAATGCAGATATGAAATATACATGTTATATATATGTAAGATGCCTTTAGTTATTTATGATGCTGAAAATTGTTATGTAATCGATGATATCATATCGTGTCTTTTCCCTTCCCCTTACTGAATCTTATCCACTCTATCTATTTGCTGTTTTCTCTAACTTCATTTGCCTTGCCAAACAGTTTGAGTCCAGTGTGCCTTTCAGCTTGGGATGAGATAGCAACTACTGATGCAGAAAAACTGGCCAAGTTAGCAAAGTCCCAGCCAGTGGTCATCGTCACTAATGTTGTGGCATCGAAATACTCCGGTATCAACATGCTATCTTTTGCTGAAATGTTGATGTATGATATGTTATATTTGTATCTACTGTTATGTTTATAAGTGGTTTTGCCTGTGTCTCCCAGGATTCTCCTTGAAAACTACCATGTCTACGATGTTCTTGACTGACGTTCCTGATGCACGAGTTGATGAATTGTTGGATTGGTAAACTGCCTTCATTATCTACCTATATGTAGTGCATAGGTTGTTGTCTGGTAGTTTATGTTAACAATCTAAAGATATTGCAGGCGCGATGCTAACTACGAGAAAATTGATGCTATCAGTGACCTTGAGATGTTACTGAAAAAGAAAGTTGCCAATACTTCTACATCTGAGTTCAAACTTGTGAAGATTGCAGATTTACCAAGTAGTCCGGTAACTTGTCCTGTCTAGCATTGTAATCGCGAGCAAGTTTATCTACGATGTTCCCGATTGAATTAATGTTATTTTGCATTGCAGCAGGCTGGTTTTGATGAAGTCTGGGTGAGAGTGTCTGTTGTTGTAGCACCATGTAGTCAGCGGCCGTGGTATACCGCATGCAACAAGTGCAACCGGGCTACTAACCACGTGCTAGGCGAAGTATTTGCTTGCCCAGGCTGTGAAAAAAATGACTGCATTTCTGCACCATGGTATGCCGCGTTCCATCTCACATAATTTTTTTGAAGTTAATGTTTACCAATTCAATAACTCATGTCATATATGGTTGTATACACAACAGTCCATTTGTGAGCAACGGTGTTTTTCTCATGTAATTATATGATTTCTAATTGTGATGTAAAAAAATTGATATCGTGCAGGGGGCGCCTCGGAGTTCGAATTGGTGATGGCAGTGGTGAACTTGAGGTTGCTATATTTGGACATGCTGTTGAAACAGTGCTAAATAAGAGTGCGGTCATCCTGTCTGCAATGACTCCACATGTAAGCTAACTACGCCCATATATTGCAATTTTGAGTTGAAATGCGGCTGATTCCATGTGATGTTAATTAATATAGTCGTCTTATATTGCCATGCAGGAACAGAGCGATGTGTTGTCCAAGGCGAATGATGCAGCGGTAGACAAACGGTTCTATTTCCGCCTGGCTCCATCCAGCAGCAAGAATCCACGCTGGCTTAACAAGTGGAGTGTTCGCCAAGTTGAGATTGCATAAAATTAACTCTGTGATGAAGGCCTGTAAAACTATGTGATCAGATATGTATGTAGATATAAGGACTGCACTTAGCAGTGCATTCTGGAGACAGCAGTGCATAAAATTAACAACTTGTGCTTACACAGTTGTTATTTTTATGCCTTTTGCTAATATTTTTTGTGCAGTTTCAGAGCAAAACATGTCAGTCATTTTGTGCATATGAAGATGCCATACTATGTAGTTTCCTGTTCTGTTGTAGTGGTAGGGTAAAGTAATGTCTCGAATCATAGCAGAGACCTGGGTATTTTTTTGGGTATACCTTTGGGACAACATATGTGTAAGATAACATATAATGTTTTGTTTGTTTTGTATCGGTGCTTTTCCTTCATATATTTTCGTACGCCACCTCTAATATTTATTCATTGCACATCCATCTCTTTAAGATATCCAGCTTCACATTGATTGCTGGCAATCCAATGTTGTTTGACGTCGGTAATTTTCTATGATTCATGTATTTGCATATATTATTCGACTTAGTGTCTGATTATTGTTGTGTCATTGTAAAATAGACGTCTTTTATAGACATCTATACGAAAGTTATTATGTACACATTGTTTTGATGCAATTAGCGGTTAGTTAAATTTACCTGCGCACAAATCAGGCCGGTGTGATAGATGACATAGCAATTTAAAATTTGACGAATACAAAATCGTAATAAGATCAGTTATTAATAAGATTGCAACCTTAGTACAATGCAAGACTAGACTCCAATTTATACGTAATAATCTTTCGTATAATTTTTAAACGCCGATGCAGATATATTAATTTCTTAAACGAAGACTCAATTAGTTCCCAGCAAACAACTATTATGTATTAGTTCTCGATTAAACTCGGCCAATCATATGCATAATATTAAATATCTAGACATAGGAGGGCCTGCACTGCAATTTTAGTCGAGCATAATAAATTAATCGCGCAAAACTTCGTTGGGTATTCATGACCACCCACTGCTCCTCCCACCCAACCCTTCATATTGCAAATCTTAGGTATCGCCGCCAGGATTCACCTGCTTCAGGTATGTTTCGTTTAGGGTTTTCCTTCCAAATTGTAATATCACATGAAAAAAAAAAGGGATTAGAACAAGTTCATAAGAATACCTGCTTATATACATGTACCCAACTCATTGAAATCAGCTATCATCTGTTTGTGTTATTGTATTCAACATTTTCAATCTGTAGTGTTTGCAATTGCGAGCTTATAGTGACAATCTGTTTTTCCCCCTTCGATATTGTTTCTGTACTTTTGCCTGTATGTACTATTTCATCAAAGTATGCATGCTCAAGATTCCGAAGATTTGAAATGTGTAAATGAATAAATATATAAAACACGAGTTCTTGGGTACTTTGAACCGCATTATGTTTGTGTCACTGTGAGAATGCATAACTATGTTATGATCCTTCCAGTTTGTCACTGTAGTGTGCGTTTGTGTGTGTGTGTGTAATACAATATGAACTTATTAAAGAACTGATGTGGTTGCCATTTGTATACACAGCCTACATTCTATAATCAAACATTAGCAGTTAAGGCCTCAGCATTGGAATCAGTATGAATTTCTTCAAAGTTATCGTATCCAGTGATCCAGAAAATGACAGACTGGTAAGCTTATATATAAAGCTTCTAATACCAGTATATGCCTATGTTTTAAAATAGTTATTAAGTACATGTTCTGCATACAAGGAACTTAACAATATTATTTCAAGCATGCAATCTAATCAACCGTTGTTCCGCTTGCAGTCCTTGCCCCGTATCTTTGTTGATGTATACAGGAAAGATGTTGGAAAGATTGTCCAGCTACGAACTCCCTCCGGCGCAATCTTTGACACGACGATTCTTGCAGGCAACAATGAACTGTATCTTGGCAATGGGTGGAAAACTGTGGTCAAATTCAACTCAATCAGTTTGGGATATTTTGTTTTCTTCAAATTTAGAGCGAATCTGAGCTATGATATAAGGATAATGGATCCAAAGTGCACCGAAATCACTTACCACAGTATTGTTAAGCAGGAAAGCAACGCTACTGCAGGCATTAAAGAAATAGCACCTCGCTTCTTCAAGCTTTACGATCCATTTAACAAGAAAGATACCACCCTGGTAACAATCTTGGGCAATTTGTGTATATGTTCTCCTTAATTAAAATTTATTGATTAGCTACCTCTGTTGGATAACCATTTTCCTTGTGCAGCGAATCCCTCCAAAGTATGTTGCTCGTCACTACGACAGCATTGCACCCATTGTTTACCTACATGTGCCTGACGGGGCATCGTGGAATATCTGCATCGATCAAGTAGAAAATGAGAATTACTTTGGCATGGGATGGCTTCAATTTGCCAGTGCTTATCGCATCCCTCCTAAAGCTGTGCTTATGTTCAAATATGAAGGCAATTTGAATTTCAAGGTCCGTATCATGGATGAATCTGCTGTGGAAATCAACTACGGGCTCAATTCTTCTGTCTTTCGAATGGGTCCATAAGAAAATCATGCTCTCGCTCGTGCGCAAGCTCACAACACTGAAGTGCCATTCTTTGCATTCCGCATCATTAATTCTTACACTACGAGAAAGGGCGGAGTTGTAAGTACTTAATTTCTAATTCCTTGGGACATTTGCATTGATGCATGATATCAACAGGTTATTTTAAATTGTGCAGAACATTCCTACATATTTTTTGCGAGAATACTTGACTGGTACCCCGAACAAAGTGTGGCTAGAAACATCGGATAATGGCTACATGAGATGGGAAACAACATGTGGTTTCACGCATGCAGGAAATCCTTTCCACCGTCGTCTTGCTTGGTTTAAATACGTTCTGCATTCTCAGCTAGCGCTTAATGATGCATGCGTGATTGAATTGGTTGATCCCAGTATTCCAATGTTTCGGGCAACAGTCTACCGCCAGTAATTTGTCATGCGTAGCAATCATCTGTGGTATTTGTGTATGCTTTTTGTTATGTTATTTCTCATTTATCCCCCTTCTGCAGAACTGCATTGCTAATGTAACCAGAGTAAAGCTAACAGTTGCCTGTTTTAATAGGCTTTTGTGAACAGATGTTTCATACCTGTGTCGTAGACATCATCTGATTTGGTAAAACTTGGTGTTGATCATATATGAAACCTCAATTAATGCTGAGGTGTATTTTTTGATGAGTGGTGATCCGGTGGTAACTTCACCACACTGAAATTTCTCCGATATATATAGTCTGGTCAGTTGTTTGTTTAATTGTGGTCAATTTTATGCTATTGTAATTGTGTGTGCGTTGTGATATTTATGCATAGTATTTAACGACATCTACGTATCTGATTAAATATTATGTACTGCTCTGTCGTTCAATTGCTAATGCACAACGAAATTATCGGTAATATACTATTTATTGTATTCTAAAGTACATAACATATGCTTTTGTATAATAGATGTTCAAAGGGAATACAATCACAGTCTTAATACTGTGCGTCTACGTTCATATCATATCTGTAATAACATCCATTCCATATTATAGGAGAAAATAAACAGTTACATGAAATATACTTTTCGTAATATACGTTGGATTGTATTGAATTCTAAACGTCTGATAATCCAAGATACAGCAGTAATCTTGCTCATATTTTTCTCATGTGATTCCTATTTTGTGCATTTTCGTGGTATATTATTATGCAACGACCACCAATAACTTTCCATAATGAAACTAACCAAAGCAGGCATCCTTGATATGAACTTCAAAATTTATAATAGCCATTCATGCCCAAGTAATAGATTTGTAATATAAATTATGCGACATATTGCAAATAAAATATAATAATTAATTTATTTTCTACGCTTCTTCTTTGAATTTTTTTCATTAACATCGTCGGCTTTCATTTTCAATCGTTCCTGTCGCTCTGCTCTTTCTTTACGTCCTGCCTCCCTCTGTCGGCGAAACATAGCTAAAATAGCTTTCTTATTCCTTTCGTACGATCTCGCCGTATCACTGTCGCATGCCTCGTCTTCGTCTTCGTTTCCTGAGTAAACTGTAGTCTCAGATCCTTTGCCAACAACATAATCATGCTGATGCCATGTTTCCGAATCAACTTCATTATCACTTTCACTGCTCTCCGTGCTTACAGTATACTTCGGCTTCTTCCGCTTTTTGACTTCACTGTGTCGCTTCCCCTTGCTGCTCGATTTCTTTTCTGCAGTTTCTGGAGACTTTCTTGCACCGTCCTCTTTCTTGTCCATAGCTATTCTGATATAATGTTTTTGAAAGTTTTAGGAATGTTTTTATAGCAACAGCTATATAATGGAAGATGAAGAGCCCACTGACTGTTTTAATCTCCACCCACTGTATGCATTGCATAGATCCCCTTTTCAATGTTGTATTTATTGTTGCATGTATATAGATACAATTTCCCACCATAGATTGCATTAAAGAGTTACACAGTTTTGTGTAATGTATCAAAGATAGCTGCATCAGTTTCAAAATACAGTGTCTATGTATATTTCTCGTTTGTATATCAAATAAAAATTAAAAAAAAAAAGAAAAAAAAAACGAACAAACAAAATAAATCTCTGATCGATTAATACTCGGTGCTGACACTGTCCGCAAACGATACAATCCAAATTGATATTGTTACTTTCTATAATCATTTGTAAAACCATTACCAATTCAAAGAATCATAATATAAAGAACCCCCAGCCATCGTCATCTTTGCTGTCGTCAGAGTATAATGTTGACACCGAACCTTAACCAGAATCACGTACGCGTATACCAATACTTATCGTAAATGGGATGTAGTTTTGCTATTACGGCATCTTACGCACATTAGATGAAGTTGTCTTTTGTTCAACTGTGTTGATACTGTTACCAACTGAAATATTAACTGCCATACATTTATAGTTACAAATGCGTATGAAATGTACTCCAATGCCACTTCATTCATATCCAAATCATGTATATAAATGTAGACACAATTACACGCATCCAAATTTATACACGTGATCAGAATACATGAGCGCCAGAAGACACGGCAACATATCCAGTTGCTACTATCGAAATGCGTGCCATAATTTGTCAGCTATAAGACTAAATGTGTCTCCCTCTCCATACAACCCAATGTTGCACCACCACAACAACTGGATAGACAAAACTGGGAAAATTAATAATCGCTGCCTTTGATGTCATCTCCAAAGGAGGAGTCGTCAGACTCATCCGCTACATCCCGAACTTTACTCAGTGCAACAACTTTCCAGGGTGAAATCCCTCCTAGGAGCGTGCCTAACTTGCAAAGTAAGTATTATACATTCAGTCATGTTAATCACCGATAACATAAATGTGCATGTGTTTTATGATTTGTGGTGTAATTCTGTGCATAATATATGGTTGATACAGGGATTGCCAGAATAAGTGTGTATGGCTTTGCAGCTTCTGCAACAAGCAGTGGTGGTATCGGTGCAGTTTGCCGAGACAATGAAGATAACTGGATGCTTGGTTTCATAGGAAAATTAGACGCAACAAATAAACTTGAGAGTGAACTTTGGGCAATCTATCATGGCATTCACTTAGCTTGTGATAAAAACTGGAGTAACATAGAAATACAGACTTCATGCTACAAAGCAATAAAGATATTCCATTTTGTCAGAGATTTTCCTGCAGGTATGAGAAATCAAATCAACCAGGGGCATATTCTGCTGCGAGACATGCACATAGCCCTAAATCATATCGACTACTTAGAAAATTGCGTCGCCAAACAGCTTGCAAGTATGGGAGCACAGCAATTAGATGAATGCAAAATTCTATATGAAGCCCCAGAAATTATACAGGATTTGATTACAGAAGACAAGTTAGAAGCGTGTAGTCGTTATATGTCACCCAGTGATACGGATTAGCTGCATAATTCCAGCTATCTGTATCATATTTTGAATAAATGTTCAGCGTGTGGTTGTTTGGCATCTCGAAATTACTGATTCTGATGTTGCTTACTTATATTGTTACAGCCGCATGTATAATCAGGCGATAAGGTCCTCTATGCTTAAGACATCAAATTGACCAAATGCATAACCTTATTATTAACCTATATAGGTAAGACAGGGTATTAGCACATAAGTCTATATAGCCTTGCAAGCACGTAGCTTCAATAATTTCTAAACATGATCAGTCTAAACAAATTCAAAAGATATGTGAATATTTGCACGATGCTTCTTTACCTAGATCACATTCCACTAACTATTACAATCGAGATTCATACTGGTTTTTTATAAAAAACTGTACCGCATTATTTGCTATCTTATCGAAATCGACATATGATCCAACAGTATCCGCTTTACTGCTTCCCATACTGGTCCCTACTATTGTGCGTTAAATATATTATATGATGTTCCTGAAATAGTACGCAACTTAATACTTGCGTACCAGTTGTATACTTGTTGGTTTGAGTCATGTAATTAACAATTCGTATCATTACATGCTTCATTTAATATTCTTCGATTACTGTGTTACTTGTGCACTGAATGTATTACATTGATAATGTCCTCCGTACATATACCTAATTTTAAGGTTTTTTTTTTCCTTTTTTTAGCAATATATCACTTTAATTCCGATGTTGATCAAACAATCAACTTCTCCAGCTTTTACGTATGTAGGTTGTTGTTTAGCCTCTTCACGTGTCGTGTAATTCTCCAGCACCACCCAAAAAATAGCTTATTGCCCTACCCATACAATCGTATACATACATTTTCATGGAAAACTTGATAACTTGGTCCTATAATTGTAATTGCGAAAATGCAAATACCACATACATCCCTTGTGTGTATAGTTGACCGGGAGAAGAATTGAACTTGTGTAGTGGGATTTGTAAGCTACGACAACCATTACCGGCGACAATAAGCTATCGCAATGGTCATATATCTGGCACACAATTTGTGCATTCATTCATACCAATAGATTAATCCTACTTTTGAACAGCTACACAACATATGTGTATAACGTATTATCACAATATCACACATGTTATATGTAATATACCAATTATCTTTTCCCTGATTGGTTTTCACAAACCACAATCTTTTCTCACACAATGGCTATCTTCCCAACTAGACTAGGTATGCGTGCCAGTCAGTTAACGTATGAAACATGCTAAGACTGGCATTTTCATCACAAACATCAAAAGTTGCTATTCAACTTAAGAAGCATACCGACACTACATGCAAGCTTAGGAAATTTGCATCCAACATGCAACTTGGACAGCTGACACATAACAGTATTGTGGCAACACTTCATAGCCCTGCAAATTCAGATCACACACACAACTTGTGATAAGCTTGAATCTTATAACCATCTAAAAGGCAAGCTCAGTATAACATACTGATACATTTGAGCTACTAACAACTGATCAATTATACCAAACCCATCTCATTGTCAGTTTCCCCATGAAATAGAAATGTGTGCCAACAAATGGATAAGTTAGCTATGCAAAACTGACAATTGCAGTGAAATGATGATGAACACTCTGAATGCTTTATCGGCTAGCTTGCTCACATGCATTCTCAACATATGCCTATCTACCATGCAACCCAAACACTTGGCATACAACAGTATTGCACCCACACACTTGGCACAAACAATACCATAACAACTTTAACCATCTGTAAAACTACATCGCAGTCATTTCACGAACCATAACATTGATGATGCTACAGTATCTATCAGTGTAATACAGTACTATCCTGTTGTTGGAAAATTGACAAGTAGCAAATTACACAACATGATCGAATATGTACAGAAATACGCCTCCTTCACTAATTTCTAGGTATCGGCATGGATACGAAACAATCTTTGAATCCCCATCTAACAATACACATGATTTTTTTCTAATAGAGCACATTACCCCACATCGTATTCTTAATATACTTCCTAAACAATTTACCACTTACCAGTTATGCACTATATAAACCATTAGCTGCCCAAACGAGACATGCATCCAGTACCATTAAACGCATCTTATGTTCCAACAATTGCACCACCAACATTCAATCGCCAGACCGAACATCATGACACCATTCACGATTGCAGAACTTCAGTCGGCATTGGTATCATTACTTCACGCAATACTGTTGTCATATTACTTTCCAATGTCAGGTCATGTAAGCTCTTACTACACAACAATGTGATATTTAATTGAATCACTGCCACATTTTTCTCAGGAAGCATACAATGAAGCTTGGATAAGAGTCTGCATTCGTATCATCCCAACCACACAGCAGGGATGGTTCAATGCATGTGATATGTGCCAGCAAGAGTGTATTCATTCAAACTGTCATACTTGCCGCAACTCCCAATCCAACACTACTCCCAGGTTAACCAGCTATAACACATGCAAATTCACATTTAAAGATGTTTAGATCAATATTTTACACACAAATATTTATTTCGATACAGATGCCGTCTCATGGTTGAGCTCAAAGATGACACTGGTATAGTGAATGTTACGCTGTTTGGGCAAGCGGGGGAAACTGTGCTTAACACAACAGCTGCAACCTTGGCCCGAATGACGCTAGAGGTGTCAATATAGTACTTACAAATAATACATCATATAACTACATAATACAACATCCATAACATATTTACAATGAAATTTGTGCCTCACTTCAATGTTATAATGTAACACCAGGAATGCCAGTCTCTCATCATCAATGCCAACACAAGCAATGCATCAACACCTTTCTATGTGCGTGTTGTAAAAGGCGTACACCAAACCAATCGCAGCATATTTAGGTGGGTGGTCCGCCATGTTAAGATTGCGTGAACGTGACGACGCAATGGCAATAATAGTGAATAAGATCCAGTCGTGAATATGTATCGACATAGATTTCTCTCGTGACGTACTTTGTTATATTTCATTTCCCTTTGTTGTACGATATGTGGTGCAGTACCATGTTTCCGTGTGGCTTTGTTGCATTGAATAAAATTTTGTTATATTTTCTACTTTGCCATTATTGTTGATACTGCATAGTGTACAGACTCCTATAATTGACTGTAAGTACAACAGCGTAGACAGACAAGGATTACTTATTTTGCATATCTACTTCGGCTATAACCCAATCCCAACTATGTCGACCATGTAATTGCATGCATACCGTTATGCTGAACAGGAGGATAAGAACATGCATATATAACTAAATCATGTTGACACTATAACCAAGAGCATCGTAATTAACATTCATATATCATTTCATCCCAACTTTGCTGAGCATGTTTCATTTCATCGATATGCGGTGGCCTCGGTGTATGCAACACATAGTAATGCGTGCCGTTCTATCCTGTGCACAATAGTTCAACTAACTAAGTAGAGCAAGCATCCTATATAAGCAGTACCTCCAGAATCTATACTATTATCAACATACAGCATTGGTGCGACGGCTTTCAATGGAAGTCAGCAACATATCAGCAGTTAGGGCTACTTTGGTGAGTTGTTTCTTCCATTTGGTTATCTTGTCCACAGCATAACAATTGCAAAAAGCTAACACCTAATTAATTATACCTGACAGCCCTTATACAGAGAAACATGGATTAAGGTATCAATGACTGCAATACCAACAACCCAGCAGCCATGGTTCAAAGCATGCCGAAATTGCAAAAATGAGTGCTTGGGACAGATCTGCAATAAATGCGGCAATTCTACCCAGGATGCAATCATATGGTTAGATAACTATTCAGCGTACAATATATGCAACAATTATTCTACTCTATACTACATTTGTTCTTGACATGAAATATATGCAAACTAACAACCACACAACCCTTCGATACAGCGGCCGCCTCTATGTTGAGTTACAGGATGACACTGGGATAATGGATGCCACAATATTTGGCCTACCTGTTGAAACTGTCTTAGACAACACCCTTGTCACAATGTCAACAATGTCTGAGCAGGTATTCTTATCTTTTAAAATAGGCAATGTATATACTCGATAACAACACCAACCACAATTTCATATTCAGGAACAACAGAATCTCCTACTAGCCGCAAATGCAAGAGGAACATCACAGAAATTCTACGTCCGCATACTCAGATGCACACAAAACAGGAACCCAAGATTAACGAGGTGGGTCGTTCGCCGGGTTCAAAAAGCAGACTAAACACTTATAAGAACCATTACTGAAGGCAAATATAGTACAGGCTTTTATTGATGCCATGCATGTTGACTGCCAATGTACTTTCCTTGCTGCAATGCTGCAATATCGAGTGTTTATCTTTTTGCTGTTTTAATGTAATATTCACAAGTTTTAAACTATTCATGTTATGGAGAAGCTACTATCAGCTATGAATCCGATTACTCTAAATATAATATACCTACATATCTTAAGACTATTTACAGTGACCGGCAATGACAACCACATTTCTCCGCTCATCCGACAAGCAGACGTCCAAAGGGTATTGGCAGATGGATCTAATATTCGTAAGCATTTCACAGGACAACTAATCAAAACTTGTATAGATGTGTGGGTTATGAAAGCGTCTGACAAGTAAAATTTCTTTCCAGATATCACAATAAGCAATCCGTCATGTCAAGCCAGCTAGGTCCACGATGTACTCAGGCCTGAAGCAATCAGATCCAAAATTAGAGTAGGCATATCCGGTGAAAATGATGATCAATGTTCTCACATATACAAAAGGCACAACCATTGATTGCAATAGCTTTAATATGGTTTTGTCGTTATTGCATAAGCTGCCATCCCCGTTTGATAATACAAACTCCACAAGACGCAAATCATGTATTGGGCTCGTGTCCTTCGTTCGATGTGATAAATGCAAACAAATCCAGTGATGTACATCAATCCTGATGTTACATTTGCATTCTTCATTCGTTGCGTGCATCATCACAGGGAGTTGACATGCACTTCTGGAGAATATTGCCGGCATGTTTTTTGATCAAATAATATCTTGTCACAATGCACATACAAGAATGCCTCCTCCGAATTATATAACAACAGCAGCACGAAAAACACGAAAACCATACACTACAACCTCTGCCTAGAATCAATACAAGGTATAGTTAGCAAGGTATGATAAATCGTTCTAACCAAACATGGAATCATCACAAATCAATATTGCATTGACAGACAAAACATAACCCCAGACGCTTCCCCAACCTTCCAATAATCGATGTGTTCTTCAACATATAGTGGCAATCAATAACCATCAGTGGTTACAACTAATATTGTTTTATCAATAAAATGGATTAGTTATCCACTAATTACTTATCGTCGTTACGCATCTTGTACGTTTGCTACATCACATTCAACTGGTTTAGCCAACTACCAATTTGGCTTAATTACTGATAACTTTCCTAAGTGATGTTTCTCTGAAAAAAATGCATCGTACCATGCTGTAAAGAATTTATCACTTAGTTATGTACATGGATAAATATAAATAAGTAGGTTGCTGGTATTCTTGTAATGCGTGCCATCGTATGCAAATTATTTACAGATGACATTACCACCCACACCAGGTGATTTCAGTGTTACAGCATGTCTCAGTCTGAATGCGAAACAAATATCTAATAATTATAAAAAAAAAAATCACAAACAAAAACAGCAGAGAAAAAGCATTTAGCACAGGACATTATATAACTATATCACATACAGCTCAGGTACCTACCAACCCTTGCATCAAATGTTACTATAAATACTAACATACAGATCAACTACCTCATAATGCACAACAACCAAGCACCATTGCTTTGTTCCATAAGCTTTGTTTGCACCTCGCAAGAACAATTCATCCAAGCATCAAAGTTTGTATCGTCTTCAAACATACAAACAAGAAATGACACTCTGTGCAATAGTCGATCTGCCAACACTGCCGGTGAGAATTTCCTTCGGTAATGAACAATCACTGCCAGCTTAGTAATGCAGCTTCCCCAACAGTTTCATTTTAGATTGTATGTTTTTTATGACTAACTGCAGGCTACAATACGCGAGATTTGGGTACAAGCCACCGTTCATGCTTTACCAACAAATCAGCAAGCATGGTATTACGCATGCAAGTTGTGCAATCGTGTTGCAAATCGTTATCCAAACAACAGATTCCAATGCTCTGCTTGTCAAAATAATGATTGTGATGCTATACCGTGGTACGTAATGACACTAACAAGCATTACACTGTAGACTGTATCAACCTAATTTTACACAACATCAATTTAACACCTTTTTTCAAAGAGGACGCGAAATCTAACTGCCAAATGTTGTTTTTTTTTTTTTTTTTTCTTCTTTTTTTTTTTTTTTTTTTTTTTTTTTTTGCTTGTTTCTCCCCAGGGGACGTATAACTGTGCAACTTCATGATGGTAGTGCCGAACTCCAGGTACGCATCTTCGGACAGTCAGTAGACACTGTGTTGGGGATAAATGCAACAACCATGTCATCAATGACGGCTGAGGTATGAAACAAAATTTCTCGATTTGAAATTATACCCCATACCCAAATAGCTTATTATATTCGGCACTGTGTTTGTTTCAAGGAACAACAAAGCGTGCTTGAGTCCGTGAACACGAACAGCGGCGCAAGAAGATTTTACTTCCTCCTTTCCCGGTGCACCAATGGAAATGTATTCCCAATGAATGGTTGGACCGTACGCTATGTAGTTGAAGCTTGATGCACGCTTACACATAAAAACATAGCCCCATCGACGAACTAATTAAGAAAATATGCCATTGTCGTCTTTTATGTTATTGTAATGAACGCTCTGTTATCAGTTAATGTCCACGTAATATTGTAGTTCGGTCTGCATAATATGATGTCCCCACTACATTTGTTACACATTTTATCCTTACTTGCAAAGTCAATTATGCGGTAGAATAGCGAATTAATATAAAACACATGCTAGGACGAATAAAAATCCAATCGCTGATTTTAACGACGATTTATACGGCCATCTACAAGATTAAACTCAAATCATAAATGCAACAATAGTTCGGATAGCTATTGAAATTGTATTAAACCATGCTTTTGTGACAGTGTGAACAACAACTAAACGTATACTATTACACGGAGAAATTCAGGCTGGGCATCATAACACATTAATCGCTTATGCTTCTAAGTGCAAGTAGATCGCACTGGAGTGTTTTCACAAGTTATATTTGCTTAAATTCTTTTTGTGGCATTGTAACTCGTTCGATGCACCCGTCATCCTGCAAATACATCATTGAAATTAGATGAGGTGTTTTGCCACACACCACTACCCGCAAGATGAATAAAATACAATTAACCCTGAATTTAGTTTTCAGATCCCTTTAGGAAAGAGATTCCGAGTCCATACTCGTGTATCTGCTAATTATTTATAATTCTCGTATTAAGTTACAATTTTTGGGATCATTGATATTGTTATTGGGAAAAAATTTTCTTAAACATTTTAGTTATGAGGAAATATCTTACAAATAAAGTCGACTTCCCTATCACATCTACAAGCATCACACAATATAATGTCTTCGTTCCGCGCCCATCCTGATCTCCACCTGTGTTGGGGTTGCGATGCACAGCAACGCTGTTTCTCCATCTGTATGATTGGATTTTTAATCCAGATGCTCCTTAAAATTGACTTAACCTTTTGCCGGTACTCCTCCAATTTTGTTTCTATCTCCTTGTCTTTTGTCATTCCACGGAACAACTCGATTCCCTTGTCACGGTATTTATCTCCACTCAACACCAAAATGATGACAATTATATAACGTGCTTTCCAAGTCCAGCTTCTGCTGCTTTTTGTAAGGCGTCTAAGCCATCACTATATCGGCACAAACTGAAGTAATCAATCTAAAATTAAAAAAAAAGAAAAAAAAATGTACGTCAGTTTATGTCACTTCACAACGATTAACTTAGCTTTTCTTCTTGCTCCACGTTATGATAAATCAATAGAACTGCCGCTTACCATTCCTTGCCTAAATAGAGCTTCTGGGTTCCCACTGTCATTGCATCTCTTCATAAATCGCGAGAATCCCCAAATCCACTGCTGACTGGACCGCCATGGAACGACGGGGAACTTCTTAAGTGACACCTTCTCGTATACGCAATTATAGTTAGATGCTTCATTGAACATCTTCAAACTGCTACATGTTGCAAAAAATTGCAGATAATCATCAAACTGGAAAGGGGTGAAAGTGTCTTTGCATCAAAGTTGATGGGGTGAAACTGTCTTTTACCCCCTATAATATGGTAAAGTTTCCAGTTTAATCCCTCACCATCTAATGTGTTTACATTAATTAGGGGTTATTGTTTGAAATAGACTAAACAAGAAGACATTCAGAAATCAAAATACAGATGTTCTGAAACTGGTGATCGCCTCCTATTCCTCCCACCACCAACACCTAAAGAATGAGCTTTTGCTCAACAGACACTACTTCATTGCTCGAAATTGAGGGCTAGGAAGACAGCGGATCAAAAATTGGTTTATCGTGTTTATTAAAATGTAAGAACATAGACATAATCTCTGTCTTCAATCTCTATGTCCAGTGGCACTCTTATATGGAGACCAACCCCCACTCGAATTTTGAAAATTCCCAATTATTACGCTATATTTATTTATCTTATTATATTAGCCCCCACTCAAAGTTTTAATATTCACAACATTTAGCCTACATTCTATTAATATAATTGCATTAGTTCCCACTCGTATAATATATTCACTTCAACAATCTATCAATTCCTCATTTTAGCTATTAAATACTTCAAAATTTATCAACAGATCCGTCATTAAACTTGAAATTTTTCTTGTACTCACACGGCCAAATTTTAAATCCGCCCATGTCCGTGTCAAAGCTTTTATAGAGACAAAAAAACACACTGGGTCATGTACACAAACATGGTAAGTGAAAATAGAAAACTCTCCAACTCTATCGGTATGATATGATAAAATCCTTCTTATTCTAATACTATTCCTATTGATATTCAAATTGAGCTTTCAAGATTATGAATACTTAACGAAACAAGGGAGATAGAGAAGCAGAATAACATAGAATATTACCTTTTCTTTGCGGTGAACAAATCATCAGACGAACAAGATCCCAAAATTGCCAATATTTCTGTGATTAACTCTTTCGGGAGTGAGTTGATGGTGGAGGAATTGCTCTCCTTTGTGTTCCTTCTTCTTACGGATGACCTCAGCGGCGCCATAGTTGTGTTGAAAATAGCTAATTGTGTTCTTGTTCTTGGTGCTGCTGCACTACAGAGAGAGTTGATAGAAAATAATACGTGGAGAGTGGTTTATATAGAGAGTTGGTGCATGTATATAGATAAGTCTTCGGTACAAATAATGAGTATCAATCTGTATCTTAAATATCAAGTTTGAAATAATAATCATTAACAATGCACTGGGTTGTGCATGAACTGGTAATATATAGCACCTGTTCATATCATGATTACATTAAACTGATTGACATGCATATTTAAGCACACACATCTCCAATAAATGCAATCTGCAATACAAGTCAATCAAGCATCATCTACTGCCAAGCATACTTAACTTAAGAAAACATCAATACGCATCAAGCAAAGACGATGCACAAAGACGATGTTATCCACACATCTCAGACCAAAAAAATATTAATCGTTCGATCAAGCAGACACAATATGCATCAATCCATGAATAACATAGTATGATACATCATTCTAAACGATTATTAGATTGTGAAGAAAGCAAACTCTGCATTGATACATGAAATATAGACGAAGATGACATCAATCCATAACCCCATCACAAAGTAAGCATGACCAAACTCAACATTAATACTCATAAGACGTAACATGAAACTACAATCCACCATAACATAGCACAAAAAAAAAAAAAAAAAAAAAAAAAAAAAAAAAAAAAAACTAGACACTCTATAATCTTGGTTTCTTCTTGCATGAATCTTGAACATCTTCTCCAGTATTCTTCCTCTTGCTGCCCTTATCTGGTGTCGCATCCAGCGGAAGAATTGATTTCTTCATTTGCAAGTCTTCGCTACCTCCGGCTATGACTTTTTCCTTCTTCTTTCCACCTGAACTGGAAGAACGAGAGACAGAATGCTTCAACTTCAGCGGATACGAGGAAGCCGTATCAGTTCCCCAGAAGTCATCCTCTTCCTCCGCATCTGAGTACACCGTAGTCTCCGAGCCCTTCCCGACCACATAACCGTGTTCAGCCCAACTCTCCCACCCAGATTCGTCGGTTGTGAATTCTTCCTCACTCTGATATTTTTTACTTTTCCTCTTCTGCTCCTTGCTCTTCACCTTAGCAGTCTTTCTCTCTTTGTCATCGGTATTTTCCTTACCAGAGTCCATTGAATTACAATATGTTGTAACTTAGGCCAACTGCTTATGCTTTTATACTAGAAGTAAGTAAGGACGTCAAAAGACCATAGCAAGTTTTCATGACCTTTAATTAAACTGATGGACATGATTACTTAGACAGACACATCTTCAGTAAATGTAATCTGAAGGACAGGTCAATCAACCACCAAACACTGCAAACCCTACTCAATCTACTTAAGAAATCTTCGATGCACATCAAGCAATGCATCTAAATGATGAAACCTAAAGCAGAAGGAGAAAGATGGTGACTCATTGGGGAAGGTAATAGGCGTTGACAATAGAATAGATTGTGCATGGACTGTTAATACATAGCATCCGTTCATGTCCTCTCATTGAACTGATTGACATGCATATTTACACAAACACATCTCCAATAAATGCAACCTGCAAGACAAGTGAATCAAGCACAAGATACTGCAAGCCCAACTCAATCTACTAAATAAATCTTCAATTTACATCAACCAATGCATGTAAATGATGAAACTCAAACCAAAAGGACATAGATGTTGGGTGGTTGGAGAAGATAACAAGCATTGACATTGGAAGGTAACATGTTATGAGTATGATTTTGTTAGGCTCAGGGAGCTCATGATGCTCATGAGAGAGCAAAATAAGATAATTGTAAATATCAATTAAAAACACAAAGAAAATTCCCGATACCTATCTCACAAACATTGAATATCTGAAAGCACTGCATTATATCAGCCGCTAGAAGTTTCCCAAGTTTGACTGCACAACCCATATATTATGTAGTTATAGCCCAATAATAAGGAAGATTGCCGAACTATATCATTGTAAAACATATTACTCAATATATGTTGCCAAAAAGACAACACCTAATTCAAAGGCAGGTGCAACCAATATCTATGTAGCCAATTTAAGTTGCCATCAATGACACGCTCGTCTACTACTCCTGTACTACCTCACTATGATGCTGAGATACTCTATGCCTACTATCCCGTTATTCTAATCTCGTGACTATACAATGTAATACAAATGTGACGCATCCAAACACGGTACGTAAGAATCCTGAATTAGCAAATGTATATCTCCGCCCATCGGACAAGCAGACATGCCAAGGCCACACCGCGCGCAACGCGCGCGGGGTGGAACCTAGTGTTTCTTGTAAAACCTAATTGTGCACATACATAGTAAAAACAAAGTTTATTGTTAAATTAGTTCGGATGTTAAAACTAATAAAATTTTATTAATTTTGTGTCTCCTCTATTGTTACTGCCGATGTTAAAGTCTCTCTTAGCACTTCCTGCAGTGTCACTAAAGTAGAGCAGCTTCTTAATTTTTTGAAAATGATGAACCTAAATGAATATATGCAACTTAAGAAAATAGTTAAAGTTGGATATTAAGTTCCAATGTCTCACAAAAGGTAATTAAAAATGGTGGTAGAAAGGGGTGAAACGTGTACGGTATCAGTTCTCTATTATATTTACGGTCTGTCGTCAAAACCGGATCTAAGAATGACTAATCACGTTATCAGCACCTAAGAATTTCTATTTGGCTTCTATATAAGTCTAAATTATCTCGTCATTAACTCATATCGTGTATCATCGTTCCTTAAATAATCAACTTCATGGACAAGCTTCTTACCTTCGCATTTGTATATTTGTTTCTTCTATGCTCTTTCTCAGGTAAATTACTCTCTCAATCCTCGTTGTTACAATTCATTGATGAGGCGAAATATGAAAACCACATTTGTTAAAACAGTGTTTGTATCGAAAGCTAACATATCTTGAGCTTTCGTTGTTTTGATTTCGTATCATAATGTTGGTATCCATAACCAATCTTGAATTTAATCTATTTAGCAAACAAACACATATCTTGATCTTTCATTGTTTTGATTTCGTATCACAATGTTGGTATCCGTAACCAATAGTGAATTTTAAGCTATTTGACACCGCTATTGCTGTATTGCAGTCACAATTGTTTTGTAGTTTTAACTTGATCTTTGATATGCGATTAATCGCAGATGAATTTATCGTGAAGGCGATGAGGGCCGGTCCCAAAGAGAAGCAGGAACAACTATGCACAATCGTGAATATTAAACTGGATAAGGAATGCGAACCTAGAGAGTGCTATGATTTGTGTCAGAAAAATGTGAAACGATTGGGGCCAGAACCCATGATTGCTGGTTGCCCTACTAGCCCGGATGAATATGACATTTGTAACTGCTTGTACACGATACCCTACCCTGGAGATTGCATTCAGCCATAATTTCCCTATGCATCGCGGATGACTCTCCTCCGAATGTAGCAAATAGCATATGGACTCATCCAATAGGAAAGCTCGATTTACATGAGTATTCTTTGGTCACAATTTTTTTAGGATAAGTCACAAATTCTTTAGTTTCTTGCAGTTTACTTCTTTCCAAAACTGCTGAATTGTGATATGTCGTCTTGCCTCAAGTCTTGAATAACGAGAAGATGATTGTTTATATTCTTATGTCCCTTAATTTTAGTCATGTTTAATTGTGGGATCATTTTGACTAGAAATCTGAGTAAAAGTCACATGCCCGTTAACTTTTTTAAGATCATGTACAGTCATTTAAAGGCTTTGCTTTCATTGTCTAATTTTAGAGAGTTCTTGACTTTTTTAAAGTCATAAAAAAGTTATATTTTACTACTTTTTCTCAAATTTTTTTAGATAAATAATTTCTTTTTTTTGTAAGATAAAAAAAGTTAGTCTTTTATAACTTATCTTTTTTTAATGTTTTCACTCGTTAAAACTACATTTTACGAAACCAACAAAAGTTAAGAAAACAACTCCGTTTTACTAAAAAGGTAGCTAAAACATTTTAAGAAAATTAATACACACAAATTAAACTAGGGGTGTTTATAAACCGACCGCATCAGCAAAGAACTGTACCTAAATCGATGGTTCAACAATTATTTTCTTAAAGAATGGTTTTATTATTTTGAAAACCGAACCGGGCACCAACCGAACCGAGATCGAACCGACAAAATCGAGAAAAACCGCACCACACCGAGAAACGTTTTAAATACAAATTTTATTATTTTACTTATTACCTCCCATGTTCTAACTCACTCTTCACAATCTGAGTTTAACACTTTAAGTCGTACAACCACACGATAGTCCTAATTTACTAAATAAAAAATTATAATCTCTCCATGTTGAGATAAAAGAGAAGTAGGGAACCACTGTTTTTTTAAATGTTAAGTTTATCTTAGTGTTTAGATATATTCGGTAAGTAACAAAGATATAAGTAAACCGGTCTTTTTGTTATTGTTAGTTTACTTCGCGTCGAAATTAGGGATTAATACATAATATAATGGGTTCTAAACCGAATGGTTTAACCCAAAGTTTTAAGAACCGGACCGGTGGTCGGACCGGTTCAATTGCACGTCTATTAAATAATATATAAGTATTTATTTTATATAAGTATCTATTAAACGTAATTAAAATATAATTTGTAAATCGAAAAATGACCAACTAGTTGATCAAAGTACCCCAATATTAGCATCACTACTTGGAAAACATGCAAGTCTTCTTAATTTCAATTTACAATTTGATATAAAAATATATTTACATTCATGATTTATTTAAAAATCAAAATATTGAAAGAACAAATAATGTTTATATACAACTTTATATGGACTTGAATTTTAAAAATACCATGTTTTTAACATTCGATACTAAATGAGTCAAAAAAACATTATTTACTTGAAATATATATATTTATATAATTCTTTTTTATCAAAATATCATGATTGTAATCTATAAAAATAAATCATTATTCAAAAAAAAATCACGATTTTTTGCTTTGAGGAAATCATGATTGATGAAATACAGTTTCTGCAAACCGTTTGAATAGTTAGATGATGTAATGTCAAAGAAAACTAGAAAATAAATGAGAAATTTTTATAGTAATCAGTAAACTTAGTTTTTTGGTATATTAGTTTAATTTTCTACCTGCTGAACAACATCAAGGCTGGCCTGATGGTAAGTCACTAACCACACAAACATGTGGGTGTATGCTTGAATCCTCGAGCAAGCATAATATTTCAAAACGGTATGCTCGAATCCTCGAGCAAGCATAATATTTCAAAACCAGTTAAACCACAGCCGACCGGTTCAGCAGTTTAGCAAAAAAACCGCGTTTTTGACCGGTTGTTGACCGGTTTTTGCACAGTCGGTCTTCTAGTCGAACCGGACCGGTCATGGGCCGGTTCACCGGTCCGACCGGTCGAACCAGCCGGTCCAGTCCAGTTTTTAAAACTATGATTAACCGGACTGAACCGGAATTTTCGGTGCGGTTTTTTTATTTCTAAGATTCAAACCGAAGGTATTTCGGTTTCGAAAATATTAAAACCGAACATTTCGGTTTAGATGTCTCATATCTTCTAAAACAGACCGAGTCGGACCGTGAACACTCCTAAAGTAAACAAATTTTTTATATTTTGTAAAAAAGATAAAAAGTCTCTTAAAATTATGTAAACAAAAAAGTGGGGCTAAGTCTAGGACATTTCAAAAGTTGAATGAATTTTTGAATCATTTTGATTCTAAAATCATTTAGTCTAATATATTTGAAAAGCTAAAATGGAATAATTTTTTGATGCCCTTCTAAAGTCTATGACCAATACGCACCATACATGAGCGGTAAATTTAAAATGTGAAGAGAAATGAGTGACGAATAAAAATATATATTTTCTTAGAATATTAGATGGATCTTTCTAGAAGTGAATTTCTTAGATATGTCATACTACTACAAGCTAACCGTCAGTGCATTACACTGAAAAAAGTGAAAAAACATGCTTAGTCGATATATTTGGTTGAATGTACTTTTCATTATAACCAATTTATTATATATGTTCAACTTCATAAATTTGTTAAACTCAAATTTCGAATTTAATTGCATCACTTGACTAATGAAAAATCATCATCTTATTAAATTTTATATTATGAAGCGATTTATCAATGGCCTTCAACATTCTCATCATGAGTAATCAGCATCGTTGGAATATGTGTCTTGAATCATAGGTCGGCAAGACCACATGGAGATGGCGAAGATCTTTTGTTTCATTTTCGCGTTTGAAAACGTGTGGATTACTTTTGTAGAAATTTCTTAGTGTCCCATGTCTATAAATAGAGGCTATGTTGCGGCCATTACTTATGCGGTGTACAAACTAGTATACGCTCTCATTAATATTGAGTTTTGGTCGTGGAGGTACCTAGAGGATCGTTTAGGGAATTCGTTTGCGAATCACGTTATAAAGTCTTTCTTCATTATTCGTTATTCGTTCTTGCTCCAAACCGTCGGGTAAATAAGAGAATTCCTAATTTTTTTATTGTTGTATAGGTGTAATGATTATGTGGATAGATTGATATAGAGATATCAAGTTTAACACATGGGTATGCATTAGGAGTAATGGCATACTGGATTGACCCAAAACAATAAGACTAACTTTGATTATGCCAATGTCACAAGTGCTTCTCGTAGTGGTAATGGTGTTGTAATACTTAGACTTGAAGTCACTAGATATTCTAGTTGTGAAATATCATGTTTTGATATTATCAAATATTACACCGTAACAAGGTAACCATAAAGACGGTTATGATAGGAAGCAAGTTTAGAGATGGAAGTGATGTAGAGAGGATTTGTCCCTCCCAAATAATGGGAACAAATATCAATGGCCACTCGAGAGGTAGTGCTTATGGAATGTCTGTCTAGACTCTAATAAACCAATATGGAGATATTGATGTTATCTATATAGATTAGCCTATTCCCAGGATCGAGAAACTATGAATTGGATATACGAGTGTGACAATTATGTATCGCGTCCAATCCGGATATAGAGACAAATGGATAGATATAACGCGGTAACATTCGGCACATGGTTTGTCGGATCACATACTTTTCTATTAGTTGGATGGTATAGATGTGTTGCTAGACACCGCTCTATGTTTGTAATAGTTACTACCAACTAAGTAGAAACCAATGGGGTCATACACCTTATGGATTAAACTGGATTTGGACATTAACTAGTTGGACTAATTAATCAAAATGATCAAAACTCAACCACAAATAAAGTTAGTAGGACTAATTTGTAAGGTGGACTAATCCGTGTATGGACATGATTAGTATTCGGGTAAATATGTAGTTAATAAGGAGTTATTAATTATACAAAGGCAATGTAGCTTATTATTTCAAGGCACAAGTCATTATTGAGAGAAATAACAAAGTAAGGAGAGAGACAAGGAAGGGTTAAGCCACCTACATGTCCGCCCTTTTGTGCCGTCGGCCACCCCTTGTGGTGCGCGGCTCATTGGTGCTTCGTGTTGCGTGATCTTTGCCTCATTCTTCCCGTTGGTAGCAGTACACGTGGAGGAGGATTCCAACTACTATCCTAGGCATTGATATTCATATAGGTGGAGACACAATTCTTCGAAGTGATCACACAAACAAGGTACACAGTTTGTTAACCCTTGTCATGTTATGAATGCTTTCCTGCGATCCGTGGAGGGCTTTGAGCATGATTAATTTTTTTTATTCTGCTGCGTTGCATGCCTCAAAACCCTACAGTAAGGCACCCCAAAGAAGAGTTCATGAGTTCTCCCACCAATAACCACTTGTCTGTACATGTTCACAAGGTCTGCATACGTTTTTTGTTGTTGATTTCTTGTTGAATCTGTTTTGTTGTAGTCTATGTCGATTACCATAGAGAGATGGTGTTTGGGGTCACGAAAACAATCGTAGAGCAGTGAGTTCAGATCGGTGAAAAAATCTGGTATGTGCATGCCGTCCGGAGAATCCCAAATGTATTATAATTAATAAGGGCATCGCTTAAGTTTATTAATTTTATGAACAATATTATAAAATCCCTATTATTATCGCTATTATGGTAGTATGATGGTATTATATTAGTATTATATTAGTATGATGGTATTATATTTGTATTAATTTATTATATTTTGTTTTTTCCGATTATAATAAGATCCCTATTATTGTCGTTATTATATTTAAATGATGGTATTACTAATAATATTAGATAAAAATATAAATAAGGTGGTCGCACCCCCGTCGCACCCTTGATTTTTGGGAATTTTTCGTACCCTCACCAGTTCCCGAACCAGCACCCGCACCGCACACACACTCGCGCTACATAGCTAGTCCTACTAAATTTGTGTGTGGTTGCGTTTAGATCCCCTTGATTAATTAGTCCTACTAATTAATTCCCATATCCATATGGTGTGTGACCCCATAGGTTTTTACTTAGTTGGTAGTTGTAGGATTTTGTAACGGATTACGCAGCGGAATGAATCAAAAATAAGGTCCGCACAAGACCATCCAAGGATCACAAGAAGAGAATTCATAACGATAGTAAAGGATTCATAACAAGTACCTTGTAGGTCTTCTGTGATGACTTCAAACGCGAATAGTGTAACGTCTCCACGGTTGATTGGAGATCTAGATCTTCCAACTCCTTGTGCTAGCTAGGAACGATGGAAGAGGAAGAAGAAATCACGCAACGAAGACCAAAGAGGAGGTTCGGCCTCCTCTCTTTGGCCGACGGGTAGGGGGCGGACCAAGGGGGTCGGTTCGGCCTCCTTGTGTCATACTCTCTCTCCTTGCTTTATTCTCTCCTACTCAAAGTATGTAGTAGTCTTGAGAAAATAAGCTAGGAGTGTTCTTTATATAGTCCAACAACTCCTTGACCTTATACATAAAGAACCTCTCTCCGAATCCTACTCATGTAAAGATTAGTCCCCTTTGAAAATTAGTCCTAATCATGTCTTTACATGAATTAGTCCGCCTTGAAAATCCTAATCATGTCTATACATGGATTAGTACACCTTGTAAATTGATCCTACTAAGTTTGCAAGTGGTTGTGTTTTGATCCTTCTAATTGATTAATCATATTAATCAATTCCCAAGTCTAGTTCAATCCATGTGGCGTGTGACCCCATAGGTTTCTACTTAGTTGGCAGTAACTATTTACTAATATGGAGCGGTGTCTAGAAACACATCCATTCCACCCAACTAATAGAAATAGTCATCCGACAAACCTTGCGCAAGTATTGTCTCATCCTGTTGGAATAGATGCCCTAGAGGCAATCTAGTTTAGTATGAGTTTATTTGTGGCTAGAAAATTCATTTATTATTTATTGGATATTTAATATAATTAAGTCCTTAGATTTACAATTGTGTTGTTTATCTTAAATATCCCTAGTCCAGCATAATGACTAATGGGACAATCATCTATAGACTAGTATGGGGTTGGATTGATATGGAGATATCATGATCCAACACATAGGTGTGCATTAATGGTAATGACGCACTAGATTGACCCATCTCCGAGAAGGATACATACACGTTATGTTAAGTCACAAGTGCTTCTCGCAGTGCAATGGTATTGTCATCCTTAGACTTGAAGTCGCTAGATATTCTAGTTGTGGATTAATGTGATTTTGGTAGCGTTAAACGCTACACCGTAATTGGGTAGTTATAAAGGCATGTACCGGATACAATAAGAAGCAAGCTTAGAGATCGTAGTGGACGTAGATAGAATTTTTCCCTCCCACATAACGGGAGCAAATATCCTAGGCCACTCGAGGGACGGTGCTTATAGAATGTCTGGCCAGACTCAAATAAATCAATATGGGATATTGATGTTATTTGCACGAATAAGGCTATTCCCATGGATCGAGAAAATGTGGATTGGATATACGAGTGTGACTTGTATGTCTCGTGTCCAATCCGGATGTAGAGACAAAGGAATGAGACAATTACTTTTACAAAGGTTGTCAAGATGACTATTCTATTAGTTGGCTAGAATGGATGTTTTGCTAGAAACTGCTCCATATTAGCAAATTGTTGCTACCAACTAGATAGAACCTATGGGGTCACACGCTATATAGAGTTGAACTAGATTTGGGAATTAATTAATTGGATTAATTAATTAGAATGATCACTTTGCAATACCTTGCAAACTTAGTAGGGACTAATTTGCAAGGAATGGACTAAATTGTATTCTAGTAGGACTAGAATAAGTCCTTTAGGTAGTTGGCAAGGATTTATGTGTTACGTTTATGTGTTACGTTTTGATAGTCTTACACCTTAAATTTGTTGTTTATCGCGTAAAACAAGACAAATCAAGCATGTGATGAAATTTTTCAATCATCTATCATAACAAGACCTAGTTTTTGCATTGGATGCATGAATTAGTGAGTTTGAGAAATTTTAGGATCTTAGATCTAGGGTTTGGGCATCCTTGGGGAAGAAGGAGTTCTTCCCAAACAAGGAAACAACCAAACTTGGGCACCAAGCAAGGGAGTTGTTTTGGAAACAACTTCCAAAGGAGGTTCGGCCCCCCTAGGGGACCGCCCCTCCTTACTTGCCGCCCAAGCAAGGCTCGGCCTAGGGGCCGGGGCAGCCCTAGCCCGCGGCCTAGCTGCGTGGGCTAGGGGCCGGCCGGCCCTAGGCCTTTGCGGTTCACTTTGTGGGCCCGGGCAATTGGATTGTTGGGCCCCATGGACCGTTTTAACCCTAGAATATCCTAAAATCAATTATAATTGACCAAGCACGTTAAAATTGGATTTTAATTTATGTGCAATTCGCATGGTTATTGGATATGGCCTTAGGATGTGGTTTGATGTGGATGTTTAATTTTTGTGGTTTTGTTTACGGCCTGCGAGCTGATCAATTAATTGTAATAATTAATTAGGGTTTTATGGCCTGCGAGCCATTTTTTTTCTCAACTTGTGAGATTTATTTTATTTAGTATAGTTGTTAGCTAGTGCTAGATAAAAGTAGATTGTTAGCCAAGATTGAAGAAAAGAAGCCCAAAGCCAAAAGGAGCCACAAAAGATGGAGCATGGAACATGGAGCATTCCACAAGACTATGAAGGATGGACCAAAAGATCAAGACGCATGGAGATGTGTTTGCTTTTAGGGTTCATAGAAGATTCCATTGGCTTGGAATTTTCTTAGTCTAGAAAAGACCATATCCACATCACGTTTTATTTTGTTTTGTGGTTGTTTACTTTATTGTCTTATTATTTTGTGGTTGGTGTATGGATGATGCATGCAATTAGGATAATAAGATAATTAGACAACCAGGATCTATTATTTGGAGTTGTGCCCAAACTCAAATGGATAGATTAGTTGATATTGATCAACAAAAAAAAATGAATTTAAAATCCCTCAAAATTGAAATATTGTGTTCTTGCCTTCTCGTTATTTAAACACTTATTATCATCATGATTTATCAAGTTCGTGCGTGCCAAAGCATGGCGACTTGGTTCATAATGATGGAATGTGATGGCACAAGCTAGTAATGTGCAATTGTTTAAATAAGACGTTGAACACAACTAGGCTATTAATGTGATTAAGAAACCTAGAGGCAATCAATTTGGATTATCCATATGGATGGATAAATAAGGAGTTATTTGCCCAATTGAACCAAGAGTTGCATAAGGGATGCAATTGGAATTGTTCCTACCTAAAGTAGTCAAATTATGGGTGACTTGCCAAAGCAAGCTCATAAGGAGATGAAACATGGATCTTGGCCCACTAGAAAATATAAGGATATTTTCCGCATTAATATCTTGAGGGTTATTAATCCGTAAAAAAATAGTGGGAGCTATATTTGATAAACTAGCCATTATTGAATATAGTCAAAAATTCATAAATACTAATACTTGCGTATTTTCCTTTTGTTGAATTCCAAATGGCAAACAACTAATCGAGTTTACAACATTCCCTACGATCTGTCCTTGAGAAGGACAAGCTCTCTGGAACCAACTTCCTTGATTGGTACAAAAACTTGAGAATCGTTCTCAAGCAAGAGAAGAAACTGTACGCAATAGAGGAGCATGTTCCAGCAGGTCCAGAGAACCAAACACCTGCATCCCTAAAGGCGTATCAAAAGCGTGTCGATGACGCTAATGATGCGGCCTGTCTTATGCTATGCACCATGACTTCTGAGCTTCAGAAGCAACACGAAAACATGAATTTGGCGATATGATCGAGCATCTGAAGCAGCTCTTCCAAGAGCAGGCAGGGGTTGAGAGGTATGAGGTCTCTAAGGCACTGTTCAAGTGTCATATGGCAGAAGGGAACCCGGTGGGACCCCATGTACTCCGTATGATCGGGTACTTGGAGAATCTCGCCCGACTGGGATTCCCGGTCGGCCAAGAGTTGGCAACCGATCTCGTGTTGCAATCGTGCCCGAGAGTTATGGACAGTTCATCATGAACTATAACATGAACGAGATCGTGAAACCACTTCCAAATTTGCTCAATATGTTGAGGACAGCTGAACAGAGCATCAACAAGGGTAAGGGCAAGGCCATTATGATGGTGCAGAAAGGAAAGGGCAAAAGGTTTGCCTCATCCTCCAAGGGAAAAGGCAAATCAGTTGCCAAGTCCAAGGAACCTGCCCTTAAACCTGTTGGTGGCATTGCCAATGGTGTGACTAAATGTGAGTGTCACTACTGCAGTCAGCCTGGAAACTGGAGGAGGAACTGCCCAAAATATCTTGAGGACAAGAGGCTTGGAATAGTGATTCCACCACCACCAGGTATTTTTATTGTAGATGTCAATTTAACTGTCTCTACATCATGGGTATTAGATACTGGATGTGGATCTCACACTTTTCGAAATGTGCAGGATCTAAAGAGAAGTAGAAGATTGGCTAAAGGGGAGATAGATCTGCGCGTTGGGAATGGAGCAAAAGTTGCTGTGTTGGCCGTAGGCGTGTGCGAGCTATCTCTGCCTTCAGGATTAGTTTTAGAATTAAATAGTTGCTATTTTGTGCCTGCTATGAGCATAAACATTATTTCTATTTCTTGTTTGGACAAGGATGGTTTTATTATTTCAATAAAGAACAGTTGCTGTTCCTTTTATTTGAATAATATTCACTATTTTAGTGCGCAATTATTTAATGGACTGTATGTCCTTGATCTGAGAAACCCTCTCTACAACATTAATACCAAGCGGATTAAAATAATTTATTTAAATCCTGCTTACTTATGGCACTGTCGTTTAGGCCATATAAACGAGAAACATGTATCTAGACTCCATAAGGATGGACTACTAGACTCATTTGATTTTGAATCATATGAGAAATGTGAGGCTTGTTTATTGGGAAAAATGACAAAGTCCCCATTCAATAAGAAAGGTGAGAGGACTAGTGAGCAATTGGCGCTCATACATACTAATGTGTGTGGGCCATTTTCCATGCCTGCCAGGGGTGGTTACGTCTACTTCATTACATTTACTGATGATTACAGTAGATATGGATTTGTGTACCTTATGAGGGCCAAATCTGAATCCTTTTCAAAGAATTCAAGAATGAAGTAGAGAAGCAACTTGGCAAAAGTATCAAGGCTCTACCATCGGATCGTGGAGGAGAATACTTGAGCCAAGAGTTTGAAGACTATCTTAGAGAGTGTGGGATCGTGTCCCAACTCACTCCACCCGGAACGCCACAGTGGAATGGCGTGTCTGAGAGGAGGAATCGAACCCTATTGGATATGGTTCGATCCATGATGTGTCAAACCGATCTTCCATTATCGTTTTGGGGCCACGCTCTATTAAGTGCAGCTTTCACCATTAACCGTGTTCCATCTAAATCAGTCATGAAGACACCATATGAGATGTGGAGTGGGAGGCGTCCCACACTGTCGTTCATGAGGATTTGGGGCTGCGATGTCTATGTAAAACGCTTACAATCAGACAAGCTAGGGCCGGAGTCGGATAAGTGTAAATTTGTGGGGTACTCTAAGGAAACTAAGGGTTACTACTTCTACAATCCAACCGAGAACAAAGTGTTTGTTGCTCGGACCGGGGTGTTTCTAGAAAGAGAGTTTGTCTCTAAAGAAGCAAGTGGTGAGGACTGTAGAACTTGAAGAGGTTCAAGAACCACAAATCACTGAACCGATTATGGAACATGAACAGGAACCACAAGCGGTTGTGGAGCAGCCTGTTCAGGTAACACAAAAGTTTCGTAGATCTAGTAGAGTGCGCCAGGAACCCGAGAGGTATGGACTTCTCGTGACCGATTCCGGTGACATGATGCTCATAGATGATGAGCCTACTACCTATGAAGAGGCCATGAAAGGCCCAGACTCTCAGAAGTGGCTAGAAGCCATGAGATCCGAGATGGAATCCATGTATACCAACAAAGTATGGACTTTGGTGGAACCACCCGAAGGGGCGCGGCCCATAGGGTGCAAGTGGCTCTTCAAGAAGAAGATCGACATGGATGGTAATGTGATTACCTATAAGGGCCGATTGGTGGCTAAAGGATTCAGACAGATTCATGGTATTGACTATGATGAAACATTTTCACCAGTCGCTATGACCAAATCCATCTGAATCCTACTTGCGATTGCAGCATACCATGACTATGAGATTTGGCAGATGGATGTCAAAACAGCATTCCCTTATGGGAATCTCCTCGAGGATGTGTATATGATACAGCCGGAGGGTTTTGAGGATCCGAAGCAAGCCAACAAAGTCTGTAAGCTGCAACGATCCATTTATGGATTGAAGCAAGCTTCTAGGAGTTGGAATCGAAGTTTTGATGAAGTAGTCAAAGAGTTTTGCTTCATCAGGAACGAAGATGAGTCTTGTGTCTACAAGAAGGTTAGTGGGAGCTCTGTAGCTTTTCTGGTCTTGTATGTGGATGACATACTACTCATTGGAAACGACGTTCCCATGCTGTAATCTGTTAAAGATTGGATAGGGAAGTGTTTCTCAATGAAGTAATTAGGGGAAGCAGCCTATATACTCGATATAAAGATCTATAGAGATAGATCGAAGAGACTGCTAGGCCTAAGTCAAAGTAAATATATTGACAAGGTGTTGAAACGGTTCAACATGCAAGATTCCAAGAAGGGATTCTTGCCCATGTCACATGGAATCACTCTTTCGAGGAGTGGTTTTCCTTCCAATGAGATTGAGAAGGAACGCATGAGTAGAATTCCCTATGCCTCGGCCATAGGATCTATCATGTATGCCATGTTATGTACTAGATTAGACGTGTCATATGCCTTGAGTATAACAAGCAGATACAATCCAATCCGGGTGAGAGTCACTAGATTGCAGTCAAGAACATCCTAAAGTACTTGAGAAGAACTAAGGATGCTTTCTTGATATTTGGCGGAGAGGAAGAGTTTCGTGTAAGGGGTTACACTGATGCAAGCTTCCAAACTGACATAGATGACTTTAGATCACAGTCGGGATATGTGTTTTGCCTGAATGGAGCAGCGGTGAGCTGGAAGAGTTCCAAGCAAGAGACTGATTCTACAACAGAGTCTAAGTACATTGCTGCAAATGGCACAACAAAGGAAGCTGTTTGGATAAGAAAGTCTGTTTCTGAACTTGGTGTGGCTCCTAGCATTGCGGATCCAGTTGAGTTGTACTGTGACAACACTGGGGCGATCACGCAATCGAAGGAACCCAGGTCGCGCCAGAAATTCAAGCACGTGCTCAGGAAGTATGGGGTTGGATTGATATGGAGATATCATGATCGAACACATAGGTGTGCATTAAGGGTAATGACGCACTGGATTGACCCATCTCCGAGAAGGCTACATACACGTTATGATGAGTCACAAGTGCTTTTCGCGGTGCAATGGTATTGTCATCCTTAGACTTGAAGTCGATAGATATTCTAGTTGTGGATTATTGTGATTTTGGTAGCGTTAAATGCTACACCGTAATTGGGTAGTTATAAAGGCGTGTACCGGATACAATAAGAAGCAAGCTTAGAGATCGTAGTGTACGTAGATAGAATTTTCCCCTCCCACATAACGGGAGCAAATATCCTAGGCCACTCGAGGGATAGTGCTTATAGAATGTCAGGCCAGACTCAAATAAATCAATATGGGATATTGATGTTATTTTCACGAATAAGGCTATTCCCATGGATCGAGAAACTGTGGATTGGATATACGAGTGTGACTTGTATGTCTCGTGTCCAATCTGGATTTAGAGACAAAGGGATGAGACAATTACTTGTACAAAGGTTGTCAAGATGACTATTCTATTAGTTGGCTAGAATTGATGTTTTGCTAGAAACCGCTCCATATTAGCAAATTGTTGCTACCAACTAGATAGAACCTATGGGGTCACACGCTATATAGAGTTGAACTAGATTTGGGAATTAATTAATTGGATTAATTAATTAGAATGATCACTTTGCAATACCTTGCAAACTTAGTAGGGACTAATTTGCAAAGAAGGGACTAAACTGTATTCTATTAGGACTAGAATAATTCCTTTAGGTAGTTGGCAAGGATTTGTTGGACTATATAAAGGACATTCCTTCCTTCCTTCCCACACTTATGATTCAATTGATCATAACTTGAGTGGGAGAGAACCAAAAGGAGAGAGAGCAAGCAAGCAAAGGAGCCGCCGCCCCCTTGCTCGCTGCCCCCTTCCCGTCGGCCCACAAGGAGGTCGAACCTCCTTGTTTCGGTCTCGTTTTACGTGATTATTCTTCCTCTTCCTCTTTCCAGGCTAGCACCAAGGATTGGAAGATCTAGAAATCAACTCAGGAGTGGATCAACTATCGAGAACGTGACACAATTCGCGTTTGAAGTCATCAAAGGAGAACCCTAAGGTGTGTTAATTGATTTCTTCCTTTACCATCGTTATGTCTCTTGACTTGTGATCCTTGGAGGGTTTTGCATGGTTTATTATTGTTTCCGTTGCGCATCCATGAATCAAAACCCTACACATCCCTTTATCTCTATGTCCGGATTGGTGATAACTTCGTTTTCGGAGTTATTTTATGCCTTTTATTTCTACGTTTTGCGTGCTTATAATGGAGAATTTGTCGTCTTTTGAGTAAATTGAGCGTAAATGTGAAAATATGAGTTCATGTGCAAAACTTGTTAAATCCGGGCGTTTCTTTAGATTTTTGAGCTTTTTATTGTGATATGATCGCGGGTTGTGTTTTCGTGTTGTGATTCGCAGGAAAACAGGGCTTGGATGATCGTGCGGGATTTGGAAGCGAACTTCGGAAACGAGGAACTCAAAGACAAGTCAAGAGGAGAGTCAAAAGTCAAAGGAGGTCAATGGAAAGTCAAAGGAAAAGTCAAACAGAAGAGAAAGGTCAAAGACAGTCAAAGAAAGTCAAAGGAAGAAAGAATGGAAGAAGGAAGTCAAAGAGGAGAAGAGAAAAGTCAAAGGAAGCAAGAAGAGGGCTGGAACACAGTGTCTTCGTGCGAAGACATTTGTCTTCGTGCGAAGACAATACTTAGCCAAAAACTCAAGTCTGCAGCATTCTCTTCTCAAAACAACATGCAGTATCTCAATGAGAAGACCTTCGCACGAAGAGGCAGAAGTCTTCGTACGAAGACTCTTCGTGCGAAGACAACTGTCTTCGTGCGAAGAGATCGTGGGTCAGCAGCAATTTTTTGGGGCTTTTCCGTATTATTTCCAAACTTTGTAATATTATTATGGGAACGTATTTAAGACTTTTAGGTCGTCTTTTTCAGTAGTTTTGGAGGATTAGAGACATCTTTGGAGATCAAGAAGCTTAGGAGAGAGCTTAGGAGCTTTTGGATCATTCGTTTGAATTCTAAACTCTCGTTTTTCTTGATTTTCATGTTTAAACTCATTATAATCGTTGTTTTGATTATGAATATGAGTAGCTAAACACCTTTTGCTGGGAATTCTCGTTTGGTGTAGCTAGGGTTTGATCTAAAGTCGATGTTTTGATGAATGCATGCTTTAGCTTAATCTTTCGTGTTTATTCATTATTATGGTTTATTTGCGTTCTTAATCTTATTATCTTTGCGAGTAGCTAACGTAGAGATAGAATTAATTAGTTTCACGCGGTAACTCCGTGATAACTAGTCGGTAAATCGAATAGTCCACCTAGTCGTATCAATGTTTGGTAACTCGGCATAGTTAACTAGGATCGTTAAAGTAGAATTATAATCTTAATGCGTGCTTAAAGCCAAATTAGGCTTGGTAACTCGGTCTAGTTTAACCTAAGTATAGTGGACTTAATTGGTAACTCGTTAAGTTCAACGTTGCTTGATTAATAGTGAATAACACGTGGTTGTTTTACGAATCAAAACATAAATTTAGATCGACCTAGTGAACCTAGAGAATTCCCGGTGTTTTTCCCTTATTGATAAAAACCTCCAAATATTCATTCTTTATTAATCGTGAATTATTTCACTTGGTTAATTGAGAATTTTGCGTTTAATTTCTTAGAATTAGATAAAAACACATCTTGCGACTTGCCCACATAAGGTATAGAATAATAATTAATTTAAACAAAGTCCCTTGGGTTCGACAACCCGGATTTCCGGTTTATTACTACACACGACGGCTGTGCACTTGCAGTTGGAACGTGTCAAGTTTTTGGCGCCGTTGCCGGGGACTTCGGCTAAATTAGTTATAATTCCTAGCCTTAGGGATTTTAATTTATTGTTTATATCCGTTACTCACCTACGTTTTGCGTGTTTCGTAATTTCAGGTTGATTTACTCGGTGCATGACCCGTTCTCGAGACGAGCCTTTGTATCCAACGTTTGAAGACCCGGAATCCCTATTAAAAGCACAGCGTAGAGACAAGAGGAATTCAAGCTCAGTAGGTATGGATGACGAAACGAGAGCTGAGTATGAGAGGATCCGCAAAGGTTTGCAGGATGCGGAAGCAGCTAGAGTTGCAGCTGTAGAGGAGGCTGCACGAAGAGCCGCAGAAACTGAAGAGGTGAGAGCTCAAATGGCTGAGATGCAGGCAAGGATGGATCGCATGGCTCCCCCAAATCCACAACCACGTCATGGTGTGGGGGCACAAGTGGCGAACATCGGTGGGAACAACAATGGTAATAATGGGGAAAACAACAGGCAGAACAATGCTGAGAATGAAGAACGCCCGATGGTGGATTATTTCAGGACTACTCCAGCATGTTATCAGCCTACCATTGTTAGGCCGCAGATCAATGCCCAACACTTCGAGTTGCGCCAACATATGATCAACATGGTTCGTGATGAGTGCGCATTCAACGGAGCTCCAGGAGATGACCCCAACCACCATCTGCTGGTATTTGAGCAAATCACTTCAACCCTGCACGATCAGCGAGTTCCAGATGAAACGGTTAAGCTTTTACTATTTCCATTCTCCTTATCTGGAAAAGCCAAGAAGTGGCTTATGGAGCTGCCAGCTGGTAGCATAGTGACATGGGCAGATTGTTGTCATGAGTTTCTGAGGAAGTATTTGCCACCATCCAGAGTCGCGCAGCAGATGGCAGAGATCGCAAAGTTCACTCAGGATGAAGACAGCTCTTTGGGAGATGCATGGAGGAAGTTCAGCCAAATTCTCCGTAGATGTCCGAATCATGGAGAGCCATGGCACAAGCTCTTCCATTATTTCTACACTGCATTAGACAAGGAGACAGCTGACCAGTTGGATATGCTAGCTGGAGGTAATTTTATGGGACTTGGAGCACAGCGAGCTCAAGATTTGCTGAACAATGCGTCAAAGAGAGAGACTACACGATCTGAAACGCGTAGGTATTCCAAACCGGGGGATACATCCTTAGTCAACAAGATTGAATCGATGGAACAAAAGTTGGAATCCATGACTTCAGCATTTCACGGTATGCACCCCCCAACTTAGAAGCCCATGGGTGAATTACTAGCAGATGAAAGCCAGGGATATGATAACAGTGTTGAAGATGTGAATTTTATGCGACAGCAGCAATGGCCTAACACCTATCATCCCAACAATCGTAATCATCCCAACTTCAGCTATGCCAATCCAAACAGTGGATTATATGCACCCGGTCAGAGACCCAATGTTCCATATCAGGCGAGGCAAGCTCCACAGCAGCAGGCTCAGCAACCAGAAGAACAAGAGACGAACGCTTTATTGAGAAAGTTGATAGCTAATCACGACAGGATGGAGAGCGCGATTGTCTCAATCCAAGCAACATTAAAGAGCCACGAGACGCAGATTGGGCAGATTGCCAATCAGAATGCTAAATTGCCACCAGGAATGCTTCCTTCCAATACTATTCCTCCTACTGAACAGCTCAAGGCTATCACTACTCGCAGTGGTGTGACTACTCAAGATCCTCCATATCCTAGCCATGCGAGAGCCGAAGCTACAAAAGCCACTGAGAGAGCATTGGATGAAGAGATTCCCGTGCCTACCGTGAGTCCCCAATCAAAGGACACGGTCGAGAAGAAAGAAGAGTCCAAGAGCACTCCTGATCCGGCTGCTTATAAGCCACGAATTCCATATCCGGCGGCGATAAAGAGGAATGATGAGGAACACTTTGGGAGATTTATGGATATATTCAAGCAATTGCATATCAACATTCCCCTTGTAGAAGCACTTGCTCAGATGCCCAGGTATAAGAAGTTCTTGAAGGAAATTCTATGGGGAAAGAAGAGCATAGAACCCTATGCCACGGTAAAGCTAACAGAGACGTGTAGCACAGTCATACAAAGAGACATTCCCAAGATGAGAGATCCAGGCAGTGTCATTCTAGGCTGCACTCTTGGGGGTGGATATCATACACATGGCCTCTGTGATTTAGGCGCGAGTATTAATCTCATGCCATTGTCTCTGTTTCAGAGATTGGGCATTGGTGCGCCGACCCCTGTGAAGATGGGTCTGCAATTGGCAGACAATTCTATAGTTACGGCAAATGGGGTGATTGAGAACTTGCTCGTCAAAGTGGGTGCATTTGTATTTCCAGCTGACTTTGTGATAGTGGATATCAAGGAGGATCGCGATGTTCCACTCATCTTTGGAAGACCGTTGTTGAAAACAATGCGCGCAAATGTGGATCTAGAGGCAGAAGAGTTGACTATCAAGGCTCTAGACTCATCAATCGTGTTCAAGGCGTTTGTTCGTAGCAAGGGGAAGAATAAATTGGCCATGATCAAGTTTAGAGAAGATCGTGTGGATCCGTCTCCTGGTTTACCTACCGTTTTGCATCCCGATCCACCCGAATCAGAGAAGAAGCCAAATGTGGTGAGAGCACATGATGTGGTGCAGAAAATCAAGAGCAGGAAATTGAAGGAGGAAGCACGTCGTGCTAGACCTCCTTAACATATCTCTGAGGTAACCGGGTCGGGCCGTCGACCTTAAATTACAAAGCGCTTGTTGGGAGGCAACCCAACCTATTTACTGCTTTAGGATAGATTTTAATACTGTTTTGTAATTTTTATTCGGTTTGATGTTATTGAGAGGTGCGAGAGAGTGGATTTAATATTTCCAATGAGTATGTGCAGGAATACGAGGTGAAAGGCCTATTTCGGATCCCCCTTCTTGATGCGCGCGTGCGAAACAGAGTAAAAAGTCCAGATTTGCAGCTAAATACGCGTATCGGGATCCGAAGTGAAGAAATTGAAGGTAGAAGCCATTCCTGCATCTATTCAACACACGCACCTGGGGAAGATCATGTTCCCGGACTCCCCGTCTTGATTTGCGCAAGAATTTGATTGGAGAACGGAGAAAGCTAGCACGCCGGCACGGATTACGAGGTGAAATTTTGAAGGACAGACTAAAATGAGAATTGAACAATGCCAACGTGTGGGGGTGGTCGAGAGCTTTCTGTAGACGGGTGGATCGCGCAAATCGGAGTCCGGATGAGAAAGTTACGCCAAAAAGGATGTTTTAGCAAGTAAAACGAGGCTAAAAACATCCGGAAATGCAAAACGTGCCTTGGAACGCGTGAAATTGACAAATAAAACATTCCCCGGATTTTGGGAGTGTTTTAAGGTGAAAAGGGAGTCTCGAGGTCGAGGAGATCCTTCGGAAAGCAAAGGCACGATCGAAGACGCGACAAATCGACAAAAAGGATGTTTTTGGCACAATTCAGAAGTGTCTTCGTACTAAGACAATTGTCTTCGTACGAAGACATTGTACTTAGAAAAATTTTTGATCCTCTGAATTGTCTTCCTATAACAGCTCTCAGTATCTATTTGAGAAGGCCTTCGTGCGAAGACAATTTGTCTTCGTACGAAGACTCTTCGCACGAAGAGAAACGTCTTCGCACGAAGACATCGCGCAGAAAGACTAATTTGTCCAGCACGGATAGAAGCTTTTGGGGCTACTTTCTAGGGGCTTTTTGGACTTTTTGCCCAAACTTGAAGCACATCAGCTGGAGGATCGACTGCATTCTTCATCTTCACAAACTCAGTTCCTCCTCCATAGCCGAACCTACTCCAATTCACCCCTCACTCGATTCTTCACCAAAATCTACATTCTACATAGGGTTTTGCTCGCAATACCAAGGAGAACAAGATTCTACAGGAGTTGTTGAGTGAGAGTGTGAGACAAGAGAGAAATCAGAGGACAAAGAAGCTAGGGTTTGGAAGGAAAAGTGAGAAATTGGACGAGTTGGGAGTTTGATTCACCTTTCGGACGAGAAGGGAACATTGACGGGGACTACGCAAGGAGTACGGGGCAGCAAGAAATTCAAGATTTCGACAAATTTTTCCGGCGACATAAAAATCAGTCCGGGTTCGTCAAATTGGGAAATTTTTGCGTCCGTAAGACTTGCTCCGGACGCGTAGGTACTATCTAAACTTCGCAATTTCAATAATCGAGTCTTAGGCACATTGAGTAAAAGCCCGGTTATATTTGTTGCGCTTAGAAGCGTATTTGGGGGCGATTGCGTAAAGTCCTAGGAGTTGCTTGTTACGTGCCTACGTGTTTCGTTTAGTGTACACTTCTTGTTCACGTGCACATTTGTTGAGTTGCTTGTTTTACTTGCATTTGAATTTTAAATGGCGGGTGGTAAGAAGAGAAAGACGGGAGAGGGTTCGTCGCAAGAAGCATCGGGATCGGGCGATCCTCAATTAGAGATTCCGCCTACTCCCCAATATGCCATCTTGACGGCCCCTTTCCCGGCTAAACCGGTTATTGTCGGCCGACGAAAGGCCAAGGCCAATTTGAAAGAGCGTAGTATTGCGCCAGGTTATTATGATAGTTATCGGTTTGTCACTCATGAGGCTCATCTTGACTCTCGGAGAGATACGTATTTGACTAAGAACGGGCAGCCCGAGAAAGCTTTTCCTTTGCACGAGGACATGCCTCAAGCAATTAAGGAAATTTATGAGCGTGAGAAACTTGAAAATTGGTTTAAACTAGTAGGGCAGTCTAGTTCACACATTACGAGGGAGTTTTTGTTCAATTTGCGTTATGCAAAGGACGGTGAGAGTCAAGACCCTCGTCTCGTTTACTGTCGGAACGAGTGGATAGTCTTCACGCCAGAGACTATCGCTCTCGCCATGGGTTTCCCCGCTTTGAAAGATGGTTGTGGGTTAGAGACGGTTCTTCGTAGTGAGAACCTTTGGTCTCGTCTAAATGCTTTTTGCTTTGCGAAGGGGGTTGATCCATGGGACAGGAAGGGAGAGGTGATTCATTGGAAGGCCGAGAAGAGGTTTTATAGGCCGGAGGCTAGGTGGTGTTGTGAAGTGCTAGAAAACTGGGTTTTGGGAATCACACGAAACCCTAGTTATACTTTCCGCCTCTCGGTTTGGGCCCTTTGTCTTTACACCGGGGTTAGAATTGATATCCCCAAACTGATTTGGGAGAACTGTCTTGAGAGGGTGTCTAGGACAAACAAATTGGGCCCCGGTCATACCTGCTTGATCACTCACCTGGCCAAAACTGCTGAGGTAGTCATAGGGCGAGATATGGACTTGAAACCGTTTACGGCTAGGAAGTGGCACAGGTTTGATGAGACAGCGAGGAAGAAGGGCAAGGGTAGGAGGATGAACACCTCTAGGTTTGACAACCAGGTTGCCTACGACCACTTGAGAGAGGAGATGGCCCGGGATAGACTCGAGAGGAGACGCCAGTTTGCCCACACTCGGGACAATCAGGCGAAGCTGGGGGGTTTAATCCAGATGGTTGGCCAGTGGGTTATACAGTCTAGTGGTCAGGCACCAGGGGAGTTTGTTCCACCAGTCCCGACGGCGGATCCGTGGTTTCAGGAGGATGACTTTGAATATGAGGTTCCGCCGAGTGAGGATGAGGAAGAAGAAGATGATGAGGATGAGGAAGATGAGGAGGAAGATGACGAGTAGTGGAGTGTACCCTCGTGCTAGAATTGTTGAGTCCTCGTGTTATCGTTGAGGACAACGATGCATTCTAGTGTGGGGGTGGTTGAATCCTTTTTACTAGTCAATGTCGTGTCTTTGCATCGCCAGTGTCTGCATATAGTTAGATGTTTTTGGTTATGTCCTTATTTTTCTTTTTGTTATTCATCTTTTTGCACGTTTTGGTATTTTTGAGTCAACCTACCATTGTTGAGTCGTTAATCGAGTTGGCCTTGCATATAAGTAGGTCTAGATAAAAAAAAAAAAAAAAAAAAAAAAAAAAAAAAAAAAAAAAAACTAAAAATGTGAAAAATTCAAAAAAAAAAAAATTAAAAATTTGAGAAAGGGCAATTGAAAAAAGCTGAAAATTCGGTAAAATCAAGAAGCGTGAGACTTTTAGGCATAGGGCGTGAATTGCGATCGAGAGTGACAATGTGAGAGTCCCTTAGTAAGTATAGAGAAACTCTCTTTACGGGAATGCGTGCCTATTTTACACACGAAATTAATTCTTTCAAATTTAAAGTGTGTGCCTAATTTTCTTACAAGAGTTGAGCTAGGTGTGAGCTAAACGAGCCGAACGTTCTTGTGTACGTCTTAGGTAGTCGCCAACCCGCCTCGTAGTGGCACACAGAACAGCTGTGCGAGGTGTGTATTAGAGCACTCACTGCTTCTAGAACTTACCTTGTAGGACCACTAGCAAACCCGTATTTGAACCATGGATTCTTTGACAACCTTTGGACTTAGGGTGACGATTCTTGGCCTTCAGCATTGATTGGTTAGAATCACCACTTTAGTGCGTCACGAGGGTGTTGTAGTTGAGGGGGTTCGATGAGGGAGTACTTCATGCTATATTTGTGTGAGTCTTACATATCGCATGCACTTCATTTGTGATCTTCGAGGGGAATGCGAGGGTGAGTGAGAGTAGGCTTGCGCACTTCGGTGTGGCGGTGTTCCATGGCATTACAACATGGACACAAGTGAGGAGAGCCGTGAGTGTGTACATCTAATACACACGAAACTTGGGTTGGGGGATTTAATAGGTGGATCGTGCTAGGTACCGGATCTTACTCATCATGGTGTAGGAGGTTTGGTTGGATTAGGCACGAGACCGACATTTGATCGACTACTTGAGAGGGGACAGGACTACATTCGAGTGTGGGGGTGTCGACATTTGACTTCGGACATCGAGATTGCACTTGCGACGACTCCACCCCCACACATGTTTCTTTAATGTTAGCGGCTTTGTTGATTTACACCGAGGATTTTATTGAGATAGGGAGAGACATTGATTTGTGATTTTTACGTGATTTGATATTGTCTCTCCTTACGATTACATGATTAGCTTGATTCATTGGAAGACCACTCGTGAAGGATATTGAAGGAATTATGCAGGATTTTGAGAGATTGAAAAAAAAAAATCAAAAATCAGAAAAAAAAAAAAAAAAAAATCAAAAATCAGAAAAAAAAAAAAAAAAAGAAAAGAGAGAAAAAAAGGAGAGATGAATAAAGGTAGAATGAGAAGCTTTGTGGAAGAACGAGTGGAGAAGCGACTAGTTCACGAACGGGAATTTTTGGCTTATGCATCATTCATGACGATGGCCGCGGAGATCGTAATTGTACCGGGGTTTGAGGGGATCGAGGGCCGGAGATGGTGAGTTTCGGGCTTGGTTTCCATAATTGTTGTGAGGGTGTGTGAGCTATGGTATTTGTGAGAATGTGACGCTTTAGGACTTGTATTTGATTCTTATCCTATTTGTCCCTAAAGCCTCATCATTTAAACCCGTTAGCGGATTAGGAGCTCGGACCTTGAACGTGGCTTAGCCTAGCGTAGCCTTTTATTTTGTGGCACACATGAAAAGGTATTGCATTCTTGTACGTAGTAAAGTTAGGTTCTCTATACTAGCTAGGGGGAATTCATGTTGACGAATTTGATTTCGAATCATTCCTTGTGTCTAGATTTCTCATCGCTTCGTGTGAATCGGTTTAAGCTAATGGAGATTGCCCAATCTCGCAAAAGAAAAGAAAAAAATTTGTATTTCAATACTTGCATTGTGAATATTGCATTTGCATATAGGTGCATTGTGTATAATCGAGTCGTGTCGACTAGTAGGAAGGATGGTTGGTGAATGGTTCTACTCGGATAAGTATGCAAGAGTTTTTGGTTTTGTATGCAATGTGAGGTGATAGTATGCAATTGGCGTAGGGAAGTTATGCAATGAGTAATTGGTTTAGTATGCAAAGTTGGATGAATTGCGGAAAAGCGAAAGAAGCTTTGACTTGAGAGAGTTGGAATTGACTTGGGAGATTTGCTCGGGACGAGCAAAAGGTAGTGTGGGGGTAGTTGATAACTTCGTTTTCGGAGTTATTTTATGCCTTTTATTTCTACGTTTTGCGTGCTTATAATGGAGAATTTGTCGTCTTTTGAGTAAATTGAGCGTAAATGTGAAAATATGAGTTCATGTGCAAAACTTGTTAAATCCGGGCGTTTCTTTAGATTTTTGAGCTTTTTATTGTGATATGATCGCGGGTTGTGTTTTCGTGTTGTGATTCGCAGGAAAACAGGGCTTGGATGATCGTGCGGGATTTGGAAGCGAACTTCGGAAACGAGGAACTCAAAGACAAGTCAAGAGGAGAGTCAAAAGTCAAAGGAGGTCAATGGAAAGTCAAAGGAAAAGTCAAACAGAAGAGAAAGGTCAAAGACAGTCAAAGAAAGTCAAAGGAAGAAAGAATGGAAGAAGGAAGTCAAAGAGGAGAAGAGAAAAGTCAAAGGAAGCAAGAAGAGGGCTGGAACACAGTGTCTTCGTGCGAAGACATTTGTCTTCGTGCGAAGACAATACTTAGCCAAAAACTCAAGTCTGCAGCATTCTCTTCTCAAAACAACATGCAGTATCTCAATGAGAAGACCTTCGCACGAAGAGGCAGAAGTCTTCGTACGAAGACTCTTCGTGCGAAGACAACTGTCTTCGTGCGAAGAGATCGTGGGTCAGCAGCAATTTTTTGGGGCTTTTCCGTATTATTTCCAAACTTTGTAATATTATTATGGGAACGTATTTAAGACTTTTAGGTCGTCTTTTTCAGTAGTTTTGGAGGATTAGAGACATCTTTGGAGATCAAGAAGCTTAGGAGAGAGCTTAGGAGCTTTTGGATCATTCGTTTGAATTCTAAACTCTCGTTTTTCTTGATTTTCATGTTTAAACTCATTATAATCGTTGTTTTGATTATGAATATGAGTAGCTAAACACCTTTTGCTGGGAATTCTCGTTTGGTGTAGCTAGGGTTTGATCTAAAGTCGATGTTTTGATGATTGTAATGCATGCTTTAGCTTAATCTTTCGTGTTTATTCATTATTATGGTTTATTTGCGTTCTTAATCTTATTATCTTTGGGAGTAGCTAACGTAGAGATAGAATTAATTAGTTTCACGCGGTAACTCCGTGATAACTAGTCGGTAAATCGAATAGTCCACCTAGTCGTATCAATGTTTGGTAACTCGGCATAGTTAACTAGGATCGTTAAAGTAGAATTATAATCTTAATGCGTGCTTAAAGCCAAATTAGGCTTGGTAACTCGGTCTAGTTTAACCTAAGTATAGTGGACTTAATTGGTAACTCGTTAAGTTCAACGTTGCTTGATTAATAGTGAATAACACGTGGTTGTTTTACGAATCAAAACATAAATTTAGATCGACCTAGTGAACCTAGAGAATTCCCGGTGTTTTTCCCTTATTGATAAAAACCTCCAAATATTCATTCTTTATTAATCGTGAATTATTTCACTTGGTTAATTGAGAATTTTGCGTTTAATTTCTTAGAATTAGATAAAAACACATCTTGCGACTTGCCCACATAAGGTATAGAATAATAATTAATTTAAACAAAGTCCCTTGGGTTCGACAACCCGGATTTCCGGTTTATTACTACACACGACGGCTGTGCACTTGCAGTTGGAACGTGTCAATTGGACACGAGACATACAAGTCACACTCGTATATCCAATCCATAGTTTCTCGATCCTGGGAATAGCCTTATCCATGCAGATAACATCAATATCCTATATTGATTTATCTGAGTCTGGTGAGACATTCTATAAGCACTATCCCTCGAGTGGCCACGGATATTTGCTCCCTTTATGTGGGAGGGTAAAATTCTATCTACATCACTAGGATCTCTAATCTTGCTTCATATTGGGTCTGATACACGCCTTTATGGCTACCCTGTCACGGTAGCGTTTGACGCTATCAAAACACAATACTCCATAACTAGAGGATCGAGTGACTTCAAGTCTAAGGATGACAATACCGTTTTCACCGCGAGAAGCGCTCGTGACTTTACATAAATTGTATGTAGCCTTCTCGGAGATTGGTCAATCCAGTATGCCATTGACCTTAATGCATATCCATGTGTTGGATCGTGATATCTCCATATCAATCCAACCCCATACTAGTCTATAGTTGATTGTCCGGTTAATCAATATAATCGACTACGGGATATTTAAGAATACAACATTTATATTCTAAGGACTTCATTCATGTTAGCATATCTCCATATCGATACCATAATAAATCGTAAGTCCATATAAATGTCACAAGAAATAGATTTTCTCTAGGGCATATTTCCAACAGTCTCTCACTTGCACTAGAGTTAATCTGGTGCATCATATGCCTATTGATCCAGCGCGGCCATCATGCTTTCGCTGCGCAAGGAGCATAGTAGGCGAGACCTCTGCTGGTACTTTGTAAATATTCATATCTCCTCCATCGAAAATCGATTGAGATTGAATATGAAAGTGTGTAATGTAGACTGAATACAGGACCTAAATACTCTAGAGGGGGGGTTGAATTGAGTATGGAATTTTTTTGCAAATCTCAAAGTTTAACAGAATAACTTTGTGTGAAACTCAAATCTCAAGGCCTTGAGATTTTAGTAAATTGTCGGAAACTTTCAAATGCAAAATAGAAAGCTTCAAGGCCTTGAACTATAATCAATTCTAAACAGCTTTTGAGCCCTAGTTTGATTTGAGTTGTATGCAGCAGATAATAATCAAACTGTAAAGTAAAGAACACAAAGCAATTTACAGAGTTCAGTCCCAATGGACCTAATCTCTGCCTGAGGGATCTAATCCCACCAGGATTGGGCAAACACTTCTTATTACTCACACAGAAACAACCCTAGATCTTCAAGCCTAAGTGATTTCCCTTACACCTATACAGCTTGTGGTTCCAAACCTATCTAGTTCCAGCTACTAATTGTTGAGCTAACAAGAACCTCTTTTTGTTCACTTGAACAACAAACCACTAGGTTAAGTGAGGTTTAAGATAATCAAAAGATATACATATTAAAGTACAAGTGAAGAACACAGTAGAAAAGATAAGTTGTTGAAGCCTGGATGTGTTCTTCTGAAAACTGGATTGATTTGATCTTCTGGAATCTGGATTGAAGCCTGAATGTTTGTGTGTTTGAATGAATGATCTCCCACGAATTTGTCACACCTTTCTGAGTATTCTGCAAGCCTCTCTCTTCTTCAAAATTCAAACCAGTCTCTTTTATCCACAGCCGCAACTGATTGAGAGATTTTAGGATCTCAGTTCCTACAAATCCTCTTTCTGTTTTCAACTGAAATTCAAACAGCTCTAAGTGGATATCCGTTGGAGTTTGTTGAGATTGCTCCTACACGTTTAACAGCCCTGCAACAGCATTGAAACACAGCAACAACAAAATCCAAAAAGATAAAACTGCTATGATTATTTGGTTATCCAGTTTCTGATAAAACTGGTTACAAGATTAAAACAATAACCTGTATAACTTCTAATACATATAAATCATGAAAAAAAGTTTAAGACTCTTAGAAGTCAATGAATAATCACAATAATAAGAATCACAACCTGCAAGAAAGAATCAACTTAGCTCTGTAAAAACTGTCAGCAGCTCAAGGCACATCTCAAGGCCTTGGAGCTCTGAACCTGCTTCACAGATATTCAAAGTTAAACCCAGAAAACTTAGATTCTTCCTGTTCTGATCATCTCAAATTGTGTTAAATATGTAAATAGGGTAATATATAAATATATGCAGTAAATCCTTGATCTATATAATCAGATATCCAATCTGCAACACAGAATTGTTAGAACATGTAGCAGAATAAAACAACTCTCAAGGCTTTGAAGTTCTGTCAGTATCTCAAGGCCTTGGAGTATCTGAAGTGCTTTGCTGCTTATGTCTTTGTCTTTCATCACTCAAAACAATTACCATTCAAAACACATTCAAGGGTCTTTGAATCAACAATCTCCCCTTGATGAAAGACAAAACCTACAGTCTTGTATAGATTTTCCTGCCACTTATTATGAAAAATAGATAACCACAAAATGCAGATACAATAGACAATAATACCAAACAGATAACCAGTATACCACAGATAATCAGCAAAAATTTGCATACCACATAAATATAAACACAACTGATTATTAAACCACAAAATCAATTAAGTATTGTTATTATTCAAATACTGCAAACACAAAACCACATAATTTCTCCCCCTTTTTGACTTTCATCAAATAAGGATGAAGAAATGTTGGATTATCACTCAGAGTCTTAAAAAAACTTAAACAAAATTATTGCTAAAAAGTCAAGGCCTTGAGAACAGAAAAGAAAGAAGAGAAAGAAATAGACGGTCAAGGCTTTGGCAATCTCTGATCTTCACTTCTTCTTTGATGTCTGGCGTTTCTCTGAGCCTTCTCCAACTTCTTCTTCACTTGCAGCATCTTCAGCGGACTGATTACCTTCTTATTCAGCTTCCACTTCTGCAACAACCTCTTGAATTATCTCATCCACTTTCTTCTTAGCCTGTACTGAATCCCTTTCTGTAGCTGCATCAACACCTGTGTCTTCACCAGCATCTTCTTCATCAGTTTGTTCATACAAATCTTTTGAAGTAAGCACCAATGGAATTGGCTTCTTCTTCTTCAGAAAATCTCCCAGCCTTTCATCTGAATCCACACTGGTGTCATGACTAGTAGTAGAAGGTATCTTCTCCAAATTCAAACCCTTGATGACAACATCCAGCTTCCCATTCATAACATTCATCAAGCCCTTGAACTGGTTGAATTCAGCTGACAGGTCAAATAACCTTTGTCTGATATCTTCAATCTCAACCTGCTGATCTTCTAACTTCTCAACCAACAAAGAGTAATCCTCATTGGCTTGTCCTTTCCCTGATGTAGTCCCCTTAGGCTTCACAAACTCCTTCTCTGCAAGTTCCTCCTTTGACAAATTTGAATAAAACTTCCAATGTCCTTTCCCAGTCTGAACTACCCCAATCCTCTGAAGTGCAGTCTCATCAATTAACCCAAAACCTTCAGTAATATTTTCCTCTCCTTTCACAGGTACATCAAAGTATTCAAAGAAAAGAGGTAACAGGTTTGCATATGGAAGAGGATGGTTTCTAGTCCTGGTTGCACAATAAATCATATGCTCCATAACAACTGTTGGCAAGTCTATCTCAAACCCATGACATATCAGATACATCAAAATCAGAACCTTATCAGTCACTAACTCCCTTGAGTTCTCCCTAGGAACTACACTCCTCATCAGAATTGTAAACAGGATTTTGGCTTCACAGTTGAGCACAGAGTGTGCAACTGCTTTGGACCAGAGGGTAAACCTTCAATAAAAAACATATCATTTGTCTTATCCAGACACTCCTTTCTATCAGGGTAATCTCCAACATTGTATTTCCTAGGAATGCCCAAGACTTTTGCAAAAGTCCTATGATCTAACCTCAAATCCACTCCAGCCACTTTTGAAGTTAACACCATTTTATCATCACCTTCAGAAACCAAATTCAGATAAAATAACCTAGTTAATCTAGGATAGGCCTTTGAACTAGGATTTAACACCTTCCGAACAGCAGTTTCTCTTAACTTTCTCATGCAGTCTATATCCAATTTATCCAAAAATTCTTCAGAAACCATACTACAGAAAGCTACCTTAGATGAAACATAACCTTGCATCCATACAGTTCTAACCTCATAACTAACAAACCATTCTGTAGGAAGTACATTCTTACCTTGATAACCTTTCTTGGTTGCAGCAGCAACCTGTTTAACCCTAGTTTTCTTTTCTGAGGGTTTGGTCTTTTCTTGTTCTCCTTCAGATGGTTTCTTCTTGCTTTCTTGAGCAGATTTCCCCTTTTCCTCTTCATCAGTATTTTTATTTTCTCCCCCTTTCTTCTTCTCTGACCTAGGTTGATCACCACCCTGTGTCTCCTGTTGTGGATCAATGCTTGAGCCTTCATCTCCCTTCTCTGTTCTGGACTTCTTTGCAGAAGGAGTGTCCTCATGCAAGCTCTGAGTTTTTTCTGAATCTGAATCAGAAATCACTATCTTCTCCTTCTTAATTGCTCTCTTCTTGGATCTGCCGCTTTCCCTGTTGCTTAATTCTGGCTGATTTGCGCTCCATTTTGGGGTTTAGGGTTTTGAGAAGAGAATGTGATTGAGAGAAACTGAGAGAGAGAGAGAGAGAGTATAGTCGTAGAGAATTGAGAGAGAATGAGAAGAAAAATCCCTGAATTTCAGCTTCAGTAGGTTGAAAGGATGAGTCATAAAAGGACACTACTATATCAACATGCAAAATGGAATCTTGAAAAAAAAAATCGAATATTTTAGAAAATTCTCTGAGTAATTCAAATATTATACAGTTATATAAAAACATAAGATATGATATTTGATGATCCATTTTTTTGAAAAAAATTACGGATATTAACAAGACCTGGAGAACGATCTCAAGGCCTTGAGATTTTCTGCAGTTTGAGAAACTTCAAAGCTTTGAGCTATACTTTCAAGGCTTCAGAAAGTATAATCTCAAGGCTTTGAGATTTCAGCACATAATCACATATAAGTACTAATACTTCCCCTAAACCAATGCATCCTTGTTTAACATCCCCAATTCAAGCCTTAGAGATGAAAACCTATCATCTGGTAAAGGTATAGTGAAAATATCAGCAATCTGCATTGAAGTAGAAACAAAATTTAAAACAACATCACCTTGTTATGCATGATCTCTAAGGAGTGATGTCTCACATCTATGTGCTTAGTCCTTGAGTGCTGAACTGGATTCTTAGAGATTGAAATAGCGCTTGTGTTGTCATAATGAATAGGCACATTTCTGAAATTATAGCCAAGATCTCTAAGTTGCTGAGCAATCCATAACACTTGTGAACAGCAAGCACCGGCTGCAATATATTCAGCTTCTGCAGTTGATAATGCTACAGAATTTGAGTGCCAACTGATCAATGAAGATCCAAGAAATTGACAGCATCCAGAAGTACTTTTCCTGTCTACTTTATATCCTGCAAAATCTGCATCTGAATATCCACTCAATATAAAATTAGATCTTCTTGGATACCAAAGCCCTAAGTCTCTAGTTCCATTCAAATATCTAAAAATTCTTTTGACTGCAGTTAAATGACTTTCCTTAGGATCTGCTTGGAATCTAGCACACATACAGACACTGAACATAATATCAGGTCTATTAGCAGTTAAATACAAAAGTGATCCAATCATACCTTTGTATTCCTTTTGATTCACACTCTTACCATTTGAATCTTTGTCTAAAGAGAGTGATGAACTCATAGGGGTCTTAAGCACCATGGACTGTGACATATTGTAATTATTCAATAAGTCCTTGGTATACTTTCCTTGATGTACAAAAACTCCTTTCTTCATTTGTAAGATATGAAGTCCAAGAAAGAAATTCAGTTCACCCATTAAGCTCATCTCAAACTCCCTGCACATCAGACTAGAAAACTCTTTTGAAAGAGCATCATTAGTAGCACCAAATAAAATGTCATCTACATAAATCTGAACTACTAACAAATCACTTTGATGGTGTCAAATGAAAAGAGTTTTGTCAACTAGGCCTCTTTTGAAATTGTTTTCAAGTAGAAATTTTGAAAGTCTGACATACCAAGCCCTTGGAGCTTGTTTTAAACCATAAAGAGCTTTATCCAGTTTATAAACATGATCAGGAAAATTTTCATCTTCAAAACCAGGTGGTTGTGCTACAAAAACATCTTCTTGTAAATATCCATTCAGAAAAGCACATTTAACATCCATTTGATAAAGCTTTATGTGATTGTGAGATGAAAATGCAAGAAGTATTATAATAGCTTCTAACATGGCAACAGGAGAAAAAGTCTCCTCATAATCTATACCTTCTTCCTGATTATATCCTTGAGCTACCAGTCTGGCTTTATTTCTGACGACTTTGCCATTCTGATCAAGCTTATTTGTGAATACCCATCTGGTTCAGATAACTAATTTCTCTTTAGGTCTGAGAACCAGATTCCATACCTTGTTTCTTTCAAACTCATTCAGCTCACTCTGCATTTCAATGATCCATTCTGCATCTTCTAGTGCTTCCTTGGTATTTTTAGGCTCAATCAAAGATACAAATGCACTAAAAGCACACAAGTTCTTCAACTTTCCTCTTCTCTGAGTTCCAGTCGATGGATCTGATATAATGTTATCGGCTGGATGGTCTGCAAGGTACTTGAACTACTTTCTTGGTACCAAGGAATATTCTCCTTCAAGGCTTTGAGTTCTTGAAACAGTAGAGGGAGCATCGTAGAAAGTTTCAACTTCTGTCACAAGGCTTTGAGATTTTGGTTCTACAGGAGGTTCAAGTCCATGAGATTCTGCTGATTGTTTCTGCACATTAGTTTTGTCTTTGTCTTCTTTCACTGCATCATCATCTGATTCATGTTTGTTCAAATCTAGATCTGCAAAACTTTCACTCAGAGAATCCTTAGTACTTTCATCAAATATTACATAAATACTCTCTTCCACAATCTTGGTTTTTCTATTATAAACTCTATAGGCTTTGATAGTTTGAGAATATCCAAGAAATACACCTTCATCACTTCTAGCATCAAACTTACCAAGATTGTCTCTACCATTACTATGCACAAAACAGATACAACCAAAGGGTTTGAAATAAGAAACAGTAGGCTTTCTACCTTTGAACAGTTCATAGGGGGTCTTTTTCAAGATAGGTCTAATCAAGCATCTATTCAGCACATAATTGGCAGTGTTAACAGCTTCTGTCCATAAAACTTTGGAAAATTACTTTCAAGAAGCATGGTTCTGGACATATCCTCAAGTGTCCTATTTTTTCTTTCAACTACTCCATTTTGCTGTGGAGTTCTAGGTGCAGAAAAGTTATGTGAAATGCCATGCTTGGAACAAAACAAATCAATGTCAAGTTGATCAAACTCCCTACCATGATCACTTCAAATAGATGCAACAGGTAAATTTTTCAAAGTTTGAAGCTCTTTGCACAGTCTAGAAAATTCATATAAAGCTTCAGTTTTGTCTCTAATAAACATCACCCAAGTAAATGTAGAATAATCATAAATTATAACAAGCATATACCTCTTACCTTTTGGGGTCTGAACTCTCATAGGACCACACAAGTCCATATGCAGCAATTATAAGGGTCTAGAAGTACTTACAAAGTTCTTTGGCTTGAATGAGCTTCTGGTTTGCTTAACTTGTACACATGCCTTGCAAACCTCATCATCTGAAAATTTCTGTGATGGTAAACCTCTTACCAAGTCCTTAGAGATGAGTTTATTCAAGGTATGTATACTAATGTGCCCAAGCTTTCTGTGCTAAAGCTTTGAATCTTCCTTCAAGGCCTTGAGGCATTTTAGCTTGTCACCTACAACACTGTTAGTACTCATAGCAAATAGATTATATGATCTAGGAGCAGTGAGTATGCAATCACCAGATTTCTCATCTTGCACCACACATTTCTCCTTGTCAAATATAGCCTTATAACCTTTATCACATAACTGAGAGATATTAAGCAGATTATACTTAAGTCCATCTACCAGATATACATCAGATATAGAATTAGTAGAACCATTACCAATACTACCTATACCAATGATATTGCATTTTGCTTTGTCACCAAGTGTGATTGTTCCTCCAGATTTTTCTGTAAGTTCAGTGAAGAGAGACTTCTTTCCACTCATATGTCTGGAACATCCACTGTCTAATACCAATTTCTGATCTTTCAAGGCCTCGGTGACATCCTACAAAGAACAAATCATTGCCTCAACACGCTGTTAGACCAAGTGCAAAACTTTGAGTCATACTCAGAATCAGCCATGTTTGGTGGCCTAATTCCTTTTGGAACCCAAATCTGCCTAACATGTCCCTTAAGCTGATAAGGATAAGTATTCCTCATAATGTGAGGTTCTGATCTTCTGAAGGGACAAGTTAATCTGACATGACCAATTTTTCCACAAGAATGACATTTTGGAGAATGTCTGCTACCAGATTTGACAAAAGTAGTTTGGCCTTTATTTGGAAAATTTGGATTATAGCCAATCCCACTTTTATGCATTGATTTCAGACTTCCTCCAAGAATGAGAGTCAGATTATGTTCTGAGCCTGTAAACCTAGCTAGGACCTTCTTGGACTCTTGAAGTTTCTCAGTCAAAGAACAGATCTGTTTTTCTAAATTCTCAGAATGAGTCTTTAGATCAACATATCTTCGGTCAAAAGAGTATTTTGATCAACAACCTCTTTTATATGTGCCTTCAAGGCTTTGAACTTGTTTTCCAAGGCCTTGAAATCCTCTTCAAGCTTTGTCTTAGAGACTTCAACAGTTTTGTTTGAAAAACCTAGGTCCAGGTTTTCTTTTACCTGCTCATGAATCTTAATCTTTAAAGCAGAAATCTCATTTCTATAACTTTCCTCATTTAAAACATACTTTTGAGAATTTCAGGAAGTACATCAGAAGGACTGACAAGTAGATTTTTTTACCATATCTTCAATATGTATGTCTGATGAATTTTCCTCATCATGCCTCGCCATGAAGCATAAGTTTGCTTGAACTTCTTTTGTGTCTGAGTCACTTGATGAATCAGAATCACTCCAGGAAGCCATCATGGCTTTCTTCCTTCTGTTGTCACTGTCTTTCTTCTGAAATTTCCTATTCTTCTTTTGGGGACAGTCCCTTACTAAATGATCTGCATCACCACACTCAAAACAATTCATTACTTTAGTTTTATGAGACTGTGATGAAGGTTTACCTTTGTAGTCCTTGCTGCTTGAAGGTCTTGATCACTCTCTTTTGTAATCCCTGTTACCAGAGTTTCTTTTCTTCTTGAGAATTCTGGCCAAGGCCTTGGAGATTAATGCTAAAGCCTCTTCATCATCAGGCTCATCTTCAGTCTCAAGGCTTTGAGAATTTTCACTGTCTTTTGCCTTAAGTGCCAGGTTCCTGATGTTTTCACTCAAATCATCTTCCACATCCTTCATAGACATTTCATGAGTGAGCAGCTTTCCTTGTAGATCATCTAGCTGAAGAAGACTCAAGTCCTGAGCTTCCTCAATGGCTGTTGTCTTTGGCTCCCACTTGGATTTTGGCAAGCTTCTCAGAATCTTTCTGACCTTCTCTTCATTTGAGAACTTCTTTCCCAATGACTCCAGATTGTTCACCACATCAGTGAATCTTTTGAACATCTCCTTGATGGTCTCATCTGAGTTCATCTTGAACAACTCATATTGCCTCAGAAGTATGTTGATTTTGGTCTGCTTAACCTGGCTAGTTCCTTCATATGTCACCACCAGTTTATCCCATACTTCTTTGGCACTCTTGCAATTTGACACTCTGTTGAACTCATATGCATTAAGAGCACAGTATAAACGATTCATAGCCTTGTAATTTTTTGATACCTTTTTCCAGTTCAGTAACTGAAAGATTTTCCACAGACTTGATACATCTGACTCCATCAATTGTAGTATAGTATTCATGAGGACCATTCTGAACTATTGACCACAGTTCCATGTCTTGATCTATGATGAACATATTCATCAATGCCTTCCAGTGATGAAGTTATCACCACAGAACAATGGAGGTTTCTTGGTTGCCCTTCCTTGTGAGAATCCACCATCTTCTACATTACTCATAATCACCAGATTGTTAGATCTAAAACAGTGACACAAGCGCTGATACCAATTGAAAGTGTGTAATGTAGACTAAATACAGGACCTAAATACTCTAGAAGGGGGGGTTGAATAGAGTATGGAAACTTTTTGCAAAGCTCAAAGTTTAACAGAATAACTTTGTGTGAAGCTCAAATCTCAAGGCCTTGAGATTTTAGTAAACTGTCTGAAACTTTCAAAGGAAAAATAGAAATCTTCAAGGCCTTGAACTATAATCAATTCTAAACAGCTTTTGAACCCTAGTTTGATTTGAGTTGTATGCAGCAGATAATAATCAAACTATAAAGTAAAGAACACAAAGAAATTTACAGAGTTCAGTCCCAATGGACATAATCTCTGCCTGAGGGATCTAATCCCATCAGGATTGAGCAAACACTTCTTATTACTAACACAAAAACAGCCCTAGATCTTAAGCCTAAGATATTTCCCTTACACCTATACAGCTTGTGGTTCCAAACCTATCTCGTTCCAGCAACTAACAGTTGAGCTAACAAGAACCTCTTGTTGTTCACTTGAACAACCAACCACTAGGTTAAGTGAGGTTTAAGATAATCAAAAGATATACAGATTAAAGTACAAGTGAAGAACACAGTAGAAAAGATAAGGTGTTGAAGCTTGGATGTGTTCTTCGGGAAATTGAATTGATTTGTTCTTCTGGAATCTGGATTGAAGCCTGGATGTTTTTGTGTTTGAATGAATGATCTCCCACGAATTTGTCTCACCTTTCTGAGTATTCTGCAAGCCTCTCTCTTCTTCAAAATTCAAACCAGTCTCTTTTATCCACAGCTGCAACTGACTGAGAGATTTTAGGATCTCAGTTCCTACAAATCCTCTTTCTGTTTTCAACTGAAATTCAAACAGATCTAAGTGGATATCCGTTGGAGTTTGTTGAGATTGCTCCTGCACGTTTAACAGCCCTGCAACAGCATTGAAACACAGCAACAACAAAATCCAAAAAGATAACACTGCTATGACTGTTTGGTTATCCAATTTCTGATAAAACTGGTTAAAAGATTAAAAAAATAACCTGTATAACTTTTAATACATATAAATCATGAAAAAAAGTTTAAGACTCTTAGAAGTCAATGAATAATCACAATAATAAGAATCACAACCTGCAAGAAAGAATCAACTTAGCTCTGTAAAAACTGTCAGCAGCTCAAGGCACATCTCAAGGCCTTGGAGCTCTGAACCTGCTTCACAGATATTCAAAGGTAAACCCAGAAAACTTAGATTCTTCATGTTCTGATAATCTGCAATTGTGTTAGATATGTCCCTTCCATTAGGATTTAGTGTTATTGGTAGTTGTTGGAAGGAGAATTTTATGTTCGACGATGTACAACAATTTTCTTTTTAATTTGAGAAAAAATCTCTATTTTATACCAGTCTAGAAAATAGATTTCAGACAGCTTGTCCTTCTTAAGGACATAAAGTCGTGTTTTGTTTGTTTAATGCTATGGGTATTCAACACAATAGGATTTATGCAAAGTTTTGTGACGTCTTAACTATATTTAAAAAAGACTTAAATTGTCAAACATAGCTCCCACTATTCTTTTACGGATTAATAACCCTCAATATATTAATGCGGAAAATATCATTATATTTTCTAGTGGGCCAAGATCTATATTTCACTTCCTTTTGAGCCTGCTTTGGCAACTCACTCAAAAAATAGTTATTTAGGTAGGAACAATTCCAGTTGCATCTCATGAAACTCTTGGTTCAATTGGGCAAATAACTCTTTATTTATCTATCCTATAGATAATCCCAATTGATTGTCTCAAGGCTTTTAATCCTTATTAAAATTACCTAGTTACGTTCAACCTCTTACTCCAACAATTGCACATTATTTGTTTGTGCATTCGCACCACATAATGATGAATCAAGTCGCCCTGCTTTGGCATGCACTAACTTGATTAATCGATTTTTGATGAGTGTTTAAGTAACGAGAAGGCAAACGTAATATTTTAGTTTTGAGGGATTTTTCTTTTCAATTACTTTTAATTATTTTGTTGATCCATATCAACTGATCTACTTATTTGAGTTGGGAAAAACTTCAAATAAAAGATTTGGGTTGTTAATTATCTTATTATCAAATTGCATGCATCATCCATACACCAACAACAATAATAAGACGACAAAGTAAACATCCACAAAAATAGAAATTAACGTGATGTGGATATGGCCTCCTATACTAAGATATTCCCAAGCCATTGAGAATATCTATGAACCCTAAAATAGCAAGCCCATCTCCATGTGCCTCAATCTTTTGGTCCATCCCCATAGCCTTGTGGAATGCTACATGCTCCATGTTGTGGCTCCTTTAATTCTTTGGGCTTCTTTTCTCCAATCTTAGCTATCTATTCTATTTAGTAATAGCTAGCATCTAAACTAAATAAATAAATCTCATAAGTTAAGAAAAATATCGGCTCGCAGGCCGTAAACCCTAATTAATTATTACATCAAATTGATCAGCTCGCAAGCCGTAAACAAACACAAAATTAGAACATCCACAACAAACCACATCTAAGGCCATATCCAATCACCATGCGAATTGCACATAGACAGTTAAAATCCAATTTTAACACGCTTAGTTAATTTTAGTTGATTTTAGGATTACTATGGTCCAAAACGGTCCAAGAGGGCCCACCGAGCTAGTGGCCGAACCCCTTGGAGCCACCTGGGTCGAGCCTAGGCCGGTCGGACCAACCTGTGGGGTCGGTCGAACCGCCTAGGCCTTCGGTCTTGTTGGCTTGGGCGGCAAGGAAGTATAGGGCCGGTCCCATGGGTCCCGATCCTCTTGGTAGTTGTTTCCAAAACAACTTCTTCCTTGTTACCCAAGTCCAAAACGTTTCCAAATTGAAAACTCTTTTCCAATTGGTGCCCAAACCCTAGATCTAAGATCCTAAAATTTTTCAAACTCACTAATTCCTTCAATCCATGAAAAATTAGTTCTTGTTTGGTTGAATCACATTCAACTTGCATCTAATATGCTTAATTTGTCCATTTTACGCGATAATCAAACAACTAAAGTGTAAAAGACATCAATCGTAACACATAAACTACGTTATGCTCTACGACATGTGACTCTGATACCACTCTAGGGTTTTGTAACGAATTCTGCAGCGGAATTAATCAAGAATAAGATCCGAACAAGACCCTCAAAGGATCACATGAAGAGAATTCATAACGATAGTAAAGGATTCATAAAAAGTACCTTGTAGGTCTCCTGTGATGACTTCGAACGCGAATAGGGTCACGTCTCTACGGTTGATCCACACCTAGAATTGAGATATAGATCTTCCAACTCCTTGTGATAGCTAGGAACGATGGAAGAGGAAGAAGAAATCATGCAACTGAGACCAAAAAGGATCTAGTGACTTCAAGTCTAAGGATGCAATATTGTTGTCACCGCGAGAAGCGCCCGTGACTTTACATATGTAGCCTTCTCGGAGATGGGTCAATCTAGTATGCCATTACCCCTAATTCATACCCATGTGTTGGATCGTGATATCTGTAGGGTTTTGATTCATGGATGCGCAACGGAAACACAAACAATCATAAAATTATGCAAAACCCTCCAAGGATCACAAGTCAAGAGACATAACGATGGAAAGGGTAAGAAATCAATAACACACCTTAGGGTTCTCCTTTGATGACTTCAAACGCGAATTGTGTCACGTTCTCTATGGTTGATCCACGCCTAGAGTTGATCCTAGAATCTCCCAAGCCTTGGTGCTAGCCCGGAAGAGGAAGAGGAAGAAGAATCACACAAAACGAGACCCAAAGGAGGGCTCTCGGCCTCCTTGTAGCTGACGGGACGGGCGGCGGGCAAAGGGGCGGTCGGCTCCTTTGCTTGTTGCTCTCTCTCTCCTTTTGTTCTCTCCCACTCTTGTTATGTTCAATAATGAGCATAAGTTATGGGAAGGAAGGAAGGAAGGTCCTTTATATAGTCCAACAACTCCTTGCCAACTACCTAAAGGACTTATTCTAGTCCTACAAGAATTCAATTTAGTCCCTTCCTTGCAAATTAGTCCCTACTAAGTTTGCAAGGTTTTGCAAAGTGATCCTTCTAATTAATTAATCTAATTAATTAATTCCCAAATCTAGTTCAACTCTATATAGCGTGTGACCCCATAGGTTCTATCTAGTTGGTAGCAACTATTTGCTAATATGGAGCGGTTTCTAGCAAAACATCCATTCTAGCCAACTAATAGAATAGTCATCTTGACAACCTTTGTACAAGTAATTGTCTCATCCCTTTTTCTCTATATCCGGATTGGACACGAGACATACAAGTCACACTCGTATATCCAATCCATATTTTCTCGATCCATGGGAATAGCCTTATTCGTACAAATAACATCAATATCCCATATTGATTTATTTGAGTCTGGCCAGACATTCTATAATCACTATCCCTCGAGTGGCCTAGGATATTTGCTCCCGTTATATGGGAGGGACAAATTCTATCTACATCCACTACGATCTCTAAGCTTGCTTCTTATTGTATCCAGTACACGCCTTTATAACTACCCAGTTACGGTGTAGCGTTTAACGCTACCAAAATCACAATAATCCACAACTAGAATATCTAGTGACTTCAAGTCTAAGGATGACAATACCATTGCACCGCGAGAAGCGCTTGTGACTCACCATAACGTGTATGTAGCCTTCTCAGAGATGGGTCAATCCAGTGCAACATTCCCTAATGCACACCTATGTGTTGGATCGTGATATCTCCATATCAATCCAACCCCATACTAGTCTATAGATGATTGTCCCATTAATCATTATACTGGACTAGGGATATTTAAGATAAAAAACACAATTGTAAATCTAAGGACTTCATTATATTAAATATCCAATAAATAATAAATGAATTTCTAGCCACAAATAAATTCATACTAAACTAGATTGCCTCTAGGGCATCTATTCCAACAGTCTCCTACTTTCACTAGAGCCAATTTGGCGCATCTCGTATGCCCATACTCCTAGTGTGCCCTTCATGCTTCCACTGCGTGAGAGGCTTTGTAAGCGGATCTGACAGATTATCATCTGTAGGAATCTTGCATATCCGAACGTCTCCTCTATCGATAATATCTCGAATCAGATGAAACTTCCTGAGCACGTGCTTGGACTTCTGGTGTGTCCTTGGTTCCTTTGATTGCGCGATTGCCTCAGTGTTGTCACAGAACAACTCGACTGGATCCGCAATGCTAGGGACCACACCAAGTTCAGAAACAAACTTTCTGATCCAAACAGCTTCCTTTGCTGTGCCATTTGCAGCAATGTACTCAGCCTCTGTTGTAGAATCAGCTACTGTCTCTTGCTTGGAACTCTTCCAGCTCACCGCTGCTCCATTCAGGCAAGACACATATCCCGACTGTGATCTAAAGTCATCTCTGTCGGTTTGGAAGCTTGCATCAGTGTAACCCCTTACACGCAACTCTTCCTCACCGCCAAATATCAAGAAGGCATCCTTATTTCTTCTCAAGTACTTTAGGATGTTCTTGACAGCAATCCAGTGACTCTCAGCAGGATTGGATTGGTATCTGCTTGTCATAATCAAAGCATATGACACATCTGGTCTAGTACATAACATGGCGTACATGATAGATCCTATGGCTGAGGCATAGGGAATTCTACTCATGCGTTCCTTCTCAATCTCATTGGAAGGACAACCACTCTTCGAAAGAGTGATTCCATGTGACATGGGCAAGAATCCCTTCTTGGAATCTTGCATGTTGAACCGTTTCAACACCTTTTCAATATATGTACTTTGACTTAGGACTGGCAATAGATCTATCTCTATAGATCTTTATACCAAGTATATAGGCTGCCTCCCCTAAGTCCTTCATTGAGAAACACCTTCCTAGCCAATCTTTAACAGATTGAAGCATGGGAACGTCGTTTCCAATGAGTAGTATGTCATCCACATACAAGACCAGAAAAGCTACAGAGCTCCCACTAACCTTCTTGTAGACACAAGACTCATCTTCGTTTTTGATGAAGCCAAACTCTTTGACCACTTCATCAAAACGTCGATTCCAACTCCTAGAAGCTTGCTTCAATCCATAAATGGATCGTTGCAGTTTACAGACTTTGTTGGCTTGCTTTGGATCCTCAAAACCCTCCGGCTGTATCATATACACGTCCTCGAGGAGATTCCCATAAAGGAATGCTGTTTTGACATCCATCTGCCAAATCTCATAGTCATGGTATGCTGCAATTGCAAGTAGGATTCGGATGGATTTGGTCATAGCGACTGGTGAAAAGGTTTCATCATAGTCGATACCATGAATTTGTCTGAATCCTTTATCCACCAATCGGCCCTTATAGGTAATCACATTAAAATCCATGTCGATCTTCTTCTTGAAGACCCACTTGCACCCTATGGGTCGCGCCCCATCGGGTGGTTGCACCAAAGTCCATACTTTGTTGGTATACATGGATTCCATCTCGGATCTCATGGATTCCAGCCACTTCTGAGAGTCTGGGCCATTCATGGCCTCCTCATAGGTAGTAGGCTCATCATCTATGACATCGTGTCACCGGAATCATTCACGAGAAGTCCATACCTCTCGGGTTCCTGGCGCACTATACTAGATCTACGAAGCTCTTGTGTTACCTTAACAGGTTGCTCCACAACTGCTTGTGGTTCCTGTTCATGTTCCATTATCGGTTCAGTGATTTGTGGTTCTTGAACCTCTTCAATTCTACATTCCTCCCACTTGCTTCTTTAGAGACAAACTCTCTTTCTAGAAACACGCCGGTCCGAGCAACAAACACTTTGTTCTCGGTTGGATTGTAGAAGTAGTATCCCTTAGTTTCCTTAGGGTACCCCACAAATTTACACTTATCCGATTTCGGCCCTAGCTTGTCTGATTGTAAACGTTTTACATAGACATCGCAGCCCCAAATCCTCATGAACGACAGTGTGGGACGCCTCCCCCACATATCATATAGTGTCTTCATGACTGATTTAGATGGAACACGGTTAATGGTGAAAGCTGCACTTAATAGAGCGTAGCCCCAAAATGATAATGGAAGATCGGTTTGACACATCATAGATCGAACCATATCCAATAGGGTTCGATTCCTCCTCTCGGACACGCCATTCCATTGTGGCGTTCCGGGTGGAGTGAGTTGGGACACGATCCCACACTCTCTAAGATAGTCGTCAAACTCTTGGCTTAAGTATTATCCTCCACGATCCGATCGTAGAGCCTTGATACTTTTGCCAAGTTGCTTTTCTACTTCATTCTTGAATTCTTTGAACACTTCAAAGGATTCGGATTTTGCCCTCATGAGGTAGACAAATCCATATCTACTGTAATCATCAGTAAATGTAATGAAGTAGACATAACCACCCCTGGCAGGCGTGGCAAATGGCCCACACACATCGGTATGTATGAGCGCCAATTGCTCACTAGTCCTCTCACCTTTCTTATTTAAAGGGGACTTTGTCATTTTTCCCAATAAACAAGCCTCACGTGTCTCATATGATTCAAAATCAAATAAGTCTAGGAATCCATCCTTATGGAGTCTAGATACACGTTTCTCATTTATGTGGCCTAAACGACAGTGCCATAAATAAGCAGGATTTAAATCATTTATTTTAATCCGCTTGGTATTAATGTTGTAGACAAGATTGCTTAGATCAAGGACATAAAGTCCATTAAATAATTGCGCACTAAAATAGTGAATATTATTCAAATAAAAGGAACGACAATTGTTCTTTATTGAAATAATAAAACCATCCTTGTCCAAACAAGAAATAGAAATAATGTTTCTGCTCATAGCAGGCATAAAATAGCAATTATTTAATACCAAAACTAATCCTGAAGGTAGAGATAGCTCGCACACGCCTATGGCCAACGCAGCAACCTTTGCTCATTCCCAACGCGCAGATCTACCTCTCCTTTAGCCAAACTTCTACTTCTCTTTAGATCCTGCATATTTCGACAAATATGAGATCCACATCCAGTATCTAATACCCATGATGTAGAGACAGTTAAATTGACATCTACAACAAAAATACCTAGTGGTGGTGGAATCACTATTCCAAGCCTCTTGTCCTCCAGATATTTTGGGCAGTTCCTCCTCCAGTGTCCAGGCTGACTACAGTAGTGACACTCGCCTTTAGTCACACATTTGGCAATGCCACCAACAGGCTTAAGGGAAGGTTCCTTGGACTTGGCAACTGACTTGCCTTTTCCCTTGGAGGATGAGGCAAACCTTTTGCCCTTTACTTTCTGCACCATCATAATGGCCTTGCCCTTACCCTTGTTGATGCTCTGTTCAGCCGTCCTCAACATATTGAGTAAATCTGGCAATGGTTTCACGATCTCGTTCATGTTATAGTTCATGATGAACTGTCCATAACTCTCGGGCAACGATTGCAACACGAGATCGGTTGCCAACTCTTGGCCGACCGGGAACCCTAGTCGGGCGAGATTCTCCAAGTACCCGATCATACGGAGTACATGGGGTCCCACCGGGTTCCCTTCTGCCAGATGACACTTCAACAGTGCCTTAGAGACCTCATACCTCTCTACCCTTGCCTGCTCTTGAAAGAGCTGCTTCAGATGCTCGATCATATCGACGGCATTCATGTTTTCGTGTTGCTTCTGAAGCTCAGAAGTCATGGTGCATAGCATAAGGCAGGCCGCATCATTAGCGTCATCAACACGCTTTTGATACGCCTTTAGGGCAGCAGATGTTTGGTTCTCTGGACCTTCTGGAACATGCTCCTCTATTGCGTACAGTTTCTTCTCTTGCTTGAGAACAATTCTCAAGTTTCTGTACCAATCAAGAAAGTTGGTTCCAGAGAGCTTGTCCTTCTCAAGAACAGATCGTAGGGAATGTTGTGAACTCGATGAGTTGTTTGCCATTTGGAATTCTACAAAAGGAAAATACGCAAGTTTTAGTATATGTGAATTTTTGACTATATTCAATAATGGCTAGTTTATCAAATATAGCTCCCACTATTTTTCTACAGATTAATAGCCCTCAAGATATTAATGCGGAAAATATCCTTATATTTTCTAGTGGGCCAAGATCCATCTTTCATCTCCTTATGAGCTTGCTTTGGCAAGTCACCCATAATTTGACTACTTTAGGTAGGAACAACTCCCATATGCAACTCTTGGTTCAATTGGGCAAATAACTCCTTATTTATCCATCCATATGGATAATCCCAATTGATTGTCTCTAGGTTTCTTAATCATATTAATAGCCCAGTTGTGTTCAACCTCTTATCTAAACAATTGCACATTGTTATGTGCCATCGCATTCCATCATTATGAACCAAGTCGCCATGCTTTGGCACACACGAACTTGATAAATAATGATGATAATGAGTGTTTAAATAACGAGAAGGCAAGAACACAATATTTGAATTTTTGAGGGATTTTAAATTCAATTTTAATTGTTTTGTTGATCAATGTCAACTAATCTATCTATTTGAGTTTGGGTACAACTCCAAATAATAGATCCGGGTTGTCTAATTATCTTATTATCCTAATTGCATGTATCATCCATACACCAACCACACAATAATAAGACATTAAAAATAAACAACCACAAAACAGAAATTAAACGTGATGTGGATATGGCCTTTTCTAGACTAAGATAATTCCAAGCCAATGGAATTATCTATGAACCCTAAAACAAACACATCTCCATGCGTCTTGATCTATTGGTCCATCCTTCATAGTCATGTGGAATGCTCGATGCTCCATGCTCCATCTTTTGTGGCTTCTTTGGCTTTGGGCTTCTTTTTCTTCAATCTTGGCTAACAATCTACTTTATCTAGCACTAGCTAACTTCTATACTAAATAAAAAAAATCTCACAAGTTGAGAAAAAAAAATGGCACGCAGGCCATAAAACCCTAATTAATTATTACAATTAATTTATCAGCTCGCAGGCCGTAAAACCAAACCACAAAATTAAACATCTACATCAAACCACATCCTAAGGCCATATCCAATCACCATGCGATTTGCACATAAACAGTTAAAATCCAATTTTAACGCGCTTGGTCAATTTTAATTGATTTTAGGATTTCTAGGGTTAAAACGGTCCATGGGCCCAACAATCAAATTGCCCGGGCCCAATAAGGTGAACCACAAGCCCCTAGGGCCGGGCCGGCCCAAAACCCACAAGCATAGGCCGCGGGTTAGGGCCGCCCGGCCCCTGGGGCGGCCAAGCTTGGGCGGCAAGCAAGAGGGGCGGTCCCCTAGGGGGCCGAACCTCCTTGAGGGAGTTGTTTCCAAAACAACTCCCTTGCTTGGTGCCCAAGTTTGGTTGTTTCCTTGTTTTGGGAGAACTCCTTCTTCCCCAAGGATGCCCAAACCCTAGATCTAAGATTCTAAAATTTCTCAAACTCACCAATTCATGCATCCAATGCAAAAATGAGATCTTGTTATGATTAATTATTGACAAATTGCATCCCATGCTTGATTTGTCTTGTTTTACGCGATAAACAATCAAATTAAGGTGTAAAACAACTAAAAACGTAACACATAAACCTCGTTTATGCTCTACGACCTGTGGCTCTGATACCACTGTAGGGTTTTGATTCATGGATGCGCAACGGAAACACAAACAATCATAAAACCATGCAAAACCCTTCAAGGATCACAAGTCAAGAGACATAACGATGGTAAGGGTAAGAAATCAATAACACACCTTAGGGTTCTCCTTTTATGACTTCAAACGCGAATTGTGTCACGTTCTCTATGGTTGATCCACGCCTAGAGTTGATCCTAGAATCTCCCAAGTCCTTGGTGCTAGCCCGGAAGAGGAAGAGGAAGAAGAATCACGCAAAACGAGACCCAAAGGAGGGCTCTCGGCCTCCTTGTGGCCGACGGGACGGGCGGCGGGCAAAGGGGCGGTCGGCTCCTTTGCTTGTTGCCCTCTCTCTCCTTTTGTTCTCTCCCACTCTTGTCATGTTCAATAATTAGCATAATTTATGGGAAGTTAGGAAGGAAGGTCCTTTATATAGTCCAACAACTCCTTGCCAACTACCTAAAGGACTTATTCTAGTCCTACTAGAATTCAATTTAGTCCCTTCCTTGCAAATTAGTCCCTACTATGTTTGCAAGGTTTTGCAAAGTGATCCTTCTAATTAATAAATCCAATTAATTAATTCCCAAATCTAGTTCAACTCTATATAGCGTGTGACCCCATAGGTTCTATCTAGTTGGTAGCAACTATTTGCTAATATGGAGCGGTTTCTAGCAAAACATCCATTCTAGCCAACTAATAGAATAGTCATCTTGACAACCTTTGTACAAGTAATTGTCTCATCCCTTTGTCTCTATATCCGGATTGGACACGAGACATACAAGTCACACTCGTATATCCAATCCATAGTTTCTCGATCCATGGGAATAGCCTTATTCGTACAAATAACATCAATATCCCATATTGATTTACTGCAGTCTGGCCAGACATTCTATAAGCACTATCCCTCGAGTGGCCTAGGGTATTTTCTCCCGTTATGTAGGAGGGACAAATTCTATCTACGTCCACTACGATATCTAAGCTTGCTTGTTATTGTATCCAGTACACGCGTTTATAACTACCCAGTTACGGTGTAGCGTTTAACGCTACCAAAATCACAATAATCCACAACTAGAATATCTAGTGACTTCAAGTCTAAGGATGACAATACCATTGCACCGCGAGAAGCGCTTGTGACTCAACATAACGTGTATGTAGCCTTCTCGGATATGGGTCAATCCAGTGCAACATTCCCTAATGCACACCTATGTGTTGGATCGTGACATCTCCATATCAATCCAACCCCATACTAGTCTATAGATGATTGTCCTATTAATCATTATACTGGACTAGGGATATTTAAGATAAACAGCACAATTGTAAATCTAAGGACTTCATTATATTAAATATCCAATAAATAATAAATGAATTTCTAGCCACAAGTAAATTCATACTAAACTAAATTGCCTCTAGGGCATCTATTCCAACAATATCTCCATATTAATCCAACCCATACTAGTCTATAGTTGATTGTCCTGTTAAGCAATATAATCGACTAGGGAAATATAAGAATATAACATTTATATTCTAAGGACTTCATTAATGTTAGCATATCTCCATATTGATAACATAATGAATCTTAAGTCCATATAAATTTCACAAGAAATAGATTTCCCCTAGGGCATATTTCCAACAGTAGTAACTATTACTAACATAGAACGATGTCTAGCAACACATCTATGTCACCCGACTAATAAAAATAGTCAGTGATCCAACAAACCTTGTGCCCAATGTTGCTTTATTGTATTATCCCTTTGTCGCCATATCCAAATTAGACACAAGACATAATTGTCACACTCGTATATCCAATCCATAGTTTTCTCGATTCTGGGAATATTCTTATCAATGCAGATAACATCAATATCCCATATTGATTTATCCGAGTCTGGACAGACAATTTATAGGCATCATTTCTCGAGTGGCCCGTGGATATTTGCTACCATTATGTGGGAGGGAAAATTTCTCTCTACATCAATACAATCTCTCAGCGTGCTTCCTATCATGCCCTATTACTATCTTTATAGTTACCGGTTAAGGTACAACGTTTGATAACATCAAAGCATGATATTTCACAACTAGAGTATCGAGTGACTTCAAGTATAAGGATTACAATACCATTAGCACTATGTGTACAAGGAAATCATGGGAAGATATCCAAGTGTACACCTCTAACAGGAGATAAGAACAAGAACAAGAATAAAACACATAGAGATTGAGGGTTGGCGTAGGGGTAGGAGTAAGAACTTTCTAACTGTTCTTGAGAGAGAGACAGTATAAAAAGTTGGCTAAGAGATTCATGAAGAAGTGCCATAGAAGGCTAACGCTCCTATATATATTGGTGAAAAGACAGTTATGAGGTGTTAATCGCCCATAAATCGTGGCTTAATGTTAGCCTCGTAACGGCACGTTCGACCGTATATATAGGGCATGTTACACACTCATCCGCATAAGTAGGGGACCGTTATGAGATCGACCGCATTTGTGGGACACGTAGGCATTAAGTCTCTCAGACAGTTACCAACAGTCGTGCGCGAGCGTGGTTTTTGCTCTCGCGCAACGTTCCTTACTCTAGCCTCCAAGCCACTAAGTCCCAACATCTCCCGTGTGGTTAATATCGTGGGGGACCCTGTCTCACAGCCCCCATGAGAATGAGCTCGCATGTAAGCATACGCGAACAAAAGGAGATGTGATAGAGTGTATACGGAGTACCATTAGATGTGCTCGATGACTTCCACGTGGACAGTGGTTGATCTCCTCATAATGCACTATGTACATTAGCCCCTTTTTGCGCGTTTGCGACGCGCTTCGTTGTGCAGACGCACAAAACCAGCCGTGCGTGGCGCCACACAGATCCTCGTATCAGTTCGAATATTATTCGAAAACCCTAGCCCCCAGATATAGCCATGATTGCATAGGTCTTTTTATCATCGAGTAGTCTTTAATGAGGCGTGGCCGTTGTGAAGCTAACCAGACGCCATCCACATATTTTTGCCGATTTTCGTGGAAAGAATGATTCGAAATGATCTGATAGGTCGTCAATTTCGCCGGTTATCAAGATAATGCTGATTCAGCGAATATGAGCAGTCGCGACTCTTCGGGCTTGAACCATATATAAACCCCTTTACTGCAACAATTATAACTTTTCCACCATTGTTCCTATCTCAAATTTTATGAGCAAGAGAGAGAATGCTCAGCAGCAAGTTGAAGTCTTCGATCAAATTTTTGACAAGATTACCCAAGCAGTTCAAGCACTCAAGAATCAACAAGGTTAGTGATTCTTGCTCTTCACTTCATGTTTGAAATCAGATTAGCAACCCAATCTGGGTTTAGAATTCAAGTTTGTTCTTGGCATGCAACCCAATATGGGTTTGGTGTTCTTCACTGTTCTTCACTGTTCTTCGTACCCGAACAGGATATTGATCTTCAATCCTTGTTTTGCACCTATTATTTGTGTTATAGAAATGGCTCCCAAGAAGTATCAGAAGGAAGCGGTTGAGCTGCCTAAACTTTCCAAGGATTTTTGGTTCAAAGCTCCCTATTTATGTGGAGATGATTTCTTCCCAACAACTGTCAAAGGAACCACCCTTCAGGAGTCTATGGTGTAATATGCCTCGCAAATAGTATCTTAACCAGAGAGGGATTACTGGGATTTGGCGAGTACTCAAGACGTGCAGCGCCCCGGTCTCGAAGCTGGGCTATACCCTTTCACAGATCTTTTCTCTTCAATCTTTCATGGAGAAGCTCGACTGGATGGATGAATGGACGGAGTTCATCCTCGAAAATTACGAAAAATAACTGAAAAAAGTTGGGATCTTCCACGCCGTACGCGCGACAAAGGGACTCAACCTCAGGCTCGATAGTGATATGCTGAGCGTCTTGTTTACAAGGTACTCCAAAAATACCCATTCTTTCCATTTTTCTGCCTTCGAGGCTGGACCCACCCTCGAAGATATAGAGATTTTTTTGCTGCTCCCTAGTATGGGAGCTAGTGACTCCTTAGCTCCTCTGGCTTCTAATGAGGAGCTCACTCTTTTCACACAAATGAAAGAGTGCATTGCTGACATGAAGAAAGCAACATCAAGATGGAGCCGAACTCAACTACCTACTGCGACACATACATATCCGTTTCCACTCGCGCGAAGAATATCTGGCCAAAATGGATCATGTATTTCTTCAGAGACTTCGTCAAGCCAAAAATTGCTCAAGAGTTAGTGGAGGAAGACCTAGAGGCGATCATCGCCTCGAAGGAAACGGTGCTGATTAGACCTTGTGTGGTTTCCTCTCTATCTGGTTATCGCGCTAGATAGATGGGCATCCACATGATGGGGTATTTACTCATGTGCTCGCGCTTGCAGTAAAACTCTCGCTCGGTAAGAAGGTTGCTTTGGGGCCTCTAGTCTTGGGTTCCCTGTACCACCGCTTGGACTTGGCTGCGACACATGTTAAACAGTCGCAAGGCAGTGTCGATGTTGTCTCATTTGTCAACATCGCATTCCTGACAATGTGGGTCTTTGAAAGGTGGAAAACGTACGCTCCAATCCCATCGGAAGTATAGCTTTGGAACGCTCCTAATGCCAAACATGAGGACCTCTGTCCTCGAGCGTGGCGTTGGTACAGAACTAGAGTCCCTCGACGTACTTTTTCTTTGGTGTGCAACGACATCAGCTACTTTGTGGTTAGGCCTTATGTCAACCAATTGGACAACATCGTTTTTATAGAAAACATGTATCCATAGGTAGATACCGAGTACGAGCCTGAGTATATCAGCAAAGGGGCCAGGCCTTACAGGAGGTTTGTCAATTGGTGCATGAGGGGATATTTGCCTGCTCTTTCTTAGTATATGGTTAACCCCGAAACCCCAAGTTATGAACGCATAACTCTTCATTATGATCCAATTCGGTGAGCCCCCAGCTGGGTTTTGATGTCGTTGCGCCACCTCTATGGTCTGATCTCATCATCAAAGGTTGCTATGACAGGTTGCTGTACGGGAAGAGTAATGCTCTACTGATGGCTGAGTGTCCATTGACTCAACCTTCTAGAGAGAAACGATGGCAGAATACCCCAAATTGGGTTTCTTTTCGGAAATCACTGATTCGACGTCTTGTGAGATCTCAAGCTCAAATCCAGGCCAGCAAAGCTCCCGCGCTTTTGATAACAGGGTATCCATTCAAGTTAAAATGCTCCCTGGACGCGACACAATATGGTTTTTATTCCCTGATGGACAAGGACCATCACTTGTGCGCGCAATTCATCCTTAATGAGAAGGCGGCCATAGTCAAGAAGAAGTCCCTCAAGGCGAGGACTCAGTACGCGGATGACTTCAAACAGGTATGCTTAAGCAGACTTCATTTATCTTTATTTATAAATAGTGCAACCTCTGACTTGCCTTTTTATGCAAGTGCTGTTTGAGGCAATTCGCGTCTGGGGATCGCAGCGTAGGCTTCACTGACTATTGTCGCGCGAATAAGAACAAGCCTGAGGTCCCTATTACCCCAGCGTGGCCAATGGATCCAGAAGTCCAAAAGGTGGTCTCAAAAGCGCTCGAAGCCTTCCTTGCACCTCTTGTCAGGTCTTTGAAAAAAAGAGAGTTGCTGATGAGTCTGGGACCACCAAAATGTGTACAAGGAAATCCTGGGAAGAGATCCGAGTGTACACCTCTTACAGGAGATAAGAAAAAGAACAAGAATAAAACACATAGAGATTGAGGGTTGGCGTAGGGGAAAGAGTAAGCACTTGCTACCTGTTCTTTAGAGAGAGACAATATGACAAATTGGCTAAGATATTCAAGACGAAGTGCCATAGAAGGCTAACGCTCCTATATATAGTGGGGAAGTGACCACTATGAGGGGCTAATGCGTCTTAATGTTAGCCTCGTAACGGCACGTTCAACCGTATATATAGGGCACGTTACACACTCATCCGCATAAGTAGGGGACCGTTATGAGATCCACCGCATTTATGGGACACACAGGAATTAAATCTCTCAGACAGTTACCAAGGGTCGCGAGCGAGCGTGGTTTTTTCTCTCACGCGGCTTTCCTTACTCTAGCCTCCAAGCCACTAAGTCCCTACATCTCCCATGTGGTTAATATCGCCGGTGACCTTGTCTCACAGCCCCCATAAGAACGAGCTTGCAGGTAAGCATACGCGAACCAAATGAGATGTGATAGTGTGTATACGGAGTACCATTAGATGTGCTCGATGACTGCCACATGGATAGTGGTTGATCTGCTCAGAATGCACTATCTACACACTACAAGAAGCATGTTGATGAATTGAAATTGCATATTTTAGTATGTTAACGAGATCTTCATAACTTGCTAATATGTGTAATTTATCTATTTTATCTCTCTTTCTAGACTTATGCTTGTTTTCGTAGTTTTGGTTGTTTTCCCCTAATTTTTTAGGTGAAGACGTGCTTTAAAACGCAAGATACTAGCCTAGGAGGGCCAAACGATGAATTAAATAAGCTTAGAAGACTTAATTTGATGGTATTTGAAGATTTGAGAGGCCAAGATTGAAGACAAACCAAGTTAGAAGGCCAAAGTTACATCAAAGGGGCTTGATTGAAGTCAACTTAACGGAATTGGGGAGCTAGGTGATGATTTCCAAATGTTTTAAGGGCTGTTATGAAGGGTACTTAACGGAGTTCGGGTGTTGTTGCAATTTTAAAAACCTTTTAAGGCGATGGGGGGTATTTTAAAACATTTCAGCAAGTTAGGGGGGAGCCGAGAGAAATTTCGGCTAAACTTAAAACAAACCAGCGCATATCTCTCTCTCTCCCCGTCGTTCCTCACGCAGAACCCACCAGAAGCCATGAAAGCTTCGTGCGAAGCTTCCTCCACCCTCAAATCCGACCCAAACCACCACCAAATCGCACAAATCCGGTACCAAAACGCTCCCCAGCCCATCCTCTATCTCCTACTTCACTCAATTCGGCCCAAGAACAATCCAAACAAAAAGCCCCAAAAATCTAGGGTTCTTAAGGACGAAGCAATAATCAACGAAGGAGATGGAATTAGAAGAATTGGAGGGCATAGATTTATCCTTGGGGACCACGAAACAAATCCCTAGCATCTATATAACTGGAATATTGAAGAAATTTCGGGTGCTCTTCTCGAAACCGACGGCTCACAGTGCTCTGTTTTGGGGTTCTTCATTCTCCTCTCTCTCTCTCTCTCCGATTTCACCCATTTCTGGGCTTCTTCTTGCGATTATGAGCTCACTCTTGAGCAAAGTCAGGTCCAAGGAGAAGAGAAAGAGGAAGAGAGGGAGAGAGGAGATCAAAATAGGGTTGTTCTTGGTCAAAGTAGTGCTCTGTTTTGCTGTTTTGGCTCTGTTCTCGTCTGTGATTGCAGCAGCAACAGCTGCAGAGATAGCAGCGGTTTAGTTTGAGAATTACTCATTAGCTTGTAGCTTAGTTTGGAATTGGTAGTTTAGTTTGAGTATTTGAAATCAAATAGTTGATGTATTGAGGTTGAATTGGTGAAAACAAGTGGTTGAATTCAAGTGTTGGTTATGAAAATATCATTGCTCTTTATTACTCTTGAATCTATCATGTCTAGCTAATTCAATTGCTTGGGTGATTTGGACTATCTAGTGTCTAAATCTTCCTATTATTTCAAGTTGAACTTCAAGGATGAATTGGTTGAATTGGGTTCACTTGAATGCTTAGTGCAATGTTTCGATTTCTCATGTTGAAGTATTTGATGCATTGAATAGGTAGATGTGCGAATACTTTTGAAGTGTTTGATTTGAAGTTGCATTTGAGTGAGAGGAACTTGTCAATCCTAACTTTGGAAATCGAGTTCTAGTTAGGTGATTTGAGTGAGAATTTACAAATCTCATTTGTTGCTTGATCTTTCATGTGGAAACATCTATGTGTGTTTACATATGGTTGATGCTTGAAACACTTGAAATTTGGGGAATCTCATTTGAATAGCCTCTTTGGTGCTTGATTAGCGTGTTGGATTTACACACTTCTCTTGTCGCGAGTTGGATTGTATGAGCAATCACTTCTTGAGATACTTGTCTTGTGGATTGACACATGCGAATTGAGAATCAGGCTTGAATATAATAGGAGGATTGGTCACTAGAGAAACCGATGATCCCTAGCCCCTCTCTACTTGTCATTTCACTTAGTTTATTGAATCATAGCTCTAGTAGTCGTTTACTTTGTTCTTAAACTTAAACCTCAACTTTCTCCATCAACTGGTTTTGGTGGATTTGAATAGCTTGGCAAGCTTTAATGCCTTTGAGGAATTTGTTACTTGCTTTAGTTAGTTGTTTTTCTACTCGCTATTGCTAGTTTCGCAAGTCATTTTCTAACCCTCCTCTCCTTGTGGATTCGACTTCGGACTTACCGGATTTTATTACTTGAGACAATATCCTATACTTGGGGTTTTGTCGAACAAGTTTTTGGTGCCGTTCCCGGGAGAGGCTAGGTATTAGATTTGATTTGCCTTACTTTTTTAGTATTTTCTTGACATTTTCTCTATTTTCTTGTGGTTACTTAAGCTTGTGAGATTCAAGAGAGCTTGTGAAATTCATCAAGTACCTCTCATCTACTTGCTTGAAAAAAAAAATGTCTCATGAACATTTTGGACTTGGCGAGAGGCCTAACGTTCCTTACTACTATGCATTTACTTGTCATGAAAATCATTATAAGGAATCAATGCGTTCCATACGTGAACGTGCGATTAAAAATGGTGATTATTTTCCTAAGAATGATTATTCTTGGCATGGTAGTAGGAAACTAGATTGCACATCTCATGCTTCTTGTGCACAATCACCTCCCTCAAACACTTACATGTTGTTGAACTCTCATGATTCTTGCACTTATCAATATAATTATATGATGTGTGAGTCAAGAGAAGTTAATCATTTTGAGAGGGAATCACTTGTGAATGATGAGCTCAATACGCCTATAAGTGATTCTCTAGAGGAGACATTTCAAAAATATCTCCAAGGCACAAAAGAACTAAGAGATTCACTAAGAGAACTAAGAGAATCACGAAGTGAACTTGTAGAATCATTTTCTCACTTGGTTGACAAAGTTGAATCCTTAAATTCACAATATCAAGATGATGAGTCTCTTGCATATAGTACTCACTTTTCACAAGACTCGCCATCATATGAGTCTCAAGTTCCTATTCACACACATCACGAGCTTGCTCAAGATCACATTTTGGATGATGTGTTTGATGATGGAGTTGTTGCCACTAGGATAGGTGATTGTATTCATTTCTCATTTGCACATTCTAAAGAAGCATGTGATAGTGATATTGGTAGTGAGATTGCTATTTTTGATTATGACTCTTCAACCCATGACATGAGTGAAGCCATTTTGGATGACTCACATAGTGACACTTGTGAGGAGGAATCGCAAAATGAAAATCGCTCAGGTGATGAGTTAGAGATCAAATTTGATGCTACCACTAGTGAAGGGAATGTAGACTTATCTTGTGCTCTAGAAGAGCCTAGTACTTACCGGAGTTCCTATGATCTTGATTGTGACGAAATTGAAGTTTTATTGGGAGGTACTCCGGTTAGTATTGATATGTCTAATGAAGATTCGGGGAGCTATGCTCGTATTTGTGACGAAATTGAATTTTACTTTAATGCTCCCTTGGATTCTATCATTATGGAAGATGTGCCTAAGGGTTTGGATGAGGCTTCAAGTTCTCAAATTATTTTAACTCTCACTTGTGAAGCCCCATCCCCAAATCCATATGAATAATTTAAAAGTGATGAGATTGAGGATTCACAAGTTGCCGCCATCTCTCAAGTTGTGATTTCAAGTAAAAATTTGGCAACTTGTGAAGACCCATTCTATGATTCAATTCACTTGAGGATTTCAAACCCTTTTCTTAAGTTTATGCATGATATAACAACTTGCTCTAACTTTATCGTAGATTTTGCTTGCATCTCTTATTCATCTTTTGTGTCTTGCCCCTACTTCTCCTTTCTATTCTACTTGATGAATCAAACTTTTTAAAGGAGAAGTACTTTTCTAATAATGAAGTAGGGGCATGGCATGGAAAGAAATTTCCAAAATTGAGTGTGGGATAGCCTCATTTTCTTTGTTCCACCTCCCAATTTGTAAATAAATAAATTAGTGTAACTCTATTTCTTGCTTTTTTTTTCTCTTTCTATTACCATTTTGTAGGTTGCTCTTGGAGGAGGACTTGTGCTTGGTGGCCAAGAAAGCTTAAATGAGGTCTCTTCTATCCCTTATCTCTTATATGAATTTGTATGATCTTCCATTGTTCTCACACATTGAGGACAATGTGACATTTTAGTTGGGGGTGGGAAGTAGATATATTACTTAGCTTAAATGGTTACTAGCATGCTTTTTCTTCATTAGTAATTTACATGAAAAATACAAAAAATTGAAAAAATTGAGAAAAATTATAAAAATGAAAATTTTGGAAAAAATGTGTGTGAACCTTTCATGAGAAGTGTCACTCTTTTCCCGTGTCAAACCTTAGATTTTTTTTCTCTTTCTTTGGTAGTTTTATTTATTTTAACCTTTCATCTTGAGTCTAGATTTTATTGATAGATTTATTGAGTCTTAGAGAGTTAAAAATTGAGTCACTTATTTGAAAAAGAAAAAAAAAATGATGAAAAATTGAGAAATGAAAAATTTGAAAAAAATGAGAAAAAGTGAAAAGGGGGAATTTTAGGAAACTAGATGTTTTCAAAGAATGAAATCTCTTAGTCCATGTTCTTTTTATTTTAATAAGGAATTATTTGCTTATACTCAATACATCTACACCAATATCCCACCTTCCGCGATATCATGCGTTCTCACAAAACTATACACTAAATTTACGTTTCATGTTTAAGTCCTTCAAACTAAGTTGATCACATAAACTTTAACGTCTTACTATTTTTGATAAAGGGTGCATTTCTAAAGCTATTTGAACTCTACAAAACAGATTTAATTCTAATCGTTTTTGCTGTGGAAACTTGTAGCCCATTGGAGTGGTGGTTACCAATGACACCCCATGCGATGTCTAAGAAATAGAGGGGTGTCCGGGGATAATGTTACGTCACCACCTAGATAGCTCCCTTGGTTTAGCTTAAAAAGCCCACTCGCTTGTATATTCCTCTGTTTTGTTGTGGGTCTTAGGGAGCCTTGGATTGGAGGTGAAAAAAAAATGTTAATGCTATAAATCTCGAAAAAAAAAAATTATGATTGTTGAGTCAAGATCCCTGAATGTGCTTTGGCTGGTAATTGTTTTGAGTGACGAAAGACAAAAGGCTAAGACATAAGCAGCAAAGGCATTTCAGTTATCTCAAGGCCTTGAGATTAACTGAACTTCAAAGCCTTGAGTTATTTTATTCTGCTGTATGTTCTGACAATTCTTTGTTGCAGATTGGATTTCTGATTATGCAAATCAGTGGCTTACTGCATATACTTTTGGATTATACTATTTATATATCTAACACAATTGCAGATGATCAGAACAGGAAGAATCAAAGTTATATGGGTTTAACTTTGAAATTCTGTGAAGCAGGTTCAGAGCTCCAAGGCCTTGAGATGTGCCTTGAGCTGCTGACAGTTTTTACAGAACTTAATTGATTCTTTCTTGCAGGTTATGATTCTTAGTATTGTGATTATTTACTCACTTCTAAGTGTCTTAAACTCGTTTTTCTTGATTCATATGTTTTAGAAGATATACAGATTATTGTTCTAAGTTTGTTAAACAGTTTTATCAAAAACTGTATAACCAAACAGTCATAGTACTGTTAGCTTTCTGGATTTTGTTGTTGTTGTGTTTCAATGCTGTTGCAGGGTTGTTAAACGTGCAGGAGCAATCTCAAAAAACTCCAACGGATATCCACTTGAGGCTGTTTGAATTTAAGTTAAAAACAGAAGGAGGATTTTTAGGAACTGAGATCCTAAAATCTCTCAATCAGTTGCAGTTGTGGATAAAAGATACTGGTTTGAATTTTGAAGAAGAGAGAGGCTTGCAGTATACTCTGAGAGGTGTGACAAAATCGTGGGAAATCATCCATTCAAACACACAATCATTCAAGCTTCATTCCAGACTTTTGAAGATCAAATCAATCCAGTTTTCCAGAAGAACACTTCAAGGCTTCTACAGCTTATCTTCATACTGTGTTCTTCACTTGTACATATATCTGTGTATCTCTAGATTATCTTAAACCTCACTTGACCTAGTGGTTGGTTGTTCAAGTGAACAACAAGAGGTTCTTGTTAGCTCAACAGTTAGTAGCTGGAACTAGATAGGTTTGGAACCACAAGCTGTATAGGTGTAAGGGAAATCACTTAGGCTTGAAGATCTAGGGCTGTTTCTGTGTGAGTAATAAGAAGTGTTTGCCCAATCCTAGTGGGATTAGATCCCTCAGGCAGAGATTAGGTCCATTGGGACTGAACTCTGTAAATTACTTTGTGTTCTTTACTTTTCTGTTTAATTATTATCTGCTGCACACAACTCAAATCAAACTAGGGTTTAAAAGCTGTTTAAAATTGTTCACAGCTCAAGGCCTTGAAGCTTACTATTTTGCCTTTGTAAGTTTCAGACAGTTTACTAAAATCTCAAGGCCTTGAGATTTGAGTTTCACATAAAGTCTTTCTGTTAAACTTTAAGTTTTGCAAAAAGTTTCCATACTCTATTCAACCCACCCCCCCCCCCTTCTAGAGTATTTAGGTCATGTATTTAGTCTACATTACAGACTTTCAATTGGTATCAGAGCTTGTGTCACTGTTTTTAGATCTAACAATCTGGTGACTATGAGTAATGTAGGAGATGGTGGATTCTCACAAGGAAGGGCAGCCAACAGACCTCCATTGTTCAGTGGTGACAACTTCATGCACGGGAAGGCATTGATGAAGATGTTCATCATAGATCAAGACATGGAACTATGTTCAATAGTTCAGAATGGTCCTCATGAGTACTACACTACAATTGATGGAGTCTGAAATATCAAGTCTGAGGAAGATCTTTCAGTCACTGAACTGGAAAAGGTATCAAAAAATTACAAGGCTATGAATTTGCTATATTGTGATTTAAATGCAGATGAGTTCAACAGAGTGTCAAACTGCAAGAGTGCCAAAGAAGTGTGGGATAAACTGGTGGTGACATATGAAGGAACCAGCTAGGTTAAGCAGACAAAAATCAACATTCTTCTGAGGCAATATGAGTTGTTCAAGATGAATTCAGATGAGACCATCAAGGAAATGTTCAAAAGATTCACTGATGTGGTGAACAACCTAGAGTCATTGGGAAAGAAGTTCTCAAATGAAGAGAAGGTCAAAAGATTCTGAGAAGTTTGCCAAAAGCCAAGTGGGAGCCAAAGACCACAGCCATTGAGGAAGCTCAGGACTTGAGTCGTCTTCCGCTAGATGATCTACAAGGAAATCTGCTTACTCATGAAATGTCCATGAAGGATGTGGAAGGTGATTTGAGTGAAAATATCAGGAACCTAGCACTTAAGGCAAAAGACAGTGAAAAGTCTCAAAGCCTTGAGACTGAGGAGGAACCTGATGATGAAGAGGCTTTAGCATTGATCTCCAAGGCCTTGGCCAGGATTCTCAAAAAGAAAAGAAACTCTGGTAACAGGGATTATAACAGAGAGAGATCAAGACCCTCAGGCAGCAAGGATTACAAAGGCAAGTCTTCATCACAGTTACATAAAACTAAAGTAATGAATTGTTTTGAGTGTGGTGATGCAGATCATTTAGTAAGGGACTGTCCACATAAGAAGAAGAACATGAACTTTCAGAAGAAGGATGGTGATAACAGAAGGAAGAAAGCCATGATGGATTCTTGGAGTGATTCTGATTCATCAAGTGACTCAGACACAGAAGAAGAGCAAGCAAACATATGCTTTATGGCAAAGCATAATGAGGAAAGTTCATCAGACAGACACATTGAAGACATGGTAAAAAATTTACTTGCTAGTCCTTCTGATGTACTTCCTGAAATTCTAAAAAGTATGTTTTTAAATGAGGAAAGTTATAGAAATGAGATTTCTGCTTTAAAGATTAAGATTCATGAGCAGGTAAAAGAAAACATGGACCTAGTGTTTTCAAACAAAACTGTTGAAGTTTCTAAGACAAAGCTGGAAAAAGACTTCAAGGCCTTGGACAGCAGGTTAAAAGTCTTGAAGGCACAGATAAAAGAGGTTGTTGATCAAAACACTCTTTTAACTGAAAGATATGCTGATCTAAAGACTCATTCTGAGAATTTAGAACGACATATATATGTACTTTGACTAAGAAACTTCAAGAGTCCAAGAAGGTCCTAGCTAAATTTACAGGCTCAGAACATAATCTGAATCTCATTCTTGGAGGAAGTCTGAAATCAATGCATAAAAGTGGGATTGGCTATAATCCAAATTTTCCAAAGAAAGGCCAAACTACTTTTGTCAAATCTGGTAGCAGACATTCTCCAAAATGTCATTACTGTGGAAAAATTGGTCATGTCAGATTAACTTGTCCCTTCAGAAGATCAGAACCTCACATTATGAGGATACTTATCTTTATCAGCTTAATGGGCAAGTTAGGAAGATTTGGGTTCCAAAATGAATTAGGCCACCAAATATGGCTGATTTTGAGTATGACTCAAAGTTCTGCACTTGGTCTAACAGCCTGTTGAGGCAATGATTTTTTTTTTGCAGGATGTCACCAAGGCCTTGAAAGATCAGAAATGGATATTAGACAGTGGATGTTCCAGACATATGAGTGGAAAGAGGTCTCTCTTTACTGAACTTACAGAAAAATCTGGAGGAACAATCACACTTGGTGACAAAGCAAAATGCAATATCATTGGTATAGGTAGTATTGGTAATGGTTCTACAAATTCTATATCTGATGTTTATCTGGTAGATGGACTTAAGTATAATTTGCTTAGTATCTATAGGTTGTGTGATAAAGGTTATAAAGATATATTTGACAAGGAGAAATGTGTGGTTCAAGATGAGAAATCTGGTGATTACATACTCACTGCTCCTAGATCATATAATCTATATGCTATGAATACTAACAGTATTGCAGGTGACAAGCTAAAATGCCTCAAGGCCTTGAAGGAAGATTCAAAGCTTTGGCACAGAAAGCTTGGGCATATTAGTATACATACTTTCAATAAACTCATCTCAAAGGACTTGGTAAGAGGTTTACCATCACAGAAACTTTCAGATGATGAGGTTTGCAAGGGATGTGTACAAGGTAAACAGACCAGAAGCTCATTTAAGCCAAAGAACTTTGTAAGTACTTCTAGACCCTTAGAATTGTTGCATATGGACTTGTGTGGTCCTATGAGAGTTCAGACCCCAAAAGGTAAGAGGTATATGCTTGTTATAATTGATGATTATTCTAGATTTACTTGGGTGATGTATATTAGAGACAAAACTGAAGCTTTATCTGAGTTTTCTAGATTGTGCAAAGAGCTTCAAACTTTGAAAAACTTACCTGTTGCATCCATTAGAAGTGATCATGGTAGAGAGTTTGATCAACTTGACTTTGATTTGTTTTGTGCAAAGAATGGCATTTCACACAACTTTTCTGCACCTAGAACTCCACAGCAAAATGGAGTAGTTGAAATGAAAAATAGGACACTTGAGGATATGTCCAGAACCATGCTTCTTGAAAGTAATTTGCCAAAGTTTTTATGGGCAGAAGTTGTTAACACTGCCAATTATGTGCTGAATAGATGCTTGATCAGACCTATTTTGAAAAAGACCCCTATGAACTGTTTAAAGGGAGAAAGCCTACTGTTTCTTATTTTAAGCCATTTAGTTGTATCTGTTTTGTGCATAATAATGGTAGAGACAATCTTGGTAAGTTTGATGCTAGAAGTGATGAAGGTGTATTTCTTGGATATTCTCAAACTAGCAAAGCTTACAGAGTTTATAATAGAAAAACCAAGATTGTGGAAGAGAGCATTCATGTAATTTTTGATGGAAGTATTAAGGATTCTCTGAGTGAAAGTTTTGCAGATCTAGATTTGAACAAGCATGAATCATATGATGATGCTGTGAAAGAAGACAAAGGCAAAACTAATATACAGAATCAACCAGCTAAATCTCAAGGCCTTGAACCTCCTGTTGAACCAAAATCTCAAAGCCTTAAGACAGAAGCTGAAACTTTCTATGATGCTCCTTCTACTGTTTAAGAACTCAAAGCCTTGAAGGAGAATACTCCTGGGTACCAAGAAAGAAGTTTAAGTACCTTGCAGACCATCCAGCTGACAACATTATATCAGATCCATCAACTGGAACACAGACAAGAGGACAGTTAAAGAACTTGTGTGCTTTTAGTGCATTTGTATCTTTGATTGAGCCTAAGAATACCAAGGAAGCTCTGGAAGATGCAAAATGGATTATTGCAATGCAGAGTGAGCTGAATGAGTTTGAAAGGAACAAGGTTTGGAATCTGGTCCACAGACCTAAAGAGAAATCAGTTATTAGAACCATATGGGTATTCAGAAACAAGCTTAATGAGAATGGCAAAGTGGTAAGAAATAAAGCCAGACTGGTAGCTCAAGGATATAAACAGGAAGAAGGTATAGATTATGAGGAGACTTTTGCTCCTGTTGCCAGGTTAGAAGCTATTAGAATACTTCTTGCATTTTCATCTCACAATCACATAAAGCTTTATCAAATGGATGTTAAATGTGCTTTTCTAAATAGATATTTACAAGAAGATGTTTTTGTAGCACAACCTCCTGGTTTTGAAGATGAAAATTTTCCTGATCATGTTTATAAACTGGATAAAGCTCTTTATGGTTTAAAACAAGTTCCAAGGGCTTGGTATGACAGACTTTCAAAATTTCTACTTGAAAACAATTTCAGAAGAGGCTTAGTTGACAAAACTCTTTTCATTAAACACCAACAAAGTGATATGTTAGTAGTTCAGATTTATGTAGATGATATATTATTTGGTGCTACTAATGATTCTCTTTCAAAAGAGTTTTCTAGTCTGATGTGCAGAGAGTTTGAGATGAGCTTAATGGGTGAACTGAATTTCTTTCTTGGACTTCATATATTACAAATGAAGAAAGGAATTTTTGTGCATCAAGGAAAATATACCAAGGACTTATTGAATAAGTACAATATGTCACAGTCCAAGGTGCTTAAGACCCCTATGAGTTCATCACTCTCTTTAGACAAAGATTCAACTGGTAAGAGTGTGAATCAGAAGGAATACAGAGGTATGATTGGATCACTGTTATATTTAACTGCTAGCAGACCTGATATTATGTTCAGTGTCTGTATGTGTGCTAGATTTCAAGCAGATCCTAAGGAAAGTCATTTAACTGCAGTTAAAAGAATTTTTAGATATTTGAATGGAACCAGAGACTTAGGGATTTGGTACCCAAGAAGATCTAATTTTATGTTGAGTGGCAATTCAGATGCAGATTTTGCAGGATATAAAGTAGACATGAAAAGTACTTCTGGATGTTGTCAATTTCTTGGATCTTCATTGATCAGTTGGCATTCTAAAAAGCAAAATTTTGTAGCATTATCAACTGCAGAAGCTGAATATATTGCAGCTGGTGCTTGCTGTTCATAAGTGTATGGATTGCTCAGCAAATTAGAGATCTTGGCTACAACTTCAGAAATGTGCCAATTCATTGTGACAATACAAGTGCTATCTCAATCTCTAAGAATCCAGTTCAGCACTCAAGGACAAAGCACATAGATGTGAGACATCATTTCCTTAGAAATCATGCAAAACTAGGTGATGTTCTTTTAAATTTTATCTCTACTTCAATGCAGATTGCTGATATTTTCACTAAACCTTTGCCAGATGATAGGTTTTCATCTCTAAGGCTTGAATTGGGGATGTTAAACAAGGATTCATTGGTTTAGGGGGAGTATTAGTACCTATATGTGAATATGTGCTGGAATCTCAAAGCCTTGAGATTATACTTTCTGAAGCCTTGAAAGTATAGCTCAAAGCTTTGAAGTTTCTCAAACTGCAGAAAATCTCAAGGCCTTGAGATTGTTCTCCAGGTCTTGATAATATATGTATTTATTTTTTTTAAAAGATGGATCATCAAATATTATATCTTATCTTTTTAGATAACTGTATAATATTTGAATTACTCAGAGAATTTTCTAAAATATCCCAAAAAGATTTTTCAAGATTCTATTTTTGCATGTAGATATTGCAGAGTCCTTTTATGACTCATCCTTTTCAACCTACTTAAGCTGAAAGTCAGGGCTTTTTCTTCTCATTCTCGTCCAATTTTCTGCGACTCCACTCTCTCTCTCTCTCAATTCCTCTCAATCACATTCTTTTCTCAAAATCCTAAACCCTAAAATGGAGCGCAAATTAGCCAGAATTCAGCAACAGGGAAAGCCCTCTGGCAGATCCAAGAAGAGAGCAAACAAGAAGGAGAAGATAGTGATTTCTGATTCAGATTCAGAAAATACTCAAAGCTTGCATGAGGATACCCCTCCTGCAAAGAAGTCAAGGACAGAGAAGGGAGATGAAGGCTCAAGTGTTGATCCACAACAAGAGACTCAGGGTGGTGATCAACCTAGGTCAGAGAAGAAGAAAGGGGGAGAAAAGAAAAAGTCTGCTGAAGAGGAAAAAGGGAAATCAACTCAGGAAAGCCAGAAGAAACCAACTGAAGGAGGACAAGAAAAGACCAAACCCTCTGAGAAGAAGACTAGGGTTAAGCAAGTTGTTGCTGCAACTAAGAAAGGATATCAAGGTAAGAATGTACTTCCCACTGAGTGGTTTGATAGTTCTGAAGTTAGAACTGTTTGGATGCAAGGATATGCATCATCTAAGGTACCTTTCTGTAGCATGATTTCTGATGAGTTATTGGATAAACTGGACATAGAATGCATGAGAAAATTGAGGGAATCTGCTGTTTGGAAAGTTCTAAATCCCATTTCAAAGGCTTATCCTAGGTTAACTAGGTTATTTTATCTGAACTTGGTGTCTGAAGGTGATGATAGAATGGCATTAACTTCTAAAGTGGCTGGTGTGGATTTGAGGTTAGATCATAGGACTTTTGCCAAAGTCTTGGGCATTCCTAGAAAGTACAATGTTTGAGATTATCCTGATAGGAAGGAGTGTCTGGATAAGGCAAAGGCAATGTTCTTTGTTGAAGGTGTTCCCTCTGGTCCAAAGCTGTTGAGACACTCTGTGCTCAATTGTGAAGCCAAAATTTTGTTTACTATTCTTATGAGGAGTGTAGTTCCCAGGGAGAACTCAAGAGAGTTGGTAACTGATAAAGTTCTGATTTTGATGTATCTGATATCTCAAGGGTTTGAGATAGATTTGCCAACAGTTGTTATGGAGCATATGATTTATTGTGCAACCAGGACTAGAAACCATCCTCTTACATATGCCAACCTGTTACCTCGTTTCTTTGAATATTTTGATGTGCCTGTGAAAGGAGAAGAAAAGATTACTGGAGGTTTTGGGTTGATAGATGAGACTGCACTTCAGAGGATTGGGGTAGTTCAGACTGGGAAAGGGCATTGGAAATTTTATTCTGATTTGTCAAAGGAAGAACTTGCTGAGAAGGAGTTTGTGAAGCCTAAGGGGACTGAATCTGGGAAAGGAAAAGCCAATGAGGATTACTCTCTACTGGTGGAGAAATTAGAAGATCAGCAGGTTGAGATTGAAGATCTCAGACAAAGGTTGTTTGACCTGTCAACTGAATTTAACCAGTTCAAGGGCTTGATGAATGTTATGAATGGGAAGCTGGATGTTGTCATCAAGGGCTTGAATCTGGAGAAGATACCTTCTGCTACTAGTCATGACACCAGTGTGGATTCAGAAGAGAAGCTGGGAGATTTTCTGAAGAAGAAGAAGAAGAATCCAATTCCAGTAGTGCTAGCTTCAAAAGATTTGTTTGAACAAACTGATGAAGAAGATGCTGGTGAAAACACAGGTGTTGATGCAGCTACAGAGGTAGATTCAGTACAGGCTAAGAAGAAAGTGGATGAGATAATCCAAGAAGTGGTTGCTGAAGTTGAAGCTGAACAAGAAGGTAATCAGTCCGCAGAAGATGCTGCAAGTGAGGAAGAAATTGGAGAAGGCTCAGAGAAAGGCCAGACATCAAAGAATAAGTGAAGATCAGAGACTTCCAAAGCCTTGACCCTCTATCTCATTCTCTTCTATATTTTCTGTCTCAAGGCCTTGACTTTTTAGCTAAATTTTTGTTTTAAGTTTATTTTCAGACTCTGAGTAATGATCCTACATTTCTTCAACCTTATTTTATGAAAGTCAAAAAGGGGGAGAGTTAATGTGGTATTTGTGTTTTGTTTGCAGTATTTGGACTAGTAATAATAAGAATTACCTAGTTGTTTTGGTGAATTTTTATTTCTGTGGTAATTTTTAATATTTATTCTCACTGGTTATCTGTTTGGGTTCAGTATATATATTGTATCTGCAAATTGTGGTTATTTAATTTTTGTATATGAGTGGCAGGAAGATCTATAAAAGACTGTAGGTTTTGTCTTTCGGGGGAGATTGTTGAGTCAAGATCCCTGAATGTGCTTTGGCTGGTAATTGTTTTGAGTGATGAAATACAAAAGGCTAAGACATAAGCAGCAAAGGCATTTCAGTTATCTCAAGGCCTTGAGATTGACTGAACTTCAAAGCATTGAGTTATTTTATTCTGCTGTATGTTCTGACAATTCTGTGTTGCAGATTGGATTTCTGATTATGCAAATCAGTGGTTTACTGCATATACTTTTAGATTATACTACTTATACATCTTACACAATTGCAGATGATCAGAGCAGGAAGAATCAAAGTTATCTGGGTTTAACTTTGAAATTCTGTGAAGCAGGTTCAGAGCTCCAAGGCCTTGAGATGTGCCTTGAGCTGCTGACAGTTTTTACAGAACTTAATTGATTCTTTCTTGCAGGTTATGATTCGTAGTATTGTGATTATTTACTCAATTCTAAGTGTCTTAAACTTGTTTTTCTTGATTCATATTTTTAGAAGATATGCAGGTTATTGTTCTAAGTTTGTTAAACAGTTTTATCAGAAACTGTATAACCAAACAGTCATACTACTGTTAGCTTTCTGGATTTTGTTGTTGCTGTGTTTCAATTTTGTTGCAGGGTTCTTAAACGTGCAGGAGCAATCTCAACAAACTCCAACGGATATCCACTTGAGGCTGTTTGAATTTAAGTCGAAAACAGAAGGAGGATTTGTAGGAACTGAGGTCCTAAATTCTCTCAATCAGTTGCAGCTGTGGATAAAAGAGACTGGTTTGAATTTGAACAAGAGAGAGGCTTGCAGTATACTCTGAGAGGTGTGACAAAATCGTGGGAAATCATCCATTCAAACACACAATCATTCAAGCTTCATTCCAGACTTCTGAAGATCAAATCAATCCAGTTTTCCAGAAGAACACTTCCAGGCTTCTACAGCTTATCTTCATACTGTGTTCTTCACTTGTACATATATCTGTGTATCTCTAGATTATCTTAAACCTCACTTGACCTAGTGGTTGGTTGTTCAAGTGAACAACAAGAGTTTCTTGTTAGCTCAACAGTTAGTAGCTGGAACTAGATAGGTTTGGAACCACAAGCTGTATAGGTGTAAGGGAAATCACTTAGGCTTGAAGATCTAGGGCTGTTTCTGTGTGAGTAATAAGAAGTGTTTGCCCAATACTGGTGGGATTAGATCCCTCAGGCAGAGATTAGGTCCATTGGGACTGAACTCTGTAAATTACTTTGTGTTCATTACTTTTTTGTGTTTGATTATTATCTGCTGCACACAACTCAAATCAAACTAGGGTTTAAAAGCTGTTTAGAATTGTTCACAGCTCAAGCCTTGAAGCTTTCTATTTTGCCTTTGTAAGTTTCAGACAGTTTACTAAAATCTCAAGGCCTTGAGATTTGAGTTTCACACAAAGTCTTTCTGTTAACTTTAAGTTTTGAAAAAAGTTTCCATACTCTATTCAACCCCCCCCCCCTTATAGAGTATTTAGGTCCTGCATTTAGTCCACATTACACACTTTCAATTATAAATCACACCACCTCCCAAAAAATCCACAAAAGGATCATACAAGCCCACAACCACATCCCACATTCTAAAACTTGCCTTTTTATGAAAGTGTTGTTTTAGGCGATTCGCGTCTGGGGATCGCAGCGTAGGCTTCACCGACTATTGTCGCGCGAACAAGATCAAGCCTGAGGTCCCTATTACCCCGGCGTGGCCAATGGATCCAGAAGTTCAAAAGGTGGTCTCAAAAGCGCTCGAAGCCTTCCTTGCACCTCTTGTCAGGTCTTTGAATAAAAAGAGAGCTGCTGATGAGTCTGGGACCACCAAAATGTGTACACGGAAATCCTGGGAAGAGATCCGAGTGTACACCTCTTACAGGACATAAGAACAAGAACAAGAATAAAACACATAGAGATTGAGGGTTGGCGTAGGGGAAAGAGTAAGCACTTGCTAACTGTTCTTGAGAGAGAGACAATATAACAAATTGGCTAAGATATTCAAGACGAAGTGCCATAGAAGGCTGACGATCCTATATATAGTGGGGAAGTGACCACTATGAGGGGCTAATGCGTCTTAATGTTAGTCTCGTAACGGCACGTTCAACCGTATATATAGGGCACATTACACACTCATCCGCATAAGTAGGGGACCGTTATGAGATTCACCGCATTTATGGGACACGTAGGAATTAAATCTCTCATACAGTTACCAAGGGTCGCGAGCGAGCGTGGTTGTTTCTCTCACGCGACGTTCCTTACTCTAGCCTCCAAGCCACTAAGTCCCTACATCTCCCGTGTGGTTAATATCACGGGTAACCCTGTCTCACAGCCCCCATAAGAACGAGCTTGCAGGTAAGCATACGCGAACCAAATGAGATGTGATAGAGTATATACGGAGTACCATTAGATTTGCTCGATGACTGCCACATGGATAGTGGTTGATCTGCTCAGAATGCACTATCTACACACTACAAGAAGCATGTTGATGAATTGAAATTGCATATTTTAGTATGTTAACGAACTCTTAATAACTTGCTAATATGTGTAATTTATCTATTTTATCTCTCTTTCTAGACTTATGCTTGTTTTCGTAGTTTTGGTTGTTTTTCCCTAATTTTTTAGGTGAAGACGTACTTTAAAACGCAAGAGACTAGCCTAGGAGGGCCAAATGATGAATTAAAGAAGCTTAGAAGACTTAATTTGAAGGGATTTGAAGATTTGAGAGGCCAAGATTGAAGACAAACCAAGTTAGAAGGCCAAAGTTACATCAAAGGGGCTTGATTGAAGTCAACTTAACGGAATTGGGGAGCTAGGTGATGATTTCCAAATGTTTTAAGGGCTGTTATGAAGGGTACTTAACGGATATGGGGTGTTGTTGCAATTTTACAAAACCCTTAAAGGCGCTGGGGGGTATTTTAAAACATTTCAGCAAGTTAGGGGGAGCCGAGTGAAATTTAGGCTAAACTTAAAACAAACCAGCGCATATCTCTCTCCCCGTCGTTCCTCACGCGGAACCCACCAGAAGCCGTAAAAGCTTCGTGCGAAGCTTCATCCACCCTCAAATCCGACCGAAATCACCACCAAATCGCACAAATCCGGTACCAAAACGCTCCCCAGCCCATCCTCTATCTCCTACTTCACTCAATTCGGCCAAAGAACAATCCAAACAAAAAGCCTTAAAAATCTAGGGTTCTTAAGGACGAAGCAAGAATCAACGAAGGAGATGGAATTAGAAGAATCGGAGAGCATAAATTGATCCTTGGGGGCCACGAAAAAAAATCCCTAGCATCTATATAACTGGAATATTGAAGAAATTTCGGGACCTCTTCTCGGAATCGACGGCTCACAGTGCTCTGTTTTGGGGTTCTTCATTCTCCTCTCTCTCTCTCTCTCTCCGATTTCACCCGTTTTTGGGCTTCTTCTTGCGATTCTGAGCTCACTCTTGAGCAAAGTCAGGTCCAAGGAAAAGAGAAAGAGGAAGAGAGGGAGAGAGGAGATCAAAATAGGGTTGTTCTTGGTCAAAGTGGTGCTCTGTTTTGCTGTTTTGGCTCTGTTCTCGTCTGTGATTGCAGCAGCTGCAGCTGCAGAGATAGCAGCGGTTTAGTTTGAGAATTACTCATTAGCTTGTAGCTTAGTTTGGAATTGGTAGTTTAGTTTGAGTATTTGAAATCAAATAGTTGATGTATTGAGGTTGAATTGGTGAAAACAAGTGGTTGAATTCAAGTGTTGGTTATGAAAATATCATTGCTCTTTATTATTCCTTAATTTATCATGTCTAGCTAATTCAATTGCTTGGGTGATTTGGACTATCTAGTTTCTAAATCTTCCTATTGTTTCAAGTTGAACTTCAAGGATGAATGGGTTCAATTGGGTTCACTTGAATGCTTAGTGCAATGTTTGGATTTCTCATGTTGAATTATTTGATGCATTGAATAGGTAGATGTACGAATACTTTTGACGTGTTTGATTTGAAGTTGCATTTTAGTGAGAGGAACTCGTCAATCCTAACTTTGAGAAATCGAGTTCTAGTTAGGTGATTTGAGTGAGAATTTACAAATCTCATTTGTTGCTTGATCTTTCATGTGGAAACATCTATGTGTGTTTACATATGGTTGATGCTTGAAACACTTGAAATTTGGAGAATCTCATTTGAATAGCCTCTTTGGTGCTTGATTAGCGTGTTGGATTTACACACTTCTCTTGTCGCGAGTTGGATTGTATGAGCAATCACTTCTTGAGATACTTGTCTTGTGGATTGACACATGCGAATTGAGAATCGGGCTTGAATATAATAGGAGGATTGGTCACTAGAGAGACCGATGATCCCTAGCCCCTCTCTACTTGTCATTTCACTTAGTTTCTTGAATCATAGCTCTAGTAGTCGTTTACTTTGTTCTTAAACTTAAACCTCAACTTGCTCCATCAATTGGTTTTGGTGGATTTGAATAGCTTGGCATGCTTTAAAGCCATTGAGGAATTTGTTAATTGCTTTAGTTAGTTGTTTTTCTACTCGCTATTGCTAGTTTCGCAAGTCATTTTCTAACCCTCCTCTCCTTGTGGATTCGACTCCGGACTTACCGGATTTTATTACTTGAGACGATATCCTATACTTGGGATTTTGTTGAACAAAGCACTTGTGATTTTTACATAATCTAATGTAGCCTTCTCGTTGTGGGTCAATCCAGTACGTCGTTACTCCTAATGCATACCCATGTGTTAGACTTGATATCCCCATATCAATCTACCCACATGCTAGTCTATAGTGGTTGTCCCGTTAATCAATATAATGGAATAGGTATATTAAAGATAAACAACACATTATAATCTAAGGAATTCATTATATTAAATATCTCCAGAAATAATAAATGAATATTCTAGCCAAACAATTTTCATACTAAATCTAGATTGCCTCTAGGGTACCTAATCCAACTTGAAAGCAGCCCATTTTTCTTCATTTTTCTGCTCTTCTGCCTTGGTACTCTGTCCCATTCCCGAGCCTCTTCCATGCATTTCTGGTACATGTGTCCTGTACAAAGCAGCAAGTACCCACGATCAGATCCAAATAAACATAAATATGCATGAAATTACTCAAATAGTACAACGTTTCACTCAGCATTCTCTGTCTGTACTAAGGTCAAAACCGGCTAGAACTAGGCAAAATACTCCAAACAGGGTCGAAATTAACTGTAAATTGACGTCCCAGAATAACTCTATCCGGGAGTTATCAAGGCCCGATAAAAACCCGCCGATACTCTCTCTCTCTCTCTCTCTTTCACAATTTTTGTTGTTCAGAGAACTCGTACAGAGAAAGTGAGAGAGATGAAGTGAGAGAGAGATAGAAGAAGGTGGACGGTTGAGTTGAGATCGTGTGTTTAGTTTTTTTATTTTTTCAAAATTAATTTCTACAAGTAGGTGAGATCTAAGTGATGGGTTGATTTAATCTAAAGGCATAAAAAAAAAGAAAATAAAAGTCAATTGTGCTGTTTTATAGAATAGATTGTGGAAAATCACTTCATCCCCACTTTGCTGAGCGCCCATGGATTTTTTTCGGCTTTCCATTTGATTTTTATTTTAAAATTCATAAGAAAAATAATATTTTTTAGACTTACTCGTTTGTCGTCAGTCGGGTTTGAACCCAGGATCTTATGTAGGGGCTTTTAAATGCTCTATCACTCGAGTTAGCACCCATTTGCTAAAAAAGTAATTAACAACAAATCATCAATGAAATCACTAAAAAAAGAAGAAAAAGAGAAAAAAAAAACTTTTTTGTCTTCTTTTCTCCTCTATCTCTCAGGATCTAAAAATTAAAACAAACTTCATCTTCACAATCTAAGCTTCTTCTCCTTCTCCGACTCCTCCATCTTCTCTGAACTTGTCGGGTCACTAAGCCCCCACTCTCTCACTCATGTCCTCGCTCTCATGGCTTCACTACAATTTTTAAGCAACGTTTTGAGCAATGTTGTTGGACAAAGACCCAACCAATAGGTTCGCAGCCCTCTTCTTCGGCGCCGACAACGGCAACAACTGATTCTTCTTCATCACCGGTTGCTTCCTCTACCGGAGTCAATCTCACTGAGAGGTGAGTTTTTCTTTCACCATGTAAGTAAGTTATCATCAAATTCATGTTCTTGGGTTCCCAAAAATTTGATTTGTGTTGAATTTTTTTGTCAAATTCATGATAGATTCTTGTTGTTCTGTAAATTATTATATAAATTTTTATAAACATCAAGTTGATGAACCACAGGGCACCCAAATTTTTGGGGCTTGAAGAGAGAACGGGCGCTCAGGGGCGCTCATATAAACATGTGCACGCCCTATCTATGCGCCAAAATCTCAGTTGGGGCTTACAGACAAGGGTTTGCAATTGGGACGTGCATGAAAAGTCTATCATACCCTTCTGCAAGCCCCAATTGAGATTGGGGAGTGCATCATATGTCCCACACCCCTTCTCCGATTCCCAGCTTTTCAGCCGAATTCACAAACTGTGGCGAGCAGTAGGGGCCCTTAGATCAATTTCTCTGCGCCCCAACTGTAACACCCCCGATTTTCATAGGAGCCGGAGACCGGGATGGTTCCCTCTGTACAGGTGATTTTACCCTTTCATACAAGGAGTGGTAACAATAAACAATTAAAACGAAACATCCAACTAATTATTCATTTAGATAAAAGCTTACAACATTCGTGACTGGTCCCAAACTGGACACCGAGTCTAAAAACATATACCTTACAACAACTCTCCGATTAATTACTAAGTGTTACTGTTTGCAAGTGAGAAAGAGTCGTGATCCCAGCGCACTACCCCATGCAAACCAGTCATTAACCTGCGGGGAATTAAAGAGACATAAGACCGCAGTTTTTTGAGTATCAGTAAAAACTGAGTGAATAAACAAATTAGCATGTAAAACGGAATGGCAAGACAGGGTACTGGGTTTCGTATTTAAAAGAGTTTGAACAATAACAGAGTATAAGTATAAACATCATCGTAAAGAATTTAGCTATTTTCCAAAATATAAATACGAGTAGAAGTGACGATTATCAGATTCCTCAAGTTGTTATTTCCAAATTGAATGTCATTACGAGTAGCCGATTCGTTTATCAAGATATATATAAGTTCCCAAACGTGGAATGAAACAAATCATATTATTAAGTCCCAGTATCCATGAGAGAATATAGTAACAGGTGATAGTTGCAGGACTAGGATGTTCCGTTTTTAAGGGTTTGACGCCTTGGAAGGATGCGGGTGTCCCGTTTAATGGTCAGATGTCCTAGCAGGACGCAGATGTCCTGTTATGAGGGTCTGATGCCCTTGTAGGACTTGGATGTCCCGTTTTGAGGGTCTGATGCCCTAGCAGGACGCGGATGTCCCGTTTTGAGGGTCTTATGCCCTTGGCATTGTAACAAGTAACTTGCTCTAGTATTTGCGATTCTTTAACTTTACGTTGATAATAAATTTCACCTTAGTCACATTTGAACAACATATTTTTTTTAGAGTTCGAATACGAGTAGTAAGGCGAGGATTTAAATCAAGTAAGGCACGCTTAGCAATTTCTGAATAAAGTGCGACTGTTATTTTCAAGTTAACAAGTAGATCACATGAAAGAGATAGGCACGCAGGACTAGTCATGTAAACTCACGGTATATTTTGAGACGTGAACTAAAAATCACATGTTGAAACGGATAAAGACGTGCCACAACACTAAGAATGTTTACTCACCGTGAGAGTCGAAGATACGCTAGCAAGTCTTTACTCGTACACTACGCCAGGTTCTTCACATAAAGGCTCTACAAACAAACACAAATAGTCCTCATTACAAGCAAGTTTGATTGCCAAACGTATGACGATGCACATGTCATATATGATATGCAAGAGAAAGCCCTAAGTAACTATAAACACCTGATTAGGTTTTAAATAATTCAGTTCTCAGTTGTTAACAAGTCATAAATTCCCACAAACGATATTTAGAAGCAATAAGAAAACTAGAATTCTAATTTAAGAATAATTCTTTTAAATATAAAAGTGATATTTCTAATCTAAGAAATGATTTCTTGATATTTCAAAATTATAATTTTGTTTACAAGTAATTTACTTTAAGTTAATAAAAATAATAATTAACATAACTAATTCTTTCGAAAACCTAGTACAAATAATTAACAAACTAATTTTAATCTTGTCAAATTAATAGAATAGTCTTTCTTGAATTTTACTTCCGAAAATATACAATTATTTTCAGAATATAAAAATCTAATTAACTTTAAATTACATATTTAATGAAACATAAACTTGTAGATACAAACAACTACCCCTGAGTTTTATTAGGTACAAACAGTCCCCTAAAGTTTCTGCAAATGACAAAAGACCCCTCATTCAAAGCCACAGTAGAAGACACGAAACCACCCATCCAACTCGATCCAAATGCGCATTCAAACTATAAAAATATGATTTTGACGATCTAAAACAGATACGGGAGGGATTTAGAGCTTACCCACACCAAACACGAGTCGAAACGGTGAAGGACGGGGTTGGGTAAGTTTTCTGGCGAAGATCCTTGTCGTTAACAATGGAGACGGTGGTGGTGCTTGCTCTTTTGTGGGGACAACAAAGGACAGAAGAGAGGAGGAGAGGCGTCGGGTCAGAGAGAGAGAGCGCCTGTGGTGGTGGCGTGGCTTCCCGTGGGGCTGTCGGGCTTCGGCTGTTGCTCTGGCGGCCTCGTCGGTGGTGGACGTTGCTACATCTGCTCTGGGTGGCGCATAACAGAGAGGAATGGACAGAGAGTGAGAGGTGGAGAAGAGGATGGAGGAGGTGGTGAGAGCAGTGGTGGCGGTGATAGAGTGCCGATGGTTTTGATGGTGGTGAATGTATTTTTGGGGGTTGTTGTTTAGTTTACTTCGAGGAATAGACAGAGAGCTTGAGATAAAAGAGAGGGTGAGGGATGCAAGAGAAAACTAGACAATTAATTCATCAAATTCAGAAAAGTTGTTTCAGTCAAAAATGCAGAATCGAGGGAAGAATCGAAAGATGTAAAATTCAGGCAAATTAATATATTATTTTGAGTGGAAACAACGTTCTAAAAAGATTTCGTGATTAATCACGATCACCGCCCTGATTTGGCCAAAATCGGTTGTTTAAGGGTCCAAATCAGCGTTTTTAGTAATATTTATTTCACTAATTAGGAGGTCAAATTAAACCCAATTTGGGTGAATCTTTTTGCAGAGTCTCTATTTGATTTAGGACTTTAATTTAGGATTGTTTTTGAGATTTTTCTATTTTTGACAAAAAAATGTGTTTTTTAGCTATTTAAGTCCGACTTGTAGACTGATTTCAGTAGTTAATTGATTATTGAGTTTATTTCTGAAAATGTTGTGTTTTCTATGAACCCTATGGAGGTTCTTTCATGATTTCCCTTCCATCTTCGTTGCTTCTTGCTGCTCCGAAAAACTCCTGATTCACTCCGGCGCCAGTTGGTATCAGAGCTCAGTTCGACGTGGGAAAAATATTTTCATAACCATGGTGCCTGGACGATCTGGCGGTTGCAGGCGGGTTCCGGTTGAGGACGCCCCCAACTGGAAATTAACCTTCAAGGGATTATAATGATGGTGTCGGAAGGTCAATCCTTGGATCATGACTTGGAACCCGCGTTCGAGATTCTATTCAACCGCGAGCGTTGTGGAGGACCAAGTTTCATGATCGAAAACAAGCTGTTTTTCGGGTATGTTGCAGAATGAGCATGTTTTTCGTGATGCAATATTTTATAAATGTATTTCCAAATCATGTGAACCTGAGGTGTATTGGACAATCCTTCCTGTTTACGATGATTATGGAGATGATGAAAAAGTTGAAGTTGAAAAGGTTAAAGTTGAATTAGAGAACTATGTCAATTGTCCGTTCAAGTTGTCATCTTTTTATAGCGATCCATTCTTGGTGGAGACTTTCATTTGTGTGCCTAGAATAAACTCGAGGATGAGTTCTTTTGAAGACGGGGTGACTGATGCAGGAGAAAACTGGATAATTAATTCATCGAATTCAGAAAAGTTGTTTCAGTCAAAACGCAGAATCATGGGCAGAATTGAAGGATGTCGGATTCAGACAACGTCATATATTATTTTGAGTGGAAACAACGTTCTAAAAAGAACGCGTGATAAATTACGAGCACCGCCCTGATTTGGCCAAAATCGGCTGTTTAAAGGTCCAAATCAGTGTTTTTATATTTTTAGTAATATTTATTTCACTAATTAGGAGGTTAAATTAAACCCGATTTGGAGGAATCTTTGTGCCGAGTGTCTATTTTATTTAGGACTTTAATTTAGGATTATTTTTGAGATTTTTCTATTTTTGACAAAATTGTGTTTTTAACCTATTTAAGTCCGGCTTGTGGACTGATTTAAGTAGTTAATTGATTATTGAGTTTATTTCTGGAAACGTTGTGTTTTCTATGAACCCTATGGAGGTTCTTTCATGATTTCCCTTCCATCTTCGTTGCTTCTTGCTGCTCCGAAAAATGCTTGATTCACTCCGGCGCCAGTTGGTATCAGAGCTCAGTTCGACATGGGAAAAAGATTTTCATAACCATGGTGCGTGGACGACCTGGCGGTTGCAGGCAGGTTCCGGCTGAGGAAGCCCCCCAACGGGAAATTAACCTCCAAGGGGTTATGATGATGGTTTCGGAAGGTCAAGCCTTGGATCATGACTTGGAGCCCGCGTTCGAGATTCCATTCAACCGCGAGCGTTATGGAGGACCAAATTTCATGATCGAAAACAAGCTTTTTCAGGTATGTTGCAGAATGAGCATGTTTTTCGTGATGCAATCTTTTATAAATGTATTTCCAAATCATGTGAACCTGAGGTGGATTAGACAATCCTTCCTATTTATGATGATTATGGAGATGATGAAAAAGTTGAAGTTGAAAAGGTTAAACTTGAATTAGAGAAGTATGTCAATAGTCGGTTCTTCAAGTTTTCATCTTTCTATAGCGATCCATTCTTGGTGGAGACTTTCATTTGTGTGCCTAGATTGAACGCGAGTACGAGTTCTTTTGAAGACGGGGTGACTGATGCAGGAGAAAACTGGACAATTAATTCATCAAATTCAAAAAAGTTGTTTTAGTAAAAAACGCGGAATCAGGGGCAGAATTGAAGGATGTCGGATTCAGACAAAGTCATATCTTATTTTGAATGGAAACAACATTCTAAAAAGAACTCGTGATAAATTACGATGACCGCCCTGATTTGGCCAAAATCGGCTGTTTAAAGGTCCAAATCAGTGTTTTGTATTTTTAGTAATATTTATTTCACTAATTAAGAGGTCAAATTAAACCCGATTTGGGGGAATCTTTTTGCTGAGTCTCTATTTTATTTAGGACTTTAAGTTAGGATTGTTTTTGAGATTTTGCTATTTCTGGCAAAATTATGTTTTTTCAGCTATTAAATTCCGGCTTGTGGACTGATTTCAGCAGTTAATTGATTATTGAGTTTATTCCAGAAAACGTTGTGTTTTCTATGAACCCTATGGAGGTTCTTTTATGATTCCCCCCCCCCATCTTCGTCGCTTCTTGCTGCTCCCAAAAACGCATGATTCACTCCGGCGTCAGTAAGGCAGCCGATGGTTTGGTGATGGTTATTGTAATTGTCTTTGTTACTTGGTGGTGGAGAAAGGTGAAAAAGAAGAGGGGATGAGGGTGATGGTGATAGGTGATGGTGAGGGTGATGGGTGAGAGTTATTTCCAAACAAGAAAAAAAACTAGAGGAAAAAAAAGAATTGGAAGCGAGAGAGTTGGACGTGGCTAAAGGTGGTCCAAGTGAGGGTTAGGGAGTGCTACGGTGTAGCGAGGGCACTGGTAGGTTGGGGGTTCGATACACAGAGTGTGGTGCACGTCAGGAAATTTTTAATATGCGGAGAACGGCTAAATGCAAAGAGAAAAATTAAAAATAGAATAAACAAAATAAATTAAAACGCGACGAATGAATAAAACGTGAAGAAAAGCTTGACATGCAACTAATACGATAGCAAACAGGTAAAAAGATTTTTAGCTGAACCAAAAAGTTGACTAATGAAATAAGTTCGACTAATATTTCTAAGAAGTTCAAATGTTAATTTTGCAGAAAATCCAAAACGCTTTTCTTTTAATAAAAATTAACTAAACAATTAATTAATAATTTGAATTAATTTATTATTTAAAATAAAATAAATTTGTTTTAAAAATAATTTATAACAATCTAGCTTATCAAAATAATTATAAACGAACAAATAGTTAATCATTACAAAATCAAATTACGCGTAATATCTACTGCGTCTTATTACGACTATCACTAATATCAAACAATAGAATGTTCACGTTCTCCAACAATAACTACATCGTACAAAATTACTAAAATAACCCTAGAGTAAAATACGGGTTATTACACCAACTGCGCGCCCCAGTTTGTGAACTTAGCTGAAAAGATGGTGCTTGCAACATGGGGTTGCAAGGAGGGGCTTACAAATGTTATTTAGTCAGTGCACCCCTATTCTAGTACATAGTGAAAATTGTAGGGTTTTGATCATGGATACGCAGCGAAATGAACAATAATTAATCTGATCAAGACCCCCCCCCCCATGGATCACATGAAGAGAATTCATAACGTTAGTAAATGATTCATAACAAGTACCTTGTAGGTCTCCTGTGATGACTTCAAACACAAATATTGTTGTGTCTCTACGGTTGATCCACGCCTAGGATTGAGATCTAGATCCTCCAACTCCTTGTGCTAGCTAGAAATGATGGAAGAGGAAGAAGAAATCACACAACGGAGACCAAGAGGAGGGTTTCGCTTCCTCTCTAGGGCGACGAGTAGGGGCAGACGACAAAGGGGCTTCGGCCTCTTTTTCTGTCTTGCTCTCTCCTTGCTTCTCTCCTACTCAAGTAATGTTATGAGCATTATTCTGTAGGAAGGAATCTAGGATCATCCTTTATATAGTCCAACAACTCTTTGTTTACAACATGAAGGCCCTCTCCCAATCCTACTCAAGTTCAGATTAGTCCCACTTGCATATTAGTCCTACTAAGTTAGCAAGTTGTTGCGTTTTGATCCTTCCAATCATATTAAGTAGTTACCAAGTCTAGTTCAATCCATATAGCGTGTGACCCCGTAGGTTTCTACTTAGTTGCTAGTAACTATTTACTAACATGGAGCGGTGTCTAGAAACACATGCATTCCACCCAACTAATAGAAATAGTCATCCGACATACCTTGTGCAAGTATTGTCTCATCCCTTTGTCTCTATATCCGGATTGGACACGAGACATACAAGTCACACTCGTATATCCAATCCATAGGTTCTCGATCCTGGGAAAGCCTTATTCATGCAAATAACATCAATATCCCATATTGATTTATTTGAGTCTGGACAGACATTCTATAAGCACTATAACTCGAGTGGTCGTGGATATTTTCTCCCGTTATGTGCGAATGAAAAATTCTATCTACATCACTAGGATCTCTAAGCTTGCTTCATATTTTTTCCGATACGCGGCTTTATGACTACCCAGTCACGGTGTAGCGTTTGATGCTACCAAAACACAATACTCCACAACTAGATGCTCTAGTGACTTCAAGTCTAAGGATGACAATTTAGTTCCGCGAGAAACACTTGTGACGTTTACATAACCAGTATGTAGGCTTCTCGGAGATGGGTCAATCCAGTATTTCATTACCCCTAGTGCATACCCATGTGTTGGATCGTGATATCTCCGTATCAATCCAACCCCATACTAGTCTATAGATGATTGTCCTGTTAATCAGTATAATGGAGTAGGAATATTTAAGATAAACAACACAATTGTAAATCTAAGGAATTCGTTATATTAAATATCTCCATAAATAATACAATGAATATTCTGGCCAATTATTGTTCATACTAAACTAGATTGCCTCTAGGGCATCTATTCCAACAAAAATTATGTGATGTAAACTCATAATTGACAACTTATTATTTTCTTTTATTATGACACGACATGTTCTCATCCCCTTGGCGCAACTAGGTCACGTCCCACTTTCGGGTAATCTGGCTGTGCTAGAGAGGTATCAAGTGACATTTTTCTCGCGCATGAGCTCATGTGAATTGATAACAAGGCTTGTATGAGCCCTTACGTCAAGAGATTCATGGAATAGAGAATCCAAAAATTGGCATGGCTATTAACATATCGATTTGAACAAGTGTTCACAAAGTCACTTTTCGACTTATTGATTCAGTATAGGATTGATACTAACCTCCATGATAGAGAGATGTGGTTTAACTTCGGGGGCATGCCAGTTCAGTTCTCTTTCCAAGAGTTTGTGTTTTGTAGTGGACTAAACGTCCACAAGTTATATGTTGGTGCGCAGCTCAACGAGCAAATGGAAGATTTGGCTTCATTCATACTGTCTACGACGATGTGAGGAGCACGTGCGGCTGAAAGTGGATTCCCTTATAGTTGAAGCACATCTTGCGAATATTTATGAGGATCACCCATAGTCCTCAGATGATGAACAAGAGATGGACCCAAAAATGTTGGAAAGATTCGTAGAAGTTGCTTGTTTCTCTTAAATTGGGTAGGTTAGTGTTGATGATGATCACCCATACTCCTCCAATGATGAAAAAGATATGGACCCGATAATGTTGGAAAGATTTGTAAAGTTGCTTGTTGCTCTTATATTTGGTAGGTTAGTGTACAACACCTCGATTCATGAGAATATGCCTGCGTCAGTGGTACATAAGTGCAACACCCTTGATTTCTATAACGCCTTTTTTTGGGTACGAAGTGACGGGTTTGAGTTGACAAAAACCCGCAACATGTCAAAATGGGTAGACCTCAAAGCGGCACAAAACAATGGATGGACTCCATGGCGGCCCGTTTATGACCCAACACGATTTGGCCCAACCCGCAACCCTTTGTATTGACCTGAATTGCCATGCGTAAGTGTCAACAACTCATTTTGAAGTCAATGGAGGCTAGATGGCAAACCCAAATCCACCGGCCGTTCAACAACCAATTTTTTATCCTAAAACCCCATCCTTGTTCTGGAGAAGGTCACTTGTAATATCCCTGATTTTTAGAAAGTATGAAATACTTGTATTTACTATGAATATGTGTTTATCACATAACTTGTTAGCATGCTTAATTTCTATTGTACGCAGTCTAGTTATTTCATTAGGTAGTGGTTGTGTTTCTGAAGCTTATATTACTTTAGTGAATTTTATGTTATTTAGTATCCTGATAGATGAACTTATAATTCTGAAACTATGATAGTTAAGCTCGTCTAGAAATACACCAGAATTATTAATATCTTCTTTAATCGCTAAAATCAGGATAAAAATAATTAGGGAATAATTAGTACCAATCAATTGTATAAGTGTTAATTAGCTTAGTTAATCATGATTAGAACATAATGATTTGTAGTATGTTAGCTTGTATATGTGTTAACAGTATGAATGACACGTAGGGTGACACATGTCACTGTCTTAGCAACAGTCCCAGATGATTGACACACGCCCCTGCTGTGTGTCGTCGCGTGGCAGCTTTCGTCACATGCGCGACACGTGTCCTACTGCAAGTCAGATGCTTCTGACAGTAACCCCCTTGCGTGTCACCGCCATAGCCTCCTGCATCTTCATGCGTGACACCTTTGCGAAGTGTGTCGCGACTCAGTCCTCCGACCCCTACATGGATGCCACGTGTCCCTATGACACATCGCGGTACGATTGGTCGCCTACTTCTATAAATAGGGTCCAATGTAGTAGTTATATTTCATTCCAGACTCGAGTTAGTTATTAATAAGTGAGAGAGAGATACTAGTGTTACTCTATACTTAGATGTCCTGTTATTATCTCAAATTCGTCATCAAATACTATTATTGAGGTAGGGGCTATGCAGTTTACAATATTATTATCGCTTATGGTGTATCAGCATTGTTCGTGTTAAATATAAGTCGATCCGTTTATTGTTGTTATTATCTGTTTGCATGCTATTATGTGCTAAATGATTATTACATGATACTGCGTGTAACCTACCATAATTATATTGTTTATTGCATTTCACCCTACTGTTGCGGTGAACGGCCTACTGGGCGCGAGCTCACCCCCTAACAGTCTTGCAGGTTACGGCAGACGGATCAGACCGTAGAATCAACGAGATAGCTTATTGATATAAACATGTTATTATGATTATTGTACCCGTTTCCTTGTTATCACTTGTATATAAATATCACTTTTCAAATTAAGAGTCACGTACCGCTGTATTATATTTTATTAAATAACTGAATCAGTGTTTATTGAAATACGATGTTGTCTTTGTATCTGAGCTGGTGGCTCAGACGGTATCTGTTTCGCAGACGAGTCTTTGTTTTGGTACCCGCTGCGTTGATCCGCAGGTGGTGCCGGTTGGATCGACGTGTCGCTTCGTATTTGTCACAATTTTATCCTAAAATAAGACCCTGGGTTTCAGGTCATTACATCACTCCTCGTATACCGAACTTCATATCTTCGGATAGATGCAGAGCTTCTCCAATATCAGGCAAGTCTATTGATGATGTATTTTTTGTGTACTACCTTATCTAACGTAGCCATCGCCTGAAATGGCTATGTATATGCCCCCAAATCTCGTCACTCTCTTTCTCAAACGCTCAAATCGTCCCTTCCTCTGCAAAACCCACTCATCACTCTCCACCTCCGCCGTTGTAGCACAAGTCACCGTCGGCGATCACTTGAAACACCGCCACCGCCCAGCAGTTCTCGCCTGAAACCCTCCTGAAACTCGCTTCTTCCGGGAAGTATCTGAAAGACCCAGAAGTGAGATTCCGTCCTCTCGTTCTTCGAGGAAATTAGGTTCTCGACGACCAATATCAAGAAAATGGTCAAACGATTCCTGAAGTGATCTATTCATAACGGCACGTTCGCCCGAGTATATAGGGACCGTTACAGCACGTGGTGCGCGAATACCGGAACCGTTACGAGGTTGACCGGGTTTGACCGGGTTGACCGGGTTTATGGAGCTCGTGCCATAAATCTCTCAAAACAGTTACTAAAGGTCGCGTGCGGGCTTGGCTCGCACGCGACAGGGCTTACTCTAGCCTCCAAACCACTAAGTCCCTACAAGTCCCGTGCAGTGGTATGCGAGGGCTCTGTCTCGCAGCCCCCACATGGATCAGCTCGGCTGGTGATCCAGTGTGTGTGGAGCACAATATGGTGTGCTGGATGGTTGCCACGTGGCCAAGATCTGTCAGCTCAGAAAGCACTATCTACAGCTAGCCATGCATCTAAAAACCAAACAACCAAGTCTGCTGAATTCATAAACCCTAGGTTCACCAAGAACCTAGGCAAAAGGTCTAGCTAGCTTGCATTATTGAAAAACAACGTTTCATAAAGAGAGAAAAGATCAAACTAGTTATTTTCTGAAAATACTGGAAAACTGCTCCAATCCTGCTCTGCTCCAACCCTGGCTGCTGTGATGATGATGATAGATGTGTGAGTGTGTATGCGTAACCCTAATTCAGTGCTGGGACACCTCCTTTTATACTGCCACAGTCTCCAAAACTGATGCACGAAATTCCTGTTTTACCCTCGAAAAGACCCGTCCTGGAAGCTTCTGGAAACCTTATGTGCGTTCGAACGCAACTCTCCTGCGTTCAAACGCAGTGCGTCTGAACGCACACCTTCTGCGTTTGAACGCAGGCCTTAACCGTTTTTCTTCCTCTGGCTTCTGACTTCTGGACCCGTGCGTTTGAACGCAGACTGCCTGCGTCTGAACGCACCCCTTGGCCTTTTTCTTCTCTTGAGTGTTGAGTCCTGCGTTTGAACGCAAGAAGTGCGTTTGAACGCAAGAAGTGCGTTTGAACGCACCCCTTAACTTTTCAGCACTTCGGCCTCTGATCCCTGCGTTTGAACGCAGACTGCCTGCGTCTGAACGCAGGACTTAGCCAACTTTCCGCCATTTTCCTGCTGCTCCCATCTTGTGCGTCTGAACGCAGGGCCTGCGTTTGAACGCACCACTTAGCCTTTTTTTCCTCTTTTTCTGCTCAGCTTTCCTGACACGCTGCCTCCCATCCAAGTTAATCTCATGCATTTTTCGGCACCTGTTACCTGCACATCATAACACGCACCCGCGATCATATCCAACAAACAAAAGTATGCATAAAATTACTCAAATTTTGCAATCATGATCTATAAATCTCTGCCTCGTATCAGGTGGAAAATAAGCTGAAATTGGCCAAACTCAACTCTCACAGGGTTAAAACCAATGGTAAAAAGATGTCCCAGACTAATACATTTTCAAGCTGTCAAAATACCCCCACACTAACCTCTGCTCGTCCCGAGCAGACCCTTGCATACTGCCTTGCAGACCCATTTTTCCATACTTTAATTGCATACTTCCCCTTTTTCACAGATTCAAGACACAGAACAAAACACTCAATAGATGACTGACTCAGATACAGAATATACACAAACTGACTCAAGACTCAGCAAAATATTTTTTTTTCTCTCTGAAATTGGGCAACCTCTCTATCATAAACTGAAATCATCAAACCCTCACAAGCTCATTTCGAAATTCCACAACACGCAGCAAGAAATGATATAAACTGATCCTATGCACAAACTCACTAAGGTATCCCCAAACATCCACCAAACCAACCAAGATAAAGCACGTCTTTTGACTTAGAGGGTCCAGGCATCTACAGTCAACAGATAATTTTTCTTCGCCAAGTCATTTGAGGTTTTCAGACCCTCTTAGCCGTTATTGCGTTTGATTTGCAAATTGTCCCATTGCTGGGAGACACAACTCCTGCGTAATACGGCTTGACTTTAATTTCCCTCTTAAGCTCTAAATTGGATTGAATCCAAATTTTCCATGTGAATGGAAGCACATTATGTTGTTTCTCCTTTAAGCACAAAATATTATTTATTTATTTTTTTTTTAAATTATTCTTTTTTTTTAAAAAAAAAAAAAAAAAAACAAACTCCTCTGTTTTTTACAACTGTGCAGTAGAGCTCTAATAGTGTAGGCTTTTTAGGATTTTCTCTTGGAACCACCTTAAGGGATGGTGGTGTACATTCTCCAACTTCGCTTAGGCCAAAGACTTGTACCACATAAAACCGACTCTACACGAAGGTCCACCCCAGATTCCAAGAGTCCACCAGTTTCCACGGGAAACAGAATATTCAATTATCTAAGGACCAAATCTGCCTAGCACACTAGAGAAGTCAAAAGTATGCCTGTTATCTACTTTCCACATTCCTGAATACCCGGGATAGCCTGTCGTGAGAATTGTGCACAAAATACTAAAATTTGAATTATCCCTGCTTCGGTGCTTCCTACTCTCATAAGCTCTTTCATTGGATTCTCTTCAGTTTCTAGGTCCTAAGTTGCCCTTTCTCAAAATTTTTTTTTTAAATTTTTTATTTTTAATTTTATTATTTTTTCCGTTTTTTTTTTTTTTTTTTATCATGCAAGGTCAGAAAGGTTGGTGGGTAGACTCCATAAAAAAACGTGCTGACTCAAAAATGAAAATAAAATGAAAAATAAAATTGACAAAAATATGCTGACATGGCTATGCAGGAGGACACGATTCCCCACCCCCACACTAGAGGTGGCGCGTCCTCGCGACTCTACTGATCTGGCCTGTAACTAGAATCTGTGTTCTCCGGAGTAGACTGGTCAGTCGGCTCGGGAGATGGTGAAGGGGTGCGCCCTCTGGCGCGTTTCCTCGCAGCATGGCGTGCTGCGGCAGCGGTACCAGCGTGGCTGGCACCGGGATGGGCACTGCTGGCCCCTGGGTCTGCATGCTCTCTCCTAGGTGGGTACTGGGTACCGGGTCTGCCGGGGTCACCTACACTGTCTGCATGTTCAGGGCTCGGTGTGGGGTCATGGCCAGAGAAGCTATCATATGGCCGACTATCCTCCATTGTCCAGCTGGGACAATTATCACTCGAATAGCGGTCCGGGAAATTAAACCTCTTACCACGCATGTTGCTCTGAATTTCAGCGAGTGCCGCCTCATGAGCTCTCATTGCGGCTGTGTGAGCGTGGTATATATGCTTCTGGGTCTTGAACAACTTTCCAAGACCCCTGGCCATTTTCTTGACCGTCCTTACCAGGTAGTTCTGTACTTTTTCTTGGGCCTTAATTTTCTTTCTGACCCATTCCTCATGCTCAGTCCTCTCCAGGCGCCCAAAAGAACTGCGCCTGGCCCCTCTGCTGGACTGCCCCAAGTCAGGGTCGGCCTGCCTGTGTTCACTGGAACTGGCAGATCGGGGCAGTTGGAAGGGACCTGGTAAGGCTAGAAAACCCCCATCACCGGGAGGGGGTGGTGGTGGCATGCCAACACCCCCACCCTGAGGTGGAACATCATCATCATCATCGTCCACTTGGACAAATTCAGGAGGCCCGTGCACGGCCTCATGCAACGCACATCTCATGTTTTTGTACTTTCGAACCTGAATTGGTCGAATATCTCTCAGGTCGCCAGGAATGACCACCAGATAATCCTGCGCCATTTTTGTCAACATCCCTAGGAGACCCAAACCCTTCTTGCTGTGAGTCTCTCTTCGTTCCCGGAAAAACTCACAAATAATCTCCGGGAGGCTTACAGGCTCTCGGGCCATCAGACAGTAAACCAACAGGGCAATATTATAATCAATGCGGGTAAAGTGTTTTATACCCACAACTCTGTTGTTCACCCACTCAGTCCACCATCTCGTCTCTCGAATCAGGTAGGTCGCAGGGAGTTTCCGATAGGAAGGACTCCGTTCAGGGTAGTACCAAGCAGCGCCTGGTACACCAGCACACAGGGTGGTCAAGATCTGCTCACCCAGCTGCTCAAATGGATGACGCCTCAGTTCCTGAAACTGACAGTCATCCAACACTAACTCCAGACCCAGACTCTCTCGGATACTCTCTGGGGTGATTCGAATCCATCTCTTTCTGCAGTAAATCCAGTCAATTGACTGGGCTTCACTGTTCAGGCACTGCTGGAGATTGCTGTAAATCTCCTTAGCCAGCACAGAACTGACCTGCAGATTGGTAAACCCAGTAAACAAATCCCCAAAATGATCCTGCCCAATATAGTTGAACAGTTCATCCCCCATTGCTACTCTATCACGGGGAAAGGTCCTCTCAGCAGGTATGTCATACCGAATCTTTTTGTCTTGCAGAAAGAAACGGTGAGCCTCCATGTTAACAAACCTATGGTCGCAGAAATGGTTAACCCTAAGCAATCGGCAGTCTATGATGTTCAAAGGTGCAATCGCCCTATCAGGCCTCATGTAAGGAATATCCTCATCCATTTCAAGATTCAAATAGTAAAAAATGAAAATATTCAAAGAGAATGAACAGATAGAACCTGGCTACCCGGAGTGAATCTTACGGGTACCGATCTGGAAATTTCTCTCTGAAGTGGATCTGTCGGTGTTTGGATCGGATGAGTTTGACCACCCCCACACTGTTTCTGACCTTGTGGTGGTCCTGCGGTGGTCGTCGGAGGTTGCTGGCGGCAGACTGCTCTGGCGGCTGCTAGGGCAGAGAGAATTTCTAGAGAGAGAGTTGAAAACTGGATGACTTGTGTGAAAATGAGTCACTGTCATCCGTACAGTATATATAGGCAAACTTTCAGAAATTGCAGAATGGCCCCGAAATTTCAAAATTTTTCAAATTTTTCCGAAATTTTTGACCCCGCTCAAATGTGCGTTTGAACGCAGCTCTTGCGTTTGAACGCACAGCTTAAACTTTTCCGGAAAATTTGAAGATCTGATGATCTGCGTTTGAACGCACGGTGTGCGTTTGAACGCAATGCTTGAAGGTCCATGAATTTTCTGGGATTGTTGAGTTGCGTTGGAACGCACATGCGTTGCGTTTGAACGCAATGCTTATCTTCTGCAATCTCTCTGATGAGCTGCGTTTGAACGCACATGAGTTGCGTTTGAACGCACGCCTTTGTCTCTAGAAATTCTCTGCTGATTGGGTCTGCGTTTGAACGCAGGATCTGCGTCTAAACGCACGTCCTTAGATTTTTCCACCTCATCTCTGTCTTCTTCCGTTTGAACGCACATGCGTTGCGTTTAAACGCACCACTTGGTGGCTGGAAATTTTCACTGCGTGATCTGCGTTTAAACGCAGCTCCTCTGCGTTTGAACGCACAAGTGTTAACCGTTTCCAGTGCTTTTCCTGTCCGTTGGTGGGGCTGCGTTTGAACGCAGGGTGTCTGCGTTTGAACGCACACGTGCGTTTGAACGCATGTCTCCTGCGTTTGAACGCACTCCTCTGATTCCTGAAACACTGAGTTCAACATTAAATCCCTCTTTCTCACTGTTCTCTCAAATTATGAACGTTGTAAAAATTATATAAAAACAACTAATCTATGTTGGGTTGCCTCCCAACCAGCGCTTGTGATTTACAGTCGACAGCCCGACTTTGTTACCTCTGCTGTAATCACGGAATGTCGAGGTAGAGTGCCTCTACCTCCGTGATTTCCTGAGGATCCCTGTATGGCTTGACTCTGTTCCCATTCACCTTGAAAACTGTATTATCCCTCGGGTTCTCCAGCTCCACCACTCCCCATGATGTAATGTCCTTCACAATAAATGGTCCAGACCATCTTGAGCGCAGCTTCCCTGGATAGAATTTCATCCTTGAATTATAGAGGAGAACCTTCTGCCCGATTTCTATCTTCTTTGGTAGAATGCGGTTGTCATGCCACTTTTTTGTTTTCTCTTTATAAATTTTGGCACTCTCATATGCAGTTTTACGGAATTCCTCCAGTTCAAGGAGTGCCATCTTTCGTTTGTTTCCTGATAAACTGTGATCCATATTCAGCTGCTTGATTGCCCAGTATGCTTTGTGCTCCAATTCTACTGGTAAGTGACATGCTTTTCCAAACACCAGCTGGTACGGGGACATTCCCAGTGGGGTTTTGTAAGCAGTTCTGTATGCCCAAAGCGCATCATCCAGCTTTAACGACCAGTCCTTGCGTCCTGGATTCGCAGTTTTTTCCAGTATGTTCTTTATCTCCCTGTTGGACACCTCTGCTTGCCCGTTTGCCTGAGGGTGATAAGGCAGTGATACCTTATGGATAGACACCCCGTACTGCTTTAGAACCTTGGCAAAGACTTTATTGATAAAATGAGAACCTTCATCACTGACCATGGCCCTCGGTGTTCCAAATCTGGTAAAGATGTTACGTTTGAGGAACATTTCCACGACTGACGCATCGTTCTTCTGACAGGCTATTGCTTCCACCCATTTTGACACGTAGTCTACTGCCAATAAGATGTAGAGATTTCCCAGAGACGAAGGAAAAGGACCCATAAAATCAATACCCCAAACGTCAAAAGGCTCGATTTCCTGCCAAAGTGTCATGGGCATGTCATTCCGCTGGGAGATATTTCCTGTCCGTTGGCAGCGATCGCAACTCTGCGCATAATCATGGCAGTCCTTGAAAACTGTTGGCCAGAAAAATCCTGACTGCAGCACCTTGTGAGCTGTTCTCGGTCCGCTGAAGTGTCCCCCACACTGTGCTGAGTGGCAGTGCTGAATTACCTCCAAAATTTCGTGACATGGAATGCATCTACGGAGAATATTATCTGCCCCTTGCTTGAACAGATAAGGATCGTCCCAGAAATATTGCCTGCAATCTGAAATAAATTTCTTTTTCTGCCAAGGGGTGATGTCTTCAGGGAGTGCTCCATTGACCAAATAATTGGCTATGGCATAGTACCAGGGCCGTCTATTGGTCTTGATCTTCATAATATGTTCATCCGGAAAATTTTCTTGAATGGGCACCACTTCTTCTGTAGGCTTTTCCAGACGAGATAGATGATCAGCTACTACATTTTCAACTCCCTTTTTATCCCTGATTTCGACGTCAAATTCCTGCATCAGCAGAATCCAACGTAGCAGCCTTGGCTTTGCATCCTTCTTCTCCAGTAAGTATTTCAGTGCATTGTGATCTGTAAAAATAATGACTTTAGAGCCTACCAGGTACGATCTGAATTTATCCAGGGCAAAGACGACTGCCAGCAGCTCCTTCTCTGTAGTCCCATAATTAATCTGCGCCTCATTCAGGACCCTGCTGGCATAGTAGATGACGCTGCACACCTTGTCCTTCCGCTGTCCCAGTACCGCGCCCACAGCGTAATCACTGGCATCGCACATCAGCTCGAACGGGAGGGTCCAGTCTGGTGTTGTGATAATGGGTGCAGTCGTCAGCCTTTCTTTAAGCACGTCAAAAGCTTCTTTGCAGGCTTCATCAAATACGAAGGGCACATCTTTTCCCAACAAATTACATAGTGGCTTTGTAATTTTTGAGAAATCTTTAATAAACCTTCTGTAAAATCCTGCGTGGCCCAAAAAGCTCTTGATTGCCTTCACTGTGGGTTGATACGGCAGCTGCTTAATCACCTCTATTTTTGCCCTGTCTACTTCCAGCCCTTTACTGGAAATCCTGTGTCCCAGCACTATTCCTTCAGTAACCATGAAATGGCATTTTTCCCAGTTGAGTACCAGGTTTGTTTTTCTGCAGCGAATCAGAACTCTGGCCAGATGGTATAAGCAATCTTCGAAGCTGTCTCCGAATAACGAAAAATCGTCCATGAAAACTTCCAAATTTTTCTCTATCATATCAGAGAAAATAGCCATCATACATCTTTGGAATGTTGCTGGAGCATTGCACAATCCAAATGGCATTCGTCTGAAGGCGAACGTTCCGTACGGGCAAGTGAACGTCGTCTTTTCTTGGTCTTCTGGATTTATGTAGATATGGTTGTAGCTAGAGTACCCGTCAAGAAAGCAGTAATAAGCATGGTGCGCTAGTCTGTCCAACATCTGGTCCATGAATGGCAGCGGAAAGTGGTCTTTCAGTGTGGCATCGTTCAGCTTCCTATAGTCCATACAGATTCGCCAGCCAGTGACAGTGCGCTGGGCGATCTGTTCCTGATCAGCATTCTGCACTACTGTAGTACCCCCTTTCTTCGGTACACACTGGACAGGACTCACCCAGGTGCTGTCTGATATGGGGTATATAATTCCTGCTTCTAGCCACTTCATGACCTCCTTACGTACCACATCTTTCATAATTGGGTTTAGTCTCCGTTGAGGCTGGATAACTGGCTTCTTTCCGTCTTCAATTCTTATTTTGTGCATGCAATAATCAGGACTGATTCCCTTCAGGTCTGCAATTGTCCATCCGATGTCTTCTTTATGCTCTCGGAGTACCTCCAGTAGCTTTTGTTCCTGTTCCTGAGATAAAAGAGAAGAAACAATTACCGGCAGGGTATTATTTTCACCAATAAAAGCGTACCTGAGGTGTTCTGGCAACTGTTTTAATTCCAGGGCTGGTGGTTCCTGGAGTGACGGGACCAGTGTCATTTTCTGCTCGCCTCCTTCATCTCTGTATAGCTTGACCCAGCTTTCTGTTCCCATGATCTGCTCATCCTGTTGCTCCTCTGTTTCCTCTGGATACATGTCTTCAAATTCCTCCCATAAATCTTCTATCTCATCGCTTTCCAGATCATCAATTACCTCTACTGCAAAACAGTTTTCATGCCCATAATGATCGGGAAGCTGGAGAGATTTGAAAACATTGAATTTCACTTTTTCTTCATTGATTTGCATGGACAGCTCTCCACTTTTGCAGTTAATAATGGCTTCACCAGTCGCCAGGAAAGGTCTGCCCAGGATCAGCGGAACCTCTCCTGCCTCCATATCCAGTATCACAAAATCTGCTGGAAAAATAAGCTCTCCCAATTTCACCAGGATATCTTCAATTACTCCATAGGCAGGTTTCACAGATCTGTCAGCCATTTGAAGCATAATTCTTGTTGGACGTGGTTCTCCGACTCCCAGACTTTTGAAGATGGTCAGTGGCATCAGGTTGATGCTGGCACCCAAGTCGCATAAGGCTTTTCCTGTGTATGCACTGCCCAGGGTTACTGGGATAACAAAGCTGCCAGGGTCTTTCTTTTTCAGTGGTAGACCATTTTTTACACAACTGCTCGCTTCTGCCGTCAGATTCACTGTTTCGAAATCACTCATTCGCCTTCTACCATACAAGATGTCTTTGAGAAATTTCGCATAAGTAGGCATTTTGGCAAGTGCTTCAGCAAAAGGTATGTTTATCTGTAATTGCTTGAATACTTCCAGAAATCTGGCGTAGTCTTTGCTGTCATCTCTCTTACGTGTCTTCAGAGGTTAAGGGACCTCCTTAGAAACTGGCACTGTCTCTGGATTACCCTCATTCGTCTGCGCTGCTTCCTGCTCGACCGAACCCCTTTTCTGAGGGTTAGCGGTTGAACTGTCTTCCCGGTCAATCACTTCCTGTTCAATAATTTTTGACTTTTCTGCGCGTGCATGACTGGGATACGGTGGATCCTGTAGTGCAATTCCACTCCGAGTTTTGATAGCATTGATTTGAGCGCGTGGATTGTTCACTGTGTTTGATGGTAAATTCCCTGGGGCTCGTTCTGCCTGGTTCTGTGCAAGCTGTCCATTCTGTACTTCCAAATTGCGGATCGCAATCTTCATCTGGCTTACATCAGCAGTTAATGAGTCCATCTGCGCGAATCGAGTTTCCCACCGCTTATTGAATTTCTCCATATAGGACTCAAAATGTTGCTGTGACAGATTTAGCTGTGGTGCTGCTTGTGCGGGCTGCGCTGGAGCTGTCTGTTGTGCCTGTGGCCTGTGCTGGAATCCTGGTGCATATACTGCTGCATTGGGATTTCCGTAGCGAAACCCTGGATGATCACGTGTGCCTGGTCTGTAGCGACTAGGATCCCACTGCTGCTGAACATAGTTGGCATCCAGAATTGCTGCGTCAAAGTCAGGTTCATCTACTGATTCAACCGGCTTCTTTTCTGTATACACCTTCTTGACTAAGTCCTGTACCACTTTCGTGAGATTGTCAATCCTGTCATCAACCACTGGTTCTGCTACTGCTGTGAGCGTGCGGTCATCAAACAGGCGAGTATCCTGTTTGGCTAATTGCTTCATCAGTTCGTATGCTCCATCCTTATCCACATGGTATAAAAAGTTACCCCCAGCTTCCCTATCAATCCTGTCTGCATTCTCCCTGTCAAGTGCATGGTAGAATACCTGCAGAATTTTCGCGTCCCCGAAGCCGTGATTGGGGCATTTTTTAACGAGTCTCATCAACCTGTCCCATGCATCTACCACTGTCTCCCCCATCTGCTGTTTGAAAGATAAAATCTCACTCTGCAGCTTGATAACGCGGGATGCAGGGTAGAATTTTGCCAAGAAATCAGCAACACACCCTTCCCAGGTAGTGATAGACCTCGGTGGTCTTGCCTCCAGCCAATCTTTTGCTGTTCCGAACAAACAGTATGGGAATAAAATCAGCTTTAACGTGTCCGCTTCGACTCCTCTATACTTAATCTTGTTGCAGTAATCCTCAAATTTTCCAAGGAAGTCGTTTGGATCTTCATCTGCCTTCCCATTAAAAGGACAATGAGTCTGGGCGGTCTGAATGGTGGATGATTTCAGGTCGAAGTGCTCTGCTGTAATGGGAGGCACTACAATAGCTGGTTGATGTCCTCCGGTTGGGACTTCAAAGTTTTCGACTAATGCCCTTCCAGACCTGTTATAAGTCCTCTGATTGTTCCTGGCAGCAAAACCTGCTGCTATCAGCTCTTCAATGTAAAGAGCCATCTGTGCTGGAGTACGTTGCTGCTGTCCTGTCGGTGTTCCTGTTTCAGTTGTGGTGTCTTCCCCGTGCTCAGACATCGCGGCTCGGTGTCTGCGACTTTGCTCTCTGAAAAGTTTTTCGGGATCTTCGAGTGGGGATACCAGTTTGCTGGGCAATCTGGGCATAAACTAGAATAGCCTGAAAATCAGATTTCAAGAGCAGTAAGTCGAAAGAAAGTAACTGTAAAAATAAAAGAAAAAACTCTGAGACTTATTCTTATGTCTCTTTAACAAAAACTGTAACCGTTCCCCGGCAACGGCGCCAAAAACTTGACAGCGTAAACATATCTGCTTTTTCGCAAGTGTACGATCAAGTAATATAGAGTATGTAATTGTGACTCTGGTTGTCGAACCCTCGAGAACAGTTTAAGTTGTTGCTAATCAGAATTAGAATTAGACACAAAGTTTGTAAAAAGGAGGAAGGTTTGGGATTTGACTCTACTAATTAAATTGCAGTAAATAAAACAGTATTTATAAAAGCTTATTTTATTTTTCTGTTGAATATTTCGCAGAAATTGTTGTAGTTGTAAAAGTCGATAATTCTAAAAATCTAGGTTCCAGGATCCCCTAGGGTTACTCTCTAGCTTTCATAGTATATTCGATTTCAGAAACACACAGGGGTTTTGTTTATGCCAGCATACCAATAGTACAATCTCCTCTCGGTCTCATGCACCTATCACTCGACTGCAGATTTTCGGGTCCTCTCGGTCCACCTAAATCTGCAGGTTCGTTCTAAGTCTGCTAGGGTTACAGGTTCTCCTCTCGGTCTCCCCCTAAACGTCTAGCAGTTGGTCTAATGCTTCTGGGCTAGTCCCCTGATTCTTTTCACCTCTCGGTCCATCAAGGCAGAGTACTAAATCCTGTCTTTTCTTCCTAACTTTCACTGGTCACTCTCGTGCACCAGATCCTGTCTGTAACACTCCTGGGTGATCAAGCCATTCATGTATGTAAATAAAATCAAAGACAGAATAATAAACAATCCATCATGTATTAAGGCTTAGCTAGTGTGCACAAGAGATTCCGGCAGGGAGACCTCCGTGTACACCGTATGTAGTGGATCAAGGATCGCACAGGAAGAGTGGGGTTGTGTGTAGGGAGAGAGTAAGGCAGTAGCAATGTCTGAGAGAGAGACAGAGGTTTGGCAGAGCTTTCGCGTATGGCAAGTGTGTTCTTCTTTGTATGGAAAGGTTAACGTCCTATATATAGCAGAGAACGTGACCGTTGTAGTGTGGTTAATGCGCCCATTAATGGCGGCTTAATTAGCTTAACCATAACGGCACGTTCGCCCGAGTATATAGGGACCGTTACAGCACGTGGTGCGCGAATACCGGAACCGTTACGAGGTTGACCGGGTTTGACCGGGTTGACCGGGTTTATGGAGCTCGTGCCATAAATCTCTCAAAACAGTTACTAAAGGTCGCGTGCGGGCTTGGCTCGCACGCGACAGGGCTTACTCTAGCCTCCAAACCACTAAGTCCCTACAAGTCCCGTGCAGTGGTATGCGAGGGCTCTGTCTCGCAGCCCCCACATGGATCAGCTCGGCTGGTGATCCAGTGTGTGTGGAGCACAATATGGTGTGCTGGATGGTTGCCACGTGGCCAAGAGCTGTCAGCTCAGAAAGCACTATCTACATTAGCCCCCTTTCTGCGCGTGAAGACTCATAGCTGTATAGACTTCCATGCGCGGAAACCAACATACGCGTTGCTGCCACGCACCAATTCAAATACGGGTAAGTTCAGCCCCCGTGCGTGTCATTATGACCTAAAACCCCTAGAGTCGTGCAGTATGGCCTTTAGGGTTTTATGCGTGACGTCAGCTTGTCCTGTGATTGCGCGATTCGACGGTGACGGTTGCGATTCGACTACCGAAAGGACGCAACCCTTCATTGTTTTGGATAAATACCTTGTATCCCCCATTATTGCAAAGCATCACTTCTTTCTCTTAAAGTGAATGGTACCCGGAGATCTTCGAGAGCAGATTCAGATAATCAATCACCAGTTCAGAACTGCAAATCGTGTTCTTCAATTGTGCATATCGAAGCAGGCTTCAAGAAAACAAGGTTGGCCTCGTTTAATTTTGATTTAAGATACCAGTGTTTGCCTTGAACTGCGTTGAATCTGTAAACCCATGAAATTTGTGAAGAGGCTTTGATCTTTGAACCCACTTTGCTTTAATCCTTCAACAATATGAGATCTTGCAACTCCCTGATTTCTGAAATTGATACCAGAAACTGTTCGTCTTCCTTTGCATAGATCTTGAATTTCAAAATTCAAACTGAAGTGTGGTATTTCTCCCCCCTTTTTATTTCTCTTCCGCAGGAATGGCCAAGACAAGAGTAACCAGACCCGTCAAGGAAGATGAAGAGATACCCGACCTTCCGCAGGCTCTGTGGCGAAAAGCCCCCTATTTAGGCGGCAAAGATTTTTACCATGCGAGAGTTAAGGCGAAGAGGATGCCTGATCCTGTCCCGGTCGAGCGATTGCTGACACTGACTCGCCCAGTCAACTCATCCTTGCTCGAGTTGATCGGTTCCGAGGATGTAGTTCGATTGGGAATCGAGAACGGGCACTTCCCATATACTGCGATTTCTACCCAGGCGTTCGTCCAGAAATTGGACTATATGGATGAGTGGATTGACCACGTGTTGGACCATCACGCCGCGACTCTTGATGAAGCCGGCGTATACTTTGCTATCCGTGCTATGAAGGGTGCTGCCGTGAAGCTGGATCAGTCCATGCTTCTAGACCTTCTGTCCCGTTACTCGCCTGCGACTCACACGTTCCATTTTGCTGAGTTCGAGGCTGCCCCCACACTCGAGGACGTTCAAATGCTGTACGAGCTTTCCCCCATGGGCGAAGTGGACCCTTTGATTCCCTTGAGGACATCTGCGGAGATTGCTTTATACACACAGATGGAGGAATGCCTAGCAGAGGTAAAGAAAATCTCCACTCGGTGGACCACTACAAAGCCTCTTCCGAACTGGCAGTTGGTTGACACGTCTGCGAAGAACACCTGGAACAAATGGTTGCAGTACTTCTTCCGAGACTATGCGAACAGCAGCATCACTAAGAAGCTCATGAGTGAGAACCCAGATGCCGAGAATTATGTAGAGGGTAAAGGCTATCACTTGACCCTTTGCGCCTTCCTCTGCGCTTGGTTGTCGAGGTACTTGATTGATGGTCACCCACATGATGGGGTCTTCTACCATGTGTTGCCACTTGCTGTGAGGCTCGCACTTGGCCAGAGAGTCGCACTCGGACCCTTGGTCTTAGGCACGCTGTACTATAGGCTTGATCAGCTGGTTCTAGCCATGAAAGAGTCACGTGGCCGCCTCGATGTACTGACTTTTGTCAATATTTCCTTTTTGACAATGTGGGTTTTCGAGCGATGGCCGTCTTATGCTCCAACTGCTCTCAAACTTGACAAGTGGTGTCCCCCAAGCGAGACGGAAGCGCGCAACAGCGGAAGGGCTGCGAGATGGTTCGGAGCGAGCAACACCAAGTGCGTTTGGAGTTTGATATGCGACAAACGGAAGGAGTTTACTGCTAGGCCCTATGCCACGCGCATTGAGAACGTGCGATGGTTTCCAAAGTTGTACCCCTCTAAAGGTATTGTCTTCTCAGAAGAGCTTCTCTTTGAAGAGGGACCGCATTTCCATGAGCGCTACCGCGAGTTCTTTTGCTGGTGTCTGCGAGGTTCCCTTCCTGCCCTCGCAGAGCATATTCGTGAGCTCGCGCCAAGGTATGAAAAGCTTACCGTGGACGTTGACCCCACTCGAGTTTCTCCTCAGTTTGGTTTTGATGCAGTGGCCCCATCAATCTGGCCCCAGTCCATTATCAGAGGATGCTATAAGCGCTTGCTAACAAAGGAGTGCAAGACGGTCTTCATGAACAATCTTCCCTTTGAGCAGCCTGCGGGAACCCGCGAGGGTGGTTGCTCCCAAAACTGGCTCGCATACTGGATTGCCCAGCAAACGAGGCTTGAGACGGAGTCGGCCGCGCAGCCAAGCAGAGCTCCCTTGATCAAAAGAAACTCTTTTCCGTTTCGCCCCAATTGCAGTCTGAGCGAGTCTGAGTATGGTTGCTACTCACTGTTGGATCGCGAGAACCACTTGTGTCCTGATGTTATTCTGAAGGAGAAGATCGCCGCAATTAAGAAGGGCGATACGCATGTCGTCAGATATAGCAAGGCATTTGCTGAGGTAAGCAATTTCTCCGTGTGCGTTAAGCCTTTTGATCTTCTTATGCTGATGACTTCATTCTGTTCTGTCTGCTGTAGTGTCATGTGCGGAGATTCGCATCTGGTGATCGCTCCAAGTCATTGGTTAACACCATTGTTGCCACCAGAAGACAAAATCAGACGTTCCGGCTAGCATGGAGGATGGACCCTGAGGTCGAAACAAAGATTCGCGCAGTCATGAATGCTTTTGCTGACTCGCTGATAGACAATCCTCCGGCTCCGTCTCCTCCTGGGGATGACCCGTCCCCTCCAGCGACTGCGGCGCCGAGAGTGAAGAGACCTAGGCAAAAGGGAATTACGATTTCTTCCCCTAGAAGTGCTCCATCTTCTCCTCCAGTGAGGTCCCTTTCTATCAAGGACAAAGGCAAAGGTCGCATGCCCAGCAAAGTGCGGAAAGAGATCGCAGTTGAGACTTTCGTTCCATTCAATCAAGAGGAAGAGGAAGAGAGGCAGGAGCCCCAAGAAAGTGATGAAGAAGAAGGAGCAACAGTTGTGATGCATGAGGAAGAATCAGGAGGTACCTCCGTCGCATTTCCTTTCCCATTATCGTAACTTCTTTGCACTTTTCTTAAACCAATCATATCTTCGCAGATGATGATGATGATGAGACCATTGGTGGCCTTTTGGCCAAGAGACAAAAGAGAGATACCCATTCTGACATTCCAGACGATCCCATAAGCGAGGACATTCTTGCTGAGTCCAGGAAGACAGCCGCGGAGGCTGCTGAAAGAAGGAGGCAGCGGGAAGAGGAGGAGCTCGAGCGTGTGAGACAGCGGAGCCTCGAAGAGCAGCATGTTGACGACTTTGTGCGTCCAGCTAGCGAGGAAGATGAGCTTCCCGAAGAAGTGGTTCCCCAGGCAGAGGAAGAAGATGCGATTCAGGAAGAGGATGCAGCAGCGCTGGAGCAAGTTCAAGCGGACTTTGAGGAAATCGCAGGCGGCGATAAAGGTGAGATCTTTAATCTCGCAGTAACTTATAGAGATGTTTGTGGGTGCGTTAAAGCATGGTGTGTCAAAGACTGACATCCGCCGTTGGTTAGTAGACAAATGCGGAGAACCCTCAGGTAATTATTTGAGCGATACGCATGTACTAGGCTTTAGCAACTTGAGACAGAATCATGACTGGTTTATTCGCATCCCAGGTCACGCTTCTCTTAAAGACTTGCTTAGTGAGGACACACTAATAGGACATGGTTCCACGTCCTTAGTGTATGATGAAGATACCTCAATCCCACCTTCGCGTGGAGGTGCTTACTCTTAGCTTTAGTAAAGATAGCAAAATAACTTATAGCGCAAGTTACCTCATATCATCGCATTTAATATTGCAGGTCATGCTGAGGAACCAGTGCTGGAGCGGAGAAGTCAGCCTTCTGCGTCCTATGTCCCGATTCCAAGCTCCCATACCGAGAAGCCTGTCGCAGCTGCTGAACACGCAAGTGAGCCTCTCAAGGACATCATCGAACTTTCCGATGATGCTGAAGCAGATGCTGTGGTGATGGATGAAGATGTCCATGTTGGTGCTGAGGAAGCAAGGACAAGTGCTGCTAATGCTTTCGCATCTGAGAGCGTTCTTCGCCAAGCGACTTCGGCTGTCCCTTCGCCTCCGGCGATGACTGAGTCAGAGGCACCTATTCCTGCGTGGAGCTTTTGGGGCTCGCAGGTTGGGAATGCAGTCGCAGCTGGTGCGGCCTACACTCTTCCTCCTGACTACGAGAGATTGGAGCTCGCAGCTGATAGGAGAGCTATGGAGCGAGGATAGTCTTCGACCACCCCGGCAGCGCGCATTCCTTCTCTTCATGAGATTCTGGAAGGAACTGGTAAGCAGAGCTTTACTGTTCGCATTTTGCATTATTTACTTGCGAGTTTGACATCGTAACTTGGCTTTGACGTCTCTTCAGGTTTGAAGCAAACCGATGTAGACTGGGTGGTTCGAATGCGCCTCACCTACCCCCAATCGTTTGTGAGATCTCTGGAGATAGGGCCCTTTGACAGGAGGCTGTTTCTCACTGAAGCCATTTGGATTTTGGAGCAGCTGTCCGCGGCCACGCCTGCGACCATTTCTGTCCAGAGTGCTGAATTGCTATGTGGCATGTGCCAAAATCTTCTGACCAAGGTCCAGGGCAGACTGGGTTTCAAATTTCTTATGAACAGAGTCACGCTGATTCGCGCAGCCGTAACTTTGAAACTCGGCCACCAGAATCTCGCAGCTGAGAAGCAGAAGGTGGAGCAGCAAAAGCTAAAGGTTGATGAAGCTCTGAAGCTCTATCATGAGATGAATGCAAGGTGCGAGCTATTGAAGCAAGAAGTGGAACAAGTAGAGAAGCTCAGCCATCAGTTCGAGCCCCAAGACTCCTTGATCAAGAATTTGCTTTGATTTTTCGAATGTTGAAAAATAGCAAGAAAATAGCTGAAACATTAATGTAATGTTTGAAACATTAATGTAATGTTGCTAGGGTTTCTCCCCCTTTTTTTAACAACAAGAATGAATTTGCCCATTTTGCCCTTTCCGGGATTTGAGAGGATATTTCTGTGCATATCCAATTATTACATCGGCAATTGATACTCTGCTTGATTTTCGCGCTAATTTCTCGGCAGATAAGCACGCTTTTGTTGGGAAGTCCATCCGAATCATTATCATCCGTCATTTATTAGGATACGCAACTGAATCGTCATAGCCTTTAGTAGGGTAATTGATTGTTACCGCTTTCCAAGGCGTAAGTGATTGAACTTACCCTCTTTTCGAATTCTGCTGACTCATCTTTGGCAACTGAAGAGTCTCTACAGGGTCTATATAAACCCTGTCTTTGCTATTTGGGTTCTTCATCCCAAAAATGTGCTTTGCCGTGAGTCCTTACGACTGCTGGCTTCAACGCTTATTTTTCGTTGATTCATGGCAACTTCAAGTTGTGAATCCTGAGTTTGCGCTTTGTGCTGTAGAAATAGTTTCCAAGATCCACTTTATGAGGCTTATTGCTCTTTATAACCATCATAAAGAAGATGCAGATAATATCTCATGTGTGTTCGAAGAAACTTCTTCGTGTATTATGTGTGCAGGTCATGTTTCCGGCCGCCTCGTGGTGAGGTGCAGCACCGAAGTGACCGTGCTACCGTCTCGTAATGAACGGCGGAATTCTCCTCCAGCATCCCTGGAGGAGGATTTCTTGCCTCTTCGTTCTTGAACTCAGGGTGGCGGACCGCTGTGTTCATCCCCGTCTACAAGGAGCCCTTGCCCTTTGGAGCTTCTGCTTGCCTGTTGATCGCTTGAACCGGTGGTTCCTTGGGCAAATGTTATGGGGTGCAGATATGACAAGGGTCTTGTCAAATACTGGGATCTTGAACGTATGGCTTCATGTGGCTCTTTGGAGCAAGATCCTAGCCGCGACAGATGTTCACCCGCAGATTTGCGTATTGTATAGTCGGTGTTAGGACCGTTAGGTTCACCCTTTTTCAGTCGGGATTCCCGCGGTGTGTTACTTCATGCTTTTCGAATGTATTGTAAGCCATGTTGGCTGCGTAGTTAGATTCGAGCTTTTTCGCTTGTAAGCTGCTATCTAGACAGATAAATTGTAAGTCTTCTTGACTCATAATGATAAATAGCCTTTTTGTATTATCTGCTGTCTCTTTACAACAAAATACAACTTCGCATGCGTTTCGGCATATTTCGCCTTGCATAATGCTACGTAATGGTTTCGCATTTGCGATCTGCTATATGAATTCGCGGATGTTTCACTAGATCGTTCGAGATCGTATTTTCGCAGTTGTGCCATCCTGACAGATGGACTTGTGATTGGCCTTTGTGGATCATTTAAGATCATGTTCGCAATATTGCTATCGTAGCAGATAGTCTTTAGTAGATCAATTAAGATCGTTAAATTGTGCGAGTTGCTATCGTAACAGATAGGCTTTAGAAGATCAACTAAGATCATTTTTGCGCAGGCTGCTATCGCAACAGATAGGCTTGAAAGATCAATTAAGATCGCATTTGTATGTGTTGCTATCGTGACAGATAGGCTTTAGAAGATCAATTAAGATCGCATTTGTATAGGCTGCTATCGTAACAGATAGGCTTTTACGATCAATTAAGATCGCATTTGCATAGGCTGCTATTGTGACAGATAGGCTTAGATGATCAATTAAGATCGCATTTGCATAGGCTGCTATCGTGACAGATAGGCTTAGATGATCAATTAAGATCGCATTTGCATAGGCTGCTATCGTGAGAGATAGGCTTAGATGATCGATCAAGATCGCATTCGCATAGGCTGCTATCGTGAGAGATAGGCTTAGATGATCAATTAGGATCGCATTTGCATAGGCTGCTATCGTGAGAGATAGGCTTAGATGATCGATCAAGATCGCATTCGCATAGGCTGCTATCGTGAGATATAGGCTTAGATGATCAATTAGGATCGCATTCGCATAGGCTGCTATCGTGAGAGATAGGCTTAGATGATCAGTTAAGATCGCATTCGCATAGGCTGCTATCGTGAGAGATAGGCTTAGATGATCAATTAAGATCCCATTCGCATAGGCTGCTATCGTGAGAGATAGGCTTAGATGATGATCGATTAAGATCGTAGTTGTACAGATTGCTATTGCGGCGGATAAACCATTGTTAACAGTAATAACAAACCGAATAAAGCAACATAAACAGCTAGAAATGTGAACTTCTCATTTGGGAGAATTCTTTTATTATAACGCTCTCATATGGGAGAGATGGGATTACAATCCTCTCATATGGGAAAGGAGATTGTGTAAATCGTAGCCATACAAGATATCAAGTGACGTTATAATAAAACGCATGAAATGAGAGAAGTCAGGGATAGTACTTCTTAATCCAGCGCATGTTGACTGAACTCGGAGTTGAGGTTGTGCCGTGCAACCTTCGGATGCTGCAGTAGCCACTGTCGAAGACTTCTGTGACTTCGAAGGGTCCTTCCCAGTTGGCTGCGAACTTCGGGTGAGTTGCTTCTCGCATACAGTGGTCAGATGCGCGCAAAGCCAAGTCCCCGACTGCGAAATCTCTTCGCTGGACCGTCTTATTGTAGGCGCGAGCGATTCTTTCCTGGTACCGCTTATTGGTTCTTTTGGCTTGTTCTCGCTTTTCCTCCAGCAAGACTAAATCATGATCGCGTTGATTTTCATAGAGTGCATGGAAGGCCAGCCTTGCCGAGTTGACCCTAACCTCCGCAGGTACTACGGCCTCGTCTCCATAGCATAGTAGGAACGGTGACGCCCCCGTGGGTGTCCTTGGAGAAGTTCGGTAGGCCCACAGAGCTATGCTTAGAGAGTCGGCCCACTTCTTGTGGTCATATGCGACCATCTTGCTCAAAATTCTCAACAGCGTTTTGTTGGTCGCCTCAGCTTGTCCATTTCCCTTTGGGTAATAAGGGGTAGAACATATCTTCCTGATATTGTACTCCGCTAATTTCGCAGCTACCTGGCGATTAACAAAAGGAGTACCGTTATCTGAAAGAATGGTGTTTGGGATTCCGAACCTGCATATGATGCTTTCCTGGATGAAGTTGACCACAGCCAGCGCATTTGTCGTCTTTAGTGGTATTGCTTCCACCCACTTGGTGAATAGCTCAGTCGCGATGAGAATGAAATGGTTCCCGTGCGACGTCGGTCGGATGGGACCGATGAAGTCCAGAGCCCATGTGTGAAATGGCCATGGCGTCCCTAATGCATGTAGATCCACGGCGGGAGCGTGCACTAGGTTCCCTTTGAATTGGCACTCCTGGCAGCGTCGCACTTTGGTGCGGCAATCGTCCTCCATCGTGGGCCAGAAATACCCGATTGAGAGGAGCTGTCTGCATAATTTCGCACCTCCTTGATGCTCTACCTGATGGGAAAGGTCCATGACTTCTTGTGCTTCTCTGCCGTCTAGACACCGCAGCAAGTTGCCTTCATGACCTCTTCGCCAAAGTAGGTTTTCCTGTACCACATATCGAGACGCTTTCCTTTTCAATTTCTCGGCTTCTTTTCTTGATTCGGGCACGGTGCCCTGGGTGAGGAAATCAAATAGTGGCTTCCTCCAGTCCGTGTCGTCATCGGTTAGGGCGATGAGTAGAGAATCTTCGATTAGTGCGCAACTCTCGCACTTTCCTTGTATCAGGGCTGCGGCTGTTGACATGTCTGGCCAATGAATGCCATATCTCTGAGCCTTCCTGTAGATTGACACCTCGCTTTCTCCGCAAGCGTGCTGGTGAATCTTTTCTAACAGAAGTTGTCCCTCTCGCTCGGAGACGCATCGCATGAGTATTCCGCCAAGACCCTTGTAGTAGAGGGTGTTATCATGTATGCAGTACCCTTTTGTGAGTGCCCAGCTTTCACTGCTTGTGCCTTCCGCAATAGCTTGTAGGATTGCTTTTCTCCAGTCTGTGTCGTCCATGTGTTCGTCGTCGCACGCATCTTCTGCCAATGCCGACGATGTTCGCACTTCAATAGATATCTTTGCGGGACATTTTTCAATGCTGACCTTAGATCCCAAGGTTGCCAAAGCGTCCGCGTGCCTGTTGTCTGCTCGGGGCTTGTGCTCGTACTTCACATCGCAGAATTGCTGCATCAGCTTTTGTACTAGGGTGCGGTAAGACAGGAGGTTGATCTCCTTCAAACCATACTCGCCCGAGGCTTGCTTAACGATCAGCTTGGAATCTCCCATGACCGTTAAGTTGCTTACTTCCAAAGCTTTCGCCGCACGGAGCCCTGCGATGAGAGCCTCATATTCCGCTTCGTTGTTTGTGACTGCGAAGTTGAGCTTTGCGGACATCTGTATGACTTCCCCGTCTGGCTTTGTCAAGACTATCCCAATGCCTCCGCCTTTCCTGGTCGACGAACCGTCAAAGTGGAGGGTCCAATAGGGCACGTCGATTGCGTAGATTTCAGGGCCTTCGAGCTCTTCTTCAATCACGGGTTCATGGCTGTCGTCGGGGAACTGTGCCAACAGATCTGCTACCGCCTGCGACTTGATCGCTCGCGGTCGCACGCATGTGATATCGTATTGAGAGATGGTCATGTACCGTTTCGCCAATCTCCCGCCCGGAGTAGTGCGAGTTAGCAAATATCGTATAGGGTCGCTCTTGGTGACCACTACTACTTTGTGTGATGCAAAATAGTGTTTCAACTTCTCTATCACAAAGAATAAGGCAAGGCAATGACGTTCGATGTCTGTGTACCTTGATTCAGCAGGCTGCACAATGCGAGAGATGTAGTAGATAGGCCTCTCTTGGCCTTCGTACTCCTGAGCCAAGAGCGCTCCTATAGATCTCCTTGTTGATGTCAGATATAGCAGAAGCGGTGATCCCAATTGAGGCGCGATCATTATTTTTGAGGACGTGAGTAAATCCTTCAGCTTTTCGAATGCGGCTTCGTGCTCCGGAGCCCAGTTGTACGCAGCGTCCTTCTTGAGGAGAGCACTAAAACAGCAGGTGATTTCTGCAATCGCCGGGATGAATCTTCGTAGATATGATAGCTTTCCCAAGAATGTTTTCAAGGTACTCTGGTTATGGGGTGGTGTCATGCTGGTGATAGCTGATACTTTCGCAGGGTCAGGCTCGATCCCTTGGCGATGAACCACGCATCCCAAGAATTTCCCTGATGTTACCCCGAATGCGCACTTCATGGGATTCATCTTCAGTTGAAAACATCTGCATCTATTGAACACCTTTCGTAGATCTGCGAGGTGGTCTGCTTCGTGCTTGGATTTGACGACCAGGTCATCCACATAGAATTCCACTTCTTTGTGCATCATGTCGTGAAGCAGAGCCATCATGGCCCGCTGATAGGTTGCACCCGCGTTTTTGAGACCGAATGGCATTACGGTGTAATTGAACACCCCCACCGGAGTGATGAATGCAGTTTCCGCGCATCTTCGGGATCCATCTTGATTTGATTGTACCCGCTGAAACCGTCCATGAAACTGAACATGCGGTGGCCCGCTGTTGAATCGATAAGCAAATCGATGTTAGGCAGTGGGAAATCGTCCTTGGGGCAGAAGCGATTGAGATCTCGGAAGTCCACGCAGATGCGGAGCTGTCCGTTCTTTTTCACTACTGGCACGATATTGGCCAGCCATGTGGGATGATGATTCGGCTCTATGAATTTGGCATCCAGGAGTTTGACAATCTCCTGCTTGATTTTCACGTTAAGCTCCGGTCTGAAGCTCCTCGTGCTCTGCTTTACCGGTTTAGACCCCGGGATGATGTCTAAACGGTGCATGGTGATGCTTGTATCCAGTCCTGGCATCTCATCATATTCCCATGCGAACACATCCTTGTATTCAGTTAGGAGTTGTAGCAGTCCTTGCTCCTCTTCGCTTGTGAGGTCCGCACTTAGAAAGACTGGCCTTTTCTTTTCCTCGTTCGGGCTGAGGAACACTTCCTTTAGCTCTTGCTTTTGTGGTCTGGGCCTGTCTTCCATGCATTCAGGTGCTTCTTTGAGTTTCTCGTCTGGGGCGCCCTGTGTTGGCTCTTCCGTCAGCGCAATTTGCTCGATCTGATTGATTTGCCCAGGGATATCCCCATGCCCGCGTGAGGACATCCCCGCGCACCTTCATATGCGATAGCATTTCTTCCCATTGGCGTAGAAGCTCTCTATCTCCTTGCCCTCGGGGTCATGCTTTGCGATTCTCTTCAGAGTATACACGTTCTTTCGATGATATGCGATACGCGGCGTCTCTTCGCGTGTAGGCGGCTTTTCCTTGGCATCTTCCCTTGTCACCATTACTCCCGCAGGCGACTGGTCCTTGATGTCCTCCCAGAGAGGCAAAGGAATAGGGTTGAATGGTCCAGGTGTTTGCTCGTCCGCCATCTCAGTGAACCACACCGCCTCGCTGAGATGTGCTTCGTCCAGGTTGAATGGGTTCGTCGAAGCCGGTATCTCGACTATTCTGTCGTTCCAGATAGCTTTCATAACCTGGTGAGCCGTTGAAGGGACCGCATCGAAGCGATGAATCCAGGCTCGACCTATGATCATGTGGTATGTGGTGTTCGCGTCTATGACATAGAACTTTGCTGAGCACTTGATTTTGCCAATCTGAACGCCCAGGCGGATCCATCCGATCGTCATTCTAGAGTCGCTTCCGAACCCCATAAGCGGAGATGGACGTCTGACGATCTTGTGCTCGGGGATCCCCGCTAGCTTCAGTGTGTGGAGCGAAACGACGTTGACCGCTGCTCCTCCATCGACGAACGCTCGTTTGAACTCGACGCCATTGATGATGGCGGTCACGTACAGAGGTCTTTGGTGGCTCGCATCCGTCTTCTTGTCGCTGGCAGAAAAGGTCATAATCTTTTCTGTAGAGCGGGATGCCCTGATGACTTTCCCGTTGGAGACTACGAGGTCCTCCTCGTAGTCCTCTGCTATCCTCAAGATCGCTTTCGTCATATCAGTCCGGCACTTCTCGGAGAAGTTCATCTCGTCGAAGAATCTGTTGAAGCCGTGCGACCCTTTCATCCGGTCGGCACGTTCATCCTCCGTGTCCATGCTGTAGTCTTCGTCTTCATGGACCTCGGCAACGATGGGTAGACCATCCTCTGCGACTTCTTCCAAGTCAACAATCGAGATCATGGCGACCTCTTTGCCTTTCGGGCCCTGCTCCGCATGAGCAGGAAGTGGGTTGTTGCGCACGTCCTTTCTGTGATCACTGACGATTAGTTCGCCGTTCTTCATCTTCTGGTCGAATGTAAACCTGAGCTTTTTACATTCCGCTGTGGGGTGCATGACCTTGCCATGGTACTCGCACCACTTAGGGTCCCTCACCATCTCCTTGCAGGGTGTTTTCTCGAGCGGTGGCAGGACGCCGTCCTTGCGCCACTGTCTGCAGAGGTCGCTTGCTTCCTCTACCGAGCATGGCAGAGGCGGTACATCGAAGTTCGCAACCTTCGCTTGCTTCTGGGGCGAAACTGTATTGACCTCAGCTTCGCGTCCCCTCTTGTAGCTAAATCTCCCGATCTTGTAAGTAGTGCCGCTCGAAGGTCGCTCCGGAGCGCTCTTCTTTTTCTGTCTCCCGACTATAGGCTCGATGTTCTTCGTGCATTCGATTAGCTTTGAAAACGTAGGTGTTTGCAAATTGATGAGCATACCTTTGTATTCATCTCGCATGCATTGCAGGCATATCTCTACGAGCCGGCTCTCGGGCATTGGATCTTCGCACTCCAAGGATTTTGCCCTGAATTTCTTGATGAAAGTGATTCTGTCCTCCTCGCGCTTCTGATACATCCGCGAGAGATGGATCATCGTTACCTTTTCTTCCATCTGGAAGAACTTGGTATAGAACTTCTGGACCATGTCGTCCCAAGTCTTCACGGATCCGGCTTCCAATGTTCGGTACCATTTGTATGCTACGTTCCCTAGAGATTTTGGGAACTCTCGCATCAGCAGCTTGGTATCAGCTCCGTACGGACCCATGACATCAATGAAACGCATGACATGCTCATGAGCGTTTCCATTGACGTCCTCGAATTTATCCCATTTGGGAGCCTTGTACCCCGCCGGGTTAGGCATGAGATAGATCTGTCGTGGAATAGGTGGATCGTTGTCTAACTTCGGGATAATGGTATCCGCGAATGACTGATGAGCCAGAATAGTGTCCACGCGCTTCTGCAGAGACGTCATGCATTCTGGAATGCTCCCCTCGGTAGTTGATGGAGGGGTTGCCGTAGGCGGTGGCGACACATACGCCGTCGGAGGGTTGGGAGCATACTGACTACCCGTATTCCCCCAGATCGCCGTTGGGGGAAGCAAAGGGTACTGCAGAGTTGGGTTAGACGCCAAAGCCGAGGGCTGAGGAGTGTGAGCAGCAAGAGGCAGCATCTGGGCCGTTGACCTCTGAACCGAAGGCAGCTGCGTAGTCGCCGGTGGAGTCTGCAGATTGGGGTTGGGAGGTGTGGTTGACACTCCTAATCCTGGAGCGGAAGGGGCTCCTCCTCCTTGAGGGGCAGCGGTGGCTGATGAAGGGTTTGGCGCAAGGTTGCCCAGAACGGCCAAGATCCGTTCTAATTGCGCAGACTGAGCCTTGAGAGCTTTCGCCTGACTCTGAACAGTGGCGTCCAAAGACTCTAGCGTCGGTGTCTCGCCGGGAGTCGTAGGAGTACGGCGGGTTTCGTCTCCCGAGGGAGCTTCGGTGGAGGGCGATCTGTTGCTGACATCATCCTCCTGAGACATGGTTGCTTTTGCTGGTAAGTTCACGTCGGGTTCACCAAAATGTGCACAAGAGATTCCGGCAGGGAGACCTCCGTGTACACCGTATGTAGTGGATCAAGGATCGCACAGGAAGAGTGGGGTTGTGTGTAGGGAGAGAGTAAGGCAGTAGCAATGTCTGAGAGAGAGACAGAGGTTTGGCAGAGCTTCCGCGTATGGCAAGTGTGTTCTTCTTTGTATGGAAAGGTTAACGTCCTATATATAGCAGAGAACGTGACCGTTGTAGTGTGGTTAATGCGCCCATTAATGGCGGCTTAATTAGCTTAACCATAACGGCACGTTCGCCCGAGTATATAGGGACCGTTACAGCACGTGGTGCGCGAATACCGGAACCGTTACGAGGTTGACCGGGTTTGACCGGGTTGACCGGGTTTATGGAGCTCGTGCCATAAATCTCTCAAAACAGTTACTAAAGGTCGCGTGCGGGCTTGGCTCGCACGCGACAGGGCTTACTCTAGCCTCCAAACCACTAAGTCCCTACAAGTCCCGTGCAGTGGTATGCGAGGGCTCTGTCTCGCAGTCCCCACATGGATCAGCTCGGCTGGTGATCCAGTGTGTGTGGAGCACAATATGGTGTGCTGGATGGTTGCCACGTGGCCAAGATCTGTCAGCTCAGAAAGCACTATCTACAGCTAGCCATGCATCTAAAAACCAAACAACCAAGTCTGCTGAATTCATAAACCCTAGGTTCACCAAGAACCTAGGCAAAAGGTCTAGCTAGCTTGCATTATTGAAAAACAACGTTTCATAAAGAGAGAAAAGATCAAACTAGTTATTTTCTGAAAATACTGGAAAACTGCTCCAATCCTGCTCTGCTCCAACCCTGGCTGCTGTGATGATGATGATAGATGTGTGAGTGTGTATGCGTAACCCTAATTCAGTGCTGGGACACCTCCTTTTATACTGCCACAGTCTCCAAAACTGATGCACGAAATTCCTGTTTTACCCTCGAAAAGACCCGTCCTGGAAGCTTCTGGAAACCTTCTGTGCGTTCGAACGCAACTCTCCTTTGTTCAAACGCAGTGCGTCTGAACGCACACCTTGGACACCTCCTTTTATACTGCCACAGTCTCCAAAACTGATGCACGAAATTCCTGTTTTACCCTCGAAAAGACCCTTCCTGGAAGCTTCTGGAAACCTTCTGTGCGTTCGAACGCAACTCTCCTTTGTTCAAACGCAGTGCGTCTGAACGCACACCTTCTGCGTTTGAACGCAGGCCTTAACCGTTTTTCTTCCTCTGGCTTCTGACTTCTGGACCCGTGCGTTTGAACGCAGACTGCCTGCGTCTGAACGCACCCCTTGGCCTTTTTCTTCTCTTGAGTGTTGAGTCCTGCGTTTGAACGCAAGAAGTGCGTTTGAACGCAAGAAGTGCGTTTGAACGCACCCCTTAACTTTTCAGCACTTCGGCCTCTGATCCCTGCGTTTGAACGCAGACTGCCTGCGTCTGAACGTAGGACTTAGCCAACTTTCCGCCATTTTCCTGCTGCTCCCATCTTGTGCGTCTGAACGCAGGGCCTGCGTTTGAACGCACCACTTAGCCTTTTTTTCCTCTTTTTATGCTCAGCTTTCCTGACACGCTGCCTCCCATCCAAGTTAATCTCATGCATTTTTCGGCACTTGTTACCTGCACATCATAACACGCACCCGCGATCATATCCAACAAACAAAAGTATGCATAAAATTACTCAAATTTTGCAATCATGATCTATAAATCTCTGCCTCGTATCAGGTGGAAAATAAGCTGAAAATGGCCAAACTCAACTCTCACAGGGTTAAAACCAATGGTAAAAAGATGTCCCAGACTAATACATTTTCAAGCTGTCAGCTACACAATTCTCTCAAAACATGTATTTATAGGTAGTGCTCATACAACTCGGGCAATTCGGGTTAGCCCGTCGTTCAATATGTGTGCCCAAGCCCAACCCTAATTGCAATTTGGGCTGATAATTTCTATTCAAGCCCGTCGAAATTACTAAAACTATGTGCTCGAACCCTATTTTAGTTCGGGCTGGGAACAGGTTGGTCAGGTTCAACCCGTCCAGGTTGCACCCCTAAATGTGATTAACGTGTAGATAACATAACCAAATGGATTAAACCCGTGATTACAATTTATCCTGCTGGAGAAAAGTGAAAATAGGAAATATCAAGAATCAGATTACCTCTATCCAAAATAGGGTAAGAGACCTCCAACATCATATGTGGACCCCATTGAGGAAAAGCAAAGAAGAAGCTCTCCTCCTGCAGCTAGAACAAACATGGAAAAGAGAAGAAATTTTCTGGCAACAAAGATCTAGCGTACAGTATTTAAAAAGTGGTGCTCAAAATACAAGCTTCTTTAATGCCTCAACCACTCAAAGAAGAAGGAGGAACAACATAAGAAGCATCAAAACAAGTGCTGGACAATGGCTGCATACCACAGAAGAGGTTGAATTGGAGGTGGTATCCTATTTCAAAGCAGTGTACCAACCAAACTCTCAAAGTAACAGCATGATCATAGAAGAATGCATTCTTGAATTGATAGATGAAGACCAGAATACCAAGTTGTTGCCTCTACCCTCTAAAGAAGACATCAAGAAGGCTGTAGACAGTTTGGGAGGCAATAAAGCCCCTGGGCCAGATGGATACACAGGTTTCTTCTATCAACATTTTTGGCACATTTTGGTGATGATCTATCTAAGGCTGTTTTGGATTTCTTTCACACTAGCCACTTTCTCCGTGAGTGGAACAGCACCAATATTGCTCTTATCCCCAAGAAGCTTATTCCAAAAGCTGTAAGTGATTTTAGACCAATTTCACTTTGCAATTTCAAGTTGACACGATTTCTTACCTGTATACGCAAGTGCACGGTCGAAGTAATAAAGATGAGTATTAAAACTCAGGTTGTCGAGCCCACAGAGACAGTCTCAAGATTATTTAGCTAAATGATTAATTTAGAGTTTAAGTAACCAGTAGGAAAAAGTTGCGATTTAAGAGTTTGTCACCCTCAAACAAGTGACTGAAATTAAATAAATGAACTAAACTAATATTTTTGTAATTTTCTGATTAATACGAATATGGAGAACACTAGATAGTTTTAGGGTCCCCAAGGGATTTAGACTTTTCCGGACTATGATTTAAAACACTCTACCTACGCCCAGTTATACCGGGTCACACTCATTACGATCTTCTGTCGATCTCACGCAAATCTACGTTACAGTCTACTTCGGGTCCTGTCGGTCCACCTCTGTCTATCGTTATGTTCTAGTCAGCTAGCCATGTTCGCTCACGGGGTCCTGTCGGTCCACCGATCATGCTAATCCTAACTAAGTCTAACCGAAACAACCCACACACGGTCATTCAAGTCTCTATCTCCTGCCGGTCTCAAGAAACTACGAGAACGTCAACAACGTTCTTCACGAATCCGGGTTATGTTCACTGTCGTGCAACAAACCTAGATAACTAGCATGTATTGGGTGATCAAACCAAACAAACTAAGAGTTAAGAACAAGAACTTGTCAAATAACTAGAACATTACGTCGATTTAAGTATCAAAACATGAATCAAAGAGACAAAAATCCAGAAAATCTAATATAAGCCCTAATTCTCCATAAACTATCTAGCTAGAGAGGTTTAGCTAGACATAAACTTGTTTAGATTTACACAGTTTTCCATAGAATTGATAAAAAGAGAGAAAAAGAAGAAAGAAACCGGACAATCCGAGCTCCGTCTTTGTCTTCACCTTCGTCCTTCTTCGTGAATGGCATGTAGTACTCCAATCAGCCCCCCTCGTCCTCCTTTTCTTTCTCAGACCCATACAAAAGAATTCAAGTTACTCTTTTTTTCACTTTCACCCCCAAAAGATGTAGGAGCTCTTGATTTCTTCCCAAAACCTAGGAAGTAAAGAGAAACCCGCAGCTTTTATTTTTTTTCACTTCCTGGTCGTGCGATCTCCTTCGCCCTTGCCTCTGATCGCCAAAACAGTGAGGTGCAATCATTTTCGTGCGAGGTTTGGCTAAGTCCTGGTTCTTGATCGCACGACCTGGAATAGGTGATCATGCGATCACCTGGTAGTTTTCATCTTCTTTCTTCTGCGCCTTATTCTTCTTCTTCTTCTGTTTCTCTTCATTGGCTCTGTTTCTCTCCTCCTTCTCTGCGATCTGCTGTGATTGGCCCTGCTGCTGGGATCTTCACCGTGGCTTTGTTTGCTTCTTCTCTGTTGCAGGTGGGTTCTGGGTTTATTAATGGAGTAATGGAGTTTGTCTAATTGGCAGTGGTGCTGGTGTGTTTGCAAGGGTTGGTGATTTAATGGTACTGGAGATTAGTTATGGTGATGAAGGAAATTGGCTAGGCTTTGGATGTTTTGGGTATTAATTGGTCTGGTTTTTGGCATTGTTTTATGAGGTGGCAGTGGTAGTTTTGTTGGTTATTGTTGCAGGTGGTTTTGGGTCTGATGGTGGTGAAGTAGGAGGTTGGACTTGGTTACTGTGAATGGTGTAAGGTTCGGGTTTAGGTTTGTAGGGGAGGTACTGTGGTGTTCTAATTGGTTTGTAGATGGTATAATGGAGGTTTTGTTTTTGAGGTGGCAGAGTGGTGTTTGTAGTTTGGTGAAGATGTTAGCATAGTGTCACAGGGTTTGTAGTTGTGGAATAATAGGTTAGTTATGGTGGTTAATGGTTAATGAGGAAGGTGGTGTTGGTTTTGGTTGTTAATTGAGTAATAGGCAGTGGCTAATAGTTGGTGAATGTGATGATAGGTAGTTTGTGGTGTCTAATGTGTTGTTTAGGTCTGATGGTGTTGGGTTTAGGCAAAGTCAGGTTGTGGTTGAGTTGTGAGGGCCTTGGTATTAGCTGATGGTGGGTTTATGGAGCAGTGGCATTGCAAACTTTCATCAAGGCTTTAACTCCCAAGTTTGGATCTTCAAAGCAGCTCATTTCTTCGCTTCTCCATCGCTAGGCCGATTAGTTGAGATTTACTTGTTTCCGAAGTCCGCTTTCATATCCAATTTAAGCTCTTGAGCCTCCGGTACCTGTGAATCACAACACTAACGCATCGGGTATAAAATGTGGCATAAATAGCTCAATTAAGCTAGAAAACGCCCGGACTATCAATTACGCGCATATAGCTCAACTATACAAAATCGTCGCATTCACAGTGCAAAACTCATAATATTTACCCGGAATGCACGCAAAAATATAGTAAACACGTAGAAGAAATATAACTCTTTACAGAGTTATCACAAGTACAAGGTGATTTCTAAGCTTATAGCTGAGAATCTGAAGAAAGTTATCCCTGGTATCACTACTGAAGCCCAGTCTTCCTTCATACCAGGTAGATGCATCCAAGATAACATCATTGTAGCTCATGAGGCTTTCCATTACATAAGTCATGGGAAGGAGTGCTTTTTAGCACTCAAGTTAGATATATCAAAAGCCTATGATAGCCTAAAGTGGGATTGCCTTGAAAAAGTATTAATTGCTTTTGGTTTTGAACAAAGGTGGATTAAATGGGTGATGGAGTGTGTCACTACAGTTAGTTATTCTGTGTTGATCAATGGAGAAAATATGCAGTCTTTTTCTCCCAAGAGAGGTATGAGAAGAGGAGACCCCATGCCTCCTTATCTTTTTGTGCTAGCTGCATAAATGTTATCAAGGTTGATAAAGAGGAAATTTGATCTTGGAGAGATTGAAGGTCTTAGAATGAATTCAAATTGTCCCCTCATTACACACCTCCAGTTCGCGGATGATTCTCTGATATTCCTAAGAGCTAACACTGAAGAAGTAACTGCTTTTCTGGAGGTTCTAACAACCTTTGAAGAAGTCGGTGGCCTCAAAATCAACCTTCAAAATCTGGTGCTATTTTCTCCCCCAATACCCCTTCTGATATCAAGAGCATTATCATATCTATACTGCAAGTGTAAGAAATGAAGGAAGAGGGCAAATATTTGGGTGCCCCCCTCTTTTGGGGAAGATCAAAGGATGAGGTTTTCAACTACATCTTGGATCAAATCATTAAGAGAATGCAAGGGTGGAAGATGGACTTCTTATCACAAGCTGGTAGAGAGGTAATTATAAAATCTGTGATCCAATAAGTTCCTTGTTAAGCTATGATGTACTTCAAATTCCCCATCAGCTTGTGCAAAAAGATCAGCCAACATGTTAGAAACTTCTTTTGGGGAGGGAAGAAGGACAAGAAAAAGATCAATTGGGTCAAGTGGGATCAAAGTCTCAAGAGCCAAATTTGATGGGGGAATTGGGTTTAGAGACTTTGCTTCTTTCAACTTGGCTCTTTTAGCTAAGAGAGGATGGAGGTTGAACATTAAGGAACAATCTTTTTGCAACAGCATCTTAAAGGCTTTATACTTTCCAACTACCTCCTTTGTGAATGTTGATTTGGGTAAGTCCCCCTCCTGGACTTGGAGAAGCATACACCCCACAAAGGAGGTGATAAAGAAGGGGAGTTGGTGGAAGGTTGGTAATGGGAAAAACATAAGGTGTGTGTTGATATGTTAATGCCTAGCCAAATTAAGAACCCTCTCCCAGCAGATTTTGGAGCTCATCAAAACACTCTTGTAGAAGATCTCATAAACCCTGCTACAAGAAGTTGGAAGCTTGCTTGGATAAACAATACTTTCAGCTCTGAGTTAGATAAATATATTAGACAAGTGCCAATCCCTATTTCTGAAGTTGAAGATGAGGCTTTGTGGCTCATCACAAAAAATGGCTCATATACAGTCAAGAGTGGCTACCATGTGGCCAAGGATTTGCAACCAAAAACTGAGGCTACAATCACTAAAAGAAGAAATAAGGCTTCTTCATCTTTCACTTGGGATAAGGATTTATGGGGATTTTTATGGTCAATCCAAGTTCCCCCAAAGGTCAATTTTTTCTAGTGGAAGTTATGTAATGATGCTGTGGCCACTAAAGCAAACTTATATAAGTAAAAGTGTGTCGGGACTAACCTGTGCCAGATTTGCAACAAAGGTGCTGAAACTGAAGAGCATCTTGTATTTCATTGTGATTGGGTCAGAGGTGTTTGGTTTTCTACTGGGACTATGGACCCTGCCTCCCTAAGAGAGATTGACAATGTCAAACTGTGGATCTTGTAGATTTGGAAAGACTGGAAGGATGGCCTTAGCAGCCTGATAGAAGTGGCAAAAAAGATTTTGGTGCTATGGTCTATCTGGTTACAAAGAAACAGGTGTACCTTTGAAGGAACCCAGCCAGATCCATCCAGATTTATTTCTAATTCCAACAAAATATGCAATGACCTTCAAAACAACTACTGGTGTAAGATTTTAGAGGAGAGTGGTACCATTTCTAGAAAGGAGAGGAAGAATTGGACTCCACCCTCAAGCAATAAGCTGAAATGTAACTCTGATAAGTCGTGGGATGCTAAAACTCAGGTAGGGGTAGGAGGATGGATCTTGAGAGATGGAAATGGCCACTTTCAGGGGGCTTCTTGGTTCAAAGTGGAAGCTTCTTCTGCCTCAGTAGCAGAAGCAAAAACTCTGAGGAAAACTGTGCTTGATATGATCAATTTGCAGATGAGTGAGGTAGATTTGGAGTGATATAACAAGGTTGTGGTGGATGGAATAATCACTCCAATGTGTCAGGATAAAGAATGTAAGAGTGTACTTGAATACATCATAATCTTCTTACTACACATATGTTCTCTATAAAGTGGATCAGCAGAGAAGAAAATAGAAATGTTGACTTCCTAACCAGACTCGCAAGGAAGGGCAAGCTCTGCTCTTTTTTGAAGTTCCTAAAGACTTGTTTTTGTTATTAGAAAAAGATGGTCCATGTGGTATTGGTTAGAAGTGTTAGTGTGTTTCTCTGTTTTGACGCTGCTGGGTTTGTCCAGCAGTGTGTGTTTCTCTTCTTGGTTTCCCATTTTGCCTCTAATACAAACATGATTGACCCAAAAAACAACTCATTTTGAAGTCAATGGAGGCTACATGGCAAACCCAAATCCACCGGTCGTTCAACAACCAATTTTTTATCCTAAAACCCCATCCTTGTTCTAGAGAAGGTCACTCCTCGTCTACCGAACTTCATATCTTCCGAGAGATGCAGAGCTTCTCCAGTATCAGGCAAGTCTATTGATGATGTCTTTTTTGTGTACTACCTTATCTAACGTAGCCATCGCCTGAAATGGCTCTGTATATCCCCCCAAATCTCATCACTCTTTCTCAAATGCTCAAATCGTCCCTTCCTCTGCAACACCCACTCATCACTCTCCACCTCCGCCGCTGTAGCGCAAGTCACCGTCAGCGATCACTTGAAACACCGCCACCAGTTCTCCCCTGAAACCCTCCTGAAACTCCCTTATTCCGGGAAGTATCTGAAAGACCTTGAAAAGTGTGATTTCATCCTCTCATTCTTCGAGGAAATCGGGTTCTCGACGACCCATATCGAGAAAATGGTCAAACGATTCCCATAAGTGATCTATTCAAGCGTCGATCTCACCATCAAACCCAAAATCAAGGTCTTTTCAGGATGTGGGTTGCTTTTACAAACATAAATACTTATTTTGTTTTTCGAATTTTGGGTTTAGTCTATCAATTTGTTTTGGAAGGTAAGTTAACAAAGGTTTTTGCGGGTAATTACGGTAAATCAAATATTATTTAAGAAGAAATGTAATGTGACAAGTACTGCAACTCGGGAGGGCTGGACGGGTTGACACCCTTGTCCTAGCCCGAGCCCGAGTTTTGTCGAGGTTGCCCAAGCCCAGCCCAACCCGAATTAGGAGCATTGTCAACCCGTCCAAACCCAAATTCGTAAAAATTAATTCGGGTTCGGGCTCAACTCGGACTAGTACGTTAAACTTAATACCTTCTAAAAAACACAAGAAAATAATAAAATTTTCGATGAAAAAACAAATCAACTAGTTAAGAACCAAAAAATGATTAAAAGCATCGCTTTTAAACGAAAAGAAAAGTAGCAGATGCATGTTAGATATAGATATGCTACACAATTCTCTGAAAACATTTATTTATAGTAGTGGTCATACGAATCGGGCAATTCAGGTTAGCTCGTCGTTCAATATGCGTGTCCAAGCCCAACCCTAATTGCAATTTGGGCTGATAATTTCTGTTCAAGCCCGTCCAAATTACTAAAACTATGTGGCTGGACCCTATTTTAGTTCGGGCTGGGCACGGATTGGTCGGGTACAACCCGCCCAAGTTGCACCCCTAAATGTGATTAACGTGTAGATAACGGAACCAAATGGATTAAAACCTTGATTATTAGGTTGAGACTTTTGAAAGCATGGGTTACTTAAATGGACAAAGCTCAAAGCTCATGTTACTGTTTTGAAATTAACCCAATATTATATATATATATATATGTATATATATATATATGTTTTGAACAAATATTTATGATTCTAAAAAAATATATATATATATATTTTTAAGTCGTGGTTCATGTAATTGATTTCAGGGTAAAAGACAAAAACCACCCCTTGAGTATGGGGTATATACAAAAAAACCCCTTGTGTTCGGGGATATACAAAGACCACCCTTGTAGAGACAAAAACCACCCCTGTTAGTGGATGGACGTTAGACGAAAAGCACCCTTCTGTTACAATCAATTAGTACGGGGTGCAATTTGTCTTTTTTTATGACCATTTTGCCCCTAATTGTATTTTTATATATATATATATATATATGTTCTTGATGTTCTTGAGCACCTATCTTGATGTTCTTAACCACCACCACCACTACGCGGCCACAACAACAATAACAAAACCGCCACCAAAACAAACAAACAACAATTTCTATCATTGCCATGGGTGCAAAATCTCCTGCACCTCCACTACCACCACCACCACCACCACCACCACCAACACCACCACCACCACCACCAACAACAACAACAACAACAACAACAACAACAACAACAACAACAACAACAACAACAACAACAACAACAACAACAACAACAACAACAACAACAACAACAACAACAACAACAACAACAACAACCACCTTCAGAAATCAACCACTACCACCATCACTCCATGGAAATGCATCTCCAGCTCATCCTTCACCTTCAACCATCACCACTACCGCCCAATTCCTCACTACTAGAAAAATGTCCTTTGGCCACGCCAAATTTAACCACGTTAAATTAATATGGCAATAACTAACATTAGCCACGGTAATTAGCTGTGGTTAATTTATTTTACAACAGCCACGGTTATTTGAAATAACCCGTGGCAAAGTTATGTTTTAACCACGGTAATTTGTATCCCCGTGGTAATATGAACTCATAATCAAATTAGCCAGGGTTATTGACCGTGGCTACTGACATTAGTTTCCTAAAATACCCTCGTACAAATAATTTCTAAGCCGCGAAACCAAAATTGGTACGGGCGGTATATTATTATCAAAAAAATTCAACCCTTTTTTTCACCCAGAACGGCCATCCCTCTCTCCTCCATCTGGTTGTTTTCATCGATCGATCCAGGCGAAGTGAAACAGGGTTCAATCGATCGATGGCTTAACTAAACATCGATTGATCGAAGCTCTCCTCTTTCCGTCATCGTCGCCGCTGCCGCTGCTCGCAAGGATGAATTAGCTCTTCCAGACTTATGTCGTTGCCTCCTCTAATAATTGCTTGATAATAATGCTCTAGACTTCTAAGCATGGCTCCGCTCAAACCCTCCCTTCTAGCCTCGTCTTATCCTTGTGTGAATCGAATGATTTTTGCGATTTTTATTTTTATTTTGAGTTGATTTATGTTGCCCAGTTCCTGTTTGACGGTTTTCACACTAAATATTGCACAAAACTGCTATATACCGATTGGTATTGCACATCTGCTTCACTCAAAGATCTGTAATTGGTAAAAAAAATAGGGTTTATGATATGTAGCTGTTTTCTGATATTGGATACTCATTTGGATTGCTTTTTGGATCTCCAGGGACAAAGCAATAGAGCCAACATTTTTGGGCTTGGAACTTTAATTATGTAAGTTTGTTCAATATCTCCCTGTGCTCACCCCAGAACTTTATATCAGGGAAATCGAAATCATGTCCATATAGACAAGAAATAGGATTCTAAAGAACTCTAATTTTGCACTGCTCTTATTGATATGGTTCAAAAAGTGGGAGCATAGAATGTACTACTGGGGTTTTCAACAGAATCTCTAAAGAGGATGTTCAGAATAATAAACATGATACCAAGATTTTCTATTCATGGACTTTGTAAAGATGCATTATGTGTACTCTATCATATCACTACAGAGAACATTAAGCCCAAAGAGATCAGCGTTTTAGGGCTTTCGAAGGGATGTAGCCATTGAGTTCTTCTGGAGGAAGGTTCTATCTTATTAGGAGTCATGAGCAAATGGGGTGCTATGCCAAGGATTGAGCATCATGGGTGTTACATTGATTTTCTTAGCTGTGCAGGTTCTAGTGGAGCATCTTAAATCAGTTGAGTAGTTGTATTCTTCTTTGTTTATCATGTTCGGGTATTACCCTCATCGCCATGAACAAGCTATTGAGTCTTCATTAAAAGTGTGCCTTGTTTGTTTGTTGTTTGTTTGTTTGTTCTTTCCTCTCAAGACAATCATTTGACTGTACTGTTGCCGCATAAAGGTAATTGAGATTGTACTAGATGAATTCTTATTCTCTGCAAACTTCCACCACAGTCCAGAATCTATTAAAAATAAAACTAGGTAATTACTGATCTCTGCCAACCAATGTGTACTTCCAAATTCTAATAGCTCAAATAGTGCCAATACTTTCCAGAGTAGCATTTTTACTTCTATGTTTGAATTGAAATAGTCGTGTATGTGTAGTCATACACAGTACAGGGCTAATTTTGTAGATTATATCAACATCCAACTGATTTTCTCGAACTTTGAGTTGAATTACTCAAAGATCCTTGTCTTGTTAAGTGTTTGCCCGTGTTATATATTTGTACACCAGCTCTTTAGTTTCCATAATAACATCATATTATTTCTAACAGAACATAGCTAATGTCCCTTCACTTTGACGCATATTGACATGGATGCACTGCTTGAAACACAGTTCTCCCCACTTTCAGATTTACTAAGAAAACGTGAATATGAAAGCGTTATAGAAGTGCATTTCTATCCAGCTTTCACGACTATACTGTGCTACTTGTGAGGAAGTTTATAATCTGAAAGCATTATATGGAGTATTCCCTTCTTTGGTGAGCATTCCCATCTTTGATAGAGATTACCTTAGAGCTGAGACGATGGCTATTCACGGCATTAGCTCGGGTACAGACGAGTCAATCATGTCGACGAAACAGGATGATATCCGGATGATGTTGTCCGCCGGAGTTCATCTCGGCACAAGAAATGTGACTTCCAGATGGAGCGATACGCTTTCAAGCGCCGCAATGACTGTTCTCTCTCTCTCTCTCTAATCTCTGTGATTGCTTGGTAATGCGAAGTTTTGTCTGATTTATTTGAGTTCCTTGTTGTCGATTTAGTAGAAATTTTTGGATGTTTTAGATCTGTTTTGCCTAATCTCACATTAATCGATATCACTTGAATTGAAGTCTCTGCTTTGTGATTGTTATGCTTGATTTTACGATAACTAGCATTTTACGAATTCTTTGTCTTATTTGATTAGATTTCAAGATGTTTTCTTCGTGTTTTTAATTCCATGATAGCTTGACTGAGAGTTTTGGATATTGAATGTACATGCATATTCCACTGGAGAGACTGATCTAAGATCATAGTCCAATTTACTCCACGTTTATGTTTGGGTTTGGTTATCCTTCTTCTAGTGCCTAGATATTAAATATCATTTTGGAGAATCACTTTATTTATTTATTTTTTGCTAAACATGGGGTCTAGTTCTTCAGTTTGAATTAACGATTTTTGCCTTGCACTTTCCTAGCCACTTTCTTTCATTTTAGGAGACATTTTGATTGAATATAGGGAAGCACTGATGTTCTAACTGTTCTCTTAGAGCATTTTTTTTTTGGTATCTGGAGTGATTTTAATTTTCTCCCCAATTTTAAAATTAGTGTTCAGGAATTTACATTATCAGTCTTGGAAAGACTTGGGAGAAGCTACAAATGGCTTCTAGGGTCATTGTTGCAATTAAAAATCCAAAAGACATCATTGGGCAGTCTGCCAGGCCATATGATCAGAGGGTAGTCTAGAATTTAGCTGAGTACACTGGTTTTCTTGCTATTGCTGGTCGTCACACCCCTGGTACATTCACTAACCAGCTCCAGACTTCCTTCAGCGAGCCTCGCCTTCTTATCCTTACAGACCCCAGAACTTATCACCAGGTCAATATTTTCTCTCGTTTTATTGCTTGCTTGGATCGTCAAACTAATTGTTCTATTGGGTAGGAATTGTTAGCTGATTTGTGTATTTTAATATCTACGGTGCTAGTAATCCTTAGCTTACTTTCCTACTGAGTTTGTGTTATTGTTAATCTGATGGTTTTACTGAGGCTGTGGGAGGTTGTGGTGTTTAATGCCTTTGTATCATCTATATGATGATCGAAGACTATTGCACTGTTATCATCTATTTAGGCTTTTTGTCGTGCCTTTTCTAAAATATAGTTTAATGCCCAAGTTGTATGTAATGGTTACACTATCAATTGATTCCCAATTTAAATTATCTGCAGCCCATAAAGGAAGCTGCTCTTGGAAACATTCCCACCATTGCCTTTTGTAACACTGATTCACCCATTCGTTATGTGGATATTGGCATCCCAACCAACAACAAAGGAAGACACAACATTGGATGTCTGTTCTGGCTATTGGCGAGGATGGTGTTGCAGAAGCGTAATACTATTCCACAGGGACAAATGGGATGTCATTGTAACACGACCATCTTCAACTGTTGAATGTTTACATTCCTTGATTTCTATTGGATCTACAGATTCCAGTATTTTTATATGATCTGTTAATGCAGGTGGACTTGTTTTTCTATCGCGAGCCTGAAGTAGCAAAGGAACCTGAAGAGGAGGAAGGTGATATCAGAGGAGAGTATGCAGATTATGTCCCCCAAGCTGCTATTAGTGCATTGTTGTAGCTTCTACTAACTGGGCTCCTGAACCAGCAGTGCCGGGGGCTGCTGATGCCGGTTGGGAACCACCACAAGCTGCTACCGACACAGAATGGGCTTGAGCAGTTTACAGGACATTGTGTGGGGGCTCTATTTCCCAGGCTCTTATTTGGTTTTCATGTTTGCTTTATATTATCATAATTGTGTAGACGTTGAGAATTGTTTCCTCAAAGGGTCTAGTTGTAGAAATTTGATACTCTGTACATGAATTTCCTAAGTTTATATAATTAAGATTTCCGTGAATTACATCGATCCATTGTGTGTATATGGTACCATTTCTAGCTTTTATAATTTTTGAGTTCGATTTCATACAAGTATTACATAGATGACATTACATGGAAGAGTTGGCTAATTCAATTTGAATTTGCTGGTAAAAGTATAAATTAGCCACAGGAAACAATTGTGGCAAAATCAATATAATTTGGCGGGTAGAAGTTCGTTAGCCACGGGTATTAGCTGTGGTTGAAAGAAAATTAGCCACGGACATTGAAATCGCGTGGTTATTTGGTGGACGCAAATTAGCCACGGGAACTACCGTGGCAAAAAAATCGCCACGGCTGTTACCCGTGGCTGAACTGAAAAACCACGCCTGTTGTAGCCACGCTTCTTTCCCATGGCCTCTCCCGTGGCTAACACTATTTGCCACGGGAATTGAAGCTTTGGCCACATTTGTTACCCGTGGCCAATGCCCGTTTTTCTGGTAGTGCCTAAACCTACCACCCAATTCCTAACTCAATCGTAAGAACCTGACTGGCCACAATCTTTCATTTCCAAACAAGTTGCTCCAACACAACAATTTCTCTCTCTAGGGGGCTAATACATGGATCGGATGAAACCAAATTAGCCCTAACCTTGACAGAGCTGTGAGTCATCGACGAACCTCTTGTGCAGCTACGGCGTCCACACCAGCCGTGCTCACTTCTGGGTCTTCGTCGCCGACGACTCGTCGTTCCCGTTCTCCGTCATCGTCGCCGACCCAGCTTCCTCCGCGCTGTCATCGATTCCCCTCGTCTTCCGCGAACCCGACCCATCCAGATCAAAACTCCCCTGAAACTGACTTCGGATGCCGGAGAGCGTATTCCCCGACGCCAAATAAACATCCATCATACTCCGGCTTGTAACCCTTCTCATCCTCCCGCTCAGAGCTGGTTTCTGAGGTGGCTCAGGGGCATCGTCGATTGAACCGGAGAAGACAAAGGGGAAGACGACGAAGGTATGTGAAGGCTGGTGGTGCAAATCACCGCGCCGAAGCAAATGGAAGAATCTGGAGATGAGAGGGACACAGTTAGATCTGGGTCGGTGAAGAGGAAGAGGGTAGATAGAGAGATAAAAGAGAGGCTGTTAGGGTTAGAAATGAGGGGTGAGGAGAAAAAAGTGTTTTTATAGCAGTGTAAATTTTCTTGGAGGTGAGGGTACATATGTCTTTTCGTCCCTCCGTTAGTTGCCGTTAGTCTCCGTTAACTGACAAGGGTGATTTTTGTATATCCCCGAACACGAAGGGTGTTTTTGTATATACCCCATACTCGAGGGGTGGTTTTTGTCTTTTACCCTTGATTTCATTATCTTCTACGCATTTATATACCCGAATTGTGCTATGTTGAATTTACTACCAACTTCGCTTTGAGAGGCTTGATGCCACACAGCCCACTGAGAAGATCCACGTCATCTATCCTACCGAAAAAGTACGCACACAATCTTCACGAATTGTCTAGCGACCGTCAGATCTCTGTTCCAATGAACGACAGCTAATCTGCCACGTCGTCGATCCGCGTCTTTCCATTACCTCCAATCAGATTACTCTTCTCCCACCTATAAATTAAGAACAGAGCCGGGGAAAGTTATAGCATCTTAGAAACTCATTCAACGAATCATCTCTCATTTCAAACTTCCCCTCTCTCAAATGGCCCCAAAGGCAGCAGGGAAGAAGCCCGCAGAGAAGAAGCCGGCGGAAGAGGACAAGTCCGCCGTCGCCGAGAAGTCCGCCCCCGCCGAGAAGAAGCCCAAGGCCGGGAAGAAGCTCCCCAAGGACGCATCCGCCGGAGACAAGAAGAAGAAGAGGTCGAAGAAGAGCGTGGAGACTTACAAGATCTACATCTTCAAGGTCCTGAAGCAGGTCCACCCTGACATCGGGATCTCCAGCAAGGCAATGGGCATCATGAACAGCTTCATCAACGACATCTTCGAGAAGCTCGCTGCTGAGTCCGCCAAGCTCGCCAGGTACAACAAGAAGCCCACCATCACTTCTCGCGAGATCCAGACCGCGGTGAGGCTCGTCCTTCCCGGTGAACTCGCCAAGCACGCTGTCTCTGAAGGCACCAAGGCGGTCACTAAATTCACCAGCGCTTGAATTCGTTGATTCAGACTGTTTCTGGAAATTTGGGGATTAGATTCTAGGGCTTTTAGGTAATCAATCTCAGAACTAGGGCTTTTAGGATTTCAGTTTGTAATTAGGCGGTGATGCCGACTTAGTAGTGATTCAAAAGCAGTAATGATGTTTTCTTAGATCTGTGTAGTTTCAATTGAAGTTCTGTTTAACAATCTGCTGTGCGGTTTACATGGTTCTTTTTATGGTTCATTGTTGATTGCCTTGTTTAGCCACTCTTAATGAGAACATTTCAACCAATTTCACAACACATTGAAGTCATTTTTAATAAATTGAATTGTAGAACAAGGTTCAGATTATTTTTGTTGAATGGTGTTATAATCTGGGTTGCTAGAAGAACATCCAAAGCTTGGAGTGATGATACCATTGAGACACTGATTTATTTCCGAGTCTGCCTGAATTATTGTTATCACCTGCAAACAGTTGCTTCCATCTCTAAATTATTTTCGTCTGCTGTGTCACACTCCTGTAATATTCATCTTTCTAGTTCTTAATTCCTCTTGCAATGTAGCTAAGTTGAATTGTACAACTTCCATGTTTGTTGTTTCTCGAAAAACCTTGCTATTGTACCTTGAAATTATGAAATCATTGCAAGACCAAACTCTAAATGCTTTCTGTCTTCTCAAACCAAAATCTAAGTTAACCCTTCATCACATTTATGTATTATTGCTTGCAATTCCGTTTTGAGAATCGGGAAACATGCTGAACCATATGAACATGACAACTGATCCTACAAAGTAGGGGTGAGTAGAAACCCGCACAACGTGAGCAACCCGACCGGTCCGAACCGAATAGATCAGACGAGGATAAAATAATATTTTAATGATTGGGTATGGGTTGATCTAAACCAAACCTGCCAAGATTCTTCGGATGGGGGCGCGGGTACCAACTCGTTGAACCCAAAGTAAATTGAACCGACCCGAATGGATGACACTAGCCCACTACGGCACTACCCTTACCCTATGTTTTAGCCGCCTCTATCCTATTGTATTGTACTGGTACTACAGAGAACGAAGAGAGAGAGAAGAACAAGAAGAAGATGATGGGATGAATTGAACACTAACGCCGCGCCTCCAATCGGGAAATTGTGCTAGATTCTTGGTATGTTTGGTAATCTCTCGATTCTTGCTCTGTCTCTCTCTCCCCCTTCTTCACTCTCAGTCTCTCACCACCGATTGGAACCCCCACAACTTATTCACTTCTTTCTCCACCTCCGATCTATTTTCGCCGTTATTTCGGGTGATTTCTCCACTTTCGATCTATTCTTCCATCACGGTGAGTTTGTCTGTGGAGAGCTTGACCGGGTTTACCCGAAATCACTCGAAATTATTCAGACCCGATGAACCCGAAATCCTCGATTTTGGTGGTTGTTTGATTGGGGACGGGTTCACTTCATGCAAAAACCGACATGTCGGGTCGGTCAGCCGAACGAGAAAAATCCCAACCGAACCGACCCGTGCTCTGCCCTAGTAGGAGCGCTCAAGTCAATTTCTGTGCGCCCCAGTTTGTGATCTCAACTGAAAAGTTGGGGCTTGCAGCATGGCTTACAAGGAGGGGTTACAGGTGTTATACGGTCTATGCGCGCCTATTCTAGTACTTAGTATTTTTTTTTTATGTACACTCATAATTGACAATTTAATGTTTTATTTGCTTATGACACGGCATGTTTTCATCCCCTTGGTGCAAGTAGGTTACGTTCCACTTTTGACAACCAGGCCGTGCTAAAAGAGGTATCAAGTGATATTTCGCTCGCACATGAGATCAGGGGAATTGATAATAAGGCTTGTTAGACGCCCATTTGTCAAGAAATTCATAGAAGAGAGGCTCCCGAACATGGAACGACTATCAACATATCGCTATAAATAAGTGTTCAACTTCGGGGGCATGCTAGTTCGGTTCTCTTTCCAAGAGTTTATGTTTGTAGTGGACTAAACGTCCACAAGTTATATGTTGATGCACAGCTCGACGAGCGGATGGAAGATTTGGCCTCATTCAGACTGTCTACAACGATGTGAGGAACATGGACGGCTGAACGTGGATTCCCTCATAGTCGGAGCACATCTTGCAAAGACTGATGAGGATCACCCATAGTCCTCCGATTATGAACAAGAGATGGACCCAAAAATGTTGGAAAGATTCGTAAAGTGCTTGTTTCTCTTATATTTTGCAGGTTAGTGTTGATGAGGATCACCCGTACTCCTCCGATGATGAACAACAGATGGACCCGGCAGTGTTGGAAAGATTTGTAAAGTTGGTTGTTGCTCTTATATTTGGTAGGTTAGTGTACAACACCTCGAGTCATGAGAATATGCCCGCATCAGTGATACAAAAGTGCAACGACCTTGATTTATGTGACGCGTATGATTTGGGAACATAATGCTTCCAAAGCTTAATCAATTGTCTGGAATGACACAAGTACATCGAGAAGCTGATGTACTCGCTACTCGCCTTCCCTTATCGTTGCGACGGTCTTTTTTATGCATGTTTTTGTTTATATTTAGATATGGTATATGCTAACCATGAGTCGTATCTCTATGCATACTTGGGCCTACGAAGCAATCCCGTAGATGGTACCCGCCTTAGCTCGGCGGCGTACTTCCCGATTGTGGAGATGGTAAAGAATAAAGACGTGATTGTCCTCGTGCCGCTAATCACAAATGTCCGACCGACTCTTCACCCCATTTCTCTGAAGGAGCAAAAATGGTACTGAATTCAGTACTTGGCTCGTGTGACAGCTTATCCATATGTTTCTTTGTATCCCGACCTGACGAATTAGTTGGGTGGGCGCTGCGTTGTGTACTGCGGTGCAGAGATACAAATGCAACCATTTGTGATTTTGACGTATCTACAATCAAGAGGAGCACGGTACGTAAAGCGAAACAAGCTACAAGCACGCCATCGAGAACCAATGGAAAAAGGCATACGAAGAAAGAGAGTAAGGAACCAAGTGCGCCGCCACAAGATGAAGAGGTCGATGTACCCCAGCCATTGCTGAAGATGAAGACAGAGGATGAAGAAGAAGACAGAGAAGTCGATGTCAAGGGATATTTTAGAGAGAGAGAGCGCGTCTAGCATTGAAAATTAGGTTTTATTCCAAATTTTATTAGTTTGAATAAATCTCTATTTAGGTTAGGTTTACTACAGTTGTTAACCTCAAGTGAGGACTTCGGCATGATAATTTCCAATAAGATGCGACGACACGACATGAACCTGGCACAAAGTTAGCGGGTTTGGGTCGACACGAACCCGCAACGGATAAAAAACGGGTCGACCCAAAAATGACATAGGAATAAACGTGTCGGGTTAGTGCCAACCCGCCTAACACAACAATAAACCTCTTTGTCACTATTTGTCAATTTTAAGAAGAAACATAGACATAATGCTAACAATATTTGAGTCGACAAGACGACATGACACAAACCTGACACGAAGTTAACTGGTTTAGGTTGACACAAACCCGCAATGGGTCAACACTGGTCGACCTGAAAGCGACATAGAAAAAAAATTAGTGGACTCCAGGAGGACCCTATTATGACCCAACACAGTTTGACCCAACCGGCAACTCGACAGGTTGAACAAAATTGCCATGAGTAAGTGTCAACAACTCATTTGAAGTCAAAGGAGGGTTGATTGCAAACCCAAAATCAGTCTGCCTTTGTCCCATGTAGATTGATTACTGATAACATCATTATAGCTTTTGAGATGTTGGACTATATGAAAAAAAGGAAAAAAGGAAAGACAGTGTATCTTGCCTTGAAGGCGGATATGAGCAAGGCTTATGACAGGGTGGAATGGGTTTTCTTACGAGCAGTTATGGAAAGAATGGGCTTTGGCAACCGCTGGATTAGCCGAGTTATGTCTTGTGTTTCTACTGTCACTTACAGTTTAATTGTGAATGGAGAAGTTCAAGGTTATGTAACCCCTGAAAGGGGCTTGCGACAGGGCTGCCCTCTTTCTCCTTATCTTTTTCTACTTATCAGTGAAACCTTATCACGTAATCTGATAGCTTCGGTTCAGGACAGACGTATCTCAGGAATGATGGCTTCCCGAGGTGGCCCCAAGATTTCTCATATCTTTTTGGCAGATGACATTCTTTTATTTACTAAAGCTACACCACAAGAGGTTGCAGCTCTAAGAGGGATTCTCAATAATTATGAAATAGCATCTGGCCAAATGCTTAATCTGCAGAAGTCATCAATTATTTTTTCAGACAATGTCAATGAATAGGAGAAGGTTATGCGCAGTACACTTTGTGGAGTGTAGTTGGAAACTCATCATGATAGCTATCTGGGTCTCCCAACACAGGTAGGGATAAGTAAAACAACAACTTTTAGTCCGCTTGTTGAGAAGGTGTTCGCTAAGATGAAGGGATGGAAAGGTAATTCACTCTCTACCATTGGCAAGGAGATTCTTTTAAAATCTGTTATACAAGCTATCCCTACGTATACCATGAGTTGCTTTTTGCTACCTTCTGAAATGTGTTTGGATCTCGAAAGAGCTGTTAGACAGTTTTGGTGGGGTGGTGATGGGGAGAAAAGGAAGATCCATTGGGTCTCGTGGGATAAGTTGAAGGAATATCGTGAGAATGGGAGTCTAGGATTTCGTGATTTTCAAGATTTCAACAAAGCAATGTTAGCAAAGCAAGTTTGGAGGCTATTGCAACATCCAAACTCCTTGGTTGGTCGTGTGCTTAAAAATAAATATTGATTACGAGAAGAAAAAGACGTCTCAGCCATCTTACGTGTTTCAAAGTATATTGGCGGGTAGAGAATTGATAAAAAGCGGCTTGGTGTTGAAAATCAAATATGGGACAAAGGTTAATGTTTTCAAAGATAAGTGGTTGACAAGGCCAAACACCTTTAGTGTCATAACCACTTGCCCCCGGGCTTTGAACAAATGAAGGTTAGTGAACTCATGGATGTTGATAGATTAAAGTGGGACGAAGACAAGGTGAAGTCTATTCTCTGGCCCATTGATGTGGATTCTGTGTTGTCGGTTCTTATTTTCCCTCTTGGAGATTCGGATCAACGTTATTGGGTCCATTCGGAGGATGGTAATTACTCGGTTAGTACGGGTTATAGAGCACAGAGAGCTATCACATGCGCCAATCCATCTTCTTCAGGTAATCTGTCTAATAAAGCTTGGTTATCAAATTATGGAGTCTTAAAGTACCGAAAATGATTATCACACCTTGTTGGATATTATGGCATGCTTCGTTGCCGGTCGCAAGCAATCTGGTAAAAAGGGGATTAAATGTTGCTATGGATTGTCGTTTATGTAAGCAGAATGTGGAATCAATGGAGAATTTGTTTTTTGATTGTCGACACTCACAGATTGTGTGGAGAAATCTTTTAGGTGAAGCCCCAGCTCTTGATCAAGCTGGTAATCTGAGAGAGCTAATCTCTCTTTTCTTCACCAAGGAAAGCAAGTTAAGATGTGAACTGTTTGTATTGGTAATATGGTCGATCTGGAGTAACAGAAATGATGTCTTATTCAACGGTAAAGGCAAAGACCCTGATGTCCTCGCTGATGATAGTCGGAATTTTCTTAACTGGTTCAAAGAAGCAAACATCTCTGGCAAAATGGAGGAGCGCGTATCGGCAGTTGTGCAAAGCAATCGGAAATGGTCTCCTCCAAAACACGGTCTTGTGAAGATTAATTGTGACTTTTCTTGGCGAGATCACTACCCGGAATCTGGGGTAGGATGTGTAGTAAGAGATGGAACCAGCAGATTCCTTACGGCCCGGCAACGGCGAATCACCCGTCAAAGATCTCCATTGATGGCGGAAGTTGCGGCGGTTAAGGAAGCACTGACTCTAGCAGAGGAGCTGGGTTACAATGAAGTACAAGTGGAGCTTGATAACCGAGTGGCTGTGTCTTTGTTCAACTTTGGTCTTTCGGGTAAAATCAAGCAACTTAACACAATCTCAGACTTGAAGGAGTCAATAGGAGCTTGTCGATCAATCTCCATGTTTACGGAGAAGGGAACTGCGTTGCGGACTTAGTTGCTTCTAGAGCAATTGAAGAAGGTGATATCACTTATTATTCACCAACGGCAATTTGGGCGAATGATGTACTACATGACGATGTTTTGGGGCTGACTACCCCGTAATATAATTTATTTTCCTCACAAAAAAAAAAGAAAAAGTCAAAGGAGGGTTGATTGCAAACCCAAAATCACCAGCCGGTTCAACAACCAACTTTTTATCCTAAAACCCCATCCCTGTTCTGGAGAAGGTCACTCGTCTACCGAACTTCATATCTTCAGAGGTTCATTGAGAGAGACGGAGAGATGCAGAGCTTCTCCAGTATCAGGCTAGTCTGTTGATGATGTATTTTTTTGCACTGCCTTATCTAACGTAGCCATCGCCTGAAATGGCTCTGTATATGCCCCCAAATCTGACCACTCTCTTCCTCAAACGCTTAAATCGTCCCTTCCTCTGCAAAACCCACTCCTCACTCTCCACCTCCGCCGATGTATCACAACTCACCGTCGGCGATCACTTGAAACACCGCCACCACTTCTCCCCTGAAACCCTCTTGAAACTCCCTTCTTCTGCTAAGTATCTGAAAGACCCAGAAAAGTGCGATTCAGTCCTCTCATTCTTCGACGAAATCGGGTTCTCGACGACCCACATCGAGAAAATGGTCAAACGATTCCCAGAAGTGATCTATTCAAGCGTGGATCTCACCATCAAGCCCAAAATCAAGATCTTTCAGGATGTGGGTCTCTCTCCCACCGAAATTGCTGATATAATCTCAGGTGACCCGTCAATTTTCATGCGGAGTACCAGTCGAATTGGCCCTGCAATCTTTGAATTGAAGAAAATATTGGGTTCCAATTTTGGAGTGTATAAGCTCTTGAAGTCTTCTACTTGGTCTCTGAAACAGGATTTGGAGAAGACCATGATCCCCAATATAGAGTTCTTGATGAGCTGTGGGGTTAGTTCCTCAGTGATCACTAAGTTTATGTATAACTTCCCAAGAATGTTCTTGTCCAAGCCTGAGTACATTAAGGAATGTGTAATGCGGGTTGATCAGATGGGTTCTGATAGGAATTCCAAGATGTTTCTTTACGCGGTGCGGACTGTTTCCGCTTTGTCTGTGGAGAATTGGGAACGGCGGTTGGAGGTGTTCAGAGGTTTGGGGTTTTCAGAAGATGATATAAGATCAGTGTTTAAGAGGGCTCCTCATGTTTTCGCTGTCTCGGAGGGGAAAATTAAAGAGGTTTCAGAAGTTCTGCTTAAAGCAAGAAACAGCGATATCTCGTTCATTGTTAACAACCCGGAGTTGCTCATTCTGAGTGTGGAGAATACGCTTAAGCCGCGTTTACGGGTTATGGAGGTTTTGGAAAGGAAGAATTTGCTTGTGAAAAAGCCTAGTTTGATCACGGTTTGCAAGCTATCTAATGAGGCTTTCATGAAGAAGTTTGTGCTGCCTTATGCTGCTGAAGTTGGCACACTATATCCTCCCAAAAAGCAATAACGGGAGCATAGTTATTGCTAGCGGCTAGCTATGTTACAGTCATATGAGTTTAGATATTGGATTTGAGGATCTTGTTTTGTTCTGTGCTCCTCTCTTGCATTATTATAATAAGAGGAAATGCATCCTGAGGTACTGTTCTTACATTTTCAACTTTCTAACAGTATTATTGGTATGCCTTGCTTGTTCTGTTTTTAGCAAAAGTGTTGATTCCTCTTGGTCTTGAATGTTCTGAATTTAAAGGAGATGGATCTATAATCTGGACTAAAAACTTTGATTATTGTGTGAGCTTTACAGGTGAAAGGCTAATTCTCAACACCAGGTCAATCCATTCTAGATGTCTTACCCGGTGGATATTCTAAAATGCGAAAGACCTACCCTATAACTATATAAAGGTAGATTGCTCCTACATGGTAATGCTTAGGTTATATCCTGCAGATGCTATCTATAGAGAGACTATGGAGCTGTTGAAGGATAATATTCTACGGTGCTCAGGATATCTTATAACCAAATGGCTGAACTCATTTAGGGGTTAAGCTAGAACGAGTTCGGATTCTAGCAATAATAAAGGAGTCTTGAAGCATTTTTTTCAGAAAGGTGATCCCAGACTTGGTTTATTTTTGCTTGTTGAATGCCATATCTGTTTGTATTTAGGACTAAAAATGCAAAAGGCCTATCCAATGACTATATAAAGGTAGATTACTCCCACATTGTAATGCTTAGGTTATATCCTGCAGATGCTATCTATAGAGAGAGAAGACAGGGTCGTGGAAGGATAATATTCTACTTTCAGTTGACTTGTTAATTTATGTTGGGTGCTCAGGGGATATATCATATATCCTATAACCAAATGGCTGAACTCGTTTAGGGTTTAACTGTTAAAGGTAGAGCGAGCTCGGATCCTAGTAATAAAGGAGTACTGAACCATTTTCTTAGAAAGGGGATCACAGACTTTGTTTATTTTTCTGTGTTGAATGTCATAGTTGTTTGAATATTTGGAACATGTTTACACATTATTTTCTAAAGTTTAAACAAGACGGTTCTAAATCACTTAGAGGCACTTGTAGAATTTGTAAGAGGTGCTTTCAATACATGGTAAAATTTTATCATGAAAGGTGAGGTCCCAATTTTCTGGCTCCATGTGAATCTGTGATCCCTCCCGAAAGAAAAATAGTATGTGATTCTCACCCAAGGAAGAGTCCAGCAGTTGAAGAACACTAACAATGCCAATGTTACATTCTAAATAGACTTGCTTGCTACCCCATGTATAGTCTTGTGTAGATGAATCTGTTTTCTAAGGCAGTCTTGCGGCGATTAGTTTTTCCAGGCTAATAATTGTATGTTGTATTTATGAGGCTAGAGTCCTTGGTCTAAGCTTGTGCAGTGCTTGAGGTATTAGAGCAAACTGTGAAGGGTCAGAAGGATAGATGTAGCGGTTTTGTGGCCTCTGCATTCATTTTCTCTTCTAGATTTTCTTTGTTTTCATCTTTTCCATACGTTGCCATGACAGCATGTTTGCGAAAGCATACGTTTGTGATTCACGGTAAATGATAAGAACGAAATGTTCCATGGACAAAACCAATTCCAAGTAAGATACTTTGTCTCCGTTGTAGTATCTGTCTACCCATTGGTTTTGAATTCCAATCTTTCTCTTCCTAACTAAATTGAGTTGGCTGATTTTGAGATATTATGTGTTGCATACTGAATTGCGTGATCGTGATCACTGCTGTGTTGAATTCCTATCTTTCTCTTCATATTTCATTTTGTTTTTGTTTTCTTTCATTTGTTTAGCCTTTCCAAGAAGAATTTCGATGCCAGTAGCTATTCGGGATTAAAAGGATGGGGAATCTGCCTTGACTGGGTCCGTTTGGTAAAACTAATTATTTTGGTTTCTGCATTAAAGACCAAATGGATTGTTAAAAGTGTTTGTTTGCAATGGCTAAAACCAGTTTTTATTTAGTTTTTTTGTTACTTAATTTGCCAAACCTGAAACCAAAATATCCACATTTAAATTAGTCCTCCTGTACTCTCTTCTAGTTACCTCCAACCTGAAACACACTGCCTCCTATAAGTGCATTTAGGCACAGGCTCATTGGCAAGTCTTCTCACATGTGTTCGATTGTAACTTATGATATATTCAGTCTTCTTACCCAATCGAACAACCATCTACATTCAGTACTGCATGTGTCCCGTTTTATGAAAGGTAATTCAGCTGTTCTTGCATAAATATGCTTGTTTAACATTCCCATTTTGCTTTTTGGAGAAAAGAAAAGGTGATTGTTATTCTTTGAAAGGGTGATCTCTTCTTAACGAGTTATCACCCTGATTGCCATATAAAAAACAAGTTATCATTCCTTGATCATAATCGATCAGCCCCAATTGCCCACAACTTTGACCTCTTTAAAATCGACCAAACTTTGACCTCTTTAAAATCGACCAAGCCGTTGTTGCAAAAATCGTAACTTGAACCTCTTTGATGCAACTTCTTGACTCTTCTGCTCACTTTTGAACTTAAGTGAACAGTTGGTAACATGTTTAAAGGTCTGACACGGTTGAAATTGTTATTAGAGAAGTGTTGCAGTCGTGAGCCTTCTGAAGACCCATGATCATGCATATGGCTAAAAATCTGGTTCTGAGATCTAATCTATTGGCTTGAATTTTTTCATGAACCCAAGCACTTGGACAAATTGCTTGACATGTTTACATTCAAACATTCCATCCTTATTTCTTTCGGACTTGGCAGCAAACGGGAGAGAAAATAAAGGAAGTTCAGAGTTTGTTTAGTGGCCTTTTAGCATTTGATTAAGCACTTTCAGCTACTGGGGTTGTGGTGTTGCGAAATCTAGACTTTGGTTGTTTCTTCAAGAAGTTGCTTATTTTGTTATTTTTTTCTGGGTAATTACATACTTTCATGAACTTGGTTGGGTAATGCTGCGTTTTGGTAACAATGGTTATGTAAAACTCTAGTTGGCTCTGTTCCGGAATAGATTTTAATTAAAGGCTGATTTTTGTTGGACATATAGGGTATGTGTTCCCCGGGTACCCAGCCTTCATGTGTGGAAGATTCTTTTCAGTTGAAGCTTTGCCACGTGTGAGGCACGAGGACCGCCCTTAATACTTAACTCAGCACAAGATTTTTCGTAGTAAATATGGTCACCAGCGGAACTGGAGGAATGACAACCATACTATGTGGCAAGCTATTTCTCGTTGCTCTTGACAAATCAGTGAAGGCATTGGCTGGAGTTTGGGATAAGATATACTTATTTATTTATTTATTTATTTATTTATTTATTTATTTATTTATTTATTTATTTATTTATTTATTTATTTATTTATTTTTCTGGTTGAATCATTGGCTCGGAGTTTGAGCCAGTTCATTGACCATGATATTGGTGCCTGATACCTTCCATGTAATGACATTTCTGGAAATCTTCTGAAGGGTAGGACATGGAAGCTCTACCTCCCTATCTCTCCCCAGAGTCATCTGAACCTTTCTTTTTTTCTCAGTTTCTGAAGACATGACTATCCAGGACCAGTCCCCCGGTGGCTGAAAACTGCTTATGGTGAGTTTACAGTGGCTGTAAACTGCTTATTCTCTACTTTCGGCTTCGGCCATGCATTTAGCTCTACATCATAGCTGCACTTCGACCTGCTGGAAGCCAACGGCTATCCAAGAGTTTTTTTTACACGACCGGTTGTATCAGAAATCATCAAAGCCAAGAACAATCAAAGAGAACACAGATTGAAGAAGAAGATTTCTTCATTTCTCAGATTCAACCTCATGGAGGGAAAACTCACAAAACAATATAACGAAAAATTGATCAGCTAAAGTCTGATCTAAAACATTTTAACAAACTGAAAATAGCTAAACCAATCAAAGGTTGACAGCTGTCAATTTCAACTATAAAAGTAGAAATTACAGAATCACCCCATGAAGGTTGTAAAACACAGAAAACCACCCTTGCAGTCACATTAACATCTAAAACACCCTCCTCAAGTTGGATTATGCACATCTTGCATACCCAACTTGGACAACAAAAACTTAAAAATTGGAGAAGGGAGAGGTTTTGTCAATAAATCTGCCAATTGATGAGAGGAGGGAACAAATACCAATTTGAGAGCTCCTTGTGTCACCAAATCCCTCACAATATGAACATCCATCTCTATATGCTTTGTGCGTTCATGATAAACAGGATTCTCAGCAATTTGAATAGATGAATTGCTATCACTGTAAACAACAGGAGCTTGGGGAAGAGTCATATGAAGATCTGCCAGAAGAAATAAAAACCACTGTATCTCACAAGAGGTTGCAGCCAAACCTCTGTACTCTGCTTCAGCTGAAGATCTTGACACAACCTTCTGTTTCTTTGCTTTCCAAGAAACCAGAGCATCTCCCAAATATATCAGAAAACCACTTGTGGACCTTCTAGTGTCAACACAACCACCCCAATCTGAATCTGAATATGCTTTGAGCACAAGTGAATTTTGAGAAGGAAAGAATAAACCTTGACCAACATGACCCTGTAGATACCTCAAAACATGATGCAATGCTTTCATATGTTCCACAGAAGGTTGAGACACATATTGAGAGAGCTTATGCACAGAAAAGCAGAGATCAGGTCTAGAACTGCACAAATAAAGTAACTTTCCCACCAAACTTCTGTAGAGAACACTGTCTTGAGCTGACAAGTAATTGTCTGAATATTTCTGCAGTTTCAAATTGGCCTCCATTGGTGTTGACACTGGTTTACACTGAGCATAGCCACTATATTGCAAAATCTCAAGAGCAAATTTTCTTTGACAAAGTGAGAGTCCAGTATCATTTCTAGCTATTTCAAAACCCAGAAAGAATTGAAGAAACCCAAGATCTTTAAGCTGAAACTGAGCATTCAATATCTCTTTAAGATGCTGCAATGTGTCAATATTTGTCCCAGCCAATACAATATCATCAACATAGATCAGTAACACTGTAAAAGAATCCTTTTGCAGGAGCACAAACAGAGTGTAATCTGCCTTACTTTGATGAAATCCAAGATTAATCAAGGCAGTGGTTATTTTGCTATACCATTGCCTAGAGGCTTGTTTTAAACCATATAAGGATTTCTTAAGTCTACACACCAAAGTCCCATTATCATGAAAAGGCAAAGAACTTGGCTTATAGCCCTGAGGAAATGCCATGTAAACCTCTTCTAACAAATCTCCATGTAGAAAGGCATTATTGACATCTAGTTGCATAAGATGCCAATTATTCATAGAAGCTATAGCTAGCAAGCATTTTAAAGTTGGCAATTTTGCCACTGGAGAAAATGTATCAGTGTAGTCAATACCTTCTGTCTGAGAGTAACCCTTTGCTACCAGCCTTGCTTTGAATCTTTCTATGCTCCCATCTGACTTGTGCTTGATTCTGTAAACCCATCTGCAACCAACAACATCATGTCCAGGTGGCAAAACAACAATGTCCCAAGTCTTATTAGCTTCCAAAGCAGAAAGTTCTAATTGCATAGCTTCAATCCATCTTGGATCTTTTGAAGCTTCATGAAAAGTTGTTGGCTCACTAACACTAGCAATCTGAGCAACATAATGTTGATAAGCATGACTAAAAGCAGCATGAGCATTATTTCCTGATTTCAAATTTGGGGCAGTAACAACAAAATCTTTGAAGTGAGAAGGTTGCCTGACATTTCTTGCTGGTCTAGAAGCAATTCCAGATGGCACAATGATAGATGGCACAGTATTTTCTGGCAAAATATCATGTGTTTGAATCACATTATCAGTCAAAACATCATGTGTTTGTGATTCTTCTGCAACCCCTGCTTCTGAAACCAAAGTATTTGGTGATTGAGAAAAGAACTCATGTGCAGCCAGATCAGGAGAGCTCAAAGGCAAAGCTGAATCTTCAAATAAAACTTCATTTGCAGAATTTTCTGAAGAAAAAGGGTATATGTGTTCATGAAAAACAACATTTCTGGAAACAGTAATAGAGCCATTTTGAAGATTGTAAACCTTGTACCCCTTCATACCATAAACATAGCCCAAGAAAACACACTTATCAGCTCTTGCTTCAAACTTAGTTCTGCCATGCTTCAAAGTGGACACAAAACACAAACATCCAAAAGATTTGAGAAAAGAGTAGTCTGGAGCTTCTTTGAAAAGAACCTGATATGGAGATTTGTGATGAAGCACTTTGGTAGGCAATCTGTTTATAAGATAGGTGGCTGTCATCACACAATCCCCCCAAAACTTCAAAGGAAGATTAGATTTGAATCTCAAAGCCCTTGCCACATTCAACAAGTGCTGATGTTTTCTCTCCACAACAGAGTTCTGTTCTGGGGTTTCAATACAGCTATATTGGTGCACAATTCCATGTGTAGCTAGATACTCTTTCAGCTTGAGTTCAGGAGCTTGATCACTTCTTATTGTTAAGACATGTGTCTTGAATTGAGTAACCACCATTGCACAAAAATCTTGTAAAACCTGAGTGGCATCTGACTTATTTGTCATGAGGAACACCCATGTCATTCTAGAGTGATCTTCTACAATGGTAAGAAAATATTTATGACCATCATAAGTAGGAGTCTTATATGGTCCCCAAGTGTCCACATGAATAAGCTGAAAAAGAGAATTTGACATATGTCCAGAAGAAGGAAAAGACAGCTTTCTCTGTTTGGCTTGAGGACAAACATCACAAAGAGTAGTTGAAATATGACAATGACCAAGCTGATTAAGCAAAAATTTAAGTTTGTCATCAGAGGGATGTCCAAACCTGTGGTGCCAAAGAGAGAAAAGACTCTGTGATGTAGAAGATGTGGCTAAAGAAATTGAAGGTGGAGAAAAAAGTTAAAGACCATCTTGTTTAGAACCATAACCCAGAATTGTAGAAGAATTTTTGTGTTTAATAACACAGCCTGATGCCTCACATATGAACTCACAATCATGTGATTGACTTAGTTGAGACATGGAAAGCAAATTGAATTGAAAAGTAGGAATATGCAGCACTTTATCCAATTTCAAAGAAGGAGACAACTGAACCACACCAATATGAGCTACATTAACACATTTGCCATTAGGTAAATGAACAAAAGTATTAACTGCAGGAGTGTAAGAGACAAAAAAGGTCAAATCATGACACATGTGGTCAGTGGCACCACTGTCAATAATCCATGAATGAGACAAGGAGTTATTCACAGTGCTTCCTGAATGAAAAGAGAAAGAATTGAGTACACTTGCCATGAAAGAGTACTGAGATCCTGTGCCTTTTGAAAAGGAATAATGATCAAGAGGATTATCAGGTGATGAGCTACCAGGAATAGCAGAAGAAGAAGAAGAAGAATGAGGTGAAGCAGGCCTCATTTTCTGATTATTAATGTACTGCAAAACTTGCTCACATTGAGTATTGGTGAGGTGATTTGCAGAAGAAGAGGAAGTGGGCTGAATAGAAGAAATGGTTTGATGTGCTTGGGAAATTTAAGAGCCAGTATTAGACTGCTTATTAAAATTTGTACCTCCTGCACCTCCATTCTTGCCTTTGAACCCTGGTGGATAACCAATCAGCTTCCAACATTTTTCTTTAATGTGACCAGTGCCACCACAATGATAGCAAACAGGTTTAGGCCTGTTTCCAAATCTCCCAGAAGCAACATTGGCATGAGATGCATAATCATGAGAAGTGTCCATGTAAGTATGCATAGCCATTTGAGGAGATAATGAACCAGATCCAGAACTGATCTCTCTTTGTTTCTCTTGTTGTAAAACTTGAGAAAACACTTTGTTCATAGAGGGGAGAGGTTCAGTGAGTAAAATTTGTTCTCTAACAGCAGTATATCCATCATTAAGCCCCATAAGAAATTGCATAACCAAATCTTCTTGTTGTTGAAGCTGAAGTTTAGACAATACATGACAATGGCAAGCAACACATCCCCCACAAGAACAAACAGCAAGTACTCTATGATTGCTCATTTCATCCCAAAGAGATCTAAATTTGGTGAAGTACTGTGTCACAGTCATGGCATCTTGTTTGAGATTAGCTAAAGCCTTGCGCAATTGAAAAATTCGAGGTCTATTTTTCTGAGAAAAACGTTCTAACAGATCCTTCCACATATCATGAGAAGATGCTGAATACACAATACTAGATGCAATTTCCTTAGAAACAGAATTCAAAATCCATGATATCACCATAGAATCACAACGACGCCACATCAGAAACATAGAATCAGTCGGAGAAGGAGAAGGCAACAAACCAGAAACAAAATCGAGTTTGTTCTTCGCTTCTAGGGCTAAACTCATGGATCGAAACCATGTATTGAAATTATCTCCAGTCAATAACTGAGAAACCAAATTGATACCTGGATTGTCTGCATTCGTGAGGTAATATGGAGAAGACGAGTCAATCGCCATCGAAGAAACATCAGAAGTCGCCGGAGTGCGAGAATTATCAGTCGACATAGTCGAAACCCTAGAAATCGATAAATTGGGAACAAACAAATCAAATACCAAAGATCGCCGAAAGCGCTCGCTCTGATACCATATCAGAAATCATCAAAGCCAAGAACAATCAAAGAGAACACAGATTGAAGAAGAAGATTTCTTCATTTCTCAGATTCAACCTCATGGAGGGAAAACTCACAAAACAATACAACGAAAAATTGATCAGCTAAAGTCTGATCTAAAACATTTTAACAAACTGAAAATAGCTAAACCAATCAAAGGTTGACAGCTGTCAATTTCAACTATAAAAGTAGAAATTACAGAATCACCCCATGAAGGTTGTAAAACACAGAAAACCACCCTTGCAGTCACATTAACATCTAAAAGGTTGCTCACTATTTATTGATTCTGCTCAGTGTTCTTTCTCCTCTCATTCTCGAGAAACTACAATTCATGTCATTCGCTATTGTCAGTGGATCCAATTTGTATGGAAACAATTGGTGTTTTCACAATAGAAAAACTATGTTATTCTGAAACAAACAGACAACAGTTGTAGCAAAAGGTACAGATATAGAAAAAGGTATGACTCCGTGGAGTCGTAGCCACATCGATGATGAATGACATGAATGAGTCTGAAATCTGACAACTAAATGGGGCTTTTGTATATATTTATCATACTTGGGCCACCAATTCTCCCCGAGTACCCAGCCTCTTTCACTTCTTCCATCGTCGCCGATGGAAAACGTCTTATTGAAAGCGGAGTACTTACAGCAGCACCACCAATTCTCTCCGGACGCCATCCCGAAGCTGTTATCTTCTGGAAAGTACCTGATAGACCCAGAAAACTGCGATTCTGTTCTCTTCTTCTTTAAGGAGATTGGCTTCTCAACGACCCAAATCCAAGAAACGGTCAAATGCTATCCGAGCTGCCTATCAGCAAACATCGATCGCACCATCAAACCCAAGATCAAACTTCTCCAGGATGCCGCCGATATATCCCCCACCCAGATCCTGGAATTAATCGCCGCCACCCCGTGGATCTTACATCGGGGAATCGATCGAATCGGCCTCACTATCTCTGATCTGAAGAGGCTACTTGGACCCAGCCTTGACTTGTTTCGCTTCTTCAAGAAAGCTAATTCATCCCGTTTCACGACTCCCGATTTGATTCCTAATGTAGAATTGCTATTGAGTTGCGGGATTAGCTCCTCACAGATATCCACCGTTATGCATCGCAATTCTAGATTCTTATGTCAAGACCATGAGCAGATGAAGAAGCGTATGCACAGGGTTGAAGAAGACATGTGCTGTGATAGGACTTCCAATAGTTTCATTCATGCTCTACTAGCAATTGGTTCGCAATCTGTGGAAAGTTGGCAACACAAATGGGGAGTTTTCAGAAGTTGGGGATTTAGGGAAGATGATATAAGAGCAATTTTTTGGAGGTATCCTAAGGCATACTCTACCTCTGAGAGAAAAATCCAGGGCGCTACAAGCCTAGTTTAATCTCCGCGTGTAAGCTGTCTAATCAGGCTTTCTTGAAGAAGTTTGTGCTTCCTTACTTTCTTGAAGTCGGCACAATATTTACTACTAATACCAACAAGCCTCCAGCGGAGCATAATCTTGATTCTTGATGGTGGCATCGTATGAGGTACTGTGCATACATTTTCAAATTCTTATTATGGTGCACCAATTGGCATGCCATGTTACTTCTGTTGTAGCAGCAATAGTCGTTTGCTTCAATGCATTTTAGTGTTAAAATGTTATGGAAATTGGAGTAGATGAATTTAAATTTGGGACTATACACTTCTTTCATTATACTATTCTCGGCTGACACGTTAGTTTATATTTGAGCTGGGGGGATATGTATTGTGATCAAATGGTTGAACTCATTTAAGGGTTAAGTTAAAACAAACTCAAGAGTGCTAATGGTAAAGGAATCGTGAAGTGATTTTGTTTTTGTGAAAGGGGCTCACAAACTTTGTTTACTTTTGTTGTTGAAGATAATAATTCTAATATTTGTTACATAGTTTAAAAGATAAATGTAGCAATTTTAAGTAATTCTTTTCTAAAGCACCTAGAAGCATTTGTCTCGACAAGCGAGGCATTTATAAGGGTCGAGGAATTTCAGCAAGGGGGCATCATAAGTTTCCGAGGGTGTGGACAACTTGTCTTGAAAATGTTAGGGATCTCACCTTTTCTCCACAGAGCAAGTCCAACGACACTCCTTTCGGTACTACCCAAAGAAGGAAAATGCCCCATTCGTGGAGGATGGAAAAGTATATGGAGACCACCTTAATGACCTTCCATCTAGATCAAAAAGTATTCTGACACTGTAAACTTTATGTCAATATGTGACGAAACTTTGTTAACTGCTTTCAAAACTTTCTGATGAAAATGCGAGGTTCAAATTTCCAGGCGCGTGTGGACCTGTTACCCTCCCAACCGAAAAAAAGTAGGTAATCTGTCACAGGGTAGAATCAGATCAAAATGTTCATTCGTGTTCATTGATGTATGGTTTTAAGATTCATTCTGAACTGCATGTTCATGATCACTGCTGTTTGATAACTGCTTATTTTTATCATCTATCTTAATTTTTCATTCATGAATAGTCATTTTGTATGTAAGCAATATAATATTGAAACCCTGTTCGTTTAACAGCGTTAGTTTCACTATATTCAGTCCCACTATGATTTGTTCTGAAAATATACCACTTAGCACCATTTATCGAGCATTCAAGCCCAAAAGTTTTAACATCATTTTGAGCTCTGCATCCCGACACAATTGAATTAATTCCATCTCTCTCACTCACTCCAAACTGAATAAAGTTCAATTCTTTAAAGAGGGCATAAGTACTATTACTATCAAAGTATAAATCGCTTCATCCATATCAGGAACCCGATGTCAGTGAGAAAAGAAATATACTTTTTATTCTATGAAGTTATCTCCCGTGTAAAGGGCTTCTCCAGATTCATCAAGCAAAAAATTGGAGAGTTCCTCTTAACATGTATATGTGATTCCTTGGGACAATGCTTGGGGATTAGCTAGAATTATCCAGCAAGCCTTTGCCTAAATCCCTGAAGGTCCCAAATGAAATCGTCCAAAAGTCTCAGACCCAACCCCCTTCAGCTTTTGACATGCGTAACAATTGCTTTACTTGTGTCGAATGAATGCTATTACTATCTCCGTTTCGCCAGCTTCTTCCTACTTTGACTTTTACCACTATTCATTGGGTCACTTTGACCCGGTGATATGATTAGCAAAACGATGCAAGAATTTGGTAATCTTTTCATGGTGTAGTAGAGTAAACTTTACAACTTTACTCTGCAACACCATGAAAATATTACCTAAAAACTGATTTAAATTGCTATCCAAATCACCGGGGTCAAAGTGACATGGTCACGGGTGGAAAAGTCAAAGTAGGAAGAAGCTGCCGAGACGAAGGTAGTACCATTTCTGGTTCACCACCAGAATCTAAAAACCAGCTGATTCATCTCCTTCCATAGTCTAAGAAAGTCCTTAAGAATGAGATAATGAAGGACTCTTGGGACTAATTTGAATGCCTTCACTAGCTTTACTTTCATCAAGATGAGTCAAAATAGCGTACAGATGTTCGAAATACAATAGGCCTTGTCTCAGCCCTTGAGAAGTTGTAAACTATTGCGAAGGGTTTCCAATTTTACATGAACGGATGGAGGAATAGTTTGAGCACCAACTCAAAACCTGGATTCATCGATGTGGTAAACGACATGCGAGCATGATCCCCCCAAAAGATCCTCGAGGACCCTTTTTTGAGAAATGTTAAATTTCCACAAACACTCATTTGGGGTTGACACTCACTGTCCCGTGTTACTACTTATTTGCTCTTACAAGTAAAGTAAGTAATAATTTCACAATGCCATTTACCGGCAAGATTGTGATAATTCCTTATCGCCAGTTGTCGCACATTGTTTCAATTGGGTAGATAATAGAGTTCGCCTGCTTTAGGTCGCTTGCTAAATTAATGTGCTCTATTGAAAGAAGGGGGTGGGAGAGGAGATCAACCTGCATTGTTTTGGCCATGTGGATTACTCAATTTGCTTTGTACCTTGATGTTGTAAAAGAGGATCTCAGAATATTTGGGAGAGAGAAATCAAGATTATTGATCAAAAATCAAGATTAGGATAATAAACGAGTACAAGATGTTTTTTTTTTTTTTTTTTTCCTGTGCTTGTAAGCTCTAACAGATTACTGTCTGTATGAGATACGAATGCACTGAACATAAAGATAAATGACAAAACTTGTAAATAAGAAACAATACACACAAGTATAACAAAAAAGCAGTATATTTATAAGAATCCTGTGCGTTTGTCTAGACATGTAGTGTGGCAATTAAGTGTCACACATCATTATGTAAGATGGGTTAATTGTTGTGAGCTTGAAGGATTAAATGCACAAAACAGCCTCACTCTTAGCATAATTTAAGTTCTGATTTCAAAGCTTGTATATAATTATAGTAATAGTAACTAATAGCTGGTGCTAGCTGCTTTGCTGCGACAGTGGCAGGCTGCCACATGCGCTCAGCCTCGTGGACTGTGAGCCAGCATCGATGTGAGATTTGTTACTGTCTGATGCTTACTTAAAAACAAAGCCCACGTTAGTGAGATTGGTTAGTTTAATTGTGGGACTAATTTTTATGTGGTATTGAATGAAACAGTGTCATTTATCCTATGGTGCAAAAGAGAAAGAAATATTAGTTCTCTTAATAAGAAAAGGCCTGAGAGCTGATGCTGCAGAACTTGCCTTCCACTGACAAAAAGAACAGCAAACAGATCTGAACGAGGAGCGATAAAAAGCTAGTTACCCAGGTGAGAGGTGAGGCTTACCTCCATTTTGGTAAGCTGCAGATGCCAAGTTCAGCGCCAGCAAGCAGAAGAATAGGAGCAAATTAACAAATAAGGAGAAGAGGATGAGAGGCAGAGAAAGCAAAGCTACCTCTCCATCAGGAGACTTCTTTTTCTTCTGTTTCCCAAGAACCTACATGACATTGCTGCCTAAGCCCATACTGAGTCGAGTAACGCCATCTGAGCTTGGCACCAAGCGTCACAACAGCCACCACAAAACACCAGTAACCAATGGCGGCGGCTGCAACCAAAGCAGCCCTCTAAAATGGTCTGAAACAACCACCTCGGATTTATCCGAACCATCATCCCCTAGAGTCACCTGTGGTGGGCAGATCAGGATGAGGGCAAAGGCCGTAGCATCAGGTTCACGCAAGAATTGGGAATCAGTCATGGAAGACATGGAAAAGCTTCACCAGAGGCAGCACAAGAGAAAAGCCTCTTGGACGGGATCTCTTGGGTTCAAGAATGATATAAAGCAGTTCTTGACCTGTTTAGGAAGGCTAAAGTTCGGGCCAGTCTCTAACAACACAAGCGCCATTAGAAGCATTACCTTAGAAGAAGAAAGTTGTGGAAGTGGTCCGAATGAATCTTCAGAAACCACGTTTTCCAAATGGTTTACGATTCTACAAGACGAGCAGCAGAAAGAAGTAGCATTGCGAATAGAAGAAGAGAAAGGAGATGTAGAAGTCCGTAGAGGTGGTCCACCACCCAATGCTGTGTCAGCCATGAGGTCTGGTTCTGTTACTGCAAAAAGCTTGCTTGAAGATATTCAAGAAGAAAAGGACGACAGTGAGAGGAAGCCAAAGGAGGAATGTGAAGAGAGTGTGAAGGAAGAAGACGGAGAAGCCAGAGACTCACTAGAAAAGAAAACAGAAGATTTGGTGCTGGAGGAAGCGAAGAGAAGTGAGAACTTGGAAATGGTGATGAGATACGACACTGAATACTACAAATTGTCGTCCGATATAGCTAAAGAGACTTGGGTTGTTGCTGATTCCTTCTCAAGGGATCGGAGTCGTAAGAGATGATCACAGAAGAGTGACTTGTAGCATTTGATGTTTCTCCGATATAGCTAAAATTTGTGCGGCACTGTCCTGAACCATATTCGAATGAATGCATTGACTTGTAATTGGTGTTGGTTTCATTAACTGACTCACTAGACCCAAACAATGTAAGATATCGAAAATTCAGATTCTTGCTGGCTATTTCCACTCTCATTCACCTTACTTTTGTGTGATGTGCAAGAACTCGAGTGGTAGAGAACATTACCCTATTTTTGCTCTTGGAGCATCTAAAGTCCACTCCTGCTACTTGCAATGAAAGAAGCTGCATTGCTGGAAACATAAACATCAATTCGACTCCATCGATGAGTAGATAATGATGGTGTCTAAAATTAACAGCAGACGGTACTCCAGCATAGTTGGTAGGTCTTTTTGCACTTTTAGTTACTTAGCGCAGCATTGTGGTGGCCGTTGCAAGAAATTTAATTTTTTTTGTTTATTCACTTTTTAACACAGAAAACTTACATGATCCCATTCCGAACAAAACATGAATCCCGAACCGTCCGCGTTTTTTTAGGCTCCGTAACACTTCCTAAGCCAGGCTTGGGCAAAATAGTAGAGCATGTCATTAGCAACATAACAAAAAAGGGCGGACAAACCCTAAGATGGAATAAACCCGCCAATATGCCTTGTGCATCGCGCTAATTTGATTCATGGAAATAAGAATCATTCAGACAATTATAAAACGACCTTAAAGGAAGTTGATTTTGTGTGTGCTTGTTTTGTTTTGTTTTGTTTTGTTTAAAAAAAATAATTCGTTTGTTTAATCAATTTGTACTTGCAGAGAAAGAAGCTTCACAGAAGAGTGACTTGAAGCTGCTATTAGGGCAGGCTGGAAGTGTTGACACCCCTGTCCAAGCCTAAGCCCAAGTTTTGTCAATGCTGCCCAATTTCAGTCCAGCCCAGCCCGAGTTAGGTGCATTCTGAGTCCGCCCGAGTCCAAATTCATACAAATCAGTTCAGACTGAATTTGGAGTAGCCGACTCAACTTAATAAATGAATTTAGTTACCACTTTAAGCTCAATCTATATTGCATCCTTAAATTAAATTAATAACTTAAATGTAAAAGAAGAATACCGAAATGACGCATATCAAAGTTTGTTATTTGAGCCTAAAAACTAATGACTATATACTGCTAGATTGAATTATAAAATTATCAATATGGGAGTATCAAATGATTTTTTTAATTACAAGAGAATAAGTAATATAAGGTGGGAAAGATAAATCAAGTTGTTCAAGAAAAAAATAAAGAAAGCATAGCTAATAATCAAAAGTAAAGTTGTAGATTCATGTAAATGTGGTGATTATACAAATCAGGCGATTCAGGCTAATCCGTCTTTTTTATGTCCAAATCCGTCTCTAACAATTCGGGTTAAAAGCTAATGTCCAAATCCGTCCAAATTAGTTAAAGAACATGCCCAAGCCCAAGCCATATTTTAGCCCGGGCTGAGCTGGGGTTAGTCGGTTCACCCCGTACAATTACACCCCTAGTGACTAATACTCACCGACAAAGGAATAATTAGGAAACAAAACATTGAAGACTATACTTAACACGAGTTGACCAAGTTATTCTTAATATGAATCAGACTAGGACAAAAAAAAGGACCCTTATAAATACACACAACCTCTGGTTCAACAAGAGGTCATCAACGACATCCACCCATAATTAATTCACCTCTCTCGTTACAGAGCAATTCTTAGGTTTTCGGAACTTGCTTTGTTAATTATCAAATCACATGGCTTGGGTTAAAAGCAAGGCGCTTGGTGATGGGTGCCAAGGCGAGGTAACCCTAGCAACCCGCCATGGCTTTGCACCCTTAGCCGTCAAATCGGCTCCCTTCTGGGACTCTGAACTGCTTGAGCTAGAGGGGAAAGTACTCTATCAACTCAAGGATTGCTCCCACATCATAACATGTTACGGCGAAGACATGAGCATGGAGAAAGGAAAAAAGACGTATAATCTACTACTGGAGTTTGCGCCGGGAGGAACCCTACATGACCTGATCCACAGATCAGGCGGTAAACTGCCAGAGCACCAAGTCAGTGAGTATACACAAATGATTCTTAGTGGTTTGGCTTGCATGCATGACCGAAACTACGTGCACTGCGACATCAAGCCAAAGAACATCCTCGTTTTTCCCTCTGACGACGGTAAAAGCAACAAGCTGAAGATAGCTGACTTGGGGATTGCGAAGCCCAGAGATGATGATGATACGGTTTACCAAGTCGAGGAGAAGATGGACAGGTACAAGGGTACGCCGCAGTATACGTCACCCGAGTCAGTCACTATCGGCATGAACGAACCTCCAAAGGACATATGGGCGTTGGGATGCACCGTTTTAGAGATGCTCACGGGAAAGATGCCGTGGAGAATGAGGGACAGGGAAGATATAATATACGAGTTAGGGCTTGGGACGGAGCTGCCCGAAATTCCAGAGGACGTCTCTGAAGCGGGGAAGGACTTTTTAAGATTGTGCTTTGAAAGAGATCACAGAAGAAGGCCCACAGCTAACATGCTGTTGAACCATTCATTTGTTCGGAGCGGAGAAGTTGAAGAGATCAGTAGCAGCAGTGGCGGTGTTGTGCCTCGACTGTGGGTTTGCGTGAAAGGCATGTTCGAGCCTGGAGAAGGAGAAGTTAGGCCTCAGCTAGCAGCATCTTTGAGCAATTTGGTTCGCCGTTCTTATGCGCAAGTTTTGCTCAACAGATCAGTTGCGCCCCCTCGAGCCCAGTTATGTTGTTAGTTTAGATATAGAGACATGTCATTGATTAAATCGAGATACGTCTACTGAAATATGTAATCAACTGTTTCTTATAAAATGTTTAATTGTCTATGACATGTTCCTACTAGTTTCTTCAGATTCCAATGTGTATTCTCGAGTTTATTGAAGTTTACAGAGTTACAGAGAGTGCAATTCTTAAACTGTTTGAGGAGGATCAAGTTAGGCTGATCTTTATTCAGTTACCAGTTATTAGTCCTAGTATTACATTTGTTAAGTTGCCCTACATACATGGCACGATCCGAGTTAGTTTGTGTTGGTTGTTTGGACTTGTTGCTTATTAAAGCTTGCTGAATAATGAGACCAAACACCAGACCGAACTGTTAGAAATTGTGTGTAGCACCCAGTTGGATGCTATGTACTACACAAACTCGAAGGAAGTTGCCTGCAGTAAGCTAGAAGTTTGTCTATAAATAAAGACAACTTCAATAATATACAGAAGAATAAATCACTTTATTCTAAGATCTAGGAACCCTAGTCTCTCTCTAACTTTAACAGAAAGGTGGAACGTGGTGTGAACCACATTGTTTGTCCTAAAGATTCACACTAGACTGCTGGGATCAAGAGGAACGTGAGGGCAAGCAACACAACAATTTTCATCCGCTCCAAATCTTTAGGAAAATAGATAAACGCGAGAAACTTCCGCTTTAATTCCGCTTTTAGATCCGCTTTAATAAACGCGAGAGCCCTGAGCTTGTTCTTCATGGCTTGTAACCCGAACTCGAATCAGTACTGTAAAATACGTTTTTTAAGTTTTAAGATTCAGTAGGAGAATCTTATACCACTGTGTAGACAATTTCACGAGGATTCCAGAAATATATAGTTTTACTTTTTTGGAAAACCGTAGTGAAAGGTATTGTCGTTTTAAGATTCAGAACTGTATTAATCTGAACTGGTTAGATCTAATTGTTCAATCGAACTTTTTCAAAGATGTTAGAATAGGATTTTGAACATATAATCAGGATCAGAACGACGAGACGAGTCCAACGATATGAAAGTCATAAAAAATGGAGCACGGGAAGGCGACGCGTGAGGCTCACGCTCCACCGACGACGCCCCATGCGCATGCTAATGTGGCAGCCACATGGCAGCTGATGCGGGAAGCCTAGTCACCATAGGTGCCGACGTGGCATGCCATGTGTTGATGACTGAACTGCCACGTGGCGTCAGAGTCAACACATGCTGACGTGGCACCCGGTCCGCGGACGGAGCGTGAGAGAGGCGGACGCACCCAAGCGCGGCGGCGCGTGCGGCTTCCTCCGGCCACTCTTTTTTGTCCGATTTTTTTCCCAATGTTTTGTGATATTTTTCGTAATTTTTGGAAAAACTGAAAAATTTAATAATTACCAGTTTAATTAGTGTTTAGCACACTTCTCGAGGCAATTAGGCGACGTTAAACACACGTTTTTTAGTCCAAAATTTTCCTGAAGACTGTGACTATTTTTCCCTACTGTCTACCATAGGTGGTGAGACTATAGAAGGTCTATAGCATCATTTAATTATTTTGAGTAATTAGATTATTGTTTATTAATTTTTAGTAATTAGCTTTAATTCTGGAAATTTTCCTAAAATTACAGAATGTTTATTATTCTGTTTACATATTATTGTGGGTTGAATGGATATGTTTGGTGCATATATGTGGTTTTGATGTGTTTGTTTAAATTATGGCTTGGTTTTGATTTAATAATTTTGTATGTTTTATTATGTAATTAAAATACGGCATACTTGTCGTGTCTCTCTACACTATATTTCTCTTCTCAACCACTCGCCTCTAGAGTGGTTTCTCTTATTAAAGAAACAAGATAGTTAGTGAAGATTGAAGAAAGAAGCTTCAAAAGAGATGTCCAAACCGAGAAGCCAAGAGCATGGTGCATGGAGAAATGAACTGAATTCAAAGACTTCAAGACGGATGTTCTCAAGAGGCGAGGATGCATGGAGTTGGATTCAAGATTTTCACAAGATGTATTCTGATTGATGAGAATGCACACCTTTGGGGCCACATCGATGCATATTTTGTTTATGCTTATGCTTGTTTTCTATTTTAACTTCTTGTGATTGGATATATCTTTGTATCATCGTATAACCTCGCATGTTAAAGAACTATAAAAAAAGAGCTCACATTAGTAGACATAATTAAGCTTAATGGGAATCATAAGTGACGAGATTTGATTTCTAGAATTGCTACTTGGTTTTGGTGGAGTCCTTATGTGACACTATTAAGTTTTAATCGTTGTCCCATGTTCTTGATCTAAGTGAATGCTATTATTTATTTCCTAAGCAATGTCCCAATCAATTGTGTCTAAATTGAAACAGTAAGGTCTAAATGGTAACAACAACAACAACGTGACGTATCCTCGTACTATGTACCATCCGTTGGACATAGGTTGTCGAACCACATACAAATGGTCGAACTTGTGATGATTAGTTGTCACAGAAGTACGTAGACATTATCTTAAGGCTCACCAATAGTGGGATGCAGTGACATGATAGTGTCATAAAGCGTGTTATGTCAGATTGAGGAAATGACCTCATCGGCAAGTTCAAGACCACCTTGAAATTCAAGGATTGTAGGAATTGATCAAAGAAGAATCTTGAATCCACCTTAGCCATTTGCGTTCATTGATTGTGAGTGATAACTCGCAGATCCCACCTTAACTACGAGTGGTGACTCATATCATTATAGTGAGAAATTGACGATAACGTCAGAGGGCCATGCCATTTATGATCAGAGAGTTAGAGGTTGCCAAGCATAAGTTATTCGATTAGCAACAAATGTAGTTGTTGCGATCTCTGCCACGTTTCATGGAGTTCCATGAAGACGTATATGGCACACTTTGTGAGTGTCAAGATGTTTTGATGAGATTAAACATCACTTAGTACTAGAAATCTAAGCAACCAGAGACTGCTAAGAATACTAGCCCATCCTACTTTTGAAGTCTAAGCGATTAGATATTGCTAAGGTTGTAAGTGAAGTATCAACGAAAAATATAGACCCTAGCCCGATATTAAGAACGTGAGGCAAAGTGTAAGAGCAAGGATAAGGGCATCTAGGGGCAATATCGGTCCAAGAACAATAGCCCAACACTGCCAAACGCAAAGGGGGCAAAAGATTTTCCCTAGGACTAGAGATAAGGCCACATTTGGCACTAGTTTCAGTTATGGGGATTCGTTCACGGATCCAAAGGATTATCTTTGAAAGGATAGCCGCCAAAGTTTGGTATAAACACCCTAGCCACCATAAAATCAGACGGTTGCTTCTCTCCTCAATCCTGAACCGATGCGTCTCTCTCAATAAGAAGAGAGCATGCCTACCCAAACTAATGTTCCGCAGCTGTATGCAAAACCCGAATCGCCAAATTGTTGCTCCAACTACCACGCGTTTCTGCAACAAATATTCCTGATGTGGGTGCACTTCCAGAAACAGAAACAAAATTCTCAACTCAGAATCAAACTCGAATACATTCACTGGGAAACATGACCGAATGTATTCCTGATGTGCCCAATTTGCGCCAGAAATGTGTACCACGACAAGCTCCAGATGTGATTACTTACCAAACCCAATGTACCTAATCACAAGTGTCCAAATAGATTTTCTGTGCCTAATATGCTCGGTATGCCTTAGATGCGCCTGATGCTCGTTGGTAACAGATTTCGCCAGATACAAGCTCAATTGCGTGTCATGGTACACGCCCCAAGTCCAGTTGCATGCCATAACCAAACCTCGTGCAGAATGCGTTCCCAAACCACTAGATGCTCCATGATGTTGCTCCAACTCCAACGAGTTTCTACAACGCATGATCCAGAACCAGATTCAATTCACACGCTAGATGCTGCACGCCGTGAGCTGGATTGCGCGTGAGAGCCAATTTCTAGAACGCTGGATGAAAGTGGAAGATGACGTAGGTAAACCTATACTATACTAGGAAAAAAAATTTGAAAATGATAGGGAAGAAGAAAAGGGAAAGACCGGAGGTGACCGGGATTCCGAGACCGAGGAAGGAGACGGATGTATGGTGGAAGGTGGACCAAACAAGTCTGATGAAGTCATGGGAGATTCGTGGTGAAAAGAAGAAGCTTGAAACTGAAAGGGGAGTTCAACAAAATTGACATGACATGAAATACAGAGGAGATGAGAGGTGATGTCTAGAAAAAGGTACGTAGTTTGGGTTAATGATTAGCCAGGAAATAGACACGGCAGTGACCGATCATCCAGTTTGTTGGAGATATAAGGGCACTTCCATGGATAATATGTACAACTAAAAACTCAAAACTTTGAGTAATTGGGAGTCTGGTTAAACATCATGGATGAGGACTTGCTTGAGAGACTGTTAATAAGATAGATCCTTGTGGAGAAGGCATACAATCAATAGGATATTGGGACAAATGCATGGTGTAAAAGATTTAGACCTATCTCAACAATAAGCCATGTCGACACTCAAAATAGCCATTATGTTATGGTGTGAGGGGGTGTAGTAAGATAAGAAAATGCCATGAGAAAAAAGAAACAAGCGAAGAGCTAAATACTCACCCACATTGTCAGAGTATAGGGCTTTGATTGGAAGGGAAATTGATTTTTTGAAAAGAGCCCGAAAGAAAAATAAATTTCATGAACTTAAGACTTTTGTTTCAGGAACAAAATCGAGACATGGCAAGGGAAGTAATCAACGCAAATTACATAATACTGTTGGAATAGATGCCCTAGAGGCAATCTAGTTTAGTATGAATTTATTTGTGGCTAGAAATTCATTTATTATTTATTGGATATTTAATATAATGAAGTCCTTAGATTTACAGTTGTGTTGTTTATCTTAAATATCCCTAGTCCAGTATAATGATTAATGGGACAATCATCTATAGACTAGTATGGGGTTGGATTGATATGGAGATATCATGATCCAACACATAGGTGTGCATTAGGGGTAATGACGCACTGGATTGACCCATCTCCGAGAAGGCTACATACACGTTATGTCTAGTCACAAGCGCTTCTCGCGGTGCAATGGTATTGTCATCCTTAGACTTGAAGTCACTAGATATTTTTGTTGTGGATTATTGTGATTTTGGTAGCGTTAAACGCTACACCGTAACTAGGTAGTTATAAAGGCGTGTACTGCATACAATAAGAAGCAAGCTTAGAGATCGTAGTGGACGTAGATAGAATTTTTCCCTCCCACATAACGGGAGCAAATATCCTAGGCCACTCGAGGGATAGTGCTTATAGAATGTCTGGCCAGACTTAAATAAATCGATATGGGATATTGATGTTAATTGCACGAATAAGGCTATTCTCATTGATCGAGAAACTGTGGATTGGATATACGAGTGTGACTTGTATGTATCGTGTCCAATCCGAATATAGAGACAAAGGTATGAGACAATTACTTGTACAAAGGTTGTCAAGATGACTATTCTATTAGTTGGCTAGAATGGATGTTTTGCTAGAAACCGCTCCATATTAGCAAATAGTTGCTACCAACTAGATAGAACCTATGGAGTCACACGCTATATAGAGTTGAACTAGATCTGGGAATTAATTAATTGGATTAATTAATTAGAAGGATCACTTTCCAAAACCTTGCAAACTTAGTAGGGACTAATTTGCAAGGAAGGGACTAAATTGAATTCTAGTAGGACTAGAATAAGTCCTTTAGGTAGTTGGCAAGGAGTTGTTGGACTATATAAAGGACCTTCCTTCCTTTCTTCCCACACTTATGCTCATAATTGATCATAACTTGAGTGGGAGAGAACAAAAAGGAGAGAGCAAGAAAGCTAGAGGAGCCGCCGCCCCCTAGCCCGCCGCCCGTCCCCGTCGGCCCCAAAGGAGGCCGAAACCTCCTTTGGTTCGTCTCGTTTTGCGTGATTCTTCTTCCTATTCCTCTTCCTCTTTCCGGGCTAGCACCAAGGAGTGGGAGATCTAGAAATCAACTCTAGGCGTGGATCAACTATAGAGAACGTGACACAATTCGCGTTTGAAGTCATCAAAGGAGAACCCTAAGGTGTGTTATTGATTTCTTCCTTTACCATCGTTATGTCTCTTGACATGTGATCCTTGGAAGGTTTTGCATGGTTAATTATTGATTCCGTTGCGCATCCATGAATCAAAACCCTACAGTGGTATCAGAGCCACAGGTCGTAGAGCATAAACGTGGTTTATGTGTTACTTTTTCGATAGTTTTACACCTTAAATTGATTGTTTATCGCGCAAAACAAGACAAATCAAGCATGTGATGCAATTTGTCAATAATCTATCATAACAAGATCTAATTTTTGCATTGGATGCATGAATTTGCGAGTTTGAGAAATTTTAGGATCTTAGATCTAGGGTTTGGGCATCCTTGGGAAGAAGGATTCTTCCAAAACAAGGAAACAACGAAACTTGGGCACCAAGCAAGGGAGTTGTTTTTGGAAACAACTCCCTATAGAGGTTCGGCCCCCTAAGGGGACCGCCCCTCTTGCTTGCGCCCAAGTCTTGGCCGCCCTAGGGGCCGGGCGGCCCTAGCCTGCGGCCTAGCCTCGTGGGCTAGGGGCCGGGCCGGCCCTAGGGCCTTGCGGATAACCTTTTTTGGGCCCGGGCAATCGGATTGTTGGGCCCATGGACCGTTTTAACCCTAGAGATCCCAAAATCAATTAAAATTGACCAAGCGCGTTAAAATTGGATTTTAACTGTTTATATGCAAATCGCATGGTGATTGGATATGGCCTTCGGATGTGGTTTGATGTGGATGTTTATTTTTGTGGTTTGGTTTACGGCCTGCGAGCTGATCAATTAATTGTAAAAATTAATTAGGGTTTTATGGCCTGCGTGCCATTTTTTTCTCAACTTGTGAGATGTATTTTATTTAGTATAGAAGTTAGCTAGTTCTAGATAAAGTAGATTGTTAGCCAAGTTTGAAGAAAAGAAGCCTAAAGCCAAAAGGAGCCACAAAAAGATGGAGCATGGAGCATTCCACATGACTATGAAGGATGGACTAAAAGATCAAGACGCATGGAGATGTGTTTGCTTTTAGGGTTCATAGATAATTCCATCGGCTTGGAATTATCTTAGTCTAGAAAAGGCCATATCCACATCACGTTTAATTTTTTGTTTTGTGGTTGTTTACTTTATTGTCTTATTATTTTGTGGTTGGTGTATGGATGATGCATGCAATTAGGATAATAAGATAATTAGAGAACCCGGATCTATTATTTGGAGTTGTGCCCAAACTCAAATAGATAGATTAGTTGATATTGATCAACAAAAACAATTAAAAGTTGAATTTAAAATCCCTCAAAATTCAATATTGTGTTCTTTCCTTCTCGTTATTTAAACACTCATGATCATCATTATTTATCAAGTTCGTGCGTGCCAAAGCATGGCAACTTGGTTCATAATGATGGAATGCGATGACACAAGCTAGTAATGTGCAATTGTTTAAATAAGAGGTTGAACACAGCTAGGCAATTAATGTGATTAAGAAACCTAGAGGCAATCAATTGGGATTATCCATATGGATGGATAAATAAGGAGTTATTTTCCCAATTGAACCAAGAGTTGCATAAGGGATGCAATTGGAATTGTTCCTACCTAAAGTAGTCAAATTATGGGTGACTTGCCAAAGCAAGCTCATAAGGAGATGAAACATGCATCTTGGCCCACTAGAAAATAAAAGGATATTTTCCGCATTAATATCTTGAGGGTTATTAATCCGTAGAAAAATAGTGGGAGCTATATTTGATAAACTAGCCATTATTGAATATAGTCAAAAATTCACAAATACTAAAACTTGCGTATTTTCCTTTTGTAGAATTCCAAATGGAAAACAACTCATCGAGTTCACAACATTCCCTACGATCTGTCCTTGAGAAGGACAAGCTCTCTGGAACCAACTTTCTTGATTGGTACAGGAACTTGAGAATTGTTCTCAAGCAAGAGAAGAAACTGTACGCAATAGAGGAGCATGTTCCAGAAGGTCCAGAGAACCAAACACCTGCTGCCCTAAAGGCGTATCAAAAGCGTGCTGATGACGCTAATGATGGGGCCTGCCTTATGCTATGCACCATGACTTCTGAGCTTCAGAAGCAACACGATAACATGAATGTTGTCGATATGATCGAGCATCTGAAGCAGCTCTTCCAAGAGCAGGCAAGGGTAGAGAGGTATGAGGTCTCTAAGGCACTGTTAAAGTGTCATCTGGTAGAAGGCAACCCGGTGGGACCCCATGTACTCCGTATGATCGGGTACTTGGAGAATCTCGCCCGACTGGGGTTCCCGGTTGGCCAAGAGTTGGCAACCGACCTCGTGTTGCAATCGTTGCCCGAGAGTTATGGACAGTTCATCATGAACTATAACATGAATGAGATCGTGAAACCACTGCCAGATTTACTCAATATGTTGAGGACAGTTGAACAGAGCATCAACAAGGGTAAGGGCAAGGCCATTATGATGGTGCAAAAAGGAAAGGGAAAAAAGGTTTGCCTCATCCTCCAAGGGCAAAGGCAAGTCAGTTGCCAAGTCCAAGGAACCTGCCCTTAAGCATGTTGGTGGCATAGCCCAATGTGTGACTAAAGGTGAGTGTCACTACTGCAGTCAGCCTGGACACTAGAGGAGGAACTGCCCAAAATATCTGGATCACAAGAGGCTTGGAATAGTGATTCCACCACCACCAGGTATTTTTGTTGTAGATGTCAATTTAACTGTCTCTACATCATGGGTATTAGATACTGGATGTGGATCTCACATTTGTCGAAATGTGCAGGATCTAAGGAGAAGTAAAAGATTTGCTAAAGGGGAGGTAGATCTGCGCGTTGGGAATGGAGCAAAAGTTGCTGCGTTGGCCATAGGCGTGTGCGAGCTATCTCTGCCTTCAGGATTAGTTTTAGAATTAAATAATTGCTATTTTGTGCCTGCTATGAGCAGAAACATTATTTCTATTTCTTGTTTGGACAAGGATGGTTTTATTATTTCAATAAAGAACAATTGTTGTTCCTTTTATTTAAATAATATTCACTATTTTAGTGCGCAATTATTTAATGGACTGTGTGTCCTTGATCTAAGCAATCCTGTCTACAACGTTAATACCAAGCGGATTAAAATAAATGATTTAAATACTGCTTATTTATGGCACTGTCGTTTAGGCCACATAAACGAGAAACGTGTATCTAGACTCCATAAGGATGGATTACTAGACTCATTTGATTTTGAATCGTATGAGACATGTGAGGCTTGTTTATTGGGAAAAATGACAAAGTCCCCTTTCAATAAGAAAGGTGAGAGGACTAGTGAGCAATTGGCACTTATACATACTGATGTGTGTGGGCCATTTGCCACGCCTGCCAAGGGTGGTTATGTCTACTTCATTACATTTACTGATGACTACAGTAGATATGGATTTGTGTACCTTATGAGGGCAAAATCCGAATCCTTTGAAGTGTTCAAAGAATTCAACGAGAAGCAACTTGGCAAAAGTATCAAGGCTTTACGATCGGATCGTGGAGGAGAATACTTAAGTCAAGAGTTTGACGACTATCTTAGAGAGTGTGGGATCGTATCCCAACTCACTCCACCCGGAACGCCACAATGGAATGGCGTGTCTGAGAGGAGGAATCGAACCCTATTGGATATGGTTCGATCTATGATGTGTCAAACTGATCTTCCCTTATCATTTTGGGGCCACGCTCTATTGAGTGCAGCTTTCACCATTAACCGTGTTCCATCTAAATCAGTCATGAAGACACCATATGAGATGTGGAGTGGGAGGCGTCCCACACTGTCGTTCATGAGGATTTGGGGCTGCGATGTCTATGTAAAATGTTTACAATCAGACAAGCTAGGGCCGAAATCGGATAAGTGTAAATTTGTGGGGTACCCTAAGGAAACTAAGGGTTACTACTTCTACAATCCAACCGAGAACAAAGTGTTTTGTTGCTCGGACCGGCGTGTTTCTAGAAAGAGAGTTTGTCTCTAAAGAAGCAAGTGGGAGGACTGTAGAACTTGAAGAGGTTCAAGAACCACAGATCACTGAACCGATTATGGAACATGAACAGGAACCACAAGCGGTTGTGGAGCAACCTGTTCAGGTAACACAAGAGCTTCGTAGATCTAGTAGAGTGCGCCAGGAACCCGAGAGGTATGGACTTCTCGTGACCGATTCCGGTGACACGATGCTCATAGATGATGAGCCTACTACCTATGAAGAGGCCATGAAGGGCCCAGACTCTCAGAAGTGGCTAGAAGCCATGAGATCCAAGATGGAATCCATGTATACCAACAAAGTATGGACTTTGGTGGAACCACCCGAAGGGGCGCGGCCCATAGGGTGCAAGTGGGTCTTCAAGAAGAAGATCGACATGGATGGTAATGTGATTACCTATAAGGGCCGATTGGTGGCTAAAGGACTCAGACATATTCATGGTATTGACTATGATGAAACCTTTTCACCAGTTGCTGTGACGAAATCCATCCGAATCCTACTTGCGATTGCAGCATACCATGACTATGAGATTCGGCAGATGGATGTCAAAACAGCATTCCTTTATGGGAATCTCCTCGAGGACGTGTATATGATACAGTTGGAGGGTTTTGAGGATCCAAAGCAAGCCAACAAAGTCTGTAAACTGCAACGATGCATTTATGGATTGAAGTAAGCTTCTACGATTTGGAATCGACGTTTTGATAAAGTAGTCAAAGAGTTTGGCTTCATCAGGAACGAAGATGAGTCTTGTGTCTAAAAGAAGGTTAGTGGGAGCTCTGTAGCTTTTCTGGTCTTGTATGTGGATGACATACTACTCATTGGAAACGACGTTCCCATACTACAATCTGTTAAAGATTGGCTAGGGAAGTGTTTCTCAATGAAGGACTTAGGGGAAGCAGCCTATATACTCGGTATAAAGATCTATAGAGATAGATCTAAGAGGCTGCTAGGCCTAAGTCAAAGTACATATATTGACAAGGTGTTGAAACGGTTCAACATGCAAGATTCCAAGAAGGGATTCTTGCCCATGTCACATGGGATCACTCTTTCGAAGAGTGGTTGTCCTTCCAATGAGATTGAGAAGGAACGCATGAGTAGAATTCCCTATGCCTCGGCCATAGGATCTATGATGTACGCCATGTTATGTACTAGACCAGATGTGTCATATGCCTTGAGTATGACAAGCAGATACCAATCCAATCCTGGTGAGAGTCACTGGATTATAGTCAAGAACATCCTAAAGTACTTGAGAAGAACTAGGGATGCTTTCTTGATATTTGGCGGTGAGGAAGATTTGCGTGTAAGGGGTTACACTGATGCAAGCTTCCAAACCGACATAGATGACTTTAGATCACAGTCGGGATATGTGTTTTGCCTGAAAGAAGCAGCGGTGAGATGGAAGAGTTCCAAGCAAGAGACGGTGGCTGATTCTACAACAGAGGCTGAGTACATTGCTGCAAATGGCGCAACAAAGGAAGCTGTTTGGATCAGAAAGTTTATTTCTGAACTTGGTGTGGTTCCTAGCGTTGCGGATCCAGTTGAGTTGTACTGTGACAACACTGGGGCGATCGCGCAATCGAAGGAACCCAGATCACACCAAAAATCCAAGCACGTGCTCAGGAAGTTTCATCTGATTCGAGATATTATCGATAGAGGAGACATTCGGATATGCAAGATTCCTACAGATAAGAATCTGTCAGACCCGCTTACAAAGCCGCTCACGCAGTGGAAGCATGAAGGGCACACTAGGAGTATGGGCATACGAGATGCGCCAGATTGGCTCTAGTGCAAGTGGGAGACTGTTGGAATAGATGCCCTAGAGGCAATCTAGTTTAGTATGAATTTATTTGTGGCTAGAAATTCATTTATTATTTATTGGATATTTAATATAATGAAGTCCTTAGATTTACAATTGTGTTGTTTATCTTAAATATCCCTAGTCCAGTATAATGATTAATGGGACAATCATCTATAGACTAGTATGGGGTTGGATTGATATGGAGATATCATGATCCAACACATAGGTGTGCATTAGGGGTAATGACGCACTGGATTGACCCGTCTCCGAGAAGGCTACATACACGTTATGTTAAGTCACAAGCGCTTCTCGCGGTGCAATGGTATTGTCATCCTTAGACTTGAAGTTACTAGATATTCTAGTTGTGGATTATTGTGATTTTGGTAGCGTTAAACGCTACACCGTAAATGGGTAGTTATAAAGGCGTGTACTGGATACAATAAGAAACAAGCTTAGAGATCGTAGTGGACGTAGATAGAATTTTTCCCTCCCACATAACGGGAGCAAATATCCTAGGCCACTCGAGGGATAGTGCTTATAGAATGTCTGGCCAGACTCAAATAAATCAATATGCGATATTGATGTTATTTGCAAGAATAAGGCTATTCCCATGGATCGAGAAACTGTGGATTGGATATACGAGTGTGACTTGTATGTTATGTGTCCAATCCGGATATAGAGACAAAGGGATGAGACAATTACTTGTAAAAAGGTTGTCAAGATGACTATTCTATTAGTTGGCTAGAATGGATGTTTTGCTAGAAACCGCTCCATATTAGCAAATAGTTGATACCAACTAGATAGAAGCTATGGGGTCACACGCTATATAGAGTTGAACTAGGTTTGGGAATTAATTAATTGGATTAATTAATTAGAAGGATCACTTTGCAAAACCTTGCACACTTAGTAGGGACTAATTTTCAAGGAAGGGACTACATTGAATTCTAGTAGGACTAGAATAAGTCCTTTAGGTAGTTGGCAAGGAGTTGTTGGACTATATAAAGGACCTTCCTTCCTTCCTTCCCACACTTATGCTCATAATTGATCATAACTTGAGTGGGAGAGAACAAAAAGGAGAGAGCAAGCAAGCTAGAGGAGCCGCCGCCCCCTAGCCCGTCGCCCGTCCTCGTCGGCCCCAAAGGAGGCCGAAACCTCCTTTGGTTCGTCTCGTTTTGCGTGATTCTTCTTCCTCTTCCTCTTTCTGGGCTAGCACCAAGGAGTGGGAGATCTAGAAATCAACTCTAGGCGTGGATCAACTATAGAGAACGTGAAACAATTCGCGTTTGAAGTCATTAAAGGAGAACCCTAAGGTGTGCTATTGATTTCTTCCTTTACCATCGTTACGTCATTTGACTTGTGATCCTTGGAGGGTTTTACATGGTTAATTATTGATTCCGTTGCGCATCCATGAATCAAAACCCTACTAATACTTCATTCCATCACGAGAAAAGATAGGGGAGGTCAAGACATCAAAAAGTACGAGTTCCAGTGATAGAGAAGATGACGCGATTTCTTAACGCGTATGCGCAAGTGCACGATCAAGTAATATAGGGGTGGTATTTCAACCCTGAGTTATCGATCCCACGAGGACATACTTTAGATTATCTAATTAGTTCTTAATTTAGAATACGGTGCAGGAGGAAAGAGTTTATTGATTTAAAACTTGAAATAACAACTAATATAGTATTATTTTATTTTTTTATATTTAATAAAAGATATGGAGAAACTAGGCGATCTCTAGATCACCTAGGGCTGTAGACGATTTCCGGTTCAGCTATGTAACACGTCAATCCTATTCTAGTTCAGCTGGGTAATAAACTATGACAATATCTTGTCGGTCTCATGTCATTTTACGTCTCGGTTAACTACAATCTCCTCTCGATCTCATGTTGTCTACTGGTCCGTTCTAGCAATTCATTTACTGATACGATAACGGGTCCTGTCGGCCCACCGTTTCACGGAACAGCTAAATAATCCTACTGAATCTACCCACACTAGGCCAATCCTAACACTTCTTCTTTTCGGTCTCGCTGATTCGGGATTGTGTTCAAGTTCTCTTCACAATTAGGTTGAGTCACTATCGTGCACTCATCTAATTAGCTAGCACGTCCGGGTAGCAACTCCATTCATACTAAAGATTAAGTATAGAACAAGAACGTGTAACTAGAACGAATATTAACTTTAAGCAATGAATTGACTCACAAAATAAACCCTAGTTTCATTGAATATCAAATCATATCCTAATCGTGTCAATAGACTAATATCAACAAAAAGTTCAAGAAACTAACATTCAGTTGAAGAATCCAAACGCATGAAACAAACTCTGAAATCCGGAAAATAACCGTCTACATAAACCCTAGGCTCTCATAGAGACGCCTAGCAAAAATTCTAGCTAATAAAGATCAATCAAACAAGGTGAAATAGTTTCTCCATACGAGATTTGAAAGAAGAAGATGAAACCTAGAGATTCAATGGAGGAGGAGTCCTCCTCTTGACCGTCCGTCCCTTGCTTCTTCCCCCGTTGGTAGAGTTCTTCTCCAATGAATCTCTCCTATCATTGACTAATTGTAGTTGTAGGGTATTAATTATTTCCAAATTAGGTTTTGGAAATAAAACAGCCCAAAACTACGTAGTTTAGATCAAGTAGGAGAAGCAACCGTGCCTCTCTTTCTTTCCCTTCGTCCGTGTAGCTTTTACTTCAGCAGATCGCACGATCTCCTTAAAGCTGATCGTGCGATCTGCTTCTCCTTTGCCTCAGATCGCACGAAATATTTCTAAGGACCAAGTCTGATCGCACGATCTACAATATTAAGTCGTGCGACCTGATTAACTGATGTCACGATCATACACTAAGAACGTGATAACAGTGAGTTTGCTCAATTTTCTTTTCTGAATTTTTTCTAAGTCTTGCTCCAGATCGCACGACCTCAGTTTTGCTGATCGTGTGATCTGCTAAACTTGTCTTCTTTCTTCTGCGCCTACTTCATCTCTTGTCCTTTCTTGACCAATCCCGAGCTTTGTCTCAATTTCCGAAGTTCGTTTCTCCTCTTCGTTCAGTCTCCGAGTTACGTTTCCTGTCAAAACAACACGAAACACACCCGTGGGATCAAACGTGACAAAATAGCATAAAATAATGCGAGGAACGCCCGGATTTACAATTTATCGGTTAAATCTCAAGTTATCAAATCTCCTCAAGTTCATAGTGTATTTCTAATATAATATACCCGAAATTCACACAAAACAGTACACAAACGTAGAAGAAATATAACTCTAATACGGAGTTATCAGAAGACTTAAGAATGGAATTAGAAAAAGCTACTTTGTGACTCTTCATGCACTGACACACATTACAAGATTGGTAACTAGAGATATAATAATTGGAAGAGAAAATTTTTAGACAATGTGTTGACTGATTGGGCGAGCAGGATGGACAAGGCGATGATACCCATCTAAAATAGATGGACTGGATTAAGAGATAAGTGACAGGGGGGAGACAGATGAGGAATATGGACAGTCATAGACTCCTTTTTTAACAAGTCCAATCGAACACACGCCCCCACAGTTCGGTCATTTAAGACAAAACCAGAAGAGAAGAATTCAGCGATAAGGTCGTTAGAAGAACATAGTTTAGAGTCAGAGATTGTGTTTATTTAAATGGAGGGAACACAAAGGACATTAGATAATAAAAATGAACGAGATCAAACCAGTATGAGTAATTGGTAGAGTTGTGCCATCACCAATCATAACATCATTGGATTGATGATATGGCTAATTCAAGGGGAGATTATCCATATATGATGTAATGTGATGAGTGGACTCAGTGTCAAGAAGCTATGTCGGCAGAGTTGCCGATGAAATAGTATTTGTAGTGGAAACATGTGCTAGTTGAGCCCATTGTGGTGATTTCTGATAGCTAGGGGTGAAGGGTGCAAACAAGGTGTTTTCGGGCGAGATCCATAGTTCCTGGACTGCTACAACATTAATCCAAAGTCAGTATAACCACAAATGCAGTGACCCTAAACCCCACATCACAGGAAAAAAGGCCAAGAAAATATCGAGATGCAGGGCGGGAAAAATTCTACTGGACACGCTGTAATACCCCGTATTTTCGCTAAGGGTTATTTAATAATTTCAGTAAAACAAATACTTGAGTTTCAAAAAAAAAAGAAAATATTAATAATAATACTATTTCAAATTTTCTCTTGACTTGTTTTCTTTAGTTTTCTGAAAGTGCAATTTGACATTTATAGACATAATAGTTTATTTGGAGTTATTTGATAATTTTACTTTGATGTCAAACTTATCTTTTTATGTGCTAGATGGTAACTGGAAATTTTATTTTAATCCCTCTTGTTTGTGTAATCGTGTAATTACAATCAATTTCTAATATCTTGCATCTCAATCCTCATTTCTTTGATATTTCAATTTCTACCCCAACTAACTAGTTGGGAGATTTATAATTTCTCTCCAAGATCCTTCCCACTAACTTGGTCAACTCAAACTATCATATGGTTTCCTCATGATCATGATATTCAATATATACATATCCCCATCATTTATTTTTCCGTCTCCATCAACCCCATCACTCTTTATCCATTTCTCTCAACTTTTCACATGCTTTCCTCTTCAAGAACACATAATGAAGCTCTCTTTTCTGTCATCAAACTCCATTTCCGGATTTGGGGGTTGAACCTAAAAAAAACAACCCCAAAATTTTATTTTTCACCTTCCAAATGATGAAAAACTTGAGTCCAAGACCATAGTTACCCTTTGGGGAGTTCTTTTATTCATATTCTTCAAAAATTCAAGCTCTATAGGCTCTTATGTAAGCATAAAATTCTTATTTTTTCATCTATTATACTCATCATGTTGATAGTTCATGTTCACGATAGGAAAATGCTTGATCTTTATTTGCATGTGTGTTTTGAGTCTTGAATTGTAACTTTTGAGCATGAATTCTTCAAATCCCTCACATGATTCTTCAAATCCTTGATGTGAATATTATTACATGTGTAATTGGTAGTATCTAGGTATATATCAAGTTATTTTTAGTTGCATGTATCATAGAATTGATTTGATCATGTTTTGAGTGTTCTAGGTGCAATTTCATGTTGTTACAATCTGACCAGTTTGTAAAAAACGTGGATTTTATCCAAACTTTTTCTCTCTGAAATGTTCAACTCTTGCATATTTTTAAACTAGAATTAAATACGGTCATTTTGATAAAAAAAAAAAAACTGCATAGCCTTTGTGGTTAGGGAGATAAGCTCATTTAAAGTTGCATGTTTTCTGAAACTCTGTTTCTGTACCAGTTTTGCCATTTTTTTATTATAAAAAACCACTCTTCAGAACCATTTTGCACCTGATCTTTCTTTCTTTGAAACTAGACACATTGATGGTTGATTCTGGAGAAGATGAGCATCATTGCTATTTTCCAGGTGGTAGTATTTGTCCTTCAAAGTTGAAAGTTTATGCCAAACTTCTGTGCGCAAAATTGTTTGTTATTTTTGTAACTTGAGTTTTATAATAGCTATGAATGATTTTGTTGATGTTTTTGAAATTAGACACATGAAGGTTGATCCTAAATTAATTTTATGAGTTAAGAAGATGCTTTGATATGCTAAATGCGGCTCTAAAGTCAGAACTACAATTCTGTCCACAATTGTAGTTTCACATTTTTTTTGAAAACTTGGGTTTTTGGAATTTCAAAGTATTATGTGTGACTTATTTTTGATATTGAGCATAAATATATGTGCATTAGTCACATTTAGAATAATGTGCATGTAGATCATGTATTCGACTTGTGAGTATTCCACTTGAGAAAGTGGGTTAATTAGGATTATTGGGATGGACTTAGTATCCGACCTAGACAAACATTCATTCACTCGTTTACTCGGAAGTAGCATCATTGTGACTAGAGACTTGTAAATTGTAGGCGACGGATTCGTAAACAGAGGCTACTTCAACTACCTGTGAGGATTGTGAATTGCTATCTCGACTTAAGGTGAGTTACATGCTTAGCCTAGCTAGCCTAGCTCTCTTCGTGTCAAAATGTGATTTCTATTTATATTATGTCTCAAAATATGCACGTGAGATTACATGCTTAGCCACGTGTTTCTTGCTTCCTTCGTGTCAAAACATGATTTTATGTCTTGTCTTAAAATGTACTTGTGAGTTGCATGCTTAGCCTTGTGTGCCTAGCTTCTTTCGTGTCAAATGTGATTTTTATAACTTGTCTCAAAATGTTTTGTGATTCACATGCTTTACTTGAGTTTGTCACGTTTCAAAATGATTTCTTGAAATTGTCACGAGAAAATAATAATTCGTTAATAACGTAAAGTGGAATATCGCACGTACCGGAATGTGTTACTATATGGGAGGTCCTTCGTTGACCATTATTATTTGGGAGGCACTTTGTTGGCATTGTCTCTTTGACTTGTTGTCTAGAGTCCCATCTAGTACTCGCCCTTCTGGCCTTTTGCTTCTTAAGGAGGTGTTGTAACACTTAAGGTCTAGACTCGTATCTGGGAGGTCCTTTGTTGACCATTACTATTTGGTAGGTCCTTTGTTGACCATTATCCGGTTAATGTGCATAATAATTGGCTCCTTTGATTATATATTTAGAAACTTGCACTCGTGAAGGATTAAATGGAAATGTTCGAAGCATTGAATATTGCTACTAGCAAATTGGTTAACATTGTTGTTTATGACGCTGCAGACTCTGATTTTGAATTACTTTTACTCATACTCTATTATTACTAAATTTTATTAAATGCATCACACTGTAGCCGTTCTCAGCTTCCTGTTTTACATGCTAAGGTGTATCTCACTCAGTATTTTGTTGACGACTTTCAAAAACTGTGGTTCTTGTTATTTTTCTTCCCGCCACAGGTCTCGGAGCTGGGGATCATATAATAGAAGGGGTGCGAGTCTCACCTAGACTGTGAATGTCACTAGTAGTTTATCTAGTATAGTTAGCCAAGTTATTGTGTAATAGTATCATCTTGTGTATGAGACTTAAATTTTAATGTGTCTGTTTAATATTATAACAAGTGTTTGCTTTTTAGTTCCGCCGCTTCTATAAAGCATCGCCCTCCTGGTATTTTCCCGAGCCGGATAAGGGGGTTGTTGCACACGCGGTCCATATGGTGTGTAATTCCTCAAGTTCGATATTTGTTTCGCGAGCTTTAATGGACTCATTTACAAAAGCATATGCCTCATTCAGGTCGTCTAGAATGCAGTCAATCATATCAGACTCATCCATACGTTTTCCAAGCACAGCAAGTTCATCCGTCTTCTATTTGACAAAGTCCATAAAGTCAGAAATTTTAGGTTGCCTTGAAGTGGTCTTTTGAGGTGCTCTTTTATCCAAGAGATATGGTTGCGAGAGGGTTTGGCATACTTATTGTTAAGAGCGGTCCAAACTTGAGGAGATGTTTCAGACCGTGAGACATGAGCACTACAACAATTTTTGACATTTCTCGACAACTTTTCTAACGACAAGCAGGTTTTTGTGGATTTATGTATAATTTGTCTACCATTTTGTGTTTGTCATTATTTTAGTCGTCCTTACCAGTAATGTAGTTTTTTTGTATGATTTCGTATGAAAATGGTCTCACTTTATTAACAGTTATCCCCTTATTCCTTACATTCACTTAATTAATCTCGCAACTCATCCTCCTCAATCCACAGAAACTCACGCCGCTCAACCCTACTATCGACCAAGCCTGAAGAGTTCCTCCATCAAACTTTCAGTGATTGAATCGTCAATCATTTGAGAGCTTTGTGCAATTGAAAAGAGGAGACAGACAACGAGGGTTCTTGCTCAATGGTGAGAACGACGTTGTACATACACCCTATTGTCGCTGCTGTCGAACGACAAGGGCAGGTCAAGGAACCCAAATGCGTTCATTTTCAAACTCTACAAGATCACGAGTTCGACCAAGTGACGAACACCAACCCACGATTGGAAGTTCCCAACTCCGGTATCCAGTGTTAGCTCCGGCTGAATTCCCGGTTCACAACAGGTTAGAGGGAGGTAAAACATTTTTCTTTTTACCAAATTAATACTCTATCTCATGCTCAATTTGTCTCCTCTGTATATCACGGTTTGACTCGAGCGTTTAGCATTACTGGGTTTGATTTGGGTCTTCGTGTTCCTGTCACCCTTGGTTGAATTCTCTTGATTTGGGCTGTTCTGGGGTCAAATTAGCTACTTTTAAGAAACAAAGTTGAGCTAAAATGCTAGGAAATAATATCAATTTCAACTCTATTATGTTTTCGAACTGCTGAGATAGATGAATCCGATCATTAGAATATTCAGCTGTTCCATACTAGTGAATGCCTGTGCCCTCAGGGAACTACCACCTAAACTAATATAGAAAATCATATATAGAGTTTATCAAACATATCACATGTGTTGTCGGGTTTTTATAATTTTCTATATCAGTTTAGGAATGAAGCAATTAACTAAAGCATATTTTTTATAAAAAATTATTAACACTCACTTCCTCTGCTCTCTCAGGTTCTTTAAAATTTCCCTTTTTTATGTTCTATCTGATTTTTCAAAATTTTTGTGAAAGTAAAATTTCTACAAGAAAAATACTATTGATGTGAATTGGTGATCAAAATCCTATCTTGAATTGGCGAAGCAACGAGCAAAGGAGGTAAGGGAATCGAAGTTGCTGAAATTGGGTTCTGTAACTAGGTCATGCGACCTAGTCTGAGTAGGTCATGCGACCTAGTCCGGGTTGAGCAAGTTTTTGGAATTGTTTTCTTATTCGTTTTGGTAACTTTTGGACGATGGTTTGGGCACAATTCAGTAGTATAGGCCTATATATGGGTGTAGGACTCTTTTATTAACAAGTGTGGTTGAGTGTGGTTAATTGTATTGCTCTCTCATCAATAGATTGGTTCCATTTGGTCTGTGGATGTAGCTAGCCTAAAACTAGTGAACCACGTTATATCGTTGTGTTGTTATTCATCTTCTTCTTCGTTCATTATCTCTTCTTGATTCCTAACAATTGGTATCATCGCTTCCGCATCGTTTTCTGACAAGTGGTATCAGAGCCGGGTTGTTGGGTTAGGTTTGTTGGTGAGGAGTGATGGCGAATTCATTTTGGATGAAGATCAATTATTTTGATGATGAGAATATTGTTGACACACCCACCAAGTTCCTTATTGTGGGAGCTATTGGGCTTCTTGTTGTGGGAGCTATCGGGTTCCTTATTGGGGGACGCATCGAATTCTTTGCCATGGAGCATCGGGCGAGCATTCTAGCGCGAATTTGGAGGTTCACGTGCAATCGGCGTTCCGGCGTGGAGTATTCGGCGTGCGAATCTCAATTGGGCTCAACCGTTTCAAGAACTCGTAAGAGTTGGAGCATCGGCATGGAGCAATCTTGTTCGGGCCGCTAGGAGGATTCAAGTCAAGGTGGAGACGGCTCGGATCATCCGGCGGATTTGGCTCGTTGCATGGAGCAATTGATGTGTCTTGTATTGATTGGCGACGCGTTATTAGGTGTGGGTTGTTTGGTTACATGTTCTTGGGCATGTATTGATTGGCGGTTTGTTATTGTGCAAGCATTGATTGTTGACATGTTATTGGGCGTGTCTCGTTTGGCGTCTTGGTGCGGTATATTGGCGTCACAATTGGCATGACTTGATTGATGGGACCTTTTGTCGTTAAGTGTCATTGTAACGGCGTTGGGAGATGCATTGTGTCATGCTGCATTGGTGGTGTGTTGATTGAGACACACAAGTCTATGCGTTTGTTGAGACGCAAAGACGCGCTTATTGTGGCGCATAGTGGATGTGTTCCAATACCGCATATTTCGGAATACATCCTATCGGTTGATTGGTTGATCGTTTCAATCGGGTGGAGCACTTAGAATTTGATTGTTGGAGGTGCAACCACAATTGGTATGTTCGTTGAAAGGACGGATGACAATAGGAGAAATGATTTGGTGAATTGGGGGGAGGTGTTCTTGATTGGGAGACGCATCCACAATTGAATTTATGAGAGCATTGGATTGATTGCTAGGGAGTTTTGATCAAGGTGGAGATTTGTTATGAATTGGTGATCAAAACCCCAGCTTGAACTGGCAAAGCAACGAGCAAAGGAGGAAAGGGAATTGAAGTTGCTGAAATTGAGTTCTGTAACTAGGTCGTGCGACCTAGTCTGAGTAGGTCGTGCGACCTAGTCCGGGTTGAGCAGATTTTTTGAAATTATTTCCTTGTTCGTTTTGATAACTTTTGAACGATGCTTTGGGAACAAGTCAATTGTATAGGCCTATATATTGGTGTAGGACTCTTCTATAGAATGTGTGGTTGAGTGTGGTTAATTGTATTGCTCTCTCATCAATAAATTGGTACCGTTTGGTCCGTGCATGTAGCTAGCCGAAAAACTAGTGAACACGTTATATCGTTTTGTTGTTCTTCATCTTCTTCTTCGTTCATTGTATCTTCTTGATTCCTAACAAGTGGTATCATCGCTTCCGCATCGTTTTCTAACAACTATCATACCCTTAATATAAAAAAAACCCACCAAAGAAACTTTCTGACACCTAAAATTCTACTATCTGCTTTAGTCACTTATTAGGAGCGCTTCAGACTTTCTCCTACTTTTCTTAATAAAGCAACTTCTCAATTTTTTGAAGAACCTAAAAGAACGAAGGAAGTACTCAATGAGAAAAAATAATAAACTTAAAACTTCACTGAAGTATTTTCTCAAACAAACAGTAAAAGAAGATAATAAAACGTTGTGGCAAGGCACAAATCAAGTTCAGTGAAAGAACAAAAACCAAAAAATCAAGGCTAACGACAAAAAATATTTTACCAGATCAAGAACCTTAATCAATTAATTTAATCCATCCATGTATTTGGGTTTTCTTCCAATTCCCCACCCTCGACCTTTTCATTTTTATTTTTTCTCCTCGTGAACTGCAAGATTATAAGTTTATAACTTATAAGAGAGACCAAGTGAATTCGAGTCCAGCACAACCAAGAGAAATCAACAAAGCGTTAGGCAGTGATTTCGTGGTCCGCACCGTTGTCATCTCTCTCCTCTAACACTATCTCCATTACCAACATCTCTTCAATTTTTTTGTTGAAAATGTCATCCATTCATAACGAAACAGCAAGCAACAGCAAACGAACGATACCATGCCTATTAAGGCAAACAACTAACAAGGATACAAGACACTAGAGTCCGAAACAGCAAAAGAAAGCGACTACAACAACAAAATAACCTACGACAAACTACTGGGACAAAGACGAAGACGGTTACAATGGATGATTGTCCAACATGGAGTTCCTAGCAGCCCTATGAGCAAGCTCCACCATACCCCGCTGCACCTTAGAGATACTACAAAATAACAAAAGCTTCATAGATTCCATAATGCGACAAACGACAGGTTCATCCTGAACGGGAGGCCTGGAGTTTCCCTGAAGAATGGATAAAATAGAAGCGCAGTCAGTATTAATATTAACACATAAAATACGATGGTGGAGCGCAAAGTTAACCGCATGTTCCACTGCAAGGAGCTCCGCTTGCTGAGCACTCGAAGCCATACACTTTTTACCAATAACCCATGGGGACCCATCGGCCCCTGCCATATGAATTCCAATTCCAGAGAAAAACGAATTGGCTTTCCAAGCCCCATCCACGAAGATGTCCTTGGCCGTGCTGCGATAGTTTCCATTTGAGTTATCAATCACGACCACATCGTCCCGGCTTTGGAGTTGGTTTGGAGGAGGATGGGGGGGGGGGAAAGAACTTGTGCAGAGAAGAAGGGGCCTCTCTTGTTCCATAGTGACTCTGATAGCAGCTGTTGAGAATGGAATATTGCTAAAGACAAGGCTGCATCTTCCTCTCCAGATGCTCCAGAGGGTGTGAATGGCTTGAAAGTTGTTTGAGAGAACGAAATTCCAAAGAGAATCCTCAAAGGGTTTACCAACCTGGGGGGCTGGATTCAAGATATCCCAGAGCGGCTTGGTTTCGGGACAGTTGAAAAAGAGATGGTCCAGGGATTCCTCATTACTGTTACAAATGGGGCATGTGGACGAGACTAAATTCAAATTCAACCTGCGGCTAAAAAGAGATTTGGTAGGGAGCTTCTTGTGCGCGCATTTCCAAAGGAAGGATTTCCATTTCTCCGGAATTTTCAATCCCCAAATCTTCCCCCAGTTTTCATTGGAAGTGAAGGGCCAGTGATCCAAGGTAAAGAGTCCAGCTGGGAAAAAATGAGCCTCCTTGCCTTGATTAAGAAAATTGTACCCCGATTTCGTTGTATAATTTCCTGATCTTGTAAACGGCCATATAATCTTATCTCAACATCTCTTCAATTAAGATTATGTTTCATCCCCTTCATCCAAGAGCGCAATACAATGTTTGGTCAAAGAAAAAGAAGAAAGCAAACACAACAATAACTTAGCCTAGAGAGATAATACCAGATCAAACCATAATAACAAAAGAAAGGATATGTCACAAACCATATGAGTATTAAGAAACGCACCCTAACATTGATATGTCCAATTTCAGAAAGGCTGCATCCTTGCTCTTATCACTCTATAACCTTCAAAAAACAAAAAACGCGTGTTTGTTTTTTTTTTGTTTTTTTTTACAGGAAACGAAGGAACCCATAGAGTAAAACAAATATGATTTTCATAAAACAAAGAATTATTTTTTACAGAAAACAAAGGAACACGAGTAAAACAAATTTGATTTTTTTGCTTCTTTTCCTTTTTTTACAGAAAACAAAGGAACCTGAGTAAAACAAATTTGATCTTTTTGCTTCTTTTTTGTACCATTGTTGTTCAAACACATTTTCCAGAAACCCAATATCTAGAAATGAGATTGGAAGTATTGAAGTTTATTGCCTGGGCAAATGTTTTTCACCTTACTGATTTTCACCTTGTGCACTTAATTATGTCAGTATCACCTCATAGTGAAAGTATATGAAAATTGTCTTCTCGGACACTTCAGAACTTCATTAGCAATATAAACAAAGCTGAAAGACTAATTACACTTTAGTCCCTAAACTAAGTATAAGCTATCGCTATTACACCCCCGTAGTCGGAGTGGAAGAATGATGAACGTTCAGACTGGAGCGGAACCTTTCAAATAACTGGCGAGGCAGACCTTTGGTGAAGATATCCGCATACTGGAAGTCAGCGGGTATGTGAAGAATCCGGAGTTGGCCGAGACGAACTTTTCCCGTACAAAGTGAAGATCGATCTCAATATGTTTCGTGCGTTGATGCTGAACAAGATTACCCGATAAGTAGACGACACTAACATTCTCACAATAGCAGAGTGACACCTTCGGAGGACGAATCTTAAGCTCAAGAAGAAGATTGCGAAGCCAACAGAGCTCAACAACAACGTTGGCCACGCCACGATATTCGGCCTCGGCACTAGAACGAGAGACAGTAGCTTGTCGTTTGGACGACCAGCTGAGAAGGTTGTCCCCAAAGAAGGTGCAAAAACCGGAGGTGGAGCGACGTGTGTCCGGGCAGCCTGCCCAATCCGCATCAGTTTAGGCTGTGAGACCCATGGAGGCAGTAGCAGAGATGTGAAACCCGAGATCAAGAGTGCCACTCACATAGCGAAGAACGTGTTTCAACGCGCGGAAGTGATGCTCTCGAGGATCGTGCATGAAGAGACAGATCTGCTGAACGGAATATGAGATGTCAGGACGGGTGTGAGGTACTGAAGAGCACCACCTAAACTCCGGTATAGAGTGGGATCATCAACCAGAGGTCCCGAACCCGCGGTGAGTTTAGAGCCAGTAGCAACCGGAGTGCTAATCGCCTTACAACCTACCATCGATGCACGCTGTAGAATCTCAGAAGCATACCGCTGAGAGAGAACCATACCAGATTTAGTGCGAGTGACAGCAATGCCCAGAAAGTGATGCAGAGGTCCAAGGTCAGTCATAGCAAACTCAGTCGAAAGCTGAGCAATAATCATCTGCACAATTGTAGGAGAAGACCTTGTGATGATAATATCCTCGAAGTAGAGGAGGAGATAGAAAATATATGATCCCTGAGTGTAGACAAACAGAGAATCATCACATCGAAAACTGGAGCACCCTACTGAGCCCGTGAGAAAGGTAGCAAAACACTGAAACCACGCGCGCGGTGCCTGTTTCAGCCCATAGAGGGACTTAAGAAGATGACAAACATGATCCGGATGGCAAAGATCCCGATAGCCCCGTGGCTGATGCATATACACTACCTCATCCAGATCACCATGTAGGAAAGCATTCTTGACATCCAACTGACAAATAAGCCATACATGAGAGATGGTAAGAGTGAGAATAGTAAGGACGGTGGTCGGTTTGACAACAACACTAAAAGTCTCATCACAATCAACACCCATGATCTGAGATTTCCCATTCGCCACCAGGTGGGGTTTGTACCGCTGAAGAGTACCATCAGCTCGAAACTTGTGATGGAATAACCAAATTTACCGGAGAATGTTTGCCCCAGACGGGCGAGGAACCAACTCCCAAGTCTGATTCGTGATCATAGCGTCAAACTCATCATCCATTGCAGCTTTCCAGTGTGGGTTCGAAAGGGCAGACACATGGGATTTCGGCAAGGGATACACGGAAGAGGGAGATTGCGTATGAAGGGTGAGACGTGAGATGGGTTTATGGATACCGTGCTGAGCTCGGGTTCTCATCTGAGGGGAGAGGACGAGCCGGTGGGTTAGGAGAGTCTGGTGTTGGAGACAGCGGGGAGACCGTGATAGGTGGGGAGGCTGGAGGCTGAGATGGAGGAGGCTGAGGTTGCGTCGAGGCAGCAGGAGGAGGTGGGGCTAGGAGACGAGTGTAGTGAAGAGGGAAGGGTGGAGTTAGCCAAGAGGGAGCATATGGGCTGTGAGTATGACCGAACAGATGTATAGGAGGAAGACCATCGTCGGGGTCAGAGATAGTATGCCCGGGAAGTGACACGCAACCCGGTGTGACAAACGGGAAGACATTCTCATGAAACGTAACATGACGAGAGAAGTGAATGCGACCAGTAGAGATGTCGAGACACCGTTAACCACGGAAGCTCGAAGGGTAACCAAGAAACACACATCGAGTGGACCGAGGGGCAAGCTTGTGTGGAGACTCAGCAGTCAAATTAGGGTAACACAAACACAAGAACAAAGCACCGCTTAATTAATGTGGTATTACACAATAGAAATAGAGATATTAGAGGAGAAGGGGCAACTTTTCTGAACATTTTTCCGTCTAGGTCGACTGTTAGTCGCAATTGAAAATCTGTGTTCAAGGGCGCAACTGAGAGCCAAAAGAATATCGCTTGTAGGAGGGATGGCAACTGGAGGGAGAGATGCGTCAGAACCTTTTCAATCAGGGCTGTTTCCGGCGTCTAGAGGAGCGATGGGGCGAGGCAGCGTGCGATGGCTTGAGAAGTTGGCATCGCACAGTGCGACGAGGAGAGATATAGCGGAAGCAAGATCGGAGCAGGCCGCAAGAGGCGGCAACGACGTCTAGGTCTGCTCTGATACCATGAAATTATATGAAAGTTTTCCTCTCGGACACTTCTGAATTTGATTAGCAATATAAACAAAGCCGATACAATATTAATTACACTTTATTCCCTAAACTAAGTATAAGCTATCGCTATTACATTGGTAAAAAAAAATATAACATCAGATCATCCTTAATTACTTGTTACCGATTTCGACCACCCACACTAAAGAAATAGGAGGTATATTTCACCATTTTAATCTCCCATGGCTATCTAAAATAGCAGGGGATGGAATAATGGTCCTACACCGCTAGTAAAATTCTGATACGACCACACAACTCGCATCCTAAATTTGTCAAAATCCACCCTTCTTGAACAATGTGAGCGAATATGCACTCTCGTTTATCAGTGTTTGGTTCAAATTCACAAAGTAATATTCATGATGCAACAAGGATAAGCTTACAATATAATTACATTACGTACAACGAAAACCCAAACATTTTGTACTCAGGCAAATAATCTACCAAGACTTGAGATCTTTTAGAATACCTAAAAGTTGAATCAGTCTCATGTGAACTGAATGTCCTGCAGTGCAACCATGAACATGTTTAGTTTCTTCGATTACCTTTTTAATGCAAATCATCTTGTGATCTCCTGTCAACTAATTGATCAGAAATAACAGAGAAGGGAACAAAAATTAAACGTTAATGCAGGGGTGCAACCATGAGGGACAAGCCAAGTATTCTTAATCTTCATAATTAAGAGAAGTCACGAATTTGCGTGGCATATGAAGATTAGCAATGGCAAACCCAAATAACATCAAAATATAAATTTAGCAGCAAAAAAGAATGAAGAACTTCAAGTTTATCTAAGTGAAAATAGGTTTAAGACCTCTACAAGAAGGCCTAAGTGCATAATTTGTGTTGGTGCAGCGAGGTGGGTATGCATGCCACCGAAATTGAAGCACTGGTGAATCCTTTAAAAAGGTTGCCTCTTGAATTTTGAATCGCCAGGAAATCAACTCTGGTACTCAATACAACATGTCAAAAGACCACTCAGGCAAAGGAAATCATACGCATAATTTATGTATACAAACTAAAGAGAAAACCTACTCGTGTGAGATAAAGCCATAAAAATATCTAATTTCTCACCATCATCCCCACAGACGACCAGGGTTGTCTTGTTAAAAAATTCTAATCAAAAGACCCAATTAATGAAATCAAGCCAAGAACAACCGCTTAGAAAACCTAGATGAAAGCAGATTCAAGAAGAGAATCAGAGGAAAGCTAGATCTGCAGAATAGCCTAAAAATGAATAAGAGGAGTTTACCTTCATCTGGTGACTGCAGCAGCAAGACGCTGCTCCTGCGTTCAATTCAACCTGCAAGGTTTGAGGATGAGAAAAATCCGTTAAACAACAATATGCTGTCAGGATTCATCACCTTGGACTAAAATGCAAATACCCCAAAACTGATGACATGAAACTGTAGAGAAGGAGCTGTCGTTGGATCAGGTTATGATCTTTAAAAATCTGATCCGTTCATCTCATCTAGTCGTTTGTTTTGAATAACTAAGTTGAACGGTGTCGTTCCACTTTGTGCCACAATCCAAGTCAGCAGCATGGAGTGTTCTGATTTGTTAGGGCTGTCACAGTTAGGCTGAGTTGGCTTTGGCCGTTGTTTAGTTTCTTTCAGTGCTGAAGCGCGAGATTTGTATTTTTATGCTATACATATTGTTTATTAGTACCAATAAGAAGATATTCCTTCAATGAGTTTGTCAACACAAACTCTAGTTTGTGTGATAATTGCTTTATTTGGAGTTCAATGTACAATTACAAAGATCATATTTTCTTTGCCCAATTCTATGTTATTTTATTGACATAACATCACCTTCTATTGGTAGGCAATAGGATAAGAAACCAGTTGTCTATTCCTAACCTTATAAGTTATAGGGAAACATAATACTCTTCCTGACAAAGAGAAACTTTATATTTATGAACTAATCTATACTAAGTTGGTATTGGATGAGATGTAGCACATCTCAAACCGCTCTTTTTGTAACGTTCATTGTAGAAGGCTTTGTACGAACTACGAAAGATGAATGTAAAATTAGTCTATCTATTGCCTCTTATGCAAACATATCTGCCTACTAACTCTTGTGAAATGAAGGAAATTATTGAAGTGACATCGATTCATCACATACACTTCCAACTAAGTAAAGATTCAAAATGATTTGAAAATTGTAATCTTCCTAAGAGCATATTAGTTAATTGAATGCATAATTATTTAGTTTCGTAAGATAAAAAATCACGTTGACATTGAAAAATCCAATAATCGTCATGAGTTATGAGTCAAATATTCTATTTAGAACTTCTAAGTTGCTCTGATTGGTTTGTTGTTGGTTCTACATGCAGCGAAAAAGAAAAAGATAATGGATTAATATGTAAAGAAAGCACAATAAGAAAAAACCACAATTGCTCTAGACAAAAAAATAACAAAACATTGAACACTTCACGCAGAATTGTAGCCACTGGAAATTAATCATTTATATCTCTCTTGAAAACTAATATAAGGCACCCCATAGAAATCTAAAAAGTACGGTGGGAGAGACTTTGCATAGACATACCTCGAGGGCAATACATATGTGTTGTATGAATTTTTAAAATTTTCGCTTTTGTAGGAGTTGATTTTGTGCTTTTACCTAGACGTAAATTTACACTTCTTGCGTTTGCATGTTTTTTTTGGGAAACTTTTATTTCCTCCAAGAGAACCACATTAGCATGCAACGTGGTGCTCTACACCATTTATGGTGCTATTTTCTTGTTCTTTAGCAATGATTTATTTTTTAACTATTTCTTGTGTAGGCATATTAGAATTATCCTAAATATTAAGAAGACCAAATGAATAGTCAATGATGATGAATGTCTGTTTTGTAATTGTGTAAGTCATAAATATAAAGCTCCCAAATGATAACATTATAGAGATTTTAAAGAGATTTAGTGTTAATTAGTTTGAATAACTTGAGAAGTAACTCTGTCAAAAAACGAATTCTTAATACATTCCCTCTCATGTGAATGAAAAATACATGGCTTACTGCCGATTTCAATGGTATTCCAATTCAATGATATGGTCATATGGGTCATTGTTAGTTGTTTTTTAGGCAGGAAAAATGAGACGAAAAAATCATAAACTGATCGTCACATATTACAAATATAATAAATTTGAAAGATTTTTACAATTGTAATACATGTAAAATTTAGACTTATTTTATCAAGAATATTGCGAGCATTGAAATAAATGATAAATCAGGGTTATATGTTACAATTTAATAAATTTTATGTAATATGTATGCAATACAAATGTTTGTTTATGGAATAAATTGAAAAAATATAATCTTAATTTTAAGATGTTTTAATTGCCTCACACTCAATGCTCAAAATAAACTGATGTATCATGATAAATTGTACTTTTTTTAGAATATAAATTGCGCCTTAAATACATGGAGTTTACACATTGTAGCTTATTTTTCTAACAAAATAATGTCATAAAAATGTGAATTTAATGTGTTAATAAAAAAATTAACTTAAAATAATAATTACACTTGTATGGAAAATGAAAGTGTCACTATGGCAACTTATGTGTAGTGAATAATTATTGGCTAAGTGCCATGTGAGTATGAAAAATGTCAATTAAAGGAGAAATATTTAATGACAAATGGCGAATTACTATTGAAGCTAAGCACTTTTCTACTTTTATAGATAATATATGGATTTCATCTCCTAGACTATAAAAGGGAAAAAATGTATTTCATTCCCCATCTTTGAATGAAATTCATCTTTCTCTCCTAATTCTCTGATCTCATCCTCTTCTACTTCATTCTTCCTCATCTCCGATCTCTTTTTGATCATTTTCTCTCTCGTTTTCAGGGGTTCAGGTGAGATACTCAGCGAGGACCTAACAAGTTTGTATCAAAGCCTGGTTTCGAACCAAACATGGAAGAAATGGGCTCCAGAAAAAAGATACAGCCATTAAATCTCGCAGAACTAGAAACTAGGGTTGAACTCATGGAGGAGAAATTGACTGACATAGAAGGCACCATGGATGAGATGCGAGTGAAATTCGTCAATCTCGGTGAAGGTATGAACTCCAAATTTGTTGAAATTTCTGCTGAATTGTGCCAAGGTTTAGAAACTGGAATTGAAAGACTAGAAATGAAATTTGAAGATCAGTTTAGGAGATTATCATCTAGTTACAAAACGACTAATGACCTCAAATGGAAGGAGAAGGTTGAGGCAAACTCGGAGGTAGATAATGGCATGAGTGAACCCCAGGGAGATGGACTATTCAGGAGGCCTGATTATAGCTCTCCTTCTGCTTCAAGGAGTGTTCATAGAGATGATAGTAATGTGTTTATGAAGAACTATGCTAATGGTTACAGAAAGCTGAAAGGTACTTTAAAATCTTCAACATGAATGACCAGCAAAGGCTAATAATGGTTTCACTTCATTTAGAAAGTGAGGTTGAGAGTTGGTTCAGATATGAAATGACCAATTTAGAGAATATTACATGGTCACAATTTGGCGGAATGGTGTGCAAAGAGTTTTCAGAACCTGGACATGAAAATTTGCTTGGGGAATTCACTAAATTGCTACAACACGCAATTGTGCTGGAGTACCAAAGCAGGTTTGAAGCACTGAGGCCTAGAGTGAAGGCAATGCACCCATGGATGGATGAAAATTGCGTCATTAAAATTTACCGAAGTGGACTCAAATTTGACATTAAAAGTGCTGTCCAGTTTCAGTTTCCAAAAACTCTTTCTCCGGCAAAAGCTATGGCTAGGTTACAAGAAGTTCATGTCAACTCTCTAGAGCAAGCTATACAAGACAACATGAAATATTGGAAGAAGGAGCAATGTGGAAGATCAAATAGGACTAAGTCCAAAGTGAGCTCTAGACGGACTCCCAAGTTTGAACCCTACATAACAGTGGCAAAAGGCAATCACATCAAAAATGTGCAAACCCCATACAAGAGACTGACTGCAGCTGAAATGAAGGAAAGAATGGATAATAACTTATGTTTCTATTGTGAGGAAAACTATACCCCTGGCCACAAATGCAAGCAGAAACAACTTTATTTGATAATTGGAATGGTATAGAATGAGGAATCTGAGGAAGGTTACAACACTCCTCCAATAGATGACTGCAATAAAGAACAAGAAGTGCTTATTCCTAAAGAGGAAACTCCACATTTATGTGCATGCAATGTCAGGCAATACAGGAGTAAAAACTATAAGAATTATGGGTAGTATTAATATTAAGGAGGTACACATCCTCATTGATATTGATTCTACCCACAACTTCATAGACATCAACACTGCCATGAGGGTGGGGTGTCACCAGCACCAAGACAGGACTATGAAAGTGGTTGTAGCTGATGGTTCTGTCATTTCTAAAACTGGTACCTGCAACAATGTGCACATTCGGCTCCAAAAATGTCACATTATCACTGAACTCATAGTTCTACCTCTAGGGGGGGGGGGTGTGATGTGGTCCTATGAGCTCAATGGCTTAAACAAGTTATTCCTATCTCATTGGATTTTAACAAGAAGGATTTTGGATTTCAATACCATGACATAAGATGATCTTACAAGCCAAGAATGTAACATTAGAGGTCAAGGAGGTGCAGTTAAATGTCATACAAACGTACTGTGAGCAAAATGTATCCTCCATTACTACACAACTCTTTACTATCAATGCTGCCGAAGACATTACTGAGGTTCCACCTGCATTGCAACCATTGTTGATAAATTGTGCTGACATCTTTGAAGAACCTAAAAAGTTACCACCTAAGTGAACTGAGGATCATCGAATACCACTCAAGACAGGTACCACTCCTATCTGTTTAAGACCATACAGATACCCCTATATTCAGAAAAAATGAAATAAAAAAATGGTGCAAGAAATGTTGAGTAATGGGATCATACAACCCAGCACTAGCCCCTTTGCTACTCCAGTCCTCTTAGTGAAGAGGAAGGATGGAACTTGGAGAATTTGTGTTGATTACAGAGGGTCGAATGAGGTCACCATCAAGTATAAGTTCCCTATTCCTGTAATAGATGAGCTTCTTGGTGAGTTAAACGGAGATGCCATCTTCACTAAACTAGATTTAAGGTTGGGTTATCATCAAGTGAGAATAGCAGAAGCTGACATGTAAAAAACAGCTTTCAGAACCCATGAAGGAGTAATGAGTTCAGGGTTATCCCATTTGGAATAACTAATGCACCTGCCACCTTATAATGCTTGATGCATCAGGTATTCAAATCTTATATTTGAAAAACGGTGCTAGTTTTCTTTGATGACATATTCGTCTACAACTGCAAGATGAAGGATCATTTGGTTTACGTGGCTACTGTGTTTGAAGTTATGAGACAACACAAGTTCTATGCTAAGATGAGTAAATGCTCATTTGGCATAGACTTAGCGGAATATTTGGGACACATAATCAGCAAGGATGGTGTAAGGGCATATTCAAAGAAGCTCAAGGTGATTCAAGAGTGTCCACTACCCAACAATTTGAAAGCATTGAGAGAGTTTCTGGGCTTAACAGGCTACTACAAGAGATTCAATAGGAATTATGGCATCATTTCAAGCCCCCTCACATAAATACTCAAGAAAGGGTGTTTTAATTGGGAATGTGTCTCCACACAAGCTTTTCATCATCTTAAACAAGCTATGGTAAGCTCTCCGGTACTCACATTCCCCAATTTCAATGAGTAATTTTTTATTGAGACTGATGCATGTCATGAAGGCATAGGTACAGTTCTAATGCAAATGATCAACCCCTAGCTTACTTTAGTAAGGCTTTGAGTGCCAAACACCTGGGTTTATCAACTTATGAAAATAATTATTGGCTATAGTGAATGCTGTTTCTAAATGGAGGCCATATTTGGAAGGTGCAAAGTTCATCATTAAGATTGATCATCACACTCTTAAATATTTACTGGAACAAAAGCTTACAATTGTTTTGCAGTAGAAGTGGATCTCCAAATTATTAGGTTTACACTATGAAATTCATTACAAAATGGGTCAAGAAAATGTGGTGGCTGATGCATTGTCCTAGGAGAGTGAGTACATAAGCTACTGAGGAAGGAGTGTGTAATGCTGTTTCTATTTTCGTTACTAAATGGATGCAAGACCTCAAGGAGACATATTCCGATGATACATGCGCTCAAAATATGGTGAGTATGTTGGATATAGACCCCTCTTCACAACATCACTATATGCTCCAACATGGCATAATTAGACATGACAACCTGATTTATGTGGGGTCTTCTCTTGGTTTGAGGGACATAATTGTCAAAGAACTACATAATACAGGAGTAGGGAGTCAGTATGGAGTTTTGGGAACTTATAAGAGAGTAAAGCTATTGTTCGATTGGCCTGGACTGAAGAAAAAGTTAAGCAATGGGTGAAAAAGTGTGACATTTTTCAAAGAATGAAGTTTTAACATGTTCCCTACCCTGGCCGTTTACAACCTCTTCCCATACCAAATGAACCCTTGGAACATATTGCCATGGATTTCATTGAAGGATTGCCTAAATCTGAAAGAAAAACTACAATATTGGTGGTCATTGACATACTTTCCAAATATGGGCATTGTCCCATACTTACTCAGGAGAGAAAGTGACATAATCTTTCTTTCAGCACATTTGCAAGCTTCATGGAGTTCCCAAATATATTGTAAGTGATAAAGACACTATCTTCTTAAGTCTCTTCTGACATACTCTCTTTAAAACTGCAGGTACCCAGTTGAAATACACCACTGCATATCACCCCATACAGATGGTCAGAGTGAAAGACTTAATCAGTGTCAGAGGTCAATCTTAGATGTTTCAGTGCTGACAGACCACATAAATGGGCTAAATGATTGTGTCTAGCTAAGTGGTGGTAGAATACAAATTACCATACAGCTTTGGAACTCACTCCATTTGAGGCTCTGTATGGATATAAACCCCAGCATTGCAATTTTCATCAGCTTAACCAGACTGGTAATGCTGAGGTTGATACATGCATCACTGATAGAAGCAGATTGTTACAACTCTTGAAAGATAATTTGGTAAAAGCTCAAGAAAGGATGGTGCATTATACCAACAAACACAGGACAAAGAGGGAGTTTGAAGTGGATGACTAGGTTTTTCTAATGCTTCAACCTTACAGGCAAAGCACTGTGTAGCAGAGGACTAATTACAAACATTCAGTTAGATTCGATGACCATTTCAGGTTTTAAAAAGAATTGGTAAGGTGGATTATAGGTTGCAAGTACCTACACAGTCCAAGGTCCACCATGTGTTTCATGCTTCTCAGTTGAAAAAGGCCATTGGCACTCACTCAGTTTCTCACAATCTACTTACTATGGGTCATGAAGGTCAATTTCTTGTTGAACCAATTGCCATTTTAGATAGGCAATTGGTCAAAAGGGGGCACTCTTCTACTGTGAGGGTTATGGTGCAGTGGCTTAATATTTACCCAGCTGATGCGACTTTGGAAGATTAATATGAGCTCAAAGCACAATTTCCAGCTTTTGATTCATTAGGGCATGAATCATTTTAGGGGGAGGCATTGTCAGGATTCTTCAACCTGGAATAAAATGCAAACACCCCAAAACTGATGACATAAAACTTTAGAGAAGCAGTTGCCAGTGGATCAGATAATGATCTTTTAATCTGGTCCGTCATCTCATTTAGCCGTTTGTTTTGAATAAATAAGTGGAACGATGTCGTTCCACTTTGTGTCACAGTTAGCTGTCCAAGTCAGCAGCATGGATCATTCTGATTGATTAGGGATTCCACGGTTATGCAGAGTTGGCATTTGCCGTTGTTTAGTTTCTTTTATTCCATTTCAGCCCCTAGACTATAAAAGGGAATAACATAATTTATTCGCTGACACGTGTAAACTACGCGTTGCTGCGCAAGTGTACGGTCAAGTAATATAATGGAGTATTTTGGACTCCGAGTTATCGAACCCAAAGGAAGGTGTCTATGTAGGGTTTTGATTCATGGATGCGCAACGGAAACACAAACAATCATAAAACCATGCAAAACACTCCAAGGATCACAAGTCAAGAGACATAACGATGGTAAAGGAAGAAATCAATAACACACCTTAGGGTTCTCCTTTGATGACTTCAAACGCGAATTGTGTCACGTTCTCTATGGTTGATCCACGCCTAGAGTTGATCCTAGAATCTCCCAAGTCCTTGGTGCTAGCCTGGAAGAAGAAGAAGAATCACGCAAAACGAGACCCAAAGGAGGGTCTCGGCCTCCTTGTGGCCGACGGGATGGGGCGGCGGGCTAGGGGCGGCGAGCTCCTAGCTTGCTTGCTCCTTTTCTCTCATTTTGTTCTCTCCCACTCTTGTTATGTTCAATAATGAGCATAAGTTATGGTAAGGAAGGAAGGTCCTTTATATAGTCCAACAACTCCTTGCCAACTACCTAAAGGGCTTATTCTAGTCCTACTAGAATTCAATTTAGTCCCTTCCTTGCAAATTAGTCCCTACTAAGTTTGCAAGGTTTTGCAAAGTGATCCTTCTAATTAATTAATAAAATTAATTAATTCCCAAATCTAGTTCAACTCTATATAGCGTGTGACCCCATAGGTTCTATCTAGTTGGTAGCAACTATTTGCTAATATGGAGCGGTTTCTAGAAAAACATCCATTCTAGCCAACTAATAGAATAGTCATCTTGACAACCTTTGTACAAGTAATTGTCTCATCCCTTTGTCTCTATATCCGGATCGGACACGAGACATACAAGTCACACTCGTATATCCAATCCATAGTTTCTCGATCCATGGGAATAGCCTTATTCGTGCAAATAACATCAATATCCCATATTGATTTATGTGAATCTGGCCAGACATTCTATAAGCACTATCCCTCGAGTGGCCTAGGATATTTGCTCCCGTTATGTGGGAGGGACAAATTCTATCTACGTCCACTACGATCTCTAAGCTTGCTTCTTATTGTATACAGTACACGCCTTTATAACTACCCAGTTACGGTGTAGCGTTTAACGCTACCAAAATCACAATAATCCACAACTAGAATATCTAGCGACTTCAAGTCTAAGGATGCAATATCATTGCACCGCGAGAAACACTTGTGACTTAACATAACGTGTATGTAGCCTTCTCGGAGATGGGTCAATCCAGTGCAACATTCCCTAATGCACACCTATGTGTTGGATCGTGATATCTCCATATCAATCCAACCCCATACTAGTCTATAGATGATTGTCCCATTAATCATTATACTGGACTAGAGATATTTAAGATAAACAACACAATTGTAAATCTAAGGACTTCATTATATTAAATATCCAATAAATAATAAATGAATTTCTAGCCACAAATAAATTCATACTAAACTAGATTGCCTCTAGGGCATCTATTTCAACAGTCTCCCACTTGCACTAGAGCCAATCTGGCGCATCTCGTATGCCCATACTCCTAGTGTGCCCTTCATGCTTCCACTGCGTGAGCGGCTTTGTAAGCGGGTCTGAAAGATTATCATCTGTAGGAATCTTGCATATCCGAACGTCTCCTCTATCGATAATATCTCGAATCAGATGAAACTTCCTGAGCACGTGCTTGGACTTCTGGTGCGACCTTGGTTCCTTTGATTGCGCGATCGCCCCAGTGTTGTCACAGAACAACTCGACTGGATCCGCAATGCTAGGGACCACACCAAGTTCAGAAACAAACTTTCTGATCCAAACAGCTTCCTTTGCTGCGCCATTTGCACCAATGTACTCAGCCTCTGTTGTAGAATCAGCTACTGCGCCATTTGCGCGATCGCCCCAGTGGCGTTCTGGGTGGAGTGAGTTGGGACACGATCCCACACTCTCTAAGATAGTCGTCAAACTCTTGGCTTAAGTATTCTCCTCCACAATCCGATCGTAGAGCCTTGATACTTTTGCCAAGTTGCTTTTCTACTTCATTCTTGAATTCTTTGAACACTTCAAAGGATTCGGATTTTGCCCTCATAAGGTAGACAAATCCATATCTACTGTAATCATCAGTAAATGTAATGAAGTAGACATAACCACCCCGGGCAGGCGTGGCAAATGGCCCACACACATCGGTATGTATGAGCGCCAATTGCTCACTAGTCCTCTCACCTTTCTTATTGAAAGGGGACTTTGTCATTTTTCCCAATAAAGAAGCCTCACATGTCTCATATGATTCAAAATCAAATGAGTCTAGTAATCCATCCTTATGGAGTCTAGATACACGTTTCTCATTTATGTGGCCTAAACGACAGTGCCATAAATAAGCAGGATTTAAATCATTTATTTTAATCCGCTTGGTATTAATGTTGTAGACAGGATTGCTTAGATCAAGGACATAAAGTCCATTAAATAATTGCGCAGTAAAGTAGTGAATATTATTCAAATAAAAGGAACAACAATTGTTCTTTATTGAAATAATAAAACCATCCTTGTTCAAACAAGAAATAGAAATAATGTTTCTGCTCATAGCAGGCACAAAATAGCAATTATTTAATTCTAAAACTAATCCTGAAGGCAGAGATAGCTCGCACACGCCTATGGCCAATGCAGCAACCTTTGCTCCATTCCCAACGCGCAGATCTACCTCTCCTTTAGCCAATCTTCTACTTCTCTTTAGATCCTGCATATTTCGACAAATATGAGATCCACATCCAGTATCTAATACCCATGATGTAGAGACAGTTAAATTGACATCTACAACAAAAATACCTGGTGGAGTGGAATCACTATTCCAAGCCTCTTGTCCTCCAGATATTTTGGGCAGTTCCTCCTCCAGTGTCCAGGCTGACTACAGTAGTGACACTCACCTTTAGTCACACCTTTGGCAATGCCACCATCAGGCTTAAGGGAAGGTTCCTTGGACTTGGCAACTGACTTGCCTTTGCCCTTGGAGGATGAGGCAAACCTTTTGCCTTTTCCTTTCTGCACCATCATAATGGCCTTGCCCTTAACCTTGTTGATGCTCTGTTCAGCCGTCCTCAACATTTTGAGTAAATCTGGCAGTGGTTTCACGATCTCGTTCATGTTATAGTTCATGATGAACTGTCCATAACTCTCGGGCAATGACTGCAATACGAGATCGGTTGCCAACTCTTGGCCGACCGGGAACCCTAGTCGGGCGAGATTCTCCAAGTACCCGATCATACGGAGTACATGGGGTCCCACCGGGTTCCCATCTGCCAGATGACACTTGAACAGTGCCTTAGAGACCTCATACCTCTCTACCCTTGCCTGCTCTTGGAAGAGCTGCTTCAGATGCTCGATCATATCGACATCATTCATGTTTTCGTGTTGCATCTGAAGCTCAGAAGTCATGGTGCATAGCATAAGGCAGGCCGCATCATTAGCGTCATCAACACGCTTTTGATACGCCTTTAGGGCAGCACGTGTTTGGTTCTCTGGACCTTCTGGAACATGCTCCTCTATTGCGTACAGTTTCTTCTCTTGCTTGAGAACAATTCTCAAGTTTCTGTACCAATCAAGAAAGTTGGTTCCAGAGAGCTTGTCCTTCTCAAGGACAGATCGTAGGGAATGTTGTGAACTCGATGAGTTGTTTTCCATTTGGAATTCTACAAAAGGAAAATACGCAAGTTTTAGTATTTGTGAATTTTTGACTATATTCAATAATGGCTAGTTTATCAAATATAGCTCCCACTATTTTTCTACGGATTAATAACCCTCAAGATATTAATGCGGAAAATATCCTTATATTTTCTAGTGGGACAAGATCCATCTTTCATCTTCTTATGAGCTTGCTTTGGCAAGTCACCCATAATTTGACTACTTTAGGTAGGAAAAATTCCAATTGCATCCCATATGCAACTCTTGGTTCAATTGGGCAAATAACTCCTTATTTATCCATCCATATGGATAATTCCAATTGATTGCCTCTAGGTTTCTTAATCATATTAATAACCCAGTTGTGTTCAACCTCTTATCTAAACAATTGCACATTGTTATGTGTCATCGCATTCCATCATTATGAACCAAGTCGCCATGCTTTGGCACACACAAACTTGATTAATAATGATGATAATGAGTGTTTAAATAACGAGAAGGCAAGAACACAATATTTAAATTTTGAGGGATTTTTAATTCAATTTTAATTGTTTTGTTGATCCATATCAACTAATCTATCTATTTGAGTTTGGGCTCAACTCCAAATAATAGATCCGGGTTGTCTAATTATCTTATTATCCTAATTGCATGCATCATCCATACACCAACCACACAATAATAAGACATTAAAATAAACAACCACAAAACAAAAATTAAACGTGATGTGGATATGGCCTTTTCTAGACTAAGACAATTCCAAGCCAATGGAATTATCTATGAACCCTAAAACAAACACATCTCCATGCGTCTTGATCTTTTGGTCCATTCTTCATAGTCATGTGGAATGCTCCATGCTCCATGCTCCATCTTTTGTGGCTTCTTTGGCTTTGGGCTTCTTTTCTTCAATCTTGGCTAACAATCTACTTTATCTAGCACTAGCTAACTTCTATACTAAATAAAATATATCTCACAAGTTGAGAGAAAAAAATGGCACGCAGGCCATAAAATCCTAATTAATTATTACAATTAATTGATCAGCTCGCAGGCCGTAAAAACCAAACCACAAAATTAAACATCCACATCAAACCACATCCTAAGGCCATATCCAATCACCATGCGAATTGACATAAACAGTTAAAATCCAATTTTAACGCGCTTGGTCAATTTTAATTGATTTTAGGATTTCTAGGGTTAAAACAGTCCATGGGCCCAAAAATCAAATTGCCCGGGCCCAATAAGGTGAACCACAAGGCCCTAGGGCCGGCCCGGCCTAAAACCCACAAGCCTAGGCCGCGGGTTAGGGCCGCCCGGCCCCTAGGGCGGCCAAGCTTGGGCGGCAAGCAAGAGGGGCGGTCCCCTAGGGGGGCCGAACCTCCTTGAGGGAGTTGTTTCCAAAACAACTCACTTGCTTGGTGCCCAAGTTTGGTTGTTTCCTTGTTTTGGAAGAACTCCTTCTTCCCCAAGGATGCCCAAAACCCTAGATCTAAGATCCTAAAATTTCTCAAACTCACCAATTCATGCATCTAATGCAAAAATTAGATCTTGTTATGATGAATTATTGACAAATTGCATCCCATGCTTGATTTGTCTTGTTTTACGCGATAAACAATCAAATTAAGGTGTAAAACAACTAAAACGTAACACATAAACCACGTTTATGCTCTACGACCTGTGGCTCTGATACCACTGTAGGGTTTTGATTCATGGATGCGCAACGGAAACACAAACAATCATAATACCATGCAAAACCCTCCAAGGATCACAAGTCAAGAGACATAACGATGGTAAAGGAAGAAATCAATAACACACCTTAGGGTTCTCCTTTGATGACTTCAAACGCGAATTGTGTCACGTTCTCTATGGTTGATCCATGCCTAGAGTTGATCCTAGAATCTGCCAAGTCCTTGGTGCTAGCCCGGAAGAGGAAGAGGAAGAAGAATCACGCAAAACGAGACCCAAAGGAGGGTCTCGGCCTCCTTGTGGCCGACGGGATGGGGTGGCGAGCTCCTAGCTTGCTTGCTCCTTTTCTCTCCTTTTGTTCTCTCTCACTCTTGTTATGTTCAATAATGAGCATAAGTTATGGGAAGGAAGGAAGGAAGGGTCTTTATATAGTCCAACAACTCCTTGCCAACTACCTAAAGGACTTATTCTAGTCCTACTAGAATTCAATTTAGTCCCTTCCTTGCAAATTAGTCCCTACTAAGTTTGCAAGGTTTTGCAAAGTGATCCTTCTAATTAATTAATCCAATTAATTAATTCCCAAATCTAGTTCAACTCTATATAGCGTGTGACCCCATAGGTTCTATCTAGTTGGTAGCAACTATTTGCTAATATGGAGCGGTTTCTAGCAAAACATCCATTCCAGCCAACTATTAGAATAGTCATCTTGACAACCTTTGTACAAGTAATTGTCTCATCCCTTTGTCTCTATATCCGGATTGGACACGAGACATACAATTCACACTCGTATATCCAATCCATAGTTTCTCGATCCATGGGAATAGCCTTATTCGTGCAAATAACATCAATATCCCATATTGATTTATTTAGTCTGGCCAGACATTCTATAAGCACTATCCCTCGAGTGGCCTAGGATATTTGCTCCCGTTATGTGGGAGGGACAAATTCTATCTACGTCCACTACGATCTCTAAGCTTGCTTCTTATTGTATCCAGTACACGCCTTTATAACTACCCAGTTACGGTGTAGCGTTTAACGCTACCAAAATCACAATAATCCACAACTAGAATATCTAGCGACTTCAAGTCTAAGGATGACAATACCATTGCACCGCAAGAAGCGCTCTTGACTTAACATAACGTGTATGTAGCCTTCTCGGAGATGGGTCAATCCAGTGCAACATTCCCTAATGCACACCTATGTGTTGGATCGTGATATCTCCATATCAATCCAACCCCATACTAGTCTATAGATGATTGTCCCATTAATCATCATACTGGACTAGGGATATTTAAGGTAAACAACACAATTGTAAATCTAAGGACTTCATTATATTAAATATCCAATAAATAATAAATGAATTTCTAGCCACAAATAAATTCATACTAAACTAGATTGCCTCTAGGGCATCTATTCCAACAGTCTACTATGTATCTAGTTTAGCAATTAAATTCAATTCACACAGGTAACCCGTAAAAAGGTTTGTAGTTTGAAGTGTTGTCACCCTCAAACAATTGACTAGCAATGGTAGTGAAATAACGCGAATAAAATGATTTGATGTAAATCAGAGGAGAGAAAGCTAGGCAATCTATAGATCACCTGGGGTAGTTTTAACGATTCCAGATTTCATGTTCTAATATGACAATTCATAGTTAGTTAAGCTGGGTAATGGCGTTGACAATTACCTATCGGTCTCATTTCGTTCTACACAATAGTAATGATTTTTCCCTCTCAAGCCAAGTATACTACCTATTTGTTCTAGTAGGTTAACGATATTTTAAGGGATAATGTCCTATCAAACCACTATTCACGAGCAGTTCACTAGATCCTACTGAATTTACCCTCATCTAGCCATTCCTATTCTACTCACTTCTCAGTCTAATTGATTATGAATGTTCTTGTTTATTCACCCCAACTAGGGTAGAGTTGCTTTCACACACTCACTAGTTATGTAGTAATTTCGGGTCATGACTCCTACGTTACTAAGGATTCAGCACGATAAACAAGTAATTAACTACTACGGATTATCTTTAAGCCTAGTTCATGATTACATGGAGAAATAGATAATCAAAATCACACATCCTAGTTCTAGCTTGTGAATGGAAGAACTGAAAATGAAATAGAACATAACAATCTCAATTGAATCATAAACCTAACGTGAAAGTTCATCCAAAATCCGGAAAACATCCTCAAAACATAAAACCTAGGCTCTCCATAGATGCCTAGGTATGAGTTTAACTACTCAGCACAAGATAACATGGTGTTCAAATATTTCATACAAGAAACTAGAGAGAAAATAGATCAAACGCTAGAAATCGTGATTTTCGTGCGATCCGGGCTCTTCTCCTTGCTTGATGATGTTTCCCAATGAAGTCTCCTTGCTCTCCTCCTTTTTCTTGGCTCTCTCTATGCGTGAATGTGTGTATTTCCGCCCCCTAGGTCGTTCTTCAATCTAAACCCGTCACAAGTCTTCAGTAATTGCACAATAGCCCCTGAAATCTGCTCCTGACTTCAATAGGCCATATCTTCTTCGTCCGAACTCGGATTAAGTTCTGTGACCTATCGTTGGAATCCTCTTTGAGTCTTATTTCATTTTCCACGGGTCTCACCCACAAATTAATTGCAGAACTCCATATATGATCAAATTAATGAAAACTGGTCATCCAAGCTCCTCCAATTCGACTTCTCTTGACTCCTCTTGAGCTCCCGTTGTTTCCGAAGTTCGTTCCATGCCTCCTATCAATCTATTAGCATCCGTTCCTGCCAAGACAACATGAAAAAACATACCAAGTGATTATATTTTACAAATAACAATGAAATATGCATAGAAAACGCCCGAACTAACAATATAACACATGGTGAGAAACAAGTGATAAAACGACTCATATTATCTAACATTGGGATCAAATCACTCTCAAATACATAAAAACATGTGGTAAATTCTAAATAATTATAGCTCCTAAAAGACGCTATCATTCCCCATCTTTGAATGAAATTCATCTTCTCTCATAATTCTCTGATATCTTCCTCTTCTTCTTCATTCTCCTCATCTCCGATCTCTTCTCCGGTTATTTTCTCTCTCGTTTTCAGGCGTTCAGGTGACTTACTCAGCGAGGACCTCACATATGACAAGAATGAAAACTGAATCGATAAGGAAATCAAATAGTACCTAGGATGATATGAGGTTCATCGAGAGATTGACGTGTAGATAGTCAGTAGTTGGTATAGAAAGAGACGCAGTTCAATTTTGAATTCTTGGCGGAAGGCACTGTTTCAAGAGAAAAAGTTGATCCAATGGCTTGCATTGAATCCCTCAAACTACGTCACTGGTCCACATTTATTGCTCAGTAGTGGGATAGCTTAATCTGCTAGGGGGATCAGTTACTTCCTCTCCGGCTTTAAAGCTATTTTGTGTTTGGTTCGGAAGTTTTTCGTGTGGTAGGACTTTGTATAGATTTGGGTTAAGCTATCCAAAATCAAGCTGTTTTGTTATATAGTTTATCACCCGTGCCCTCAGAACACTCTACTTTAGAAGGGCGAGACCACTTTAGGAGACTGGCGATACTCACGATAATCTGGTATCAAAATTACAGTAGGACTATGCCATATCAGTGAACTAAATTGTTTACACCAAGATAAACTTTGGACGCATAATGTATGTTTTTAATTAAACGGGGTAAATTAACTTGCAAATAAAAAGTGTGCCAACCCCCCAGAAACTATTGACAAAATAACAACTATTGATTTATTAAAAATAATGGATAGACCTGTTAAATGGCATAAAAGTCCACATATATATTTAATGAAAAGCGGTATTTTATTAACCACTGGAGACTGGGCTATTAGCGAAGCCCATTACATCATTTTGGATCAAAAAGTACAACCAGTTTGGGGGATAGCCCATAAAACTAAACTCGGCATGATTTTCCAATGCTTGTTTTGCCAAATGGTGTGCACTGCTAGTGAAAACGCGTGGCGTGTGAGTCACCACCAACTCTTCGGTGTAAGAGATGAGATTAAATACTATCTCCAGAAGTTTCCCTGTTTCCGAGTGGAGAGAAGACTCCCCATTTCTCATCTTCATTCTCTGCATCTCCATTACGATAATACCTGAATCTGTTTCGATCCATATTCTTTTCGGAGTGAATGTTTGAGCAAATAGAACACCCACCTTCATCGCTTCGGCCTCTGCTTCCAAAGTCGTCGCTACAGACGGTATGAGTTGTGCTTTTCCTGCAATGAAAACTCCATTGCTATCGGGGACCACCACCCCCACTGCCGCCTTCCTTTTTCGCGAGCTCCAAGCCACGTCTGAACACACCATTAGCCATCCAGGTGGTGGTTGATTTCTTTTGGGCTTCGAATGGTTCGAGATCTTGGTCGGATCAGAGATTACATCCCCTTTTTGTGCTTGTTTGAACACATGTAAGTCTCTCAAGCCATCTTCTATGTCTTTCCTTGGATCTGACTGTTTTTTTTCGAAGACCCACTGATTTCTATGTTTCCAAATCATGCAGGTACCCATGATGATTTTCCCTCTTTCTTCAACATTACACTTCAGAATAAGCTCCATAGACCACACCGAGAAGCCTTCGGTAAAGGTTTCTGAGAAGTGTGTCGGCAACAAAAATATTCAGATCTTCTTTGCGTACGCACAATGGAGAAAAAGATGGTCCTCCGATTCGCTCATGTGGTTACAGAGACTGCATTTGGTATCCAGACTCATCCCCCTTCTTCTCAAATTTTCTCTAACAGGCAATAGCTTTTGAACACATCTCCAAAACATAAAGATATGTTTTTTTGGGATCTTTAGTTTCCTGGTTAGACTGCAAAGAATTTTATCTAGGGATGAAGATTCTCCATGTTGCTTGACCATCTTTCTTTCTTCCAGCTGTTTAAAGAGCTCGTACCCACTCTTCACAGTATAATGGCCCTTTTCTAATAAGTGCCAAGTTAATCTATCTGGCAAATCAATTTCCGGTCTGTTTGGATAACATTGGATTTGGGGGTGGATTTGGATTTGGGGTGATTTCGGATGAAATCCAATGTTTGGATTGATAGTAGGGGCTTGAATTTGATTTGGAACAAATTCAAGTCCCAACATTGTGAATAATTTGAAATTCCTACAAATTAGCCGTCATTTGAAATCCTCCGCGCGGAAGGGGAGGCGCCCAAGTGGAGAAGCATATATTATTCAAGAGATTTGTATAAAAAAATGTCACTGCAGGGATTCAAACACCTACCCTTTAACTCACTCAGACAACAAACTTGTTAAGGACAACCACTTACCACTGGGCTATGAACGTGTATGTGTAGTTTTTCAACATTTGGTAATAAACAGAACAATCAAATCAAAATACAAAATTCTACTACTAATAACATCCAAACAAAGATTTTCAAGTCCATCCATATTTCAAATCTCAGAATTTGAAATTTTTGATTTCGAATCCAAATCCAAATCCAAATTATGGTTACCAAACGCAACCTTCAGGAATTTGAATTCTTTGGATTTCTTCTGCATCTTCTTGGTTGAGAAGATAAGTGATTTTCTCCAAATCCCATTGTCTATCAATTCTACAATTCTAAGATTTTGAAAGTGTGTGATCGTAGTAACCACATATCTGAGAACACCTTGAGTTGCTGAACATTGTCAGTCCTCCAATGACACCCCTGTTTAACCAAATCTCTGGCGGACACGATGCTCCTCCACAAGTAAGAGCACTGTTTAGGAGTCTCCGCGTTTAAAAGTCCAGTTTTTGCATAATATTTCTCTCTTAGAACTCTTGCGTGTAAAGAGTGTAGATTCATAAGCAATCGCCAAAACTGTTTTGCTAACATAGCCTTGTTGAATATCCGCAGGTCTCGGAAGCCAACACCACCCTTAGATTTACTTTGTGTCATTCTTCTCATAGACATCCAGTGCATCTTCCTATTCTCCTCATCACCTCCCCACCAAAAGCGCAAAATAAGCGATTCAATTTTCTGAAGAAGACCATATGGAAGAGAGAAGCAGCATATTGTATATGTCGAAATCGCCTGTATAATAGCTTTCACCAATACTTATTTTCCAGCAAGCATGAGGTGATTACTCTTCCAGCTCTTTAGTTTTTCCAAAATCCTTTCAACCAAATGATGAAATTTGTCATTTTCATTCTCCCTATATTTGTAGGTAATCCCAAATATTTGTAATGAAGATCCTCTGTTCTCCTAACAGGCTTCTGAGCTTCTGTTTCTTGGCTGCTAGAACGTTACTCGAGTACACGCTGCCGACTTCTCAACATTAATTTCTGCCCCGTAATCATTTCATAGTTTTGTAACGATGTAGCCAAATAGGTAATCTCTGATGTATTTGCCTTAAAAAAAGAAGGCTATCGTCCACAAAAAAGAGGTGGGAGATCTTCTGACCCCCTCTCTACGCGGATAAACCTGTAATAGATGTACTATTCATAGCAGACGTGAGCGCACGTGAGAGAAATTCACCACATAATAAGAATAAATATGGTGAGATTGGCCACCCCTGACGAAACCCCCGCTCGGGCGAAATAAAATCCACAACTCGAACCTTAAAATTAAAAGATAAAGTATTCATAGAGATGCAATCGCTTACCAAATCGATCCTTTTGGGACCAAAGCCCAGTTTTTGGAGCATTTTGGTGATAAAATTCAACTCTACCCGGTCATAAGCCTTGCTTATGTCCATCTTTAGAGCTAGAAAACCCTCCTTTCCCAGAACTCGATGCTTCATTAAATGGAGTAGTTTAAAGGCCCTATAATATTGTCGGTAATCAACCTTCTAGGCACAAAAGCGCTTTGACTCTCCGAGATAATAGATGGCAGAACCAACTTAAGACGATTAGCCATTGTCAGTGAGACTAGCTTATAAATCACCGTACAAAGACTTATAGGCCTTAGATCCGCCGGTTTCTTCACTTTCTTGACTTTGGGGATTAAAGTGAGAAGAGTATGATTATACTCTTTTATACTTTTTGACCCCTTAAGAATTTTTAACACGCAATTTCCAACTTCTTCTCCAATATGGGGCCAATATTTTTGTAAAAAGGCCGCTGGAAAGCCATCAAACCCAAGAGCTTTGAGCGGGGCCATTTGAAAAAGGCTCTTGGTAACCACATTCATGGTAAAGGGGGCTTCCATCATCTCTTTCTTCTCCTGGGACATGCCAACACCCACATATCCGAGCATAGAGTCTAAGAACTTATCGTTCGGGTTAGATGAATGGAATATATCATTGAAATGTTTAGAAATAATATGTAGTGCCTTCGAGTCATTCGTGTGCCATTCGCCTGCTTCATCTTCCAGGCCTCTAATTGTGTTTCTCACTTTCCTTGAGCTAGCTTTACGGTGGAGGAAACTCGTATTCTCATTACCGCTCTCTAACCAAAGAATCCTCGACCTTTGTCTCCAATATTCTTCTTCTTGAAGAATAAGGGTATTCGCCTTATCTTTGAGCAGTCTAAGTCTTCGAACGACTCCTCTGGATCGTTTTTTCCTCTCCAAGAGTTGGATTTCCTTTTTACCGTCCCGGATTCGCTTCTTTAGGTTCCCAAAAGTTGCTTGTCCCCATCTTCTCAGGTTCTTTGCATTAGTTTGAAGTTTTTCCTTTAGAGAAACTCCCAGATCCTATTTCTTCCACTGCTCCATTGATGTTTTCCCGCAATCAGGGTGTTGCAACCAATTAGATTCAAAGTAGAATCTTTTAGGCCCTTTGTGATTAGTACCTTGGCTCTCTTCGCACAAGACCAACTCAATTCGTTTATGGTCAGAGATTGAAGCCGTGAGATGTTAAACGTGAGCATTCCCAAACAAATACTTCCACCTTCGATTTGCAACAACTCGATCGAACCGTTCTCTAATGTTATTTTCCTCTTCTTGGTTGTTGTTCCACGTAAAATGGATTACCGAGAAACCGAGATCCACCAATCCACAGTTGGATAGAGCTTATGTGAAGGACATAGACTGGTTTAGATTAACCATTCTACCACCCCCTTTTCCGCCTGACCAGCCACTTGATTGAAATCTCCAAAAATGCACCATGGGGCATCCCCATGCGGTTTAAGTATCTGGAGTAGTTTCCAAGAGCTATGTGTATCTTCCTTCACCGGATCTCCGTAAAATCCAGTCAAGAACCAACTCTGTTTGCTGCAAAATGATGTAATCCAACAATGGATGTAATGTCTGCCGGAGGAAACCTTCATGACATCACACTCATCGTCCCAACACATTGCTAAACCTCCTCTTCTATCCTTACAGTCCACAATACTACTGTGATAAAATCCAATACGTTCTTGAATTTTCTTCATCTCATGTAAATACAATTTAGTTTCCATGAGAAAAACTAAATTGGGATGGTCGTCTTCACGAGGTCGTGGAGGACGATAACGTTGCGGAGATCTCCCAGCCCCCCCACGTTCCAACTTATGGTTTTCATTGCTCCAGGCGGGGCTGAGCATAAGCCTCCGCCTCTCTGTTGTTGTTTGTTATTTATGCTAGGACATTCGTAGCTTCTTCTTCTTCATCAACCATATGTTCCAACTCCAACTCATTAAGTTTTTGAGTGATCAACCCCAAATTGCAGCTCCTATTTCCCCCGCCCGCAATCAGTCCATCCTAAGAGTGGGGTGATGATTGGTAGACCATCTGACTTTCTTTTCCCTGGAATCGGATCATTCTCCTTCCCTCCGATTTTTTTTCCTTTCGATCTTGCTCTAGACTACAAATTTGCCTTTTTTCCTCACGTCTTTCAGAGCTCCGAAATTAATAGTCTGGGTTGACTTGCCTTCTCACTTGATACCTTGTGATAATTCATATCCCCCTCAAATAAGGGTTTATTCTTATCTGGAGTAATTTCGGCGGTTTCCCCAGATCTCGGAACATCACCAGCTATACCGTTTGATTTTGCATTACCATCAAAGATTCTTGCCTGATATTTTCGTTTTTGGTCCTCCACATTTTGGATGTTTCCCTTATTACCCCTCGCTAGAATAGGGTTTGTCGTGCCCCTGTTCTCCGCCTCCCTCTGTTGTCTGCCTGGGATTTTTTCCCCCGGTTGGTATCTTTTTGTGGTTTGATCTTCGGAGCATCCAGTTACCATACTCGTGGAACAAGTTCTGTTTAATCGCCTTGGCTCTATCTTCACATTCCCCGGATGGATGATCCAGTTTTCCACACCAAGAGCATAGGACTGGGATTCTCTCATAGTAGACATCCATCCAATGATTTTCCCCATCTTCTGTGACCACATTAGCTCTTCGTCAGAGCGGATCATAAGTTTTAATTCGATTCCGAACTCGAATACATCGATCCTTTTCCTGCCCGTCAAAGTGCACCATAGTTCTTTTTACTTATCCAATGGACGAACCAATCGCTGAACCCACATCTTCACGGATAAGATGTAGAGGTAATCCCTTGATTTGGATCCATACAAAGATATCTGTAAATTTCACAATTTTCATCCGGACCTTCATATCCCTGATCTGAAGTAGGAGTAGTTGCTCAGCAAAACTCCATGGTCCTCCTCTAAGAACATTATCACGAATAGTAGCGTTATCAATATTCAAGGCAAAACGGTTTTCCCCCATTGACATTACCTTCAAACCATTGTTAGGACACCATAGCCGCTGGAACAGTTCTTTCATTTTCCACCCATCAACGATCTTTGATCCCACAACCTTGCCTACCAAGCAGTACTTCCAACTGTCTTTCGATTTCCTACTTGTTAAGAATTGGCTGAGCTTCCTTCGTAGTAATTTGGATCTTATCCAGTCTTACTGCATCCAGAACCTCCATGACTGGTGAAGAAAAGCCGTGACTTCTTTCTAGAGAGAGGGAGACGAGAGCTCTCGAGAGAAATTTTTTTTCGTACATTTTGTCAAACTCTACACCATATAAATTTATGAGTAGTTGATCACTGTTATGGTTCAAATAAATTTATCAGCAGCTCATGATATGGCTTATGCGCTACAGTAGCGCTATATTACTGAAATTTTATTAAATTTATATTCTTTATTTTAGAAGTCAATTCCATCATATCTGTAACACCCCCAAATAGCCCAAGTCGGAGACCCGGGGATGTCACTCCGTACCCGAGAGGAGCCCGGATACAAGGAGATTTTATAACATGGTTCCCAAGCACAAAACATCCACAAATAATAATTAAATCCAATTAAAACATTGCATTATTAAAAGCCAACATCCTAGCCACAAACCGGCATAAACAACTAAAGTGTTTAAACTACTAAAGAATTCAAATCCAAATGTAATACTACTACTATTATTACATGTGATGCGCGTCCCCTTCTACGCCAGATAACCATCTTCTAAACCTGTGGTGCGGAATCAAAAAGAAACAACACAGTACAAAATCAGCATGAAATAGTGGTAAATAAACATCCAAACATGTAAAACGATGATGGATAGTTATAAAACAATGACTCATTCGTAAGTAAGAGTTTTTCGCAAACACAACGGTAATAAAGCTGAATCTTGTATTAAAACATAAGAGTTCCCAATTCCATAATATTTCCAACCAATTTCCATAATCATTAGGAAAATCCAAAATCCATCGTTAACCTCTTTCCGTTAACAAAACCAAAAATCCATTATTAATTCGTTGTGACGGGGGAAACCAAACCATCTCGCAAGCATCCAAGACCTTAAGTGTCGACACCCCCCAAAGAATCTAGCGTCCAGAGGAGTGAGTACAGGGAGCTATCCGGGGACTTGCAACCGGATTAAAATAAAAATAAATTGAAACGGAAGACCGAGATCAAACCGTCCAATGCCAATGGTAACCATACCACAATAATAATAAATGTCCTCGCACAACTATTCCACTTTACGTATTAATGCATTATCATTAACATGGTGATATTTCCAAGAAAAACATTTATCAAGTAGAAATCACATATTGCATGTCACGTCACATAAACACATTTTGAGACGTAAAGAAATACAAGAATTCGTTTCGACACGAAAGAGATAAGCACAACTAGGCTTGGCATATTTACTTACCTCAAAGCAAATTCCAACTATAGAAACTCAACCAATGTACTCTACGTACTCGTCGTCGACGAATTCGTTACCTACACGTAACAATATTCTAATCAAACAATTATTTTAGCAATATACTTGCTATACTAATTACATGCATATGATAGTCAATGGTTTAGGGTTCTAACACTTCCTCTACATCTCACTCAATTCATGCTTCAAAATAAGACCCAAAGCTTTGCTTCAAAATCCCCTAACCTAAAGCATACATAACCTATCATAACTCCACCAAATCTATTACTCCAGTTTCCCAAACAGATCATGGTCTAAAAACAATTCCATTAGATTCAAATTGTTCAAAATAATAAGTTTAGCCTCAAACGGATCTTAATTACGATTCCTGAATCAAAATTTACACTAGTTTCAAGTTTCCAACTTCATTCAAAATATCAATACGGGAATTGTCAATCTTCATGAAACTTTTCCCCCAAGCATCAAGTTCATCCTATATTCATACTAAACCTAATATAAAATGATTCCCACGTTCAAATCAGATTGTTATCCACCTATTATGATCATTCAAACACCCAAATCATTCAATCAAACTTCTCTTCCAAACTAGGGTTTCTTCCCAACACCCAAGAACATGATAAACCCTAAAACTTGATTATCAACCCAACAAATCCATGAACAATGATCCTAACAATAACAAACTGAAATTTAATGATTACATGCAACATACATGAATCATGAACAAGTGATCACAAGATCAAGAGATCAACAAGAGAAAAGAAAAGAAGAAACAAAACAACTCAAACCCGCCGCCCATGGAGGCGGACGGAGAGAGAGTCGGACGGAGATAGAGAGAAAGAAAGAGAGAAAGGAAAAGAGAAAGAAAGAAAAGATAAAAAGAGAGAGAAAGAGAGGAAATTACCTCAACGCAAAAGAGAGGGAGCGGCGGCGGCGGTGTGGGTGGCTGCCGTCGGGTAGAGGGACGAGAGAGAGTGAGAGAGGGACGGGTAGAGTGAGGGAGACGTGAGAGAGATTAGAAAAAATAGGGAAAGTGAGGGTTTTATGAGAGTTGGAAATAAAACCAACTTCATAAGTAGGAAACCCTCTTGGATTAGGAAACTTTTTACGTAGGAAGAAAAGTTAGGTCAAAAGACACTTATTCCCCCTTAGTTTTGCCAAAAGACAAATACCTCCCCTATACTCAAGTAAAAGACACTAAAACCTTTGATTAAAGTCACAAGGTTCCCCCCAAACTCTCAAAGCATTATAATTAACTCTCTACAATTAAATTAACTTCCCAACACTTATAATAATATCACAAAATACCCGTAGTCACAAAACAGGATATTTCATCCTTCCCTCCTTAAAGAAAACTTTGTCCTCGAAGTTTAAACAAAAACTTAACCACAATAAGGTAACCACAATAAGGTATAAACCTTCCCTCAATGGTACAACTACTAAATGCAACCTAAGGTCATGAATGATATGCAATATACTATAAGTAGTACTGTATTAAAGAAAAACGAAGGATTACATCCTCTCCCCCTTAGAGGAGTGACGTCCTCGTAACTCAAGGTACCTCTTCAAACAGGTGAGGGTACTTTTTCCTCATATCATCTTCCGCTTCCCAAGTTGCCTCTTCAGTGAGGTGGTTTGTCCATAAGACTTTTACAATCTTGACACTCTTATTACGGGTGTTCCTTGTCTTGGTGTCTAGAATCTTGATAGGATGTTCTTCGTAACTCAAAGACGGGTCCAGTTCTACTGGTTCGGGATCTAATACATGAGATGCATCAGGAACATACTTCTTCAGTTGCGATATGTGAAATACGTTGTGAATACGACCCAAATTCGATGGTAAATCCAATCGATAAGCCACTTCTCCAATCTTTTCTATAACATCATATGGTCCAATGAATTTCGGGCTCAACTTCCCTTTCTGATTGAACCTCATGACTCCTTTAGTCGGTGATACTTTAAGAAATGCTTTTTCTCCAACTTGAAATTCCAACGGTCTTCTTTTCTGATCAGCGTAAGATTTTTGTCTATCCTGGGCTGCCTTCATTCGTTGCTGTATAAGTCTCACTTGATCTGTCATCTCTTCAATAAGTTGTGGACCAATTACTATCGTCTCGCTTATTTCATTCCAACACAACGGTGTTCTACACTTTCTTCCATACAACGCTTCATGTGGTGCCATTCCAGTACTGGCGTGATAACTGTTATTGTAGGAGAATTCTATCAAAGGTAATCTATCAACCCATGAACCTTGAAAATCCATAAAACACGATCTTAGCATGTCTTCCAACGTTTGTATTGTTCTTTCGGTTTGTCCATCTGTAGCAGGGTGAAATGCCGTGCTAAACTTCAGCTGAGTTCCCAATGCCTCCTGGAGTGCTTTCCAGAAGTAAGAAAGAAAATTGGGGTCTCTGTCGGAAACTATAGAGCTTGGTACTCCATGATACCTCACAATGTTCTTCATATATGCATCAGCTCTTTGTTCCATATTCCATGTGTCTTTCATCGGAATAAACCTTGCTGTCTTGGTCAATCTGTCAACTACGACCCAAATCTGATTCATTCCATTCTTTGATGTTGGTAACGCAGTTACGAAATCCATCGAAATCGAATCCTACCTCCAAACTGGGACGTCTAATGGTTTCACTAAGCCTCCCATTCTTTTATGTTCAAACTTCACCTTTTGACAAGTTAGACATTTTGCCACAAATTCTGCCACTTCTTTCTTCATGTTAGGCCACCAAAACATTTTCTTCATGTCCTTATAGAGTTTGTCACCTCCTGGATGTACTGAGTAAGGTGTGTTGTGTGCTTCTCGCATCAACTTTTCCTTGGTTTTCGTACACTCATGTGGTACACACCATCTTCCTTTGTAACGAATACTTCCGTCTTCATGGATCTTGAAATCCTTTGTTTTTCCTTCTGCAATCTTCTTCTTTATCCTTTCCATCTTCACATCTCATGGATGGTTACTCCTTATTTCTTCTAAAACATCTGGCACAACTGTCATATTCCCAAGGATATTCTTTACTCCGCCTTGTTTCACTACTTCAATTCCAAGTTTTCGGAACTCTCGGCATAGCCGATCTGGTAGCCGATCTGGTAAAACTAGCATAGTATCCAAAGTATGGCTCGATTTTCGGCTTAACGCATCAGCTTTGACGTTTGCCTTCCCTTCATGGTATTGCATACGCAAATCATAATCCTTTATGACTTCTAACCAACGTCTTTGCCTGTTGTTTAGCTCTTTCTGCGTGAAGATGTACTTGAGACTACTATGATCCGTATACAATCTACACACAGATCCATACAAATGATGTCTCCATATCTTCAGTCCAAAAACTATTGCTGCAAGCTCTAAGTCATGCGTAGCATAGTTCTCTTCATGAGTTTTCAGTTGTCTTGAAGCATAGGCAATAACTCTTCTTTCTTGCTTAAGTACGCATCCTAAACCCTTCTTCAATGCATCACTGTAAACATCAAACAAGCCCGAATCATTGGGTAAAGCTAACACAGGTTCTGTTGCCAACTTTTCCTTCAATGTCTGGAATGCTTCTTCACAATCTTCGCCCCACTTATACCTTACCGTCTTCTTGGTTAGTGTGGTAAGCGGTCTAGCGATCTTCGAGAAATCTTTCACAAAACGCGTGTAATATCCTGCTAATCCGAGAAAACTTCTTACTTCAGACACATTCTTCGGAGTAGGCCAATCTTTCACTGCTGAAATCTTTCCTGGATCCACGGATATTCATTCCTTGGAAATTATGTGACCCAAAAATGGAACGTGTTTTAGCCAAAACTCACATTTCGAGAGTTTAGCATATAACTTCTCATGTCTCAAAGTTTCTAGCACTTCCTTGAGATGTTCTTCGTGTTCTTCCTCGCTCTTTGAATAAACAAGGATGTCATCAATAAAGACGACCATGAAACGATCTAGAAACGTCCTCATAACACGATTCATGAGATCCATAAATACTGCTGGAGCATTGGTTAGACCAAAAGGCATAACTGTAAACTCGTAGTGTCCATACCTCGTTCTAAAGGCTGTCTTCGGAATGTCCTTCTCGGCTACTCGAAGCTGGTGATACCCTGATCTCAAGTCTATCTTTGAGAAAACGCTTGCCCCTTGCAACTGATCGAACAAATCGTCAATTCGGGGTAAAGGGTATTTGTTCTTGATTGTTGCGCTATTCAAATCCCTATAGTCAATGCACAACCTCAAGCTTCCGTCTTTCTTCTTCACAAACAATACCGCTGCGCCCCAAGGGGAAACACTCGGCCTTATGTAACCCTTTTGAAGTAACTCTTGCAGCTGATCCTTTAGTTCTTTCAACTCTACTGGCGCCATTCTGTACGGTGCTTTTGAAATTGGAGCTGTTCCAGGTGCTAAGTCCATAGTGAATTCGATCTCCCTTCTAGGTGGCATTCCTGGAATTTCGTCCGGGAACACATCGGGAAAATCTCTAACTATTGGTATCTCTTCTAGAACATTCTTCTTCTTAGACATGTCTTGAACATAACACAAATAAGCACTATTCCCCTTCTTCACTTGGTTGACTATGGTCAAAGCTGACACTAGTCGGATACATGGTTCCTTTGTGATACCACGGTAAGAAACTTTTTCTCCCTTTGGACCTTTAAGCCTTATCTTCTGATCGTGACAGTCTATTACTGCTCGATATTTACCCAGCCAATCCATTCCCAATATAACATCTATTCCTCCAAGATCAAGTTGTATCAGGTTTGCTGGTAGGGTACTAGCCGAAATCTTAACTTCTACTCCTTCAAAAATGGCGTCACATACTGTTACATGACCGGTTGGGGTAGCTACGGGGATGGATATTCTAGATGACTTATTGAGACTCAATTTTTCCACAAATGATGATGAAATAAATGAATACGATGCTCCGGAATCAAATAGAGTAAACGCTGGTTGATCATGAACAAGAAATGTACCAGTGACTGCGATCCTTGCAACATTCCCATTCTGCGTTGCGGTAGTTCCTGCCGTTCCAGTCCCATTGTTGTTGGCGTTAGCTGGAGTGTTGTTGTTCCTATTCCCGTTCTGAGCTCCATTGTTCCTTCCATTACCTTGGTTGTTCGCTTGCTGTCTACCATAATTGTTGCCTCCATTATTCTGGTTGTTGTAGTTCCCATAGTTTCGGTTTCCGCCCTGATTGTTGTTGTTGAACTGTCGGTTTCCTTGGTAATTGCCTCCTTGGTTGCCTTGCTGGTTTCCATTTGGTTTCAATCGGCACTCAAAAGCACGATGACCTTTCCTGCCGCAGTTGTGGCAGTTTACAAGGTTTCCTTGGCAGTCCTTTCCTGGATGGTTTTGTTGACACTTCTTGCAGATATAACGGCGAGGTTGCTCATCTCCATTATTCTGCTTGTTACCACGATACCGTCCTTGGTTACTTCCTCCGTGGTTAGGCTTAAACCTTTTGTCTTGACTACCTTGGTTAGTCTTATTCTGATTGTTTCCATAGCCCACAGTGTTATCAACCTTGCGCTTCCCACGCTTCTCATCTTGTGCCTCTTGAATACGCCAAACGGCTGCAGCTCTATCATAAGCTTCTTGTAGAGTATCGCACGTCCTGCACATCAAGTCTTTCTGTAGATGAAGTTCGAGACCAGACATTAACATCCCAAACTTTAGTCGCTTCATCAGGCATTAGCTGACCTGCGAATCGGGATAATTCTATGAATTTCTTGAAGTACTCAGTCACGGAACCGTTTCCTTGTGTCAGATTCACGAAGTCTAAGTACTTTTGATCCTGGACATGGTCCGGATAAAAACGAGGGCGTAATGCAGTTTGTAGAGCTTCCCAATTGAAATTGGGTTGAGCCAAAAAGTTTTGACGTGTGCTTCTCCACCATGTATTAGCATCGTTCTTCAAGTAGAATGCCGCGCAAACGACCTTGCGGTCTTCAGGGCACTCAACTAGCTCAAGGACCTTATCCATCCCATCGATCCAATTTTCGAGCTCAACAGGATCCTCATTGCCTGTAAAGTTCCCTGACTTCATGTCTGCCACTTTCTTAGCCCAATTAGCGTTATTCTGCTCTCTCTGGTTTGCGTTCTGCGCCATCTGAGCAAATTGCGCGAAGAACTGTTCCATGTTGTTGTTGTTGTTGTTGTTGTTGTTTGGTGCGGCCATTGGTACTTGGCGATTTCTCCTGGTGTGGTATTGATGTGGTCTATCAGTCATAATCCCTACACTATAGCCTATTGTATTACTTATAAAGTATCAAGAAGTACAAACAATCATGCATATATGGCATGTAGTGCACAATTTAACAAGTAATGACACACATTGATCATCATTTAACTCAATTACTCATGTATTTCCACATAGGCTGATCGCGTCACAGCATTTCATCTACTTCCAAAATTGAAAAAAAAATCAATCTATCAAGCAAAAATTATGAATTTTGGTGTGAAACACCCACTCTGAGTATACTTTCATAATCAAGAAGAATCAACTCAAAATAAATTGTAGAACTCGAGATACACAAGAAATACTACAGCTGCTGTCACAGTCCACCAGAACAGAAACTTTGACTTTGAAAAGCCTTAAACTGACTTTAAAATTCTCAAAATGAGCTATGATTTCTTCCAGAGTTAGAAAAACGTGTCTAAAAGATGTCATAGAAATATGAGGTCAAAAAAAGGTCTGGAAGATAGGTAACAATCAAAAGATCTACAACTAGTCACTTTGCAATTCTGCTACTGAACCGCCAACTTTGAAAATTCGTATCTAATTCTCCAGAACTCATATGTGGTTGAAATTTTTATGGAAGATACTTGGGTATGTCTAATTTCTGAGAAAAATTTAGGGAAAAATAAATCCAAAATTAAATACGTGTGATACAACAAAATTCACTGCTGCGCAGATTCAACAACACCGAAGATCAAAGTTTTCACGTTCTAACTCCATGAACACTTTCTACGCACTTAATCAATGATAACAAAGCATAACACAACCTTAATCCATCAAATCATAATCCAAAATAAAGAAAGCTAAATTTATTAAACTCCCCAAATCGGGTCCTCAAAACGTAAACATTATTCATCCCAAAGCAAAACGCTAAAAATTTAACTCTAGCCCAAAAGTGACTATTCAAGAATCGTTCTAAAACTTCAAATGTTGCTTGGCTCCGTAGCCTTATTCAAACCAATTGATAAAACTTAAAAGCATCTAGTCTAAGAAATCTAAAGAACTCCAACAAGCTTAATCGTCGTCCTCATCGCTTTCATCCATCTCTTCCTCTTCATCGGAATCATACTCGTGCTCTTCATCTTCACTCGGGTCTTCTTCACTTTCTTCATACTCCATGGGATCTTCTTCAATCTCGGGGTATTCATCGACATCTTCCATTGGATCTTCTTCAACTTCCTCATCGTCACTAGATTCTATAATAATCACATCTTTTTCATCACTAGAGCTTATGTAGATCCCGTCTTCTTCATCACTGGACTCTATCTCAATAACTGTATAACTTTGCCACTTAAGATAAGTCTCCATCAACAACTTGCATATAAAATCTGCACTTACCGTCCATTCACCTTGGAAACAATAATCCCTATCATTCAGACGATTCAACCTGCCCATGATGTTGCTATACCTCGTAATAATTTCCCCAAACATGGGTTTCATAGGTAATGCCTTCACCATACAATAAGCCTGAAAAGCTGGATTTCTATACCGAGGAAAATCTAAGGCTTAAAATCTATCTTCACAATATTGAACCACGCGGTCACGAAAATCTGGAAAATCTTCACCTTCAACCCAACGTGTCACAACAGGGTGCTTCTCAACTGACAACACACGCTTCCTTACTGTATGCTTAGTTCTAGCCATCTACAAGAGGAAACAACTTAATAAATCTCCAATTTAAAGGAATAGATCGTAATCCAAAATAGATACTCTTCGCATCCAATATTTAATCCCAAGACTCCAAATTGATAGTCACAAGACTCTTGAAGAAATTTCCCAACAAAGTCTCTTAAAAGTAGGCTTAAACTTAGAATCCCATTGGAACACTTCAAAAAAATTCGATTGGGTGGATGGGAGCACTTGCTTTCTATCCTATTTTCTAAACACTTACACATAATAATCCTATCCATACTACCCAAATTCCCACGGCTTGTCAAACTTTAAGTTATTTCTCCTATATTCATTTTAGTTACCCTATCAAGTTTTGATTTCCTTTTCGGAATGCCGTCTCTGATACCACCTGTAACACCCCCAAATGGCCCAAGCCGGGACCCGGGGATGTCACTGTAGGGTTTTGATTCATGGATGCGCAACGGAAGCATAAACAAACATAAAACCATGCAAAACCCTCCAAGGATCACAAGTCAAGAGACATAACGATGGTAAGGGTTAGAAATCATAAACACACCTTAGGGTTCTCCTTAATGACTTCAAACGCGAATTGTGTCACGTTATCTATGGTTGATCCACACCTAGAGTTGATCCTAGAATCTCCCAAGTCCTTGGTGCAAGCCCGGAAGAGGAAGAGGAAGAAGAATCACGCAAAACGAGACCCAAAAGGAGGGTCTCGGCCTCCTTTGGCGGACGGGGACGGGGCGGCGGCAAGGGGCGGTCGGGCTCCCTTGTTGCTTGCTCTCTCTCTTTTTGTTCTCTCCCACTCTTTGGTATGTTCACTAATGAGCATAAGTTATATGGGAAGGAAGCAAGGAAGGTCCTTTATATAGTCCAACAACTCCTTGTTAACTACCTAAAGGACTTATTCTAGTCCTACTAGAATTCAATTTAGTCCCTTCCTTGCAAATTAGTCCCTACTAAGTTTGCAAGGGTTTGCAAAGTGATCCTTCTAATTAATTAATCCAATTAATTAATTCCCAAATCTAGTTCAACTCTATGTAGCGTGTGACCTCATAGGTTCTATCTAGTTGGTAGTAACTATTTGCTAATATGGAGTGGTCTCTAGCAAAACATCCATTCTAGCCAACTAATAGAATAGTCATCTTGACAACCTTTGTACAAGTAATTGTCTCATCCCTTTGTCTCTATATCCGGATTGGACACGAGACATACAAGTCACACTCGTATATCCAATCCATAGTTTCTCGATCCATGGGAATAGCCTTATTCGTGCAAATAACATCAATATCCCATATTGATTTATTTGAGTCTGGCCAGACATTCTATAAGCACTATCCCTCGAGTGGCCTAGGATATCTGCTCCCGTTATGTGGGAGGGACAAATTCTATCTACGTCCACTACGATCTCTAAGCTTGCTTCTTATTGTATCCAGTACACGCCTTTATAACTACCCAGTTACGGTGTAGCGTTTGACGCTACCAAGATCACAATAATCCACAACTAGAATATCTAGTGACTTCAAGTCTAAGGATGACAATACCATTGCACCGCGAGAAGCGCTTGTGACTCAACATAACGTGTATGTAGCCTTCTCGGAGATGGGTCAATCCAGTGCAACATTCCATAATGCACACCTATGTGTTGGATCGTGATATCTCCATATCAATCCAACCCCATACTAGTCTATAGATGATTGTCCTATTTAATCATTATACTTGACTAGGGATATTTAAGATAAACAACACAATTGTAAATCTAAGGACTTCATTATATTAAATATCCAATAAATAATAAATGAATTTCTAGCCACAAATAATTCATACTAAACTAGATTGCCTCTAGGGCATCTATTCCAACAGTCTCCCACTTGCACTAGAGCCAATCTGGCGCATCTCGTATGCCCATACTCCTAGTGTGCCCTTCATGCTTCCACTGCGTGACAGGCTTTGTAAGCAGGTCTGACAGATTATCATCTGTAGGAATCTTGCATATCCGAACGTCTCCTATATCGATAATATCTCGAATCAGATGAAACTTCCTGAGCACGTGCTTGGACTTTTGGTGCGACCTGGGTTCCTTTGATTGCGCGATCGCCCCAGTGTTGTCACAGAACAACTCGACTGGATCCGCAATGCTAGGGACCACACCAAGTTCAGAAACAAACTTTCTGATCCAAACAGCCTCCTTTGCTGCGCCATTTGCAGCAATGTACTCAACCTCTGTTGTAGAATCAGCTACCGTCTCTTGCTTGGAACTCTTCCAGCTCACCGCTGCTCCATTCAGGCAAAACACATATCCCGACTGTGATCTAAAGTCATCTCTTTCAGTTTGGAAGCTTGCATCAGTGTAACCCCTTACACGCAACTCTTCCTCACCGCCAAATATCAAGAAAGCATCCTTAGTTCTTCTCAAGTACTTTAGGATGTTCTTGACTGCAATCCAGTGACTCTCACCCGGATTGGATTGGTATCTGCTTGTCATACTCAAGGCATATGACACATCTGGTCTAGTACATAACATGGCGTACATGATAGATCCTATGGCCGAGGCATAGGGGATTCTACTCATGCGTTCCTTCTCAATCTCATTGGAAGGACAACCACTCTTCGAAAGAGTGATTCCATGTGACATGGGAAAGAATCCCTTCTTGGAATCTTGCATGTTGAACCGTTTCAACACCTTGTCAATATATGTACTTTGACTTAGGCCTAGCAACCTTTTAGATCTATCCCTATAGATCTTTATACCGAGTATATAGGCTGCTTCCCCTAAGTCCTTCATTGAGAAACACTTTCCTAGCCAATCTTTAACAGATTGCAGCATGTGAATGTCGTTTCCAATGAGTAGTATGTCATCCACATACAAGACCAGAAAAGCTACAGAGCTCCCACTAACCTTCTTGTAGACACAAGACTCATCTTCGTTTCTGATGAAGCCAAACTCTTTGACCACTTCATCAAAACGTCGATTCCAACTCCTAGAAGCTTGCTTTAATCCATAAATGGATCGTTGCAGCTTACAGACTTTGTTGGCTTGCTTTGGATCTTCAAAACCCTCCGGCTGTATCATATACACGTCCTCGAGGAGATTCCCATAAAGGAATGCTGTTTTGACATCCATCTGCCAAATCTCATAGTCGTGGTATGCTGCAATCGCAATTAGGATTCGGATGGATTTGGTCATAGCGACTGGTGAAAAGGTTTCATCATAGTCAATACCATGAATCTGTCTGAATCCTTTAGCCACCAATCGACCCTTATAGGTAATCACATTACCATCCATGTCGATCTTCTTCTTGAAAACCCACTTGCACCCTATGGGCCGCACCCCATTGGGTGGTTCCACCAAAGTCCATACTTTGTTGGTGTACATGGATTCCATCTCGGATCTCATGGCTTCCAGCCACTTCTAAGAGTCTGGGCCACTTATGGCCTCCTCATAGGTAGTAGGCTCATCATCAATGAGCATCGTGTCACCGGAATCGGTTACGAGAAGTCCATACCTCTCGGGTTCCTGGCTCACTCTACTAGATCTACGAAGCTCTTGTGTTACCTGAACAGGTTGCTCCACAACTGCTTGTGGTTCCTGTTCATGTTCCATAATCGGTTCAGTGATTTGTGGTTCTTGAACCTCCTCAAGTTCTACATTCCTCCCACTTGCTTCTTTAGAGACAAACTCTCTTTCTAGAAACACGCCGGTCCGAGCAACAAACACTTTGTTCTCGGTTGGATTGTAGAAGTAGTATCCCTTCGTTTCCTTAGGGTACCCCACAAATTTACACTTATCCGATTTAGGCACTAGTTTGTCTGATTGTAAACGTTTTACATAGACATCGCAGCCCCAAATCCTCATGAACGACAGTGTGGGACGCCTCCCACTCCACATCTCATATGGTGTCTTCATGACTAATTTAGATGGAACACGGTTAATGTTGAAAGCTGCACTTAATAGAGCGTAGCCCCAAAACGATAATGGAAGATCGGTTTGACACATCATAGATCGAACCATATCCAATAGGGTTAGATTCCTCCTCTCGGACACGCCATTCCATTGTGGCGTTCCGGGTGGAGTGAGTTGGGACACGATCCCACACTCTCTAAGATAGTCGTCAAACTCTTGGCTCAAGTATTCTCCTCCACGATCCGATCGTAGGGCCTTGATACTTTTGCCAAGTTGCTTTTCTAATTCATTCTTGAATTCTTTGAACACTTCAAAGGACTCGGATTTTGCCCTCATGAGGTACACAAATCCATATCTACTGTAATCATCAGTAAATGTAATGAAGTAGACATAACCACCTCTGGCAGGCGTGGAAAATGTCCCACACACATCGGTATGTATGAGCGCTAATTGCTCACTAGTCCTCTTACCTTTCTTATTGAAAGGGGACTTAGTCATTTTTCCCAATAAACAAGCCTCACATGTCTCATATGATTCAAAATCAAATGAGTCTAGTAATCCATCCTTATGGAGTCTAGATACACGTTTCTCATTTATGTGGCCTAAACGAAAGTTCCATAAATAAGCAGGATTTAAATCATTTATTTTAATCCGCTTGGTATTAATGTTGTAGACAGGATTGCTTAGATCAAGAACATAAAGTCCATTAAATAATTGCGCACTAAAATAGTGAATATTATTTAAATAAAAGGAACAACAATTGTTCTTTATTGAAATAATAAAACCATCCTTGTCCAAACAAGAAATAGAAATAATGTTTCTGCTCATAGCAGGCACAAAATAGCAATTATTTAATTCTAAAACTAATCCTGAAGGCAGAGATAGCTCGCACACGCCTATGGCCAACGCAGCAACCTTTGCTCCATTCCCAACGCGCAGCTCTACCTCCCCTTTAGCCAATCTCTTACTTCTCTTTAGATCCTGCATATTTCGACAAATATGAGATCCACGTCCAGTATCTAATACCCATGATGTAGAGAAAGTTAAATTGACATCTACAACAAAAATACCTGGTGGTGGTGGAATCACTATTCCAAGCCTCTTGTCCTCTAGATATTTTGGGCAGTTCCTCCTCCAGTGTCCAGGCTGACTGCAGTAGTGACACTCACCTTTAGTCACGGCCTTGGCAATGCCACCAGCAGGCTTAAGGGCAGGTTCCTTGGACTTGGCAACTGACTTGCCTTTTCCCTTGGAGGAAGAGGCAAACCTTTTGCCCTTTCCTTTCTGTACCATCATTATGGCCTTGCCCTTACCCTTGTTGATGCTCTGTTCAGCCGTCCTCAAAATATTGAGTAAATCTGGCAGTGGTTTAACGATCTCGTTCATGTTATAGTTCATAATGAACTGTCCATAACTCTCGGGCAACGATTGCAACACGAGATCGGTTGCCAACTCTTGGCCGACCGGGAACCCCAGTCGGGTGAGATTCTCCAAGTATCCGATCATTCGGAGTACAAGGGGTCCCACCAGGTTCCCTTCTGCCAGATGACATTTGAACAGTGCCTTTGAGACCTCATACCTCTCTACCCTTTCCTGCTCTTGGAAGAGCTGCTTTAGATGTTCGATCATATCGACAACATTCATGTTTTCGTGTTGCTTCTGAAGCTCAGAAGTCATGGTGCAAAGCATTAGGCAGGCCGCATCATTAGCGTCATCAACACGCTTTTGATACGCCTTTAGGGCAGCAGTTGTTTGGTTCTCTGGACCTTCTGGAACATGCTCCTCTATTGCGTACAGTCTCTTCTCTTGCTTGAGAACAATTCTCAAGTTTCTGTACCAATCAAGAAAGTTGGTTCCAGAGAGCTTGTCCTTCTCAAGGACAGATCGTAGGGAATGTTGTGAACTCGATGAGTTGTTTGCCATTTGGAATTCTACGAAAGGAAAATACGCAAGTTTTAGTATTTGTGAATTTTTGACTATATTCAATAATGGCTAGTTTATCAAATATAGCTCCCACTATTTTTCTACGGATTAATAACCCTCAAGATATTAATGCGGAAAATATCCTTATATTTTATAGCGGGCCAAGATCCATGTTTCATCTCCTTATGAGCTTGCTTTGGCAAGTCACCCATAATTCGACTACTTTAGGTAGGAACAATTCCAATTGCATCTCTTATGCAACTCTTGGTTCAATTGGGCAAATAACTCCTTATTTATCCATCCATATGGATAATCCCAATGGATTGCCTCTAGGTTTCTTAATCAAATTAATAGCCTAGTTGTGTTCAACCTCTTATCTAAACAATTGCACATTGTTACGTGCCATCGCATTCCATCATGATGAACCAAGTCGCCATGCTTTGGCACGCACGAACTTGGTAAATAATGATGATAATGAGTGTTTAAATAACAAGAAGGCAAGAACACAATATTTGAATTTTGAGGGATTTTAAATTCAATTTTTAATTGTTTTGTTGATCAATATCAATTAATCTATCTATTTGAGTTTTGGCACAACTCCAAATAATAGATCCGGGTTGTCTAATTATCTTATTATCCTAATTGCATGCATCATCCATACACCAACCACACAATAATAAGACAATAAAATAAACAACCACAAAACGAAAAATTAAATGTGATGTGGATATGGCCTTTTCTAGACTAAGATAATTCCAAGCCAGTGGAATTATCTATGAACCCTAAAGCAAACACATCTCCATGCGTCTTGATCTTTTGGTCCATCCTTCATAGTCTTGTGGAATGCTCCATGCTCCATGCTCCATCTTTTTGTGGCTTCTTTGGCTTTGGGCTTCTTTTCTCCAACCTTGGCTAACAATCTACTTTATCTAGCACTAGCTAACTTCTATACTAAATAAAATAAATCTCACAAGTTGAGAAAAAAAATGGCACGCAGGCCATAAAACCCTAATTAATTATTACAATTAATTGATCAGCTCGCAGGCCGTTAACCAAACCACAAAATTAAACATCCACATCAAACCACATCCTAAGGCCATATCCAATCACCATGCGATTTGCACATAAACAGTTAAAATCCAATTTTAACGCGCTTGGTCAATTTTAATTGATTTTAGGATTTCTAGGGTTAAAACGGTCCATGGGTCCAACAATCAAATTGCCCGGCCCAACAAAGTGAACCACAAGGCCCTAGGGCCGGCCCGGCCCAAAACCCACAAGCCTAGCCCCGCGGGTTAGGGCCACCCGGCCCCTAGGGCGGCCAAGCTTGGGCGGCAAGCAAGGGGGGGTGCGGTCCCTAGGGGGGCCGAACCTCCTTGAGGGAGTTGTTTCCAAAACAATTCCCTTGCTTGGTGCCCAAGTTTGGTTGTTTCCTTGTTTTGGGAGAACTCCTTCTTCCCCAAGGATGCCCAAACCCTAGATCTAAGATCCTAAAATTTCTCAAACTCACCAATTCATGCATCCAATGCAAACATTGGATCTTGTTATGATTGATTATTGACAAATTGCATCCCATGCTTGATTTGTCTTGTTTTACGCGATAAACAATCAAATTAAGGTGTAAAACAACTAAAACGTAACACATAAACCACGTTTATGCTCTACGACCTGTGGCTCTGATACCACTGTAGGGTTTTGATTCATGGATGCGCAACGGAAGCATAAACAAACATAAAACCATGCAAAACTCTCCAAGGATCACAAGTCAAGAGATATAACGATGGTAAGGGTTAGAAATCATAAACACACCTTAGGGTTCTCCTTGATGACTTCAAACGCGAATTGTGTCACGTTCTCTATGGTTGATCCACGCCTAGAGTTGATCCTAGAATCTCCCAAGTCCTTGGTGCTAGCCCGGAATAGGAAGAGGAAGAAGAATCACGCAAAACGAGACCCAAAAGGAGGGTCTCGGCCTCCTTTGGCCGACGGGGACGGGGCGGCGGCAAGGGGCAGTCGGGCTCCCTTGTTGCTTGCTCTCTCTCTTTTTGTTCTCTCCCACTCTTTGGTATGTTCACTAATGAGAATAAGTTATATGGGAAGGAAGGAAGGAAGGAAGGTCCTTTATATAGTCCAACAACTCCTTGTTAACTACCTAAAGGACTTATTCTAGTCCTACTAGAATTCAATTTAGTCCCTTCCTTGCAAATTAGTCCCTACTAAGTTTGCAAGGGTTTGCAAAGTGATCCTTCTAATTAATTAATCAAATTAATAAATTCTCAAATCTATTTCAACTCTATGTAGCGTGTTACCCCATAGGTTCTATCTAGTTGGTAGCAACTATTTGCTAATATGGAGCGGTCTCTAGCAAAACATCAATTCTAGCCAACTAATAGAATAGTCATCTTGACAACCTTTGTACGAGTAATTGTCTCATCCCTTTGTCTCTATATCCGGATTGGACACGAGACATACAAGTCACACTCGTATATCCAATCCATAGTTTCTCGATCCATGGGAATAGCCTTATTCGTGCAAATAGCATCAATATCCCATATTGATTTATTTGAGTCTGGCCTGACATTCTATAAGCACTATACCTCGAGTGGCCTAGGATATCTGCTCCCGTTATGTGGGAGGGACAAATTCTATCTACGTCCACTACGATCTCTAAGCTTGCTTCTTATTGTATCCAGTACACGCCTTTATAACTACCCAGTTACGGTGTAGCGTTTGACGCTACCAAGATCACAATAATCCACAACTAGAATATCTAGTGACTTCAAGTCTAAGGATGACAATACCATTGCACCGCGAGAAGCGCTTGTGACTCAACATAACGTGTATGTAGCCTTCTCATAGATGGGTCAATCCAGTGCAACATTCCATAATACACACCTATGTGTTGGATCGTGATATCTCCATATCAATCCAATCCCATACTAGTCTATAGATGATTGTCCTATTTAATCATTATACTTGACTAGGGATATTTAAGATAAACAAAACAATTGTAAATTTAAGGACTTCATTATATTAAATATCCAATAAATAATAAATGAATTTCTAGCCACAAATAATTCATACTAAACTAGATTGCCTCTAGGGCATCTATTCCAACAGTCACTCCGTACCCGAGAGGAGCCCGGATACAAGGAGATTTTATAACATGGTTCGCAAGCACAAAACATCCACAAATAATAATTAAATCCAATAAAAACGTCGCATTATTAAAAACCAACATCCTAGCCACAAACCGGCATAAACAACTAAAGTGTTTAAACTACTAAAGAATTCAAATCCAAATGTAATACTACTACTATTATTCCATGTGATGCGCGTCCCCTTCTACGCCAGATAACCATCTTCTAAACCTGTGGTGCGGAATCAAAAAGAAACACCACCGTACAAAATCAGCATGAAATACTGGTAAATAAACATCCAAACATGTAAAACGATGATGGATTGTTATAAAACAATGACTCATTCGTAAGTAAGAGTTTTTCGCAAACACAGCGGTAATAAAGCTGACTCTTGTATTAAAACATAAGAGTTCCCAATTCCATAATATTTCCAACCAATTTCCATAATCATTAGGAAATTCCAAAATCCATCGTTAACCTCTTTCCGTTAACAAAACCAAAAATCCATTATTAATTCGTTGTGACGGGGGAAACCAAACCATCTCGCAAGCATCCAAGACCTTAAGTGTCGACACCCCCCAAAGAATCTAGCGTCCAGAGGAGTGAGTACAGGGAGCTATTCGGGGACTTGCAACCGGATGAAAATAAAAATAAATTGAAAGGGAAGACCGAGATCAAACCGTCCAATGCCAATGGTAACCATACCACAATAATAATAAATGTCCCCGCACAACTATTCCACTTTACGTATTAATGCATTATCATTAACATGGTGATATTTCCAAGAAAAACATTTATCAAGTAGAAATCACATATTGCATGTCACGTCACATAAACACATTTTGAGACGTAAAGAAATACAAGAATTCGTTTCGACACGAAAGAGATAAGCACAACTAGGCTTGGAATATTTACTTACCTCAAAGCAAATTCCAACTATAGCAACTCAACCAATGTACTCTACGTACTCGTCGTCGACGAATTCGTTACCTACACGTAACAATATTCTAATCAAACAATTATTCTAGCAATATACTTGCTATACTAATTACATGCATATGATAGTCAATGGTTTAGGGTTCCAACACTTCCCCAACATCTCACTCAATTCATGCTTCAAAATAAGACCCAAAGCTTTGCTTCAAAATCCCCTAACCTAAAGCATACATAACCTATCATAACTCCACCAGATCTATTACTCCAGTTTCCCAAACAGATCATGGTCTAAAAACAGTTCCATTAGATTCAAAACGTTCGAAATAATAATTTTAGCCTCAAACGGATCTTAATTTCGGTTCCTGAATCAAAAGTTACACTAGTTTCAAGTTTCCAACTTCATTCAAAATATCAATACGGGAATTGTCAATCTTCATGAAACTTTTCCCCCAAGCATCTAGTTCATCCTATATTCATACTAAACCTAATATAACATGATTACCACATTCGAATCAGATTGTTATCCACCTATTATGATCATTCAAACACCCAAATCATTCAATCAAACTTCTCTTCCAAACTAGGGTTTCTTCCCAACACCCAAGAACATGATAAACCCTAAAACTTGATTATCAACCCAAAAAATCCATGAACAATGATCCTAACATTAACAAACTGAAATTTAAAGATTACATGCAACATACATGAATCATGAACAAGTGATCACAAGATCAAGAGATCAACAAGAGAAAAGAAAATAAGAAACAAGACAACTCAAACCCGCCGCCCATGGAGGCGGACAGAGAGAGAGTCGGATGGAGATAGAGAGAAAGAAAGAGAGAAAGGAAAAGGGAAAGAAAGAAAAGAGAAAAAGAGAGAGAAAGACAGAAAATTACCTCAACGCAAAAGAGAGGGAGCGGCGCCGGCGGTGTGGGTGGCTGCCGTCGGGTAGAGGGACGAGAGAGAGTGAGAGAGGGACGGGTAGAGTGAGGGAGACGTGAGAGAGATTAGAAAAAATAGGGAGAGTGAGGGTTTTATGAGAGTTGGAAATAAAATCAACTTCATAAGTAGGAAACCCTCTTGGATTAGGAAACTTTTACGTAGGAAGAAAAGTTAGGTCAAAAGACACTTATTCCCCCTTAGTTTTGCCAAAAGACAAATACCTCCCCCAAACTCAAGTAAAAGACACTAAAACCTTTGATTAAAGTCACAAGGTTCCCCCCAAACTCTCAAAGCATTATAATTAACTCTCTACAATTAAATTAACTTCCCAACACTTATAATAATATCAAAATATACACGTAGTCACAAAACGGGGTATTTCAATATCAACTTCTAAAATATATACGAAGGAAATGTTTGGCAGAGTTACCACCACCTCAATCTGAACGACTATGTACCGAGGGCACTGCCCCAATTTAGAGCGTTAGAAACAACATCAAGCCAAACCCAAGATCTAACAACAAAAACTACAAGAAAAAAGTTACATGCTCTAAACCTCACTTCAAAACATGATTTGCTATTTTTCTTGAGAAACTAATGATCTAATGTTCTCATTCTTGATTAAGTTGGACAATTCTCGTTAGAAACTCACGAATGTCTGACCTTCCAATGACCTGATCAACAAAATGGAATAAGATCAATTAGAAACCATCATTAACCTGTGATAAATTACATCTCATAATAGGCTAAAAACATCAAACTTGGAAAATCCAATGCTATTGTCGAAACTGGAAAGGTTTTGGTGAGATAGGAGAAAACAGGAAGGAAGAGGGTAAAGAAATGTTGCTGAATTCAATGCACTTGTGATTGAGCACTTGTGATTGAACAAAGACACTACCATGACCTAACCATACTGCAAGGGAATGGTCACAAAACACCCAAAAGAAGAGAAAACAAAATTTTGAGTCCTTCAACAAACAACTATAACAACTATAACGTTAACAACTACACATTCTCTCGGTGTAAAGCCCTTGGAAGGGCTTTCAAGTGTGGTTTACCTATCATATAGCTAACGTGGCCTAAAAGAAGGGCTCCTTCTATGAACCGTATGAATACGTCCTCTGCCAATCAGGGAAGGTTATTGGTGAAAACACCTGGAGATATTTATGTCGAACTCGCTTATAAGTGGAACTCGTTCCTAGTTCTAACATCGAATCTTCTCCCCAAACAGGGTACAATACTAATTCCTGTTCATAGGCTCAAGCCGCCTATCTTCCATGGCATAGAACTAAATTGATCAGTGATGTTTTATTTTTCTCTTTTCTTTCGTCATCTTATATATTTTTCTTTTATTTTTTGTACACGTAACTTCTTTAAACACACAGTTCTCGTAAATCTAAATTACTGGGGCACACAAACATGTAAAAGAAATAGTAGTCAAAAGCATCTTTTCTAAATTGACAAGGACCAAGAAAAAAATTGGTCCAAATCCGGATGATAATGGGGCCGAAAATTGAGACTTCTATTCTTTAGGCCCCTCTGTGCAAATTGGTGAGCACAGCTGTTCCACTTCCTCGGGACAAAGCGAACAACACATCTTCTAGCATATCCGAGGAGGTCAACACATTCATCCAGAAAGCTCTCCACTTCTGTTAAGTCTTCTCGTGCTTCTCTCTCTAAAAAGATTGGTGTTGCTAGCTAATTAAAACCCTTTATCAAAACATTTTCTATGTGTGGGTTTTATTGTATTGCTAGCTAACGTTGCACGTGAAAGATTTTGTGTGAGTGAAAACATCATTTAAACTATGTATAACGTAATAAAAACTTTAGAGTTGTTAGTGGATTTAGTAAGGGGTAAAATATAAATGTAAAATTTATCATGCCAATGAGTATTGAAGGGCAAGGTAAATCCAGTCATCAAATGCTTCCGTTCTCGGTTTAACTTAAACTCTTATAAATGTATGTTTTCACAAAAAAAGTTACGTACTTCAAAAGTGTGAATCACAAATATGGTTAAATGTAAACTATATTGAAGAATAATGATTAAAAATATATCACTGATCAGCAGCTTCGAGAAAGATCATTAGATAGGCATGAAGAGCCTACACCAAATCAAAGAAAGGTAAATAGGCCAGTTGTTGTCAGAGGTAGATGAATAAATATGCCACATACTATACGACAAATTAACAGACACTGAATAATGACCATAAACCGTGAAATTAGGAGAGATAAAAGCGAGCGAGATAGACACAAACCAGGTGAAGGATTAAATCATCCAAAGAGTAACGACTATTATTAGTACAAGTCTACTATTGAAAAATTACTAAACAACTCTCAGACAAAACTTCATAGCATCTTCATATCATGCAGCTCCACATCAACTAACAAGTCTACATAGTCGGTCATTTTGATCTGGAGCTCACAAGACCTGAAGGCATCTAGAAGCAGAGTGTTTACATAAAAGGACATAACAGTTTCACACCACAACTTCATAAGACTTCGGTGTTCTGTCCACGGTATTAAGAAATTTCGGCCACACTCTAACCTGTGCAAGAAGCATGCGTCTTGTTGGTGATTTTAATGTCATCAGCCATTTGTGTAATCTGATTTACTTACGATCAAAGTAGACATTGGCATATACATTGTACACGTTAGGAGGTGAGGAGTACATGCGTGTACACAATTATGCTAATATCTTGGACAAAAATCTCTCGGACGACTGTGGAGCTTCGGGGGCGCAGCCCCCCGACGGGGGTCCGGGGGCAGCTCCCGCTATGAGGTCCAAGGGGCAACGCCCCTGGCGGCGGTCGCGGTGGCCGGTCAGCGTGGAACAATTATATTTCGGACGTTTATTGTTTCACAAAAAACGTATCTGATTTTATTTTTCGTTGGAAAAACGGATTGAAATCTGGCCAGATTAACCGCCTTGTCTCCCTCTTTATTTGTCAGTTTTGGCCGAATTCAGAAACAAAGAGAGAACCTGTGAGTTCGAAAATCCATAGCAAACACCATATTCGTTCTTGATATAGTCTCTGTTTTATTCGATTATAGATTTCGTGCACACCGCCGAAATACTTTAATCTGAAAGTGATCCCACGACTCAGAGATTATCCAGGCCTTTTGTTCCCATTCTAAAAACCAAAATCCTACACGTATGATATGTTGCAATGGAGTTGTTGCTAGGATGCATGTCACTTTATTTTCTTGTAAAATGTTAAGAATATAATATCAAAGAAACTAATTAATACAAATATGCAATGGTGTCTCTAGTCACTTAGAAATTAAACGACCATACTACACATTGTATTAGAGGTGACAATACATTAACTTATAGTGAAATACTTGTTATATCAGTAACCATTACAATCTTTATGCATAAACTTTTCTTCACTGAATACCAATCGAAGAAGGGAAAACCAAACATAAAAATGACCTGTTTGCATTTGAGTATGTTTAGATTGAATACATTAATGGACTCTCTAAACTGATTCAATGTAAGGATAATAAGCACAATGTGTCTATTATTTTATCAGAAGTCCCATGATGGAACAGACAGACCACTCCTCCTTCGACCTTAAAAGCCTATCTCTACACCATAACCATAAAGCCTTTTTAGCAGTCCAGGTTGCAAAAGAATATGTGGGTAACCTTCTAAGTTCTTCTTAAGTCTCTTATTATTTTTTAGTGAGACAAATGGTTTTACCTAAGCATAGCAAATGCTAAAAAAGCATAAACCAGCTCATACAAACATGAATTGAACATCGGAGGTCCCTCTACTCTCTTTTCCCACAATCCAAAAACAGTTTCTCTCGTCAGATCACTACAACTGAATTGCAGACTTATTTTCAATGCTCTCAACGACTATCCCAGTTCTAATGATAACTTGATCATTAACATTTAGCACATCCATGTAATATTTCTCCAATATCGCCAACCAATAATGATAAAGTTTGTCACCATGTACTCAGTCTATACCTAACTAAGAATCAGATCAAATATGTGGGAATTTTTGTCAGAGAAGTCACAATTTCGTATAACATATCAAGAACAAGGAAGATTCATATTCAGAGAAATTCAGATATGGTCGCATGCAGGAAATTTCAGATTCTACGAGTCAAATGCGAAAAATATCATATCCAGATGAATAATCATTTAAATTACTTAGTATAATCATTTATTATTGCAATTGACATGACATTTTGATAAATTCCATGTCCTGCGAAGTCTCGTTGAACATTGAAGCAAGACTACTTGTGGTTTGCACAATCAAGATAGGGATATAATTCTTGCAATGTGATACAATAGTCCTTTGTCTCTTTTGGATGTTTAGGAATCTTGCTTTTCGAAAAATCTAAATATCATGAGGAGCAGTAGCCAATTTAGAACATGAAGCATTGTTTTTTGTTTCATTAATACATGGATTATTCATAGATGAGAAGACTCCGAGTAGGAAACATAAGGCTGTAGGTGGGTGTAGATAGTGCATTGAGCAGACCAACTACCGTCCACATGGCAGTCATCAAGCACTTTTGATGGTATTTCGTATACACCTTATCATATTCTTATATTCGAGCTTATCTATATGGGGGCTGCGAGACAGGGTCACCCGCGATACTAACCGCGCAGGAGTTGTAGGGACTTAGTGGCTTGGAGGCTAGAGTAAGGAACGTCGTGCGAGAGCAACAACCACGCTCACGCGCGACTCTTGAACTTTCTGGGAGATTAAATGCCTACGTGTCCCATAAATGAGGTCGATCTCATAACGGTCCCCTACTTATGCATATGAGTGTGTAATGTGTCCTATATATTCGGTCGAACATGCCGTTACGAGACTAACATTAAGCCGCCATTTATGGGCGCATTAACCCCTCATAACGGTCACTTAACCACTATATATAGGAGCGTTAGCCTTCCATGGAACTTCTTCTTAGCCAATTTGTTATACTGTCTCTCTCTCAAGAACAGTTAGCAAGTGCTTACTCTTTCCCCTACGCCAACCCTCAATCTCTCTGTGTTCTATTCTTGTTCTTATCTCCTGTTAGAGGTGTACACTTGGATCTTTCTCTAGGATTTCCCTGTACACATTTGGTGAACCCGACGTGAACACTACCTTCAAGATTTTCCATATCTTTGCTACCATGTCTCAAGAAACCGAGCCCCCGTGTAGGCAACCGGTCTCCCTTAAGAGATGATATCCCGAGATAGGAAAACACACTCAATATGACCACCAATACCAATGCCCAGGCTTAGACTACTTCTGGGAGCAATCCCTCCCTTGAGATGTTGAACACCACTATTCAGAGTCAAGCCAAGGCTATGCAAGCTCAGTCTGCCCAGATAGCCCAGATCATGGCGATTCTGGGAGGACTTTGTAATACCCCGTTCTCAATATAGGAGTAATTTTCGAATTTTGAGAAGTATAAAAATTAGAATTACGTCAAACGAGGAAGTATTTGTAGTTTTGTAGAAATATAAACTAGTAAATTAGGGGTTGTAGTTGTAGTTTGAAGAAACTCTAAACCTAATGGATAAATTAGTAAAAGATAATTAAATATTACAAAAAGAAAAAAATAAAAAAGGGATAAGCTTCTCCCAATCTCACGGCATATTGCTGAGTTTTTTCCCAAAATACAAGACAGCTTGTCTTCTTCTTCTCCTTCTGTTCTTCTTATACTTCCCCTTCTTCTCCTTCCTCCTCACTCCCCGACACCACCATCACCACAGCCTCCACCATCACAGCGACCACCCTCTTTCTCCCTCATCTCTCCCTATCCTTCCGTCTCTCTCTCTCCCCATCCTCTGTTCTGTCCGGCAAACAGAAACAGGAGCAGCGGCGGCGGTGAAGCCGCTGCCCTCCCCGACGAGGCACATGACGCGTGAATACTACGCGTTTCTACGCAAGTATACGATCAATTAATAAAGTGGCGTATTTTGGACTCCGAGTTATCGAACCCAAAGGAAGGTGTTTACTATATGCCCTAGATTAGCAATTAAACTCAATTTACCTAAGTAACCGGTAAAAATGATTGTAGTTTGAAGTGTTGTCACCTCAAACAAGTGACTAGCAATAGTATTGAAATAACGCAAATAAAATGATTTGATGTAAATCAGAGAAGAGAAAGCTAGGCAATCTATAGATCACCTAGGGTAGTTTTGACAATTCCGGATTCCATGTTCTAACACAATGACTCTTAGTAACCTATGCTGGGTAATGGCGTTGACAATTACCTATCGGTCTCATGTCGTTCTACACAAAGGTAACGATTTGTCCCTCTCAGGCCAAGTATGCTACCTATGTGTTCTAGAAGGCTAACAACATTGCAAGGAATAATGTCTTCTTAGACCACCATTCACTAACAACTCATTACTTCCTACTGAATTTACCCTCATCTAGCCATTCCTATCAAACTAACCTCTCAGTCTAGTCAATTAAGAATGATCTCGTTTACTCATCCAAACTAGGGTAGAGTTGTTTTCACACACTGACGCGATTACTTAACGCGTATGCGCAAGTGCACGGTCAAGTAATATAGGTGTGGTATTTCAACCCCGAGTTATCGATCCCACGAGGACATGCTTGAGATTATTTAATTAGTTATTTAATTTAGAGTACGGTGCAGGAGGAAAGATTTGATTGATTTTATGAATTGAAATAAAAACTAATCTAATATTTTTGTATTTTTTTATATTTAAGAAATAAGTTTGGAGAAATAACTAGGTGATCTATGGATCCCCTAGGGTTTTAGACAGTTCCGGATATAGTACTGAAACACGCTATCATCTAATTAGTTGTGTCGGGTAATAGCACTGACAATCTCCTCTCGGTCTCATGTCATTCTACCTATCAGTGAACTACGGGTCCTGTCGGTCCACCATCGTCTACCGATATGGTTCTAACCGCCTAACGTTAAGCCGATCACTGGGTCCTGTCGGTCCACCAATTCCCAAGTCTAACGCTAAACAATCGAATCTACCCTCACACGACTAGTCCTATCATCTCACCTCTCAGTCTCAATGATTCGGGACTAATTTCTTGTTCTCGTTCATATCTAGGTAAAGTCTCTCTCAAGCACCCACCTAGAACGCTAGCCTAACCGGTTCGCGACTCCGTTTACGCTAAGAATTAAGCTTAGAACAATCAATTCAACTTACTAGACAATAATCTTTAAGCTACGATTCATCTAACCTATTAATTCACCTTTCTAACGTTGTTCTTGTCACCTAAGACGTGTCAATAGCCATAGTGATCAAGATATACAATATCAAAGAAGAACAATACAATTAAGAGAATCGAAACATGAATCAATAAAATAAATCCGGAAAATTGTCTATTGCATAAACCCTAGGTTCATCTCCATAGAACCTAGCTAACAAATCTAGCTAATCGTAGCAATAGAAAAACAAAGTTTCTCCATAGATTTGATGAAAAGAAAAGAGAAAAGAAGAAATAAACCGTGAAATCGGAACTCCGGCGTGAACCCGAGCTCTTCCTCCTTCGTCTCCTCTCTGCGTCGTTCTCTTGCTTCGTCAATCTTGTGTGTACGTTCAATAGAGTATGATCAATACGTTAGTAAATCAACCTCCTTATTAGACTTGGAGTAAAAATCTTTTTTTTGCAATTTCTCCCCTCCAATCTTGTAGGAGAAACCTAGGGCTGCTAGGAAACAACCCCGTACCTTCTCAAACTTTTCTTTATTTGCACTTTGCCCCCAACCAAATCAGCCCCAAATCAGCGAACAGAGAGGATTTCGCACGAAATCACTGGAGGTAGGTTCGATTCTTCCTTCTCTGTTCTTGCTTGCCACTTCTTTGCTTCTTTCTCTTCTCCTGATCTTCTGTCTCCTGCTTTGATTCTGAGATCGAGCCTCTGTTTCATCCTTGTGCTCTGTTTCTTCTTTGGCTTTGCTTGCGGCCTTGGCTCTGCTTTTGCAGCGGTGAAGCTCTGTTTTGTTCGCGCTTCTTCTGGGTTTTTCTCTTCTGATCTTCTTCGCTGGGTTGTTTCTTTCCTCTGCCGTGTTGCTGCTGATCTTAGCTTCGGCCTTTTCTTCTTCAGTTCTGCTTTCTTCTCTGCAACTTGCTTCGATTTTTGGCTCTCTTCTTCGGTGATTCAGTTGCAGGTTCTGGGTTTATTTGGCGTTAGGTGTGGCTCGCTGCTTCAGGTGGGTTTACAACTGAATTGCAGGTTGAGGTTTTGGGTCTGGTGGTGATGGTTTTGAATTGGCAGAGGTGAAGGTTTAGGGTAGTAGTAGCAGTTGTGTGGATGAAGGGTTGGTGGTTGTTAATTCGGTGGTGTTGGGAGGCATTGAGGTTGGGTGGCAGATTGGTTGAGTTGCAGAGGCTGTGGAGTTCAGGGTGGTTTATGGTTAGCTACTGGTGTTTTTGTGGTAAAGGCAGGTTGGTAAATGGTGGAATTGATTCGGTTATTGTGGTTATGAAGATGATGGTGAATTAGTGTTAGTTCTTGGAGGTGGCAGTGGTGTAATTGGTAGTGTACTGTGGTGTAATTTGATGTGTTGTAGAGAACATGTTGTAGTTAGTTTGGTTATTTGGTGAGTAAGGCAGTGGTGATGGCTTTGAATTGCAGGTGGTTTCAGGTTGTTGCTTTGGCTGGGTTTTGTAAGGTATATTGGTGAATTGGAGCTTGTAATTGGAGGTTGTTTATTTGGTTGTGGAGGATGTTGTTTCAGGTTGTTAGGAGCAGCTTAGTTGCTGGGTTTGTGAGGGCATGGTGTTATTTGATTTGGGAGGTAGCAGGTCATGGTTTTGGTGATGAGGTGGCAGAAAGTTTGGTGATTTGAATTGGTGTTTGATTGCAGTGAAGGTTGATGACGTAGATGGTGTAAGTTTGTATGGAGGCAGTGGTAAAAATGGTTGTTTGTAGGGTATTGTTTGCATTAGGTGGTTTAGGTAATGTGTTGCACCAGCTGAACTGTCTCTTCTCTTTTGTCAATTTCTTGAGCTTTAATCGCTTCCGAAGTTCGTTTCCATTCAATTCCACTCTCCTGAGCTTCCGGTACCTAAGAATCAAATAACTACAAATACCGGGTGTAAAATGCGACAATTATAGCTCATATATACGAAAATGCCTGGACTTGTCAATTAACCACACAAAGCTCAAATACTCAAATAACTCAAGATCATAGCTATTTACGTATCAAATCGTACCCGGAATCACGCAAAACGATAGATTTCAAGTGTAAATATAACACCGTAAACGGGGTTATCAAATACCCCCACACTACCTTTTTGCGCGTCCTGAGCAAAATCTTGATTAAACTCCTACACTATGATTTCAATCCACCGAACTGCATACAATTTACTAGCCATGTGACACAAACAACTCACACACGCGACAATGCAATCCACATGCTCTATGCAATGCAACTCGATTATTTCACAATGCAAACATTGAAACAACACATTTTTTTTCTTTTTCTTAGAGATCGAGCAATCTCGCTATCACTAACCAAAATCATCAAGCTCTCACAAGTCTCTTTCGAAATTTCACAACCAATAGCAAGAAATTTGAGATAGAATGATCCTACGCACAAGTTCACTAAGGGGTCCCCAAACATCCACCATAGTCAATCCAAGACTCGGGCACGTCCTTTAGCTCAGAGGGTCTAGGCATCCTTAATTGCTACGGTAGTCTTTCGTCGCCAAGTCATTTGAGATTTTCAGACCCTCTTAGCCGTTAATGCATTTAAATGCAAATTGTCCCATTAACGGGAGACACAACTCCGTGTAATACGGCTTGACTTTAATTTTCCTTAGACGCTCTAATTGGATTGAATCCAAATTCCCCGCGTGAACGGAGGCACATTAGGCTGTTCACCGTATCTAGTCCAAGAGAAGATTTTGATTTCTTTTGTTTTTCATTCTCTTCTATTTTTTTTTTCAGCCGTGCATTTAGAGTAACTAAGTGTGGGATTTTTCGGTTAGCTCTTGAAACCGCCTTAAGGGATGGTGGTGTACACTCCCTAACCTCACTTAGGCTAAGCCAGTGTACCACATGGAACCAACTCTACACGAAGGTCCACCCCAGATTTGCAAGAGGCCACAAGTTTCCACTCGAAAACAGACTATTCAACTACTTAGGATTAAATCCTCCTAGCACAATAAAGGAACTAAAGGTATGCCCTCGTCTACTTTCCACTTTTCCTGAATACCCGGGACATCCTTTCGTGAAACAGGTGCGCAAAATACTAAAATTTAGAACATTCCGACTACGGTGCTTCCTATTCTCAGAGACTCTTTCACTGAACTCTCTTCGGTTTCTAGCTTCATCAATTGCCCAACTCAAAAACTTTAAATTTTTATGGATTTTTTTTTCTATTTTTTTTTTCAATTTTTTCATATTTTCCTAGACTCTACATGCATTTTGGCCAACTCGATTAACCACACGTTTTGGGTAGGGGACTCAATAATGTAAAAGTGCAACAATGCTGAATTTTTTTGAACCTATCACAATACAACAATATATTAAAAACATTACACTAACCACACAATACTCACAATACTACACAACTACATGTAACAAGGCTATGCAAGGACCAACATGGCTAGCAAAATGTACACAGACCCCCCCACACTTAAGCGTTTCGTTGTCCTCAACGAATTTAGAGATATAATAAGAGGACTCGTCGCTTAAATGTGTAGGCGGTGGATCTCCACAATTACCGCTCAAAACATAGAAACAAGAGAGAGAGTTAAAGGTACCTGGGGTGCCCGGACCTACATGGGCACCGTTGCCGCGAAACTGCAACAAGAAGGGGTCTTGTGGACCGTTGACAGTTTCCGGAAAAGTCTCACCTCGAGTCCGAATTCCGATGCGCCTACTCACATTCTCTATCACACGCATCAAGAAGGGGAACTCGGAGCGTCTTCTGTACCTGTGTCCCTCAACCGAAAAGGATAGCGGAGACTGCTTTATCCCTCCACTTCTTCTTCTTCCACCATCTCTTCTCGATAACTTCACGTGCACCCATGTGCTCTGAAGAAGGTGGACAATTGTGGAAGCTGACTCCTTTCATTTTGCAATTGATCTTCTTGAGAAACTTCCACCAAGTACCCCTGGGCTGAAATGAATCTATGGCCATAAAATCATCCCAGTAGTACTTCCTTGATGCTATATGCTCTTCAAATGACCCATGAAAATTATCCACACCCCCAAACTTGCTGACCAACTCCTTAACTATGGCATATGGATGATAAATAGAATCGCCCATAAAACAAGAGATTGGAAGTTGCTCATCACATTCTTCCCCATAAGAATCCCCATACAGTAATTGTTCCAGCTCGTCGCAGACTTGCGTGACATAGGATATGGAGAATTCATCACTAATCAGAGTTGGGGATTTTACCTCAATATCACTGAGCACAAGTGTTTCACCAGCTTCATCGCCGACACACCACAGGCTTCCAATGTCGGTTTCTTCCCATTCATGCCAAGGATGTGAGGGTGCCTGCAGTTTTGGCTCGCAATACGGCAAATCTTCCCATCTTCGGCACACATGTCCACTCCAGTCTGAATCAGAGTCTGAGTCCTCATAAATGGCGGTGTCCACCAATGGTTCATGGACACTACATTCTTCGCTCGGCTCAGGTATCTCTTCTTCCACTTGTGGTGGTGATGATGAAGGTTCAATATGAGGCTCACTGTCATGTGGCAAGGGCTCCTCTTGTGGTTCTTGAATACTAGATTCCCCTCCTGTTGACAGTTTTTCTATTCTTTTCTTTATCCTCTCCAACATCTCCCTCACGTATACCCTACCTGTGGCTGAATCCTCTTGTGGTAATTGTGCATCTATAGACAAAAATTTGGCGCACACTTCGATGTCATTCATAATACTACGCCGTTCTGCCATATCCGCTGATGAGTCTTCCTGGTGCTGATGAAGCTGGGGGGCATGTACTCGACATGAGTCTCTACGGTCGTGCAAAATGCTGCATACGTAGCACCAAATTATGCATGCGTCCTCGTCTTCGTGGTTACCCCTGCAGTGGAAACAGTAGGGGGGACCTGAATAACAGTCTTCGCTCCACATGCTTATATTGTCTCTTGCTTCATGCGTTCCTGAGAAACAAACTCACAAGACACCCGTGAAGCATAGAGATATACAATAAAAATTAATAAAACTAAAACTAAGATAAAAGTACGATAAACTAACTCCTAACAAAATAATCTACCGCTGTCCCCGGCAACGGCGCCAAAAACTTGACGCGATTTCTTAACGCGTATGCTCAAGTGCACGGTCAAGTAATATAGGTGTGGTATTTCAACCCCGAGTTATCGATCCCACGAGGACAGGCTTGAGATTATTTAATTAGTTATTTAATTTAGAGTACGGTGCAGGAGGAAAGATTTGATTGATTTTATGAATTGAAATAAAAACTAATCTAAAATTTTTGTATTTTTTTTTATATTTAAGAAATAAGTTTGGAGAAATAACTAGGTGATCTATGGATCCCATAGGGTTTTAGACAGTTCCGGATATAGTACTGAAACACGCTATCATCTAATTAGTTGTGTCGGGTAATAGCACTGACAATCTCCTCTCGGTCTCATGTCATTCTACCTATCAGTGAACTACGGGTCCTGTCGGTCCACCATCGTCTACCGATATGGTTCTAACCGCCTAACGTTAAGCCGATCACTGGGTCCTGTCGGTCCACCGATTCCCAAGTCTAACGCTAAACAATCGAATCTACCCTCACACGACTAGTCCTATCATCTCACCTCTCAGTCTTAATGATTCGGGACTAATTTCTTGTTCTCGTTCATATCTAGGTAAAGTCTCTCTCAAGCACCCACCTAGAACGCTAGCCTAACCGGTTCGCGACTCCGTTTACGCTAAGAATTAAGCTTAGAACAATCAATTCAACTAACTAGACAATAATCTTTAAGCTACGATTCATCTAACCTATTAATTCACCTTTCTAACGTTGTTCTTGTCACCTAAGACGTGTCAATAGCCATAGTGATCAAGATATACGATATCAAAGAAGAACAATACAATTAAGAGAATCGAAACATGAATCAATAAATAAATCCGGAAAATTGTCTATTGCATAAACCCTAGGTTCATCTCCATAGAACCTAGCTAACAAATCTAGCTAATCGTAGCATTAGAAAAACAAAGTTTCTCCATAGATTTGATGAAAAGAAAAGAGAAAAGAAGAAATAAACCGTGAAATCGGAACTCCGGCGTGAACCCGAGCTCTTCCTCCTTCGTCTCCTCTCTGCGTCGTTCTCTTGCTTCGTCAATCTTGTGTGTACGTCCAATAGAGTATGATCAATACGTCAGTAAATCAGCCTCCTTATTAGACTTGGAGTAAAAATCTTTTTTTTTTGCAATTTCACCCCTCCAATCTTGTAGGAGAAACCTAGGGCTGCTAGGAAACAACCCCGTACCTTCTCAAACTTTTCTTTATTTGCACTTTGCCCCCAACCAAATCAGCCCCAAATCAGCGAACAGAGAGGATTTCGCACGAAATCACTGGAGGTAGCTTCGATTCTTCCTTCTCTGTTCTTGCTTGCCACTTGTTTGCTTCTTTCTCTTCTCCTGATCTTCTGTCTCCTGCTTTGATTCTGAGATCGAGCCTCTGTTTCATCCTTGTGCTCTGTTTCTTCTCTGGCTTTGCTTGCGGCCTTGGCTCTGCTTTTGCAGTGGTGAAGCTCTGTTTTGTTCGCGCTTCTTCTGGGTTTTTCTCTTCTGATCTTCTTCGCTGGGTTGTTTCTTTCCTCTGCCGTGTTGCTGCTGATCTTAGCTTCGGCCTTTTCTTCTTCAGTTCTGCTTTCTTCTTTCTGCAACTTGCTTCGATTTTTGGCTCTCTTCTTCGGTGATTCAGTTGCAGGTTCTGGGTTTATTTGGCGTTAGGTGTGGCTCGCTGCTTCAGGTGGGTTTACAACTGAATTGCAGGTTGAGGTTTTGGGTTTGGTGGTGATGGTTTTGAATTGGCAGAGGTGGAGGTTTAGGGTAGTAGTAGCAGTTGTGTGGATGAAGGGTTGGTGGTTGTTAATTCGGTGGTGTTGGGAGGCATTGAGGTTGGGTGGCAGATTGGTTGAGTTGCAGAGGCTGTGGAGTTCAGGGTGGTTTATGGTTAGCTACTGGTGTTTTTGTGGTAAAGGCAGGTTGGTAAATGGTGGAATTGATTCGGTTATTGTGGTTATGAAGATGATGGTGAATTAGTGTTAGTTCTTGGAGGTGGCAGTGGTGTAATTGGTAGTGTACTGTGGTGTAATTTGATGTGTTGTAGAGAACATGTTGTAGTTAGTTTGGTTATTTGGTGAGTAAGGCAGTGGTGATGGCTTTGAATTGCAGGTGGTTTCAGGTTGTTGCTTTGGCTGGGTTTTGTAAGGTATATTGGTGAATTGGAGCTTGTAATTGGAGGTTGTTTATTTGGTTGTGGAGGATGTTGTTTCAGGTGGTTAGGAGCAGCTTAGTTGCTGGGTTTGTGAGGGCATGGTGTTATTTGATTTGGGAGGTAGCAGGTCATGGTTTTGGTGATGAGGTGGCAGAAAGTTTGGTGATTTGAATTGGTGTTTGATTGCAGTGAAGGTTGATGACGTAGATGGTGTAAGTTTGTATGGAGGCAGTGGTAAAAATGGTTGTTTGTAGGGTATTGTTTGCATTAGGTGGTTTAGGTAATGTGTTGCACCAGCTGAACTGTCTCTTCTCTTTTGTCAATTTCTTGAGCTTTAATCGCTTCCGAAGTTCGTTTCCATTCAATTCCACTCTCCTGAGCTTCCGGTACCTAAGAATCGAATAACTACAAATACCGGGTGTAAAATGCGACAATTATAGCTCAAATATATACGAAAACGCCTGGACTTGTCAATTAACCACACAAAGCTCAAATACTCAAATAACTCAAGATCATAGCTATTTACGTATCAAATCGTACCCGGAATCACGCAAAACGATAGATTTCAAGTGTAAATATAACACCGTAAACGCGGTTATCACACACTCACTAGTTACGTAGTAATTTCGGGTCATGACTCCTACGTCACTAAGAATTAAGCACAATAAACAAGATAATTAGGCTACCAATATCATCGGTAAGCCTAGTTCATGATTGAATGAAGAAATATGCAATTCACATCATCTTAGCCCTAACTTGTCAATGAAAGAACTCAACATGATGAAAACTAAAACAATCTCCATTAAACCATAATCCTAACATGAAAGATCATCCAAAATCCGGAAAATATCATCAAAACATAAACCCTAGGCTCTCCATAGATGCCTAGGTATGAGTTTTGCTACTCATAACACAAGTTAACATGGTTCTTGAATAGTTCATACAAGAAAGTAAAGAGAAAATAGATTAAACGCTAAAATCGTGAAGATTGGCGCAATCCGGGATCTCCTCGTTGCTTGAGATCGTTCCCAATGAAGTCTCCTTGCTCTCGTTCTTCTCCTTGGCTCTCTGGATGCGTGAATGATGAATTATTCCGTCCCTAGGTCGTCCTTGAATCATAACCCGCAGAAGTCTTCAGTAATTGCACAAAAGCCCCCTGAAATATGCTCCTGACTTCAAAACGCGATATCTTCTTCGTTTGAACTCCGATTTAGCTTCGTGGCCTATCTACGGAAAGCTCTCCGCGTCTAATTCCATATGACACTGGTATCACCCCAAAATGAGTTGAAGAACTCCGGCTATGATCAAAATAGTGCAGACTGCTCATCCAAGCTCCTCCAATTCGGCTTCTCTTGACTCCACTTGAGCTCCCCTTTGTTTCCGAAGTTCGTTCCATGCCTCCTATCAACCGATTAGCATCCGTCCCTGCCAAAACAACATGAACAAACATACCAAGAGATTATATTTGACAAATAACAATAAAATATGCTTGAATAACGCCCGGACTAACAATATAGAACATGGTAGCAACAAGTGATAAAACGACATTTATTCTCTAACATTAGCCTCAAAACACTCTCCAAATACATATTATCATGTGGTAAATGCTAAAGAATTATATCCCCTAAAAGGTTCTATCAGACTCCCCCACACTTGCTCTGTTGCTCGTCTCGAGCAACAATGAAGCACAAAACTCAACACTTAAGACATTGCATACATACCAAAACCAAACCAATGCATGCCCCACCACTTTGCATACTTACTTTCTGCTAGCCAACACGACTCACGACTCAATACACAAAGACACGACTATGCAACTACATGATATGTACAATGCAAGGAATTAAAGAACAATATTTTTTTTTTCTTTTTAGTAGAGATTGGGAAATCTCAAAGAACTAACCGGCATGTCATAAGGCTCTCACATACCCGAGAAGATTCTAGACTTCAGTGATCGGTAGAACTTGCGGCCAGTTTCGTCAGACAGAACGGGAACGAACACAAAATAAGTTGCTTCCGCACACTCATCAAACGTATCCCTAGCACCATCCGATCTATTTATCCACGGGTTAAAATTGTTGACGGCTTTAGGACGGGTAGGATAGGATATTTAGTAGCGCAGTACTAGACATCATGATATAACTCACAAAACCCGATTCTCACACTCCCTCACCAACATCCAAGAACCCCACCGAACTAATACTCCGACCCTCATTCCTTCAATCCTGGTGCGCCGTTCTCGCAGCCACAAATGTGAAGAAGTGATCTCGAACAATAGCTAATCTCCTTGGTCTTCATGAAGTTTAATTTCTGGCTCCCTATTCCATTTCACTTTCAACTTCTGTTCTTTTTTTTTTTCAAATCAAATGATGTAGTCAATATATGTCGACACCCCCACACTCGATGTAAAGTATATCTCGAACCCGGTAGTCAATGTGTAAACGTGGTAAATCCAACCAATCCTCCTCATCACCTAAGATTTAGAAAATATGAATGAAGTGCAAGCACGTCCTCCTCTAAGATCAATCAACCCCCACCCCATGACGTGTGGAAAAAGGAACACGCACTACGACACTCCACCTGTGGTCGTGGTGTATGGACACGACTCACCGCCACACCGAAGTGTGCTGCCGTCTCTAACTCACCCTCACATCCCCTCCAAAGATGACATGTAAGAATGTCCACTCAAGATGTATCAAATCATATCACCCTCATCGAACCTCCCTAACTCAACTCCCTCTATCATGATGCATAGGAAGGGACCATTCTAAGTAGTGATAGGAGTCACAAGGAACGGCTTCCTAGGCTAGAGGCTGTGAATAAAAGGGGTAACTGGATCAAATTGGGGTAACTAGTGGACCTAGGCGATGGAGACGGGACGTAAGGTCCCCATAAAAATCACTCGCACAGCTGTTCTGTTGCCACTACGAGGAGGGTTGACGACTACCTAAGTGACGGTGGTGTAGCGCTAGTAGGATAACTATTTTGAGAGACAGCTACTCACAACTCTCAAGTGCATTGGCCCTATAGCCTTCCTACTCCAGATTCTCGCGTCTCTACCTCACCTCAGATTTTCATACTACCTAGGTAATACTATCATCGAGCCCTCTCCACGCTTACTCTCTTCAATTGCCCTTTCTCAAAAAATTTCAATTTTTAGTATTTTTCTTGTTTTTTTATTTTTTTAGACACTATATGTAACTGGCCAACTCGACTAACCAACAAAGTATGGTAGGTGGACTCAATAAATAAAAGTGTAACAATAATATACAATGCATAAAATTTATACGTTCACATGCAATCCTATGGACCAACTCTATATTCATAACAGACTCACTAAACTACATTTAACAAGGCTATGCAATGGCTAACTAGGGGATAGCTAAAAACTCCCCCACACTTAAGCGCTTCGTTGTCCTCAACGAAAAATAGAGTGAAATCAAGAGGACTCGACTGCTCAAGCGTAGGGCCGGTGGATCTAGTCGGAGTGAGTCCTCCCTTCGTCCTCATCTCGGACGTCGGGACTCGACTCTGGGTACACATCGGACTGGTAATGGAACAAGACATCATAGGTATGTGGGTGCTGCAACTGGACATTGGCCGCAACAGCCAAGTCCTGAATCCACCCACCCTGATGGGCACAGTCTTAGCTAAGTGACTCCATCCCTCGGCCCAACTGGCGCTGGATACTACGGATGTGCTCAAAATGTCTCCTCTCCCTAGCTCTATCCTCATCAGCTTGGAGTCTCTGAGACTCCATCATATGCATGAGCTTCTCAAGCTGTCACTCCATGTTGGAGCTCGAGCTACTCGCGTGGTCTCCGCTAGGGTGTGTGGGGTAAACATGTATTTAGCTCTTTAAGGGGTCGGGTATTCTCTCCCAAGTACGTGCTGCATCCTTCTTCTTCTTGTCTCTAGAGATATCGTCATACTCTAGACCACTCAAATTAGCCTTAGCATCTTATGCTAGCTTTAGGAGCAAACAAGTGTGCCCGGGAGATCTACGGTTATAACGGTCAGTCCTCTCCATAAGAAATCGAAAAATGAAGTACGGGACATTGATACGCTTCCCCATCCACAAACAGTAAGCCATGGTGCAAAGCTAGAAGGAGTACGTGGGATTAGGAGAAACTCCATAAACCCAATTCTCAAGAAACTCACACAACTACCTCGCACGTGGAAGCACGAGTTTCCAAGAAACGTTCCACTCAGGTAAAGTGGGTTTCTCATTCCACCCAGCTCCAGGAACCCCCTAAAAACAAAAGGCACTAACTACTTCAACAGCATCCACCCTCCTAATGGTCTCATGGTCGGCGCAAATCTCAGTTTTTAGAGGTTCGAATTTCAGGGCGGGCGCTATAGTCTCGGGCGTGATGACTATATAGGTGCCCCGGCAATACACATGCCTCCGATCCTGACCCTCTCCCTCATTATAGAAACGAGCATTTACCAGAATCTCCCTCGCAAGAGCGGAGCTAGACTTCTTACAAATTTTAAACCACCTATCTAGCCTCTCATTCTTGAAGAGATCCTGAAGCTGTTTTGGCATTTTTTCGCTTTGCGGGAAGGGTTTTTCAGGAGTCCCTACCCTCTTCAGGAATGGGTCAGTGCAATATGCCTTATGGGCATTCGCACTAACAAACCTGAAGCTGCAGAATTTGGTACTGCATATAGCGTCGAGGTCAACATCCTTTGCAGCCCTACCTCTCATCCCAATCTTTGGAAGTGCATGCATAACTAAGTTCAATTCATAACGAATTGGAGACGGAGGCACCTGACGAGGGTTGCCAGAGCCGTCTCCCTCGTCCACATTCTCCTCCTCACTCAAAACTACATCTTCCTCAGGATTGAAGATGGGGTGATCATCAACAACTATGCCCCGTCTCCTCTTAGCACTATTCGATGTAGACATAATGATACAGAAAATAAAAGACGAGTGCATGTGAGGTATAGAGTGGACTAAGCAAGTAACCCAAGCCAAATATGAGCAAGTAAAAATTTCAAATTAATTAATCTCTACAAGTGCGTAAGCAAGGAATTAAAGCGAGAGAAAGATTTCGGTACCTACGGTCCCGGAGTGCCGTTCTTACGGGACCGGTTTTGCAAAAATTGGTCAAGAAAGGACCGAGTAGTCGACCAATTTTTCGAAAAATTGAGCAAAGTGAAGTGAAGGTACCTCCTTGTGTTCCTCGGTGTCCCCGTCGAAAGTCTCTTCTTGAGCTAAGGCCGAATCCCCCTCCAATTTGATGAATCGGAGAATTTTTGTTCTTGGAGCTCTTCCTCTTTGATTTCCCCCACACTCAAACAAAGCCCTATCTTTCAAAAACTCAAGAGTTAATGTTGTTTTTGGGTTTGCAAGGAGCAAAACCCAACAAATTTTTTTGAATTTGGTAGAGTTTTGAAAATTTGGGTGTATGGATGTATGGGTGTTCTTGAGGGTTTGAAAGGAAGAAGATGAAGAAAAGTGGGGTTTGATCCAATTTTGGGGTGTTTTTACCCGTTATGGCAGGATATGGGCATTAAACAATCAAGAAAATACCAAAATACCCCCCCCCCCCAATCGGACCAACCCGCCCGGTTTCGGCCCCCATTTCGGCCCGGAATGGGTGCCGAAATCAGTTGATTTCGGCACCCATTTCGGCCCGAAATGGGGCCCGAAATCACTGGGGGTTTTGAAAACAGTGAGGGTGTTTTATTTCGGGCCGAAATGCATTGATTTCGGCCCCCATTTCGGCCCGATATGGGTGCCGAAATCACTGCTTTTCGCCCACTTTGTTTTTGCTATATCTTCTTCATCCAAGATCTGATTCGTGCGATTCTTGAACCGTTAGACTCCACACTCGACGAGTAATCCATTTTTTGACCGAAATATTCCCAAATCCGGGGATTTTTACATTTCTTACCAAAAATTTTCTCCTTGTTCAAAAAGCTCACCTCCTCAAGCTCTTTAACTTTCTCCACTCCGGATTCCGATGCGTGCAACCCCGATACTCCCTACCTTTACCAATACGTCTTCCACCACACCATAGGCTCTCTTGCAATACTTGTCCGCAAACTGAAGGTTGTTCCATGTGGAACGAGCTTCTACTCCCAGCTTCTGAAAGACTAAAAGTGGCATTAAATTGTCACTAGCCCCTAAATCACATAGGGCCTTCCCCGTGTAAGCTCCCCAAAAGTTAGCTTCTATCACAAAGCTTCCCGGATCCTTCTGTTTTTTAGGCAAACCATGCATCACACATGAGCTCACCTGCTCAGTCAAGTCTACAGTCTCAAAGTCCGGTACCGCCCTCTTTCCTGAAATTGCATCCTTCATATATTTGGCATATTTAGTCATCATCTTGACTGCCTCAATCAATGGAACATTGATATGAAACTTCGAGAAAATCGATAAGAATCTCGTGTACTCTTCAGAGTCATCTTTCTTCTTTCTTGTATGAAGCGGATATGGGAGATTCTTAGATAAAGAGGGTGGTGGTGGTGTTACCTCATCATCAACATGCGTAGTCACGCCCTTTGATTGGGGGGTCATGATTGGGGTCTTGTAAAAGACCTCATGCTCCCTAGCTTTCGAAGCTTCAGCTCTGGCGTGGCTCGGATATGGGGGATCATCAAGAACAATCCCTCTACGAGTGGTGATGGTGTTCCTGGCGCACATTCTCTGTGTCAGATGGCAAGGACCGTGGGGCTCTAGTTGAGAGCTGAGTAGCAATCTGTCCGACCTGCACTTCCAGGTTACGAAGTGAGGTCTCCAAATCTGCAGTCAGTGTCTCCACCTGAGACGTGAAAGTATTCACATTCTTGCCCATCTGATACATCATGTTCTTGAGATCTGTCATCTTAGCCTTCTGCCCTGGAGCTGGTGGTGGTGGTGGCGCCTGAACAACTGGCCTATGCTGAAACCCGGGTGCATATGAAGCTCCAGCCTGATCTCCATACCTGAATCATGGATGATCTCTAGTCCCTGGCCTATAGTTCCCCTGATTCCAGTTACGCTGTCCCTGTGCCCCCGCGTAGCTAACATCCTCATTAGCAGCTTGAGTCAAAGTTGCATCAAAATCTTGCTCCTCCACTGCAGACACAGTCTTCTTATCTTGATACACATGCTTTGCCATATATGAAACCATCTTTGTAATCCCATATTTCCACTCATCGTTCTTTGGCTCGGGCAACTTGGAAAACCTCCTAGATTCATAGAACTGAGCATCATGTTTCTCTATTTGCTTCATCAAAGCATATGCTCCATCCTTGTCAACCCTGTAAAGAAAGTTACCTCCTGGTTGCCTGTTCAATAGATCCTGGTTGGGACGCTCCAAGCCGTGATAGAAGACTTGGACGATCTTGTAGTCGCCAAAGTTATGGTTCGGACACTTGCGTATCGTCCTCATGAAACGGTCCCATGCTTCTACAACTGTCTCATCAGCATGCTGCTGAAAACTAAGAATCTCCTCCTGTAAGCCAATGGCGCGTTGCGCGGGGTAGAATTTGCTCATGAACTCGTCAACACATTGCTCCCATGTGGTGATCAATTCTGGCTCCCTGGACTCTAGCCATTTCTCTGCCGCTCCCTTCAGACAGTAAGGAAACAAAATCAGCTTCAATGTCTCTGGGGTCACATTCTTGTACTTCACCATCTTGATGTAGGCTTCAAACTTCCCAATGAAGTCACTTGGGTCTTCATCCCTGTTCCCATAAAACTGAAACTGGTTCTGCACCGTCGTGATGGTGGCAGGCTTCAAATCGAAGTGCTTAGCCTGAATGGTTGGCACTACAATCGCTGGCTTGTGTCCCCTCTGAGTTGACTGAAACTTTTCAACCAATGCTTTTCCTGATTTGTTGTAGGGCATTTGGTTCTGTTGCTCATCAAGTTTCTCATGTAGTTCAGTCAACTTCTGGTTCAGTTGAGCGTTAGTCAATTGGTCGCCCATTGCGATCTGTCTTGGGTCTCGTCTCGGAGTTCTGAATAGCTGTTATGGGTCTTCAAATGGGGGCACAAGGTCTCTAGAGATCCGGTGCATACACTGGGAACCTGAAACACAATTCAGAAAAAAAAAATCAGAAATCACAGAAATATAACAAAAAGAAAGAGGTAAATTAAACTAATCGCTAAACTAGAATAGTAACAGGTGCCTTCCCCGGAAACGGCGCCAAAAACTTGACGCGTGATTATTACGCGTTGTTACGCAAGTATACGGTCAAGTAATAAAGTGGAGTATTTTGGAATCCGAGTTATCGAACCAAAGGGAAGGTGTTTACTATATGCTCTAGATTAGCAATTAAACTCAATTTACCTAAGTAACCGGTAAAAATGATTGTAGTTTGAAGTGTTGTCACCCTCAAACAAGTGACTAGCAATAGTAATGAAATAACGCAAATGAAATGATTTGATGTAAATCAGAGAAGAGAAAGCTAGGCAATCTATAGATCACCTAGGGTAGTTTTGACAATTCCGGATTCCATGTTCAAACACAATGACTCTTAGTAACCTATTCTGGGTAATGGCGTTGGCAACTACCTATCGGTCTCATGTCATTCTACACAAAGGTAACAATTTGTCCCTCTCAGGCCAAGTATGCTACCTATGTGTTCTAGCAGGATAACAACATTGCAAGGAATACTGTCCTCTCAGACCACCATTCACTAACAACTCAATACTTCCTACTGAATTTACCCTCATCTAGCTATTCCTATCCAACTAACCTCTCAGTCTATTCAATTAGGAATGATCTTGTTTACTCATCCCAACTAGGTTAGAGTTGTTTTCACACACTCACTAGTTACGTAGTAATTTGGGGTCATGACTCCTACGTTACTAAGAATTAAGCACAATAAATAAGATAATTAGGCTACCAATATCATCATTAAGCCTAGTTCATGATTGAATGAAGAAATATGCAATTCACATCACACATCTTAGCCCTAATTTGTCAATGAAAGAACTCAACATGATGAAAACCAAAACAATCTCCATTAAACCATAATCCTAACATGAAAGATCATCCAAAATCCGGAAAATATCATCAAAACAAAACCCTAGGCTCTCCATAGATGCCTAGGTATGAGTTTAGCTACTCATAACACAAGTTAACATGGTTCTTGAATAGTTCATACAGGAAAGTAAAGAGAAAAAAAGATCAAACGCTAAAATCGTGAAGATTAGCGCGATCCGGGCTCTCCTCCTTGCTTGAGATCGTTCCCAATGAAGTCTCCTTGCTCTCCTCCTTCTCCTTGGCTCTCTGGATGTGTGAATGATGAATTATTCCGTCCCTATGTCGTCCTTGAATCATAACCCGCAGAAGTCTTCAGTAATTGCACAAAAGCCCCGTAAAATATGCTCCTGACTTCAAAACGCGATATCTTCTTCGGTCGAACTCCGATTTAGCTCCGTGACCTATCCCCGGAAAGCTCTCTGAGTCTACTTTCACATGGCACTAGTCTCACCCAAAAATGAGTTATATAACTCCCGCTATAATCAAATAGTGCAGACTGGTCATCCAAGCTCCTCCAATTCGGCTTCTCTTGACTCCACTTGAGCTCCCCTTTGTTTCCGAAGTTCGTTCCCTGCCTCCTATCAACCAATTAGCATCCGTCCCTGCCAAAAAAATGAATGAACATACCAAGAGGTTATATTTGACAAATAACCATAAAATATGCATGAAAAACGCCCGGACTAACAATATAGCACATTGTAGCAACAAGTGATAAGACGACATTTATTCTCTAACATTAGCCTCAGAACTCTCTCCAAATACATATTATCATGTGGTAAATGCTAAAGAATTATAGCCCCTAAAAGTTGCTATCAGCACAACCGCCACCACCACTGCCCCATCTCTATTTCTTAACCCCACTGTTCTGCTCTCCCTCTAATCCCCTCCCCCGACGAGCAAAAACTCGGTAGAAACAGAGGCAACACTGCTGCCCAACGCCACCACCGAACCACCAACCTCCATAAATTCCGGCGAGGAATTAGCCCGAGCTTAAACAATGCGACCCACCCCTCCAAACCTTTCCCGATCGACTCCTGGAGATCCAAGGAGCACGTCTAGCTCTGCAATTTTTCCCAGAAGGTCACGGAATACCGCCGTCGAACACCACCGCGAGCTCCACGGGCGGGAAGCCCAAGTCATTTTTCGACCGATTTCTGTGGTTCTTGGGCTGGTACACTCTAAATCCTCCTACACGTCTATTTTGATTATAGAAATTGGGTATTAGTTGCTTAAATCCATTCATCGAATCGGTTGGGTTGGCTGTGTATGGTGTAAAACGTGGGTGTTCATTTGGAGGGCTGTTTTGCCTTTTCAAAAACTTAGGGGGGAGCCTCTTGTCTTTTACTTAACTGCATTTTCTATATATATGATATAATTTTAGTTATGTTGTTTATATCATCTAATATTAACTATTTAGCTATTCTAAGTAAATAAGCAATATATATATATATATATATATATATATATATATATATATATATATGTTTGTAATAAAAATAAAAAGTTAAATTGTAAATTTGTTATTATTAAATATTACAATCGATTTATTGAAAATAAATAAATAAGAATTTCATTTGTATGTAATCAATAAATAATAATTTTCATTATTAACTAAATGTCTTTTTTATCTTAACAAATAGTAACTTTACAAATAATTACGAGAATTTATTAATCTCCTTACCAGAAAGTGAAATTGTTAAAGTGAAACATTATTTTCTTGAAATAAAATGAATTATTTATAAATTGGAGAATATTAACAAATAATTTTTTTAGCCAAAATTACCGCTTTTAAAATTATAGAACTTCTATGCGATTTGATACTTAGTAGTATTCGATATTAAAATGATAATTAGTCGCCAAATAACACTTGTTCACTTTAAATATTTTTTTAAAGTATTATTTTGTAGCCGCTTTACTTTCTTAAATAATCATATTTTTATAACTGAAATGACAACCTCTTATTTTATTATTACATGAGTTAAGGACAAATTATATTAAATAAACATGTCTTATTAAAAATTTATTATTTTGAGGATTGAGTTTAGCATTTCATCCTAGCCAAGCATACATATAGAGTTAGTGCATTATTCGCTTAAATATCATCATTGTAACTATATGATTGATAAATTGTAGGCGACAGATTCGTTGACATAGGCTACGTTGACTTCCCGTGATGACAACTTTGAGCTACTTGTCGTTTCAACGTGAGGTGAGTTTACATGCCTAGCCTAGTAAGGCTAGCTTCGTTCGTGTCGTAATGTGATATTGTATTATGTCTAAAAATGTGCTTTTTTGATATACATATTTTACTTGTCATTTGTTACGTTTTGAAATGTTTGCTTTTGAACTGTCCCACGAAAATAATAACACGTTAATAACGTAAAGTGAAATACCGCATGTACCGGAATCTGTTACTATTTGGGAGGTCCTATGTTGACAATTATTTGGGAGGCCCTTTGTTGGCATTGGCTCTTCGCCTTGTTGGCTAGAGTCCCAGCCAGTACTCACTCTTCTGGCCTTTTGCTTCTTAAGGGCGTGTTGCAACACTTAAGATCTAGTGTGGCAATTGGGAGGTCCTTTGTTGACCATCACAAATTGGGAGGTCCTTTGTTGACCATTAAGGAGGTCCTTTGTTGACCATTACTGTTTGCGGTACTGTGCTTAAGAACAGGCTCCCTGATTATGTATTTGGAAACTGATAGTTGGATTCATATTATATTTAAAAATTTAGACTTGTGAAGGATTTAATTGGAAATGTTTGAAGCTGGATATTGCCAATCGTAATTTAGCTAATATTGTTGTTTATGACGCTGCAAACTCTGATTTTGGGTTACTTTTACTCATAGTCTGTTATTCATCATTTTTATTAAACGCGTAACACTGTGATGTCTCTCATCTTCCTGTTTTACATGCTAAGGTGTATCTCACTTAGTATTTCATGCTGACTTTCGAAACACTGCGGTCTTTGTTTTCATTCCCCTGCAGGTCTGGGAGATTGGCGTAAGGGGATCGTGGACTCACCTAGTATCTAGCAGTACTTATTAAAATCAACTCTAACATAATCTTATCTTGTTTAATAGTAAACTAATCTCATCTTGTGTAATAGTATGTTTCATGTTTAAGACACTTTCTCAGCTGTAATATATTTAAGTATGGAATGTTTTGTTCACGATTTCCGCCATTTCTTTATGAGTAGCACCCTCCCGGTCTCTCCCGAGCCGGTAATAAGGAGGTGTTACAGGCTTGCCCAGAATGCTAATCAGGACTCCAGTTATTCAAGGGGCAACCATGGTATAGGATCCACAAGATCTTGATCAAGCAAACCCATCAGCTAGCTTGCAGCCTCCTCTTCCTCAGGGCCCTTCACCTAAGCAGCCAAGATTGCCGCCAGAGCCACCACTCGTGCCTAGCTATCAGCCGAAACGTGCAACTGTTGGGAATCCATCCCCGTACCTCGTATTGCCGTCATACGCGACTGGGGTCCAAGCTAGCTGCACACCGCCTCCCTATGATCCCAACATGCCCTGCGTCTCTGGACTTGCTGCAACCCCGTCGTCGACCCCAGGAGGAAAAGTACCTTCTAATGTGACAGCCCTGGAGAAAAGACTAGACAAAATTATTGCGAATCAAAGCTTCGCAGACACCGTTATCCTGAAGGTCGACCGCGCACCTCCAATCCCGCGTGATATATACTTGAGGCCTTACTCTGCTGGGTACAAGGAACCTAAGTGGGAGAAACTCGATGAATTCAGCAGAAACGCAAAGGAGCATGTCATGCGGTTCGTTGAACTAGTGGGCCCGCATGGGATCGACACCAGGCTGCTAATGCGTGAATTCCCAAAGTCTTTGGAAACGGTCTCATACAAGTGGTATAGAAACCTTGAAGCAGGCTCGATCAATACTTGGGAAGATATGGTCAAGAAGTTCTATACCAAATTCTTTCAAGTAGAGGAGAAGGTTACGACGATTCACTTATCGCGAATGTACCAAAAGCATGACGAGGAAGGCGTCGCATTCGTCAAGAGATTCAAGACCAGCTCGCTCGAATGCGTCGATGAAGTGGCTGAGAGCCGTCTTGTGCAAATCAGTATCAAGGGGATGCGTGATGAGTATAAATGTATGCTAATCAATCTAAACATGCCTACTTTTTCAAAGTTGATTGACTGCACCAGGAACAACGAGCCACTGGTGGAGAGGCAGAAGAAGAGGTACACGAATGAGCGGGCACCAGCAAGTTCTGGCTTCAAGATGGGGTGACTTAGCTACAAGCGAGGATGAGAGTATGATGTTAACTCGGTCTCTGCTCCGAAAAAACCTTGAGTTCCACCAAAGGAACCGCCTCCACTACCATGTTCGATCGCAGAGGCCATAGGCTTATGAAAAAAGTGGAGGAAAGATGGGGTCCTGCCTGCACTGGAGCATAAACCAACGTGGGAACAGCTGCGAGATCCCAAGTGGTGTGAGTGCCATGGCCAAGTCATGCACCCAACCAAAGACTGCAAGAAGTTGAAGGAGAGTTAATCATCGACGACTCAACCAAGGATGTCTGCAGCAATCCATTGCCATCCCATTCGGAGCAAGAGGCAAAAGAAAAAGAGGTGTTTAATACATGATCTCGCGAGGTCGTAGGACTACAATGACTCCCAAAACAATTGATGTGCGACGAATGCAAAAGTAAGACTCCTGAAACATTTCTTGTAAACTTATACGATATTTTGTTAATTTGCCTGAAATGGTTCCATTAATGATGATGACTCTCCCATATGAGAGATCTGTTATCAGCCGCTGATCTTACTTTATTATTACAATACTTGTTAAGACTGATAGTCAATTGCTTCGCGAGTTTAAGCCTATCTGTGTAGATAGCAGCAAAGTACGAGCCTGAAAACCTATCTGTTTAGATAGCAGCGAAATTCAAAGCTAAAGTCTGTTTAGATAGCAGCGAAATTCAAAAGCTAAAGCCTATCTGTTTAGATAGCAACGGAATCCAAAGCTAAAGCCTATCTGTCAAGATAGCAGCTGTACGCGATCTAAATCCTATCTATTTAGATAGCAGCGAAAATCAGAGCCTAAGCTTATCTAATAAAATAGCGATAATGCTCACCTAAAGGCTATCTGTCTAGATAGCAACTTTTCTCACTAAAACTTATGTCTACATAGCATCCATACGTGAAACTAAGCCTATCTGTCTAGACAGAAATTGCATGTAAATAAAAGTCATCTGCCTAGATAGCAGCCGTACACGATATTAAGCCTCTTTCTAGGGAGGAGAATTGTGTGAAATCAAGCCTATATGTTTAGATAGCATCGATATGCGAATTGAAACCTATCTTTTTGGAAGGGTAGCAAAACTAGAGCCTATTTGTTTAGATAGCAGCCACAAGCGTATTCAAACCTATCTGATAAGTCTATACGCTTAGACAGCTTCGAGAGGTGCATGTTCTAATGACTGCGACATTGAAAGCTTATCTTCTGGATAGTCACATAGGCGAGGAGTTAAAAGGCCTATTTAAAGAGCAAAAGCGATGCAAGCAATGCAAGCCTACCTAAAAAGGGTAGTAAAAGCGATCTGATGTCTGCAAAGAAAAGGTAGATGTCCTTCATAAAGCAGAATTCACAATGAGTTTGCATTACAAATAGATTAACCGTAAAAACTGGAACTTATGTTGGGGTTACATAATAAAAAGCTATGGTTGGTTACAAAAAGAGAACCACTAAGCTCCAAAGAAGTTTTTCAAAAGCGAGTCCTCTCCTGCCAACTTTATCGAATTAGCGGCCCATTGATCCAAGGTTTCTTTGTGGTTCTACGCTGCTTCCTCAAAATCTTTAATAGCCTTTTGAAGCACCTCCCTCCGTGATTTAAAAGCAGCATGCTACAGATTGTAGGTGGCGTAGCCGAACTTAAGCTTGACAGAGTTTTTAGTCTTTACTAGTCTCTGGATGAGAAATTCAAGGTTAAGTCTACCCGCCGAAACTTACAGGAGGCCATATGCGCTTGGCAGAATACACTAAGCATTAGAAACAGTGGTGCTTGTTGGGGTCATTTTGTGTATCCTCTCCAACAGGTTGGTCATCTCTTTAAGGAGATCCCCCCTATCTTTGGCCGCCAACACCAGAACTCTTGAGAAGGTGGTTGGATATGACACGTGCACCCTCATGAGCCACTTCAGGAAAACTTGATTTATACCTGCATCCTCAAAATAAAAAAGGGGTCTAACTATGAAGTGGAAGCACATGTTTGTCAAAAAGATCCTCGACTGGAAACAGTCTTACCAGTTCCTTCGACGATCTGCTGAAGTGAAGCCATCGGAGTTGTTGTTTGGCCACTAGAGGTCGCTGTTTCAACTAGCTTTTGGTCTTCAAGATCTTTTCTAGCGAAGTACTCCTCAGAGATTGCATAGTTTCTCTCAACAACAGCTGTTTCAGCGGCTTGGGTTACCCATACCGCCCATGGATTTTGTGCAAGCACCACGTCCAAACTCATAGAAGCCGTTTGAGTCTCATCATGAAAGTCCTCGCTCAGTAGACTAGAAATGGATAAGTTCGTACTTGAAGCTCTTATGCTCATGCCATCAGTCGCGGCCACTGAAGTGTTTGCCCTTGAGGCTGCGTTCTGTGGGAGCTCACTTGGGGTCGCGCTGCCGCCAGTTTCGTCTCTGGTCTCAAGCAAACTTGCAGCAGACTCTAGAACTTGTGGCACACTATCAGGTGCGACATTAAGTTGCGTTCCAGTAGCCGCAGTAGTGTCAGTCTCAGAGTTGGGCAATTGAGCATCTTCCATGTCTTGATCTAGCGCACCACTGTTGGCGTTTGATGCATGTTCGACTCCCCTCTCATTGGTTAGCATTGCACCCTCGGCAGAGATATTGATCTGATTAGCTTCTGGAGCTTCGGACATATTTTGGGACATGGGATTTGATATTACCACTCCTTGATCAGTTTCAGTTCGCTCGAATCTTCTAAGAAGGGCTTCGGTTAGCAACGCAGTTGTAGGAGCGACACTCGATGGAACTTCAGGAGAAACGGTTGCTTCTCTTTGAGTTTCAGCTGGAGACATACTTTTCTCAGGGGAGTTAACTTTCTGGGTAGCCTCGTCTGCAGCGCGCGAATCATTTTCTCAGGGGAGTTAACTTTCTGGGTAGCCTCTGTCAAAATGCAAATATTATTAAGTCTAAAGTCTAAGTATTCACATGGCCAAAATTCAGAAGGGGCTTATGATAAAAAGACCTCCACATTCATATGGGACATCTGCATAAGTACTATGAAGTAGGTTATCATCGATTTCTTTTAATGTGGCGTGACCTGATTATACGCAAAATCAGTTATCATTGTCGTTTGAAAGTGATGAAATTGACTATAGCAATTCAAAGGGAATTGCTTACCTGATGCTTCACCACATTGGTTCACTAACCAACGACGAATGTCGCTCTTTGATACCCCATGTTTTAAAGCTTCAAAGATAAGTTCTTGATGAGATAAGGAAAACAGGTATATAGTACCTTCCTCATCGTTGTCGCAAACAATCTATTGAAAGTACTGTTGGGCGCGCTCCAGTTGACCCACGATGGATCGTGAACGCCGAATTTGTTCTTCAAAAAAATTCTTCAAAGCTTTTCCAACGTCGCGTTCTTCTCGCAGCCTTGCTTCCTCCTTAGTCCGTTTCTCCATGGACACAGACTCTGGTATCAACTCCTCCTCAGTAGGGCCTTCCAGTGCTTCCACAGATTCTCCGCTATCTGTAATGTGCGCGTATATATCAGCAAGAATCTTCGTGGGATAACTAACCAAAAACACAATGTTATTAAAACTAATTTTATTACCTTCCCACCAGGCGAAAGGGTCCTCTGGAACATAGTCGACATAATCTTCTATGTTGATCTGCCTCGAACTCTGGCCCCTTTTAGCAGTTGCATTCTCCTGGGGAGCAGGGTTATTTCGCGCTCGCTTCGCTGGTCTGGACATCATTTCATCTGTTGACGGCTCGCCGGAAGCCTTTGTTTTCTTCAAGTTATCGCTTGGTTCTGCAAGAGATGAGATGAAGATCGCTAGAACAGACCAGATTATGGCATCAATCTCTTGCCCCATTGGCATCTTAGGCACAATGAAAACGTCAGTTTCGTCCTTCGAACGCAGAATATTGGCAAGCCCATTGCTGCGGTCTCCAGAGCCGAACCTTCTGAAGCATCACTATAGAAGAGGGCAAAGTTCAAAACTACATGATTATACTCTATCCAAGGAAGAGGAAAGAGTTGATAGAAATACCTTGCTAAAGTTATCTGCATAATCTCTTCTTGCTTTGTAGGAGTTCTTCCGGACTTCTTCAATCTTCTCTGCGAGAACCAACTCCGCACACAGATGGTGATCTTTACCTAGCAGTGAATAGAACCCATACTGTGTCGCATCCCTGGAGGGCTTTGATTTAAAAGGGTTAATCTCCTATTCTGAGTGCGGGAGCTCCGACGGGCTGGAATTGAAGTCGAGACCTCGCTTGAAGACGAGTCTGCGCGGTCCAAAAGGCAATCGAATCTATAGTTGCATCCCCTGATCTATCCTTGGAAGGTTTTGTTAGTGGGGGCATGCCAACCAGCAAGTCATTGCACTCTTTGTACAACAACCTTTTGTAGCAACCCTTCACAACTGAGTCAAACCACAACAACGAGGCTACGTTGTCAAAGCCAAGATGGGGACTCACTCGTACTAGATCATAATGGATTTTGATGAGTGGGTAGCTCGCACATTCAATTCCATCTTCGCAAAAAGCAGGCAGGTACCCCCTCCTGCACCAGTTGACAAACCTGGAATAACAGAGCGAACCCTCGATGATGTGCGCGCGGGTGTACTTCACACTTCTGCCAGGATACATGTTCTCCCTGTAGACAATGTTGTTTAGCTGCTGAGTATATGACCTTGGAGCGAAGAAGCTAGCATCGTCGCATATCAAAGCAAATGAGCGATGAACACCCTTGGTCTTATACCAACGCCATGAGCGTGGACAGAAGAGTTGTTTCTTAGCCTTAGGCGCGTCCCATAATGTCACATGCGAGGGAATCGGAGCATATAAAGGCCATCGTTCATATACCCACATCGACAAGAGCGCGACATTAACATAAGTCACGACGTCGACTCGAACTTGAGATTGCTCAACGTGCGTCATCGCCAGATCTAGGCGATGATATAAAGAGCCAAGGACCAAGGGTCCTAATGCGACTTTCTTCCCAAGGAAGAGGCGAACTGCTAGCGAGAGAACATGGCAGAATACGCCATCATGGGGTTTTCCATCGAGAAGATACCGCGACAACCAAACACAAAGAAAGCCGCATAAAGTACAATGCGAGCCTTTCCCTTCTAGGGAACTTGGCGCCTTTGGGTTCTTCGCAACCACTTCCTGGGCAACTTTGAATTCACGTAGTCACGGAAAAAGTAAGTTATCCATTTGGACCAAAGGTTTTTCGCGCCTGAAGCAACTGTCGTATACGACTTTGCAGGCTTGCTCGATGTCCATCTCGTGGCATTCTTCTTCAATTCCTCTATGCAGTCCTTCATCTCCTCGAAGATTAAAAGTTCTTCGCCGGTTCTCAAAGGAGCTAGTGGGTCTACGAAGCCCATACAAGGAAGCTCCAATAGTGACTCGACCTCCTCGAGTGTGGTTCTGTCCTCTTAGTTTGCAAAGTGGAAGCTATGAGTCTTCTTTGAGTACCTGGAGAATAAAGTCATCAGCATGTCTTTATCGAGCCGCACACTTAGCCTTTTTGTCGCGCGCACAACTTCTCAAATCCCTGTGCTAGTCAGCTCAGTCTCAAAGTGTTCGAGAATGTACTCCGTCCACTCTTCCATGTACTCGAGTTTCTCGCTGAAAGTCTGATGAAGAATATCCGTGAAAGGATAGAGTCTAGCATCTAGGCCAAGCCTATGGATGTCATTGACATTGGCAAGATCCCAATCGTCTCTCTCAAGCTCAGATGCCAATTTCATAACATTCTCAGGGGGGTCTGATCAATCGTTGTTCCTCTGAGTTTTGCAAAATAAAAGTCTTCTCCTCCCAAATAGGGGGCCTTGCACCATAAATCCTTTGGAACTTCTGGCAGAGCAACTGCTTCCTTCAAGCTCTAGGTTCTCGCCATCTCTGTTTATATGGAAGGTACATTCAAAACAGAATTTTCAAGTTTGATTTCACACCTACATGTGAGGAATATCAAGAAGAAGCCCTGATTGGGTTGCATGTCAGGAACAAGCATGAACTCTAAACCCAGATCGGGTTGCTAATATGCTTTCAAAACACGAAGTTAAGTACAAGAATCACTAACCTTGTTACTTCTTGAGTGATTGAACTGCCTGAGTGATCTTGTCAAGAATCTGATCGAAGACTTCAACCTGCTGCTAAGGATTCTCTCTCTTGCTCATAAAATTGGTGATAGCAACGAGGGTGGAAAAGTTCTAACTTTTTCAGTAAAAGGGTTTATATAGTGTTTAAGCCTGAAGAGTCGCGACTGTTCACATTTGCTGAATTAGCATTATCTTGATAACCGGCGAAATTAACGACCTATCAGATCATTCAAATCATTCTTGCCTCGAAAATTGACGAAAATATGTGGATGGCGTTTGATTGGTTTTGCAACGGCCACGCCTCATTAAAGACTATTCGACGTTACAGAGACCTACGCAATCATGGCTACTTTTGGGGGCTAGGGTTTTCGAATTTTATTTGAATTGATACGAAGATCTCCGTGGGGCCACGAACGGCTGGTTTTGCGCGTCTACACGACCACGCGCGCCATATACGCGCAAAAGGGGGCTAATGTAGATAGTGCATTCTGAGCAGACCAACTACCGTCCACGTGACATTCATCAAGCACTTCTGATGGTACTCCGTATACACCTTGTGATATGCTTATATTCGAGCTTATCTATATGGGGGCTGCGAAACAGGGTCACCCGTGATACTAACCGCACGGGAGTTGTAGGGACTTAGTGGCTTGTAGGCTAGAGTAAGGAAGGTCGCGCGAGAGCAACAACCACGCTCGCGCGCGACCCTTCGTAACTGTCTGAGAGATTTAATGCCTACGTGTCCCATAAATGCGGCCGACCTCATAACGACCCCCTACTTATGCGGATGAGTGTGCAACGTGCCCTATATATACGGTTGAACGTGCCGTTACAAGGCTAACATTAAACCTCCATTTATGGGCGCATTAACCCGTCATAATGGTCACTTCCCCACTATATATAGGAGCGTTAGCCTTATATGGAACTTCTTCTTGAATCTCTTAGCCAATTTGTTATAATGTTTCTCTCTCTCAAGAATAGTTAGCAGGTGCTTACTCTTTCCCCTACGCCAACCCACAATCTCTCTGTGTTCTATTCTTGTTCTTATCTCCTGTTAGAGGTGTACACTTGGATCTTCCTCTTAGATTTCCTTGTACACAATGGGTTACGCTTATTATCATGAGAATAATCCAACAGGAAACATAATTACCCTTCACACCACACAAAACCCTGAATTGCAAAGTGTAATTAGACAAAATAAGTTACCTAGACAAACAAACAGAAACATTGGCTTCGCCTCTTTCACTCAAAACTGATATTATTTATGAGAAAGGAGGAAATCAAAGGTTTTGCGGGCAAGTTGATGTTAGGAGAAAAATCGTGTGACACACTCAGACCTCTCTGATGCAATCAGAAGCATAGTTACGTGATAAAGGAGATTTTTCCTGAAAGCTTATCAGAAATAGAGAGAAAGTTAACAGGAAAAAGAGCGTGCGAGATCGGAGAGATACAGTTACCTGAGTTTCCGTTGATGGAGAAGAAGACTGCCTCATCGTGCGATAGGATGAAGAATGATATAGGGGGAGAGTTGAGCCTGTTAGAAGGAAGAGGTGCGGAGGAATCCATTTAACCGCAATCGTTTCTTTCAAAGCCACCATTAATGAATAGACTTAAGTTTAACAAGAGAACTTTCGTAATAAATTTTTGTAAAGAGGAATTTGTGTAATAAACGATCTTAGGGACACATTATCATTCTTCAGTTGTTTGCAAAAAAAAAAAAAAAAAAAGCACATTCTTCACTTTTTGAAGTGTAAAGATAGTATCGCGTACACAATTTTTGTCCTCGTGAATTCAAATTATAAAGTATGCATGGTACTTCGCAATGAAATATGATCAAGCACTTTGTGACATTACAGATACAAGTACACACACATGTAGATACATGCATGCACACAACAAGATACATAATATAAACACAAACAACAAATATGAGTTACAAATACAAGCAACCCAACTCAAACAGAGAGCATAGAACCTAGATATAGCGGTAAGTCAAATCAAATTCAAAACAACCTTAATCCAAAAGCATCTTAATTATAATGCATCTTAACACATGTTTTAGTTATGTTTTACAAATGACCTATTAAACAAATTCATGACAAAACACATAAACGAATGAGGCCTTTGGACTAAAAAAGCCGATCAAACACACTCCAATTATGGGAAACTCAATTCAATTTTAGGAAGCTTAGTCAAACAAAGAAAATGGAAAAGAGAAAAGAACCAGTTCACACAAGAAAAAAGCAGCTGAACAAAATCACATTGACAACGTACCGCGATGCAAGAGCCAGATTTGAGTTTGCTTAACACCAACTACTAAAACAAAACCATAAGCAAAACGCAAAACAAAATCGGGGCTTTGGATTCAATAAAGCCAATGAAATTTTAGAGGAAAGATAAAATAAGACTATCCAATTTAAGGGAAAAAAGCAATTCAAAAGACAAAATCTATAGCCGGTAAACGAACAGAATCCGAAACCGCACCTTAACCCAAAGGGTCCTAAGTTTGAGCAGCATTTGGACTTAGATTTCACTTCTCCTACACGAACCATCTGCTGAACGAACAAAACGAATCAGAATTCGAATTAGTACCTTAACCCAAACAGTCCTTGAGTTTGAATAGCCTTTGAACACAAAAACTGTCAGAACTTTGAATTAAGAAGAGATAAGTGAGTATAACTCAATCTAATGAAATAAATCGTATCAACGGGTAAGGAAAAGGAACAAAATATATAAATTACTCATCAACAAAATATGATTCATATCAATGAAATTTTCATAACCCTTGTTTATATGAATCGAGAGTAGAGTAGTTGCATAAAATTTAAAGATACCATTGTAAGAATTCATTAGTCGATAAGCATTTTCACATCCTTTTAGATCATCAACCTGCATTAGTTTACATATACAACGACCGTAATGGTGTTAGATTTGCTTTTTCAGGGATCCAATTCGCGTAATGAACGAACAAACCATTAAGATGCATGGGAAAGGTAGTATAAGCACCCGACCAAATATCAAAAATCAGATGAGGAAAATAAAAACCCATGACGGAATATCCAATTATATTAAGAGAAAGAAGCTAGGGTTTAACAATACATACGCCAGCTTATTGTGGTCTCGTTCTGTTTTTAGACTATATGCCGACTGGAGAAGGAGCGTTGGTTCGAAATTGATCACAATTCTCCTCTTCCTCAAAGCCCACCTAATCATAAGCAGACTTAGAGTGGTCGCCTCATTCCCATCCAATATACCTTGTTTGTTCCAAAAACCCTTCGTGCTTTGACTGGTGGCTCGTATTGTGCATGTAGGGATGTGCAGATCAGACTCTGCATGCACAATACCAGCCACGTTTGTTGACCATGATTGAGACATGACCATGATGGAGAGGCCAAAGTAAACATATCCATCCTCTTTGAAGCAGAACCAAAGAGGCCACGTTTGTTGACCGTGATCAAATAAGGGATGACCATGCTCACGCAAGTTTGCAATTAGTGCAATGAATCCGAGAACATGAGCCTGATGTTTGGAGGAGTCCCATCAGACGCCCATGCTTTAAAGAGAAGTGGAGGAAAGGATCCTAATTTTAAGGACTCTTTTTTATTAGGACTTTTAGGACATTTTAGAGATTAAATTAATACATAGTGTCCATTGACACCTCTTTAAACTTTTAAATAGTAGATATATATATATATATATATATATATATATATATATATATATATATGTATGTATATAAGTGTGCGTGTGTATACACTGATGAGTTTTTTAAGCTTTACTTACAGGCTATCTTACAGAGCTAAGAAAAGTAAATATCTACCTAACATTGTTAAGTACTAAAACAAATAGATAAAACAAGCTTAACCATATAATTTGTGCATTAAGTAAAATTATTTTAGTTCCAAATAAATTTAACCATAAAATTTGCACATTAAATAAATATACAGGTCCCAAATAAAGTCGTTTGTGGACTACTGCCAATGAAGATCAATATTAGAGCCATACTTATAGAACAAAAAATGCGCCTTCTATAGTTTGGGGATAGGCAAGGGAGTGACTCCATGAAAATGACCAGGCATTCAAGACTTAGCCGGCGAAGAAGATAAGAAAACAAAACTAAAACTATATTTAGGCATAACTCTACCGAGACTTTGCGTGCAGCTGGTCAAACGACGACAACTACAAAGTTGATGAGATATATAAAAGTCGACTTGATAAGCTTACATGCGTCGGCCCAGATTTCTCAATTTATGTTGTTCAAAATTGAAATTGTTCAAACCTTGGACGACTATTGTGAATTTATCTGTGGACTTCCTGAAAGCAAGTCAAAGAATTGAAACAATCAGTAAATCAAAAGTATTCACCAATTCCGCTATTAGATTAGCGACTTATCTTCATGGTCTTCTCGCATTGAAATGACAAACCCATTCCCACAAATACATGCTCTTGAATCAGTAGAAACAACTTATTAGCTCTCTCCAAACCAGATAAAACCCATTCAAGCGAGTATCATTTCATACTGCTCTAATCATAGGTACTTAATCACTATTCTATATCCATGGATAATGATCAATCGTGCATTAAACTATCGAAGTCAGAAGAGTTCCTCATGAAACAACATTCATCAATGAAAGGTTTGGACTACTCTAAGTTCAATTCTAAATTCTAGAACAATAAAAGCCCTTAATGAGATGCACCAGATTGTAAGGAATGCTAGAAAATCCACCTAGAAACATTTTTTTACAAAATAACCCAGAAAAGACTTGCCAGATTTGTGAGACTTCCATTTCAGGTTCTGAAAGATTATTAACTATTGGAATCTTGCATATCTTCACATCTACTCTATCGATAATTTCTCGAATTAGATAAAACTTTCTGAGTACGTGCTTGGATTTCTGGTGTGACCTGGGTTCCTTGGATTGTGCGATCGCCCAAGTGTTGTCACAATACAACTCAATTGGATCCACAATACTAGGAACCACACCAAGCTCAGTGGTGAACTTCCTAATCGAAACAGCCTCCTTTACTCCGCCAGACGTATTAATGTACTCGACCGCAGTTGTAAAATCAACAACCGTCTCTTGCTTGGAACTCTTCCAGCTTACAGCTCCTCCATTCAGGCAAAACACAAACCCCAACTGCAATCTGAAATCATCCTTGTCGGTTTGGAAGCTTGCATCAGTGTAAACCTTTACACTTAGCTCTTCCTCACCTCCAAATATTCAAGAATACATCCTTAGTTCTTCTCAAGTACTTAGGGATATTCTTGACAGCAACCCAGTGACTCTCACCCAGATTGAACTGATATATGCTTGTATACTCAAAGCGTATGTCATATCTGGTCTAGTACGCAACATGGCGTACATGATAGATCATATGGCTGATGCATATGGAATCTTACTCATACGGTTCTTCTCTATATCATTGGAACGACAGTTAGCCTTCAAAAGGGTGACGCCATGCGACATGGGCAAGAATCCTTTCTTTGATTCTTGCACGTTGAATGGTTTCAACACCTTGTCTATATATGTACTTTGACTTAGGCCGATCAGCTTCCTAGATCTATCCCTATAGATCCTGATACCAAGTATATCCCTAGCCAATCTTTAACAGATTGTAAAAGAATGTTATTTCCAACGAGTAGTATGTCATCCACATTTAGGAAACACGATAGAACTCCCACTAACCTTCTTGTAAACATAAGGCTTATCTTCGTTCTTGATGAAGCCAAACTCTTTGACTGTATCATCAAAACGCAGATTCCAACTCCTAGTCCATAAATGGATCATTTCAACTTACAGACTTTGTTGGCATGCTCTCGATCCTCAAAACGCTTTGCCTGTGTCATGTACACATCCTCAAGGAGGTTTCCATATATAAACGCTGTTTTGACATCCATCTACCAAATCTCATAGTCGTGATAAGCTGCAATAGCAACTAAGATGCGAATGGATTTGGTCAATACGACTAAGGAAAATGTTGCATCATAGTCAATACCATGAATATGTATGAATCCTTCTGTCACCAATCGGCCCTCGTCGGCAATCATCTTGCCATCCATTTCGGTCTTCTTCTTGAAGACCCACTTGCACCCTATGGTCGAGCCCCTTGGGGTGGTTCCACCAAAGTCCATGCTTTGTTGGTATACATGGATTCCATTTCAGATCTCATGGCTTCAAGCCACTTTAAGAGTCTGGCCCTTTCATGGATTCTCCATAGGTAGCAGGCTCATCATCCATGAGTAGTACGTCACCGGGCTCTTTCACGAGAAGTCCATACCTCTCTAGCTCCTGATGTACCGTACTCGACCTACACAATTCTTTTCTTGCTTGAGCAGGCAGCTCCATAACATCTTGTGGTTCCTGCTCATGTTCCATTGTAGGATCAGTGGTTTGTGGTACTTAAAATTCTTCAAATTCTACAGTCCTCCCACTTACTTTTTGGATACAAATTCTCTTTTTATAAACACACCGGTCCGAGCAACAAACCTTTTGTTCTCGATTGAATTGTATAAATAATATCCTTTCGTTTCCTTGCTATACCCCACAAACTTACTATGGGTTGCCTCTCAGTCCATATCTCATATGGCTTCTTCATGACTGATTTAGATGGAACACAGTTAAGGGTAAAAGCTGCAGACAATAGAGCGTGTCCCCAAAACGATATTGGAAGATCAGTCTGACACATCATATATCGAATGATGTCCAACAAGGTGCGATTCCTCCTCTCGGAAACGCCATTCCAATGTAGCGTTCCGGGTGGAGTGAGTTGGGAAAATATCCCACACTCTCTAAGATAGTCGTCAAACTCTTGATGTAGGTATTCTCCTCCACGATCCGGTCGTAGAGCCTTGATACTCTTGCCACATTGCTTATCTACTTCATTCTTGAATTCTTTGAACTTTTCAAAGGATTCAGATTTGGTCTTCATAAGGTATAAAAATCCATATCTACTTAATTCATGAGTAAATGTAATGAAATAACGATAACCACCTCTGGCAAGCGTGGCAAATGGCCGACACACATCTATATATGAGTGCTAATTGCTCAATAGTCCTCTCATCTTTCTTCTTGAAAGGAGACTTGGAAATTTTTCCCAATAAAAAAGTCTCGCATGTCTCATATGATTCATAATCAAATGAGTCTAGGAATCCATCCTTATAGAGTCTAGATATACGATTTTTGTTTATATGGCCTAAACGACAATGCCATAAATAAGTAAAATTTAAATCATTAATTTTAATCCTCTTGTTATTTATGTTATAGATGGAATTATCTAGATGAATGATATGTAATCCATTAGACAATATAGCATTAAAATAATGCAAACCGTAAGTATAAATGGAGCAACACTTGTCCTTTATTGTGACAGAAAAACCTTTCGTGTCCAAACAAGAAATAAAAATAATGTTTCTGCTCATTGCAGGCACAAAATAACATTTTTCTGATTCTAAAATAAGTCCTAAAGGTAATGATAACTCATAAACGCTTACGGCTAATGCAACAACTCTTGCTCCATTCCCTAAGCTCAAGTCTATCTCCCCTTTATCCAGTCGTGTTCTTCTCTTTAGATCCTGCACATTTCGAAAAATGTGAGATCCACATCCAGTATCCAATACCCAAGATGAAGAGATAAATATATTGACATCTATAACAAAAATACCTGGTGGTGGTGGAATCACTATTCCAAGCTTGGGTGTTGGATGCCTTAAAGCCTGCTGGTGGCGTGTCTAAGGGCGCCCGTCACCTCTTCCAGTGGCCAGTCTGACTACGATGGTGACGGGCGCCCTTAGACACGCCACCAGCAGGCTTTAAGGCAAATTCCTTGGGGTTTGAATATGCCTTGCTCTTCCCTTTGGAGTTCGAAGCAACTCACTTGCTCCTTCCTTTATTAACCATACTTATGAAATTACCTTTGCCTTTGTTAATGCTTTGTTCGGTAGTCCTCAACATATTGAGCAAATCTGGAAGAGTTTTGTTGGTCTCACTCATGTTATAGTTCATGATGAACAGGCTATGACTATTAGGCAACAATTATATGATGAGATCAGTAGCCAAATCTTGGCTGAATGGGAAGCCTAATCTCTTGAGACTCTCTATGTACCCGATCATGCGGAGTACTGAGGCCCGAACGGATTCCCCTTTGGCTGATGACACTTGATCAGTGCTTTAGATACTCCATATCGCTCATGCCTTGCTTTCTCTTGGAAGTTTTGTCTCAAATGTATAATCATATCATACGCCTCCATGTTCTCATGTTGCATTTGAAGCTCAGATTTCGTGGTGCAAAGCATAAGGAAAGTCACATCAATAGAGTCATCAATGATCTTCTGATGTGCCTTCCTTTCGGTAGCAGTAGCATTAGCAGGTGGCGTCTCTGGAACAGGCTGCTCTAGAGTGTACTACTTCTTTTCTTTCTTGAGAACAATTCTCAAGTTTCTGTACCAGTCCAGAAAATTGATTCCTGAAAGTTTGTCCTTCTCAAGGACAGCAAGCACGGATAAAGTCTATGTTTGTTGTTGATTGTTTGTCATTGGAATTCTACTAAATGAGAAATATACAAATTTTAGTATTTTTTAACAATTAACTACATTTAACAATGGCTAGATTAATAAATATAGCTCCCACTATTTTTCTCGGATTAATATCCCTCACCTTTAATGCGGAGAATATCATATATTCTCTAGTGGGCCAAGATCCATATTTCACCTCTTCTTGAGTTTTCTTTGGCAAGCCACTAAAGAATTATCTATTTAGGTACGAACATCTTCTAATTGTATCTGATGCAACTCTTGGTTCAATTGGGCAAATAACTTCTTTATCTATCTCATAGTTAATCCCAATTGCCTTGCCTCTAAGCTTTCAATCCTATTGAAGTAGCTTAGTTGCGTTCAACCTATTACTTCAATAATTGCACATTACTAGTTTGTGCCATCGCGCCACCTCATGATGAATCAAATCACCTTGTTTTGGAAAGCGTGAATTCAATACGTTATGATTTTGGCGAGTGTTAAGTAAGAGAAGGCAAAACGCAATATTTATTATTGAGGGATTTCCTTATCAATTTTAGTTGTTTTGTTGATCCTTATCAACTGATCTACTCATTTGGATTGGAAAATCTCAAATACAAGATCAACTTGTTTATTATCATGTTACGTTTTGCATACATCAATCATAAATAAAAACAAATAACAAGACAATAAATAAATAAATAAAACGTGATGTGGATGTGGCCTCCTAACACTAAGATATTCCCAAGCCAATGAGAATATCTATAATCCCTAAAAACAGCAAGCTCATCTCTATGTGCCTCAATCTTTTAGTCCATGCGTCCTAGCTCATGGAATAATGCCATCTTGTGGTTTCTTCAGCCTTCGGTATTTTTCTATATGTCTTGACTAAATTATATCTATCTAATTATAGCAAGCATCTAAACTAAATAGAGGAATCCTCACAGGCGAGGGAGAAGACGACACTCAGACCGTTAAACGTCATTAATTAAATTAATTACAATAAAACCAAGCCTCAAAAATAAACATTCACATCACTCACATCTAAGGCCACATCCAATCACCATGCAATAAAACACATAACACAATTAAAATCTAATTTTAACGCGCTTGGTCAATTTTAGTTGATTTTGGGATTTTCTAGGGTCAAAATGGTCCTAGGGGTCGAACCAATCAAATTGGCTGAACCCTTTGGACCGCCCGATTCGTGCCTAGTCGGTCGGACCAGCCCGCTCGCTCAAACCGGCGGCTGGACGAAATCGGGTAGGGCCACAGCCTCAGTCGCGCGCCACAAGGAGCGGCGTGCAACCCTTGGCCAAACCCGTAGGATTGGTTTCCAAAATTTTCTCGTTCCCTTGTGGGCATATTTCCAATTGTAGAAAAAACACTTTTTTCTGCAAATTATGCTCAAACCCTAGCTTTTCAAATCACCAAAAGGCACATCATATGTGAACGGAATTTGCAAAGTTCATAATGATACTTAAAATTAGCTCATTCTCTACTGAATCATTTATTTTTGCATCATTATGCCAATACCAGTTTTACGCGAAACGGTGTAAAAATTGATAAAACTATAACACATAAATGACGTTAGGTGCTACGACCTGAGGCTATAATATCGGTGTAGGGTTTTGATGCAGGTTACGCAGCGGAATAACAATAAATAAATTTCTGATCAAACCCCTCCACGGATCGTAGGAAAGCATTCATAACGTGATAAGGGATAAACAGTTGTGTATCATGTTTGTCTGAATGATCACGATACGCATAATGATGTCCACGTCTCTACGAGTATTCACATCTGGGATTGTACTGGAATCCCCTTCACGTATTTTTTCTTGCTACGCAAAGAAGCAGGAAAACGATCACGCAAAATGAGGCACCACAGGAGCCTCGCGCATTAGGAGGGCGACGGCGCAGTGGGAGGGGTGGACTGGTAGGTTCGGCCTCCCTCTGTCTCTCTCTCATTGCTTTGTTATTTTCACTCAATGATGAATCTTATAAAAAGAATAAGCTAGGAGTGCCTATACATAGTTAATAACTCCTTATTAACTACATATTTGCCCCCATACTAATCATGTCAATACACGGATTAGTCCACTTGCAAATTAGTCCTACTAACTTTGCTTGTGGTTGCGTTTTGATCCTTTTTCTTAATTAGTCCAACTAATTAATGCCCAAATCTAGGTTAATCCATAGGGTGTGTGAAGCCATAGGTTTCTACTTAGCTGGTAGTAACAATCACTAGCATAGAGCGGTGTCTAACAACACATCCATGCCACCCAACCAATAGAAATAGTCAGTGGTTTGACAAACTTATGCCCAATGTTACCGTATTGTATTATCCCTTTTTCTCTATATCCGGAAACGAGACATAATGTCACACTCGTATATCCGATCAATAGTTTCTCGATCATGAGAATAGGCTTAACCTTGCAGATAACATCAATATCCCATATTAATTTATCTAAGTCTGGCCAGACATTCCATTAGCACTAACCTTCGAGTGGCCGTGGATATTTACTCCCATTATGTATAAGGGATAAATCCTCTCTACATCACTAACATCTCTTAGATTGCTTCCTATTATGCCCGATAACTGCCTTTATTGCTACCCTGTCACGGTGTAGTGTTTGACGAGATCAAAACATAATATTCCACAACTAGAGTATCTAGTGACTTCAAGTCTAAGGATTACAATACCCTTGTCACTTACGAGAAGCACTTGTGACGTTAACATAATTAATGTAGCCTTCTCATGGTGGGTCAATCCAGTATGCCATTACTGCTAATGCATACCCATGTGTTAGACTTGATATCTCCATATCAATCTACCCACATACAAGTCTATAGTGATCATCATGTTAAACAATATACTAGACTAAAGATATTTAAGATAAACAACAAATTGTAATATAAGGACTTCATTATATTAAATATCTCCATAAATAATAGATAAATATTTTAGCCAAAAACAATGTTCATGGTAACTACAGATTGCCTTTAGGGCATCTAATCCAACAGTAGACACCCTAAACTACGATACCATTGATGAGCCACGTGGCACCCCCGGATAAGGGACACGTGTGCAGCCTTTGTGCTCCGTATAGCACCGAAATGCACCCTTTGCCAACGCGTATGTGAGGGACTGCGAGGCAGGGTGCTTCGCATATGCCCCTTATGCTTACGAGACTTGTGGGTGTGAGTGGCTTGGAGGTTAGAGAAGGTATGTCGCGTGTGAGATGCCAATCTCGCTTCGACCCTCTTATGATATCCAGAGACCCGCGAACGGACTGTAACGTCTCCTAAGACGTGGACCACGATCCCTACATATACGAGCTGCGAACCGTTCAATTAGGCGGACGTTAAGGCCACGAGGGGTTCCTTCACCATCGTGTGTGCTCACTCATTTCAATCTAATGGGTTGTATATAAGGGATATGTCCTATCCATAACAACAGAGAGAACACAATGACGGAGGAACGATGAACAACTACAACAACTAGAACACTCTGCTCAGCAATCACTGTCCACCACCGGATAACATACGTTGTCTTGCACTTACCCCAAACCGGCTCTCATATCTCGTCCCCAAACAGGTTCACCAGGTGTTGTTTATTTTGTTAGTCAGCTCACAGGAACACATGGGAACTTCCCAGATCAACTCCCACATCCAAAAGTATAATGATATAGTTATACGATACATACTAATATAATTTAACATAACAATATAAATTATGTGAGAGAGAATAATATGAAGCAATAAATTCAATATCAGTTAATCCTATATTCTCTCACAATCGACATTATCGATATAGAGCTTCTTATTTTCTAGATCATAGCCAACATTATGATTTTGTTGAGCCCTAATCCCTATGTAACCATGATAATCTTCCTTGGCCGATTTTACAGCCATGCAAGTCGAAAACCAATTGTATTGTATAAATAAAGAATTTGGCTGTAGTATTATATCAGCATTATCAGCCAAATGAAATTTCACGGTTGGAAAACCAACCGTCTTGTTGAGAAAAGTCCAATAGCAGAGATAGTCACTATTCGAGTATCTCTTCCGTGAACTACCAATCACTGATATCACTTCTTCCTCAAGTGCCTCGTATGCAACTCTCGGGAGAAAAGATAATGTTGTTCCAGAGTCCAGAGTCGATGACCATGCCACCCTCATTGGAAGGCAGTCTCAAAAATATCTTTGGGTCAATATTCAATAATTTATCGCCCACGCTAATGCCTACCATGGTGAGGTGATAATTGTCATTGTACACTTCCAACGGTGTGCTATAGCCTCGAAATACTGCGCCATCGCCTATAATCAGTTGGTTATAGGCGTAGCTATGATCATTCAAGTTTCCGATGCAGTACGAGAATTGGCGGCCTTTTTGACTCGTTAGGGACAACGGCCCGGTTTTGAGCCCAAGAATACCGCCTCCAAAATCAGAGCCTTTAGGTTGAAGATTGTTTTCCATTCCGCAACCGAATACCACGTTATCCACAGTCAATGTCCTTTTATCCGGCATTTTGAAGGTGAGTTGATCAATACCTATCTTCCCTTTGGTGGTACTATTTCCGACATATTTGAAATTATAAGCGCAAATGTTGTTCGACTCGTTACACTCTAGGGGATTCTGGCATATTGAGGAGGCACAATCTACATCTTTATATGTTTGCGATTTAGAGGGATCATACAATGGAGCAGTTTTCTTAAAACATGTAGTGCAAGAGGCGCACTGAACCCATATTAGATCACTTCCTGTATCCATTATAAGGAGTTGAGGGACGGGCGGATTTCCAAAGGAAATATTCACGAGCATAAAGATGGAATTCTCGTTTGGTAATCCATCCGCTCTGAGATCATCATGTTGTGCTCCTAATATTGGAATTTTCTGATGATGCGGTTGCATAAAAAACTTGAGAGGTTGGGTAGGTGATGTGGTGATTACTTCTCCATGGTGCGATGAATCAACATACGAGACACACAAAACGAGAATGTAAAAGGAGCAAATTGATAAAGATTTGGACTGGGATATCTTCATTTTAGAAGATTTGTCGGTTTTGGTGATTTAAGTTTGAAACGATGCTTTATATAGAGTACTTAGAGTAGGCATTTTGTACTAGTAATTAAATTTATTGAAATTAAAACCTTCGCCATAAGTTTTAAATTTGTTTCAACTTTGGACTTCTAAATATTCGTCAATTTCTTTCCAAAAAGTCAGAAATTATATTGCTTGACAATTATTATTCTCCAGTTGCATTTAATTATTGTTTGACTTTTACTACATCATCTAACTACTTGCAATAAATTCTTAAATTTCTATTAATCACTATTGAATTTTATGATTCTTCAAGTTCTTTCTCTAACCTTTGACTAGAAACTAACTATTATTCAAATACATACTACGATATTTCTAGTCTTTTCCATTTTTAATACGAGTAAAAAACATGCAAGTAATTAAACCACTAAACTCACACCTCTCCCAACTCTGAGGATTGGATTAATTTTATATAACGACTAACTAATGAGTAGTATTAGATTTCCCAATAGCATTGGACAAAAAATTACTTTTGGTTATTCTGTGTATCACAGGCACCAAAACAAAATAGATTAATTTAAAAGATGCTTTCTAATCTATAATTTGTATTCCAAATCTTTAAAATTTATATTTGAACCTTATAAGAATTGCACAATCACATTTTACAAGAGTGTGGTTGATGCACATAATAAAAACTCACATAAAATAAGTCAACATTAACAACAATAGATGATTTTCTTTTCTTTAACCATTTGCTTTTGTAAAGCCTTTATCGACTAGACTAGATGGGTACGTACCATAAAATCTTAAATTGTTATAAATTATGTTCTTCTTCTATGAAACTTCAATTGTTTTTAATTATGTTTGCATACTAATTATATACCTCAAGACTCTCATCTTCATGTGTCGTCCTCAGATTGAAAATAATCTTACTTGTTTGTTTCTCATATTCATATAGAATGCAAAATTCAAGATAAGAAATAAAAAGTCTATAAATTTATCAAAAAAAACTAAAAAGTCTATAGATATATAATCCAATAAATCATCATAGTTTGAGTAGCGTAAAGATTATGGAATAAATTAACATGCATCAAATTGACTCATCAATATGAATAAACATGACATGACTCATTATCAATTGAAAAAATCATAAGATTCATTGAAGTATAATAATCAAATAATCGATGTCATGAACAAAACATAAAATGTAATTCCACTTTTCAAGAAATTTAAACAATGCTCCTACCACTAAAACAATATTAGTTTTCAACTACCAGTTTTAGCACGACTACCAGATTTCAGGTCATTGTTAGACGAAAAACAGTCTTTTTGGCTAAACGTTTGGGGAGGAAATGAAATTTCACCAAAAATTGGAGGCAAGAAACAAACCATGCCAAAAAATTTCACTACCCAATTAACTAACCCCCCCCCCACGCCAACCAACCCCTTTCCTCCGTCGGTCGATTAAACACCTACAAACCCTAACTTCCCCCTCCATCCCCTCTCCACCACCGCCAGCTCTCTCTCTCTCATTTTGCAAGGCCGTCGTTTTCTCGCCAATACCGTCTCTCTCTCTCTCTCTCTCTGTCGATCCACACCACCGTTTTCTTAAATTGATTGTTCCTCGATCAAGTTGAGTCAATCGAGTTCCAACCTTACACCACCTTTCATATGAGAATTTGAGCTTTCGTGGGTAGACTATGCGCTCGGCAGACTTTGGGGGGGGGGGGGGGCGAGTCATAACTCATCTTTAGCTAGGTTAACGATTTCAATCCGACAATTTTGCACAAGTTGCAGTCACTGTTATTTAAATATTAATATATCAATGGCCTATAGTATAATGATATTGTTATACTATATGTATATAATAAATCAGTTAGGTGTTTCCCTCCAGAAAATAGTTAACGCGAACATCCTAGCCATTCAATCTTAAGAAATGTCTCAAGACATTTTGATCAGTTGATCTTAATTTTTTTTTTTAAATTAGAGACATTATTAAAAAGGAAAATTCGTTAAAAAATATAAATGATAAGATATTTTTATATCTTAAAATCTCTCTTTCTTCTAACTAACAGTTTCATCCTGTTTTATCTTGGATAATGTTTTTGAAATGTATCTTACATCTAGGGATGCAAACGGTTCGGTTCGGTCCGGTTTGAAGAGAAAAAATCCAAACCTCGACGGTTCGGTTTAGTCTCGGTTCGGTTTCGCCTCGGTCTCAGTTTTAGGCGGTTCGGTTCGGTTAAAACCGGCGGTTTGCATATTAGTACACAATGAAACTTAAAATTAGATTTTTAAACTAAAAAATGTAAAAAAAAATAACTTTTTTTCAGATATTAGGGGCTAAAGTATACTCAATCAGATCTACAACCGTATTCTTAGTATTCCGAGAATGTTTTACGAAAAAAACTCAAGCAAGAACCACAGGAATATGAATGAAACATCAATATTATACATGAAAAAATAATAATACTATGTTTTCGGTACATGAATTCTATGCAATACGGTTTAAACGGTTTTTTGCGGTTTAACCGGTTCGGTCCGGTTCGGTTTGTATTTCGAACGGTTTGTGCTCGGTTCGGTTTATTCCGGTCCGGTTTCGCTCGGTTCGATTCGGTTTGCGGTTTCCCCGGTTTGAACTTGCACCCCTACTTACATCTTCTATTCTATAAAATAGAACGGTTGACATTATTTCAACCATTAGATTGAATCAACCGCAACCCTTGGATCTCACCTACTCATAAATGAATTTAAAAAAAAAAAACAAAATTAAACACACGACCTCAGAGACGCCCACGAAATGTATCTCCACCTTCTTCCCTCTTTGTCACTTCGTCCCTCTGACCATCATTGCTGGTGCGCGAACCTCGGGTGTCGTTGCTCTTCAGATCTGCAAACATCATCTAGTTTGTCTCTTCCATCATCCATGTGTAATTTTCAAGTGAGAGGGTTTCGATCTGCATCCAATTAGGGTTATCTTGGAGTATTAGGATGAACCACTCTACACCAACTATCAGGTACGACCCAAGTTCATTATTCTAAAAGACTACAGAGTAAGAACCATGTAACTACTCGCCACAAACCAGTTATCCCACTCTCAAGATTTGCGAGACTGGATTATCACCATCAATGACCATTGGTGACCTTCCAATGAATTTGTGCTTAATGGGTAAGTTATAGAGTTCTACATTCTGGGGGACGAATTAGGGTTTTGCTGGGTAGTTGTTTAAATATCTCAGTTATCATATCCCTGCTCTAGTGCAATAAGTTTTTCTTAGTTTTCTTTATTCTCAGGACTCTTTCATTGTATATAGATAAGCTACCCTTTGGATTGTGCTACTTTCTTTGTGAGAATTCTAGACATAAATACAACTTCAGGTACAGACTCAAGTTTACATAACTTCTTTTATGATTTTGTTTTTCTGTATTTTGACTTCGTTTCATTTATCATATTCTTGCTGTCAAACATTGGTTAGTTGTCAAGCTTCGAAGGAATTTTTCTTTGTAAAGTTGCAACTACGAATCAAGGACACCGACCTCTTGGTTCTGTGTCACGGTTTGTTTGTAGAAACTGTTGTGCCATCTCTATGCCGCAGTTTATTTCTTCCTGCTGCTGTAATTTCCGACCACTGAGCAAGTAGTCTATCCCTCTCAACCTCCAGACCCAAGCTGTGGAACTAGTTGTATGAACTCTGAGTGCCTGATTTTATTTGTCTTAAACGAATCTTTATAGTGACCACCCTGCTGGAAGTCCTCGCTATCTTTAACTTCAGGAATTAATTAGCCTACTTTTGTAGTAATGGGTGAAATTTGCTAAGATTTCTCAGCATGGTAACGGAGTGTTTGAGACATTTTTTGTTTTTTCCCGCAATATCTGATTTGCAGTGTATAGCCCTTACACAAAACCCTTTACTCAGGAACTTATCTAACTAGAGATTTGTAGTGTAAGAAATGAGATCCCATATTTACTCTTCTATACTAATGAAAGTTTATATCTAGCATACTATTACTAGTTGTTCAATAATCCAATGGTTAGGTTAAAAAGTTAGTTTAGTTATAATTTACATAATTGGAAGAAATAACAAGCTCCAATGGACTAGTTAAATGACTCAATACTTTACATATTATGTATCCCGCTCTCTACTTGTAGCTAGATAGAAAGTAGGAAGTTAAACTTTTTGTGTCTATCTCTCTCCTACTTTAATTTAATAAATAAATATTTTTATAATTTCATACCTACAAGTTATGTAAAATACATGACGCCATTGGAGCAAACACTAAATAGTTCACTTAGTTAAAATTTATACTAGTTATAATTTAGCTAATTTGTGGTTTTACCATTGGAGATGCTCTTAGAGTATACATGTTACCAATTGCTCGATTTGGACTAAAGAAAAATAAGTGAACTCTAAATAGGGAGTTTGACAGTGATATGCAATTGCCTTGAACTGAAAATTCTCCACAGTTTGATTGAGATGAACATTTGCAGAGTTCTATATCCCTGTGCACCCATGAATTGCAAGAAGGATCTTTCCTCTTTTAAGATACTCAGTTGTATGATATCACTTATTTTCTTTAGAGATTAGTAGCGGTTTGTAGATAATTAAAGTCTAAATGTATGAACCTTGGACGGAGCTGAAAATTGACCTCAGGTTGGCTTAGAGTCACAACTTCTACATTTAATTTAACTTCAAAGAAGAATGGACGGACATGAATACATTGTTTATTTTGAAATTCAATTGATTATTTTATTTGCTCTTACTTGGAAACTAATATTAGTTTGTTTTCTTCATTAACAGCGGAGTGCCAACAAAAATCAGACAGAATCGAAGAAGTGCAACTGACATTATGCCATGTGTTCTCATCTCTTCCTATTAGTCTGGATCGAAGAAAATGTTCTAATGCTCATCATGTAATATTTGTACTTTTTCAAGTTAGTCGGTTTTTTATGAGAGTTCATTAACTGTAATTCATGTGTTTTCTCTCCAAAAGTAGAATGTAAAAATGCATTATTTTATCCACTTCCTAGGTATTGTAACTTTATTCATATTATTTCTATTTAGTCTTTTTTTGTTTTGTTTTTATCGTTTCTAAAAAAAAAGGTTATGTTTCTACCTATATTATAAAATAGCATTGTTTAACTAACTTATAATTTTTTTTTAGCCGTTAGATTAAATCAACCTCATCCCCACCACCTACTTATTACATTTCTAACTACCCATTCCTCTTGGACATCCCTAACTACCCACTCTCCTTGGACATCCCTAACTAATAGGAGAGAGATTTTTCTCACTAAAACAACATTCCTAACTAATAGGAGAAATGTTGTGAGTGATATCTACGTCCATTATAATGCTCATCCCATACTTGGAAGTTGTTGTTTTTTTTCCTCCACATTTGTAAATATAATTTTTGGATAACACCTTTAAAATCATTTAAAAAAAGAAATACCTCTAAATTCAAAAACTATCTAATTTAGGGATAGTGCCCTCGGACACGGGCAATACTCTAGTCTAAAATAACATGTCTTTATCTAATTAATTATCAATCGTCTATCAACATAAACCTAATAATTTTATATAAATTTATTATCAAAAATTATCTGAAGAAATTAAATATAAGTAAAATAATATACTTCCTTCGTAACGCCTCTTTCTCTACGTTTTGATTTTTATCACTATTCACTGGGTCACTTTGACCCGGTGATTTGGATAGCAAAACAATCTAATTTTTTTGGTATTTTGTTCATGGAGTTGTATAGTAAAAGTTATTCTATAACACGGCGAAAAGGTTATCAAGAAATCGTACTGTTTTACGATCCAAATCACCCGGTCAAAGTGATCCAGATACGAGTTAAAAAGTCAAAGCGTAGAGAAAGAGGCGTTACGGAGGAAGTATATTTTATAATTTCCCTTTGATCACGAGTGAGTCAAGTGTTATGTTAATTTGCAAGTATACTAATATTGCATAACATACAATATAAATTGTACGAGAAAGAATAATATGAAGCAACAAATTCAATATAATTTGTCCTATATTCTCTTACAATCGACATTATCAATATAGAGCTGCTTATTTTCCTGATCATAGCCAACATTATAATTTTGTTGAGCCATAATCCCTATGTAACCATGATAACCTTCTTTGGCCAATTTTATAGCCATGCAAGTCGTATACCAATTGTATTGTATAAATAAAGAATTGGGCTGTAGTATTATATCAACATTAGCAGAGATCGTCACTATCCAATTTTCTCTTCCACGATCTACCAATCACTGATATCGCTTCTTCCTTTAGGGCCACGTATGCAACTCTCGGAAGATGAGAAAACGTTGTTCCAGAATCAATGACCATGCCACCCTCACTGGAAGGTGGTCTCAGAAATATCTTTGGGTCAATATTTAGTAACTTATCGCCCACACTAATGCCTACCATGGTGAGGTGATAATTTTCATTGTACACTTCCAAAGGTGTCCTGTAGCCTCGAAATACTGCACCATCACCTATAATCAGTTGGTTATAGGCGTAGCTATGATTATTCAAGTTTCCGATGCAGTACGAGAATTGGCGGCCTTTTTGACCAGTTAGGGACAACGGCGTGTATCTGAGCCCGAGAATACCACTTCCAAAATCATAGCCTTTAGGTTGAAGATTGTTTTCCGTGCCACAACCGAATACCACATTGTCCACAGTCAATGTCCTATTATCCGGCATTTTAAAGGTGAGTTGATCGATGCCTATCTTCCCTTTGGTGGTACTATTACCGATATATTTGATATTATAAGCGCAAGTTTCGCTTGACTCGTTACACTCTAGGGGATTCTGGCAAAGTGAGGAGCCACACTCTACGTCTTTATATGTTTGCGATTTAGAGGAATCATATAATGGCGCAGTCTTCTTAATACATTTAGTGCAAGAGGCACATTGAACCCATATCAGATCGCTTGCGGTGTCCATTATAAGGAGTTGAGGGACTGGCGGATTTCCAAACGAAATATTCACGAGCATTGCGACGGAATTCTCGTGTGGTAATCCATCTGCTTTGAGATAATCGTGATTTGCTCCTAATATTGGAATTTTCCGATGATGTGGTTGCATAAAAAACTTTAGAGGTTGGCTAGGTGATGTGGAGTTGAGTTCCCCAGGGTACGATGAAACAACATATGGAAAACACAATACAAGCATGTAAAATGAGCAAATTGATAAGGATTTGAACTCGAATATCCTCATATTAGAAGATTTGTTGGTTTTGGTGATTTATATTTCAAACGATGCTTTATATAGAGTATTGGAGTAGGCATTTTATAATAATTTATTTTCATAAATTAAAAACTTCCCTTCGCCTTAAGTATCAAATTTTTATTAATTTTTTGACTTCTAATTAATCTTCAATTACATTCCACAATGTCTAAAATTATAATGTTTGACTTCTATTATTCTTCAGTTGCAATAAGTTCTCGCGACTTCTACTATATCATATTAACTACTTGCAATAAATTCTTAAATTTATATTAATCACATTTGACTTAGGAGTGTGATTCTTACACTAACATAAAAAGCTTCTTACACTAATATTTTGTTTCAGTGACGTTTTTGTCCCCCAACTAACTCCAGCCTTCTCTAATTCTCAAGCATTAATCAGTTTCTTTTGGTCAAACACTAATTCCATGAACATTGGTTTCTTCATGAACATTGGTTTATTTTCTTATTCTCTCCTCTTCTCTCTAGAGTCTCCTGCACTGCACTTGCACTGCATTTTCATCTAATTCAATCCGTTGCAGAATTGTCTTTTCATTGCTATCACTCTCTCTCTATCTTAGCTCACAACTCATTCAATAAAAATTGAATAATCCACTAGAGCTAGTAATTTTTTTAGTAAAACCTATAACAAGTAACTGATCTATAAAATTGACACATAACACAAACTGATATCAAATTAATTTTTTTTTTTATTTTAGAAATAGTACAAGACCTATCATCATGTACTTGTTTTCTCTGGTTTATCAAGATCAAATTGCAACCCAAAATATTACGTGATGTTTCAGTTTGGATATTTTCTTGGGGTAAGTAGTAACATGGATAAAAATTGAATGGAAAACATCACAGTGAGATTTAGGCGTGCAATGGTGGAAGTGATGGGAGAGGAGAGAGAAGGGAGAAGAATTTGGTCCCTATTCCCAGGGATTAATGATGGCTGTGCCAAGCTGTTTAATTTCTAATACTACTAATAAGATCTTTTTTCTAGTGTGAGAAAAGGATATTTTTCTAATAATAAGCTGTTTAATTTCTAATACTACTAATAAGGTTAAAATTGTCCCCACAACAAAAATAGAGTAATAAGATAATTTTTTAGTGTAAGAATCACTTCTTGACTTATATGATTCTCAATTGTTTTCTATTACGTCTGACATCTAACTATTGGTCAACTAGAAACTAACTATTCTTCAACAACTTACCGTGATTTTTCTGTTCTTTTCCTTTTTAGTAGCATGATTCAACGACATGAGTCAAGAACATGCAAGTAATTAAACCATTAAACTCATAAGTCACAGCTCCCACAATTTTGAAAATTCGATGATTTTTTATGTACTGTCTCATGAGTAGTTCTAGACTTCTCAATAGCCTTCGGCAGAATTTACTGCTGGTTATTTGTTGTATCACAGGCACCAAAACAAAATAATAATTTAACGGCGTAATCACTTAATGCATACCCGCATTTTATCGAACTATCACATTGCAACCCCCACTCTTAGAACTAGCTGATTGTTTCCCATTTGCAGTAAAAGCGTCAATTCAAAATTGGTAAAAAGATCCATCCAAACGACATCCATTTAAGAGGGGTAAATTAATCAATATAGATCTCTGTAGAAGATAAGGATGAACAAATGTAAAGAAGATAAACGTGGACCTATGTCTCTCACCCTTTCCCCGTGCACCATTGTATCTATGTCTCTCTCGCCATCATCCCTCCCTTTCTTTGAAAAGAACACGTAAATCGAAGGAAAAAATATTCAAACGTAAGCAAGGGTTCCCCCTCAATTTTTCTCTAGGTATCCACCTCTCGATATTTCTCTCCCCTGCTTCATATTCTTCTCAATATTTCTGTAAATCACAGTTTTTATCGAAGATTTGTAAAGAGGAACGTAGATAAGTGGCTTCAATTCGACCATATACTTGGACGATTCGGGTGGTCGAGAGGTGTTAGGCAGTGGATTAGAGGTCTAGGTTCGGCTGGGTTTGGTTAAATGCAGGAAAAGAGGTATAGGTGTTGAGTTCGATTTCTATTTCAGACGAAACCCGAAAAATGAGATCAATTCAAACAAAAAACTTGAACCTCACTACAAGAAATTTACTTTTTGCGAGGGCACAATACTATAGTAAATATTGTACGCCCTCACAAAAGATTAATTGAGATGATATTTTGCCCTCGCATGACATCACAATAGCTGTGAAAAATATAATATTTTTAGAGGACTTCATGCCTTCACCAGATAAAGAAGAACCTTCACAATAGCTTTTTTCATGACCGCTATATTCTATCTCAAAAAACATGTGACGTTGCGATTTCTGTTTTAGTGACACCCATTTCATATCGCAAGAAGAATCCGTTACTTGCAACTGAATGTTTTGCAACACTCTGAATCTATTGGAAAAATATTTATCCTTCACAAGTTGTCCACTTGTAAGGACATATTTTCGTCACAACCGAGATTAATTCGTTGCAAAAGGCAGAAAAAAAATGTCCAAGAAATTTTATTTTCTCGCATATGATTTACTTGAAATGACTCATACATGATAAAAAAAATGAATATCTTGCAAAAGGCTCTGCATGTACTACTACTATAATTGAAATTCCCACAACACTACCAGGACCTAAATGTATTCAATATTAAGCATCTAAAATTAAAATAACAAAACGATTGTAATGGCATAAAACCTCTGAATCCAAATTACATGAATGTTCTGTCACTAAAAGAAAAACATGTTGTCTAATGATGAATGAAACTAAAGATTCATGGCAATTTCATCATTGTCTGGAAATATACATATTGTTAAACTAGTGAAAATAAGCATATTCTTCCATTAGTCTCTATCAATATCATTTTTCAAAAACATCACAACCATGATATTACCCAGGTCAATTTAAATTTTCATCAACCTGCAATAGTAAACAGATTTTAATTTAGTTCAAAGGAAACATGATTGAATGAAAATGTTAAATGATAATATAGAAGTTTCATATATTGATAAATCATGTTAGTTTACTAATGCTAACGATTCAGAGTTAGAGCATTGTGTATGACTATATGCAGAAAGTCATATTAATTGTTGAATTAATAATTCTTTATTAACTACTGTTTGCATCTCAATTTAGCAAACACGTGAGTATGCAAATGCTATTTATTATTTGTCATATACATATGCATTATGAAGTTCAATGTTCTATATCTAAGAAAATCAGACATGTAGACGAGAACCCAATGCATTCTCTCCCACCTGATTCCTTGCCCATAAGCTCGTGTGCCGACCTGAGATCAATACCAGAATCAGCTGCCAATTCGATTTCAGTAGCTTGTGCTTGCGATATCTTCCTTTGGGAAGGTAGCATATGAGATAACACATTTTTCACGAAAGAATGATTGTTATGCATGGCCACAAAATCATAAATCTCATACTTCTGACGGTTACACAGCCTGACTCGGAGGAGTGCTTGAAAACCAGTTCTCGTTTCTGCTGTATGATTCTTGACCAAATGATCGCGCTTATCTGCTTTTCGATGTCCTTCTTTCTCACAAACATGAGTCCTTGATAAAATTGTGTCACCATCCCTCTCGCTATATTGTACTCTTGTAGAAAAACCAACAATCTCACTGCATGTGTTGTAGAAATTGTGGGCATCATGTTCAGAATCAAATGTCATTCCAATTTTTGGCACATACAAAAATTCCTCCTCATCAGCCATTCCAATCAATCTAATATAAAATAAAAAGTGTTAGATATGATTCATAATAAGAGATTATAAACTCAACTAAATGACTTTTACAGAGTCTTAAAAGTCACTAAATGATATTTTTCTTTGTTCCTTCAGAATATACATATATATTAATATTGAAATAAAGTCTTAAAATTCACAGATTAGCAAAGATTTCCATGTGCTGTAGTTAGGTTCGTGCATGGCATGTTGGCAATATTTTTAAGGTCCCGATAGAGTAAGAGGTATCTTTGCACCATTTTTTGATGATTATGAAGATGAAGTTGAATTATTGAGGCATGGGAGGCCTTATTAGCAGCCAATTCTTTACAGAATAACTCATGGTTGCATGGCATATTTGATTTGAGAAGAAAATGGGGAAGACCATATGTAAGGTGGTCATGGTCAGCGGGAATGAAGAGTACCCAGCTCAGTGAAAGTCTTAATGCTACGCTGAAAGATTATTTGAAATCTGATTATAACTTGGGGTGTTTTTTACTCACTTTGATAGAGCCTTGGAAAACATCCGATATAAAGAAAAAGATACTGAATTTTCATTGGCATACAAACTGCCGAAGCTCAGGATGAAATATATTCAGATGTTGGTCCAAGCTGGAGAGGTATATACTACCACTATTTTTAGTGAATTTCAAGAAGAGTTCGAATCATCTATTCAGCTCCATGTGACAGAACGTCAAATACACGATGGACGTTCTGTGTATACTGTTACATCACCTCTACAATCCAAATCTCAAAAAGTCACAAAAGGAGAGAATGATATTCTACATTGTGAGTGTAGACTGTTTGAGATGAGGGGTGTAGTGTGTATGCATTTACTAAAGGTTCTTAGGGATGAATTATGTCTCCTGCAGCTTCCCGATCACTACATTCTCAAGATATAGACGAAGAAGGCAAGGGCGCAAACAGTTACAGAGTGGAGTGGACGGGAAATAGATGTAGATCCCAAGTTAGCTCGTAATAAACGCTTCAAGGAATTGGCGACAAAGCTAATTAAGTTAGCTGGAAGAGCTTGTGAGTTTGAAATTACAAGTGATGTATTGCGACAGGCTGCAACGGAAGCTTCACAAAAGATTGAAGAATTGTTGCACTCCATGATGGTTGATCAACAAGTGCAGTCACACCGAGACGAATTGACTGATAGATGTTTCGAAAATGTGGATCATGCAAAGGAACTTAAGAAAAAGTTGCATACAGATCCTCGCCGAAGAAGACGCATTATGGGTTCTTTAGAGAAAGCATTGGCTTCGAAGAGGAAAAAGACTATCGCCAGAGAGGTAAGCAAATATTGAATTTTATTCATATTCGCGTGTTCCTTTGTGAACTACATATAATATGTTGATTTGGAATGTGTTGTTTATAGAAATCACAACAAAAAGGTCTAGACGAAACTCCAAATGAAGGTTATGTTCCATACACTCATGCACCGCATATGGGTTTGTCACAGGTATTGTTGTGTTACTACTATTGAGCCACTCATAAACCTCATTGTGTAAGTTTATTAACTCACATTTTATCGCAGGAATCACAATTGTCTCACTTACACGAAATTCGAGATGAAAGATGCACACCACTCTCCCCTAGTACATCCGAATTAAATCTGACACGGGTATTGTTGACTTACTTACTGGTGTAACTTTTTAGTATCTTATGGTGAACAATCATAATTTTTCTTTTTCTTTTTGTTGCTGTTGTAGGCAACCCAAATGATGGAAGCAGTAACTGAATATCCACACCTTGAAGTTCCATGGTATGAAGATAGGCATGTTGATCGGTTTTGCTCTATTGACGACAGTTCGAGTGTTCAACCGTCGAATAAATCAAGTTTACATAATGAAAGGGCAAATTTCGATCTAAATGAGTGATACGGGTAGAAGTGCTGAGGACGAAGGTCAGACATATATGTTGCGCCACCGAGGTCCGAAGTATTTGATAAATTATGTATCGCGTTAGTTGTTTTATTTTATTTCGTAACACTTTAAAGTGTAGGCGTACTGTTTCAATTTTTTTTGAGTAGATTTTCAGTTCCGTCCCGAGTTTTATTCACAGTTCTTTCTTGGAACGTATTTTGGTCGAACCGTCTGGGTTTAGAAAGTACTGTAATGTCTTCAACGATTTTTTTATCTGTTACGGTCAGTTTTGAGAAGGATTTTGTCATGTATTTTAATTACATGTGAAGATTTTGATTTAGACTGGGAAACAACCATGAGTCCATGGTGTCTGCTTCTCAATATACATTGCTAGGAAACAACCATGATGACTGCTTCTTGAAGTACTGAGATGATGATCAATTTTATTTCTTTGAATAAGTCACAAAGAAGGGTAATTCACCTTAAACGCTAATAAATCTATGTGAGAATATCCAATCGACGAGCCGTCAAGTGTTTTAGAAACTAGACTCGTGTGGATTTCTAACGAACTCAAGATCAAAGTCTAGTTATGCACCAATTAAATCGTTTTTTTAGGTAAAGTCGGCCAAAATATTGTTCCAAGTGCAACCGAAAAGGCCCCTTGGGGCGCCTAACGGAAACGGCAATAAATCTATGTGAGATTATCCAACTGACGAGCCGTTAAGTGTTTTAGAAACTAGACTCGCGTGGCTTTCTAATGAACTAAAGATCAAACTCTAGTTATGTGCCAATTAAATCAGTTTTGTAGGTAAAGTCGGCCAAAATATTGTTCCAACTGCAACCGAAAAGGCCCCTTGGGGCGCCTAACAGAAACGCCAATGATCTATGTGAGATTATCCAATCGACGAGCCGTCAAGTGTTTTAGAAACTAGACTCGCGTGGCTTTCTAACGAACTAAAGATTAAACTCTAGTTATGTGCCAATTAAATCAGTTTTTTAGGTAAAGTCGGCCAAAATATTGTTCCAAGTGCAACCGAAAAGGCCCCTTGGGGCGCCTAACAGAAACGCCAATAAATCTATGTGAGATTATCCAATCAACGAGCCGTCAAGTGTTTTAGAAACTAGACTCGCATGGATTTCTTACGAACTAAAGATGAAAGTCTAGTTATGCACCAATTAAATCAGTTTTTTAGGTAAAGTCGGCCAAAATATTGTTCCAAGTGCAACTGAAAAGGCCCCTTGGGGCGCCTAATGGAAACGCCAATAAATCTATGTGAGATTATCCAATCGACAAGCCGTCAAGTGTTTTAGAAACTAGACTCGCGTGGCTTTCTAACAAACTAAAGATGAAACTCTAGTTATGCACCAATTAAATCATTTTTTTAGGTAAAGTGGGCCAAAATATTGTTCCAAGTGCAACCGAAAAGGCCCCTTGGGGTGCCTAACGGAAACGGCAATAAATCTATGTGAGATTATCCAACCGACGAGCCGTTAAGTGTTTTAGAAACTAGACTCGCGTGGCTTTCTAACGAACTAAAGATCAAACTCTAGTTATGTGCCAATTAAATCAGTTTTGTAGGTAAAGTCGGCCAAAATATTGTTCCAAGTGCAACCGAAAAGGCCCCTTGGGGCGCCTAACAGAAACGCCAATGATCTATGTGAGATTATCCAATCGACGAGCCGTCAAGTGTTTTAGAAACTAGACTCGCGTGGCTTTCTAACGAACTAAAGTTTAAACTCTAGTTATGTGCCAATTAAATCAGTGTTTTAGGTAAAGTCGGCCAAAATATTGTTCCAAGTGCAACCGAAAAGGCCCCTTGGGGCGCCTAACGGAAACGCAAATAAATCTATGTGAGATTATCCAATCAACGAGCCGTCAAGTGTTTTAGAAACTACACTCGCATGGATTTCTTACGAACTACAGATGAAAGTCTAGTTATGCACCAATTAAATCAGTTTTTTAGGTAAAGTCGGCCAAAATATTGTTCCAAGTGCAACCGAAAAGGCCCCTTGGGGCGCCTAATGGAAACGCCAATAAATCTATGTGAGATTATCCAATCGACGAGCCGTCAAGTGTTAAACTAGACTCGCGTGGCTTTATAACAAACTAAAGATGAAACTCTAGTTATGCACCAATTAAATCAGTTTTTTAGGTAAAGTGGGCCAAAATATTGTTCCAAGTGCAACCGAAAAGGCCCCTTGGGGCGCCTAACGGAAACGCCAATAAATCTATGTGAGATTATCCAATCGATGAGCCGTCAAGTTTTTTAGAAACTAGACTCGTGTGGCTTTCTAACAAACTCAAGATCAAAGTCTAGTTATGCACCAATTAAATCAGTTTTTTAGGTAAAGTCGGCCAAAATATTGTTCCAAGTGCAACCGAAAAGGCCCCTTGGGGCGCCTAACGGAGACGCCAATAAATCTATGTGAGATTATCCAATCGACGAGCCGTCAAGTGTGTTAGAAAGTAGACTCGGGTGGCTTTCTAACGAACTCAAGATCAAAGTCTAGTTATGCACCAATTAAATCAGTTTTTTAGGTAAGGTCGACAAAAATATTGATAGTAGATGGACCAGTCTATTAAACTTTTATCTTTTTCCGCAAAGTCTACAAGCTTGTTTGTATTGTACACAACCTAATGGCTATGAAAGAAACAGATGAATAGCAACGAAATCAACCCACTCAACTACAATGATCTCAGCTTCACCACACCACCAGATGCGGCAGCCGCCTCTTCACCTTCGTCATTGACCTCAACAAAAGGACTTGTGGAACTGTATTGGTACCTCGGATAAACCAACAAACCAAGAAAAAGGGGTTCCAAGATTGCATTCCTTTACTGTTGTTTTCTTCCTGGCATTATCACGGAAGCCGAAGTACGAAAGGGCTGACTGGAAGTACTGAATGAATTGTTGTTTGCGAAGGCCAGAAGCTGCGGAAGGAACCCAGAGAGGAGAGACAGAGAGAAGCACGGTAAGCGACTATCGTTAGGCCTCCGAAACCAGAGGAACGCCGTTAGCTTCGTTGTTACCATTTTCCCTATCTTTCAGCCGAGACTTTACCAACTAATAAATCGAAGCCGTCCATGATAACCAACGATCAGGATCTCCCCGCTGGAGAGGCAGGCGGCTGGAGAAGATCCTGATCCGTAATCTTAATGTGGGGAACTATCTAATATTAATAACAGGAGCTCATACATAAAGATGAGAATAAATGTCGGAGTGCAATTATAGTTTTATGGTGGAGTAAACTATAATTAATAATTATTTTTGGATTTAATTCGGGTTGGATTATGAACTCAAATATATTATTAGGAGTCGATTTATTTATTTTCTCCCGAGGTCCCCGACGTAGTCCAGCATAAGCGTGATCATGTGATTCAAAAGTGTTTCGAGTCTCAAGTGTGTGGAATGTAAATTAAGGTTATGTTTGGCATTTAATAGTTGATGGGTATTAGTAAACCATATGATTAGGGCTTAATTTCAAGCTACACTAAAGTTTGTAGGCACAAAAATGGCAAAGATGAACTAAAATTCGCGCGACAAGACAATATATCGCCGTTTATTACATCACTAACGGCGATATTTCATATTCTCTCTTAAATTGATCTTATACGGCGATAAAATCATGGGCCCGTATTTAATTCAGCAGAAACGGCAAGATTTGTAGTTAATACGATGAGAGATATGTTCCCCGTTAATAGTGATGTTATAAACGGCGAGTAATAATTAGTAACGGCAACATTTGATTATCCCGGTTAAAAACATTTAATATAAATGGCGAGAGTTGTATAACACCGTTATTTGTTGTCTCATACGACGAGATTTCTCGCCGTATATGGTCAACTTGATAGATGTCCAAATTACTTCGGTTTATCCGCCAAATTTTGAGGCAAAAATTCGGATAGCCCGCGCCGGAAGAGACAGAAACCCTAGCTAGGTCTCTGGGGAATAAAAATTGGAGAAGAACAGAGAGACGAAAAAAGAGAGAAGAAGAGAAGTCTAAGGAGTAGAGAAGCCACAAGAGAAGAGAACAGAGAACATAACAGAGAGAGATGTGAGAACAGAGAGAGAAGGGATAACAGATAGAGAAGGGAGAACATAAAAAGAATATAAGAGAGAATGGATAGAGAATAGAAAGAGAACATGAATCGCCATCAAAACCCAGAACCCACAAGTAAGATGAATCGCCTTCAAACCCAGTACACCATCGTCGACCCTTCTGTGGAACTGTAAGTTCATGTTTCAATTTTTTTCATTATGTATTTTTATTTTGAAATCAACCATCTCAATCGTTGATGGAGATGGTTGGTTGATTTCTGTTGGTTATTGAAGCTCCCAAAAGAGGGTTACATGAAGCCCTAATTCATGAACAAGTTTGTTCCTGAATTAGGGCTTCATGTAACCCTCTTTTGGGAGCTTCAATAATCAACAATGATCTATTGATTATTGTTGAAATTGAATGAAATTCTTAATTTCTTCATATATTGTAGTTGAGGTTGCATGAAATTGGTAATCTGTTTTCTATTATAATTGCAATGTGTTCAAATTGGTTGTTGAATTGTAGTAAAAATATGTTTGTACTATAATTGACATGAACTAGTTGTTCAATTCTATTAATGTTTTAGTCTTAGCTTAATATTTTCTAAATATTGTCTTATACTAATTGGTTTTTAATTTTTGTTGTGTGGTAAGGACTAACCGATGCTGAAATTCGATGACCTGCCCCATCTGGGTGGCTGCCCGACAAATCGGTGCAACCACAAAACAATAGTCATGGAATTTTCAATTCTATGGTGTTCATTTGTAGTTTCACCGGTTTGCTTCGCGCACCCAGTGGAGGCAGGTCACTAAATTTGACCTTACTTTGGACATTGACGGCAAGCCATATAGCTATACCCCCTATGCTTTTGTTGATGGACGAACAATGAAGACTTAGAGCACTGTCATACCTGCACTTTCATGTGGTACGTCTTCTTTCCTTTTCAACCATCATCTCCAATTGTAGTTTCAATGTGTTCAAATTGGTAGTTGAATTATAGTAAAAACATGTTTGTTGTTAAATTATAGTTTACACTTCACCCGCAACCGGTAATCTGTGTTGCGTGATTGGTTTTTTATTTTTGTTTTGATTCGAGCATGTTAATACATGAAGAACAAGTGAAGCACAAAAAAAATGGATATTGAAGTTCAATAAACAAACTGGACAATAAAAAAAGTGAATTGTAAATATATAGAAATTGTCACTCCCAAAATTACATTAAGAATTTTTTTTTTTTTAAAAAAAAAAAAGCGAAACAACTAACCAAAATAAAAGAACTGAAAACATGGTCTAAACATCAGGAGCAGGCAGGACCAAAATAACATCAGCGGACACAGGAGTCGCTTCCACAGGAGGGAGCACTGCTAAGGGCATGACATCATAGACTGTTTCAACTCGTGCAACCCTTTTCTTAACGTTCACTTTCTTTCTACCAGGTTGAATCTTCTTTGTCATTTTTCCTTTCCTTGTCTTCCTTTTCACTTTCTTATCAGGGGCTTTCATAACAAAACTTGGATGCCCCAGTTTCTTGAAAGTTGTGGCAAGTTGCCTCATATCAGCAGTTGGGGATTTGGGGGGGATAAGAGAAAGACACTGTAATTGGGTGTGGATCTGTGGCAAAACAGAACTGAGGTAGGGGGTTTTATAGTGTTCATCCTACGTAACAATCCAATTCCTGGATTAAGGCATCTTTAATGGGACACATGATGAATTTGAATTGGAATGCATCGCCAAAGGGACTACAGTTACAGATGCATGAAAGTGCATCAGTTACATGCATGCATGAAGTTCCCCATAGCTCTTATTGTAAACGTCTTGTAACTTCAGATTTTTTTTTTGTCATTTGTAAGCTACTATTTTGTACTAGTTGTTCTTCTGTTAAATTGAGTTTTCCTTCACAATCAAATTGTTACTTTGTCTTCGTATTATTTTCCAGGGTTTCCAGTTAAGTGGCTAGATTTTGCAACCCAACTTTTGAAGAAATACCATTCGGACACCCATTAAGTCGCCTTTCAACAAGGAGAACATGGAACGAAAATATTAGCATGACTGAGCTTGGGCAACTGCAGCGCCGGTACGGATTTGGCTAATGTTGATGCTCTGTTTCCCACCATGTCTTGGAGACCTCTCCAAACGATCCTCGAACTTCATAAATTGGCCCTCCTGGGTGGCTTCCCTAGGCGCATAACAGACTAGGGCCACTACAAAACAATCACTATGGAATTTTCAATTCTGTGGTTTTGCTTTCTAGTGGGCCCGGTCTGTTATGCGGACCGGCCAGCCACCGAGACGATCCGATTCATGAAGTTCGAGGATACTTCGGAGATCGACGTCAAGCCATAACGAAAGGACAAGTGACATCATCTTGAGCCATTACAGTGCCACAGGTGCCCATGCTATCTGATGCTGTTTCCAATTCCATGTTCTCTTGTTGAAAAGCGAATTCAAGGGTGTTCATTTGGTAATTATCAATTGTTGGGTTCGTTGTGCTAGTCGCTATCTTTAATGAACCCTGCACATTGAATTTACCGGTTAGTTTTCCCTCAAGTGTTGGGTTGGATTGCCGGCATTTTAGCAAACTAACCAACATCTCAAAATGTTATCGATCTTCAAGTCCAGTAAATTAATTACATTTTTTGCTTTTTCAAATATACCACATAATTGAAACAGTAATATAACTTAAATTGCTATCTGTTTTAATATTGTTATGTATTTGTTATCTTGTCGAGGTTTATACAGTTTTTGGCAACTGCACAATATGTGACCGTTTTGGCGCACCGCGCAAATGTCAAGGCTGAGCCTGTGGATACGAAGCCATTTTGACGCACTTAGGGAGATAGAGGTAAAGGTAGCTACAGAGTTTAGGTGTTCGTCTAATTTTGCAAGTTCAAGATAGATAGCTAGTATAGGTTTCGTATAATGCGCAGAGTATAGGTTTTCATATACTGTATTGGACTTATACTTTTGGGGTAGAACCTTGTCAATGTAAATTTTGTAAACACACATATATGTTGATGTTTTTCAAGTGTGTTTCAATTATTTTCAAGTTTATGTGTTGTGTGTTGTGTTGGTTGTACCTTAAAAATAGCTACTGGTTGGAAAACTCCAGCTTTATCAGCATTTTGTTGCAGGGAATACCTCAAATACGGCGACAATTTAATCTTGTTGTATTAATTATCAACCAAAATGGCAAAGGTTTTTTTTATTGCCGTAAGAAATACCAACCAAATACGGCAAGAATAACTTATTATGGCCATACTTTTGCCGCATTACATAGCACACAAACTGCACAATCAAACCCTTATACGGAAAAGTTATAGTCGTATATATCAGGCCGAACACTACGAGAATCCAACATGTCGCCGTATTTTACATTGTCATTTACGGCAAGAGTATTGCCATATTTGATAATCAAATATGGCGAGAGTGCATTAACGGCAACATATTTTCTGGCCGTAGGGTATTAACGTCAACGGTCCTTGCGGCCGACCAATTTTTCGCCGTTTAACCGTTAAACGGCGAGAAAAACCCTATAAACGGCGTGAATTTGTCGCCGTTTTTGGTCCGTTTCTAGTAGTGGAGGGACTTGCTATGTAAAGTTTTCCTATGAGGGACTTGTGTGCAATTATTTGTATTCCTATTATTAGGGTTAGTAATAAGTCTCTGTAAATAGTCCATCATAATTCATAAGTAATGATGATGGTTCGTACATATTTTCCACACAAGAGAGAAAATGTAATTGTGCGTTCATGAGCTTTTTATGTTCGAATCACCGTCGAACTTGAATCTTAGCTTAGATCATACGTCGGAAGGCTTCCGGACATACCAGATTTGATTTTGGGCATTTTGGTTAAGATAACGATCTCGGATAATTTTTGGTAAAACACCAAAGTTGTAGACCTCAGAAAAACAAAGGGACATTAAGAAACGGCGCATCAATCGGATTTGTAGAAATCCAGATATCGCTGGTCAAAGTTTATGGTCAGCAAATGATTTTCAGCATGATTTGAATTCGGTGTTCGGAGCATACCCGGAGCTACAGATGTCGGATGAAATACCCCGCTTTGTGACTACGGGTACTTTTTGATATTATTGTAAGTGTTGGGGAGTTAATTTAATTGCCGAGAATTAATTATAATGGTTACGAGAGTTTCGGGGATCTTTGTGACTTTAGTCTAAAAGTTTTAGTGTCTTTTAATTAAGTTTGGGGGAGGTAGTTGTCTTTTGGAAAAAACTAAGGGGGAAAAAGTGTATTTTGACCCAACTTTTCTTCCTACGTAAAGTTTCCTAATTCAGGAGGGTTTCCTTTCTTATGAAGTTGATTTTTTTCTAACTCTAATAAAACCCTCACTCTCGGTATTTCACTCTATCTCTCTCACGTCTCTCACTCTCTCACCCGTCCCTCTCTCACTCTCTCGGTCCCCCTCTCTTCCCCGACGGCAGCAGCGGCCGCCACACCACCGCCGCCGCCGCCTCTCTCTCTCCCCGTTAAGGTAATATCTCTTTCTCTCTTTTTATTCTCTCTTTTTCTTTCTCTCTCTCCGTCCGTCTCTCTCTCTCTCCCCTTCCGACCCTCCATGGGCGGCGGGTTTGGGCTAGTTTTGTTACTTCTTTTCTTTTCTTTTCTCTTGTTGATCTCTTGTTCGCTTGATCACTTGCTTATGATTCATGTAATTTGGATGTAATCTTTAATTATCAGATTTATATTGTTGGTTTCATCATTCTTGAAGTCATAGGATTAATCATCAAGTTTTGGTTTAATCATGTTCTTAGTTTATGGGAAAAAAAACCTAGTTATGGAAGAGACGATTGATTAAGCGATTTGGGCGATTTGATGATCATAGTATGTGGATAGTAACCTGATTTAATGTGGTTATTCATGTTACATTCGGTTTTGTTTGAATACGAGATTAACTAGACGTTTTGGAGAGGAGTTGTATGGAAATTGATAATTCCGTATGGGTATTGTGAGTGAAATTAGAAACTTGAAACTAGCATATCTTTTGATCCAGGAATCGAAATTCGGATCCGTTTGAGGCTAAACTTATTATTCCGAGTGTTTTAAATCTAATGAGACTGGTTTTGAGCCATGATCTGTTTGAGAAGTAGGAGTAATAAAATTAGCGAAGTTATGATAGGTTATGTACACATTAGGGTATAGGATTTTGGAGTAAGATTTTGGGTTTGGTTTTGAAGTAAGAATTAAGTGGGATGTTGGGTTGGTGTTAGAAACCTAAACCGTCGAGTACCATATGCATGTAGATGGTGTAGAAATTATATTGCTAGAGTATTATGTTTAATTTGGGTATTGTTACGTGTAGGTGACGAGTTCATCGACGACGAGTACATCAAGTACGTCGACTGATTTGCTGTAGTTGATTTGCTTTGAGGTAAGTAAACATGTCAGGCCTAGTGTGCTTAACTCCTTCGTGTCAAATGAATTCTTGTATTTTCTTTACGTCTCAAAATGTGTTTATGTGATGTGACATGTAATATGTGATTTTTACTTGTTAAATGTCTTTCTTGAAAATATCACCATGATAGTAACAATGAATTAATACGTAAAGTTGAATAGTTTTGCGGGGACATTTATTATTGGTTACTATTGGCATTGGGCGTTTTGACTTCGGTATTCCGTTCAATTTATTTTATTTAATCCGGTTGCAAGTCCCCGGATAGCTCCCTGTACTCACTCCTCTGGCCGCTAGAGTCTTTGGGGGGTGTCGACACTTAAGGTCTTGGATGCTTGCGAGATGGTTTGGTTTCCCCCGTCACAACGAATTAATAATGATGGATTTTTGTTTTGTTAGTGGAAAAAGAATTAATGTGTGATTTTGGATTTCCTAATAATTATGGAATTGGTTTGGAAATATTATGGAATTGGGAACTCTTATGTTTTCCTACAAGTGTCAACTTTATTTCAGCTGCGTTTTGAGAAAAAATCTTACTTGTAAATGAGTCGTTGTTTTATAACTATCCTATCGTCATTTTACATGTTTGGGTGTTTATTTACCAATATTTCATGCTGATTTTGTTTTACATGGTTTCCTGGCGTAGAACGGGACGCGTATCATCATATGGATCATTAGTACTTTCATTTTAAATTTGAACTCTTTATTATTTTAAATACTTTAGTTTGTTTATGCCCGATTTGAGGCTAGAACAGTTGGATTGTAATAATGGATAATTTTAATTATTTTTAATTATTTTGTGGATGTTTTTGCTTGAGAACCACGTTATAAAATCTCCTTGTATTCGGGTTTAAGCTCGGGTACGGAGTGACATCCCCGGGCCTTCGGCTTGGGCCATTTGGGGGGTGTTACAGGTTGTATCAGAGCCGGCATTCCAAAAAGCAAATAAAAACTTGTTAGGGTAACTAAAATGAATATAGGAAAAATAACTAAAATTTGACAAGCTGTGGGAATTTGGGTAGTATGGATAGGACTATTATGTGTAAGTGTTTAGAAAATTGGATAGAAAGCAAGTATAACCACCCACCCACTCCTAACTAAGAGCCTTAGCCTATCTGAGATACTAAGAGATCGGATTTTTGAGGCGTTTCATTGGAATTCGAGTTGGAAGCCTACTGTTTAGGTGATCAAAAAATGGGGGTGATATCGGATTGATATTACCCAACCTTTTCGAAGTGTTTTGTTGGAAATTGTTTCAAGAGTCTTGTGATTATCAATTTGGAGTCTTGGGGAATATTTATTGGTTTACGAAGAGTAGTCATTTTGTTTACGACGTATATTTGTGGAGCAAGAGACTTATGGAATTGTTTTCTTTTGTAGATGGCAGTAACCAAAACAACCGCTAGGAAACGTGTGTTGCCTGTTGAGAAGCACCCGGTTGTGACACCTTGGGTCGACGGTGAGGATCTCACGACGTTTCGTGATCGCGTTGTTCAGTATTGTGAGCAAAAGTTTATTGCATTGGAGTTTCCTCGGTACCGTAATCCAGCTTTTCAGGCGTATTTCATGGTGAAAGCACTTCTTATGGGACCTATGTTTGGAGACATTATAGCAAAGTATAGCGATCTTATGGTCAATTTCAACCGAATGAACGCTAGGGATTATCTCTACCAAGGTGAATGTAGGGTGAGCGCCGACTTCATATGAAAATTTTTGATGGAGGTTCACATGAAGTGGCAAGGCGACACGGTTATTGAAGTGAATCCTATCGAAGCCAAGGAGGTGATCAACATAGAATCTAGTGATGATGAAGAGGTGATAGTTGTAGACTCTAGTGATGATGAGGAGGTGATCGTTATAGACTCTAGTGACGATGAGGAAGTCGAAGAGGACCCAATGGAAGACGATAAAGTTGAAGAAGACCCCATGGAATACGATGGGAGTGAAGACCCAAGTGGTGGAGAAGAGCTCGAGTATGATGCTGATGAAGATGAGGAGTTGGATGAAAGCGATGAAGATGAGGATTAAGCATGATAGAATCCTTTAAATTCCTGGACTTGATGCACTTTTGAATCATACTTATTGGTTTGAATAAGGCTATGACGCCAAGAAAGACTTGAAGTTCCTTGAATAATTTTTGAATAGCCACTTTTGAGCTAGAGTTAAATTCTTAGCGTTTTGCTTTAAGGAGGAATAATGCTCATGTTTTGAGGACCCGATTTGGGATTTTAATAAATTATGTTTTTATTGATTTGTAGTACGAGTCGATGAATTAAGATTGCCTTGTGTCTTGTCGGCATTGATTAAGTGCATAGAAAGTGATCATGGAGTTAGAAAGCGAAAACTTTGATTTGTGGTGTTGTCTGATTCTGCGCAACAGTGAGTTTTGTTGTAGAAGACCTACTTAATGTTGGAGTTAGTTTCCCCTGACTTTTCCCTGAAATTAGACATACCCAGGTATCTCCCATAAAAATTTCAGCCCTATATGAGTTGTGGAGAAATAGTTACGAATTTTCAAAGTTGGTTGTTCAGTAGCAGAATTGCAAAGTGACTAGCTGTAAATTTTTTGATGTTTACCTATCTTCCAGATCTTTTTTTGTTCTAAACTTTTTATCGCATTTATGAGACATGCGTGGCTAACTTTGGGTGAAAGCCTAGCTCATTTTAAGAATTTTAAAGTCAGTTTAAGACCTTTCAAAGTCAGAGTTTCTGTTCTGGTGGTCTGTGACAGCAGCTGTAGTATTTTCTATGTATCTTGAGTTCTACAATTTATTTTTAGTTTATTCTTCTTGATTATGGCATTATACTCAGAGAATTTGTTTCAAACCAAAATTCATAATTTTTCCTTGAACGATTGATCCTTTTACCAATTTTTGAAGAAGATGAAAAGTTGAGACGTGATCAGCCTATGTGTAGATGCATGTGTAATTGATGTAAATGATGATCAATTGTGTGACATTACTTGTTTAATTGTGCACTACATGCAATATATGGTACTTTCATGATAATTTATAAATAATACAATAGGCTATAGTGTAGGGATTATGACTGATAGACCACATCAATACTACACCAGGAGAAATCGTCAAGTACCAATGGCAGCACCAAACAACAACAACAACATGGAGCAATTCTTTGCTCAATTTGATCAAATGGCTCTGAACCTGAACCAGGGAGATCCAAATGCCGCTAACTGGGCGAAGAAAGTGGCTGACATAAAGCCTGGGAACTTTACAGGAAATGAGGATCCTGTTGAGCTCGAAAACTGGATCGATGAGATGGATAAGATCCTAGAGCTAGTTGAGTGCCCCGAGAACTGTAAGGTTGTTTGCGCGGCTTTTTAACTGAAGAATGAATCTAATATATGGTGGAGGAGCACATGTCAGAACTTGTTGGCTCAACCTAATTTCAATTGGGAAGCTCTTCAGACTGCACTTCGCACTCGCTTCTATCTGGACCATGTCCAGGATCAAAAGTACGTAGACTTTGTGAATCTGACACAGGGGAATGGTTGTGTGACCGAGTACTTTCCGAATTTCAATGGAACTATCCCGATTCGCAGGTCAGTTGATGCCTGATGAGGCAGCTAAGGTTAGGAAGTTCATGTCTGGTCTCGAACTTCATCTGCAGAAAGACTTGATGTGCAGAACGTATGATACTCTTCGTGAGGCATATGATAGAGCCGCGGCTGTTTGGCGCATTCAAGAGGCGCAAGATGAGAAACGTGGAAAGCGCAAGATTGAGAGCGCTGGGGGTTTTGGCAACAATCGAAGTAGGATCAACCAAGGTAGTCAGGACAAGAGGTTTAAGCCCAACCAGGGAGGAAGTAACCAGGGTCAGTACCGTGGTAACAAGCAGAATAATGGGGATGATCAACCTCGCCGTTACATCTGCAAGAGGTGTCAACAGAATCATCCAGGAAAGGACTGCCAAGGAAACCTTGTCAATTGCCACAACTGCAGCAATAAAGGTCATCGTGCTTTTGAGTGCCGATTGTGACCAACTGGGAACTAGCAAGGGAACCGAGGAGGAAATTATCAAGGGAACCGACTGTTCAACAACAAAAATCAAAGCGTAAATAGGAACTATGGGAACCACAACAACCAGAATAATGGTGGCAAAAATTATGGCAGGCAGCAGGCGAACAACCAGGGTAATGGGAGGAACAATGGAGTTCAGAACGGGAATAGGAACAACAATTCTCCGGCTAATGCCACAACAAATGGGACTGGAACGGCAGGAACCACAGCGCAGAACGGGAATGTTGAAAGGATCGCTATCATGAGCAGGAATGAAGCAGAAGCAGCAAATGGAGTAGTCGCTGGTACATTTCTTGTCCATGATCAACCAGTATTTACTCTATTTGATTCTGGAGCATCGTATTCATTTATATCATCATCATTTGTGGAAAATTTGATTCTCAATAAGCCGTCTAGAATATCCATCCATGTAGCTACCCCAACCAGTCATGTAACAGTGTGTGACACCATTTTTGAAGGGTTAGAAGTTAAGATTTCGACTAGTACCTTGCCGGCGAATCTGATAAAATTTGATCTTGGGGGAATAGATGTTATATTGGGAATGGATTGGCTGGGTAAATATCGAGCAGTTATAGACTGTCACGATCAAAAGATCAGGCTTAAAGGTCCAAATGGAGAAAAGGTTTCTTACCTGGCATCACGAGGGAACCATGTATCCGACTAGTGTCAGCTTTGACCATAGTCAACCAAGTGAACAAGAGGAATATTGCTTATTTGTGTTATGTACAAGACGTATCTAAGAAGGAGAATGTGCTGGAAGAGATACAGATAGTCAATGATTTTCTCGATGTATTCCCGGAAGAGATTCCAGGAATGCCACCTAGAAGGGAGATTGAATTCACTATGGACTTAGCACCTGGAACAGCTCCAACTCAAAGGCGACGTACAGAATGGCACCAGTAGAGCTGAAAGAACTAAATGATCAGTTACAAGAACTATTTCAAAAGGGTTACATAAGGCCGAGTGTTTCCCCTTGGGGAGCACCAGTATTGTTTGTGAAGAAGAAATACGGAAGCTTGAGGTTTTGCATTGACTATAGAGAGTTGAACAACGAAACGATCAAGAACAAATACCCTTTACCCCGAATTGACGACTTGTTCGATCAGTTGCAAGGGTCGAGCGTTTTCTCAAAGATAGACTTGAGATCAGGGTATCACCAACTTCGGGTAGCCGAGAAGGACATCCCGAAGATAGCCTTTAGAACAAGGTATGGACATTATGAGTTTACTGTTATGCCTTTTGGTCTAACCAATGCACATGCAGTATTTATGGACCTAATGAATCGTGTTATGAGAACATTTTTGGATCGATTCGTGGTTGTATTCATTGATGACATCCTCGTTTATTAAAAGAACGAGGAACAACACGAAGAACATCTCAGAGAAGTGTTAGAAACATTGTGACATGAGAAGTTGTATGCTAAGCTCTAGAAATGTGAGTTTTGGCTATATCATGTTCCATTTCTGGGTCACATAATCTCCAAGCAAGGGATATCCATGGATCCAGGAAAGATTCAGCAGTTAAAGATTGGCCTACTCCGAAGAATGTGTCCGAAATAAGAAGTTTTCTGGGATTAGCAGGATATTACAAGCGTTTTGTAAAAGATTTCTCGAAGATCGCTAGATCGCTGACTACGCTGACCAAGAAGACGGTAAAGTATCGGTGGAGCGAAGACTGTGAAGAAGCATTCCAGACATTGAAGGAAAAGTTGACTACAGCACCAGTGTTATCTTTACCCAATGATTCTGGTGAGTTTGACATTTATAGCGACGCATCGAAGAAGGGTTTAGGTGCGTGCTTATGCAGGAAAGAAGAGTTATTGCCTATGCTTCGAGACAGTTGAAAACTCATGAAGAGAACTATGCTACGCATGATTTAGAGCTTGCAGCAATAGTTTTTGCACTGAAGATATGGAGACATCACCTATATGGATCAGTGTGTAGATTGTATACTGACCACAGCAGTCTCAAGTACATCTTCACGTAGAAAGAGCTAAATAACAGGCAAAGACGTTGGCTAGAGGTCATGAAGGATTATGACTTGCGTATCCAGTACCACGAAGGGAAGGCAAAGGTAGTAGCTGATGCGTTAAGCCGAAAATCGAGCCATACCTTAGATACTATGCTAGTCATGCCAGATCGGCTATGCCGAGATTTCCGAAAGCTCGAGATTGAAGTGGTGGAACAAGGTAGAGTGAAGAATATCCTTGGGAATATGACAGTAGTGCCGGATTTCTTAGAAGAAATAAGGAGTAACCAGCCAGGAGATGTGAAGCTGAAAAGGATAAAGAAGAAGATTGCAGAAGGTCAAGCAAAGGACTTTAAGATTAATGAGGATGGAAGTATCCGCTATAAGTGAAGATGGTTTGTACCACACAAGTGTGTGAAAACCAAGGATAAGTTGATGCATGAAGCGCATAACACACCCTACTCTGTACATCCATGGGGTGACAAGCTCTATAAGGATATGAAGAAGACATTTCGGTGGCCAAACATGAAAAATGAGGTAGCAGAATTTGTGGCAAAATGCCTAACTTGTCAAAAGGTGAATTTTGAACATAAGAGAATGATTGGCTTAGTTCAATCATTGGATTTGCTAGTTTGGAAGTGGGATTCGATTTCGATGGATTTTGTAACTACTTTACCGACATCGAAGAATGGACTGAATCAAATTTGGGTCGTAGTTGACAGATTGACCAAGACAACAAGGTTCATTCCGATGAAAGATACATGGAATATGGAACAAAGAGCCGATGCATATATGAAGAACATTGTCACATACCATGGAGTACCATGCTCTATGGTTTCTGAAAGGGGTCCCAACTTTCTTTCTCACTTCTAAAAAGCACTCCAGGAGGCATTGGGAACTCAGTTGAAATTCCGCACGGCATTCCACCCTGCTACGGATGGACAAACCGAAAGAACGATTCAGACGTTGGAGGATATGCTAAGATGGTGTTTTATGGACTTTCAAGGTTCATGGGTTGATAGATTAGCTTGGATAGAATTCTCCTACAACAATAGTTACCACGCCATTATTGGAATGGCACCGCACGAGGTGTTGTATGGAAGAAAGTGCAGAACACCATTGTGTTGGAACGACATAAGCGAGACAATAGTAATTGGTCCACAACTAATTGAAGAGATGACAGATCAGGTGAGACTTATCCAGGAGTGAATGAAGGCAGCTCAGGATAGACAGAAGTCATACGCTGATATGAAAAGGAGACCATGGGAATTTTGAATTGGAGAAAAGGAATTTCTTAAAGTTTCGCCTACTAAGGGAGTCATGAGGTTCAATCAGAAAGGGAAGTTAAGCCCGGAGTTCATTGGACCATATGATGTTATAGAGAAGATTGGAGAAGTGGCTTTATCGATTGGATTTACCATCGAATTTGGGTCGTGTTCACAATGTATTCCACGTATCTCAGCTAAAGAAGTACGTTCCTGAACCATCTCATGTGTTGGATCCCGAACAAGTAGAACTGGACCCGTCTTTGAGTAATGAGGAACATCTTGTTAAGATTCTAGACACCAAGACAAGGAACACCCGCAAAAAGAGTGTCAAGATTGTAAAGGTCTTATGGACAAATCACCTCACCGAAGAGGCAACTTGGGAAGCGGAAGATGATTTGAGGAGGAAATACCCTCACCTTTTTGACGAGGTGCCTTGAGTTCCGAGGACGTCACTCCTCTAAGGGGGAGAGGATGTAATCCTTCAGTTTTTAATACAGTACTACTTATAGTATATTGCTATCATTCATGACCTTAGTTTTGCATTTAGTAGTTGTACCATTGAGGGGAAGTTCATATCTTATTGTGGTTGAGGTTTTAGTTTAAACTTCAAGGACGAAGTTCTCTTTAAGGAGGGAGGTTTTAGTTTAAACTTCGAGGACGAAGTTCTCTTTAAGGGGAGAAGGATGAAATACCCCGTTTTGTGACTACGGGTATTTGGGGATATCATTGTAAGTGTTGGGGAGTTAAATATAATTGCCGACAGTTAATTATAATGGTTACGAGAGTTTGGGGGATCTTTGTGACTTCAGTCTAAAAGTTTTAGGGTCTTTTAATTGAGTTTGGGGGAGGTAGTTGTCTTTTGGCAAAAACTAAATGGGGAAAAAGTGTCTTTTAACCCAACTTTTCTTCCTACGTAAAGTTTCCTAATTCAGGAGGGTTTACTTCCTTATGAAGTTGATTTTTTTCCAAATCTCATAAAACCCTCACTCTCCCTATTTCTCTCTATCTCTCTCACGTCTCTCGCTCTCTCACCCGTCCCTCTCTCACTCTCTTGGTCCCTCTGTCTTCCCCGACGGCAGCAGCAGCCGCCACACCACCGCCGCCGCCCCTCTCTCTCCCCGTTAAGGTAATATCTCTCTATCTCTCTCTTTTCTTCTTTCTATTTTTCTTTATCTCTCTCCGGCCGTCTCTCTCTCCCCGTCCGACACTGCATGGGCGGCGGGTTTGGGCTAGTTTTGTTTGTTCTTTTCTTTTCTCTTGTTGATCTCTTGTTCTCTTGATCACTTGTTTACTATTCATGTACGTTGCATGTAATCTTTAATTTTCAGATTTATATTTTTTGTTTCATCATTCTTGAAGTCATAGGATTAATCATCAAGTTTTTGGTTTAATCATGTTCTTAGTTTATGGGAAAAAAACCCTAGTTATGGAAGAGACGTTTGATTAAGCGATTTGGGCGATTTGATGATCATAGTATGTGGGTAGTAACCTGATTTGATGTGGTTATTCATGTTACATTATGTTTTGTTTGAATACGGGATTAACTAAACGTTTTGGAGATGACTTGTATGGAAATTGATCATTCCCGTATGGGTATTGTGTGAAATTGAAAACTTGAAACTAGCATATCTTTTGATCCAGCAATCGAAATTCAGATATGTTTTGAGGCTAAACTTATTATCCATAGTGTTTTGAATCTAATGAGACTGTTTTTGAGCCATGATCTATTTGGGAAGTAGGAGTAATAAAATTGGTGAAGTTATGATAGCTTATGTACACATTAGGTTATAGGATTTTGGAGTAAGATTTTGGGTTTGGTTTTGAAGTATGTATTAAGTGGGATGTTAGATTGGTGTTCGAAACCCAAACCGTCGAGTACCATATGCATGTAGATGGTGTAGCAATTATATTGCTAGAGTATTATGTTTAGTTAGGGTATTGTTACGTGTAGGTGACGAGTTCATAGACGACGAGTACATCGAGTACGTCGACTGATTTGCGGTAGTTGATTTTCTTTGAAGTAAGTAAACATGTCAGGCCTAGTGTGCCTAACTCCTTCGTGTCAAATGAATTCTTGTATTTTCTTTACGTCTCAAAATGTGTTTATGTGATGTGACATGTAATATGTGATTTTTACTTGTTAAATGTGTTTCTTGAAAATATCACCATGATAATAACAATGAATTAATACGTAAAGTGGAATAGTTGTGCGGGGACATTTATTATTGGTTACTATTGGCATTGGGCGTGTTGACTTCGGTCTTCCGTTCAATTTATTTTATTTAAACCGGTTGCAAGTCCAAGGATAGCTTCCTGTACTCACTCCTCTGGCCGCCAGAGTCTTTGGGGGGGGGGTGTTGACAGTTAAGGTCTTGGATGCTTGAGAGATGGTTTGGTTTCCCCCGTCACAACGAATTAATAATGATGGATTTTAATTTTGTTAATGGAAAAAGAATTAATGTGTGATTTTGAATTTCCTAATAATTATGGAATTGGTTTGAAAATATTATGGAATTGGGAACTCTTATGTTTTCCTACAAGTGTCAACTTTATTTCAGTTGCGTTTTGAGAAAAACTCTTACTTGTAACTGAGTCGTTGTTTTATAACTATCCTATCATCATTTTACATGTTTGGGTGTTTATTTACCAGTATTTCATGCTGATTTTGTACTGTGGTGTTTCTTTTTTATTCTGCACCACAGGTTTAGAGGAATGGGTTCTGGCGTAGAAGGGGACGCGTATCATCATATGGATCATTAGTACTTTCATTTTAAATTTGAACTCTTTAGCATTTTAAATACTGTAGTTTGTTTATGCCCGGCTTGAGGCTAGAGCAGTTGGATTGTAATAATGAATAATTTTAATTAGTTTGAATTATTTTGTGGATGTTTTTGCTTGAGAACCATGTTATAAAATCTCCTTGTATTCGGGTTTAACCTCGGGGACGGAGTGACATCCCCGGGCCTCCGGTTTGGGCCATTTGGGGGTGTTACATCAGATGAAGACGAGTCATATGAAAATTGAGTATCTCAACGAGACGTACGCAATGGAATCGGTCTCAGTGTCTGATTCCGAACAGATATTTGTTAGTAGCTGGTCAAAGCTTCGGGAATGGCATCGTACCAGTCCGGATGGACTTTGGTAAGTTTTTATTCCGCAAGTTTACTTACCACAATAACTATTTGAATGCCTATGGTTAATTCTCTGCATAAATCACGTGGTATGAAATAAATCTCGTCAAATTTTCCATTCAAGTGGTATCAGAGCCAACGTTGACTTTATACTTAGATTAATCAAACCATGTTGTCTAGTTAAAATACGGTGATTGTGTGAATGGACTGCATCGTGCTAACGCTGTTTTGCAGATTCACGGTTACTATGGCCATATTAAAATTTGATTTTATGTTTGTGGTTGATGTTTTATTGCCGTGTTTTTGGCACTTTTTTGGGCTGTAATTAATTCTAATGTCTCCGTTTTGTGGAGAATAGTAAATTAATTAGTAGCTTATTTCCCAATTTTATGTACTCTAGATCCATGTATTAAGATAGTACTATGTAATAGAAATTGAAAGAACATGGTAGACCCAAAAATATGGGACGACGATGATGGAGCATTCAAAGATTGGAAGCGACTATCGTGAAGATGAAAGCATGGCCATAATAACAGTTTATGTGTTATTTCTATTATTGTTGGTGGATGTTTTTGATGTGTTGATTGGTTCATTATTTGTTAATAGTCACTAATCCTGATATCACGGACAACATGCATATTAAAATGGTTTTATGCATGTCGATATCAATCGAATTGTGTTTGAATTCAATTTTATTAACGAAAAATTATTCCTCATTTGAGATCAAAATTGGTCACGAAATAATTGTTTATTTAAACTAGATATTATTTTGTGAATTTTCGTCAAGTAAAATAAAGATTATATTTTTCAAGATTAATAAAATAGGTATTTCAAACAATAAATATTAGGTGGATAAAAGAGTTTTCTTGGCAAATTATAAAGCCCGAGGCCTCCATTATTGATTTGAAAACAATGTAATTGATATGAGTGCCCCATCGGTACAATAGGTGGTTGCGGATTGTTTGGCAAATCTCCTTACAAGGATAGCTGTTGAATCTAGTTTGTGGGGCAAGTCTCCCCATTGGAACTGCTCTTTCAAACTAAGAGATTCGGTTCAATACGAAGTAATGGTTGAACCACTTAACAATAAAGTTGGTAATATCCTCCCATCGAGTTCTTATTACTAATTTTGTTGGGCATAAGAATCAGCCATTTAGTTTTATTGGACAGGTAAATGTTCAGATAGTAAATCTAAAGTGACATTGTCTGTTTGATTTATTTCGAAATCGACTGGCGTGATAACTACCAGTTAGGAGTTATATGTGAGCTGATATTGGAATATTTTTGGACGATTAGTCTTATGTTTGAGCATGTTTTTAGCCAACAAAATCTTCGTATTATGCAAAAGATGAATTTGAGCTTAATTGTGAAATATAGGCGTTTTCATGCATGATTTAATGTTATTTGGAATATACAATCTCTTGGTATGTTTTTCATGTTTTCTTGACAGGAACGAATTGAGGCAAGAAAAAGAACTTCAGAAACAGAGAAACGCTCAAGCGGAGAGAAGAGACTCAAATTTGGAGAAGCAATAATGACCATTCTCCACTTTTTTGAATATATCTGGAGTTCTAAAATAAATTTGGAAATTATACCAAATGGAAATGAAATTAGACTTCAAGATCTTTCCAACGATAGGTCACGGAGCCAAAACAGAGTCCTGATGAGATAGATATGACATTGCGAAGTTGAAGTAGTTTGCTGTGTGCGTAGCTACGGAGAAGTTGTGCATAGCTACGCAGGCAGAGAGAAAAAAGGTGATTTTTTGGCCACTGTTGAAGGAGAATGGCCACTGTGTGCGTAGCTACGAATGTACCTACGCACATAGAGAAGAAAAAGTTCAGAAAATGGCTAAGGTATGGACAGCTCAAGCCACTATGTGCGTAGCTACGCACAAGTGGAATTAACTACGCACACATAATGAAGCCAGGACAAGACTGAAGAACCTGTGTGAGTAGCTACGCAAAGCAGAATTTAACTACGCACACAGGGAAGAGAAGATGCAGAGAATTGAAGAAACGGAGCCTCTGTGTGTAATTGTGTATGTAGCTACGCACAACATGATTTAACTACGCACACAGAGGATGAAGTGTTAAGAATTGGAGATGTTGTCTGCGTAGCTGTGTATGTAGCTATGCAGAAGTTGTGCGTAGCTACGCAGACAGTGCAGAAATTCTGAGGCGGTTCGGCTAGTGGCAGTTTCATAAATTCATGCAGTTTTTCTGGAAGCTTCACACCACTATATAAAGGAAAGTCCAGAGCTCGTTTTTGAAAGAGAATACACCCAAGGAAAAGTCATAGCATCCCCGGAGAGCACGGAAGCGCGAATACAGAATCCAATACACTCGTTTGATCTCTTTCTCTCTTAATTTCAAAAACTTTGTTATTTAGTTATCTCATTTAGTTGTTAATTTTTTTACCTAGGTTCTTGGTGAACCTAGGGTTTCGTACTCAATTCTTAGTTTTGTTTTGACTATGGATTCATGATCTTAGGATCTTAATATCAACAGTTTTTATTCATTATTCTTTCTTTCATTTTACTATTTATGCATGCTCGGCTTGATAACCCAGAATTGCTACAGACACGACCCGGTAGGTGAAAACGGCTGCCAAGGGTTAGGAAGAGAAGACAAAATTTAGCACCCTACCCCGATGGACCCAAGAGAAAAGAGGAGATAGGACTAGCCTAGGCGTTTGACCAACTGTTAGAGAATCTGACTCGGGCCTTTAGGACATGTTAGAAACCCTAGCAGATTAAAACGAGACTGCAGATTTAGGTAGCTGAACAGGATCCGAAAATCTGCAGGATCGTGACAACGTGCAGGAACTGAATAGTGACTGCACAACTGGTACGTGGCACGAATAAGTAACTGTTGTGTGTTTTCAAAATCAACAGAACAGTAACCTGAAGAGATCCTAGGGGATCCCGGGACCTAGTACCTTAAACCCTAGTATTACAACACTCAAAATTATTCAAGAAAACTTCCACAAAAAGATTTAATTTTCAGTAATTACTTGAAGTACTTAGTTCGTAATCACAAACTCTCAGAATATTCCTCCTTTTGACACTATGTTTGTTAAAACTGATTACTAGAAAAACCTGTAAAAGTCCTCGTGGGATCGATAATCTGAGTTGAAATACACTCTATACTACTTTATTCGTATACTTGCGAATAGCATGCTAAATTGCGCTTCAAGTTTTGGCGCGTTGCCGGGGACTTGTTAACGGTTTATTTAGTTGTCAGAATTAATTTTCAAATTTTTTTCTTTTATATTTTCTTTATCTCACTGCTCTTGAGAATATGTTTTTCAGAAATTTCTAGTGTATGCCCAGATCGCCCCGGGAACTAGTGCAGCCAGTCGACGATCTAGAACAGCTTTTCAGAGAGCAAACCCGCAGACAGCGAGAACCCAGAATGGCCGAACATAGAACAGAAGTTCCAGAACAGCCAGAGGCACGCACTTCAGATCAGATGGCTCGGTACATCGAGGAGCTGATTTCAGCAGGCTTTGCTGCCCTGAACAACCAGATGACATACAGTAGGTCTGGAAAAGCTTTGAAGTCCCTACGGGAGGACATAAGCCAGCTATTGTGGTGCGAAATCACTGTTGAACACTTCGAATTAAAACCCTCCATCGTCCAAACTTTTCAAAATCTCTGATCATTCAACGATAGAGCCGATGAAGACTCGAACGAGTTTATCTGGAAATTCTATGACTAATGAAACAAGGTCCGGTACAAGGGAGTAGACCCAGATGCACTCAAGCTGATTCTGTACCCATACAGCCTGTACGAAACAGCGAGGGATTGGCTCGAATCCCGAGCTCCCATATCCATCACTTCATGGGAGGGATGTGTTGTAGATTTTCTGGCAAAATTCTACCCCGCCTCTCGAGTTATCAAACTGCAGAGCGAGATTCTATCATTCAAACAGAAGATGGGAGAGACAGTGGTATATGCATGGGACAGACTGATGAGATTCGTGAAAAAGTGTCCCAATCATGGTTTTGGGGACCCTAAGATTCTGCAGATATTCTACTATGCTCTAGACAGGGAGAATGCTGAGAGAACTGAGAGAGAAGTCTAAAGAAACTTTTTGTACCATGTGGACAAGGACGGAGCCTATGAGTTGATGAAGCAGTTAGCCGAGCAGGACACTCGCCTGTTTGATGACCGCAGGCTCATAGCCCTAGTCGAGCCAGTAGCCGATGATCTGATAGAGTATCTGACCACAGTTGTTTCTGACCTGGTCAAGGAGGTCTACGCAGAAAATAAGACTGTTGTAGAAGTAGAGAAGCCAGATTCGGAAGAAGTTATCAACGAGCTCAAAACAGAGGATGCCAATTATGTGCAGCAACAGTGGGACCCAAGCCGTTACAGACCAGGCACACGAGACCATCCTGGGTTCCAGTACGGAAATTCTAATTCTGCAATTCATGCACCAGGCTTCCACCACAAGCCACAGGCACAGTAGGCAGCACCAGGCTAGAAGCCCAGCAACGAGATGGCAGAAGTCATGGGCATGCTACAAAACATGACCACCAGTTTTAATGTCAGGTTCACGCAGATCGACACAGCTGCCAACACATTGACAGCCGATCTCCACTCAACCAAAACTACACTACGGACATTGGAAGTACAAGTTGGGCAGTTGGCGCAGCAACAAGCTGAGAGAGCGCCAGGGAACTTACCCTCAACCACAGTCAACAATCCACGTTCTCAAATCAATTCCATCACCACTCGGAGTGGATTAACACTACAGGATCTGCCGTATCCTAGCCATGCACGTGCAGAAAGTCAAAAAATACCGAATATGAAGTTTTTTGCCGGGATGACAGTTCAACCGTCAGCCCCCACCCGAAGGGCTCGCTTAGACAGGATGCAGTGAAAAATGATATGGAAACTAAAACGGTGCCTATCTCCAAGGAGGTTCCGTATCCTTTATAGTCACGGAAGAGGGATGATAGCAAAGACTATGCCAGATTTCTTGAGATATTCAAACAGCTGCAAATTAACATACCCTTTGCGGAGGCATTGGCGAAGATGCCCACTTATTCCAAATTCCTCAAGCAGATTACGTATGGAAGGAGGCGGATGAGCGATTTCCAGACTAAAAATCTGAGGAGAAATTGAGAAATTTTGTGAAGAATGGGCTTCCAAGGAAGAGGAAGGACCCTGGAAGTTTTGTCATCCCGGTGACCCTAGGTTATGCTTACACAGGAAAGGCTCCGTGTGACCCAGGGGCTAGTATCAATAAGATGCCCCTGTCAATTTTCAAAAATTTGAAAGTCGGTGAAATTAGACCCACTAGAATCATGCTTCAGATGGCGGACATATCCGTAAAATAGGCATATGGAGTCATTCAAGATATTCTGGTAAAAGTTGGAGAGTTGATTTTTCCGGCAATTTTCATAATTCTGGACATAGAGGCAGGAGATGTACCACTCATTTCTGGCAGACTGGTTCTGGCCACTGGAGAGGCCATGATAAACTTCAAAAGCGGAGAATTGAGCATGCAGATTAACATGAACAAGGTAAAATTCAACGTCTTCAAATCTCTTCAGCTTCCGACTTATTGCGAGCATGAAGACTGATTCGTTGTGGAGGTAGTCGAATATGGCCTTGAAAACGAGGAGTTGTATGAGTTATGGGAAGAGATTGACAGAGTGGAAAGAGAGAAGGAGGAAAGGTTCCCGGAGGAGCAGTCCATGCAAGCTGAACAGGAGACCACTTTACATCAGGACGAAAAAGGTGGGCAGAAATTAGCCCCGGTCCGGTCACTCAAGGAGCACCGATTCTGGAGCAGGAACCGCTCCAGAGTCATCAAAGTCTAGCAGAAGATAAGCGAATCTTGCCAATGCAGCTTCAAGTAGGGCAGAGAGTACTTTTCTACAATTCCTGAAAATAGTTTTTTTCGAGAAAATTGAGATCCAGGTGGTCAGGACCATTCATAAACAAAGAAATATTGGATGCGGTGGAATTAAAGAATCTGCATGACAATTCAACTTTCAGGGTGAACGGAAAACGAGTCGAACCATATTTGGACCAGAAAGCAGTCATCAAGGTTGACTTTTTTTACGTTCCTTGATCAAACCTGAGGTAACGGGGTCGGATTGTCGACCTTAAATTACAAGCGCTTGTTGGGAGGCAACTCAACCTAAGAGTAGGTTTAATTTGTTACTTTATTTACTATTTTAATAAATTATTGAGAGGTGAGGTGAGTGGTATTTAATGCTTAACTACTAAGCATGTGCAAAAAAATTGGTGACCGAAGACAGAAAAATTATGCAGAAAAGTATTTGTCTGTGTAGCTACTACGCAGGTAGCTATGCAGACACAGAGGATAATGAACAAAAAATGCAGTTTTTGAAAATCTTGAAGAATCAACCCCGGTGTGCCCGGGCACACTCGACCATCACAGGGACTCGTGTGAGTTGGGGATTCTTCAGGAACAATTTTCTGCAGAACGGAGCAATCAACACCGGTGTACGAAATACACTCGACCATATGGGAGCACATTGTCACACACAATGGTGCTTGGATATTGCATATTTTAAGAGTGTATACAGAGCCCATAAGGTTGACAACTTCTGTCGAGAAATTTTCTGGCGACCAGTCAACGGTCCTTCTCTGCCAGAATCTTCAGGAAATTCGGCCCTTGTAAGAACTGACTCCGGGTGAAAATGTTCAATTTCTGTCTCTCGCTTTATTTTCTAAGTATGCTACCAGTTGTTCCCAGTGGATGAGGCAGGCCAGCTCATCCAATCGAGATTATATGCCTGATGATTAGTACCATGAAGGCATGGAACCATCCAGTGTGGGGTAGTGGCGTTGTAACTGAATTAGTCTTATTTTATTGTAAAAATGAAAAAAAATGAAAATTTGAAAATTTTGAGATTGGGCGAAGGATTTAGCTTAGAACTGGAGAGAGCTTAATGATAATCAAATTTCCCGAAAGTGGACAAAGTTGGGAGAGAAAGAGCTGCAAGAATCTGTCTAGCAGAGTTTATAGAGCCAATTTACTTCAGAAAACATAAGTAGCTGTCTCCCGAGCCATGTATCCGACTAGCTGCCAGACCATCGTCACCAGGTAGTCGTCAACCTGCCATCACGGTCACCACATCATTTGGTGGAGTGATAGGCCATTGGGGGACCTCACGTCCTGTCTTGCACCTTAGGTCCACTAGTGTGCCCGTTAATCCATTATCCCTTTTCTTGGTAACATCTTGACCTAAGAAACCGTTTTTTGATACTCGCATCATTGTTAGTATTTTGACCTTTCTTACGCGTCACGGCTTGAGGGAGTTGAGTTGAGGGGGTTTTCTGGGGTTGAGCAGATTTTTCATAATTGATAGTGGATGAGCTTCATTGTTATATCTTTGGGTGAGGAAGAGTGAGATAGTGACGGGAGCACACTTCGGTGTGGCGGTGACTCGCGGCATTACACCGTGAGCACAGGAGGAGAGTTGTAGTGCGTGACATTTTTTTTCCGCACGACATGGGGGACATGGGTTGACAGGGTTGTATGGAGGACGCGCTGAGCTATTTAGACATCCTTGGAGTGAGGAGGTTTAGTTGAAAAAGCGCTATTATTTTACATATTGGCTAAATGGTTCGAAATTAGAGTGGTGGTGGTCGTTACCAGTTTTATTTTAGTATTTTTTGCCACCCCGCATTTTTGGTTTATCACAGAACTGACCTGTTATATTTTATTGTTATTTATTGTGTCGCCCCGCATTGAAAAAACATAATAAGTAAAAAAGGAGGAAAAAAAAGAAAAATAAAAAAAAATGAAAATGGGAAAAAAAAAGTGAAGCAGAAATTTCGGGTGCTTAATTGATTTTATTTCAAAACGCCAGGCCGACAATTTTTATAAAAGTTTTACATTCGTTCACAGTTGTGGCCATGAGAACGACATTTATACCGAGATTGGGGAAATTGAGTGTCTAGAATCTTAGGCGATTTTGGTCAGTTTTCATCATCTTGGTCAGGCAGTGTGAGATTGGGCTATGTGTGATGTGCTGTGACGTTTAGGACATCGCTTCTAAATGACTTATCCTACCGTTCAAAAGCCGACAAGTTCACATTACACCCGAAGTAAAAGCACGGAAGGTGTGCGTTAGGGATACGTTCGGTTTGCATGCAAAAACAGAAGTAAGTTGTGATCGTGCTTGTTCCTAACCTATGTTGGTCGCGAGTTCTTCCGATCACTGCAGTTTCAGAAATTTAGGGGAATATGAGAGCATGAAGATGTCCAGTTTGAGTTGAAGAGATTGCCCATTCTCACAAAAAAGATAATCTGTTTTAAAGTTGAAGATATTTGAGGCATGAAACGAACTTCGGAAACAAAGAAACGCTCAAGAGGAGTGAAGAGACCCAAAGTTGGAGAAATTATAATGACCAGTATCCACTCTTTTGAAGATATATGGAGTTTCAAATTTAATTTGGAAGTGAGACCAGTGGCAAATGAAATTTAACTTCAAGAGCTTTCCAACAATAGGTCACAGAGCCAAAACAGAGTCAGGATGAGAGAGATATGGCCTTGCGAAGTTGAATCAGTTGCTGTGTGCGTAGCTACGCAGACAGGGAGCAAAAAAGTGATTTTCTGGTCACTGTTGAAGGAAAATAGCCACTGTTTGCGTAGCTATGTAGGTACATACGCACAAAAAGAAGAAAAGTTCTTAAAATGGCTAAGGCAGGGACAGTTCAAGCCACTCTGTGTGTAGCTACGCACAAGTGGAATTAACTACACACAGATAATGAAGCCTGGACCAGGCTGAAGCCCCTGTGTGCGTAGTTGTGTACGTAGCTACGCACAACAGAATTTAACTACGCACACATGGAAGAGAAGATGCTGAGAATTGAAGAACTGGAGCCTATGTGTGCGTAGTTGTGTGCGTGATAGGATTTAACTACACAGAGAGAGGATGAAGTCTGAAGAGTTGGAGATGCTGTATGCGTAGCTTTATACGTAGCTACGCAGACAGTGCAGAAATCCTGAGGCGGTTTGTCTAGTGGAAGTTTCGTAAATTCAAGCAGTTTTTCCGGAAGCTTCTCGGCACTATATAAAGGAAAGTCCAAAGCTCGTTTTTGATAGAGAATAAACCTAAGGAGAAGTCCTAGCATCCCCGGATGGAACGAAAGCGAGAATCTAGTATCCAAGACACTCGTTTGATCTCATTCTCTCTTTATATTAGAAACTTTGTTATTTAGTTATGTCGTTTAGTAGCTAAACTTTTTACCTAGGTTCTCGGTGAACCTAGGTTTTCGTATGAAGTTCTTAGTTCTGTTTTCACTATGGATCCATGATCTTAGGATCGTAAGCAGTTTTTATTCATTATTCTGTCTTTGATTTTACAGTTTATGCATGATCGGCTTTGATCAACCTGAATTGCTACAGACTCGACCCGGTAGGTGAAAACGGCTAGTTAGGGTTACGAAGAGAAGACATAATTTAGCACCTTACCCTGATGGACCCAACAGAGAATGGGAGATAGGACTGGCCTAAGCGTTTGAACAACTGTTAGAGAATATAACCCGGGCCTTTAGGACATGTTAGAAACCCTAGCAGACTTAAAACGAGACTGCAGATTTAGGTAGCTTAACAGGATCCAAAAAATCTACAAGATCGTGACAACGTGCAGGAATTGAATAGTGACTGCACAAATGGTACGTGGCACGAATAAGTAACTGTTGTGTGTTTTAAAAATCAACAGAACAGTAAGCTAAAGAGAGCCTAGGGGATCCCGGGACCTAGTACCTTAAATCCTAGTTTTACAACACTCAAGATTATTTAAGAAAACTTCAATAAAAATATTTACTTTTCAGTAATTTTACTTTCAGTACTTATTTCGTATTCACAAACTCTCAAAATATTCCTCCTTCTTACAGTATGTTCGTTAAAACTGATTACTAAAAAACCTGCAAAAGTCGTTGTGGGATCGATAATATGAGTTGAAATAAACTCTATACTACTTGATTTGTATACTTGTGAATAGAACGCTATATTGCGCATCATAGCCCATCGTCACAGGCAGTTGAAATGCAAATCGAATTGCCGATGAATTCTATTATGAGTTGAATTCAAAGGTTACGCATACTCTATGACATAAATATTTGTTCTTTATCGTGTTTTTCAGATAATTAAATATGATAAATTTTGAACACATGATGTTTGTCTCGGATATTATCAATTAACTAGAATTATAATAGTTGGAAGAGAATTTTAAACGTTGTCTTAACTGCGAAGGAATTCAAGTGTGTGTTAACCAAGTTTTGCACTAGAAAGCCTAGTGATGAGGCGGGTAGCATAAAAAACCCGAGCCTGTCAAAGGTGGGAGAAGGTTAAGGAGATGTCGCCGGTTACATCTTGGCATATGTCAAATGTAGTGCAACATCGGCTTCAACAACTTTCATATGCATACGATATGGTGCAAACATGTAGAGATGTTTGGACATAAGGATCAGGTTGCAATCTAAGTGGCAATAAGGGTGTTAATGAACACACTGATGAGTTAGATCCCAGTATGTGATCGTGTTCAAAGGATGATATGTCTTTTTGGTAGCATGTGATCAAGGGATCTTAGATCGATGGTGAAATTAAAACCTTCGGTCAGATAGAAGTAGTCCCATATGAATTCTTTTAAGAAATTTTGAATGAATGAAACATTGATAGGTTGAGTTCTTCATTGAAAAAATGCTAATTGAATTATTTTTGGGTGAGAGACTCGTCAGAAGTACAACTAGTATATTGGTGAGTGAAAATTTATTCTGATTCTAAATCATGTGGTAGTAGGAAGTAGAAATATATTCATAGATATCCAATTAATGTTATTGTTTTTATTCCTCAGACGTGGTGCTAATAAAAGCCGAAAGGCAATAATTTTATTTGCTAGAAAAAAATACTTAGGAAGAAACAACTTATCATTTAAAGCCAATGAGAAAACGACTCACTCGTGTCTTCTACACTATTCGTCAAAGCATGTTTTGTTACTCGCCCAACCAATTGAGGTGTGTAGGTAGGAGAGAAACTAATCATGTTTGGAATTCCTTATAAGGGGTTAGAACAATTAGGCGGTAGAAGTGGAGAGAAATACATTGGCAAATAGATGCTATGAGAGTAGCGACTTCTGCAGTAGGATAATTTTATAGTAGAACTTTAGTATTGAGAGATTGTCTTATGTGCTAAATTTTAGGTAAGACATAATTTCTCCTAAGGTATTTTTGGCATACTTGTGACAAATTTATTTTAAAGTGCCATAATATCTCCTAATACAAAAAAATATTAGTTGAATAACAGCACTGATAAAAGAAACAGATTTTCCGTAGATATGATCAGATCAGTGAAGTGCTATTCAGTTTTTCTGTTATCCTTTTAAGAATATGCATTAGAGAATATTGACTACTGTTGAATTTAGCCCAGTCTAAATTGGTCGTGACTACATCCATCGAATTTTAGAGAAGTGTAAAATCTTCTCTATACATTTTCAGGTATGGAGAAGTCATACCAATAAGTTAAAAGCTAACTGAGAAGGATGTCTCTTGGTTCAATACTTTAAGGATAAGTTGGTTACTTATTTATGATCTTAAGGATCAGAAGGTCATTGTCGGCGCAATACCTGATTCTTGGAAAAAAAGGCATCATATGAATAAGAAACTATAAAGTAGAGTTGTTTTAAAGGAGCTTAAGGGAGAGGTTCAAGTTGTTAGTTATGAGATAACACAAACACAAGAAGTATAAATTTGTATTGTTTTGATTACCCATGAAACGAGAGATCTTTGTTGTGGTAGGAGAGTTGTATGAAAACCTCATAGGTTGGGATACTTGGGCGAAGTTGAATCCCGGATAAGTTTTAACTCAGTCCTAATACCATAAAGAGACAATGAATGATGACGATGCAGAGTCGTGACATTAGTCTTTGGCATCTGAGACAACATTCATCTATTCTAACTATTTTTGAGAGATTGTAGAATTACAAGATGAGATAAAAATCATCGGTTGTAAATGGACCTACAATAGACAGAGAAGAGTAGGCGAAAAGGTGGAAACCTAAAAAGCTAGGGTTGTTATGCCAGTAGCTATATGTAAGTCCATTTAGATTCTCGTTCATGTTTGCTGCTCATTTGAGTAATGAGATATGGAAGATGTATGTCATGATAGATTTCCTCATTGGAATTCTTGATGGATACATCTTCATGAATGCTTAAGATGTCATTTGACATAGGGATTAAGCTAGCATTCATGTCTTAAAATATTCGTTTAGACCAGGCAATAAAATATTACAATTTTGATTAGTTTCTTAAACGAATCTCGTGTGTATATGAGATGCAACATAAATTTGTGATATTTCTTGTGCTCCATATTGACGATTTCATGCTCATTGGAAACAATGTTGGATATATATCATCAGTGGATAAGTGATTTTCTAGTAAACGTGATATGTGAGATTTAGGAGAAACCATTCAAATTCTTGGTATTAAGATCACGCGAGATTGGGTGAGTAGAATGATGGTTGTTTCTGAAGTCACATATATCTGTAAAGTTATTTTATGTTTTAAGTATGCAAAGCCTCCAAGAAAACACTATTTCTTACAGCATGTGGAGTTTCTTTTTCTGAGAATCGACTTTAGAACACGCGATTAGATGGAGAAGGAAAAGGCAGTTCATTGAGATTTAGCAGATGGAGCCTCGTGTATACTATGTATAGTAATTGAGAAGATAATTGTTTTACTTTTAGCAAAGAGAATATGTATGAGTTATTTAGAAAGAAAGAGCAGGAGTGGACTGTGATAAAAGCATGCGCGGGCATCTTAGAAGATTTAGAGTAGATATGCTGGTTTATCACGTACATGTCTACACATTAATTCAGACTTCCAGTTATGAAGGGTTTCTAGATTATTAATTTATAGCTTTGAGAATAGGTGGGAGATTGTTGGGAATTGTATTCAGTAAACCATATTAATGGTTAAATTATTAATTCTTAATTGATTACTGTTTTCATCTTAATTTAGCAAACATGTTAGTATGCAAATTCTATTTATTATTTGTCATATAAATACGCATTACAATGTCCAATGTTCTACATCTAAGACAATCAGACATGAAGACGAGTTCGTGCATGCGCGAGATTGATTGTCAGTTATTTATGGAATATAAGTAAGGTTTCACAGTATAGATGACTTTGTACAAGCCATTGGAACGACTGTAGTGTAACATTATAGTGACACATCGGTCAAGGAAAGTGTATAGTTTCAACTTGTTACATTAGCATACTTTGTGTATGTTGAACATGACCGCCATATGAAATATAATTATTTCAGACTGACCGAAGTGAGATAATATAATATTTCACTGTTATTGGTAATATTGGAAACTCTTAATCTACGATTGTTTACGTGGACACAAATCTTGATTAATCATTATTTTTGAAATATTGAGTGAGATTCTAATGCCAGTCAACAATGCTGGTATATTCGATAATGATTGTTACGATTTAGTGAAAGCTAAATGAATCATGAAATCCACGCCTCGTATGAGAATGATGTACCCTCGTGGGAGCTCACTAGGTTTCGTTATGTCAAGTCTAGCCAGGTGGTTATTTGTAACCAGATATAACGAATAAGGGTTGAGCGGTTTAGATCAGGGAATATATAAGATGTTGATGACATCGAAATTGTCAGTAAGACTAGATCGGCATTAACAGGTATCTGTAATCTTAATGTGGGTAATTATCTAATATTAATAATATGAGCTCATACATAAGATGAAAATAAATGTCGGAGTGCTATTACAGTTTTATGGTGGAGTAAACTATAATTAATAATTAGTTTTGAATTTAATTCATGTTGAATTATGAGTTCAAATATATTATTGGGAGCCGATTTATTATTTTCTCCAGAGGTCCCTGGCGTAGTCCAACATAAGTGTGATCATCTGATTCACAAGTGTTTTCGAGTCTCAAGTTTGTGGAATGTAAATTAAGATTATGTTTGGTATTTTATAGTTGATGGGTATTACTCAAACCATATGATTTGGACTTAATTGCAAGCTACACTAAAGTTTGTAGGGAGGGTCCTGCGATGAAAAGTTTTCCTACGAGGGACTTGTGTGCAATTATGGGTATTCCTATTATTAGGGTTAGTAATAAGTCTGTATAAATAGTCCATCATAATTCATAAGTAAGGATGATGGTTCACACATGTTTTCCACACAGGAGAGAAACACGCAGTTGTGCATTCATGAGCTTTTCATGTTCGAATCACCGTCGAACTTGAATTGTAGCTTGGATCATACGTCAGAAGGCTTCCAGACATACCAAATTCGGTTTTTGGGTGTTTTAGCCAGGATAACGATCTCGAATTGTTTTTGGTAAAACACGAAAGTTGTAGGTCTCGAAAAGCGAAGGGACATGAAGAAACGGTGCATCGATCGGATCATAACCAGAGCTAAAGATTTCGGATGAAGACAATTCATATATGAAAATTGAGTATCTCGACAAGATGGGCGCAACGGGACAGGTCCATGTGTCAGATTCAGAACATAAATTTTTCAGTAGCTGGTCACAACTTCGGGATTGGCATTGATCCAGTCCGGATGGACTGTGGTAAGATTTATTCCGCAAGTTTACTTACCACAATAATTTTTTGAATGCCTATGGTTAATTCTCGACATAAATCACGTGGTTCGGGACATTTATCGTCGAATTTTCCCTTCAATCACGTACCATCATTTTAACCATAAAATTATGTTACTTAGTAATACCTTCTTTCAGATTAATGATACATGTTAACAAATGCCTCTTCTTTCGATCATCGTTCTTCTGTTCCCTATAAGTGATCTGTCATGAAACGCTTACCACAGCTGTTTTTGAATGAGCTACCAGCGCATACATCTTTTTAACGTTGATGGAGGCTAGTTTACCAGAAAGGGTAACATATGTAAACTACGGTTTTGGCAAACCCGTGTATTCATATAATGGGAGTACATGAAATCATACATAACATCACTTTTTGGTAGTATGAAGAAGAGGTCAAGCCGCTAATGTATTTCTTGATGGTTGTATAATTTATTTTGTATGATTACCTAGTTATTCGTTATTAATGCTCCTACAAATACTATTCAGTGTACTGTATTGGGTAAACACGACTCCTCTAAGTTCTCTCATGTCACACAAATCCTGATTCACAATGCCATGGGTACTTAGGGTTAATATCCATGGGTGAAATGGGTAACGATTCAACTATTTGGTGTCGCCTCCTTAAGATACAAATGTATAAGAATGATAGTATTCTGAAAGCCATTATTGATCGTCATATGGTTTTTAACGTAAGTCTCAAAATATTGTTTACACCAAGTATTATTGCATATCGTAATGGAGAACCAAACATGATAAAATTTCACAAATTTCATGAAGAAATGAACCAAGCTAACTATTTCAAGCCACAATAGCGCAACTGGCATTTAGGAAAACTATCCAACAAAGATACTAAAGAAAGAACCTTGGTGAAAAATGGAAAACCACCATAAGAAGCTACTCTAAAATTGAAAAAAAAAAAGTGATATACATGAGACAACAAGGACGAAGCTGATAGAAAGCCTGGAGCTGCTTAATTGAAACAAACAGAGAGAAATTGAAATTACCTGAAATTTCAGATAGCTAGTATAGCAGAACCAGTATAAATTATTGACAAACATCAATAAAAGATATACTTACTGTAGGGATTTGATACGGACTACGCAGCGCAAATACAATAAATAAATTATGTTTAAGACCCTCGATGAATCGCAGGAAAAGCATCATAACGATGGTAAGGGAAAGTAATTGTGTACCTTGTAGGTCTTACAGTTCACGATACGCAGAATTGCATCCGCGTATCTACGACTATCCACACCTAGGATTGCTAGTTGGAATGCCATTCACGTCTTATGCTAGCTACGTTCAAGTGGGAAGCGAAAAAAACACGCAAAACGGAATCAAGGTGTCCGAACCACCAACGAAGCGGACGGGCTGAGGAGGCCGACGGGTTTGGGGGGGGGGGGGGGGACGGCTCCTCTTGGGGCTTTTCTCTCCTTGCTCTCTTATTTCACACAATGAGAATTGTACAAAATAATTAGCTAGGGTACCCTTTTATAGTTAAAAACTCTTTTAGTAACTACAAACTAGCCCCAATACTAATCATGTCCATACACGGATTAGTCCACTTTGCTTTGCTTGTGGTTGCGTATTGATCCTTTCTTTAATTAGTCCTACTTATTAATAACCATATCTATTTTAATCCATATGGTGTGTGACCCCATAGGTTTCTACTTAGTTGGTAGTAACAATTACTAACATAGAGCGGTGTCTAGCAACACATCTATGCCACCCAACTATAAGAAATAGTCAGTGGTCCGACAAACCTTGTGAACAATGTTACCGCATTGCATTATCCATTATTCTCTATATCTGGAATGGACACAAGAAATAAACATCACACTCTTATATTCAATCCAAAGTTTCTCGATCATGGGAATAAACTTATCTGTGCAGGTAACATCACTATCCTATATTGATTTATCTTAGTCTAGCCAGACATTCTATAAGCTCTACCCCTCGAGTGGCAATTGATATTTACTCCCGTTATGTGGGAGGGAAAAACCATATCTACATCACTACCATCTCTAAGCTTGCTTCCTATTATGTCTGATAACCACCTTTATTTCTACCCCGTCAAGGTGTAGTGTTTGACGATATCAAAATACAATATTTCAAAACTTGAGTATCTAGTGACTTCAAGTCTAAGGACCACAATACCATTTTCACAACGAGAAGCACTTGTAACGTTTAACATAATTAATGTAGCCTTCTCATGGTGGGTCAATACAGTATGCCATTATTACTTAATGCATACCCATGTGTTAGACTTGATATCTCCATATCTATCTACCCACATACTAGTCTATAGTGATCGTCCTATTAATCAATATAATGTACTAGGGATATTTAAGATAAACAACAAATTGTAATCTAAAGACTTCATTATATTAAATATCTTCATAAATTATAAAATGAATGTTTTATCCAAAAACAATGCTCATACTAAATAAGATTGCCTCTAGGGAATCTATTTCTAACACTTAGAAATCACAATTTGCACAACTTTGAGCTTCATCAACTGTTTCATAATTTTATATGAGCAAAGTCTCCCTTGAAAGAATCACAAACTGACATTGATGTTTAAGAAAAAACTTATAGATGAATCAGAAAAAAAATATGTAAACAAAGTCATTGAAGTTTCAGTAAAAAATATGCAGTTGGATCAAGAACAATTTTGATGCTCTAAATAAAGGAAAATCTGTAAAACTCCATAAGAAAGAATATTTCAAGCAATAAGCAAAGATGACCTGGCTAATTTCAAATGACATAAAGAAAGAATACCCCAAACAAGATTTGCTAGTTCCAACAATGAGACACATTATCAAACAGATAAGTCAGTTACATGTTAGAGCTTGCTAATATCGCAACTTGGGATTTGAGAAGCCAAGCAGAAACCCTTCAAAAATTATGAGACGGGAACAAAATTAAAAAAATAATTTAAGGGTAAAAGACACTGACCACCCCTGAGTTTAGGCATAATTCCACCCCGTTACCCTGTTTTAAGGCAAAAGACACTTTGAACCTTTTTTGGATGGAGACTAGCAGTTGACAAACAGCACAAGGGAAAAGACTCATTTATCCATGAAATTTTATAAAATTACACCCTATATATTACCCTGACCCCTCCCTCTCTTTCATTTCTAACCCTAACCATTCTCTCTTCCCCTCTTTTCTCTCGTTCCCCTCCTACTTCACTTTCTTCTTCTCCTCTCTCTCTCTCGAGAGAGATCTGAAATGAAGTAGCAGAGGTGGTGACGGAACCACCCCTCCTCTCCTCCCCTCCCCTCACCTACTCCTGCTTCAATACCCAACCAATGAAGGCGACGGGGACCGCGACGGCATCTAGAGTCCGGTGACGACAGTTGAGATCCAGTGGAGTTCGGCGGCGGTAGTTGAGATCCAGAGGAGTCTGGCAGCTGTTGTTCGCTTCCTGAGCATTCACAGCCTTGTTCGCTGCCTGACTTGGTTGCCAATCTCAATAACTAACACTAACCACCTCCGAAGCCTCCGAAATCCTCAAATCCCCCATCAGCGCCCTCAATTTCTTCCCGTTTTCCCTTCCTCAATCCCTAATTTCCGTCGATCTGGTTTCCACCTCCGAAGCCTCCAAGGATCAATCTGATACTGATGGAGAAATCGGGTATGCAGGATAACATCTCCACTATCAATATCTTGATTTGGGATGTGGGGAGGGTGATAATTAGGTGGAAGAGTTGGAGAAGTGTTTGGAGTTTCTCGAGAAATAGGATTTGATTTACTTGTCATTCTTCGACATGTTCCAAACAGGAAACCATTATGGATGCTTTTGATCTTCTCCTTTTATTTGTTCTCTCTATTTTGTTACAGTTGTGTGTTTTTGTTGGGTGGGAGAATTCCGATCTTCTTATTGCATTCTCTTTGGAATAAACATTGTGGGATGTGGATACTTCATAGAGATGATGGGAAGATGAAGTGAGCTCTAGTTGTTGCTGAAGAAATGAGATTTGATTCAAATGGCCATTATGCAACTGGTACATAATCTTCTCAAATGGCCTCCAAGGCCTTTTGGATCATGTTTGATTTTATATTGTAGAACTTTTGTTCTTATTTTCAGTTTGATTTTTCATAAACAAGGAAGTTTTGGTATATTGTTTGTTGTTGATTTTTTGGAGATTAAAAGTGGAAATTGGTATATATTTTTTTGGTGGTGATTTTTTCGTGTTCGTGATGCTAAACTGTCAAAAGATTACATGGGGGTAATATGGTCCGAAAAAACTCAAAATATCACTTTTCTAACAGAACATGACTGAAGGGTGCTAATTGTCCATGGAAAATTTCGTCAAATGGGTGCGGAGTGTCTTTTTCTAAAAGACAAGGTAGCGGGGTGGAATTATGCCTAAACTCAGGGGTGGTTAGTGTCTTTTACCCTTAATTTAATCTCATATTCATTTTACTTAGAAGAAGAAATAAAGAAGACAAGAAGAACGAGTGAATGTTAGCTAACGAAGGAGAATAAAGAAAAACCTTGGAAAAATAACATGGATATGTACTCCACTCGGCAAACACCATTATACTCCGGAAATACCAATTTTCTTCATCCCAACTCTAGTTTAGTGGAAGGATTTGGTTTTACCATCGTTTCTTTTGGAGAGACATAGCACTTTGATGATATGGAAAGGCTTCCACCATGTAGCCCTGCTGATCCTTGACCACATACGAAGAAGACGACACTTTGGTCGGCTGAGAGAAGTTGTAGCAGAAGAGAGGTAGGTCAATGAGGTAGTAAAAGGATCATACTTAAAACGGATCTTCTCATAAAATTGTAGTCGTTCGATCTCTTTTGAATCAACGGTTGAAAACAAAAACAACAGGGCTAACGTGAACAATATATAGATTGTAGAGGCTTATTTTCAAAATTTTACCTTTTTGAGATGACATGTATGTTTGTTTGCGAGGGGAATTTAGCTTATTGCGAAAAATTGTAAATTGTTTTTAACAATCGTGAGGGCGTTATTTTCTTATCACAATTATAACTTTTTTACAATTTTTTTACCCTTGCAAGTTATGGTCGCAAAAGACTACTTTTCTAGTAGTGTCTGTTGAAGAAATTGGCTCTGTTTGTAGACTCAGTCTGACATCATTCATTTTGGTATGTTTTTGTATGATTTTACGTTTGAAGCATTCATAAAAATTGTGGGTCTGCTTGTGGGGTTGTTGACTGTGATGGTCGGGGCTGTGTTGATTAGTTTAGGCTCTGTCATGGGCGAAAATGGGTTACCGGAATCTTGATTTGGATTGTCGGAATCTAGGTTGTGTGCTAGTGGTAGTGGTGGTCACGGTGGTGATAATGATGTTGCTGTTAGTGTTCATACATAAAAGAGCATGGACAATTTTACCATCAATAATAATGATTTAATTTTCAACTAACGAAATATTTTGTTAAGTCACGAACGGATTCTTTTACTAGTTTCACATTGACGTGTTTGTTGCAAATGGGGGATGTAATCAGCGAGTACTAGAAATGGGGGTTGCAATGTGATAATTCAAAAAAAATGGGGGTATGCATTAAGTAATAATCCTAACCACACATCACAATGAAGCAATTTAAGAGAACACTTGGAACTAGTAGTAGAAGATTTATAACGAAGTCTAGTCATTTTTCCTTTCACACAATGTTCAGATATAGAACCAGAAGAAATATCAGACAACTTAAGTTATTTGCATAAATTAGAAGAAGAAATAAAGATAAGTTTGAGAATGTCTTCAGAGGGGTGTCCTAATCTGGCATGCCAGATAGAAGACTTGGCATTCTTTCCTAGACATGCAAGCTTAACAAAATCTTTGACATGATTTTTGGCTTTAGATATACGAGAGAAGGGGTGAGTGTGAATGGGATATAGACCATTTTCACTCAGTCTTTGGTAAAGAATATTGCCCATAATTTCTTCCTGAATGTAAAATGAATTAGCATCAAAATAAATGAGCAATTGTGTTGTTTGCAAAGTTGATAAACAGATAGGAGATTAGCAGCTAAGTTTGGCAAATGTAAAGTTTCATTCAATTGAAGGAGTGACTAGGAGTTTTACGAAAAGCAATGCCAGAGTGATTGATTGGTGAGATATAACCATTACCCATAGCTACTTGGTCATGATAAGAGGAGCTCACAGAGAGATTAGCAAATTCTGAGGTCATGTGATTATTGGCACCAGAATCAATCAGCCAATAATTGGGAGAAATGCTTGGAGATGGTTCTTTCACAGATACAATGTACAAGGATATCAATTGAGCAGGGGGTTTTACCCTGAAAGGCATGATCCATCCTATGCCAGCAACCAATAGTGAATAATATTCATAGCCACATACTTGACAGTTCAGAGGATTGCCATTTCTATCTCTGCTTTTAGAAGGACCCCTATTAGAACCAGACCTGCCACCTCTTTGATTTTCATTACCTCTTCCCCCTCCTCTATGGTTTCCACCTCTACCAAAGTAGTTTGCGTTATAGTTTTGACCTTGATGCCCTGAACCTTGACCAAATTTAAGGTTAGGATTTTGACCTTGTTACCAGGACCCTTGACTAAAATTAGGGTTAGGGTTTTGACCTTGATACCCTGACCCTTGACTAAATTAGGTTTAGGGTTTTGCCGTTGATACCCTGACCTTTGACCTCTACCAGAACCATTGCAAAATCTACATCTACCACGACTTCCACTACAATGAGGACCAAGACATTTATGCAGTATTACGAACCAAATCATATGATATTATAGACTGAGACTCAATCATTTGTTCTTCTGCTTTCAATAAAACATGCAATTCTTCAATATTAATCTTATCGGGAGTAAGAGACATGGTGACACGAATACCAGCTCTAAAAGACTTATAATCACGGGGAATACCATGTACAGAATATAATATCATATCTTGATCATCAGTATGAACCATGGTAGAAGATCGCTTATATCTTAGGGTTTTTAGCCTTTGCATGTAGACATAAATCGTTTCAGGTTTTTACGAATCGTCTGCAGTTCAGATCTTAGTTGCATGATATTAGAAGGAGTGAGAGAGGAATACATGTTCTCAAGAGATATCCAAACATCACGAGAAGATTTCTTACCAACTACATGTACTAAGGCTTCTTGAGTGAGAGTTGTTGTGAGGAGAGGAAGTACAGTTTGATCTTGAGTCACCCAAGTGTCGTAGGCCGCATTTCAATCGGTTGTTGCAGCCTCGTTTTCATCAAGAAGGAATCATGAGGGACAGATCTTAGAACCGTCGACATAGCCATAGAGATATTGAGTTTTGAGAACGGATGATATCTGGTATCGACAGAGAACATAGTTATTGTTATCTAATTTGAATGGGACGATATTGTGAATTTGACAGAGGAGATAAAATAGATTCGATGAAGAACCCTGAGATTGACTTGTCGATAGAGCCATGGCTCTGATAGCATGAAAGAAATCAAATTATTTCTGAAAAACAATAATCGAAAGTGCAGAAATTTATGAAGAAGATGAAGATAAACCATTAATATATTTCGACAGAGTTTCGCTGCTCAAGTTTTGGGAGAAAATCATCACAATCCTAAATAGCTGCAAGAGATGCTTTTATACAAGAGAATCCAAACAGTCTAATTTATTGCCGTTGGATGAAAAGGTTCCATAGAACATAAAGGAGAAATTACACTTAGACCACTAGAAAAGGAGAAATACTAGTATGGGACAGAAGATGTGACAGACATTGAACACGTCTTTTGAAATTGCACTAAGGCCTCTTAAAGAGGGAAAACTATGTTTTGACCCCAAGACTTTGAGAAGGCAATGAATTATGACTTAGACTTTCTTTATTCTTCAACTTTGGATTCCATCTTCAAGGTTTGACTTCATTAGCAGCAGATTTCTTTGTCCAAGAGCAATGTTGGCTAATAATAACAAAATGGAGAGGAAAAAAAATATATTGAGACGAACAGGAAACCCTAGGACCGTATATGCTTTTATATACCATGATATGAAACTGAGAGACGCAAAATAATTTGATAACTCAACTGAGGATATGTACATAACATCTACCAATAGTTATAAACCTATATTTGAAATTTCATCTCATAAGCAGAAGAACTAAGAAGAAAATATCAATATATATTTAAAAGTGTTTAGATTCCCATTACAAACAATACCTAGTATTACAATTCAACGAGCACAATTAGCTTTAGAGGATGTCAACAACTTTTTTGCATACAATTTGAAGTTGAAGTAACGCTTCCCCAGTGTTGGCCTTAACCCTTTATCTCGATAGAACATTCCCACCCCATGAAACCACGGGCGGCGTTCAACAGCAGTCGCTGTCTCCTAAGGAAGTCGTCATTAGTAGCTTCGAGGACAAACTCATGTCGCAACAATATTCTAGTCGTCGGTCTTTTCATCGGATCCCTCTTGAAGCACAGCCTCAAAAGGTCTTTCCCCACAAACGACATGTTTTCTGGTATGTACGGAAAGTCATTCCCGTAACCTATCTTGCGATATAATTCATCTAATTTTCACCCATCGCTCCATACACACTTTCAACTGACAATCCGAACCACCGTATGTTGGCTTTGTCTCGAATTCCGCAAGACGAATCGGTGTACCCGATGCGTCTGATTTGTCCTCTGAGGAGGTGATCTCTGAGGAGGTGATGGCTAGGTCTTAGTGGGCTTTTCAACCTCCTCTATATTAGTATAAATAGAGGTTCTAGCTATTGTTTCTAATTGAGCTGAGTTGAGAGAGATTGGTGAGAAATATCTTTGAGCGGATGTGTGAGGTTAGGGTTTCATAGATGTAGTCTATGAGGATGAGAGTGCCGCGTCGACGTGGTCCGCGGATTGAGCTGTCTCTCCCCTGCGATGTATTCCCTCATTAATATAGTGAAATTCTCCTCCTCCCGTGGATGTAGGCGGTTTGGCCGAACCACGTTAAATTCTTGTGTGTCGTTTTTCTTCTCCTATATGGCATGTGTGTAGTGTGTGATCGTGCGGCGTTTTTTTTTTCTTCCGTTGCGGCGGGAATTCGACGAATAATTCCCCAAGAAGTGGTATCAGAGCCCGCGGTACTCCAAGTGCTCCAAGAAGCGATCGAGTAGTCCAAATTGATTTGGGTGTTCCGAGCTGCCTGTAAGTCTGATTGTGCTCGAACAGGAGGTGAACCCTAGGTTTTTGGACGTTCCTGATGCGATGGCGGGGTCAGATTCTGCAAATTGTCGCTGGATTTTTCAGAATGCTGACGTGGCAGTGCGGTGAGATCCAACGGTCCAAAATTGCTCGGGTGGTTACGGCGTGCCTGTAGATCGAATTGGGATGTGTCAGGAGTCTAACCCTATGTTTTTGGACGTTGCGGATTCATCGATAAGGTCAGAATTTTGAGATTCTGGGTGGATTGATAAGATCGGCATCAATCAATATCGATAGGGAGATCGAAGACGACGGGATGCGATCAGGGTCAATCAAGTTCAAGTCTAATCAGGTGTGGTCAATTGGAGGAGTTTTTCCTAACTGAACATTCGATTGGCAACCTATGCAGGCTTGGGAGTGTGTTGACAGGTGGAGTTGTTGTTCAACATAGCAAGAAGTGTAGGCTTTGTGTGTTTGTGAGCACGAGACGCAACAGTTGCAGAGGAGTCTGATCAGAGACGTGGGCAACTATTGCAAGGAAATTCACAAGAAGCTCCAAGGCAGAGATCGAGACGATGGACGCAGTTGACGAGGCCATGGCTCGAGGTAGCGTCCTAATATCCCTGTATGTGGTTTGTTAGATAACTCTTGAGCAACTCGAGGCAAAAAGAGAGGTAAGTCGCAACAGGAACACAAAGTGGTAGCTTTGCAAGACGTCTTGGTGAAGGCGTAGGATCGAACAAGAGAAGCAACTGCGCATGGAGAAGCATTCAAGACTGGCGTGGAGAAACACGTGGTTGACGTGGGAGGACGCTGAAGCATGGAGATAGTGCAGGTTGTGCAGAAGTTGCAGGTTTTTCGAGAAGCTGCTCAAGTGACGAGAACAGTGATGAAGAAAACTACTGCAGTAGTGAAGAGGAAGTGAGTCTCGTTTGCACTTGACCAGGTTGGTGGTGATCTCTCCGGTGATGAGCTAGCTGGTGGAGAGATGGAGCCAAACTACTCCCCAAAGTAGCAGACTTTGGGACGCACCTGTGTTGGAGGTGCGAGGCGGTGCCCTAGGAGGGGGTGCAGAGCATCTCAGTAGAGGTGCGATGGCGGTCCATGCAGGTAAAGCATGGAGGATGCGGAGGAATCGGTATCAACGATGTAGAGCTCCGAGATGGCTAAGGAATTTGTTAGGCGCTTGCAGAATTCAAGCCAGGGTGGAGTTTGTTGGGTTTGTCTCGAATTCCGCAAGACGAATCGGTGTACCCGATCATCTGATTTGTCCTCTGAGGAGGTGATCTCTGAGGAGGTGATCTCTGAGGAAGTGATGGCTAGGGCTTAGTGGGCTTTTCCACCTCCTCTGTATTATTTTAAATAGAGGTGCTAGCTATTGTTTCTAATTGAGTCGAGTTGAGAGAGATTGGTGAGATATATCTTTGAGCGGATGTGTGAAGTTAGAGTTTCATAGATGTAGTCTATGAGGATGAGAGTACCGCGTCGACATGGTCCGCGGATTGAGTTGTCTCTCCCCTACGATGTATTCCCTCATTGATATAGTGAAATTATCCTCCTCCCGTGGATGTAGGCGGTTTGGCCGAACCACGTTAAATTCTTGTGTGTCGTTTTTCTTCTCCTATATGGCGTGTGTGTAGTGTGTGATCGTGCGACGTTGTTTTTCGCTTCCGTTGCGGCGGAAATTCGAAGAATAATTCCCCAACACCGTACACCCCAGAGCCCATATATCCCTCGAAGATTCACTCGTTCCCTCAGCCACTACTTCCGGGGACATGCACATGGCCATGCCGTAGTAATTTGCTTCCTCATCTTTGCACTTTGCAAGTCCAAAATCACAAATCTTGACAGTGTTTGTTTTGCCTCGGCCGTCAGTAGATGGGAATATGAGGATGTTGTGCGGCTTAATGTCACAATTCACGTAGTTATTTTCGTGTATGTGAGCCAGACCTTTTAGGATCATGTAAGTGAACTTCCTTTACTTGGTTCTCAGGAAACGCCCCTCCTCGGGTTTAGCTTCTTAAATCCTCTAATAATCCTCCTATTCGAGAAGTAGACTGAACTTCTTTTTCCGGTTATCCGTGCTGATGTCTTGGCCTTAACATGTGATTATTTCAGGAAAACCTTGGAGCAATGACAGGGTTCTCGCTTCCTCTTGAATGAAATCCGAGTCCATCCAATCAGCCGATTTAATGGCCATTAGTGTATGGCTGTCTTTGATTGCGAGCGAGACGTCTCCATCATTGCCTCTTCCGATGGACTTTGTTTTTACCGAATCCATAGGCATGTTTATCAGCAAAATCAACTCGGAAAATAAACTAATCTCTGCTTCTCTGCTGTTGGGAGTGCCTTGAAGACTTAGAAGATACTCAAACGAGCTCGAGGAAGTGAAGTGCCTAGTGTCTTCGTGTGAAGACAAATTGTCATCATACAAAGACAAGACTTAGCCAAAATTCGCTTAAGTTTAAAAGGGTCTTCTTGAAACAGGTTGCTGTACTTATCCAAGAAGGTCAAAATGTCTTCGCACGAAGACATCTATTCTTCGCACGAAGACAATCCGAGAAAAGTATAATAAGGATGGTAATGTTTTCTAATTGTACCGGGGCGGTTTTGGGGGCTATAAAAGGATCCTTTGAGGTCCTGTGAACGTATGTAAGACATTGTGATCATTCCTCTTCATTGAATAAAGGTATTTCTTCCCCGTGGACGTAGTTAGCTTGATTTGAGCTAGCGAACCACGTTAAATTTGTTTTTTGCATCTTTGTTTGACTATTCATGAGGTGAGTGATCGTTTTAATTGCACAACAAACTGGTATCATAGCTTAGGTCAAGATTAATCCATCAAGAACGATATCTGGATCGATGCTGAAGATTGACAGGTTCACAGGAGGAAACAGCTTCAGTATGTGGAAGATAAAGATGTAGGCCTTGCATGAATCACAGGGATTGTGGGCACCTTTGACCACGGACAAGGGAGTCATGGATTTCAATACATCGGAGTTCAAGGCGTTAAATGGGAAGGCACACTCAACGATTATGGTGTGCTTATTGGATGACGTGATCATCGAGGTCGCAGATCAGAAGCAAGCAGCAGGGCTTTGGCTCAAGTTAGAGGGTCGCTACATGACGAAGAGTGTCACCAGCAAGTTGATGCAAAAGCAGAGGCTCTTCACTTTGCGGAGGCTTGAAGGTAAGGCTCCCAAGGACCATCTTGATCAATTGAATACAATCCTTCTAGATTTACGTAATATTGGCGGGAAGGTGGGGGATGAGGATGTCGCACTCTTGTTATTTATCTCGTTACCTCCATCATATAATAACTTTGTTCAGTTATTCATTGTGAGAATTGATGAATTATCTCTATAGGAGGCCAGATCGACGCTCCATGCTAGAGAATTGCGCCATAAGGGTGCAGGGTACAGAGGACCATGTTTCCGGATTGATGGCGAAGGTGTTGGAATAGATGCCCTAGAGGCAATCTAGTTTAGTATGAATTTATTTTGGCAAGAATACTCATTGTATTATTTATTGGATATTTAATATAATGAAGTCCTTAGATTTACAATTGTGTTGTTTATCTTAAATATCCCTAGTCCATTATAATGATTAAATGGGTCAATCATCTATAGACTAGTATGGGGTTGGATTGATATGGAGATATCATGATCCAACACATGGGTATGCATTAGGGGTAATGGCATACTGGATTGACCCATCTCCGAGAAGGCTACATACATGTTATGTAAAGTCACAAGCGCTTCTCGTGGTGACAACGGTATTTTCATCCTTAGACTTGAAGTCACTAGAAAATCAAGTTGTTGATTATTGTGATTTTGGAAGCGTCAAACGCTACACCGTAATTGGGTAGCTATAAAGGCTGTACTGGATACAATAAGAAGCAAGGTTAGAAATCGTAGTAGACGTAGATAGAATTTGTCCCTCCCACATAACGGGAGAAAATATCCGAGGCCACTCGAGGGATAGTGCTTATGGAATGTTCTGGCCAGACTCAAATAAATCAATATAGGATATTGATGTTATTTGCACGAATAAGGCTATTCCCGGGATCGAGAAACTATGGATTGGATATACGAGTGTGACTTTTATGTCTCGTGTCCAATTCGGATATAGAGACAAAGGGATGTGACAATTACTTGCACAAGGTTTTTCAGATGACTATTCTATTAGTTGGCTAGAATGGATGTCTTGCTAGAGACCGCTCCATATTAGCAAATTGTTGCTACCAACTAGATAGAACCTATGGGGTCATACGCTAGATAGAGTTGGACTAGATTTGGGAATTAATTAATTAGAAGAATCACTTTGCAACACCTAGAAAACTTAGTAGGACTAATACGCAAGGAAGGGACTAATTCGAACTCATGTTGGATTAGGAAGGGCCATTAGGTAGTTGACAAGGAGTTGTTGGACTATATAAAGGATGCTCCCAGCTTCCTTCCCACACTAATGCTCATAACATAAGTTGAGTGGGAGAGAACAAAGGAGAGAGAGCAAGACACAAGGAGGCCGAACCCGACCCCCTTGGTCTGGCCCCTACACGTCGGCCACAAGAGGAAGCCGCGAGCTTCTTTTGTGATCTCGTTGCGTGATTTCTTCTTCCTCTTCCTCCGGTCCAAGCTAGCACTAAGGAGAAGGAAGATCTAGATCTCAACTCTAGGCGTGGATCAACCGTAGAGACGTGACACAATTCACGTTACAAGTTATCACAGGAGAACCCTAAGGTGTGTAACATGGTTCTTCCTTTACCATCGTTATGATTCTCTTCCTGTGATCCTTGGAGGGTATTGAATGAATAATTTATTTTTCCGCTGCGTATCCATGATCAAAAACCTACAAAAGGGGGAAGCAAGAAGGGTAAGAAGAATAAGAAGAAGCAATTCTTAGGATCTAAGTTACCCAAGGATGTTTGTGTCTACTGCAAGGTGAAAGGGCACTGGAACAGGGATCTCCTAAACGAGGACAACAGGGACAGCATGGCTCTGCAGCCGTGGTAGAGAAGGGGAATTCATCTGAGGATGATTTTTTTCTACTGGAGGATGATGTCACGCATTCACCCGATGCGTGGTTTCTTGACTCATGAGCTTCTTATCACATATGTTCCAACGGGGAGCTATTTTCAAGCTACAATCGTGCAGATGGAGGATCCGTTCATATGGAAAGCGGAGCTATTTGCAAGGTCATAGGAAAATGTTCAGTTAGTTTCAAGACTGTGGATGGGAAGACATGCACATTGAAAGAGGTGAGACACTTACCGCTGTTCACAAAGAATCTGATTTCTTTGAGTCTACTTGACAGCAAGGGTTTCAGTTTCAAGGGTGAAGGTAAGGATTATGCGTCAACAAGGACTCGGATGTGCTACTCAAGGGGGTCAAGTATGGGACTTTGTATGTGCTACAAGGTTCAGCTATCACAGGGTATGTCGGAGTTGCCTCAGCTGAGATTAGAGAAGCTGATCTAACTAAGTTGTGGCATATGAGGCTCGGTCATATGAGTGAAGGTGGAATGCAGGAACTTGACAAGAAGGGGTATCTCACCAGGCAAGCGCCCAAGAGCCTAGGGTTTTGTGAGCATAGCGTGTATGGGGAGCTACAGCTTAGCAAGTTCCCTAAGGCGGTTCATAGAATGAATGTACTCTTGATTATATCCATTGGATTGCTCGGGTCCATCTAGAGTCAAGGCGATTGGCGATACAGGTATCTTCTGACATCATAGACAATTACTCCAGGATGACTTGGATATTCGTGATGAAGCACAAGAGTGAAGACTTCGCAAGATTCAAGGAGTGGAAGACGCTGCTAGAGAATCAGGTGGGAAATAAGGTGAAGAGGTTGTGCATGGACAACGTCTTAGAGTTTTGTTCATCAAAATTTGATCGATTCTGCAAGAATCAGGAAATATCACACCATTGCACCTTTCGGCACACACCGTAGCCTAACGGTTGTGCCGAACGATGTAGCCGAGAGAATGAATCAGACACTTTTATCGAAAGCAAGGTGCATGCTTTCGAATGCAAGTCTTTGTAGAGATTTTTGGGGTGAAGCAGTTTCCATGGCATGCTATCTCACAAATCGAAACCCGCACACAGGTATAGGATGCAAGATCCTTTGGAAGTCTGGTCTGGTAGAGCAGTGGATTATTCAGATTTGAGAGTTTTTGGTTGTGTTGCCTACTATCACGTTGATGATGGCAAACTAGAACCAAGAGCTAAGAATGGAGTATTCATGGGTTTCGGAACTGGTGCGAAGGATACAAGATATAGACGGGCAACAAGATTATACTTAGCAGAAGTGTAGTCTTTGATGAGACTCGTATGCTGAAGAACTTCGTGGAGGTGGAGCTTGGAGGTGCAAAGAAGAAGGTGGAGGGAGATTCGGATCCTACTGATCCTAAGGATTCTAAAGTCCCTACACCGCCGCCAAAAGTAGAAGAGGGAGAAGCAGAAGAGTCTGATAGTGAGAATGCTTCTACACTGGAGGAACCAATTCATCAAAATATTACTGAAGGAAGACCAGGGAGAGTCATCTGGCAAGCTACAGGGATGATGGTATGGTGGAATTTGAATTACACGTAGTGGAAGAAGTAGAGGATGAGCCATCCTCCTACAAGGCCGCTATATCTAGTTCTGAGTCAGCACAATGGATTTCCGCGATGGGGAGGAGATGGAATCTCTTAGTAAGAACTCGACTTGAGAGCTTGTTAAATTGCGTCCAAGAAGGAAGATAGTCAGCTGCAAGTGGGTTTTCAGAAGAAAGGAAGGAACTACATCTGGGAGGGCGTCAAGTATAAGGCAAGGCTAGTTGCAAGAGGGTTCAGTCAGAAGGAGGGAGTTTACTACAACGAGATCTTCTCACCGGTGGTCAAACATTCTTCTATCCAGGTGTTACTATCTTTAGTGGCACACCACGACCAAGAGCTTGAGCAATTGGATGTGAAGACAACTTTTATACATGGAGAGTTGGAAGAAGAGATATACATGAGCCAACCGGAAGTGTTCCAAGTTCTCGGAAAAGGGAACCGCGTGTGCAAGCTGAAGAGATCTCTCTACGAATTAGGCAGTCTCCGAGGCAATGGTACAAGAGGTTTGACAGCTTCAAGTTGAAGATTGGTTACCAAAAGTGTGAGTATGATTGCTGCGCGTATCACAAGGTGTTGCATAGTGGATCACGTATTTACCTAGTTCTGTATGTGGATGATATTCTGATTACAAATCGGGATATCAAGGACATCAAAGAACTGAAGAGGTCCCTTTGTGCGGAATTTGAGATGAAGGATCTAGGAGCTGCTCGGAAAATATTGGGAGTTAAGATCTATAGAGATAGGAAGAATAAGAAGCTTTTCTTATCACAGCAGGGATACAACAAGAAGATCTTGGCAAGATTCGGGATGTTATCAGCTAAAACTATAGATAATCCTATGGAAATTAACAGCAAGCTAGGAATGTACACCATTCAGACTGAGGAGGAGAAGGAGTACATATCCAAGGTTCCATATGCTAGCGCGGTTGGAAGCCTTATGTATGCTATAGTCTATACTCTACCGCACATAGCTTTCTTTGTAAGTGTGGTTAGTCGTTTCATGGCTCATCCGGGTAGGGACCATTGGCAGGTGGTGAAACGGATATTCAGGTGCCTTAAGGGTACGTTAGACATTTGCCTATGCTATGGGTCAAGTGAAAACATCTTGGTAGATGGTTTCTCGGACTCGGACTATGCAGGGGATGTTGATATTAGAAGATCACTGATAGGCTATGTATTTTCTCTGGGATCATCTTTTTTGAGTTGGAAGGCGACGCTACAGCCGACGATGACTTTGTCCACCACGGAGGCGGAGTATATGGCTCTAGCAGAAGAAGCAAAAGAGGTAATTTGGCTTAAGGTAATTGTCAATGATCTTGGGCTACATCAAGATCAGGCGATAGTCTATTGTGATAGATTGAGTGCAATTTTCTTGACTAAGGACCACGTTCATCATGAAAGGACCAAGCATATTGACGTCAGGTATCACTTTCTGAGAAGTGAGAACAGGATCAAGGTGATGAAGGTGGGGAATTCTGACAACCCCGCGGATAAGTTCATCAAGCCAGCTCCAAGGAACAAGTTCCAGCATGGTCTGGAATTGCTCAGTATTATGAGCCACTGAGCCCTTAGGGTCATGTCGGACCCGGCGAGGTCCAGTGAGTCTACGTGATGGGAGACATCTGAATGGAAGAAGGCAAGCTTTGTTAAAAATGAGGAGGAAGCTTCGTTGCAAACGAGAGACTTCAAGTCAAGGTGGATATTTGTTTGGAGTTCCTTGAAGACTTAGAAGATACTGAAAGGATCTCGAGGAAGTGAAGTGCCCTGTGTCTTCGTGCGAAGATAATTGTTTTCGTACAAAGACAAGACTTAGCCAAAATTTGCTAAAGATAAAAATGGTATTCTTGAAACAAGTTGCAGTACTTATCCAAGAAGGTCTTCGTACGTGTCTTTGCAGGAAGAGTCTTCGCACGAAGCCATCGAGTCTTCGCACGAAGACAATCCGAGAAAAGTATAATAAGGATGGCAATGTTTCCTAACTGTATCAGGGCGGTTTTGGGGGCTATAAAAGGATCATTTAGGGCCCTATGAACGTATGTAAGACATTGTGGTCGTTCCTCTTCATTGAATAAAGGTCTTTCTTCCAGGTGGACGTAGTTACCTTGATTTGAGCTAGCGAACCACGTTAAACTTGTGTTTTGCATCTTTCTTTGACTATTCATGAGGTGAGTGATCGTTTGAATTGCACAACATCTGCTTTGTTTTATTCTTGTTAGAAGAAGTAGGTTATATTATACGGAGAAGTGTTTGCTTCCTAATAGGTTCTTTATTAGGTTTCTTTACAATTCCATCTTCGACCAATATTCTGTTTTCTGTAATCTAATACTAGTGTTTTAGGGCTAACCGATCAGGGAAGAAATAGCTTTTTGGCAACCATATTGGTCCGATTTTTATTCTGGTTAATTTGGAGAGAACTCGTTTAAGATTTCATATTGTACTATACATTAACTACATGTTCATGTAAACGACATGAGCATAATTTAAAATAACATTTTCTTACTAATATAACATTCTTACAAGACTAGCAAATGGGTGCTAGCTCAAGTGGTAGAGCGTTTAAAAGCCCCTGCATCGCGTCCTGGTTTCGAACCCAATAGAAGAACCGGTAAGAATAAAAAAAAAAGAAAAAAGAAAAAAGAAAAAAAAAATCTTACAAGACTACCGTACTGTTACCTTTGGCCTCCTACACTTCCGAAAATCTGTTTCGGGCTGTTGTGTTTTCAAACCCCCACTCTTCATCATCCTTGTCCTCTACAGACCTTCCGTGTTCGGATTTAATTCCGCTCCTGTCATCCATTGGCTTAGTGATACGGGTAGTCGTATCAATATTATCAGTTATTTATGCAGTTATTTATCTAATTATTATTTCGGTCTAGCCCGTCGTAGAGTAGGCCCGTAGGGTAGGTTAGGGTTAGGTTATTTATCTATTTAAGTGATGTAGTCTCTCCTCATTATTCAAGCAAGCAATAAGAATATCAATCTCTCCCTTCAACTCCTATCTCTCTCTTTTTCGTTTATCTCTATCTCAATTCTTCACCTCGTCAATCAATTTCTTCCCTTCACGATACTTTCACGTATCATCTAGTTCTTTCATTGAGAGAATGGCGGACGCGGGTAATCTCCCTTGCATCGTTCTCGGACTCAGTGAAGAAGACTGTGACGTCCTCCACAGACTCTTCGACAAGCTCGATGATATGTTGAAGCGTCGGGCAGAAGAAGACACCACCGCTCGCGAACGAGCCGCACGTCTGGAAGAAGAAGTCACGCTGCAAGCTGCCTTCCCAAACTTGTAAAAATTTATGCGGGAGTTGCAAGCGCGACAAAAGATCGTGTCGCCGCCATCCCAACGAGCACAGCCGCCACCACAAACCCAGCAACTGCCATTGAATCACACCCTTGCAGTGTCGCCGCCCTCTACTACATGTTCGGTAATCCAAAACCCGAACGACGACGAACCCATTGTCGTCGTCCTTTCCATTACCGGCCAAACCCAAGTTCCCCGATCTCCCGCCAATATCGCCTCTGCTCCCGGCTCAATATTAGATCCAATCGCCCTCAATCGACCTCCATGTAACACCCCCAAACTGGCCTAGCCGGAAGCCCAGGGGTGTCACTCTATACCCGAGATTAAACCCGAATCAAAGGAGGTTAAAAACAGAGAATCCAAACAAAATCCATAAAACTCAAAGTATTACTTATCGAAAACTTAAATTGTCGTGCCACAAATATGGGCATTAACCAAACTAAAATTCAAGCTAATATCTAGTGTTCAAATGAAACTAAATGTGAACATTACTACTACGATGAGTCGCGTTTCCCCCTTATTCCCAGCTTCCACCTAAACCTGTGGTGCATAAAACAAAAGAGAACGCCACAGTTCCAAAATTCAGTGGAATACTGAGTAAGAAACACCCAAGCATGTAAACAGATTATGAAGTAATTTTCAAAATCATAAAGCAATTTGTAGTAGTTTTGATTTAAACATAGCGTAACTAAAAGCTTAACGCTTTAAGAAAAACAAGAGTTATTCCGATTTCATTCTTCGTATTAGGGAATTCCAAAATCACATTTTCCTTAAGATTCATCGAACTTCCAAAATCCACATTATTAGTTTGTTGATACGGGGAACATAACCAACCACTTTGCAAGCATCCAGGACCTTAAGTGTCGACAACCCGTTACAGACTTCTTGCGGCCAGAAGAGTGAGTACAAGGAGCTATCCGGGGACTTGCAACCGGATTAAATAAAATAAATTGGACGAGAGACAGAAGTCAACACGCCCAATGCCAATAGTAACCATACAACAACAATCCCCGCACAACTCTTCCACTTTACGTTATCGTTGATTAATAGATTGCAGTGATATTTTCAGAGAAACATTTCCACAAGTTGAAACAATTATTCGGGTAACACATATTTCACATAAAATCATTTTGAGACAAGTAGGAAGAAAATCATTTGACACAAAAAGGCAGAAGGGGCGCTAGGCCTGGCATGTTTACTTACCTCAAACAAAGCAGTTACAGTAAACTAGTCGTAGTACTCGACGTATCCTTCGTCGGGGAACTCGTTGCCTACAAATTTGTAATTTCCTATTTAATAAAGTGCTAACACACAAACACAGACAAATTCCTACTTCTACATGCAAGCGCAACCCCCTATTATTTTCCCAAAGCTTTTACTAAGACAAGGCTACGACTTTTCTCAGTAAAATCATGAATTATAATGTTATCTAAATTTCCACTATTATAAACATAAAAAACCTAAGATTACAAAAATTATGAGGTAGTAAAGTTTCTTCTTTTTAGAAGAAGGAAGTTAATTAACCAGACCCCCAAAAGTAATATTTTACAATAGATTAGCTTGGTACAAGGAAAATAAACTTCCCAAAGAAATAACCTCCAAGAGTTACAAAAATGGCTTTCATCCCCTTATTCTACACTTTTATTTTTGGGTAATGATGATTAAAAAACAATTATTGCATGTTGTAGGACTAGAACCCAGGTTCAAGTCCCATAGAAACAATTATTTCATGTTGTAGGACTCGAACCCAGGTTCAAGTCCCATACAAGCATGAACTTTAACCACCGGGCCAACTACATCCTTGTTCCCTCCTTCTTCCCAACTATTACTATCACATAATAATGAAAAAAAAAGAAAACAAAACAAAACAAAACATAAGACTTAAAAGAAGAGAGAGATAGACACACGGGTGTGTTTACCCGATGGTGAAGAAGACGGGGATGGCGGTGGTGAGGCCGACGGTGGCGAACAGAGAGCAGGGGGCGACGGCCAACTGCGAGGACGGCGGACGGCGGGGAAGACGACGCACGGAGGCGACGTGGGCGGCGGACTCAGCTCCGGTCGGGTCTGATCTCGAATCAAAACGGGAGAGAGAGAGAGAGAGAGAGGGATGAGCGAGAGAGATTGAGAGCTTTGAGTTGGTTTGAATTCTCTCTGGTTTGAGGGGTTTAAATAGGCAGAGATGTGAGAAATACGGCGAAGGAAGGAGACCCACGACCGAAAATTGGCGAAATTGAAGTGAATTGGGACATAAATCAGGAGATTTGGTGATGATTTGAGGCGGTGGTGGAGTGGCGGTGTTGGTGTCGGACTAGGAGTCGGAAAACTCTCGTGTGTTGTGTAGGAGATGAGGAAGATGACTCAACTTTAGGGAAAAGACACTTTCAACCCCACTAGTTTAGGTAAAAGTCAAGTACCACCCCAAGTTTAATTAAAAGGCACTATATAAGTTAGGAAAAATACATAAAACCCCCTAAGTTGTTTATACAATTAAATTTAACTTTTAAATAATTAAAACTAGTACCCAACACTCTACTAGTGTCATATTAACACCCAATAATATAATAAATACCCGTTTTTAAATATCGGGGTATTTCATCCTTCCCCCCTAAGGTATAAGTCTCCATTCTATGGTATAACTACGAAATGCAACTCTAATGTCATGTACGATGAGCAATATACTATAAGGAGTATTAAAATAATGTGTTTAAAAACTGAAGGATTACATCCTCTCCCCCTTAGAGGAGTGACGTCTTCGAAACTCAAAATATCTCGTCAAAAAGGTGAGGATACTTCTTCCTCATATCATCCTCTGCTTCCCATGTTGCTTCTTCTGTGAGGTGATTTGTCCATAAGACCTTCACAAGCTTAACACTCTTGTTGCGGGTTTCCCTTGTCTTGGTGTCTAAAATCTTGACAGGATGTTCTGCATAACTCAACGAAGGATCCAATTCTACAGGTTCTAGATCTCATACATGAGATGGGTCAGGCACGTACTTCTTCAGCTGAGATACGTGGAATACATTATGAACATGACCCAAATTTGATGGTAGATCTAACCAATAAGCTAATTCTCCAATCTTTTCTATAACTTCGTACGGTCCAATGAATTTCGGGCTCAACTTGCCTTTCTGATTGAACCACATGACTCCCTTAGTAGACGAAACTTTAAGGAACGCCTTTCTCCAATTTGGAACTCCAATGGTCTCCTTTTCTGATCGGCGTAGGACTTTTGCCTATCCTGAGCTGCTTTCATTCGCCGCTGGATAAGTCTTACCGGATCTGTAATCTCTTCGATTAACTGTGGACCAATCACTATTGTCTCGCTTATGTTGCTCCAACACAATGGTGTTTGTTCGACCAAAATAATCAAAATTACAGGATATCGCTACAAGTAGTAATCCGGTAAGTCAGGAGTCGAATCCACAAGGGGACGAGGGTTAGACAATGACTTGCTAAACTAGAATAGAGACTAGAAAAGGACTAAATAAAGCAAGTGACACAAATTCTCAATGGCTTTAGAGCTTGCCAAGCTATTAAATCCACCAAAATTAATTGATGGAGCAAGTTGAGATTTGATAATTCGCTAACCTAAACAACTAAGAAAGAAGTGAAATGACAAGTAGAGAGGGGCTATAGATCATCGGTTTTCCTAGTCACCAATCCTCCAATTAGATTCAAGCCCGGTTCACAAATTACATATTGCATTCCACAAGACAAGTATATCGAGAAGAGATTGCTTATTGCACTCCAACTCGCCACAAATTAAGTGTGTACTCCTAACAGGCTAATCAAGCAATAAGGAGGCTATTCAAATGAGATTTCCAAATAGTGTTTCAAGCATCAACAATATGTTAACACAAATAGGTGTTTCCACCTGAAAGATCAAGCAACAAATGAGATTAGTAAATTCTCACTCAAATCACCTAACTAGAACTCGATATATCAAAGTTAGGATTGACGAGTTTCTCTCACTCAAGTGCAACTTCAAATCAAACAAGTCGAGAGTATTCGCACATCTACCTATTCAATGCATCAAATACTTCAACAAGAGAAATCCAAACATTGCATTAAGCATTCTGAAAGTGTGTAATGTAGGTGTAAATAGGTAATACTCTAGAAGGGGGGGGTTGAATAGAGTATGGTAGCTTTTTGCCAAAACTCAAGTTTTTGTAACTTAAGTAAAACAAGTTGTTGATATCTCAAAGATTTGAAATAGATTTGAGAAGCTGAAAGATATAACAACAGAGTATAGAGGCTTCAAATCTTTGAGACTTGGAAAGCTCCAAAGTTTTTAAACTTCCAATATAAACTGTATGTAAATGCAGCGAAAGTAAATAGCAAGGACACAATATTTAGAGTTCAGTCACAATTGGACCTAGTCTCTGCCTGAGGGATCTAATCCCTCCAGGATTAAAACACAACTTCTTATTAATCATCCAAATTTAGCCCTAGATCTCAAGCCTAAGTGAGCTACCTTACACTTATACAGCTTGTGGTTCCCAACCTATCTAGTTACAGGCTACAACCTGTTGAAACCATAAGAACCTCTTGTTGTTCACTTGAACAACCAAACTACTAAGTTTAGTGAGGTTTAGAAATACATAAAATATGATACAATTAAGTACAGAGAGAAGAACTCAGAAAGAATAAGATGTTTAAAGCCTGGAAGAGTTATTCTGAATTTGAGTGATCTTCAGCCTGCTTGACTTGATTCCCTGAATGATTTGAAGAGCTGTGTGTAATTGATCTTCCCAGATGATTGCCCTCTTCAAAAATACGAACTCTGTGTCTCTAAATAGTTTCTGCAATTCAAACTTAGCTAGCTGTTTTAGTCTGCAACTAACTTGAGAGATTTAAGGAACATAATTCCTAAAATATCTCCTATATGTGAAGCTCCTGTTAACAGCTCAATTTCAGTACATTGTTGATCTGTTTATGGACGTTGGAGAGTCCAACAAACCTGCAAATACTTAGCAAACAAGATCAAATAAATAACAATACAATCTAGCAAAGAGATCTGCTTGAAACAGCAGCTAACTATTTAAGAGATAATCATGCTAGACTTGTCTGCTGATAGTTCTGAGTTAACAATTATATTCAATCTCATGAATATATCTAATACCCAATATAGAGTCCACAATAATATACAATAATCAGCATGTGACAACATCCAAGTAACACTGAGTCCATATGCACACAGAAATATGGTTAGAAGAACTTAACAGTAAGGAGTGACTTGAAAATCTCAAAGCTTTGAAGCTTTGCCTGGTAACTTCTCAAGAATGTGTATTGGATTTTAAGTCCAATCTAATCCTGCCAGTGATCCTCTTAGAATATAGATTACTGAATATAATTATATAACTAAACTAATCATCATGAAAACATAACCAAAACCTTCACAAAATAGTTAGACAATTACAACATACAAGAGCTGCTACAGTAACTCAAAGCTTTGAAGCTTTGGTACTTAGAAATTTCTTATGCTTGTTTTTCTGGCTTTCATCAACAAGGAGCTAAGCTCATTGGGGGTATTTTCATATCATAGTATCCTTGAGCTTCAAACTTATCAATCTCTCCCTTGATGAAAGACAAAACACATTATCTGAACAATTGATATCCTGCAACTTACAAACAGCAGTAAATAAATCACAGAACATAAATTAAGAAAACAATTCAAAAACCACGGAATTGCATAGATAAACATCATCAGATCCACAATTTATTACACATAATAAAAGTAGATACTAAACATCCTAAAAACATGAACTTAAAAAACATGAAACTAAAACACATAATCTCCTCCCCCTTTTTGACTTTCATCAAAATAGTTGAAGAAATTGTTGGATCTGTTCAGAGTTTTTAAAAGAAAATAGGAATAGTAGCCTAAGATTCAGAACTGAAGAGAGTAGAAAGAATAGATAGATGAGGTTCAAGGCTTTGAAGATCCTGTAGACTTTGTTGCTCCTTTGCCTTGAGTCTCTTCCTGTTCTTCTTTTGAGACTCCTGCATCTTCTGCCTCTCCCTCAGATGGCTCTCCTTGCTCTTGAGCCTTCTTTCCTTGACCTTCCTCAGTTTGCATCTTCTCAGCAACGTCATCAACCAATTTTTCCAGATTAACAGCTTCCTGTTCAGCTTTCTCTACAGCTGTTTCCTCATCTTCTGCCTCTTCATCAGACAGATCAAAGAGATCCTTTGATGTCAGAACAACAGGAATACCTTTCTTCTTCTTCTATTTCTTGAGAGCTTCTCCTAGAACTTCTTCTGAATAAATACTAGTCTCTCTGCTTTCTGAAGAAGGCACTTTATCTAGATCCAAACCTTTGATGATCGGGGTCAAGCTTGTTAAGCACCAAACCTTTGAACTTAGTCAGATCATTGGATAAATGAAACAATCCTTGTCTCAAGTCTTCCACACCATCTTCCAGAACTTCAACCCTATCTATGATCCATGAGAAATCCAGATGACCAGGTACCATAGGGGTTGAAGCAGCTCTAGGTTTGATAAACTCCTTTTCCTTCAGCTCTTTAGCACTTAAATCTGAATAGAAATTCCACTTTCCGGTTAGCAGTATATACAATCCCAATCCTTTGAAGGGATGCTTCATCAACTACCCCAAAACCAGTAGTAATATTATCTTCATCCTTCAAAGACACTCCAAAATGTTTGAAAAACAGTGGTAAAAGATTAGCATAGGGTAGAGAGTGATTTCTAGTCCTAGTCCCACAGTAAACCATGTGTTCCATCACCACAGTAGGAAGGTCTACCTCAAAGTCTTGACAAATCAAGTACATCAGGATTAAAACCTTGTCTGTTACAAACTCTTTGGAGTATTTCCTGGGTACCACACACCTCATAATAATGGAAAATAGGATTTTGGCTTCACAATTGAACACAGAATGTGTTAACTTTTGGGTTCAGAAGTGGTTCCCTCCAAGAAAAACATGGATTTGGCTTTTTCTAGGATCTCTTTCCTACAAGGGTAGTAACCAACCTTATACTTCCTAGGCCCTCCCAAGACTTTGGAAACACCATGTGATCTAACCTAATATCCACTCCAGCCACCTTTGAGGTTAGGATATATCTATCACTATCATCAGGCTCTTTAACCAGGTTCAAATAGAACAGTCTGGTTAACCTAGGGTAAGCTTCTGAGGGTGGGTTTAACATACTTCCAACAGATGAATTTCTCAAGTTCTTTATGTAGTCTAAATCTAAAATCTCCAATAAATCATAACTGAATCGGGTCAGGACAGCAATTCCCTTGCTTTCACCTTAGCCTGCATGAGATCAAAAAAAGACGCCTTTTAAGATGCATACCCATCCATCCAAACCTTCTTGACATCAGTATTAACAAACCAAGATTCAGGCAAGAGATTCTTACTAAATTTTGTGGCTTTCTTAGTTTGTACTGCACTGTGTTTCACCCTCTTCTTCTCACTGGTTTCTTCACCCTTCTTCTATGGGAATGCTTCTGCTTTCTTGTCACCAGTCTTCTTCTCCTTTGTAGAAGGTACATTCTTCTTTTCTTTCTTAGCAATCACCTCTTTCTTCTTCTTGCTTGACTCCTCCTCCTGATCTTTCTTCCCCTTTTCTTTCACCACCTCCTCTGTTGCAGATTCTGAATCTGACCCAGCCCTAGTTTCCTCTTGAACTTCCTTCCCTTTCTTGGTCTTCTTTGCAGGGGGTGAGGTCTCATGAACACTAGCCGTGTCTTCTGAGTCTGATCCATGAATTGTGATCTTTCTGTTAGCTTTTCTCTTCACCCTCTTGTTGGAGGTATGACCTAGTTGCTTGATTCTTTCGGATTTTCTCTCCATTTGGGTAGGGTTTGAGAAATTGAGAGAATGGGGAGAGAGAGAGAGAGAGAGATAGAGACGAAGAGATTGAAGTAGAGAATGAAAGAAAATAAGTCCTGAATCTGGCTTAAGTAGGTAGAGAGTTTGACTAAAGGTAGGAGATTTGCATGCAAAAAGATTTGAGAAGATTTTCAAGATATTTGTAGATATTTTGAAAAAATCTCTGAACATTTGAAAAGATTCTGTAATTATCTAAAAAGATAATAAAAAATTTCTCTTGATCCAACTTTTAAAGATAATGCAAATCCACTCATCACAGCAATGAAACGCTAGTTCAAAGCTTTGAGAAGTTTCAGAGGAATACAAAAACTTCAAAGCTTTGAGCTATATTTTCAAGGCTTCTGAAAATATAATCTCAAGGCTTTTAAATCACACAGATACTACACATAGTGACTGATTACTCCCCCTAAACCAATGCATACTTGTTTAACATACCCAATTCAAGCCTTAGGGATGCAAACCTCTCATCTCGAAATGGTTTAGTGAAAATATCGGCTAATTGCTTAGAAGTAGAAATAAAAGATAGAATAATGTCACCTTTCTCTGTGTGATCTCTAAGAAAATGATGTCTCACATCTATATGCTTTGTCCTTGAGTGCTGTACTGGATTCTTTGATATTGAAATGGCACTTGTATTGTCATAGTTAATTGGCACATTTATGAAATCATATCCAATCTCTTAGCTGTTGTGCAATCCATAAAACATGTGAACAGCAAGCTCCAGCTGCAATATATTCAGCTTCTGCAGTTAACAAGGCTACTGAATTCTGCTTCTTTGAATGCCAACTTATCAATGAAGATCCAAGAAACTGACAACATCCAGAAGTACTCTTTCCGTCTACTTTATAACCTGCAAAGTCTGCATCTAAATATCCACTCAAGAGAAAATTAGTCCTTCTTGGATACCAAATCCCCGAGTATTTGGTTCCATTCAAATATCTAAAAATCCTTTTTACAGCAATTAAATGACTTTATTTAGGATCAGCCTGAAACCTTGCACACATGCATACACTAAACATAATATCTGGTCTACTAGCAGTTAGATACAAAAGTGAACCAATCATACCTCTATATTATTTTTGATTTACACTCTTACCAGTTGTGTCTTTGTCTAAAGACAGTGATGAACTCATAGGGGTCTTTCCAACCTTGGACTGTGACATGTTATACTTGTTTAACAAGTCCAGGGTGTATTTTCCTTGATGCACGAAAATTCCTTTCTTCATTTGATGTACATGAAGTCCAAGAAAGAAACTCAGTTCTCTCATCAAGCTCATTTCAAATTACCTGCACATTAGACTTCAAAACTCTTTTGAAAGAGCATTATTATTAACACCAAAAAGAATATCATCTACATATATCTGAACAACCAACATATCTTTTTCCTTATTTTTGATAGAAAAGAGTTTTATCAACCAGACCTCTCTTAAACCATTTTCTAGCATGAGAGTCTGTCATACCAAGCCCTTGGGGCTTGTTTAATACCATATAAGGCTTTGTCCAGTTTTTAAACATGATCACGAAAGATATCATTTTTAAAACCTGGTGGTTGAGCAACATATACTTATTCTTGTAGATAACCATTCAGAAAAGCACATTTAACATCCATTTGAAAAAGTTTTATGTGATTATGTGATGCAAATGCAAGAAGTATTCTGATAGCTTCTAACCTTGCAACAGGGGCAAATGTTTCCTCATAACCAATACCTTCCTCTTGATTGTATCCCTGTGCAACCAGTCTTGCTTTGTTTCTCACAACTTTACGTTTTTCATCAAGCTTATTTCTGAACACCCATCTTGTTCCAATCACTGATTGATCTTTTGGTCTAGGAACCAAATTCCAGACCTTGTTCCTTTCAAACTCATTCAGCTCATTCTGCATTAAAATGATCAAATCTGCATCCTCTAGTGCTTCCTTAGCATTTTTGGGCTCAATGAGTGATACAAAAGCACTGAATGCACATAGATTTCTCAATTGACCTCGTGTCTGAGTTCCTGTTGTTGGATCTGATATAATATTCTCAGCAAGATGATCTGAGATATATTTGAACTTCTTTCTAGGTCTCCAAGTGTATGGACCTTCAAGGATTTGAGTACTTGATAGAGCAGAAGGAGCATCATATTTACTGTCAATCTCTGTCTCAAGGCTTTGAGATTTTGGCTCTGCAGGGGATTCAAGGCCTTGAGATTCTTCTGAAAGTTTTTGATATTTATTTTTGCTCTTACTGACTTTCTCAAGGTCTTCATCAGCCTCGTATTTATTCAAACTAAGATCTGCAAAACTTCCACTCAGAGAATCATCAATACTTTCATCAAAAACAACATGAATACTCTCCTCTACAATTTTAGATCTCTTATTGTAAACCCTGTAAGCTTTGCTGGTTTGAGAATAACCAAGAAACACACATTCATCACTTCTAGCATCAAACTTATCAAGATTATCTTTGCTATTGTTATGCACAAAACAAGTACAACCAAAAGGCTTAAAGTAAGCAACACTAGGCTTCCTGCCTTTAAACAATTCATAAGGGGTTTTAATCAAAATTGGCCTGATCAAACATCTATTGAGCACATAATTGGCAGTACTAACAGCTTCTGCCCACAAAGACTTTGGCAAATTACTTTCAAGTAACATGGTTCTAGACATGTCTTCCAGAGTCCTATTCTTCCTCTCAACTACACCATTTTGCTGAGGAGTTATATGTGCAGAAAAGTTGTGTGATATGCCATGCTTTGCACAAAAAATCAAGTTGATCAAATTTCCTACCATTATCACTTCTAATAGATGCAACAGGTAAGTTTTTCAAAGTTTGAAGCTTCTTGCAAAGTTTAGAAAATTCAGATAATGCTTCAGACTTTTCTCTAATAAACATAACCCAAGTATATCTAGAGTAGTCATCAACTACAACAAGCATATATCTCTTACCTCTGAGTTTTTGCACCCTCATAGGACCACACAAGTCCATATGCAGCATTTCTAAGGGTCTGGAGGTACTTACAAAATTCTTTGGCTTGAATGAGCTTCTGGTATGCTTACCTTGAGTGCATGCTTTACAAAACTCATTATCTTTTAATTTAAGGATTGGTAATCCCCTTACCAGATCTTTTGAGATGAGTTTGTTCAAGGAATGCATGCTTATATGACCAAGCTTTATGTGTCATAGTTTTGAGTCATCCTTCAAAGCTTTGAGACATTTCAGACTATCACCTGCAACTTTGTCAGTACAAAGCGCATAAACATTATGTGACCTATGAACAGTGAGAATGCAATTGCCTGATTTCTCATCTTGCACCACACATTTCTCCTTGTCAAAGACAACCTTATTACCTTTGTCACAAAGCTGAGAAATACTCAGCAACTTATACTTAAGACCATCAACTAAATAAACATCAGAAATCGAATATGCAGAATTGTTACGAACACTTCCAATACCAATTATGTTTCACTTTGCTTTGTCACCAAGTGTGATTATTCCCTCTGATTGTTATTTCAGTTATGAAAATAAAGATTTCTTCCCACTCATATGCCTGGAACATCCACTATCCAATATCCATTTCTGATCTTTCAAAACTCTGGTGACATTCTGCAAAAATCAATCAATGCCTTAACAGACTATTAGACCAAGTGTAGAATTTGGATTCATACTCAGAGTCAACCATATTAGGTGGTCTAAATCCTTTTGGAACCCAAATCTGTTTCACTTGTCCCTTAAGCTGATAAGGATAAGTGTTCCTCATTATGCGAGGTTCTGTCCTTCAAAAGGGGCAAGTTACTTTTACATGTCCAATTTTACAGCAATAATGACACTTTGGTGAAGTCTGGTTCCTGCTTTCACAAATGTGGTTTGGCTTTTTCTTGGAAAATTTGGATTATATCCAATTCCACTCTTGTGAACAGAGTGCAGACTTCCTCCAAGCATGAGACTTAACTTCTATTCTGAGCCAGCAAAAGTTGAAAGAATTTTCTTGGATTCTTGAAGCTTACTAGTCAAAGTATTGTTTTGTTGTTCTAAATCATCAGAATGAGTTTTTAGATCAACAAACTTATCACTTAAAATGGTGTTTTGATAAACTACTTCTTTGACTTGTGATTTCAAAGCTTTGAATCTACTGTCCAAGTCTTTGAAGTCACTGTCAATTTTTAACTTATTAGCTTCAAGACATTTATTCTGAAAAACCAAATCTAAGTTTTCTTTTTCCTGCTCATGAGCCTTCATTTTCAAAGAGTCAATCTCATTCATGTAACTCTACTCATTTAAAAACATACTTTTGAGGATTTCAGATAACACATCACAAGGACTAGATAAGAGATTTTTTACCATGTCATCAATTGGTTTCTCAGTGAAATGGTTCTCTTGATGTCTAGTCATTAAACAGAGATTGGCTTGCTCATCATCAGAGTCTGAGTCTGAAGAGTCTGAATCACTCCATGAATCCACCATTGCTTTCTTCCTTCTGTTGTCATTTTCCTTCTTTGAAAATTGTCTGTTCTTTTTCTTTAGAGGATAGTCTCTCACCAAGTGATCTGCATCTCGACATTCATAGCAATTCATAACTTTAGGTTTATATGATTGTGATGAGGACTTACGTTTTTTATCCTTGCTGGTTATGGATCTGAACTTTTCTTTGTTGTGATCCTTGTTTCCAGATTTCCTCTTTTTCTTGAGAATTTTGGCCAAGGATTTGGAAATCAAGGCTAAGGCTTCCTCATCATCATCATCTTCCTCTGATTCAAGGCTTTGGGATTTTTCATAGTCTTTTGCCTTGAGTGCCTGATTCTTTATGCTGTCACTCAGTTCACCATCAACCTCCTTCATAGAGATCTCATGAGTGAGTAACTTTCCTTGCAGATCATCCAGTTCCATAATGCTTAAGTCCTGAGCTTATTCAATGGCTGTAGTTTTGGTCTCCCATTTGGCTTTAGGCAAGCTTCTGAGAATCTTCTTGACTTTTTCTTCATTTGAGAATACTTTTACCAAAGATTCCAAGTTGTTCACAATATCTGTAAACCTTTTGAACATATATTTGATGGACTCATCAAAGCTCATCTTAAACAGTTCATATTGCCTCAAAAGGATATTAATCTTTGTCTGCTTGACTTGACAAGTTCCTTCATAGGTAACTGTCAACTTATCCTTGATCTCCTTTCATTCTTGCCGTTGGATATCCTGTTGAACTCATCTGCACTAAGAGCACAATACAATAAGTTCAAAGCTTTGTAATTTTTTGATACCTATTCCATTTCAGTAACTGAGAGATCTTCATCAGGTTTGACAGGTCTAACACCATCCACAGTGGTGTAGAATAGGTTTGGCTCATTCAAAATAATAGACCACAGTTACATGTCCTGATCTATGATGAACATATTCATCAATGCCTTCCAATGCACAAAGTTATCACCACAGAATAATGAAGGTCTATTGGATGCCCTTCCCTGTGAGAATCCTCCTTCACCTATAAAACTCATTGTCACAAGATTGTTAGATCTTTAAACTGTGACCCAAAGCTCTGATACCAATTGAAAGTGTGTAATGTAGGTGTAAACAGGTAAAATAATATTCTAGAAGGGGGGTTGAATAGAGTATGCTAGCTTTTTGCCGAAACTCAAGTTTTTGAAACTTAAGTAAAACAAGTTGTTGATATCACAAAGCTTTGAAATAGATTTGAGGAGCTGAAAGATATAACAGCAGAGTATAGAGGCTTCAAAGCTTTGAGACTTGGAAAGCTACAAAGCTTTTAAACTTCCAATATAAACTGTATGTAAATGCAGCAAAAGTAAATAGCAAGGACACATATATTTTACAGAGTTCAGTCACAATTGGACCTTGTCTCTGCCTGAGGGATCTAATCCCTCCAAGATTCAAACACAAGTTCTTATTAATCACCCAGATTTAGCCCTAGATATCAAGACTAAGTGAGCTACCTTACACTTATACAGCTTGTGGTTCCCAACCTATCTAGTTACAGGCTACAACCTGTTGAAACAATAAGAACCTCTTGTTGTTCACTTGAACAACCAAACTACTAAGTTTAGTGAGGTTTAGAAATACATAAAAGATGACACAATTAAGTACAGAGAGAAGAACTCAGAAAAGAATAAGCTGTTTAAAGCCTGAAAGAGTTCTTCTGAATTTGAGTGATCTTCAGCCTGCTTTGAAGCTTTTCCTGTTAACTTCTCCAGAATGTGTATTTGATTTTCAATCCAACCTAATCCTGCCAGTGATCCTGTTAGAATATAGATTACTGAATATAATTATCTAACTAAACTAATCATCATCAAAACATAAACAAAACCTGCACAATATATTTAGACAATTATAGCATACAAAAGCTGCTACAGTAACTCAAAGATTTGAAGCTTTGGTACTTAGAAAATTCTTATGCTTGTGTTTCTGGCTTTCATCATGAAGTAGCTAAGCTTTCTACCTGTATTTTCATATCATAGTATCCATGAGCTTCAGACTTATCACATTCAAGTGAACCCAATTCAACTCATTCATCCTTGAAATTGAACTTGAATCAATAAGAGGATTAGGGCACTAGATAGTCCCAAATCACAAAAGCAATTGAATTAGGTAGACATTATAGATTCAAGATAGCTAAAGAGAAATATCATTCCATTCATCATCCTTGAATCCAACACAAATTTATCACCAATCCTTCCTGAAAACTTGATTGAAACTACAAATACTAAGCAAAATTGCTTATAAACACAAAACTAAGCTATCAACTTATGAAGAAATTATCTAGCTACGTCTCTACTAGCTGCTGCTACAGTACCGGATTCAGCAAGAACACATGAAAAAAAAAGAGCACCGAAATCACCAAGAACAGCCCCATAAAATAAATCAAATCCAACTCCTCTCTCCCTCTCTTCCTTTTCCAATCGATTCTTGGCCCTTAGTTAGCTTAATAGAGAGCTCAGGGACTCAAGAATGAACCCATAGATGGGTGAATCGGAGAGAGAGAGAGAGAGGAGACTTCAAAACTCGTCTGAAACTGTAGAACCGAAGGTAAAAATTCGAGAGAGCTTTGTTCTTCCTCGACGTCGGCTTTTATAGAGGGTGGGGAAGGGATGGCGTAGCCTCCAAGCAAATATCTCAGCATTTGAATTGAACTCGGAACGCCCCCCCCCCCCCCCCCCCCCCCCGTTGATTGACACGAACCCTAGAATTTGGGTTTTTTTTGGATTGTTCTTGGGCTGAATTGAGTGAAGAGGTAGGTTGTTCGTGGGCTGGGTAGCGATTTGAGAGTGATTTTGCTTGATTTCGTGGCGATATGGGTTGATTTTGAAGGATGGTTGAAGCTTCACACGAAGCTTTCATGGCTTCTGGTGGGTGTTTTCTGTTGAACGATGGGGAGAGAGAAAAACCACTCACTGGCTGTGAGTTGTTGTGTCTTAACTGCAATTCAGCCCCCTCTAGTTTGTTGGGGGCTTTTAATTGCCCCCTAGCTGTTAAAAGTTGTTCATAACACTCCTTAAAACATTTAGTAAACGGCGCCTACAACCCCAGCCCGTTAAATACTCTTCATTGCAGCCCTTTGGAAGTTTAGAAAACATCACTTAGCGCCCCCTGCTGTTAAGTTGACTTCAAACAAGCCCCTTTGATGTAACTTTGGCCTTCTAACTTGGTTTGTCTTCAATCTTGGCCTATGAAATCTTCAATAATCTTCTAATCAAACGCTCCAAATACCTTCTTCATGTCTCTAGACCCCTCCAAAGCGTCTCCATTCAGCATTCAAGCTCTCCCCAACTAACCTCTTGCGTTCTAAAGCACGTTTTTGCCTACAAAATAAGATAAAAACAATCAAACTACGAAAACAAACATAAGTTTAGAAAGAGAGATAAAATTGATGGATTACACACTTTAGAAAGTTATGAAGAGTTTGTTAACATACATAAACATGCAATTCTAAGTCGTTAACACCCCCCCCCCAACTAGCCTTTTGCTCGTCCTCGGGCAAAGAGAGCGATATAAGTAGAAATTTAGTGAAGAACCAATCATGAGAGACATACACTCAACTTGACAAGGCTTGACTCGATTCTAAACTAGAATCAAATATATAAAAACACACACACATTATCTATCCTAAATGAGAACCCAAAGAAATAAAATACTAAAAGTTACTAGCTAATTTAAAAAAAATGTTGGGGTGGGGGGGAAGTAGAATGCAAAAATGTTTCCTCAAATAAATTCTCAAAGTCCAAAGGATTAAGAAATAAGCCTATGGACGTCTAAGCATATACTCAAACAAATGTGGGCGGTGTTTGGTAGAAGTTGACTCATGCGAACCACAAAACTTGTTAACTAAGTTCAATTCGCAAGAAAGTATGCCTTCAAATCACATGAAACTTTTAATTCTCATACTTAATCAAAAGCACCCATTTAGGATGGACCTCCAAAGCTTTGAACAAAAACAAGTTTTAGAATGGGGGATGTGGTTGTGGGATTGTATGATCCTTTTGTGGATTTTTTTGGGAGGTGGTGCGATTTTTTCACATTTTGGAGGTTTTAGCATTAATCATTTTTTTCTACATATGTCCACCTCTAATCCAAGGTTCTCCAAGACCCCAAAAAAATAGAGTAATATACAAGCGAGTGGGCTTTTTAAGCTAAACCAAGGGGGCTATCTAGGTGGTGGCATGACATTAATCCCCGAACACCCCTCTATTTCTTAGGCATCGCATAGGGTGTCATGATCACCACCACCCAATGGGCTACAAGTTTCCACCGCCAAAAAAAACGAGAATTAAATCCTTCTTGTAGAGTTCAAATCTCTTTAGAGAATACACCCTTTTTCAAAAGTAGAAGACGTCAAAGTTTATGTGATCAGCTTAGCTTGAAGGACTTAAACATGAAACGTAAATTTAGTGTGTCGCTTTGTGAGAACGCATGAGATCGCGGAATGTGGGATATTCGTGTAGATGTATTGAGTATAATTGAAGATTTCTTATTAAAATAGAGATAAAAATAACATGGACTAAGAGATTTCATTCTTTGAAAACATCCAGCTTCCTAAAATTCCCCCTTTTCACTTTTCAGTTTTCTTCTTTTTTTTGTTTTTTTTTTTTGTTTTGTTTTTTTTTTTTTTGAAATAAGTGACTCAACTAAAACTTTCTAAGACTCAATAAATCTTTCAAAGAAGAAAATAATATCTAGACTCAATATGAAAGGTTAAACTAAGCAAAACTACCAAGAAAGAGAAAAAAATATATATGGTTTGACACGGGAAAAGAGTGATGCTTCTCATGAAAGGTTCACACATTTTTTTTTTTAAATTTATTAATTTTTTTGGATTTTCATTTTGTCATTTTTGTTGTATTTTTCATGTCAATCACTAATGAAAGAATAATCATGCAAGTAAGAATTTAACCAAGAAATAAGTCTACTCCGCCCCCCAACTAAAATATCACATTGTCCTCAATTTTTTGGAACAATGGAAGAACAAGTAAATTGAAGCAAGAGATAAAGGGATAGGGAGACCTAATTACGCATTCTAGGCCACCAAGCACAAGTCCTCCTCCAAGAGCAACCTATAAAATGTTCATAGAAAAGAAAAAAAAATGCAAGAAATAGAGATAAACTAATTTATTTATTTACAACTAGGGAGATGGAACAAAGAAATGATGATATACAACCCCCAATCTTGGAAATTTCTTTCCATTCCATGCCCCTACTTCATTCTTAGAAAAGTACTTCTCCTTCAAAAATTTTGAATCATCAATTATAATAGAAAGGAGAAGTAGGGGAAAGGCACAAAACATGAATAAGAGATGCAAGAAAAATCTAAAAATTAAGCTAGAGCAAGTGGTTATTGAAAGTGTGTAATGTAGACTAAATACAGGACCTAAATACCCTAGAAGGGGGGTTGAATAGAGTATGGAAACTTTTTGCAAAACTCAAAGTATAACAGAAAGACTTTGTGTGAAACTCAAATCTCAAGGCCTTGAGATTTTAGTAAACTGTCTGAAACTTACAAAGGCAAAATAGTAAGCTTCAAGGCCTTGAACTGTAAACAATTCTAAACAGCTTTTGAACCCTAATTTGATTTGAGTTGTGTGCAGCAGATAATAATCAAACTGTAAAGTAAAGAACACAAAGCAATTTACAGAGTTCAGTCCCAATGGACCTAATCTCTGCCTGAGGGATCTAATCCCACCAGGATTGGGCAAACACTTCTTATTACTCACACAGAAACAGCCCTAGATCTTCAAGCCTAAGTGATTTCCCTTACACCTATACAGCTTGTGGTTCCAAACCTATCTAGTTTCAGCTACTAATTGTTGAGCTAACAAGAACCTCTTGTTGTTCACTTGAACAACCAACCACTAGGTTAAGTGAGGTTTAATATAATCTAGAGATACACAGAAAGAAATACAAGTGAAGAACACAGTAAGAAGATAAGCTGTTGAAGCCTGGATGTGTTCTTCTGGAAAACTGGATTGATTTGATCTTCACGAATCTGGAATGAAGCTTGAATGATTGTGTGTTTGAATGAATGATCTCCCACGATTTTGTCACACCTCTCTGAGTATACTGCAAGCCTCTCTCTCCTTCAAAATTCAAACCAGTCTCTTTTATCCACAACTGCAACTGATTGAGAGATTTTAAGATCTCAGTTCCTACAAATCCTCCTTCTGTTTTCAACTGAAATTCAAACAGCTTCAAGTGGATATCCGTTGGAGTTTGTTGAGATTGCTCCTGCACGTTTAACAACCCTGCAACAGCATTGAAACACAGCAACAACAAAATCCAGAAAGCTAACAGTGCTATGACTGTTTGGTTATATAGTTTCTGATAAAACTGTTTAACAAACTTAGAACAATAACCTGTATATCTTCTAAAACTTATGAATCGTGATAAAACAAATTTAAGACACTTAGAAGTGAGTAAATAATCACAATACTAAGAATCACAACCTGCAAGAAAGAATCAACTAAGTTCTGTAAAAACTGCCAGCAGCTCAAGGCACATCTCAAGGCCTTGGAGCTCTGAACCTGCTTCACAGAATTTCAAAGATATACCCAGATAACTTTGATTCTTCCTGTTCTGATCATCTGCAATTGTGTTAGATATATAAATAGTATAATCCAAAAGAATATGCAGTAAAACACTGATTTGTATAATCAGATATCCAATCTGCAACACAGAATTGTTAGAACATATAGCAGAATAGAATAACTCAAGGCTTTGAAGTTCAGTCAATCTCAAGACCTTGAGATAACTGAGATGCTTTGCTGCTTATGTCTTAGCCTTTTGTCTTTCATCACTCAAAACAATTACCAACCAAAACACATTCAGGGATCTTGACTCAACAATCTCCCCCTTGATGAAAGACAAAACATACAGTCTTGTATAGATACAAAACCTACAGTCTTGTATAGATTTTCCTGTCACTCATATTAAAAAATTAGATAACCACAATTTGCAGATACAATATACAATAATGCCAAACAGATAACCAGTAAGAATAAAAATTACAAATACCACAGAAACATAAATACACAACTGATTAAACCACAAAACAACTAGGCATTATTAGTATTTCAAACACTGCAAACACAGAAGAACCCACATTAATTCTCCCCCTTTTTTACTTTCATCAAATAAGGCTGAAGAAATGTTGGATCACTACTCAGAGTCTGAAAATAAATTTAAAAAAAAAATAGCAGAAAAGTCAAGGCCTTGAGAACAGAAAAGATAGAAGAGAAAGAGATAGAGGGTCAAGGCTTTCGCAATCTCTGATCTTCACTTCTTCTTTGATGTCTGGCCTTTCTCTGAGCCTTCTCCAATTTCTTCTTCACTTTCAGCATCTTCAGCAGACTGATTACCTTCTTGTTCAGCTTCCACTTCAGCAACCACTTCTTGGATTATCTCATCCACTTTCTTCTTAGCCTGTACTGAATCTACCTCTGTAGCTGCATCAACACCTGTGTCTTCACCGCATCTTCTTCATCAGTTTGTTCATACGAATCTTTTGAAGTTAACACCACTGGAATTGGCTTCTTCTTCTTCTTTAGAAAATCTCCCAGCTTCTCTTCTGAATCCACACTGGTGTCATGACTAGTAGCAGAAGGTATCTTCTCCAGATTGAAGCCCTTGATGACAACATCCAGCTTCCCATTCATAACATTCATCAAGCCCTTGAACTGGTTGAATTTAGTTGACAGGTCAAATAACCTTTGTCTGAGATCTCCAATCTCAACCTGCTGATCTTCTAACTTCTCAACCAGCAGTGAGTAATCCTCATTGGCTTGTCCTTTCCCAGATGTAGTCCTCTTAGGCTTCACAAACTCCTTCTCAGCAAGTTCTTCCTTTGACAAATCAGAATAAAATTTCCAATGCCCTTTCCCAGTCTGAACTACTCCAATCCTCTGAAGTGCAGTCTCATCTATCAACCCAAAACCTCCAGTAATCTTTTCTTCTCCCTTCACAGAACATCAAAAAATTCAAATAAAAGAGGTAACATGTTGGCATATGGAAGAGGATGGTTTCTAGTCCTGGTTGCACACTAAAGCATATGCTCCATAACAACTGTTGGCAAATATATATCAAACCCTTGAGATATCAGATACATCAAAATCAGAACCTTATCAGTTACCAACTCCCTTGAGTTCTCCCTAGGAACTACACTCCTCATCAGAATTGTAAACAAGATTTTGGCTTCACAGTTGAGCACAGAGTGTGTCAACTGCTTTGGACCAGAGGGAACACCTTCAATAAAGAACATCTCCTTTTTATTATCCAGACACTCCTTCCTATCAGGATAATCTCCAACATTGTATTTTCTAGGAATGCCCAAGACTTTGGCAAAATTCCTATGATCTAACCTCAAATCCACACCAGCCACTTTTGAAGTTAATACCATTCTATCATCACCTTCAGACACCAAGTTCAGATAAAATAACCTAGTTAACCTAGGATAAGCCTTTGAACTAGGATTCAACACCTTTCAAACAGCAGTTTCTCTTAACTTTCTCATGCAGTCTATGTCCAGTTTATCCAATAATTCATCAAAAATAATGCTACAGAAAGCTACTTTAGATGAAGCATATCCTTGCATCCAAACAGTTCTAACCTCAGAACTAACAAAACACTCTGTAGGAAGTACATTCTTACCTTGATATCCTTTCTTAGTTGCAGCAGAAACTTGCTTAACCCTAGTCTTCTTCTCAGAGGGTTTGGTCTTTTCTTGTCCTCCTTCAGTTGGTTTCTTCTGGCTTTCCTGAGTTGATTTCCCTTTTTCCTCTTCACCAGTCTTTTTCTTTTCTCCCCCTTTTTTATTTTCTGACCTAGGTTAATCACCACCCTGAGTCTCTTGTTGTGGATCAACACTTGAGCGTTCATCTCCCTTCTCTGTCCTGGACTTCTTTGCAAGAGGGGTATCCTCATGCAAGCTTTGAGTGTTTTCTGAATCTGAATCAGAAATCACTATCTTCTCCTTCTTGTTTGCTCTCTTCTTGGATCTTCCAGAGGGCTTTCCCTGTTGCTGAATTCTGGCTGATTTGCGCTCCATTTTAGGGTTTAGATATTTGAGAAGAGAATGTGATTGAGAAGAATTGAGAGAGAGAGAGAGAGTAGATTCGCAGAAAATTGAAAGAGACTCAGAGGAAAACGCCCTGACTTTCAGCTTAAGTAGGTTGAAAAGGATGAGTCATAAAAGGACTCTGCAATATCAACATGCAAAAAATAAGATCTTGAAAAATCTTTTTGGGATGAGTAATTCAAATATTATACAGTTATCTAAAAAGATAAGATATAATATTTGATGATCCATTTTTTTTTAAATAATACAGATATTATCAAGACCTGGAGAACAATCTCAAGGCCTTGAGATTTTCTGCAGTTTGAGAAATTTCAAAGCTTTGAGCTATACTTTCAAGGCTTCAGAAAGTTTAATCTCAAGGCTTTGAGATTCCAGCACATAAACACATATAAGTACTAATACTCTCTCTAAACCAATGCATCCCTGTTTAACGTCCCCAATTCAAGCCTTACAGATGAAAACCTATCATCTGGCAAAGGTTTAGTGAAAATATCAGCAATTTGCATTGAAGTAGAGATAAAATTTAAAACAACATCACCTTGTTCTGCATGATCTCTATGGAAATGATGTCTCACATCTATGTGTTTTGTCCTTGAGTGCTGAACTGGATTCTTAGAGATTGAAATAGAACTTGTATTGTCATAATGAATTGGCACATTTCTGAAGTTGTAGCCAAGATCTCTAAGTTGCTGAGCAATCCATAACACTTGTGAACAGCAAGCACCAGCTGCAATATATTCAGCTTCTGCAGTTGATAATGCTACAGAATTTCGCTTTTCGGAATGCCAACTGATCAATGAAGATCCAAGAAATTGACAGCATCCATAAGTACTTTTCATGTCTACTTTATATCCTGCAAAATCTGCATCTGAATAGCCACTCAACATAAAATTAGATCTTCTTGGATACCAAAGCCCTAAGTCTCTGGTTCCATTCAAATATCTAAAAATTCTTTTAACTGCAGTTAAATGACTTTCCTTAGGATCTTCTTGAAATATAGCACACATACAGACACTGAACATAAAATCAGGTCTGCTAGCAGTTAAATACAATAATGATCCAATCATACCTCTGTATTCCTTCTGATTCACACTCTTACCAGTTGAATCTTTGTCTAAAGTGAGTGATGAACTCATAGGGGTCTTAAGCACCTTGGACTGTGACATATTGTACTTATTCAATAAGTCCTTGGTACATTTTCCTTGATGCACAAAAATTCCTTTCTTCATTTGTAATATATGAAGTCCAAGAAAGAAATTCAGTTCACCCATTAGGCTCATCTCAAACTCCCTGCACATCAGACTAGAAAACTCTTTTGAAAGAGAATCGTTAGTAGCACCAAATAATATATCATCTATATAAATCTGAACTACTAACAGATCACTTTGTTGGTGTTTAATGAAAAGAGTTTTGTCAACTAAGCCTCTTCTGAAATTGTTTTCAAGTAGAAATTTTGAAAGTCTGTCATACCAAGTCCTTAAGGCTTGTTTTAAACCATTGAGAGCTTTATCCAGTTTATAAACATGATCAGGAAAATTTTCATTTTCATAACCAGGAGGTTGTGATACAAAAACATCTTCTTGTAAATATCCATTCGGAAAAACACATTTAACATCCATTTGATAAAGCTTTATGTGATTGTGAGATGCAAATGCAAGAAGTATTCTAATAGCTTCTAACATGGCAACAGGAGCAAAAGTCTCCTCATAATCTATACCTTCTTCCTGATTATATCCTTGAGCTACCAGTCTGGCTTTATTTCTTACCACTTTGCCATTCTCATCAAGCTTGTTTCTGAATACCCATCTGGTTCCAATAAATGATTTATCTTTTAGTCTAGGGACCAGATTCCAAACCTTGTTCCTTTCAAACTCATTCAGCTCACTCTGCATTGCAATGATCCATTCTGTATCTTCTAGAGCTTCCTTGGTATTCTTAGGCTCAATCAAAGATACAAATGCACTAAAAGCACACAGGTTCTTTAACTATCTTCTTTTCTTAGTTCCAGTTGATGGATCTGATATAATGTTGTCAGCTGGATGGTCTGCAAGGTTAAAGAACCTGTCAAAGATACAAATGCACAAAGGCTTTGAGATTTTGGTTCAGCAGGAGGTTCAAGGCCTTGAGATTCTGCTGATTGATTCTGTACATTAGTTTTGCCTTTGTCTTCTTTCACAGCATCATCATCTGATTCATGCTTGTTCAGATCTAGATCTGCAAAACTTTCACTCAGAGATTCCTTAGTACTTTCATCAAAAATTACATGAATGCTCTCTTCCACAATCTTGGTTTTTCTATTATAAACTCTATAAGCTTTGCTAGTTTAAGAATATCCAAGAAATACACCTTCATCACTTCTAGCATCAAACTTACCAAGATTGTCTCTACCATTATTATTCACAAAACAGATACAACCAAAGGGTTTAAAATAAGAAACGGTAGGCTTTCTCCCTTTAAACAGTTCATAGGGAGTATTTTTCAAAATAGGTTCTATCAAGCATCTATTCAGCACATAATTGGCAGTGTTAAATGCTTCTGCCCATAAAAACTTTGGCAAATTACTTTCAAGAAGCATGGTTCTAGACATATCCTCAAGTGTCCTATTTTTCCTTTCAACTACTCCATTTTGCTGTGGAGTTATAGGTGCAGAAAAGTTGTGTGAAATGCCATGCTTTGCACAAAACAGATCAAAGTCAAGTTGATCAAACTCCCTACCATGATCACTTCTAATGGATGCAACAGGTAAATTTTTCAAAGTTTGAAGCTCTTTTCATAGTCTAGAAAAGTCAGATAAAGCTTGTCTCTAATAAACATCACCCAAGTAAATCTAGAATAATCATCAATTATAACAAGCTTATACCTCTTACCTTTTGGATTCTGAACTCTCATAGGACCACACAAGTCCATATGCAGCAATTCTAAGGGTCTAGAAGTACTTACAAAGTTCTTTGGCTTGAATGAGCTTCTGGTCTGTTTACCATGTACACATGCCTTGCAAACCTCATCATCTTTAAATTTCTGTGATGGTAAACCTCTTACCAAGTCTTTTGAGATGAGTTTATTCAAAGTATGTATACTAATATGCCCAATCTTTCTGTGCCAAAGCTTTGAATCTTCCTTCAAGGCCTTGAGGCATTTTAGCTTGTCACCTGCAACACTGTTAGTATTCATAGCATATAGATTATATGATCTAGGAGCAGTGAGTATGCAATCACCAGATTTCTCATCTTGCACCACACATTTCTCCTTGTCAAATATAGCTTTATAACCTTTATCACATAACTGAGAGATACTAAGCAAATTATACTTAAGTCCATCTACCAGATAAACATCAGATACAGAATTTGTAGAACCATTACCAATACTACATATACCAATGATATTGCATTTTGCTTTGTCACCAAGTGTGATTGTTCCTCCTGACTTTTATGTAAGTTCAGTAAAGAGAGACTTATTTCCACTCATGTGTCTGGAACATCCACTGTCTAAAATCCATTTCTGATCTTTCAAGGCCTTGGTGACATCCTGCAAAAACAAATCATTGCCTTAACAGGCAGTTAGACCAAGTGCAGAACTTTGAGTCATACTCAGAATCAGCCATATTTGGTGGCCTAATTCCTTTTGGAACCCAAATCTGCCTAACCTGTCCCTTAAGCTGATAAGGATAAGTATTCCTCGTAATGTGAGGTTCTGATCTTCTGAAGGGACAAGTTAATCTGACATGACCAATTTTTCCACAGTAATGACATTTTGGAGAATGTCTGCTACCAGATTTGACAAAAGTAGTTTGGCCTTTCTTTGGAAAATTTGGATTATAGCCAATCCCACTTTTATGCATTGATTTCAGACTTCCTCCAAGAATGAGATTCAGATTATGTTCTGAGCCTGTAAACTTAGCTAGGACCTTCTTGGACTCTTGAAGTTTCTCAGTCAAAGAGCAGATCTGTTGTTCTAAATTCTCAGAATGAGTCTTTAGATCAGCATATCTTTCAGTTAAAAGAGTGTTTTGATCAACAACCTCTTTTATTTGTGCCTTCAAGACTTTGAACCTGCTGTCCAAGGCCTTGAATTCTTTTTCCAGCTTTGTCTTAGAAACTTCAACAGTTTTGTTTGAAAACACTAGGTCTTCAGGAAGTACATCAGAAGGACTAGCAAGTAAATTTTTTACCATGTCTTCAATGTGTCTGTCTGATGAATTTTCCTCATCATGCTTTGCCATAAAGCATAGGTTTGCTTGCTCTTCTTCTGTGTCTGAGTCACTTGATGAATCAGAATCACTCCAAGAAGCCAACATGGCTTTCTTCCTTCTGTTGTCACTATCTTTCTTCTGAAAGTTCCTGTTCTTCTTCTTTTGTGGACAGTCCCTTACTAAATGATCTGCATCACCACACTCAAAACAATTCATTACTTTAGTTTTATGTGACTGTGATGAAGATTTACCTTTGTAATCCTTGCTGCCTGAGGGTCTTGATCTCTCTCTGTTGTAATCCCTGTTACCAGAGTTTCTTTTCTTTTTGAGAATCCTGGCCAAGGCCTTGGAGATCAATGCTAAAGCCTCTTCATCATCAGGCTCATCTTCAGTCTCAGAGCTTTGAGACTTTTCACTGTCTTTTGTCTTAAGTGCTAGGTTCCTGATGTTTTCACTCAAATCACCTTCCACATCCTTCATAGACATTTCATGAGTGAGCAGCTTTCCTTGTAGATCATCTAGCTGAAGAAGACTCAAGTCCTGAGCTTCCTCAATGGCTGAAGAAGACTCAAGTCCTGAGCTTCCTCAAAGCACAGTATAACAGATTCATAGCCTTGTAATTTTTTGATACCTTTTCCAGTTCAGTGACTGAAAGATTTTCCTCAGACTTGATTAACCTGACTCCATCAATTGTTGTGTAGTACTCATGAGGACCATTCTGAACTATTGACCATAGTTCCATGTATTGATCTATGATGAACATCTTCATCAATGCCTTCCAGTGCATGAAGTTATCACCACAAAACAATGGAGGTCTGTTGGCTGCCCTTCCTTGTGAGAATCCACCATCTCCTACATTACTCATAGTCACCAGATTGTTAGATCTAAAAACAGTGACACAAGCTCTGATACCAATTTGAAGTGTGTAATGTAGAATAAATACAGGACCTAAATACTCTAGAAGGGGGGTTGAATAGAGTATGGAAACTTTTTTCAAAACTCAAAGTATAACAGAAAGACTTTGTGTGAAACTCAAATCTCAAGGCCTTGAGATTTTAGTAAACTGTCTGAAACTTACAAAGGAAAAATAGTAAGCTTCAAGGCCTTGAACTGTAAACAATTCTAAACAGCTTTTGAACCCTAATTTGATTTGAGTTGTGTGCAGCAGATAATAATCAAACTGTAAAGTAAAGAACACAAAGCAATTTACAGAGTTCAGTCCCAATGGACCTAATCTCTGCCTGAGGGATCTAATCCCACCAGGATTGGGCAAACACTTCTTATTACTCACACAGAAACAGCCCTAGATCTTCAAGCCTAAGTGATTTCCCTTACACATATACAGCTTGTGGTTCCAAACCTATCTAGTTCCAGCTACTAACTGTTGAGCTAACAAGAACCTCTTGTTGTTCACTTGAACAACCAACCACTAGGTTAAGTGAGGTTTAATATAATCTAGAGATACAAAGAAAGAAATACAAGTGATGAACACAGTAAGAAGATAAGTTGTTGAAGCCTGGATGTGTTCTTCTAGAAAACTGGATTGATTTGATCTTCAGGAATCTGGAATGAAGCTTGAATGATTGTGTGTTTGAATGAATGATCTCCCACGATTTTGTCACACCTCTCTGAGTATTCTGCAAGCCTCTCTCTCCTTCAAAATTCAAACCAGTCTCTTTTATCCACAACTGCAACTGATTGAGAGATTATCTTTCCTCGACTTCCTCTTCCTCTTCTTCCTGACCAAAAGGAATGAAAGACTCAACTGCGAGTTCTTTCCGCACTTTGCTTGGCATGCGACCTTTGCCTTTGTCCTTAGAAGTAAGAGACTTTGCAGGAGATGAAGTCGGGGCACTCCTAGGAGAAGAAGAGATTGTAATGACCTTTTGCTTTTGTCTCTTGGCCCTCGGGGAAACATCTGCTGGAGGAGACAGAGCATTCCTGGGAGGAGACAGAGCCGGGGTATTGTCTATCAGCGAGTCAGCGAATACATCCATTACCTCGCGAATCCTAGCCTCTACTGGGGGAGCCATTCCCATTGTTAACAAAATTTTCTCGCCCTGCCTTCTCGCGGTAACAATAATGTTGATCAGCGATTTAGAGCGCTATCCAGATGCGAACCTCCTTAGATAGCACTAAAACGGAAAATGGGGAATAAGTTTCAATGCAACAAGAAAAAGGAGCTTAGCATGCATAAAGAGAAATTTTTACCTTGGCAAAATCTTCGATGTATTTAATAACATGCGAAGCACCATCCCTAACAGCGGTCATCTTGTCCTCAAGAATGGTGGATGGGCACAAGTGATTGTCAAGATCCTGCAACGAGTAGCAGCCATACAGGGAGTCATCCAAGCTGCCAGGTAGGACGGAATGGGAAGGAATTCCTCTTGATTATAAGAGCTTTGCTGGGATGAGGAGCCGACTGTGTCTCGAACCTGGCCTGCTGAGTATTCCAGTAAGCAACCCAATTTTTTGAGAGGCGACCTACACGGCCACCTGAGGGTTGAACGAAGGTCAAGTTGCTCCGGAAGATCGTTTGGCACTCGCCAGACAACAGTGGCTTGTAGCAGCCCCTTACAATTGATCTAGGCCAAATGGAAGGCGCCACTGCATCAAAGCCAAACTGGGGAGAAACGCGAGTTGGATCAACATCGACTGTGATCCTTTCATACCGGGGAGTAAGTTCAGGAAGAGCAGGGAGAGAACCCCTTAAACACCAGCAGAAGAATTCGCGATAACGCTCATGAAAGCGCTCATGACCTTTGAAAAGGAGCTCTTCTGAAAAAGCAAGAGATTTGGTGGGATATAGCTTCGGGAACCAGCGCACATTCTCAATACGTGTGTGATAACTCTCTTTTTGGAGTTATTTTTATACTTCCATATTACTTTTAATAGGCTTATTCCACATTATTTATATGTTATATGTGCGTTAATATGTGGAATTTATGACTTACAAGCCTAAGAGTGAAAAGTTGTGTTTCTAGCTTATTTGTGCATGTTTTCTCTCATATTTGCTATGATAATTCCACGGGTTGTTTAGTGTTGTGTATCTCAGGTAAAATAGGTGCATTGGAGCTTACGAGATGACTAGATATGCTTGGAATGGATCTAGATGAGGAGGAGAAAAGGAGACGCACAACGAAGTAAAGTTGGAAAAGTCACACAGGACCAGCCTGCACTCTTTTCGATTCTCAGAAAAATATACAAAGAATTTTGGAGCAAGGCCTACGGCATTAGTATGTAGACATCCGTAGCTTTCCAACAATATATGGTAGGCCCAAAGACGAGTCCGTATGAAGGAGATACAGCCCGCGCAAGATCAGCAAATAATTCTGTCCGGAAATTACAAAGTGGAGGGGGCTGAAGTGCAATTTCGACCAAATAACATTAAAAATCGTGCCCAGCTAGTAAAATACGGGAAAAGAAGACCTAGTAGCAGATTATTCACGTACGGGAGCCATTTGATAGCACCTAGGAGCTTAGGGATTGCACGGATTCGCCAAAGCTTTGGCGATTACATCGTTTGATTCTTCTCTTACCCTCTCTTTATCATTCTATGGAGAATACTTGTGATTTTGGCATAACAATGAGTAGCTAATTTCTTTGTTAGGCTCTATGGAGAGCCTAGGGTTATGACTTAGACTTATTTTCCGGATTTTGTTGATTGATTCATGCGTTTGATCCAATTAATTTTTATTATTCTTCATCTTGTATTGTGAATCCGTAAGCTAAAGGCTATTGACACGTGTTAGTGATGAATGGAATGACCATGTTAGATGAAGATGATGAAGTAGTTGAATTCATAGCTTAATGTTACAAACTAATTGATTAGAAATCATGATCTAGGTTTAATTCTTAGCAACAAGGGAGTCGCAAACCGGAGTTGTTAGTGAACTTGGTGGGTGCTCGACAGAGACTTAACCCGGTTACGAATAAGATCATGTTTTTATTCCCGAATCATTGAGACCGATAGGCGAGATGAATAGGAGTAGTCATGTGTGGGTAGATTCGGTTGAACTAGTTAGGTGAGTGAATCGGTGGACCGACAGGACCCGGTGAACGAAGTTGACTAGCCAGCTAGAACGTAACGGTAGATGGAGGTGGATCGACAGGACCCAAAGTAAACTGTTACGTAAAATTACATGAGATCGACAGAAGATTGTAAGTGCTATTACCCGGCATAATCAGTTAGTGCGTAACGTGTTTCAATACAAATTCCAGAACTGTCTAAAGACCCTAGGTGATTCATAGATCGCCTAGTTTTCTCCATACTTTGATTAAATTCTTTTAATTGAAAAATACATAAATATTGTCTCTACATTCATTTTATTCAGTCGCTTGTTTGTGGGTGACGAACATTCAAACTCAAACCACTTCTTACCGGTTACTTAGGTATCTTCTAATTGATTCTTAATTAGCTAGTAGTCGTCTATTTCCCTTGGGTTCGATACTCGGAGTCGTAAAATACTCCACTTTTACTACTTGACCGTGCACTTGCGTATACACGTAAGAAATCGTGTCAAGTTTTTGGCGCCTTTGTCGGGGAATTAAACGGTTTATTAGTTTAGTTAAAAATTAATTTAGGATACTTCTTTTATTATCTTTTTGTTACTATCTGTTTACCTAACGGGTGTGCTAGTGTTGTTTTCTCAGGTAGCTATGGCGGAAGGACAAGGGCAGATTAGCCTCACCACAGAGCAGCTACAAGCTTTGGTGGCTGAAGCTGTAGAGAAAGCACTGGCAGCAACATCAAGACCGCACCCGACCTCAATGCCATATAATCGTTCAGGGAAAGCAATAATCCACGCATTTGAGGCGGATCTTCAAGGAAGGGAGCCAGCAATTGTGGTGCCACCAATTCAGGCAGAAACCTTCTGTCTTAAGCTGGGCACAATTCAATTTGCGCGGGATCAGTGCACTTTTGCTGGGACAGACGAGGAAGACCCACATGTATTCATCGGGAGATTTCAGAGCCACTGTGGGCTAATCCGATATAATGGGGTCACATCTGAAGCGCTAAAACTGATTCTCTTTCCCCATTGTCTCAAGGGAGCTGCTATGGATTGGATGGACTCTATGCCATCCTGTTCAATCAAAACGTGGGAAGAGTGTGTCGCATAGTTCATGAGTAAGTTCTATCCTATCTCACGTGTGATTCAGCTTCAGAATGAGATCTGGATGTTCAGGCAAAAGCAAGATGAATCACTTGTCAAAGCATGGCATCGCTTCAATCATTTGCGACGTAGATGTCCCAACCATGGTATTGACAAGCGACAGTTAATTCAGGTCTTCTATGATTCACTTGGACAGCCCAATAGAGACAAAATGGATATAGAAGCTGGGGGAAACTTCTTATTTAACTGTGATCATGAAGGGGCATATGCATTGATGAGATGCTTGGTTCAGCAAGAAAAGAGCATGGATTACCAGTACAGGCACATGGAACTGGTAAGAGATGAAAAGATGGCTCATAACACTGTTCAGGTGAATGCGGTAGAGGTAGTGCATGAAGAAAATGTTTCAGAGATGCATCAGCAGCAGCCAGTACCACCATTAGAGTTGCCAATATGACAGGGATAATAAAGACGATGGCTCAGCACATTGTCCACACAGTTCAGCTCTGTAGCAATTGCACTTCAAGTTGCTCAAGCAGAAATAAAAGATCTAAAGGAACAACTTGAACAAAAGGCACTGGGTAGCATTGTTGACACATCAGAGGGACAGGCTCAAGCCATCACCACTCGAAGTGGTATTGCACTTACAGATCCTCCATATCCGAGTCATGCCAGAGCGGAAGCCTCAAAGGCGAAGGAACATGAAGTCTTCGATTCTGAGAAGACACCGGTCATGATCCCCCAATCAAAGGGCATGATTCACCAGGATGCAGAGAAATCTACCGAGGTACCACTTCCATGTTCTCCTTCTTCTTCAGAACTACCATTTCCATTACGTACTAGGAAGAAAAAGGATGATTTTGAGGAATACAAGCGCTTTTTGAATGTCTTCTCTAAACTGCATATCAATATCCCATTGATTGAGGCACTTCAAAAGATGCTAAAGTATGCTCGATTTATTAAAGATGCATTTCTTGGAAAGAAAGGGGTGGATGAATTTCAGAGAGTAAACTTAAATGAACAGGTTAGTTCATGTGTTTTGCATGGGTTACCTAAGAAAAAGAAGGATCCAGGTAGCTTTTTCATTGAGGCTACATTGGGTGATTCCTACACTGGAAGAGCTCTCTGTGATCTGAGAGCGAGCGTAAATTTGATGCCGTTATCGGTATTCAAAAAGTTAGGTGTGGGGGAGCCCCCGAAAACCTGGATGACACTCCAATTTGCAGACAAGTCATCCAAGAAAGCATGTGGGATGGTTAAAGATGTGCTAGTGAGGGTCAGAAGTCTGATCATTCCGGCTGATTTTGTTATATTGGATATGCCAGTAGGTGATGTTCCGCTAATTCTGGGTAGGCCATTCCTGGCAACTGGTCGTACTCTCATTGGCGTAGAGAATGGAGAACTGATTATGAGGGTACATGATGACATGGAGACTTTTCGGGTCTTCAAACCGTCACCCCAGTGTTCATGGGAGTATCAACCAGGTGTGCCATTTGCTGTACAAGTGAAGCGCCAAATCCCAGAGTTGTCGCAAGGGGATCCACCTGACTACTGGGAAAGAAATAAGCCATCAGCGGTGCACGCACATGAAGCAGTGCTTCAAATCCAACACAGGAAAGCTAAGCTAGAAGCGGCACAGTGTGCCAGACCACCCTCGTGAGGTGGCAAAGGTAACTGGGTCGGGCCGTCGACCGTAAATTACAAGCGCTCGTTGGGAGGCAACCCTACGTACTTTTCTGCTTTAGTTTAGAGAGTGTATTTTAAATACTGTTGTGTGCGTTTTTAATTCCGTTTTGATATCTGAGGGGTGAGAGAGCGAGAATTTGATATTTGAATTGAGTCTCCGCAGGATAACAGGTTATTACGCGATTCGGACTCCCCTTCTTGATGTGCGTAGACATGGAAAAGCGCGCATCGGAGGCCGGACGTAAAATAAAGGCGGAATTTTAGTGAGATATGATCACGACGAGATTCCTGAGAAGAATGGGAAGTTCGTCACAAAAAATGGGCTCAAGAACACAAAGGGGAACAAGGACTGCAAAGCTAAGGACCCTCGAAAATCAAGCAAAGAAAACGGATCAAATATATATATATATATATATATATATATATTGGAGTCAGGGGTGTTCGTACGAACACCCCCTGTGTTCGCACGAACAAAAGGAAGGAAAAAACACTCTGCTCGAAATTACGAACAAAAAAATGTGCTCACACAAACAGTCATCTTCGTCCTCGTTCATCCTCAAACAAACCCTTCCTCCAACCACTCTCAAATCCGACCACCGAACCTCAATCCCTCTCTCAGCCTCTAAACGGATAATCAGCAACGCAGAAACCCACCCTCTTCTCCGATCTAACCAATCTCGCCACAATCTGACTAACCCCTTAAATCCGCCGCCTAGCCGCCTTGCTCGTCGGCCATTGAAGCCGGCCAAAAGCTCGATCGAACTAGAAAACTTGAAACTTACCCATAAACTCGACAGAAACCAGAAAACCAACCTCTGTTTTCACCTCCTCCGAAAACTTGAAACTTACCTTCTCGCTACTCCTGCAATCACCGTCTCCGTCCAAACCCACCATCGCAACCTCAAAACCCAGAAACCGAATCACCCAGCCGCCACCACCAATTGACGCAGCAGCCGCCCTTTAGATCACCATCGAAACACCCTTCCTCGGCATCGAATCAACCCACAATCCTAAATCAGCCGCCTTTACCCACCGTCGGCCATTGATTCTGATGGAGAAACTCTTCTCCTCTGTTCTCTGCCGAACAACACCCAGACACCTGTTGAAGCTCCACCGTCGCCCAGAATTTACCGACCACAGCCACCATTAACCACGGCCGTGACCGCCGAAAGCTTTCAAACCAATTCCACACAGCCCAGATTCACCACCACCAAATCACCGAGTAACACCAATCCCCAATTTGCAGAACGTCTTCGTCGTCAATTCCTCGAAAAAGCAGAACGCCCCTGAAACCACCGCAGCCGCCTTCTCTGCCGGACCATCCACCATCGCTTCATATATCCAGCCGCCTAGCCGCCTTGCTTCGCTGCTTTTCTTACTCTGTTTCCTCGTTGATTGGTTGTTGGCTGGAGTTGCAGGTTGTGGGAATTGAGGGGGTTGAGGTGGTGGTTTATTGGTGTTAGTTTCAGTTCGGGTTGGTGTACTGTGGGAGGTTGTTGAATTGGTCTTGTGATGTTCATAGAGGTGAGCTGGGTTCAGGTTGAAATTGGTGATAATTGGAGTTGATTCATGAAGGTGAAGGAGGTAGACAAGGCTGGTAGTAGTGGCTGAATTGAGGTGGCAGCTTGTATGTTTTGGTTAGTTAGGGAGGTTTGTTATGAGTCTAGTTGTTGTAGGTAATTGGTGGCCTTCGGTGATGGCAGCGGAATCGAAATTGTGATGTGAATTGGAACTGTTGGGTGGGCTGTTAATTGAATTCCTGTTGGAATTGAGAAGAATTCCATGTTGAAAAAGGAGAAACTGACACAGCAACAACTGACACACAAGAACGAGATATCTTCTCGGCCAATTTCGACTCAAAGGGACAAAGTAAAATCAGTGCTTTATGCATCTCAATTCTCAATACTGTGATATTAATAAGAATTGTTAGATGTATTGTTTATGGAATTAAGTGATGGGTGTTGAGAATGAGATGAAGGAAGGAGTTAGTGAGGGTGTTTAAAGGATGAATTGACACAATAAGACAAAGAGCACAAACCAGCTTAGAGCTTGTTTGGTATCCGTTTAAAAACAAGAAAAACAGTGGGAAAAAAACGTACCGAAAAAACACGTTTAAAAACAGAATCAAAAAATTGTTTGGTATCCGTTTATAAACAGTGTTTAAAATCAAAAACACGTTTGGCAACATTACTAAATTTCAATGTTAATTTGTTTAAATGTCATTTTTACGTACAATACCGACATATATTTGATATTTGTTGCATCAAATCATAGTTGAAATGTCTTTCAACACCAATAGTATAAAAAAAACACAAAAAACACCACATTTGCCGTTTTTATAAACAGCTGTTTTTCAGCATGTTTTTGTTTTTAAACAGGCAAAATAAACAGGTGTACCAAATGGGTTTAAAAAAACAACCCTGTTTTTAATCAAATTTGATTAAAAACAGAGATGCCAAACATGCACTTATATGGATTCATCCAAGTTCTAAAAATAAGGAAAATTGACGAAGACATCGACCCCGGTGTGCTAGTTCACACTCGACCGTTACGGGAGCTCACATCACGAGCTTGGAGATTCTTCGCTCTATTTTCGTCAGCAGAAACAGGATCAATCGACCCCGATGTGTTTCACACACACTCGACGGCAAGGGAGTTAGCATTGTTCCGGACAATGTTTGCTTGGGGATTGTTCTTGCTATCTCAGTCAGCAGCTATCAGATTGCGTCCCCGACCTTGTGTCAGTTTGTGAGTACTTTCTTTTCTCTCTCTTTACTTACCGTTTAGACACATCGTACTTGCTCTAGGATTTTATTTTGACTACTTTGTCACGGTGCTTAGTCGCCGCAGGGATTAGCTGTTAGAATCCTAGGGAATACTTGAGTACTTGCCTAATTTCGGTACACACATTTGTCATGTGCACGTAGTTTCTTTTATCTCTCTATTTGTTGAACTACCTTCTTGTTCCATGACATGACCCCGAGTAGATCCACCGCCCCTCACATTAAAGATGTTGAGTCCTCGGTTTTACTTCTAAATTCGTTGAGGACAACGAAGCGCTCAAGTGTGGGGGAGTTTTAGTCTGGACTAGCCAGTCAGTGTTTGCATCGCCGTGTCTGCATATAGTTTGGTCGTATTGTGTCTATTTATGTGGCCCGTGTCGTTATATTGTGATAGTATGTCATATTGTGTTGTGTTAGTCGTGTATATACTTGTTTGAGTTTGTGTTTAAAATTGCACGTTTTCTTATTTGAGTCTACCAATCCTATCGACTGTTTTGGGTAGTTTCTTTCGTGTCGGCTTGCATGTAGTGTAGGAATTATATGAAAAAATCAAAAAAATTGAAAAATCCAAAAAAAATTAAAAAATAAAAGAGAAAATTTTGAGAAAAGGGCAATCAAAAGAGGCTAAAATTTGATAAATCGCGAGGTGTGAGGATTTTAGGCGTAGAGCATGATTTGCGACCGAGAGTGACGACATGAGTCCCCCCTAGTAGGTATAGAGAGACTTTCTTTACTGGAGTTCCTACCTATTTTTAACACTTACGTGATTTTCAAAAGTCAAAGTGTGTGTCTATTTTCTTACAAGAGCTGAGCTGGGTGTGAGCTAAACAAGCCGAACATCCATGTGTACGTCTTAGGTAGTCGCCAACCCGCCTCGTAGTGGCACACAAAACAGCTGTGCGAGGTCGTGTATTAGAGCACTCACTGCTTTTAGAACTCACCTTGTAGGACCATTAGACGCCCCAATTTGAGCCTTGAATTCTTGCTAGCCTTCGGACCTAGGGTGACGATTCTTGACCTTCATCACAAATTGATTAGAATCACCACTTTAGTGCGTCACGAGGGGGTTGTGTAGTTGAGGGGGTTCGATGAGGGAGTGATTATACAATTCGTTGAGTTCTACATCTCGCTTGCACTTCATTGATTATCTACGAGGGGATGCGAGGGTGAGTGAGTAGGCTTGCGCACTTCGGTGTGGCGGTGTTCCATGCCATTACATCATGGACACATTTGTGGAGAGCCGTGAGTGCATGAATCTAATACGCACGGAATTGGGTTGGGTGAACTTAATTGGTGGATCGTGCTAGGTACCGGTTTTGATTACTTTGGTGTAGAAGGATCGGTTGGATTAGGCACGAGATACATTCATCTTCGGGACTACTTGAGAGGGGATATGGTTACATTCGAGTGTGGGGTGGTCGACTTTTGACTCCGGACATTGCGAGTGATCTTGCGACGACTTCACTCCCACACATGTATTTCATTGATTTTGCGGCTTGGACTTGACATGGATTTTGATTAAGTTAGGAGGAGATGATATTTTTATGTGATATTCATTCATCGATTTACATGTTTCCTTCTCCTAGCATATTTGATTGTTATTTGAAGACCACTCGGATATTATTGTTGGATTGTGATGGTATGTTAGGAGAATTGTAAAAAAAACACAAAAAAAAACACAAAAGAAAAAAAAAAAAATGATGAGAGAAAAAGAAAAAGAAGAGATGAAATAAAGTGAGTCGGAATTGAAATGAAACGAGTGGTGGAGCTACTTTGACGACGATGGTTCACGTTTCGTGCACAAAAAACGACGATGGCCACGGAGATCACTAGTGTACCGGGGTTTGAGGGAATTGAGGGCCGGAGGTGGTGAGCTTCGGGTTTCGGTTTCTATCATTGTGGTGAGGGTGTGTGAGATGTGGGATTTGATGTGAGAATGTGACGCTTAGGACTTTATTTCGACGAGATTATCTATATGTCCCTAAGCCTCATCATGTGAAAACCGTTAGCGGATTAGGAGCTTGGACCTTGGATGTGGCTTTGCCTAGCGTAGTCTCTTATTTCGTGGCACTCGCGAAGAGGTAGCGTACTCTTGTACTTAGTAAAGTTAGGCTTTCTATACTAACTAGGGGAGAGTCTCGTTGTCGAATTTAGTTTCAACTCATGCTTTGTTCCTAGGATTCTCATCACTTCATGATAATCGATTTAAGCCAATGGAGATTGCCCGATCTCAACCAAAAAGATAAAAAGTGTGTTTTGTGTATATATGTGTTTGTGTAGGATCGAGTCGTAGTTTGCATTTGCATCATATTGTTGCATTGTTGAGTCTTGTGTCGTTATTGAGTCGGCTAGTTAGGATTTGTATGCAACGGTGTTTCTAGTAAGTATGCAATTCTCGACCCGTATCACTTGTGGGGTTGCGTTTCATTGGAGATATTTTGGATGGATTGTGGTCGGATTTTGATTGGATTGCTCGGGACGCGCAATAGGTGAGTGTGGGGTGTTTGATAACTCTCTTTTAGGAGATATTTTTATAATTCCATATTACTTGTAATAGGCTTATTCCACATGATTTATATTTTATATGTGCGTTAATATGTGGAATTGATGACTTACAAGCCTAAGAGTGAAAAGTTGCGTTTCTAGCTTATTTGTGCATGTTTTCTCTCATATTTGCTATGATAATTGCACGGGTTGTTTAGTGTTGTGTATCTCAGGTAAAAGAGGTGCATTGGAACTTACGAGATGCTTAGATATGCTTGGAATGGAACTAGATGAGGAGGAGAAAAGGAGACGCACAAACGAAGTAAAGTTGGAAAAGTCACACAGGACCAGCCTGCACTCTTTTCGATTCTCAGGAAAATTTACAAATAAATTTGGAGCAAGGCCTATGGCATTGGAAAGTAGACATCCGTAGATTTCCAACGATATATGGTAGGCCCGAAGACGAGTCTGTATGAAGGAGATACAGCCCGCGCAAGATCAGCAAATAATTTTGTCCGGAAATTACAAAGTGGAGGGGGCTGAAGTGCAATTTCGACCAAATAACATTAAAAATCGTGCCCAGCTAGTAAAATTACGGGAAAAGAAGACCTAGTAGCAGATTATTCACGTACGGGAGCCATTGGAGAGCACCTAGGAGCTTGGGGATTGCACGGATTCGCCAAAGCTTTGGCGATTTCATCTTTTGATTCTTCTCTTACCCTCTCTTATCATTCTATGGAGAATACTTGTGATTTTGGCATAACAGTGAGTAGCTAATTTCTTTGTTAGGCTCTATGGAGGGCCTTGGGTTATGACTTAGACTTACTTTCCGGTTTTTGTTGATTGATTCATGCGTTTGATCCAATTAATGTTTATTATTCTTCATCTTGTATTGTGAATCCGTAAGCTAAGGCTATTGACACGTGTTAGTGATGAATGGAATGACCATGTTAGATGAAGATGATGAAGTAGTTGAATTCATAGCTTAATGTTACAAACTAATTGATTAGAAATCATGATCTAGGTTTAATTCTTAGCAACAAGGGAGTCGCGAACCGGAGTTGTTAGTGAACTAGGTGGGTGCTCGACAGAGACTTAACCCGGTTACGAATAAGATCATGTTTTTATTCCCGAATCATTGAGACCGATAGGCGAGATGAATAGGAGTAGTCATGTGTGGGTAGATTCGGTTGAACTAGTTAGGTGAGTGAATCGGTGGACCGACAGGACCCGGTGAACGAAGTTGACTAGCCAGCTAGAACGTAACGGTAGATAGAGGTGGACCGACAGGACCCAAAGTAAACTGTTACGTAAAATTACATGAGATCGACAGAAGATTGTAAGTGCAGTTACCCGGCATAATCAGTTAGTGCGTAACGTGTTTCAATACAAATTCCGGAACTGTCTAAATACCCTAGGTGATTCATAGATCGCCTAGTTTTCTCCATACTTTGATTAAATTCTTTTAATTGAAAAATACATAAATATTGTCTCTACATTCATTTTATTCAGTCGCTTGTTTGTGGGTGACGAACATTCAAACTCAAACCACTTCTTACCGGTTACTTAGGTATCTTCTAATTGATTCTTAATTAGCTAGTAGTCGTCTATTTCCCTTGGGTTCGATACTCGGAGTCGTAAAATACTCCACTTTTACTACTTGACCGTGCACTTGCGTATACACGTAAGAAATCGTGTCAGTGTGGCATAGGGCCTAGCCGTAAACTTGCTCCGGTCATTGCATATCAGGCTCCTGGAGCACTTGGGAGGATTGGTTCTAAACCATCGAGCAGCTCTCCCACTAGAAAGTTCGTCCTCCGCACCTGGGACACACCATTTGTTGGGCCTAAAGGGAACAGGAGCATAGGAGGGTCATCGCTCAAAAACCCACATGGTCAGGAATGCGATGTTGACGTAGGTCAACACATCAAGACGACCGCGAGAGTCCTTGATCGCCACTACCAACTGGTCCAACCTGTGATATAAAGTGCCCAAGACCAGAGGCGCAAGTGCGACTCTCTGGCCGAGGGCCAACTTGATAGCAAGGGGAAGGACATGATAGAAAACACCATCATGAGGGTGACCATCGATCAGGTACCTTGACAGCCAGGCAAAGAGGAAGCCACACAAGGTTATGTGGTATCCTTTCCCATTTACATAATTTTTCGCATTTGGGTTCTTGTCCAGAAGTTTCTTGGTGATACTACTATTCGCATAGTCGCGAAAGAAGTATTGCACCCATTTGTCCCACGTGTTCTTCGCAGAAGTATCAACAAGCTGCCAGTCAGGAAGAACTTTCGCAGATGTCCAACGAGTGGAGATCTTCTTTACCTCGGACAAGCATTCCTCCATCTGCTTGTATAGAGCAAGTTCTGGATCAGTCCTCAAAGGGCTCAGAAGATCAACCTCACCAATGGGAGAAAGGTCATACAACATGTGTACATCCTCCAAAGTGGGAGCAGCCTCAAACACAACAAAGTGGAAAGTATGAGTCGAAGGTGAATAGCGAGAAAGAAGGTTTAGAAGCATGGACGGATCCAACTTCACGGCACCACCCTTCATAGCACGAACTGCGAAATAAATACCAGCATTGTTCAATGCGATGGCGTGGTGGGTCAATACATGGTCGATCCACTCATCCATAAAGTCCAATTTTTGGACAAACGCCTGGGTAGAAATTGCAGTATGAGGGAAAAACCCATTTTCAACTCCTAACCTAATCACATCCTTGGAGTCGATTAACTCTAGCATGGTTGCATTGACAGGCGGGGTCAATGTCCGCAATTCTCCGGAAGAAACAGGAGCCGGTAGATTCTTCACTTTAACCCTCGCATGATAGTAATATTTTCCACCCAAATAGGGGGCTTTTCGCCACAAGGTATGGGGAAGATCAGGTATTTCTTCAGCCTCTTTAATGGGTTTGGATCCTTTTGTCTTGGCCATTCCTGCAGAAGAGAAAGAAAAAGGGGGGAGAAATATACACACTTTCAGTTTGAATTTCAAGAAGCAATTATGTTTTGTCAAAGAAGATGAACAGTCCGGGGTCAATTCTGGGTTTAGAAGTTCAGAATTCGTCTACTGCTCAGAATTTCAGTAGTTCTACATTCAAAATCGTCATGATATGGTGATGGGATCAGTTCTGGGTTTAAGAAAAGAGCCTCTTTTGCCGTTCTCAATGAACGACATATCCCAAATAACTATGGGTTTACAGATCCAAGACAGTTCAAAGAATATTTGAGTACATTAAATGGAATTGAGCAAAGCCAACCTTGTTTTGGTAAAGCTTGTTTTGATGAAGCAAGTTGAAGAAGACGATTGACAAGGAAGAATTGATGATTGATCACTTGAATCTGTTCTTGAAGGCTTCCGCGTTTCATTCACTTTAGAGAGAGAAGTGATGCTTTGCAACAATGGAGAGCACAGAGTATTTATTCAAAACAATGAGGAGTCGCGTCCTTTCAGTAGTCGAATCGCAACCGTCACCGTCGAATCGCGCAATCACAGGGCAAGCTGACGTCACGCCTAAAACCATAAAAGAACAGGCGGCACGACTCTAGGGATTCTAGGTCATAATGGCACGCACGGGGGCTGATTTTGCGTGTATTTGAACTGGTGCGTGGCGGCGATGCGTACATCGGTTCCTGCGCATTGAAGCCTATCCAGCTATGTGTCTTCACGCGCAGAAAGGGGGCTTATGTAGATAGTGCTTTCTGGACAGGCAGATCTTAGCCACGTGGCGATCATCCAGCACACCTAGCAGTGCTCCACACACACTAGAACACCACCCGTGCTGATCCACGTGGGGTCTGCGAGACAGGGCCCTCGCATACCACCACACGGGACCTGTAGAGACTTAGTGGTTTGGAGGCTAGAGTAAGTCCTGTCGCGCGCGAGCGACAACCAAGCCCGCGCGCGACCTAAGTAACTGCTTTGAGAGATTTATGGCACGAGCTCCATAAACCCGGTCAACCTCATAACGGTTCCGGTATACGCGGACGAACGTGCCGTAACGGTCCCTATATACGGGGAAGAACGTGCCGTTGTGGTTAAGCTAATTAAGCCGCCATTAATGGGCGCATTAACCCACTACAACGATCACATTCTCTGTTATATATAGGATCGTTAACCCTTCCATAAAAGGGCGAATCACCTGAGATACGCGGAAGCTCTACCGAAATTATGTCTCTCTCTCTCTTTCTCATACAGTGCTATTGTCTTACTCTCTCCCTACACACAACCCAACTCTTCCTGTGTTCTTTCTATCCCCTACTCTTGGTGTATATTGAATTCTCTCTGCAGGATTCTCTCGTACACACACGCCATCGCACCGTTCAGCACACACCGCAGCAGAACGGTGTAGCCGAGTGAATGAATCAGACACTTTTAGCAAAAGCAAGGTGCATGCTTTCGAATGCAGGTCTTTCTAGAGGTTTCTGGGGAGAGGCATTTTCCATGGCATGCTATCTCGTAAATCGGAGCCCGCACACAGGTATAGGATGCAAGATTCCTATGGAAGTCTGGTCCGGTAATGCAGTGGATTACTCGGATTTGAGAGTTTTTGGTTGTGTTGCCTATTATCACGTTGATGATGGCAAACTAGAACCAAGAGCTAAGAAGGGAGTATTCATGGGTTTCGGAACAGGTGTGAAGGGATACAAGATATGGGCAGACAACAAGATTATACTTAGCAGAAGTGTAGTCTTTGATGAGACTCATATGTTGAAGAACTCCATGGAGTTGGAGCTTGGGGATGCAGATAAGAAGGTGGAGGGAGAGTCGGATCCTACTGATCCTAAGGATTCCGAAATCCCTACACCGCCGCCAGAAGCAGAAGAGGAAGAAGCAGAAGAGTCTTATAGTGAGGATGCGTCTACACCAGAGGAACCGGTTCATCAAAGTATTGCTGAAGGAAGACCAAGGAGAGTCATAAAGCCTCCGGCAAGATACATAGATGATGGTATGGTGGGATATGCATTACAGGTAGCGAAAGAGGTAGAGGACGAGCCATCCTCCTACAAGGCTGCTATATCTTGTTCTGAGTCAGCACAATGGATTGTCGCGATGGGAGAAGATATGGAGTCTCTTAGCAAGAACTCGGCTTGGGAGCTTGTTAAATTGACAGCGGGAAGGAAGATAGTCAGTTGCAAGTGGGTTTTCAGAAGAAAGGAAGGAACTGCATCTGGAGTGGGCATCAAGTATAAGGCAAGGCTAGTTGCAAGAGGGTTCAGTCAGAAAGAGGGAGTTGACTACAACGAGATCTTCTCACCGGTGGTCAAACATACTTCTATCCGGGTGCTACTAGCAATGGTGGCACACCACGACCTAGAACTTGAGAAATTGGATGTCAAGACAGCTTTCCTGCACAGAGAGTTGGAGGAGGAAATATACATGATCCAACCGGAGGGGTTCCAAGTTCCCGGAAGTGAGAACTACGTGTGCAAGCTGAAGAGATCTCTCTACGGACTTAAGCAGTCACCGAGGCAATGATACAAGAGGTTTGAAAACTTCATGTTGAAGATCGGTTACCACAAGTGCGAGTATGATTGCTGCGTGTACCACAAAGAGTTGCATGGTGGATCACGTATTTACCTATTTCAGTATGTGGATGATATTCTTATTGCAACTCGGGATATCAAGGACATCAGAGAACTGAAGAGGTCCCTTAGCGCGGAATTTGAGATGAAGGATCAAGGAGCTGCTCGGAAGATATTAGGAGTTGAGATCTATAGAGACAGGAAGAAGAAGAAGAAGCTTTTTCTGTCACAGCAGGGATACATCAAGAAGGTCTTGGCAAGATTCGGGATGTTATCAGCTAAAGCTATAGATACTCCTATGGCAACTAACAGCAAGCTAGGAATGTACACCATTCAGACTGAGGAGGAGATGAAGTACATGTCCAAGGTTCCATATGCTAGCGCAGTTGGAAGTCTCATGTATGATATGGTCTGTACCCGACCGGACATAGCATTCGCTTTTAGTTTGGTTAGTCGTTTTATGGCTCATCCGGGTAGGGACCATTGGCAGGCGGTGAAGCGCATATTCAGGTACTTTAAGGGTACGTCAGACATTGGCCTATGCTATGGGGCTAGTGAAGACATCTTGGTAGCTGGTTTCTCGGATGCGGACTATGCAGGGGATATTGACAGTAGAAGATCAATGACAGGCTATGTATTTGTTCTGGGAGCATCTGTTGTGAGTTGGAAGGCGACGCTACAACCGAAGGTGACTTTGTCCACCACGGAGGCGGAGTACATGGCTCTAACGGAAGCAGCAAACGAGGCAATTTGGCTTAAGGGAATGGTCAATGATCTAGGGGTACTTCAAGATCAGGCGATAGTCTACTGTGATAGCTTGAGTGCGATTTGCTTAACTAAGGACCAGATTCATCATGAAAGGACCAAGAATATCGACGTCACGTATCATTTTCTGAGAAAGGAGAGCAGGATCAAGGTGATGAAGGTGGGGACTGCTGACAACCCCGCGGATATGTTCACCAAGCCAGTTCCGGAGAGCAAGTTCCAGCATTGTCTGGAATTGCTCAACATCTTGAGCCAGTGAGGCACTTAGGGGCCATGTCGGACCCGGTGGGGGTCCAGTGAGTCTCTGTGACGAGAGACAATCGGGTGCGGAGAAGACGTAGCTTTATTTACAAGAAGAGGATCAACTGCTATTGACGATACAATTCAAGTCAAGGTGGAGATTTGTTGAGTTGGTGCCTTGAATTGGTCAAAGGCGGCCAAACACTTTGTTTCCAACTTTGATTAGGAAGGTATTAGAAGTCAAATGCGGTGAAGGATTAGTTAGGAAACAAGTTGTTTCCAAATCGGATTTGGAAACTTTAGGAATTTCCTAGCACTATATAAAGAACCTAGTAGTCACATTATTAGGTATGCAAAAACATTCTTGTAGTCTTGTTCCTCTTAAGTGAATAAAGGGTGCTTTTCCGCCGTGGAGGTAGTTAGCAAATATTTTGGTAGTGAACCACGTAAAATACTCGTATTCTTCTTTATTCGTTCTTCGTTCGTGAGGTGGTTTGTCATAACAATAAACAACATCATCACTGTCTTTGGGCTTTGCCCTACCAAAATCACTTATCTTTACCTTGTTACTTTTACCGTCGTCCGAGGGGAAGACGAGAATGTTTTTCGATTTAATATCGCAGTGCACGTAGTTACGCTCGTGAATGTAATCCAAGCCTCTCAAAATCATGTAGGTATACTTACTGACTTCATCCTCCGGCAATCTACCACCAGTTATGTCGATCAGATCCGCTAGGCTTCCTCCTGGCGCCAACTCCAAGAATGTAAATTGTAGGTCCTCTTCCCCTTCTCCACACTTATTTCTTTGCCGAAACCTGTCACGATTTCGGAACAATCCTGAAACTTAGAGAGGAATTCGGCTTCTAGTTCAAGTTCTTCGGAGTCCCATATCCCGGCTGATTTGACGGCTAGCGGTGCATAACCGTGACGGGTTGCTAGGAATACATCCCCTTGGCCGCCGTCACCAATGCGTTTGGTTTTAACCCATGCCATCTTCTGAGGAACTAGCAAAAGGATGTTCTAAAAATTTGCTGGGGAAAGAGAGATAAGATTGATGGTGAGTTGTGGGTGATTGGTTACCAAGTTTTGTGGTTTTGTTTTGTACGAAAAGGTTCTGCTTATATGTGTGTGTTTATATACTAGCTAGACTGCTAGACTATGGCGGCTTAATTTGTTTCCTAATGTGTATTTGATTAGGATTCGCTGACTGGTTCATGTTCCCTAATCTTTCTCTATCTCAAATTTTCTCAATGTGCATAAGCATTCAATGGTTTTTTTGTTTCCTAATCCGTTTTTTTTGTTGAAGTTTCGTTACTGTACATGGAAAAGGTAACCAAGTTATTCGTCTCCCCGAATCGCTCCACCCCAGACCCACACCAAATTGTCTCCTCGAACCGCTAAACATAAGTAGGGTTTGCCATGGGTGAGCAAAACCCCCCTCAAATTGTCTCCTCGAACCGCTCCACACCAAACAGTCTGAACTTAATATCAATCGATGCTACTTAATTTGCTAGGATATAATCGCCAACCTGAATCAAATCGTGGTTTGTCAGATGGATTTTTTTTTTTAAGAACGAACAAGTCAACGTATTATATGTAATACCTACATATTTTATCCATGTACGTGATTTCAACTTTTACATATCTATACGATGATTTTCTTCAAGTTATACATCTTTTATAGAAAATTATTTTCTGTTTTCAACTCCAAAATTTAAGTATATAACTTTTAAAAATGATACCACTCATTTAATCGGTCTTAATTAAACAGAGTCGATAAGTTATGATTTGTTTGGATTTAATTAATAATCGAGTAGGTATTGGTTGAACATTCTTCATCCGGAACTTATTGTGTCGGGCGAAATATTTTAACAAAACTAGCCTGAACCGATTCGCACTCATCTTGGTTTGCAGGGTATTATTGCTTGCTCCAAGAGCAAATATGACGTGGTGCTCTAATCAATACATCACAGGACACGTCAGGGACATGTAGGAATCCATTTTCTTTTGTCTGCCACTCATTCTCTTTCTTCCTGACGTGTCATAAATTGTATTGATTAGAGCACCACGTGTATTTGCTCTTAGAGCAAACAAAAATTTCTCCTATGCATGACGCACGTGTACGTTTGGGCTACTCTCTTTATTGGGTTGTATTTATGGAAACGAAATATGTCGGGCTATTATTATTGTGCTGGGCTTGTTCTCTCTATCTATGGGCCTTTTTCTTGCACCCATTGTTTGGTAATGTTCAAATGCCAATCGCACTGATCCATTACATATTTCAACTTTTCTTATTTATAGGTATATATAATACATTCATTGCCTTGTCATATTTTACAAGGGAATGGGCAGTGCTCTTTCGACAATGCACCATTTTTGAACAATTGTGCTTTCTAGAAGGTGTCACCTACCTTCGATTTTGAGGCCCATCGCCTCGCAGCGTTAGCCGGACATAACTAGGCTATACATAAATAAATAAAGGAGATAATAATAATAATAATAATAATAATAATAATAATAATAATAATAATAATAATAATAATAATAATAATAATAATAATAATAATGTTATGATATATGGGCTCATTTATTTGGTGAATATCTACCACATGTTATAAGCCCACTTGTACATTGATATTGGTCTGATAATCCACCATAATGCCTATATAAGGAGACTTAGGGTTGGAGAATAATACACATCACTACTACAATTCTCCCTACATACTTGTCTCTTTATTTTCTCGTCTCTCGTCTTCCCGATTCACAAATAATAATAATAATAATAATAATAATAATAATAATAATAATAATAATAATAATAATAATAATAAGGGAGATGATGTTTACACGAGGGGATTTGCTTCCCATACGATATTTCAACCATTTCCAATTCACCCTCAATTAAATGCTGAGTCAACGTTTCTTTCTCTTCTCCCTGCTCCTCTGTCTCTCTAGCTTCTTTGTGTGGCAGTTCTTCTCGGACTACAACAGCTAACAGTACTGTTAGGACATGTGACTTGAAATCAGTTTGGTATAACTTGCGGTCTGAGGTAAAACAAGTCAAAGGTTGGTTTGGGAAAGAGAGTTAAAGTCGGCCCACATTCCTACTTAACTGGGGCGGTGGGTTTGGCTCTTGGCAGTATATATAAAGCACTAGCATTTGGTTTTAAATAGTCAGGGAACACACAGTGGGTCGGATTTGATTTAGTAGTGCTCTAAGAGCTTTTATATTGTGTGTGTGCGTGGGAGTTTGGGTTGGTGGTCGCCGTGGCCGTTGCAGCCACATCGTGCATTGTAATCGGGTTCTCTTCTCACTAAAATTTCAGGTTTTGGTCGTGGAGGTAGCTAGAAGGTTCGTTGCGAATTCGTTAGTGAACCACGTTAAATATCCGTCTTGTTCTCGATTACGTTTCGGCATTCTTGCTCGAATTACCCCAGGTTCTAACAAGCTGGTATCAGATCCATGTTAAGAGGATCACCATTTTAACAAACTGGTACTAGAGCCGGGGTTCCAAAATCTAGGTGGAGCCAAGAGCTAAGGTTTCACGTTTTGGTGGCACTCAAAGCTAGGGTTTCGCCATTCATGTGGAGCAGGCTATCCGGAGTTGGGTTTCAAGATTCGCAAAGAACGATGTCTAGTTTGGCGATCAAGATCGATCTGTTCTTATGAGGGAAGCAGGTACATTCACCATCTGAAACCCCCTGGAGGGGGCTATCTGGGCTCCTATAGGGAGCAATCTGGCGCGCATCTGATTAGGCGTGCAAGGGATCTGGCAAATCCACCATACATTCAGTATTGGCGTGAATCTGGTGGTTCACGCGCATCTGGCGTTCTGGCGATTGACGTTTAGGCGCAATCCGGCTCCCGACGTGGAGCATCTGGCGTGTGAATTGAATTTGGTTATGGCTCATGCGTTGCGGGAACTCGTTGGAGTTGGAGCAACGACATGGAGCATCTGGCGCGTGAGATTTATGGCACGCGCATCTAATCCTGGTTCTGGCGCACATTATGCACGAGTTTGTTCTGGCGTGCATCTATTCTGGTTTTGGATCTTGTACCATGACACGCATTGAGTTCGCATCTGGCGCGCTCTGTTTCTGGCAAGCATCTGGCGCATCTGAGGCATACGGGGCGCATCAGGCATGACAATTTGTGGCACTCGTCATCGGTGCATCTGGTCTGGATGACATCCAAGAATTTTGCCATGGTGCATCTGTTTGGCGTAATTGGGTGCACCGAGAATACATTCGGTCCTGCTTTCTCACTGAATGTATTCGAGTCTGGTTCTGGGTGTAGCACTTGTTTCTATTTCAGGAAGTGCAACCACATCGGGCGCATTCATTGCAGAAACTCATGGTAGTTGGAGCAACGATTTAGCGATTTTGGTTTCGCATACAGATGTGAAAGATCTGTTTTGGGAGGCATGCTTGATCTGGTTCTGGGAGACGCATCCGATTCAGGTTTTAGGAGAGAAACATCATGTTCTGATTTCGGGTTGCTGAGATGATTTAAGTCAATGTGGAGATTTGTTAAAACATGTGACTTGAAATCAGTTTGGTATGACTTCCGATAAGAGGTAAAAATAAGTCAAGGAATGGTTTGGAAAAGAGAGTCAAAGTCGGCCCACATTCCTACTTAACTGGGGCGGTGGGTTTGGCTCTTGGCAGTATATATAAGGCACTAGCCTTTGGTTTGAAATAGTCAGGGAACACACAGTGGGTCGAATTTGAATTAGTAGTGCTCTAAGAGCTTTTATATTGTGTGTGTGCGTGGGTGTTTGGGTTGGTGACCGCCGGGGACGTTGCGGCCACGACGTACATTGTAATCGGGTTCTCTTCTCAATAAAATTCAGGTTCTGGCCGTGGAGGTAGCTAGCGGGTTCGTTACGAATTCGTTAGTGAACCACGTTAAATATCCGTCTCGTTCTTGATTACGTTTCATCGTTCTTTCTCGAATACCCCCAGGTTATAACAAGTACTACCGATCATCGCCGACAACTCATCTGATCATTGAATTCAGACTACGATTATCTTCTTCTCATTCTGTTTTGTGATGATATAAATTTGGTAGACTCTCCCGATCTGGGACTCGATCGATTGACCCTTGGCTGTTTGAGAACTTTCTCTCCATCAATCTCTCTCCCTCTCCTCTCCTCTCTTCTCTTATTCTCTCTGAATCTCTCCCTTTGTTAATCTCAAAAACTGGGGATCGATTTTATCTGTAGTGTGAGCTTTATATGATAAAAAAGAGAAATTATTTTCAGTGATATTTTTCTTCAGCCAATGATCTAATTCAAGAGCAAATTATTCATATTAGATCATTAACTGAAGAAAAATATAACTGAAAATAGTTTCCCACCTGATCATTGCCCTATTTATTTACTAATTTCATCTATCAATTAGGAATTTTTTTCTCAAAGAAATTAACTCGAAAATATGTTTTAAAATAACCAAAAAATTGGCTGATGGATAATTACCTGAATTGGATTTTTTGGACAATATCAAATTTACAACACAAAAATGGTATTTAGAGTAAAGAGAAAAAATTATTCAAACTATCACACATCTATGGTTGTTTTTTTATATTCAACGCAGACTGAGTTGTCATCGACAGAATAATTGGCGAAGGTCCATGACTCGGAGGTCTAGTCCATCTCTACTTGAATCAAATTGTGCCGCCCAATGAGTGGTCCTAGACCAGCTCTGTCGTCTTCTTGTAGTTTAGCAGTTTAAATTAGTTGATTCTGAGGACTGGAATGCGTTTCTTTGTGTTGTGCTCTGTTGCGCATGACTTTCGATCATGTGATTTGTGAGCTCTCCTGCTCTAGACGCTCGCTCTCTCTCTTGCAATTTATAGTGATAAAAAAAGATGATTGTGTAGGCAGAGACCACGAATTTAGGGTAATGTTAATAGACTCGTCACCAACTTTTTGGTAGCTAGTATGTGAAAAACTAGGGTATTGCCCGTGCCCGAGGGCACTACCCCGAATCTCAACATGTATTTTAAAAACTATCTTGTGCTTAAACAATAACAATTTCATTTCATTTGAGTCACAATGACATGCTCTACGGTAAGATACTTAACAAACTACATCAAAATTTTACAGTGATGCTACTAAGAAAGAGCACATCTCTGCTTAGCAAAGAAAGTCGGAGTTGCAAATGAAAGGTCTTGACTGTTGTTTCCCTACTGAAAGTTTCAGTCCCAAATGCTCGGTCTTGATTCAAATTTCCGTGCTGAAAGCTATATTTTCTTTGGTATTCATTCTTTTGCTAAACTTCTCGGTTCTCGCATGCTGCAAATTGACAACCCAACTACGTCAGTAACACAAAATCTATATTCGAAAGACTTGCAATGAAGCAAACTCTGTCCAAGATTTCAGCAACTTTGAGGAAAAAGCACTGGGACATAGTATCATAAGTTTAACGAAGTGAATTCAGCAACGTACCATAAGTTTAACTAAGTGCGTGTACCGAGATTAATGCACAACACGTGGACTATGTATAATGAGGCCTAGACATATGAGCTATGGTATGAAAATAGACATATCCGCAAAAGGAATATTTGAGAACCGCATTTCAAGTACTGAAAGCAGACAATGAGAAACCCTCTCAACTTTACATCAGCTGGCAGTCTTTTAAGCATCAATCAGAGTCACTGCAGCTAAAGATTAAAATTTCAATTACCTTTCAAACAGCTAACTCGGCAATAAGGTTTAAAAATAAAGTTCGATGGTTAAACCAACTGTTAATATTTGTGAGAAAAAACCATTATGTTGACATATTTTCAGCTCTCAAATGGAAGTTATGTAATGTATGTTTCTCACAGTCAAGTTAGAAACATGTAATTAGCCTATGGAAGTTATGTAATGTATGTTTCTCGAAGTATCTCTGAGTAGCCAATTCATGACTTGAAATTCTTGTAGGAAGTACTCAGCATGTAATACATATTTAACTCTAAATAGAAGATCACACACGGGAACATGTAAGTTATGTCCTGTATGTTCCAGTTGAAGTTCCATTTACCAAGTTAAGCCAAAGAAATATCTCTCATCAAATTAACAGTGATTCACCTACGTACCATAAGTTTAACTGAGTGAATTCTTAAAAGTTAACTTCCAGTCTTAATAGAAAAACAGTGAAAAGCACTGGGACATAGTATCAGCCAAGTTCATTAAAAAGTTTTAAACATATTTAACCCGATATAGACTACCTGAGAGCACTTACAACCAAGGTGTGTTAAAGACCTACAAAAAATCAGGTACATGCCAAGCATGCTTCATACCTGTCTGTTTTCAATTACTCCCAAGCCCAAATCACCATTTACTAAAGCTCAAAATTGTAAGAGCTCTTAGAACCCAAGTGGATTAATTATGTGGATAGGAGAAAACCATCAAAGCAATGACAGAGAGGAAAATTGAACATTGAGAAACATCAAGAACTTGATGGTGAGTAACTGTGAATGAAAATGCATACCTGGGTCACTATCCCAATCCACTGTTTCTCTCCTCTGACTTGAAGGCATTGCCTGGAAATTCGACAATAGGAAGCATTCAAACACAGGGCAAAAAACTAAATTATGTAAAAACAGAAATAGTCATAAGATTGAAAGCACAACTTCTATATGGGTTGACTTGGGAGATTGAAGCATAGGCATGGCATCAAGTCACTCGGTCGTTTTGATTGTGGTGATGTAGTTCAGAAATGAAATTAGTTTCCTATGAAAAATGTCTTTGGCAACTGGTGCAAAAGGCTGAATGAAACATGAATGCGGAAAAACTGAATACAGACAAAGATAAACCATAACGAAAAGGCAAAACCAAATCCAAATCGTGGATTTTGAGCAAGCATGTCAGTTAATGAAGGTTGTCATTTATTCGGATTGTAAACCATAATTGATGTCCTGAAGTCTGAACTGAACCAATAATCAAATCAAAAGCATGGCTTTTGAGATCAAACTAAAAAATTTGTTTGAGTCATAACAAAAAGGGGCAGCAACCTAGCTATTGCTTCGAACTAAAACCGCTAATCATAATAACTATGCCAAAAAGGGACACCTCTGTATTGACTATCTATAATCCGTCCAATTAAAAGATGAATATGAAACGGGTCGGGCAGATTGAACCCATATGTGTTTGAACTCGACCCGTTCAACCCGCCAATTTGACAGTTGTAGATTCAACCCTACAAACCCCGATCACACTTGTCCACGACTATTCTTTCTGGGTCTCTGTCGGATCCTTCTAATACAGTTTTGAATATTCTCCTCAAGAGTCAAGACCCATGAAATTGGGTTTATAGTACTACTATTTGACTAGAACCAGTCCATTTCTGGGGTGTGGTGAAAGAAGTGAACAGAATGAGGGCGGAGACAGTGACCCTGATACTGGTCAACCTTGCCGGGATCATGGAAAAAGCCGACGAGTCCCTCCTGCCGGGGGTCTACAAAGAGGTCGGTGCCGAGCTCCACACCGACCCCACCGGCCTGGGCTCCCTCACCCTCTTCCGGTCCATCGTGCAGTCGTCGTGCTACCCTCTGGCCGCCTACCTGGCCGTCCGCCACAACCGGGCCCACATCATTGCCTACGGCGCCTTCCTCTGGGCCGCCGCCACCTTCCTCGTCGCCTTCTCCTCTACCTTCTTCCAGGTGAGCCTTTCCCATTGATTGATCCTGTGTTGTCACATTTTCTTAATTTCGAATTGGGTCTGTGATAAGGTCATTATTAGGTCTAGTTTGGGAATTGCTCCATAGGGTGATAATAAGCGTAGGGGTTGCTGGATTTGTTCGGTTTACTAATGGGTTTTTTCATGAATTATTGATCTTGAGCTGACCTCAAACTGTGATGAATCTGGTGCCCTTTTGCGTATTCCTTCTCTATTTTTGCATCAAGATCCCGAATCGGAGTATTGGGAGTTATGAAATGGTTGGCATTAGCTGCTACTAGTAAATCTTATTCGGTATGTGTAGCTACAAGGTACTTCTGCTGCAAGCTGAACTCTATTAAATCTTCATAAGGTGTCCTAAAGTTGTTGAGAATTGTTAGTTGTCCCACATCGGGAATCTTTCTGCATAATGACATACTTGGGCTACTCTCCTCATTACCTATTGGTTTTGAGGTGGAATCCTAGAATCCGTAAAATGTGTCGGAGCCTGCTTCTGATCCCTCTGAATTTCATGATCTTGCTTATTTGTTTCGCACAATTGTTGCTTGATCCGCAACGGGATTCTGTCTATTTCGCGTATGCCTATGCCTAATAATAATAGAGCGAAAATTAACAATCACAAGACTCCTAAAGGCATAACCTTTCTGCTTTTTTATCAAGACAGCCTAAAGTCTTTCCGGGATTAAGCTTTTTGGCTTTCGTGACTCCTTAGATTCAGTAAAATTAGAGCCAACCTTGGATTTGTTGAAGAAGGTTCTGGCTCTCATGACTCATGAGATTTTGTATAATTAGAGCCAATCTTGAAGACCACAAGTTGTGTAAGCCTAATGCACACCAACCTGTGCAGTTGAAGAACTTAACTGTTCGCTCAATGTAACCTTATTCATCGACTGGTTGTTTAGTTTTATTACTTATAGACTGTAGTCTGCTCGTTGCTCAATTTTCAAAATTTTGACCCAAAAGCAAATTAACAATCACAAGACTCCTAAAGGCATAATCTTTCTGTTTTTTTGTCAAGACAGCCTAAAGTCTCTCTGTGATTAAGCTTTTTGGCTTGGTCGACTCCTTGGATTCAGTATAATTAGAACCAACCTTGGATTTTTTGAAGAAGCTTTTTGGCTCTCATGACTCATAAGATTCAGTATAATTAGAGCCAACCTTGGATTTGTTGAAGAACGCAAGTTATCTAAGCGTTATGTACACTAACCTCTGGCAGTTGAAGAACTTAACTGTTCCCTCAATGTACTATATGCATCAACTGGCAGTGTTAGTTTTACTACTATCTATGTGCTCGTTGCTCAAGTCCCCAAATTTTGACCCAAACTAAATGTGATTCTCCTCCAGCTTCTGTGAAGTTTAGGTTAGATCGTCAATCTCAGGTGCCCATCTGTGCTTCTAAAGTTTTCATATACTGAGACTGAACTCTTCGATACATATCTCACGATTTCTGTATCTTAGTACTACCCATGTGGTGCTTCCATGCGCTAGTTAGTCTTTGCATTGGATAAGCAAGGTTCATGGACTCGTAGTCCATGCATTGGAGACTATTACCTCTCAAAAGGTAAGAAAGCATCTAGTATGTTTAGAGGTTATTCCATTTATTTTGCTTTGATTACTTCATCTTTGATATTTCTTTATTTGGAATCGCTTATTGTTACTCTTGTTCAGGTAGCGGTATCAAGAGCCTTGAATGGGATTGGTCTGGCAATAGTTGGCCCTGCAATTCAATCCCTTGTCGCCGACTCAACAGACGACCATAACCGCGGTACAGCTTTTGGATGGCTACAGCTAACAAGCAACATTGGGTCTATCATCGGCGGGATGTTTGCTTTGCTAATAGCTCCAGTCACTGTTATGGGAATCGCTGGTTGGAGAATATCCTTCCATCTTGTGGGTATAATCAGTGTCATCGTGGGTATTCTTATTAGAATCTACGCCGTTGATCCACATTTCTCAGATGATGCGGAAGCCATCAGTCAAAGATCAAGTAAGTCGTTCTGGTCAGAAGTGAAAGGTCTGATCCTGGAAGCGAAAACTGTCATAAAGATCCCATCTTTCCAGATAATTGTGGCTCAGGGTGTCACCGGTTCGTTCCCTTGGTCGGCTCTGTCATTTTCTGCCATGTGGTTGGAACTCACTGGTTTTTCTCATGAGAAGACTGCTTTCCTCATAACCATGTTTGTGGTTGCTAGTTCGCTCGGTGGCTTGTTTGGAGGTATAATGGGAGATAAGTTATCCAAACGCCTTCCTAACGCTGGCCGGATTATACTATCTCAGATAAGCTCAGGCTCCGCCATTCCCTTAGCGGCAATACTACTCCTAGCTTTACCCAACAACTCATCGTTGGGGTCAATGGTCTTGCATGCTTTCTTCATGTTCGTTACAGGGTTCTTCATATCGTGGAATGCTCCAGCTACAAATAAGTAAGTTTCTAACCCGGGATGGGTTTGGTATACTTTTTTTCCAGCTTTTAATCCACTTAGGAGTTTTAGGGTGAGTTTGGTATGACTTATTTGTAACCTAAGCTGATTTATAAGTTTATGTCAAAAAAGTCTACGACAAAAAAGATGAAGAAAAAAAATGTGTTTGGTATAAAAGTTGTTACGTCCAAAAGTTCTAAAAAAGCTTCAGAACCCAACTTTTTCTTAAGCTCATTTTTACACTATGACTTATAAGTCCAAATCCAAAAGTCCAACTTATAAGTCGCATACCAGACACTACTTATAAGTTGTCTCAACTTGTACTCCATAATTGACATATAAGCAGCTTTTAAGTTATACCAAACTCCCCTTTAATCTGTTTCAAAATTTCCTAGAAGGGTTTGGTAAAGACTTTTTTGTGTTAGCTTTTGGATTTTGGATTTTTTGTGTAAAACTGGCTTTTGAAAAAAGTTGAGTTTCACAAGGTCTTTTTGGACCTTTTCTTCTTAACCAACAAAAAGACCAATCTACCCACACTGTTTTTTGTATTATATACTACAACAACCAATTTGACGTTTGTAGTTGTATTAGTAATATAAAGAGGGTAAACTGGTAATCTTCACTAACTCTTTGACAGTACTAACTTTTTCCACCTAACACATACTGGTGCATCTTTTTTCAGCAACTTTTTGTCACCGACATTTTCCAGAACAACTTAAAAGTCCAAAAAGTCGTACCAAACCGACCCCTTAATTTCTACGGTTACCAATCAGTTTCTCATCCAATATCAATTCGAATATCTGTAATGATCTGCCGTGGACAGTCCAATTTTTGCAGAGATTGTTCCAGAGAGGTCCCGTACAAGCATATACGCCTTGGACAGGTCTTTTGAGTCAGTACTATCGTCGTTTGCTCCTCCTGTGGTTGGGATACTTGCACAGCATGTCTACGGCTACAAACCAATTCCTCAAGGCGCTGAAACCATTGCAACGGACAGGGACAACGCAGCTTCACTAGCCAAGGCTCTCTACACAGCAATAGGAATCCCCATGGCCTTGTGTTGTCTCATCTATTCTTTTCTGTACTCAACCTACCCAAGGGACAGAGAACGTGCACGCATGGAAGCTTTAATAGAATCCGAAATGCTGATGATAGATTCAGAAGATTTGCCTGAAGGTGGAAAATTTTCTGTGACTAAGCTCTCGGACTCAAAAGAGCTCTTGATAGAGGAGCAACACGTTGTTGCAATGAGTTATGAAGCCAGAGAAAGTCTTGAATTTGATGAGAGTGATGAGAAAGTGCTACTTTATCGCCAGTTGACATTTTCCAACTTGGGTAGTAGTTGACATTCACCCATTTCAGGTGCAACGATGTGCTATATGTTTGGCAGAGATTGTCTCCTCCAGCTGCCCTATTCATCGATCGGTTTTGAAGCCCTAGGTTTATGTAAATTATGCAAGATAGTTACGTTGTGATATCGTTCTGATGCAAAAGGATGTGACAGCTTTCCTTCTATGTTTCTGTGCAGGGAGGTTACTTAAGTACTGGGTAGGAAATGCAACCTGCAATAACCATGGGAATGTCGCAGGGTTGTACATAGCTCTCTTTATAGTCACTATATACAAACTTCCCACTGTAAACTTTTGTCTAGTTTGAAATTGAAGTTCATATACATGTGAATGAAGCTATACAAATTCATCAAAAAAGAAGAATGAAGCTATACAGTTCGTAATTGCCCGGGACTGGACCAGCTGAGGGAGAACCGGTCCTGGACTGAGGTGGTGGGGCCAGAGATTAGCAATCCTTGGTCCGGCCTGGCCCACAGGACCAGACCACTATGGGTAGGACGGTCCAGGGTAAGACTGGCTAATTTATTAAAAGGTAAGCCAGTCCTGGTCCCATGCTCCTTTTCGATTCAGTCCTTTGATTCCCCATATTCAGGACCAGAACTGACCACTGTCGCTCTGGTCTTAGGCTGGTTCACGCTTCAAACGTGCAGGGTGGTTCAGTGATCCTTCGGCCCACTTGACAGCTCTAACGAATATGATCGATGTCCTAAACAACGAAATGATGATTGCTGTGCGAGGAAACCGAGTGGTAACAAAACAAATCAGGCCTCAAGCTTCAATTTTTGACTTCAAACATATGAAGTGATAACTATATTTTTGATTAAAGATATTTCCACATTTTCGAATCAAATCTTTCAACATAGTGGTTGATATGAACAAAGAAGATCCTATGCATCCGCTTCTCAACCACAGAAAAAATCAATTATGAAAAATCCTCGGTACCCAATTCTATAACAGAACAGCAACTGTATAACCGACTATACAATATGAATTTCTCACAAGTAAATGAAATGTGTGGTACAATTTCAGCATATTTACTCTAATCCAGTGTTAAATAGTTTGTCTGCATGTATATGTGTAGAATGAACAGCCAGTGATCTAACAAAGATTTGGAAATCTATGATCGTAAAAGGATTTTGCGTAGACGTGAAAAGGTACAACCCAAGGCCACAGCGTTAGTTCGGTTTTCTTGCAGAAAGCATGATGAATTGTCTATTTCTCGTGCAAGTGAAATTCACGAGCCCACAGGCAGAGCAAAGGTCCTCGAGCTCGCGTTCTGATAAGAAGATGTGACTTCCAGAGATTTGCCCAATATTCTGCAAAAGAACATCCTGGTTATTGTCAAAGGCTAAAAGAGACTGTCTTCCATGCCAAAACCATCAAACAATGTTTTCATACCAGAAAGGATAAAGGAAACAAAAGAATGTATTCTGGGTAGTTTGTCTTTTCTTTTTTTTTAGCCTTGCACATTCCTATTGACATCCAGAATGTGATGAAGATAGGTGCTGAGCATGAACATAAGCCGAAGTGCAGGGTTCAAACTGGGGCATCTAGCAGGTTATAAAGTGACATTATGTGCATTTTGCACCATAACAAAGTGAAAATTGCCCATCTGTTTTCAGGTCAAATTTCTCCATCCGCGCGTCAAAAGCCACAAACAGGGATGAGGATCAAAACAAATAAAAGGTTACCTGGCGGAAGGGCCTCAGAAAAGGGACTGCTCTTAAAGGACCATCAAGTATGTATGTTGTAGCAACAAAAACACCTCCAGGTCGTAAAACACGACTTATTTCAGCCACCTGCAAGTAAACCCATAAACAACAAATCAAAAGAAAGTACATCAGATGAAGGTCTTACCAAATTAGAACAAGACCCTATTTTAAATGTGTCTGCACTCTGCAGTAGTACAAAGCTCCATAACTTCTCAGTAGCAGAATCCTATGGTGAGTTTCCTCTGCATAAGCTAAATTGACCACTTTCATTTAAAGATTGTGCGCAAGGGGTAATTTCCGTGAAGCAGGTGTCAAAACATCAGGACAGCCTATGTCCGGACCTGTAGAACATTTTTTCTTTCTTTATTTTATTTTTTATTTTTTTTTATTTGAACCAGATTTTTTCCTTTTCGAGACAAGCATAATATTAATATTGCTTCACATTACTCAATGTGCCGACCTGCAGTATAAGCTTCTAGGATTAACCAATCTCCAACTATTGCTTCAAACAACTCCCGAGCAGTGGTTTTTGTCTTTTTGACCACCAACTACGGGAGCAATGGTGGGGGGGGGGGATGAATTTGACCAAAGGAGACATAACACCGCACTTAGGCGGAACATAAACACACTAAGGCAGAAGATAACTGCCCTGTGTGGGAGAAAACCGCACTTAGGCAGTATAAAACCAATGAGAATAAATATCAGAGCACTAAAATAAACAAAATTAAAACTAAAATCTCCAACCTTTCTCATCACTCGATAGAAGTTAAATATGGTAGCCGGACTTTCTCTGAAGTCAACGAAACCAATCACGGACATAATAACAGCTTTCTCTCCCATGTAGTCACTGTGTCCTCAATGAAATGTATTTTTAGCAAACCCATCAAGCTCCGAGATCCCAAGAGGAAAGCAGTAGAGAGGGACCGTGTTGGGAACTCACCAGCGCAAAGGATTGCGATATGGTCAAAGGTGTCTATGCCATTTTTTTTTTATTATGTCAGCTAGGCTGCATCCTTCCCTCTGATCCAACTTCGAGGACTTCAATTTACAATATGAAGCTCTTAAGCAGCTTGTTCGGTTATTTTATTCTAGTCTTAACTTGATAATGTAAAGCATCAAAGTATTCATATATGAAATATGGAAGCATGTCATATTGCACATGAGCACTAAAACACCAGGGCGGAATATAGAAATGAAGACTCCTTAAACAAGTAAAATATTATGCTTTAAACTGATGAGCACATACAGCTGATGAAGGGGAAGGCCAACAATGCAAAGCAGCACCAGCATGCACGGCGTCTATTGAACTTGAAGTAAATGGAAGTCTAGAGATGTCAGCTTGAACCAAGGTTAACTTCCTGAGAAGACGAACACGATGCATCAAAACTGGAACATACAATAGAAGTTCATGCACAGGACTTGGCAAACTGTAGTTATCACAATTGACTATACTTAAATTAAATATTTGTACTCACTCTTTGGGGAAGCCATTCTCCTGCTGAACAAAATCATAACACTGACGCAGCATGTTTTCAGAGAAGTCCAGAGCAATGACAAGGGAGAACAGCCCACTTTTGGCAAAGAGTCTGGAAAACAAACCACTGCCACAACTAGCATCAATGATATTGCCACCATAGACTGGCTTCAGGTATTGTTTCATCAACTCAAACTGCATCGATAGTATCGGTGGTGAGAAACTCAATCGTCACTATGTGACAGCAAGGTTAAAGGAATAAATCCTCTAAGTCTGCAAATATATGTCATTGGAACTCTTCGGCATTGGAGAAAGATCACGAATTTGGATATTCAAGGATGGAGCAGGTCAAAAAAATCAAATCCTACTAGTGATGTCCAGGAAGATCTTAAGATGAAGCAGCCACGCGTAGCGACTGCAAGTGTGACTGTTTGGCCAGATTAAGGATATAAAAGTGATCTAATTGGAAGTTGCACCGAGTAAGAAATCCAAATAAGTCAAAAGGGGCCCAAACCATTGACGAGCTTCTATGGATTAATTTAACTAGTGTGCCAAGACTTATCAGTTTGGTGACACTGCTCTTGGCAAGGGTAATCCATACGTTTTCAAATTCTAATGTCCAATAACCAAAAAGATCAGCATTATATTAACTGAAAAAAAAAAAGAATAGCCCATACCAGAAGGTACAATTAAGGAAATATGACTGACCCAAGGAGCTGTTACAACTTACAAGTGTCACAGCGGTAAGCCGGTGGTACTAGATATGTTGATATGCATCTTCCAGGAATCACCGTTGCCAAGAACACTGTTCATGAAATACGATAGTACATGTTTCTATCCTTAGAGGTTAATACGGTGGTTGTGTATCATAGACCAGCAGAGACAGTGCTATTTAAGGTCCAGGGTGGTTGAAGTTCTCAATTAATTTGCCACACAAATGTTCATACTGTTCCATGAACGCCCCTAAAATATTTAGAGGCTTTACAATAATTGCTTCAAAATTCAAATTGTGCTCCCCATAACTGCAACAACATCTCAAATTGTCCACAAAAAAGTATCATAAGAAACTGCTGTGCTGATCCTTTTTGCTTATTCACAATAGACGTAAATAATCCATGGGTTTCACCTCAAAACCAATTGGCAATGAGGGGATAGCCCAGGATACTTATTAATTATTATTCTTCTTCTTGCATATCCGATGTGGGACTTCTCAACACTAACCAAATAAATTTAGAGCCTTTTCAGTTGCTTTTTAGCTGACTCATTGTTCTCATCTTATTATTTCATTACATAAAATTTTGTTTCGTTAAGGCATTGCGCCCCCATCCTAGTGGATTTCTAGTTCCGCCACTGTAGACCAGTGACTGGAACCTTGCAACTGTGCAGAATTGCACCACGGTGGTACATCTCCAGTCTACAATTATGACTGATTGGGTACTTAAACTCTGTGCCAAAGCTTCATGATCTCACCAAAGAAAATTGAACTAAAAATCCGTAGGCTTTCATTAAAAATTAGTTATAAGATATGCTTTCAAGAAATATGGGTGCTGCAACATATATAAAAGAATTACTAACATAATTCAAATATCTCAATATTTGATAAGTCAAAGCACCAATATTTGTTGATATCTTTTAACAAAGCCATGGTAAAAACTCAATTGAATGAGTGAATCTAACAGCTTAAAATGTCAAGTAACGTCTATGACCCAAAGACTTGATATCTTCATTTCATATATATCACATATCATCCTAGATCCTATTCTTCTGGACTCACAGTGTTGATTGATCAATACTTGCAGTTTGGATTGGGTTCAGCTTTTTGTGCATACGAACTGTTGTCTAAACTGCAGGTGTGGATAGAGAGGAGGATCATTATTATTGGACTTTATGGGTTGAGCTGTTATGTAATACTGAACACCTTTACATGTTATATAGCAGGCTATCTAAGTTGATACTTATCAAAGGATTGAATACGCAAGATTTACAAGACTGCCATACTGTGAAGGATAAAGATTAAACCTCTTCACGGAATTCCTTATAGAAGTTACCTCTTTCTCTGGTCCTGGAAAACCACCCAACACAAAACCTTGTCGCCAGCCCCTCTCATAGAGGTACGATATCAGAGGAAGCCTGTTACATGATTTGAACTCTAGTCATTTCTGAATGGAAGCATTTGATTTAGAAGGAACAGTTAAATTTCTCTCTTTACGGTTAACGAGTACCACTAATAGCCATAAAAGAAATGACCAACCCAATTAAGATTGGAAACTAATACAATACATAGCCAGTGTTTAGACCCAAAGTTCCCGTATACAGAGAGTGCAGTACTAGCACCAATCAAAATTGTTAATCAACCTCCCATAAAACCATAGAACCAGTCCATCATAGTTGTAGCATTCTGATTATAGAAAGCTGCACAATCATAACCTAGACATGAGCCCTTTCACTGGATTCAACTTGAGCTAACCCTAGAAGTGTTAAGAATAACAACAGCGCCAAGTTTTCGCTGAAGTTTCCACTTACCTAGTGAGTTCAAGTGATGACTGAGGAAAGGAACAATACTGTATTCATCTCATTTTTTCTCATAAAGATGGGGGCATGCCTAATGGTTACAATTCTCCATGCAGAAGAAGTCACCGGTCATTATATGTCATGAAAGGATCATCTTATAACATCACATAAGACTCTTTTGAAAGCAAATTCAAGCAACACTGGAAGAGCAAAATAGATTTATACCCACAATAAACAGCCCATCCATACAGATTGAGGAATCCAAGAGATGCTAATTACCATAATTACCAATTGCATAATGTTAAGAATCGACGGGGTTCCCCACCTCAAAAACAATTGGCAATGAGGGGAGTATCTCAGGACTTTGTATATTGCCCATACAACTCGAACAATCAGAATGTAGGAGAAATCTCAACACATGAAACAAAACTGGACAAAGCAGGAGGTGAATCTTGATGACTTGTCCCTCAAATTAGAAAATACTTAGGTGAACTGAGAAGGCCATGAAAATGAAATCCATGAATCAAATCTTACTACAAATTGATCAGGACGCGATGTTTGGATGGCAGAAGTTGAAGAGAAATTTATGCAAGTACCTAAACAATTCCGTCGAAGCTGGCTTAGTTTCACCATAATCCTTAGCCCCACTAGATACTGTCAGATCTATGTGTGTTTCATTACCAGAATAAGTCTTCTTACAGGTACTGCATTGTGAAGTAGACCTAGGTGCGGCATCGCTGCAACAGATCATTAAAAGGAAATATTACAGGAAATAAACTGCAATATTACCACGAAAAGGACTAAAAGAATATAGAACAATTGCTAAGAGAGCACAAAAAAGACCATGTCACTGAAGGATGCAACAAGAGAGAGAGAGAGAGAGAGAGAGAGAGAGGCATGTATGTTTTCTGATAGAAATGACTGTGTGCTGCAATAGAAATAACTTACACAGATAGAACAGGATTACCATTCCAAATAAGTTGGTTGTAACAAATGGGACAAGCTAAAATGTTCTTTCTGCTGACTTCATCTGCATTTGATTCCTAAGGAGAAAGAAAATTAAACAAGGAAATAGGGAATGAAATTATTGAAACAAAATGTATGGACACGCTCACATAAATTACCTAATACAAAGAGAATGTAGTTGAAAGACAATAGTTAGTATTATCATTAAGAAAACAATTAAATCCAACTGCAACAAACAATTTTCTTTATAAACTTTTCTTTCTTTATATATGCGTGTATATACACACAGACACACACACACAGAAATTTGGATGAGAATTATGCGAATCTAAACCAAACACGTACTTCTGCGCACATGAACCATGTAGCTTATTTGGAATAAATCATAGGCCATCTAACCCTTTGTTTCCTTCAACGAAAATGAGAAGTCGTCCATGACATTTCACCAACTTCATCTCAGCATCAACCGGCTTTCTTCAAAAGTAAACTCAGCAAGGAAGGCCAAGATTAAGCAAGTGAGTCGAACATTAATGCTGACTTTCGGAACCACACATTTGGCCACAGCCCACAAGTCTAGGAGCCGTTTCTATATTTAAGTCATGAACTTGCATCTTCTTCCAACTAAGTTTCATCTGTTTCTATTATCCAGTTTGAAGTTTAATGGAATGTCTTGACAAAACAAATGGAGAGGCCTTTACAGGTTTTTTTTTACAATAACTTTGACAGAGCACACTAGGTGAGATTCAGAGATGACAATTAGTGGACCTTAAGGAGGTCCATGAATGACGTGTCACTTATAATCTATTATATATACAGCGGATCTGGATCAATAGCACCATGTGTTACCAAAGAACCATCTCCCTCATGTTCCATTTCTCTCGAAACTGGCACTCATGCTCACCTGATCAGGAATAAGCTCAAAGAGGTGTTCTGTTTCTCACTTACATATGTCCTCACCTCCTTTAACTACACAGACTGGACCCCAGTTTAACATTCCTTTACTACCATTCACTTACTTCTTCCTCCAACTACATTGAAATTGAAGTAAGTTTCCTAAATACAACGCTGGAGTTCGTAGAACAGCAAAGAGTATGGCAGATCACCACCCATTGCAGTAGTTGGTATGACGTATAGGCTTCTAGAGATATCTTGGTAGGAACATATACTTTTCAGATTAGCAGGATCGCTTCAGATCGCCAAAGACGTAGTTTCCAAATGGAATTGTGCCACATCTGGGGATGCACGGATGGAGTATGAATTTACAGTTCCCTCAGGGACCAGGGAAAAGTGGTTTCATTGTTGAACATCTACTGCACGTTCCTGTCACCTAAGCTTCATACTTCCTAGTCTTCAATTTAACTAGAACATTATTAAAGGGGGTGTATTTGGGAGAACCACCCAGATCATATTTTGTACTTGGGGGTACATAGGGTCCCATGGTATTATAGGGTGTAAAGGATTAAAGATATGATGTCCATGATGAAGAGAAATTTTAAACGGCTCTGAGAGTTGAGCATGGAGTTTTAGTGATGTTCTTCAACCAGAAATTAATGCCCATGATCATCACAACTAAATCCTTCCCAAACTGAAACCAATTTCTACATCCGTTTCACTCTACCAAACCTAGCCTAAGAGTTTGACTTCTAAACTAGTTTATGAAGGGCCAGCTTGAGGATGCTTCTGCCTCCAGCAATAATGCTTTCCAACATCACAAGGAGTTTTTAGTGTGTTTGGTCAAAGTAAAATTACATATCTTTTCACTTTTCGGACAGTTTCTGCTGTCTCGGGCAACTTTCAGGAAGCAAGGGGGGATGCTTTTCCGAAACTAGCTTTTGATTAATTCTTTTAAAACCTGTTTTAACCTTGCATTTTTTAAATCAATATTTATCTATACGGAATTGATACGTGGCATATATCTTTATCATTTGCCTCTCTCGCAACAGGTTCACATTTGATTTTACCGAAAATAAAATCACTATATCAATAATTCACTACAGCTTTTACACAATATTTACCAAACAACATTTTATCTAAAATTCACATCAAACAGTGATTCTATTCTCACACAGCAGCTTCCTGCACCAACACAGCATTCCCAAACTGACCCGAAATCCAGCTTCACGATAGAAAGTACAGTCGTGAATGAGGCGGATAGAAACCAATTTGGGTGACATTAATAGTGAAAGTTTAGAAATTAGGGGCTTAGGGCTTCTCTTGGTTTGGCGCTCTGAATGATATGGGAATTCTAAACGGTGATTAAAAACAAATCAAATTCAGCTATATCCAGTTACTCACTCACTGCATCTAATTACAAAGCAAATTAGGCTAGCCATACATACATGATATGGGTATCGACAGAGAAAGGAGAGGGCATTTGGTTACCGGCTTGGTTTCGACGACTACTGTGGAAGAGGCGTGCACTCTTGCGGAGAAATTGTGCTTGGAGACGGAGATCGATGAACTCAACGAGGGTTTCAAGAAAAATCTGGGCTGCTTCTGGGGGAGGAGCCGATTCCGGCCATGTTTGGCCAACGATGGCGGTGAGACGACGGTGAAAGCTACGGTTGACATAACCCCTCGCCAAACCCACTGCGTTTCTCTGTCCCTGGACGAAGAATCGGGTTTATAAGCTGTTTTTTGCGTGTGAATTTGAAACGAATTGGTTACAGGATGCGCACGAAATGGATACTGTCACGTCCCTAAATTTGCTGCCTGGATTATGTTCGCTAGACGTGCACGTTGGCCTAACAAATCGAACCAAAGACAAGACGGAAAGATAACGAGGTTGTCTAGTTTTGGCTATGTGCTTTTAACTTGCCTTGGCTTGGTGCGTTGGCTAAAAATCTGGTGGCTTCATCGATGGTTTTGGTTGATGGCTTGGTGCAAGTTTAATAGTGCAGTAATTTAACGGTGGTCGTGCATTGTAGTGGGTTGGTTTGACACCAAGTAGAACGATGGATCGTGCACGGGAGGAGACTTGGTGCAGCGGCAGCGGTGCAATACATCAGCATAACTGAGTGAGCTCTTGCACTGGACAGTGCGACGGTTACTAGCAGTTATGTCAGCAGGGTAGTTGGACGAAATTTGGTAAAGTTGTACTCCTTTAAATCACATTAAAATGAGTACATGCTAGTCCACAATTCGTCGTTGCCTTCGCTCCTAAATTCTCCACTACTAACGATCCTAACAAACGAGTAACGACCAAACCAAGTTAGAATCTGAAATTACTAACCTTTGGTGCCAATCCCTGTAGATTTTCGAACCGAGAAATCTGACCGGTTACAATTGGTACCAAAGTAAAAGTAGCGAAAAAATGGCTAGCAAAACTGCAGAAATGATGGAAATGATTTTCTCATGTTGAGGCGTTGTTCGGTGGTCCCATGGAGAGGAGAAATTATATCTCTTCTTGTCAACTAAGTGGGCAATATGTAACCCTTGTCAAAGAAGGGGAAGATATATAATGAGTTAGATTATAGGGAAAGACTAAAATGCCCTCCAAACTTAAAAAAATTACAGCCCCACAACTCGGATACGTGTTTATGGACACAGCTCTGTTTATGGGCTTTACTGGTCGACCAAAATGGTCGACATGTAAACAAAAAAGGTCGACAGCTAAAATGGTCGACATGTTGATTCAAAATCAACATGTCGACCATTTTGGTCAACATGTTGACCATTTTGGTCGACAACTGTGAACACGTTGTTGTTTAGGTTTTAGGGTTTAGGATTTACAGTTAGGGTTTAGGTTTTAGGGTTTAGAATATAGGTTATACTTTCTCAACTTTAAGCAAAAGTTTGCTTGTATATTAATCAAATTGAAATGTCAATTGTAACTCACCACTAAAATGGAATATCGACTGTCACAAATGAACTCAATCAAACTACTATTGACTACGTTAGGGTTTAGGGTTTGCTGTTGAGGATTATTTTCAATTATGACCAAATTGAATCATCGATCTTCACTAGTGAACTCAATTATACTAATAGTTAATCAAATTAAAAGGTCGAACTCAATAGAACTACTAGTTTACCAAGTAAGGTTTATGTTTCTTTGCATCTGTGACCAAATTAGATCATTGATATTCGCTAATAAACTCAATCATACTAATTATTGATCAAATTGGAATGTCATTTGTGACTCACCACTAAATTGGATCATCGACAATCACTAATTAACTCAATGAAACAACTAGTTGGCTAAGTTAGGGTTTAGGGTTTGCTGCTTAGGATTATTTTCAATTGTGACGAAATTGAATCATCGATCTTCACTAATGAACTCAATTACACTCATAGTTAATCAAATTAAAATGTATGTTATGACTCGCCATCAAATTGAATCATCAATAGTCACTAATGAACTCAATAGAACTACTAGTTAACCAAGTTAGGGTTTATGATTCTTTTCATTTGTGACCAAATTGTATTATCGGTCTTCACTACTGAACTCAATCACGCTAATAGCTAATCAAATTGAAATGTCAATTATGACTCACCATCAAATTAGATCATCGATCATCACTAATGAATTTAATAGAACTACTAGTTGAGTAGTAGTTAAGTAAGTTTATTAATGAAGATCAATGAGCCAATTGGTTGGTAACTCCCAACTGATTTTCAATTTAATTAACTATTATTATGCTTAATTTCATTAGTAAAGATCGATGATAACATTTTGTCACAATTTAAAATAACGTAAACCGCAAATCCTAAACCCTAAATTAGTTAACTAGTATTTTGATTAAGTTCATTGGTGACTATCGATGATCGAATTTAACGGTGAGTCACAATTGACATTTCAATTGATTAATAAATAGTACGATTGAGTTTATTAGTGAAGATCAAAGATCCAATTCATCAATCTTCCCTAATAAACTCAATAATTTCAAATGTCGTAGAAGCATGCGACGATGATAATGAAGATTGGAACTTCAATGGGGCAGAAGATGACGAATTGCGTAGTAGTGTTGTAATCGAATCGCAGAACACTTAATAACATTACAACCAAAACACATACTAATATTACAACAAAAACACATAGTGGGACTACAACCAAAACACAGAATAATATTACAACAAAAACAAATCATTCATTCCTCCATATCTAGTCCGTCAACACCACACCTTGACGACGTAATTCCTCCTTATCTGATTGAGTTTGGAACAACTGTTTTCCTTGATGTCGGTTGGGTTCGGGCAACAAATCATTCATTCCTCAATATCTAGTCCGTCGCCCAACTCTTTATATTTTCGCTTATTACTTATCCTCAAATCTAGAAAATCTCTTACGTATGCACGCTCAGGCAACAAATTCGCTAAATTGATAATTTCATGATGCTACAAAAATAATCACAGAACAGCCGGGATAAATACCCACAGATGATCAAAACAGATGAAAAGTATTGTTTGGTAGTCGACCAATGGTCGACTGGACAGATTATTCAGATAAGGCATCGACCAAATTGTCCAGTAGTCGACAAAAATGGTAGACAACTGTATTTTGAGAGTCATGCATCGACCAAAATGGTCGACTAGTTAACCATTTTGGTCGATGTCTGACTCTCAGAACACGGTTGTCTACCATTTTGGTTGATAACTGGGCTCAACCAAAACCCCATTTTTTTTCATTCACAACTCACATCATTCACAGGTCACAGATTTTTTGTTCAATATAGAATTCATCAATTAAATTGCCACTTCAATTTCAAATCAATTCAAAAAACTCCAAAATAAATTGAAGTACATGTGTTTCTTCTTCTTCTTCTTCTTCTTCTTCTTCTTCTTCTTCAAGAGTTGGGTTTGGGAGAGGAGGAAGAGGGTTTGATGTCTCACCCCGCTCTTCTCCTCCTATTCCATCAAACAAGTTGTTTTCTTCCAATTGATAGTCATGAATGACCCGTCGAGGGAGCTTGAGTCTCGGCATTTTGGGAGGTGAGAAACAGAGAGGATTGTGGTGTTCGCCGGAAAAGGCTTGCCGCCTTCGTTAGCGCCGTCGTCTTCTTTTCCCGTCGATCAGAGCCGCCTCTGGGAGGCGTTGGGGGTTTCTGGAGGGTGGGTGGGGTGGGGTCAAACAGGTAGTCCGTCAACCAACGGGGACAATCGTCGATGAAAGAGGGGTAAGAGTTGCCTTTGATTTGGTATTAGTTTTAGGTTATAATTTAGGTTATTGTTTGATTTGTTATTAAGTTATAATTTTTTCACTTCAAATTTAAGCAAACCATTTTTTATATTATGTTTTAATATTCCCCACTTCTTTGACAACTTTTTTTAAAATGCCCCCTTTTTGACAATTCTTTTGTTGGACAGTGCGACGGTTACTATCAGTTATGTCAGCTGGGTAGTTAAGCAGTAGATTATATATGTTTCGTTTGAATTCTGTTATATAACCACCTTAGTAACTTGTAGACACCGCCATCTTCTTACTTTATTTCAGGGTTGTTATAATGGCTTTTTACAACTAGAATGTCGTACAAAATTTGGTAAAGTTGTACTCCTTTAAATCACATTAAAATGAGTACATGCCAGTCCACAATTCGTCGTTGTCTTCGCTCCTAAATTCTTCGCTACTAACGATCCTAACGAACGAGTAACGGCCAAACCGAGTTAGAATCTGAAAGTACTAACCTTTGGTGCCAATCCTTGTAGATTTTCGAACCGAGAAATCTGACCTGTTACAATTGGTACCAAAGTAAAAGTAGCGAAACAATGGCTAGCAAAACTGCAGAAATGATGGAATGATTTTCTCATGTTGAGGCGTTGTTCCGTGGTCCCATGGAAAACGGCCTAGACATAAATCTGTTCACGCAGATGGCGGAAATGCTGTCGGAGATTCAAACTCTCCAAGGCAAAGTGGAAGTGCAGGAAGCCAGCCACAAACGAAGAACTTTGTGCTTCGCGGGCTACGGTGGAAGCATACGTAGTTTCGGAGCGTGCAGAAGTTGGAAGTGACGTGCAACTTGTCGCGAGGACGTGCAATTTCTTCATGACGAGCACAAGGTGGTGGCTGCGGACGTTGGCTTGCTTTGAAAAATTGTGTGAACGCATGATAGTGCATAACGAGGTAGGAACAAACACAAAGTTCATGAACCGAAACCGTTCGACGGTGCACGAAGCGCGAAGGAATTAGAAAACTTTATGTGGGACTTGGAAGAGTATTTTTTGGTAGCAAAGGTCGCGTACGATGAGAAGGTCTCAATTCAAGTGCGGTACTTGGCAAGTGATGCCAACTTTGGCGGCGCACGCGGGTTTCTGAGGATGCGGTCGCGGGACGGTCCAGAATTGAAACGTGGAAAAGTTTCAAGGAGGAATCGAAGTCTATCCGGAAACGCGTCGCAGCAAGCACGGGAGGTGATGAAAAACGTCGAGCAGAGGGTTCAGTGAAGGAATACGTCAAAGAATTCTGCAACGTTTGCTAAATGTACAGAACGTGTCGGAAGATGACAAGTTGTTTAACTTTGAATCTGGACTGCAGTCTTGGGCGCAACAAGAATTGCAGCGACAGAACGTGGTAGATTTGAAGAATGCAATCAAGGAACTTGATTGAATTATCGTGTCGACAAGGCGGTGTCCGATCCAGTCTCATCCAAGGTAAATAAAGGGAGGGAGGACGAGCAACCACATGAAAGGAAGACCGATAAGAAGCTGGAAGGCTCTTCCAAACCTGGTGGTTTTGGCCCATTGAATTGCTTCTTTGCAATGGTCCACACTTGGCTCAGGAGTGTCCAAACTGGGAACGGTTCAATGCTCTCTTGATGGACGATGGAGAAACGGGAAATGGGCAGAAAGAAGGATATTTTCATACTTGATCTTTCTTAACACGCTTGTAAGTTTGAATATGGTTGAACTTTTGCCTACTCTAACCGAGGGTGTGGATAGCGTGTGACAGAAATCGATGCAGGTTGCCATAATAGTGAATGGGAAGGAGGTTGCAACAACCCCCTTATCCAGCTCGGGACAAGACCGGGAGGGCGATGCTTTATAGAAGCGGCGGAACTCCAAAGTAAATCAAACCACAACACTTAGTTAAAATATTAAGAAACTACATTAAACTTTCATTCTTACACAATAGCTGATTATACTATTACACGTTAGCATTACTAGCATTACTACATACTATGTGAGATAAACCGTCTAGGTAGTCTCGGGCCCATCTATTCCTCAATTCTAGCTCCTAGACCTGCGGTGGGAAGGAAAAGAAGAACAGCAGTTTCGAAAGTCAGCAATAAATACTGAGTGAGATACACCTTAGCATGTAAAACAGGAAATACTGAGAACGGCTACTGGGTTGCGAGTTAAGTAAAAAAATAGTAACATAGTATAAGTAAAAAAAAAATAGAGTTTGCAGCTGTGATAACCAATTATGAATGTCGCAAGAATAAATCCACTTATTAAAATTTCAAACCGTCGTACGTTTCGAACATTAGAGCTAAAAAATTCAATACATATCGCGCTGTAACCGGGTAGACTAGAACAAAGTAAAAGATGGTACTGGTGTATAGGGGGTTCAGGAACCCAAACCTCTCTACCAAGCGTTGTGGATCGCATCCCACGTCCCGCTAGCCATCATGACCACATCAGACATTCAAGACCTTAAGTGTTGCAACACCCTCCTAAAAGCGTCAATCAAATGAGTGGTATCTAGATGCAGTACTCCAGCCTACGGCGAAAGGAGTCAGGGCACATAGAGTCCCGCATTTTAGGGGCTAAACCCCAAGGGATCGAAAACCGTGATAAACATAACGGGTTCCCGTACATGTGAATTCTCCCAGTTTACGTTACTAAAGATTTATTATTTATCGCGTGACAGTTTTAAAGCAATCATTTCAAAATATTACAACGACAAGTAAAACAAGTATATCACAAAACATTTTGAGTCATATTATAAAATCATGTTGTGACACGAAGAAAGCTAGGCACACAAGACTAAGCATGTAACTCACCTTACGCCGAGATAGCGATTCGCAATCTTCACGGGTAGTTTACGTAGCCTATGTCCGAATCCGTCGCCTACAATTTACACGTCTCTAGTCACAATGATGCTACTTCCGAGTAAACGAATGCATTGATGTTTGTCTAGGTAGGGTACTAAATCCATCGCCATATTCCCAATTAACTCGCTTTCAATTGGTATACTCATGTGTCGAATACATGTTCTACATGCATTTGATTCTCAATGTCACTAATGAACATATATTAATGTTCAATGTCACAAATAAGTCACACATAATCCATGGAGAGGCATGAACTCATGTTTTCTAAAAAACAAGAGAGTTCAATTCTGGACAGGTTTTTAACTCTGATTTAGAGCCCCTAAAGTCATAAAATAATTTTAGGATGAAGCTACATGTGTCTACTTTCTGAAACATCAAGAAACTCATGCATAGCTGTTATACCTCTCACGATCACTCATGCCTCACGAACGATAAAGAAATATGCAATCACACAAGATTTACGTGGTTCGCTAGCACAAAGTATGCTAACTACGTCCACGGGGAAGAAATACCTTTATTCAATGAGTAGGAAATTCTCTAGATGTTTACATATGCTCATAGGAACCCAAAGGATCCTTTTGTATCCCCTAAAATCGCCCCGGTACAATTAGGAAACATTACCATCCTTATTACCCTCATCCCGGACTGTTTCGTGCGAAGACCCGATGTGTTTGTACGAAGACCCTTCGTGCAAAGATAATATGTCTTCGTACGAAGGCCTTACTACTTTGAGACAGAGGCCTATTCTAGGAAGACAATCTGATTTTCCTAAGTCTGGGATGTCTTCGTGCGAAGACACTTTGTCTTCGTATGAAGACCCCCATGGGCTTCATTTCTTCGCGCTCCGTTGAGTATCTTCTACTTCAAGGCATCATTCCAACAAATCTCCACCTTGACTTGAAGTCTCTAGTCTGCAACGAAGCTTCCTCATCCTTCTGAATAAAGCTTGTCTTCTCCCCTCCCGATGTCTCCCGTCGAGGAGACTTACTGGACCTCACCGGGTCCGACATGCCCCTAAGGGCTCACTGACTCAGAATGTTAAGCATTTCCAGACAATGCTGGAACTTGCTCCTTGGAACCGGCTTGGTGAACAGGGTTGTCATCTTTCCCCATCTTCTTCACCTTGATCCTTCTCTTTTTTCTCAGAAAGTGATACCTGACGTCGATATGCTTAGTCCTTTCATGATGAACTGGTCCTTAGTCAAGCAAATTGCACTCAACTTGTCACAGACTATTATTGTCTGATCTTGATGAAGGACTAGATCATTGACCATACCTTTAAGCCACACTGCCTCCTTTGCTACTTTCGTTAGAGCCATGTACTCCGCCTCCGTGGTTGACAAAGTCACCGTCGGTTGTAACGTAGCCTTCCAACTCACAACAGAACCTCCCAGAGTAAACACATAGCGAGTCATAGATCTCTCACTATCAATATCCCCTGCATAGTCAGACTCCGAGAAACCAGCTACCAGTATGTCTTCATTAGCCCCATAACATAGACCAATGTCTGATGTACCCTTGAGGTACCTGAATATGCGTTTCACCGCCTGCCAATGGTCCTTCCCCGGTTGATCCATAACATGACTAACCACACTAACATTGAATGCTATGTCCGGTCGAGTACAGTCCATAGCATACATAAGGCTTCCAACTTCTCTAGCATATGGAACATTGGACATGTACTCCTTTCCCTCCTCAGTCTGAATGGTGCACATTCCTAGCTTGTTGTTAGTTGCCATAGGAGTATCTATAGCTTTAGCTGATAACATCCAGAATCTTGCCATGATCTTCTTGATGTATCCTTGTTGTGATAATAAAAGCCTCGTCTTCTTCCTATCTCCATCGATTTCAACTCCCAATATCTCCCGAGCAGCCCCCAGATCCTTCATCTCAAATTCCGCGCTAAGGGACCTCTTCCGTTCTCTAATGTATTTTATATTCTGAGTTGTGATCAAAATATCATCCACATATAGAACTAGGTAGATACGTGATCCACTTCGCAACTCTTTGTGATACACGCGGCAATCATACTAGCACTTGTGGTAACCAATCTTCGAGATAAAGCTGTCAAACATATTATATGATTTCTTTGGTGACTGCTTAAGTCTATAGAGAGATCTCTTCAGCTTGCACATGTGATTATCTCTTCCAGGAACTTGGAATCCTTTCGGTTGGCTCATGTATATCTCTTCTTCCAACTCTCCATGTAGAAAAGTTGTCTTGACATCCAATTTCTCAAGCTCTAAGTCATGGTGTGCCACTAAAGCTAGTAACACCTTGATAGAAGTATGTCTGAATACCGGTGAGAAGATATCCTTGTAGTCAACTCCCTCTTTCTGACTCAACCCACTTGAAACTAGCCTCGCCTTATACTTGACGCCCTCTCCAGATGCAGTTCCTTCCGTTCTTATGAAAACCCACTTGCAACTGACTATCTTCCTTCCCGCGGGCAATTTAACAAGCTCCCAATTTGAGTTCTTGCTAAGAGACTCCATCTCCTCTCCCATCGCAGCAATCCAATGTGCTGACTCAAAACTAGGTATATCGGATTTGTAGGAGGATGGCTCATCCTCTACCTCTTCCGCTACTTGCAATGCATATCCCACCATACCGTCATCCATGTACCTTGTCGGAGGCTTTATGACTCTCATTGGTCTTCCTTCAGCAATACTTTGTTGAACTGGTTCCTCTAGTGTAGACGCATCCTCACTATCAGACTCTTCTTCTTCTTCATCTTCGTCTTCCGGCGGCGGTGTAGAGATTTCGACATCCTTAGGATCAATATGATCTGACTCTCCCTCCACTTTCTTCTCTGCATCTCCAAGCTCCACCTCCACGGAGTTCTTTAGCATATGAGTCTCATCAAAGACTACACTTCTTCTAAGTAATCTTGTTATCTGCCCTTATATTGTCTCCACACATGTTCCTATCAACATGATAATAGGCAATACAACCAAAGACTCTCAAATTTGAGTACTCCACTGCTCTACCGGACCAGACTTCCATAGGAATCTTGCATACTGTACTTGTGTGCGGGCTCCGATATATGAGATGGCATGCCATGGAAACTGCTTTTCCCCAAAAGCCTCTTGAAAGACCTGCCTTCGAAAGCATGCACCTTGATTTTGCTAAAAGTGTCTGATTCATTCTCTCGGCTACACCATTCTGCTGCGGTGTGTGCCGAACGGTGCGATGGTGTGCTATTCCCTAATCCTTGCAGAATCCATCAAACTCTGATGAACATAAATCTAAGCCGTTGTCCGTGCGCAGCCTCTTCACCTTCTTTCCCACCTGATTCTCTACTAGGACCTCCCACTCCTTGAATCTTGTGAATGCTTCACTCTTGTGCTTCATTACGAATATTCAAGTCATCCTTGAGTAGTTTTCTATGATGTTGAGTAAGTACTTATACCCGCCAATCGCCTCTTCTCGAGATGGACCCCAGCAATCCGAATCGATATAATCAAGAGTACCTTTTGTTCTATGAACCGCCTTAGGGAAATTGCTACTCTGCAGCTTCCCATACACACAATGTTCACAAAACCCTAGGCTCTTGGGCGCATGCCGGGTGAGAACACTTTCTTTTGAAGTTCCTGCATTCCACGTTCACTCATATGAGCGAGCCTCATATGCCACAGCTTTGTTAGATCAGCTTCCTTAATCTCGGCGGAGGCAACTCCGACAAACCCTATGATAGCTGAACCCTATAGAACATACATAGTCCCATTCTTGACCCCCTTGAGTAGCACATCCAAGTCCTTGTAGATGCATAATCCTCCACCTTCACCCGTGAAACTGAAATCCTTGTTGTCAAGTGGACTCAACGAAACCAGATTCTTTGTGACAAGCGGTACGTGTCTCACCTCCTTCAGTGTGCTTTTCTTCCCATCCATAGTATTGAACGTAACTGAGCCTTTTCCTATGACATTTCAAACAGCTCCGTTTTCCATATGAATGGATCCCGCATCTGCACGGTTGTAGCTTAAAAGTAGATCCCTGTTAGAACAGATGTGATAAGAAGCTCCTAAGTCAAGAAACCACACATCGAGTGAATGAGTGACATCATCCGCCAGTAGAACAAAATCATCCTCAGATGTATTCCCCTTCTCTACCATGGCTCCAGAGCCGTGCTGTCCTTGTTGTCCTCGTTTCGGGCAATCTCTATTCTGGTGCCCTTTTTCCTTGCAGCGGGCACATACATCTTGGGTAACTTAGAACCCTAGAATTGCTTCTTCTTGTTCTTCTTACCCTTCTTGCTTCGCCCTGTCGCCATCAATCAGGAAGCATGGTCCTTTGTACCTATGCCTGCACCCTCATGGCGCAATTCCCTAGCATAGAGCGCCGATCTGACCTCCTCTAGAGATAAGTCATCCTTATTCACAATGAATGACTGAACGAAGTTCTCATATTATGGAGGTAATGTTGGAATAGATGCCCTAGAGGCAATCTAGTTTAGTATGAATTATTTGTGGCTAGAAATTCATTTATTATTTATTAGATATTTAATATAATGAAGTCCTTAGATTTACAATTGTGTTGTTTATCTTAAATATCCCTAGTCAAGTATAGTGATTAATGGGACGATCATATATAGACTAGTATGGGGTTGGATTGATTTGGAGATATCACGATCCAACACATAGGTGTGCATTAGGGAATGTTGCACTGGATTGACCCATCTCCGAGAAGGCTACATACACGTTATGTTGAGTCACAAGCGCTTCTCGCGGTACAATGGTATTGTCATCCTTAGACTTGAAGTCACTAGATATTCTAGTTGTGGATTATTGTGATCTTGGTAGCGTTAAACGCTACACCGTAACTGGGTAGTTATAAAGGCGTGTACTGGATACAATAAGAAGCAAGCTTAGAGATCGTAGTGGACGTAGATAGAATTTGTCCCTCCCACATAACGGGAGTAAATATCCTAGGCCACTCGAGGGATAGTGCTTATAGAATGCCTGGCCAGACTCAAATAAATCAATATGGGATATTGATGTTATTTGCACGAATAAGGCTATTCCCATGGATCGAGAAACTATGGATTGGATATACGAGTGTGACTTGTATGTCTCGTGTCCAATCCGGATATAGAGACAAAGGGATGAGATAATTACTTGTACAAAGGTTGTCAAGATGACTATTCTATTAGTTGGCTAGAATGGATGTTTTGCTAGAGACCGCTCCATATTAGCAAATAGTTGCTACCAACTAGATAGAACCTATGGGGTCACACGCTATATAGAGTTGAACTAGATTTGGGAATTAATTAATTGGATTAATTAATTAGAAGGACCACTTTGCAAAACCTTGCAAACTTAGTAGGGACTAATTTGCAAGGAAGGGACTAAATTGAATTCTAGTAGGACTAGAATAAGTCCTTTAGGTAGTTGGCAAGGAGCTGTTGGACTATATAAAGGACCTTCCTTCCTTCCTTCCTTCCTTCCCACATAACTTATGCTCAGTATTGAACATAACAAAGAGTGGGAGAGAACAAAAGGAGAGAGAGCACGCAACAAAGGGACCCGACCGCCCCTTTGCCGCCGCCCGTCCCCGTCGGCCACAAGGAGGCCGAGACCCTCCTTTTGGGTCTCGTTTTGCGTGATTCTTCTTCCTCTTCCTCTTCCGGGCTAGCACCAAGGACTTGGGAGATTCTAGGATCAACTCTAGGCATGGATCAACTATAGAGAACGTGACACAATTCGCGTTTGAAGTCATCAAAGGAGAACCCTAAGGTGTGTTATTGATTTCTTACCCTTACCATCGTTATGTCTCTTGACTTGTGATCCTTGGAGGGTTTTGCATGGCTTTATGATTGTTTGTGTTTCCGTTGCGCATCCATGAATCAAAACCCTACAGTGGTATCAGAGCCACAGGTCGTAGAGCATAAACGTGGTTTATGTGTTACGTTTTAGTTGTTTTACACCTTAATTTGATTGTTTCTCGCGTAAAACAAGACAAATCAAGCATGGGATGCAATTTGTCAATAATTAATCATAACAAGATCCAATTTTTGCATTGGATGCATGAGTTGGTGAGTTTGAGAAATTTTAGGATCTTAGATCTAGGGTTTGGGCATCCTTGGGGAAGAAGGAGTTCTCTCAAAACAAGGAAACAACCAAACTTGGGCACCAAGCAAGGGAGTTGTTTTGGAAACAACTCCCATAAGGAGGTTCGGCCCCCCTAGGGACCGCCCCCCTTGCTTGCCGCCCAAGCTTGGCCGCCCTAGGGGCCGGGCGGCCCTAATCCAGGGCCTAGGCTTGTGGGTTTTGGGCCGGCCCGGCCCTAGGGCCTTGTGGTTCACCTTATTGGGCCCGGGCAATTTGATTGTTGGGCCCATGGACCGTTTTAACCCTAGAAATCCTAAAATCAATTAAAATTGACCAAGCGCGTTAAAATTGGATTTTAACTGTTTATGTGCAAATCGCATGGTGATTGGATATGGCCTTAGGATGTGGTTTGATGTGGATGTTTAATTTTGTGGTTTGGTTTTACGGCCTGCGAGCTGATCAATTAATTGTAATAATTAATTAGGGTTTTATGGCCTGCGTGCCATTTTTCAACTTGTGAGATTTATTTTATTTAGTATAGATGTTAGCTAGTGCTAGATAAAGTAGATTGTTAGCCAAGATTGAAGAAAAGAAGCCCAAAGCCAAAGAAGCCACAAAAGATGGAGCATGGAGCATGGAGGATTCCACATGACTATGAAGGATGGACCAAAAGATCAAGACGCATGGAGATGTGTTTGTTTTAGGGTTCATAGATAATTCCATTGGCTTGGAATTATCTTAGTCTAGAAAAGGCCATATCCACATCACGTTTAATTTCTGTTTTGTGGTTGTTTATTTTATTGTCTTATTATTGTGTGGTTGGTGTATGGATGATGCATGCAATTAGGATAATAAGATAATTAGACAACCCGAATCTATTATTTGGAGTTGTGCCCAAACTCAAATAGATAGATTAGTTGATGTTGATCAACAAAACAATTAAAATTGAATTTAAAATCCCTCAAAGTTCAAATATTGTGTTCTTGCTCTCTCGTTATTTAAACACTCATTATCATCATTATTTATCAAGTTCGTGCGTGCCAAAGCATGGCGACTTGGTTCATCATGATGGAATGCGATGGCACGTAACAATGTGCAATTGTTTAGATAAGAGGTTGAACACAACTAGGCTATTAATTTGATTAAGAAACCTAGAGGCAATCAATTGGGATTATCCATATGGATGGATAAATAAGGAGTTATTTGCCCAATTGAACCAAGAATTGCATATGGGATGCAATTGAAATTGTTCCTACCTAAAGTAGTCAAATTATGGGTGACTTGCCAAAGCAAGCTCATAAGGAGATGAAAGATGGATCTTGGCCCACTAGAAAATATAATGATATTTTCCGCATTAATATCTTGAGGGTTATTAATTCGTAGAAAAATAGTGGGAGCTATATTTGATAAACTAGCCATTATTGAATATAGTCAAAAATTCACAAATACTAAAACTTGCGTATTTTCCTTTTGTAGAATTCCAAATGGCAAACAACTCATCGAGTTCACAACATTCCCTACGATCTGTCCTTGAGAAGGACAAGCTCTCTGGAACCAACTTTCTTGATTGGTACAGAAACTTGAGAATTGTTATTCGCGCTCCGTTGAGTATCTTCTACTTCAAGGCATCATTCCAACAAATCTCCACCTTGACTTGAAGTCTCTAGTCTGCAACGAAGCTTCCTCATCCTTCTGAATAAAGCTTGTCTTCTCCCCACCTGATGTCTCCCGTCGAGGAGACTTACTGGACCTCGCCGGGTCCGACATGCCCCTAAGGGCTCACTGACTCAGAATGTTAAGCATTTCCAGACAATGCTGGAACTTGCTCCTTGGAACCGGCTTGGTGAACAGGGTTGTCATCTTTCCCCATCTTCTTCACCTTGATCCTTCTCTTTTTTCTCAGAAAGTGAGACCTGACGTCGATATGCTTAGTCCTTTCATGATGAACTGGTCCTTAGTCAAGCAAATTGCACTCAACTTGTCACAGATTATTATTGTCTGATCTTGATGAAGGACTAGATCATTGACCATACCTTTAAGCCATACTGCCTCCTTTGCTACTTTCGTTAGAGCCATGTACTCCGCCTCCGTGGTTGACAAAGTCACCGTCGGTTGTAGCGTAGCCTTCCAACTCACAACAGAACCTCCCAGAGTAAACACATAGCGAGTCATAGATCTCTCACTATCAATATCCCCTGCATAGTCAGACTCCGAGAAACCAGCTACCAATATGTCTTCATTAGCCCCATAACATAGACCAATGTCTGACGTACCCTTGAGGTACCTGAATATGCGTTTCACCGCCTGCCAATGGTCCTTCCCCGGTTGATCCATAACATGACTAACCACACTAACATTGAATGCTATGTCCGGTCGAGTACAGTCCATAGCATACATAAGGCTTCCAACTTCTCTAGCATATGGAACATTGGACATGTACTCCTTTCCCTCCTCAGTCTGAATGGTGCACATTCCTAGCTTATTGTTAGTTGCCATAGGAGTATCTATAGCTTTAGCTGATAACATCCAGAATCTTGCCATGATCTTCTTGATGTATCCTTGTTGTGATAATAAAAGCCTCGTCTTCTTCCTATCTCCATCGATTTCAACTCCCAATATCTCCCGAGCAGCCCCCAGATCCTTCATCTCAAATTCCGCGCTAAGGGACCTCTTCCGTTCTCTAATGTATTTTATATTCTGAGTTGTGATCAAAATATCATCCACATATAGAACTAGGTAGATACGTGATCCACTTCGCAACTCTTTGTGATACACGCGGCAATCATACTAGCACTTGTGGTAACCAATCTTCGAGATAAAGCTGTCAAACATATTATATGATTTCTTTGGTGACTGCTTAAGTCTATAGAGAGATCTCTTCAGCTTGAACATGTGATTATCTCTTCCAGGAACTTGGAATCCTTTCGGTTGGCTCATGTATATCTCTTCTTCCAACTCTCCATGTAGAAAAGTTGTCTTGACATCCAATTTATCAAGCTCTAAGTCATGGTGTGCCACTAAAGCTAGTAACACCTTGATAGAAGTATGTCTGAATACCGGTGAGAAGATATCCTTGTATTCAACTCCCTCTTTCTGACTCAACCCACTTGAAACTAGCCTCGCCTTATACTTGACGCCCTCTCCAGATGCAGTTCCTTCCTTTCTTATGAAAACCCACTTGCAACTGACTATCTTCCTTCCTGCAGACAATTTAACAAGCTCCCAATTTGAGTTCTTTCTAAGAGACTCCATCTGCTCTCCCATCGCAGCAATCCAATGTGCTGACTCAAAACTAGGTATAGCGGATTTGTAGGAGGATGGCTCATCCTCTACCTCTTCCGCTACTTGCAATGCATATCCCACCATACCGTCATCCATGTACCTTGTCGGAGGCTTTATGACTCTCATTGGTCTTCCTTCAGCAATACTTTGTTGAACTGGTTCCTCTAGTGTAGACGCATCCTCACTATCAGACTCTTCTGCTTCTTCATCTTCGTCTTCCGGCGGCGGTGTAGAGATTTCGACATCCTTAGGATCAATATGATCTGACTCTCCCTCCACTTTCTTCTCTGCATCTCCAAGCTCCACCTCCACGGAGTTCTTTCTCATCAAAGACTACACTTCTTCTAAGTATAATCTTGTTATCTGCCCTTATATTGTCTCCACACATGTTCCTATCAACATGATAATAGGCAATACAACCAAAGACTCTCAAATTTGAGTACTCCACTGCTCTACCGGACCAGACTTCCATAGGAATCTTGCATACTGTACTTGTGTGCGGGCTCCGATATATGAGATCGCATGCCATGGAAACTGCTTTTCCCCAAAAGCCTCTTGAAAGACCTGCCTTCGAAAGCATGCACCTTGATTTTGCTAAAAGTGTCTGATTCATTCTCTCGGCTACACCATTCTGCTGCGGTGTGTGCCGAACGGTGCGATGGTGTGCTATTCCCTAATCCTTGCAGAATCCATCAAACTCTGATGAACATAAATCTAAGCCGTTGTCCGTGCGCAGCCTCTTCACCTTCTTTCCCACCTGATACTCTACTAGGACCTCCCACTCCTTGAATCTTGTGAATGCTTCACTCTTGTGCTTCATTACGAATATTCAAGTCATCCTTGAGTAGTTTTCTATGATGTTGAGTAAGTACTTGTACCCGCCAATCGCCTCTTCTCGAGATGGACACCAGCAATCCGAATCGATATAATCAAGAGTACCTTTTGTTCTATGAACCGCCTTAGGGAAATTGCTACTCTGCAGCTTCCCATACACACAATGTTCACAAAACCCTAGGCTCTTGGGCGCATGCCGGGTGAGATACACTTTCTTGTGAAGTTCCTGCATTCCACGTTCACTCATATGAGCGAGACTCATATGCCACAGCTTTGTTAGATCAGCTTCCTTAATCTCGGCGGAGGCAACTCCGACAAACCCTATGATAGCTGAACCCTATAGAACATACATAGTCCCATTCTTGACCCCCTTTAGTAGCACATCCAAGTCCTTGTAGACGCATAATCCTCCACCTTCACCCGTGAAACTGAAATCCTTGTTGTCAAGTAGACTCAAAGAAATCAGATTCTTTGTGACAAGCGGTACGTGTCTCACCTCCTTCAGTGTGCTTTTCTTCCCATCCATAGTATTGAACGTAACTGAGCCTTTTCCTATGACATTTCAAACAGCTCCGTTTCCATATGAATGGATCCTGCATCTGCACGGTTGTAGCTTAAAAGTAGATCCCTGTTAGAATAGATGTGATAAGAAGCTCCTAAGTCAAGAAACCACACATCGAGTGAATGAGTGACATCATCCGCCAGTAGAACAAAATCATCCTCAGATGTATTCCCCTTCTCTACCATGGCTCCAGAGCCGTGCTGTCCTTGTTGTCCTCGTTTCGGGCAATCTCTATTCTGGTGCCCTTTTTCCTTGCAGCAGGCACATACATCTTGGGTAACTTAGAACCCTAGAATTGCTTCTTCTTGTTCTTCTTACCCTTCTTGCTTCGCCCTGTCGCCATCAATCAGGAAGCATGGTCCTTTGTACCTATGCCTGCACCCTCATGGAGCAATTCCCTAGCATAGAGCGCCGATCTGACCTCCTCTAGAGATAAGTCATCCTTATTCACAATGAATGACTGAACGAAGTTCTCATATTATGGAGGTAATGTTGGAATAGATGCCCTAGAGGCAATCTAGTTTAGTATGAATTATTTGTGGCTAGAAATTCATTTATTATTTATTGGATATTTAATATAATGAAGTCCTTAGATTTACAATTGTGTTGTTTATCTTAAATATCCCTAGTCAAGTATAGTGATTAATGGGACGATCATATATAGACTAGTATGGGGTTGGATTGATATGGAGATATCACGATCCAACACATAGGTGTGCATTAGGGAATGTTGCACTGGATTGACCCATCTCCGAGAAGGCTACATACACGTTATGTTGAGTCACAAGCACTTCTCGCGGTACAATGGTATTGTCATCCTTAGACTTGAAGTCACTAGATATTCTAGTTGTGGATTATTGTGATCTTGGTAGCGTTAAACGCTACACCGTAACTGGGTAGTTATAAAGGCGTGTACTGGATACAATAAGAAGCAAGCTTAGAGATCGTAGTGGACGTAGATAGAATTTGTCCCTCCCACATAACGGGAGTAAATATCCTAGGCCACTCGAGGGATAGTGCTTATAGAATGTCTGGCCAGACTCAAATAAATCAATATGGGATATTGATGTTATTTGCACGAATAAGGCTATTCCCATGGATCGAGAAACTATGGATTGGATATACGAGTGTGACTTGTATGTCTCGTGTCCAATCCGGATATAGAGACAAAGGGATGAGACAGTTACTTGTACAAAGGTTGTCAAGATGACTATTCTATTAGTTGGCTAGAATGGATGTTTTGCTAGAGACCGCTCCATATTAGCAAATAGTTGCTACCAACTAGATAGAACCTATGGGGTCACACGCTATATAGAGTTGAACTAGATTTGGGAATTAATTAATTGGATTAATTAATTAGAAGGACCACTTTGCAAAACCTTGCAAACTTAGTAGGGACTAATTTGCAAGGAAGGGACTAAATTGAATTCTAGTAGGACTAGAATAAGTCCTTTAGGTAGTTGGCAAGGAGCTGTTGGACTATATAAAGGACCTTCCTTCCTTCCTTCCTTCCCACATAACTTATGCTCAGTATTGAACATAACAAAGAGTGGGAGAGAACAAAAGGAGAGAGAGCAAGCAACAAAGGGACCCGACCGCCCCTTTGCCGCCGCCCGTCCCCGTCGGCCACAAGGAGGCCGAGACCCTCCTTTTGGGTCTCGTTTTGCGTGATTCTTCCTCTTCCTCTTCCGGGCTAGCACCAAGGACTTGGGAGATTCTAGGATCAACTCTAGGCGTGGATCAACTATAGAGAACGTGACACAATTCGCGTTTGAAGTCATCAAAGGAGAACCCTAAGGTGTGTTATTGATTTCTTACCCTTACCATCGTTATGTCTCTTGACTTGTGATCCTTGGAGGGTTTTGCATGGCTTTATGATTGTTTGTGTTTCCGTTGCGCATCCATGAATCAAAACCCTACAGTGGTATCAGAGCCACAAGTCGTAGAGCATAAACGTGGTTTATGTGTTACGTTTTAGTTGTTTTACACCTTAATTTGATTGTTTATCGCGTAAAACAAGACAAATCAAGCATGGGATGCAATTTGTCAATAATTAAGCAAGGCCTCCATCTTTATCTTCCCCAGACTGAAGTTGTTCCCTCCTATGAACTTGTCGATCTTCAACATCGCTCTGGCCATCGTTCTTGGTGGAGTAATCTCGACCAAAACTCTGATACCTGTATTTTGTACCTCTCACGGTCTCACGAACGATAAAGAAAGATGCTATCTCACAAGATTTGCGTGGTTTGGTAGCACAAAGTATGCTAACCAATGAGTGAAAACGTCTCTAGATATTTACATATGCTCATAGGACCCCAAAGGATACTTTTATATCCCCCAAAACCGCCCCGATGCAATTAGGAAACATTAACATCCTTATTATCCTCCTCCCAGACTGAATTCGTGCGAACACCCGATGTGTTCCCTTCGTGCGAAGAAAATATTTCTTCGTACGAAGGCCTTTTTACTTTGAGACAGAGGCCTCTTCTAGGAAAACAATATGATTTTCCAAAGTCTGGGATGTCTTCGTACGAAGACCCCTCTGGGCTTCATTTCTTTGCACTCCTTTGAGTATCTTCTACTTCAAGGCAACATTCCAACAAATCTCCACCTTGACTTGAAGTCTCTCGTCTGCAACGAAGCTTCCTCTTAGATTGAATTATCAAGATTAAGGATACAAATCTCCAATTTAAATGAGGTTCATATAATTATATACAAATCTCTTGATATTAATGTTATAGATGGAATTATCAAGATTAAGGATACATTACCATTAGACAAATTTGCATTACAATAATGCATATCACCAAATAAATGGAACAACATTTGTCTGTTATAGTGATGAGAAAACTTTTTCTTGTCCAAACAAGACACTGAGATAATGTTCCTATCCATAGTAGGTACATAATCGCACTTGTCTAATTCATGGATAACTCCAGAAGGAAGAGATAATTTCATACGGCAAATTCAGCAACCCGTGCTTCATTGCCCCATGTAGGTGTATATCTTCCTTTATCCAATTGTCTACATCTCTTGAGATCCTCCACCTTTCCCTAAATGTGAGATCCTCATCCAGTATCATATACCCATGATGATGAGATAGACACATACCTAAAGTGGAATTTATAATTCCTTTATTTTCTTCCAGGTATTTTGGACAGCATATCTTCCACTATACCAGCTATTGGGCTTTAAGGCAACTTCCTTGGATTTAGCAACAAGTTTGCTTTTATACCCTTGGGGTCGGAGCAAATCTTTTGCTCTTACCCTTACTGTTAACCTTTAACATTTGTTTGCCTTTTGCCCTTATTAGCGCCTTGTTTAGCGGTTCTCAACATATTGAGTAAATTGCTTTTAAACAAGGTTTCCAATTGCATCCAATGCAATTCTTGGTCCAATTGGGTGAATAACTCTTTATTCTTTATCTATATCATAGACAACTCCCATTCTAAGCTTTCAAATTGAAGCGGCTCAGTTGCTTCTGACCTCTAGCTTCAGCAGTCACACATAAGTATCTTGTGTTATCGTGTCATATCTTGATGAATCAAGTCGCCTTGCTTTGGCAAGTCCGAACTTCATTACATCTTGATCATGATGAGTGCTAAGAAAGAGTAGTTAAAACGCAAAATGGAGCAATACTTCAAACCTTTCATGTTTAGCCAGCTCATGAAAAGAGCTTCTTTTGAAAGTATGATCATATCATACACCTCCATGTTATCATCTTACTTCCAAAGCTAAGAGTTCATGGTAGCTAACACGAGGCAAGTTCCATCCAATGAACCATTATTTGATGTTCCTTCCATTAGGCTTCTAGTGTATTTAATTCGTGGAAGGGATTTTTATGCTCTAGGATATACAACATTTTCCTTTTATTTGAGAACAATTCTCATTTTGTTAATAGTCTAGAAAACTGATTCCAGACAACTTGTCCTTCTCAAGGAAATATCGTAGTGATAAAGTCAAGTTTGTTTCTTTAATGCCATATGTATTCATCACAGAAAGATTTATGCAAAGTTTGTGACGTTGTACTATATTTAACAAGGAGTTAAATTATTAAACATAGCTCCCACTATTTTTCTCGGATTAATAACTCTCACTATTAATGCGGAAAATATTATATATTTTCTAGTGGTCCAAGATCCATATTTCACCTCTTCTTAATCTTGCTTTGGCAAGTCACCCAAAAATTAGTTATTTAGGTAGGAACAATTCCCTATTGCATCTTATACAACTCTTGGTTCAATTGGGAAAATAACTCCTTATTTATCTATCCCATAGATAATCCCAATTGCCTTGCCTCTAGGCTTTCAATCCTATTGAATTAGCCTAGTTGCGTCCAACCTCTTACTTCAACATTTGCACATTACTTGCTTGTGCCATCGCGTCATCCTATAAAGAACCAAATCTCCTTTCTTTGGCAAGATCGAATTTAATACATTATAGTTTTGACGAGTGTTAAGTAACGGGAAGGAAAAAACGCAATATTTAATTTGAAGAATTTTTCCTTTTAATTTTAATTATTTTGTTGATTCATATCAACCGATCTACTTATTTAGGTTGGGCAATCCTAAAATAAAAGATCCGGGGTTTAAATTATTATCTTGTTATAATTTTCATGCATCATCCATACACCAAAAATAAACAACAAGACAATAATTTAGACAACCACAAATAATAAATTAACGCGATGTGGATGTGGCCTCCCAAAACTAAGATTCCCAAGCCAATGAGAATATCTATAAGCCCTAAAAACAGTAAGCTCATCTCCATGTGCCTCCATCTTTAGTCCAGGAGACTTTATCTTGTGGAATGATGCCTCCTCGGGGTTTCTTCAATTCTTTAAGCTTCTTCTCAATGTCTTGACTATTATGTAACTATCTAGTACTAGATAGCATCTATACTAAATAGGGAGACCTCACAAGTTGAGGAGAAAACGAAACGCATGCCGTAAAACTTAATTAATTACATTGATTACAGTATAACCAAACCACAAAAATAAACATCCACAACATCCACATCTAAGGCCACACCGAATGACCATGAAAAAGCACATAACACAGAACACGCTTGGTCAATTTTAACTAATTTTGGGATATTCTAGGGTCAAAACGATCCAAGGGGCCACTAAACCATTTGGCCGAACCCTCAACATAGTTTCTCGATATATCCAATCCATAGTTTTTCGATCCCGTGAATAGTCTTATCCATGCAGATAACAACAATATCCTATATTGATTTATCTGATTTTGGCCAGACATTCTATAAGCCCTACCCCTCGAGTGGTCGTGGATATTTTCTCCCTTATGTGGGAGGGACAAATACTCTCTACATCACCATCTCTAAGCTTCCTTCTTATTATGTCCGATAAACTCCTTTATTGCTATCTAGTCACGGTGTAGTGTTTGACGATATCAAAACACAATATTCCACAACTAGAGTATCTAGTGACTTCAAGTCTAAGGACCGCAATACCATTGTCTCAACGAGAAGCACTTGTGACTTTAAAATAATTGATGTAGCCTTCTCATGGTGGGTCATTCCAGTGTGCCATTACCCCTAATGCATACCCATGTGCTAGACTTGATATCCCCATATCAATCTACCCACATACTAGTCTCAATGCAATACAGTCGTCATATTAACTGTAGTACTCGGCTAGGGATATTTAAGAATATAACATTTATATTCTAAGGACTTTATTCATGTTAACATATCTCCATATCGATAACATAATGAATAGTAAGTCCATATAATTGTCACGATAAATTGATTGCCTCTATGGAACAATTCCAACTATGGATGGTTTATCATGCCCCAAACTTTTTTGTCTCGATGATGGTTCGCTAGACAACATTGGTCGAGAAAGTCGAACCAAGGACGGACGACTTGCAAAACGGAAAGATAACACTGTTGTCGAGGCTTTGGCTCTTTGCCTTTGCCTTGCCTTGGCTTGGTGCCTTGGCTAAAATCTGGTGGCTTCATCGATGATATTCATTCATGGCTTAGTGCAGGTGTGATAGTGCAGTGACTTACCTGTGGTCGCGCATTGTAGTGGGTTTGTTTGACATCAATCAGAACGATGGATCATGCACGGAAGCAGACTTGGTGCTGGAGCAGAGGTGCAATATAGCAGCAGAACTGAGCCAGCTGTTGGATTGGACAGTGCGAAAATTTCTAGCAACTATGCCAGCAGAGTAGTTATGTAGCATATTTCTTTTTTTTGTTTGAATTCTGTTAAATTACCACCTCAGTAACCGCTAGAAGCCGCCATCTTCTTGTTGTATTTCAGGGTTGTTGTACTACCTTTTTACAGTCAGAACGTTAAACGAAATTTGGTAGAGTTGTACTCCTTTGAATCGCAATAAACAAGTACATTTGAGTACACTTTATCGTTGCCTTCGTTCCTACATTCTTCGCTACGAACGATCCTAAACGAACGAGTAACGGCTGAACCAAGTAAGAATATGAAATTACTGACCTTGGTGCCAATCTGTGTAGATTTTCGAACCAAGAAATCTCACCCGGTTACAGCTACCACTACTCTGCAGGCAGAGGTCTCGTTACACTACCCACAGCAGTGGGTTCCACTCCCCTCCGTGTCCCACCTTTATCCCACTATCATTTTTCTTAGTATTTACAATCCTACCTGAACACCTCCAACAGTTAAAACATAATTCTCCCATCTCATTATATTTTATTGTAAAATAACAGTCATGAATTTTCAACAAAGAAAAAAAAAATAGAATAACCAACTCACCTGGTGGGCCAGCCGGGGAAGCCTACGAGCTTACACACCCCCACTATCACCCCCACTTCACACATTTAACGTCCCCTCTTCCCCTCCCTCTACTTGTTGGATGTACTAAACCTAGTATTGCGTGAGCCAATTTGTAATGTTTTCCACCGCTATATTTGGGATTATTGTTCTATTACTCTATCCGTCATTCCCTTTATGGTATTACAGTTCTATTACTCTATGTGGATGATATAATCCTAACATGTAATGATTATGTTTATCTTCAAACTTTGGTAATCTCTCTTCCTTATGAATTTGACAAGACCAATTTGAGTCCTCTTCATTACTTTCTGGGTTTAGAAATTACAAGAGCAAATGCTGGCATTTTCATTAACTAAACAAGTACATTAATGATATTCTTCAACGTTTCAACATGCTCAATTGTAAACCTTTTCCTAATACACTTGCTTCAAATGGAAAGTTTCATTCCTTAGATGGCACTCGCTTAGATGATACTACTGTTTTCAGACAACTTCTGGGTTCTCTACAGTATCTAGTTTCTTACTAGACCAGATATCTCCGTTTCTGTCAATCATCTTTGCCAGTTTATGAAAAATCCCACATCCATCCATCTTATTGGCGTCAAACAGATTATGCGCTATTTGAAGGGCACTCAACATCATGGGCTTTATTACACCAAAGCCCCAAGTCCAATCAATGCTTTCACCAATGCTGATTGGGCTGGCAACCCAACAGATCCCAGAAGCACTACGAGCCTTTCTATTTTCATTGGGCCCAATCCCATCAACTAGACTGCTAAGAAGCTACCCACTGCAGCCCAGTCCTCTACCAAGGCTTGTATCGACCTTGACTGTAACAACTGCTGAATTGTCTTGGCTTCAGATGATTTTTAAATATTTTCACATTCATTTGAATTTTCCTCCTACACTTTTGGTGCGATAACTGCTCTGCCATTAAAATGACTGATAATCCTGTCATGCGTGCTAGCACAAAACATACAGAGGTGGATTATCATTTAGTTCGCGAAAAAGCTTTACACAGAGAACTAATTATTTCTTTTTTCTCCAACTCACATCATCTCGCTAATATATTCACAAAGGGGATCCCAAATCCATGCGTCGTTGAACTTAAAGATAAACTCATGGCCTCTTCATCGCCATGAGTTTAAAGGAGGCTATTAACGGACTTGGATCCTATGGGCTCAAGTTATATCGTCTACATTGTTTGTGCCATAAACTCAAACTCTCTCAAGCCCAAATTATTATTTGTGGCCCATCTAGTGCTAGAAGGATCCATAAGGATCTCTTTGGTTTCATAGAAGAGATAGAAGGGCTGCATTGTTATTAATGTCTAGGTTTATGGAACGGTCACCTTTGCGACAGTTCAATGCTTTGTATATGTCGTCTTTTTCCATTAATGGGATAAGGCTGAATCTTTTCTTCCACCTTCATCGTCTCTGTCTTTGTCTCTCTCCTTCTTCCACAGAAACTCTTTGAGTTTACAGTAATAAACAATGGAAAATAATAGAAATTCTTTTTCTAGTGGATTAGTGCTGGTATAATCGCATCCGAAAGATAAGCGTCGCTTTTATCACATAACATGTACCGACGCCGTCCCAAAGAAGTACAAACTTCAAAACGCCGTCACTTGTCCGAATTACGATCAATTTCATGCAATCATTCGAGACCCATCCGACCTAAATGCCGTAGGCCGCCACGACGCATCCCTCCTGAGCAAAAATGTCCAAAAGTTCAAGAAGCTGTAACTTTTCACTCGGTTGTCCAATTTACGCAATTCACGTGTCCTTTCCATGTCTTTTTTTCGAGTCCTAGCCGACCCAAACTGCCGTAGGCGGTCATGAGGACACTAGGAAAGAAATGCGAAAAAGAAAAGCAAAAAAGATGAAAAAACAACCAAAAAGAGGGATGCAACACGAGGACTTCCCAGGGGGTCACCCATCACTCCAGAGTTCTGATGGGATCCGGTGCATTAGTGCTGGTATGATCGCATCCGAAAGACCAACGTGGATATAATCACATAAACCATACCGACACCGTCCTGAAGAAGTACAAACTTTAAAACGCTGTCACTTGTCTGATTTACGGTCAATTTCATGCAATCTTTTGAGACCCATCCGTCCTAAACTGCCGTAGGCGGTCACGACGCATCCCTCCAGAGCAAAAATATCCAAAAGTTCAAGACCCTGTAACTTTTCACTCGGTTGTCCGATTTAAGCAATTCACGTGTCCATTCCATGTATTTTTTCGAGACCCACCCGACCCAAACTGTCGTAGGCGGTCATGAGGACACGACGAAAGAAATGAAAAAAACAAAAGAAGAAAAGACCAAAAAAACCAAAAAGAGGGATGCAACACGACGACTTCTGATGGGGTCACCCATCCTAGTGGATCAGTGCTGGTAAGATCGCATCGGAAAGACAAGTGTGGATTTAATCAAATAACCCGTACCGACGCCGTCCCGAAGAAGTGCAAACTTCAAAACGCTGTCACTTGTCCGATTTACGGTCAATTTCATGCAATCTTTTGAGACCCATCCGACCTAAACTGCCTAGGCGGTCACGACGCATCCCTCCTTAGTAAAAATTTCTAAAAGTTCAAGACACTGTAACTTTTTACTCGGTTGTCCGATTTACGCAATTCACGTGTCCTTTCCATGTCTTTTTTTCGAGACCCAGCCGACCGAAACTGCCGTAGGCGGTCATGAGGACACTAAGAAATAAATGTGAAAAATAAATAAAAAAAGACGAAAAACCAACCAAAAAGAGGGATGCAACACGAGGACTTACCAGGGGGTCACCCATCACTGCGGAATTCTGATGGGATCTGGTGCATTAGTGCTGGTATGATCGCATCCGAAAGACCAGCGTGGATTTAATCACATAACCCTTACCGACGCCGTCCCGAAGAAGTACAAACTTCAAAATGCTGTCACCTGTCCGATTTACGGTCAATTTCATGCAATCTTTTGAGACCCATCCGACCTAACCTGCCGTAAGGGGGTCACGATGCATCCCTCCTGAGCTAAAATGTCCAAAATTTCAAGACGCTGTAAGTTTTCACTCGGTTGTCCGATTTAAGCAATTCACGTGTCCATTCCATGTATTTTTTTGAGACCCAGCCGACCCAAACTGCCGTAGGCGGCCATGAAGACACGAAAAAAGAAATGAAAAAAAAAGCAGAAAAGACAAAAAAAAGAAAATACCAAAAAGAGGGATGCAAAACGAGGACTTCCCAAGGGGTCACCCATCCTAGTGGATCAGTGCTGGTAAGATCGCATCGGAAAGACAAGCGCGAATTTTATCAAATAACCCGTACTGACGCCGTGCTGAAGAAGTGTAAACTTCAAAACGTTGTCACTTGTCCGATTTACGGTCAATTTCATGCAATCTTTCGAGAACCATCCAATCTAAATCGCCGTAGGCCGCCACGAATCATCTCTCTTGAGCAAAAATGTCCACAAGTTCAAGACGCCGTAAATTTTCACTCGGTTGTCCGATTTACGCAATTCACATTTCCATTCCATGTATTTTTTCGAGACCCAGCCAAACAACTACCGTAGGCGGTCATGAGGACATGACGAAAGAAATGCGAAAAGGAAAAGCAAAATATACGTAAAAACAACCCAAAAGAGGGATGCAACACGAGGACTTCCCAGGGGGTCACCCATCCTAGTACTACTCTCACCCAAGCACGCTTAACTCTCGACCAAGCACACTTAAATGCAGAGTTCTGATGGGATTCGTGTTGGAATAGGTGCCCTAGAGGCAATCTAGTTCATTATGAACAATAAATTGGATATAAAATGCATTGTATTATTTATTGGATATTTAATATAATGAAGTCCTTAGATTTATAATTGTGTTTTTTATCTTAAATATCCCTAGTCCATTATAATGATTAACGGGACAATCATCTATAGACTATGAAAGTGTGTAATGTAGACTAAATACAGGACCTAAATACTCTAGAAGGGGGGAGGGGGTTGAATAGAGTATGGAAACTTTTTGCAAAACTCAGATTTTAACTAATTAGCTTTGTGTGAAACTCAAATCTCAAGGCCTTGAGATATTAGAAAACTGTCGAAACATTCAAAGGCAAAATAGAAAGCTTCAAGGCCTTGAACTATTACCAGTTCTTAAACAGCTTATAAACCCTATTTTGATTTGAGTTGTGTGCAACAGAAAATAACAAAACTGTAAAGTAAAGAACAAAAAGAAATTTACAGAGTTCAGTCCCAATGGACCTAATATCTGCTTGAGGGATCTAATCCCACCAGGATTAGGCAAACACTTCTTATTACTCACACAGAAACAGCTTTAAATCTTCAATCCTAAGTGATTTCTCTTACACCTATACAGCTTGTGGTTCCAAACCTATCTAGTATCAGCTACTCACTGTTGAGCTAACAAGAACCTCTTGTTGTTCACTTGAACAGCCAACCACTAGGTTTAGTGAGGTTTTAGATATACAAAAGATAAGAAGATTACAAAACAGATGAAGAACACAGTAGAAGAATAAGCTTGTAAAGGCCTGGATGTGTTCTTCTGGAAACTGCAATGATTGATCTTCTGAAATCTGGAATTAAAGCTTGAATGTCTGTGTGTTTGAATGAATGATCTCCCACGGATTTTTCACACTTATCTCAGTATTATGCAAGCCTCTATCCTTTCAAAATTCAAACCAGTCTTTTATCTACACACTGCAACTGAATGAGAGATTTTAGGATCTCAGTTCCTACAAATCCTCTTTCTGTTTTCAACTGTAATTCAAACAGCTCTGAGTAGATATCCGTTGGAGTTTGTCGAGATTGCATTTGCACTTTTAACAAACCTGCAAAAACATTAAAACATAGCAACAACAAAATCCAGAAATATAGCAGTACTAAGACTGTTTGGTTTTCCAGTTTCTGATAAAAACTGGATAAAAGATTAGAACAATAATATGATTAACTTCTGACACATATAATTCACGATAAACCAGTTTAAGACTCTTAGAAGTCATTAAACAATCACAATAATAAGAATCAAACCCTGAAAGAAAGAATCAAATTAGTTCTGTAAAACTGTCAGCAGCTCAAGGCACATCTCAAGGCCTTGAAGCTCTGAACATGCTTCACAGTCTTTCAAAGTCAAGTCCAGAAATCTTTGATTCTCCCTAATCAGAACATCTACAATTGTGTTAGATATGTAGTCAATATAAAACATAAGTATTTGCAGCAAATCTCTGATCCATATAATCAGATAGCCAATCTGCAACACAAGATTGTTAGAACATTCAGCACAATAAAAACTACTCTCAAGACTTTGAAGCTCTGTCAGTATCTCAAGGCCTTGGAGTATCAGAAATTCTTAGCCTTTGTCTTTGTATTTCATCACTCAAAACAATTACTTCTCAAAACACACTCAAGGGTCTTTGAGTCAACAATCTCCCCCTTGATGAAAGACAAAACCCATAATCTTGTGTAGATATTCCTGCAACTCCTTGTAAGAATTAGATAACAACATATTACAGATACAATAGACAGTAATACCAGTCAAACATCTTAACACAGATAATCAGTAATTCACAGATAATCACAGTAATTCCAGAACACAACTGAGAATACAACTGATTATTATTACTTAAGTAACTGAAAGTAACCATAGTAGCCACATAATTTCTCCCCCTTTTTGACTTTCATCAAATAAAGGTGAAGAAATGTTGGATCATTACTCATAGTCTAAAAATTTAAACAAAAAGAAAATGTATTCCTAGAAAGTCAAGGCCTTGAGAACAGAAAAGAAGAAAAGAAATAGATAGAAGGAAAGGTTCAAGGCTTTGGTCTTCTCTGATCCTCAGTTCTTCTTTGATGTCTGGCCTTTCTCTGAGCCTTCTCCGAATTCTTCATCACTTTCAGCATCATCAGCAGACTGATTTCCTTCTTGTTCAGCTTCCACTTCTGCAATAACTTTTTCAATGATCTCATCCACCTTCTTGTTCTTAACCTGCACTGAATCCCCCTCTGTAGCTACATCAACACCCGTGTCTTCACCAGCATCTTCTTCATCAGTTTGCTCATACAGATCTTTTGAAGTGAGCACCACTGGAATTGGATTCTTTTCCTTCTTCAAGAAATCACCTAGCCTTTCATCTGAGTCCACACTGGTGTCATGACTAGTAGCAGAAGGTATCTTCTCCAAGTTCAAACCCTTGATGACAACATCCAATTTTCCATTCATCACATTCATCAAACCCTTGAACTGGTTAAATTCAGAAGACAGATCAAATAACCTTTGTCTGAGATCTTCACTCTCAACCTACTGATCTTCAAATTTCTCAACCAACAAAGAGTAATACTCATTTGCTTGTACTTTTCCTGATGTAGTCCCCTTTGGCTTAACAAACTCCTTCTCTCCAAGCTCATCCTTTGACAACTCTGAATAGAATTTCCAATGACCTTTCCCAGTTTGAACTACTCCAATCCTCTGTAAGGCAGTTTCATCAATGAACCCAAAATCTCCAGTAATCTTTTCCTCCCCTTTCGCAGGTACATCAATGTGCTCAAAGAAAAGAGGTAAAAGGTTGGCATAGGGAAGAGGATGGTTTCTAGTTCTAGTAGCACAATAGATCATATGCTCCATAACCACTGTTGGCAAGTATATCTCAAACCCTTGACATATCAGATACATCTGTATGAGAACTTTATCAGTAACCAAATCCCTTGGGTTCTCCCTAGGAACAAAAATCCTCATCAGAATTGTAAACAAAATCTTAGCTTCGCAGTTGAGCACATAGTGTGTCAACTGCTTTGGACCAGAGGGTACACCATCAATGATAAACATTTCTTTTGCCTTTTTCAGACACTCCTTCTTATCAGGGTAATCTCCAACATTATACTTCCTAGGAATGCCCAAGACTTTGGCAAAATTCCTATGATCTAACCACAAATTTATCCCAGCAACTTTAGAAGTCAATACCATCTTATCATCTCCTTCATGAACCAGATTCAGATAGAATAATCTAGTTAACCTAGGATAAGCTTTTGAGATAGGATTTAACACCTTCCAAACCGCAGTTTCTCTTAGCTTTCTCATACAAGCAATATCCAGTTTATCCAATAACTCCTCAGAAACCATACTACAAAAAGCAACCTTCTAAGAAGCATAACCTTGCATCCACACAGTCCTAACTTCAGAACTAACAAACTTATCTGAAGGAAGTACATTCTTACCTTGATAACCCTTGTTGGTTGCAGCAGCAACCTGCTTAACCCTTGTTTTCTTCTCAGTGGGTTTGCTCTTCTCTTGTTCTCCTTCAGCTTACTTCTTCTTGCTTTCTTGAGCAGATTTCCCCTTTTCTTCTTCTCCAGCCTTTTTCTTCTCTCCCCCTTTCTTCTTCTCTGACCTAGGTTGATCACCACCCTGAGTCTCTGTCTCCTTATGTGGATCAATGCTTGAGCCCTCATCTCCCTTTTCTGTTCTGGTCTTCTTTGCAGGAGGAGTGTTCTCATGCAAACTCTGACTATTCTCTGAATCCGAATCAGAGATCACAATCTTCTCCTTCTTATTTTCCCTCTTCTTGGATCTGCCAGAAGGCTTCCCCTGTTGTTGAATCCTGGCTGATTTGCGCTCCATTGTGGGTTTAGGATTTTGAGAAAGGAATGAGATTGAGAGAATTGAGAGAGAGTAGAGATACGTAGAGAATTGAGAGATAATGAATAAGAATAAGCCCTCAATTTCAGCTTAAGTAGGTTGAAAAGGATGAGTCATAAAAGGACTCTACTGAAATCAACATGCAAAAAGAATCTTGGAAAATATTTTTGGATATTTTAGAAAATTCTCTGAGTAATTCAAATATTATACAGTTATCTAAAAAGATAAGATATAATATTTGATGATCCATTTTTTAAAAAAAATAATTAAATACAGATGTTTCAAGACCTAGAGAACAATCTCAAGGCTTTGAGATTTTCTGCAGTTTGAGAAACTTCAAAGCTTTGAGCTATACTTTCAAGGCTTTGGAAAGTATAATCTCAAGGCTTTGAGATTTCAACACATAAACACATGTAAGTACCAATACTCCCCCTAAACCAATGCATCCTTGATTAACATCCCTAATTCAAGCCTTAGGGATGAAAACCTATCATCTGACAAAGGTTTAGTGAAAATATCAGCAATCTGCATTGAAGTAGAAATAAAAGATAAAATAACATCACTTTGTTCTGCATGATCTCTAAGGAAGTGATGTCTCACATCTATGTGCTTGGTTCTTGAGTGCTGGACTGGATTCTTAGAGATTGAGATAGCACTTGTATTGTCACAATGAATAGGCACATTTCTGAAATTATAGACAAGATCTCTAAGTTGCTGAGAAATCCATAACACTTGTGAACAGCAAGCTCCAGCTGCAATGTATTCAGCTTCTGCAGTTGATAATGCTACAAAATTTTGCTTTTTAGAATGCCAACTGATCAATGAAGATCCAAGAAACTAGCAACATCCAGAAGTACTCTTATGTCTACTTTATACCCTGCAAAATCTGCATCTGAATAGCCACTCAACATAAAATTAAATCTCCTTGGATACCAAATCCCGAAGTCTCTGGTTCCATTCAAATATCTAAAAATTCTTTTGACTGCAGTTAAATAACTTTCCTAAGGATCTGCTTGAAATCTAGCACACATACAGACACTGAACATAATATCAGGTCTGCTAGAATTTAATACAAAAGTGATCCCATCATACCTCAGTATTCTTTTTATTCACACTCTTACCATTTGAATCCTTGTCTAATGAGAGTGATGAACTCATAGGGGTTTTAAGCACCTTGGACTGTGACATATTGTACTTGTTCAATAAGTCCTTGGTATACTTTCCTTGATGTACAACAATTTCTTTCTTCATTTGTAAGATATGAAGTCCAAGAAAGAAATTATGTTCTCCCATTAAGTTCATCTCAAACTCCCTGCACATCAGACTAGAGAACTCTTTTGAAAGAGCATCATTAGTAGCACCAAACAAAATATCATCCACATAAATCTGAACTACTAACAAATCACTTTCATGATGTTTAATGAAAAGAGTTTTATGAACTAGACCTCTCTTGAAATTGTTGTCAAGTAAAATTTTTGAAAGTCTATCATACCAAACCCTTGGAGCTTGTTTGAACCCATAAAGAGCTTTGTCTAGTTTGTAGACATGATCAGGAAATTTTTCATCTTCAAAATCAGGAGGTTGTGCTACAAAAACATCTTCTTGTAAATAACCATTCAGAAAAGCACATTAGACATCCATTAGATGAAGTTTTATGTGATTGTGAGATGCAAATGCAAGAAGTATTCTAATAGCTTCTAACCTGGCAACAGGAGCAAAAGTCTCCTAAAAATCTATACCTTCTTCCTGATTATATCCCTGTGCTACCAGTCTGGTTTTGTTCCTTACCACTTTGCCATTCTCATCAAGCTTATTTCTGAACACCCATCTGGTTCCAATAACTGATTTCTCTTTAGGTATGGGAACCAGATTCCATACCTTGTTTCTTTCAAATTCGTTCAGCTCACCCTGCATTGCAATGATCCAGTCTGCATCTTCTAGTGCTTCCTTGGTATTTTTTAGGTTCAATCAAAGATACAAATGCACTAAAAGCACACAAGTTCTTTAACTGTCCTCTTGTCTGAGTTCCAGTCGATGGATCAGATATAATATTGTCAGCTAGATGATCTGCAAGGTACTTAAACTTCTTCCTTGGTATCCAGGAATATTCTCCTTCAAGGCTTTGAGTTCTTGAAATAGTATAGGGAGCATCATAGAAAGTTTCAGCTTCTGTCTCAAGGCTTTGAGATTTTGGTTCTGCAGGAGGTTCACGGCCTTGAGATTCCGCTGATTGATTCTGCACATTAGTTTTGCCTTTGTCCTCTTTCACAACATCATCATCAGACTCATGCTTGTTCAAATTTAGATCTGCAAAACTTTCACTCAGAGAATCCTTAGTACTTCCATCAAAAATCACATGAATATTCTCTTCCACAATCTTGGTTTTTCTATTGTAAACTCTATAAGCTTTGCTAGTTTGAGAATTTACAAGAAATACACCTTCATCACTTCTAGCATCAAATTTACCAAGATTGTCTGTACCATTATTAAGCACAAAACAGATACAACCAAAATGTTTGAAATAAGAAACACTAGGCTTCCTACATTTAAATAGTTCATAAGGGGTCTTTTTCAAAGTAGGTCTAATCAAGCATCTATTTAGCACATAATTGGCAGTGCTAACAACTTCTGCCCACAAGAAATTTGGCAAATTACTTTCAAGAAGCATGGTTCTATACATATCCTCAAGTGTCCTATTTTTCCTTTCAACTACTCCATTTTGTTGTGGAGTTCTAGGTGCAGAAAATTTGTGTGATATGCCATGCTTTGCACAAAACAAATCAAAGTCAAGTTGATCAAATTCTCTACCATGATCACTTCTAATGGGTGCAACAGGTAAATTTTTCAAAGTTTGAAGCTCTTTGCACAATCTAGAAAATTCAGATATGGCTTTACTTTTGTCTCTAATAAACATCACCCAAGTAAATCTAGAATAATCATCTACTATAACAAGTATATACCTCTTACCTTTTGGGGTCTAAACTCTCATAGGACCACACAAGTCCATATGTAGCAGTTCTAAGGGTCTAGAAGTACTTACAAAGTTCTTTGGCTTAAATGAGCTTCTGGTTTGTTTACCTTGTACACATGCCTTGCAAACCTCATCATCTGAAAATTTCTGTGATGGTAAACCTCTTACCAAATCCTTTGAGATGAGTTTATTCAAGGTGTGTATGCTAATATCCCCAAGCTTTCTGTGCCAAAACTTTGAATCCTCCTTCAAGGCCTTGAGGCATTTTAACTTGTCACCTGCAACACTGTTAGTACTCATAGCATATAGATTATATGATCTAGGAGCAGTGAGTATGCAATCACCAGATTTCTCATCTTGCACCACACATTTCTCCTTGTCAAATATAGCTTTATAACCTTTATCACATAACTGAGAGATACTAAGAAGATTATACTTAAGTCCATCAACCAGATAAACATCAGAGATAGAGTTGGTAGAACCATTACCAATACTACCTATACCAATAATATTGCATTTTGCTTTGTCACCAAGTGTGATTGTTCCTCCAGATTTTTCTGTAATATCAGTAAAGAGAGATTTCTTTCCACTCATATGTCTGGAACATCCAATGTCTAATATCTTTTTTTGATCTTTCAAGGCCTTGGTGACATCCTGCAAAAGTAAATAATTGCCTCAACAGGCTGATAGACCAAGTGCAGAACTTTGAGTCATACTCAGAATCAGCCATGTTTTGTGGTCTAATTCCTTTTGGAACCCAAATCTGCCTAACCTGTCCCTTAAGCTGATAAGGATAAATATTCTTCATAATGTGAGGTTCTGATCTTCTGAAGGGACAAGTTAATCTGACATGACCAATTTTCCACACTAACGACACTTTGGAGAATGTCTGCTACCAGATTTGATAAAAGTAGCTTGGCTTTTCTTTGGAAAATTTAGATTATAGCCAATCCCACTTTTATGCATTGATTTCAGACTTCCTCCAAGGATGAGATTTAGACTATGTTCTGAGCCTGTAAAACTATCTAGGACCTTCTTAGACTCTTGAAGTTTCTCAGTCAAAGAACAGATTTGTTGTTCTAAATCCTCAGAATGAGTCTTTAGAGCAGCATATCTTTCAGTCAAAAGAGTGTTTTGACCAACAATCTCTTTTATCTGTGCCTTCAAGGCTTTGAACCTGTTGTACAAGGCCTTGAAGTCCTTTTTCAATTTTTGTCTTAGAAACTTCAACAGTTTTGTTGGTAAAAACTAGGTCCAGGTTTTCTTTTACCTGCTCATGAATCTTAATCTTTAAAGCAGAAATCTCATTTCTATAACTTTCCTCATTTAAAAACATACTCTTGAGAATTTCAGGAAGTACATCAGAAGGACTAGCAAGAAGATTTTTTATCATTTCTTCAATATGTCTGTCCGATGACTTTTCTTCATCATGCTTGCACAAGTTTGCTTGATCTTCTTCTGTGTCTGAGTCACTTGATGAATCAGAATCACTCCAGGAAGCCATCATGGCTTTCTTCCTTCTGTTGTCACTATCTTTCTTCTGAAAGTTCCTGTTCTTCTTCTTTTGTGGACAGTTCCTTACTAAATGATCTGCATCACCACACTCAAAATAATGCATTACTTTAGTTTTATGTGACTGTGATGAAGATTTACCTTTGTAGTCCTTGCTGCCTGAAGGTCTTGATCTCTCTTTGTTGTAGTCCCTGTTACCAGAGTTTCTTCTCTTCTTCAGAATCCTGGCCAAGGCCTTGGAGATCAATGCTAAAGCCTCTTCATCATCATGATCATCTTCAGTCTCATGGCTTTGAGATTTTTCATTGTCCTTAGCCTTGAGTGCTAAGTTCTTGATGTTTTCACTCAGATCACCTTCTACATCCTTCATAGACATTTCATGAGTGAGCAGCTTTCCTTGTAGATCATCTAGTTGAAGAAGACTTAAATCCTGAGCTTCCTCAATGGATGTTGTCTTTGGCTCCCACTTGGCTTTTGGTAAGCTTCTCAAAATTTTCCTGACCTTTTCCTCATTTGAGAACTTCTTTCCCAAAGACTCCAGATTATTCACCACATCAGTGAATCTTTTGAACATCTCCTTGATGGTCTCATCTGATTTCATTTGAACAACTCATATTGCCTCAGAAGTATGTTGATTTTGGTTTGCTTAACCTGGCTTGTTCCTTCATAAGTCACCACTAGTTTGTCCCATACTTCTTTGGCACTTTTGCAATTGGACACTCTGTTGAACTCATCTGCATTAAGAGCACAGTATAACAGATTCATAGCCTTGTAATTTTTTGATACCTTTTCCAGTTCAGTAACTGATAGATTTTCCTCTTGATACATCTGACTCCATCAATAGTAGTGTAGTACTCATGAGAAAAATTCTGAACTATTGACCACAGTTCCATGTCTTGATCTATGATGAACATCTTCATCAATGCCTTCCAGGGCATGAAGTTATCACCACAGAACAATGGAGGTCTGTTGGCTGCCCTTCCTTGTGAGAATCCACCATCTCCTACATTACTCATAGTCACAAGATTGTTAGATCTATATCAGTGACCCTTGCTCTGATACCAATTGAAATTGTGTAATGTAGACTAAATACAGGACCTACATACTCTAAAAGGGAGGGTGGTTGAATAGAGTATGGAAATTTTTTTCAAAAACTCAGATTTTAACTAATTAGCTTTGTGTGAAACTCAAATCTCAAGGCCTTTAGAATTTAGAAAATTGTCAGAAACTTTCAAAGGCAAAATAGAAAGCTTGAAGGCCTTGAACTATTACCAGTTCTTAAACAGCTTATAAACCCTATTTTGATTTGAGTTGTGTGCAACAGAAAATAACAAAACTGTAAAGTAAAGAACACAAAGCAATTTACAGAGTTCAGTCCCAATGGACCTAATCTCTGCCTGAGGGATCTAATCCCACCGGGATTGGGCAAACACTTCTTATTAGTCACACAGAAACAGCCCTAGATCTTCAAGCCTAAGTGATTTCCCTTACACCTATACAGCTTGTGGTTCCAAACCTATCTAGTATCAGCTACTAACTCTTGAGCTAACAAGAACCTCTTGTTGTTCACTTAAACAACCAACCACTAGGTTTAGTCAGGTTTTAGATGTACAAAATATAAGCAGATTAAAAAACAGATGAAGAGCACAGTAGAAGAATAAGCTTGTAAAGGCCTGGATGTGTTCTTCTGGAAACTGGAATGATTTATCTTCTCAAATCTGGAATTGAAGCTTGAATGTCTGTGTGTTTGAATGAATGATCTCCCACGAATTTTTCACACTTCCCTCAGTATTCTGCAAGCCTCTATCCTTTCAAAATTCAAACTAGTCTTTTATCTACTCACTGCAACTGAATGAGAGATTTTAGGATCTCAGTTCCTACAAATCCTCTTTCTGCTTTCAACTGCAATTCAAACAGCTCTGAGTAGATATCCGTTGGGGTTTGTTGAGATTGCATTTGCACGTTTAACAAACCTGCAACAACATTAAAACATAGCAACAACAAAATCCAGAAATATAGCAGTACTAAGATTGTTTGGTTTTCCAGTTTCTGATAAAAACTGGATAAAAGATTAGAACAATAATCTGATTAACTTCTGACACATATATTTCATGATAAACCATTTTACGACTCTTAGAATTCATTAAACAATCACAATAATAAGAATCAAACCCTGCAAGAAAGAATCAAATTAGTTCTGTAAAACTGTCAGCAGCACAAGGCACATCTCAAGGCCTTGAAGCTCTGAACATGCTAGTCTTTCAAAGTTAAGTCCAGAAATCTTAGATTCTCCCTATTCAGAACATCTGCAATTGTGTTAGATATGTAGTCAATATAAAACATAAGTATTTGCAGCAAATATCTGATCCATATAATCAGATAACCAATCTGCAACACAAGATTGTTAGAACATTCAGCACAATAAAAACTACTCTCAAGGCTTTGAAGCTCTGTCAGTATCTCAAGGCCTTGGAGTATCAGAAATGCTTGGAATTTGTCTTTGTCTTTCATCACTCAAAACAATTACTTCTCAAAACACACTCAAGGGTCTTTGAGTCAACAGAATAGTATGGGGTTGGATTGTTATGGAGATATCATGATCCAATACATGGGTATGCATTAGGAGTAATGGCATACTGGATTGACCCATCTCCGAGAAGGCTACATACATTTGATGTAAAGTCACAAGTGCTTCTCGCGGTGACAATAGTATTGTCATCTTTAGACTTGAAGTCACTAGATCATCTAGTTGTGCAGTATTGTGTTTTGGTTGCTTTCCGTGACTGGGTAGTCATAAAGGCGCGTATCAGACACAATAGGAACCAAGCTTAAGATATCGTAGTGATGTAGATAGAATTTTTCCCTCCCACATAATGGGTGCAAATATCCTAGGCCACTCGAGGGATAGTGCTTATAGAATGTCTGGCTATACTCGAATAAATCAATATGGGATATTGATGATATTTGCACGAATAAGTCTATTCCCAGGATCGAGGAACTATGGATTGGTTATACAAGCGTGACTTGTATGTCTCGTGTCCAATACGGATATTGAGACAAAGGGATGAGACAATACTTGCACAAGGTTTGTCAAGATGACTATTTCTATTAGTTGGGTAGTATGGATGCCTTGCTAGAGACCGCTCCGTATTAGTAAATAACTACTACCAACTAAATAGAAACCTATGGAGTCACATGCCATATGGATTGAACTAGACTTGGGAATTAATTAATTAGAATTAATTAGAAGGATCAAATCGCAACAACTTGCAAACTTAGTAGGACTAATATGCAAGTTGGACTAATCCGAATTTGAGTAGGATTAGGAGACGGCCGTTATGTAGTAACAAGGAGTTTTTGGACTATATAAAGGATGCTCCTATCATTCTTCCCTACATACTAAATCTCATAATATAATTTGAGTAGGAGAGAAGGAAGGAAAGAGAAAGACAACAAGTGGGACGAAACCCCCTTGCCGTCCGCGCCTACCCGTCGGCCGAGAGAGGAGGCTGAACCCTCCTTTTGTCCCCGTTGCGTTATTTCTTCATCATCTTCCATTCTTCCCAGCTAGCAAAAGGTGTTTGGAAGATCTATATCTCAATCCTAGGCGTGGATCATTCGTAGAGACGTGACACTATTCGCGTTTCAATTCATCAAAGGAGACCTACAAGGTACATGACATGAATCCTTTATCATCGTTATGAATTCTCTTCCTGTGATCCTTGCAGGGTCTTGATTGGATAAATTATTGTTTATTCCGCTGCGTATCTATGATCAAAACCCTACAGTGGTATCACAGCCACTAGTCGTAGAGCATAACATGGTTCATGTGTTACGATTTTGTTTTTTTTCACCTATAATTGTTGAGTATTGCGTTAAAAAAACAACTTAAGAATATTAGATGCATGTTGAATATGATTCAACCAAACAAGATCTAATTCTTGCATTGGATGTATGAATTAGTGAGTTAGAATCACATAGGATGTGAATTTTGGATCTTGACTGGTAGGGTTTGGACACATGCTTGAAAAAAGGGTTTTTCAAACATGGAAACAACTAATCTTGGGCAACAAGGCAAGGAGTTGTTTTGGAAATAACTCCATAAGGAGGTTCAGCCCCCTAAGGGACTGCCCCCCTTGCCTTGCCGCGCAATCTAGGGCACAACCAAGGGTTTGAGTCGGCCGAGCGGCCCAAGGTCGCGCCTTGGTCCTTTAGGGTTTCCTCCAAATCCACGAAGGACCCTATTGGACTATTTTAACCCTACCACATCCAAAAAAAATTAAAATTAACTAAGCACGTTAAATTGGTTTTAACTGTTTATGTGCAATTGTATGGTGATTGGATATGGCCTTAGATGTGGTTTGTTGGGAATGTTTAATTTTTGTGGTTTGTTTACGGCCTGCGAGCTGATCAATTTGATGTAATAATTAATTAGGTTTTACGGCATGCGAGCCAAATTTTTTCTCAACTTGTGAGATTTATTTATTTAGTTTTAGTTGCTAGCTAGTACTAAATGAATAGATAGCCAAGATTGAAGAAAAGAAGCCCAAAGAATTAAAAGGATCCACAACATGGAGCTTGAAGCATTCCACAAAGGCTATGGTGGATGGACCAAGAGATGGAGGCACATGGAGATGCGTTTTCTATTCTGGGGTTCATAGATATTCTCATTGGCTTGGGAATATCTTATTCTAGGATGTCATATCCATATCACGTTAATTTCTTTTTGTGGATGTTTACTTTACCGTCTTATTATTTTTGTTGGTGTATGGATGATGCATGCAATTTGATAATAAGATAAATAAACAAACTGGATCTTTTATATGTAAATTAGCCCAAACTCAAAATAAGTATATCAGTTGATATGGATCAACAAAACAACTTAAAATTGAAAAGAAAAATCCCTCAATTTAAAATATTGCGTTTTTGCCTTCTCGTTAATTAGACACTCTTCATGATCATGATTATCAAGCTCGTGCGTGCCAAAGAAGGACGACTTGATTTGTCATAATTGTGCTTCTATGGCACAAGCAAGTAATGTGCAACTGTTTAAGTAAGAGGTTGGACGCAACTAGGTGATTTTAATGAGATTAAAAGCCTAGAGGCAAACAATTAGGATTATCCATAGGATGGATAAATAAGGAGTTATTTGCCCAATTGAACCAAGAATTGCATAAAGGATGCAATTGGAAATTGTTCATACCTAAATAACTAATTTTCGGTGACTTGCCGAAGCAAGCTCAAAAGAAGTAAAATATGGATCTTGGCACCCACTAGAAAATATAGTGATATTCAGTGGCGGAGATAGGATTTCATCGGGGGGGGGCACCATTCGGCCAGTAGCAGAGCAAGTATTTGTACTATTATATAAAAGATCAAATGTAATTAGATATCAAGGAAAACAAGCCCTTCTAGCCCAGTCGGTAAATCATTACCCACAAGACTTTGGAAACTAGGGTTCGAATCACCTTAGGTGCGTTTAATTTTTTTTCTTTTAGTTTTTTTGTGGAAAAAAATTTGAAAACGTGCATGACGAGGGTCGAACGTTCATCACCTTGGATTTTAGTCGAGCGTTTTACCATCTACACAGGATGAATCTTGGGAAATAGTGGGGCACTTTTATATTAGAGGGATGGTAAAACGCTCGACTAAATGGCATATGTTAGAGGGAAACCCCGTGGGGCCGCACGTGTTGCGTATGATCGGCTATTTAGAGAGTTGGCCACTGATCTCATCTTGCAATCGTTGCCTGAGAGTTATGAACAGTTCATAATGAACTATAACATGAACGAGATCGTGAAACCTCTGCCAGATCTACTCAAATAGTGAGGATAGCTGAACAAATTATCAATAAGGCTAAGGAAAAATCCATAATGATGTGCAGAAAGGAAAGGCAAAAGGTTTGCCTCCACCTCCAAGGGAAAAGGAAAAGTAGTTGCCAAACCCAAGGACACAGACCTTAAGCATGTTGGTGGCATTACCAAGGTGTGACTAAAGGTGAGTGTCACTACTGCAGTCAGCCTGGACACTGGAGGAGGAACTGCCCGAAGTATCTGGAGGATAAAATGCTTGGAATAGTGATTCCACCACCACCAGGTATTTTTGTTATAGATGTCAATGTTACTTGCTCTTCATCTTGGGTATTGGATACTGGATGTGGATCTCACATTTTTCGAAATGTGCAGGATCTAAAGAGAAGTAGGAGATTGGCTAAAGGAGAGATAGATATGCGCGTTGGGAATGGAGCAAAGGTTGCTGCATTGGCTGTAGGCTTGTACGAGCTGTCTCTGCCTTCAGGATAAGTTTTAGAGTTAAATAATTGCTATTTTGTGTCTGCTATGAGCAGAAACATTATTTCTATTTATTGTTTGGACAAGGAAGGTTTTACTAGTTCAATAAAGGACAATTGTTGTTCCATTTATTAATATAGTATTCACTATTGTAGTGCGCAATTATTTAATGGATTATATATCCTTGATCTAAATAATCATGTCTATAAAGTAAATACCAAGAGGATTAAAATAAATGATTTAAATCCTGCTTATCTATGGTGCTGTTTTTTAGGACATATAAACGAGAAACGTGTATCTAGACTCCATACGGATGGATTTCTAGACTCATTTGATTTTGAATCATATGATACATGGGAGGCTTGTTTATTGGGAAAAATGACAAAGTCCCCCTTTCAATAAGAAAGGTGAGAGGACTAGTAAGCAATTGGCGTTAGTACATACTGATGTATGTGGGCCATTTGCCACACCTGCCAAGGGTGGATATGTCTACTTCATTACGTTTACTGATGATTTCAGTAGATATGGATTTTTATACCTTATGAAGGCCAAATATGAATCCTTTGAAAAGTTAGAAGAATTCAAGAATGAAGTAGACAAGCAACTTGGAAAAATTATTAAGGCTCTAGGATCGGATCGTGGAGGAGAATACTTGAGTCAAGAGTTTGATGATCATCTTAGAGAGTGTTGGATAATATCCCAACTCACTCCGCCCGCGACACAACAGTGGAATGGCGTGTCCGAGAGGAGGAATCTAACTCTATTAGATATGGTTCGATCTATGATGTGTCAAACTGATCGCCCATTATCATTTTCGGGCTATGCTCTATTGAGTGCAGCTTTTACCATTAACCGTGTTCCATCTAAGTCAGTCATGAAGACACCACATGAGATGTGGAGTGGGAGTCGTCCCACATTGTCGTTCATGAAGATTTGGGGCTGCGATGTCTATGTAAAACGTTTACAATCAGACCAGCTAGGGCCTAAGTCGGACAAATGCAAGTTTGTGGGATACCCTAAGGAAACTAAGGGATATTATTTCTACAATCCAACTGAGAACAAAGTGTTTGTTGCTCGGTCCTGCGTGTTTCTAGAAAGAGAGTTTGTCTCTAAAGAAGCAAGTGGGAGGACTGTAGAACTTGAAGAAGTTCAAGAACCACAAAGAATTGATCCTGCTATGGAACATGAACAGGAACCACAAGAGGTTGTGGAGCAGCCTGTTCAAGTGAAAAAAGACATTCGTAGATCTAGTAGAGTGCGCCAGGAGCCAGAGAGGTATGGACTTCTCGTGAGTGAATCTGGTGACACGTTGCTCATAGATGATGAGCCTACTACCTATGAAGAGGCCATAAAAGGGCGGACTCTCAGAAGTGGCTTGAGTCCATGAGATCCAAGATGGAATCCACGTATACCAACAAAGTATGGATTTTGGTGGAACCACCCAAAGGGGATCGACCCATAGGGTGCATGTGGGTCTTCAAGAAGAAGATCGACATGGATGATAATGTGATTACCTATAAGGGCCGATTGGTGGCTAAAGGATTAAGGTAGATTCATGGTATTGACTATGATGAAACCTTTTCACCAGTCTCAATGACCAAATTCATCCGAATCTTACTTGCTATTGCAGCATACTACGAATATGATTTAGCATATGGATGTCAAAACAACATTCCTGTATAGGAATCTCCTCGAGGATGTGTACATGACACAACCTGAGGGTTTTGAAGATCGAAATCAAGCCAACAAAGTCTGTAAACTGCAAAGATCCATTTATGGATTGAAGCAAGCTTCTAGAAGTTGGAATCGACGTTTTGATGAGGTAGTCAAAGAGTTTGGCTTCATCAGAAACGAAGATGAATCTTGTTTCTACAAGAAGGTTAGTGGGAGCTCTGTTGCATTTCTGGTCTTGTATGTGGATGACATACTACTCATTGGAAACTACATTCCTATGTTGCAATCTGTTACGGATTGGCTAGGAAAGTGTTTCTCAATGAAAGACTTAGGTGAAGCAGCATATATACTCGGTATAAAGATCTATATATATAGATCTAAAGGCCTGCTCGGCCTAAGTCAAAATACATATATAAACAAGGTGTTGAAGCGGTTCAACATGCAAGATTCCAAGAAGGGATTCTTTCCCTGTCACATGGAATCACTCTTTCGAAGAGTGGTTGTCCGTCCAATGAGATTGAGAAGGAACGCATGAGTAGGATTCCCTATGCCTCGGCCATAGGATCCATCATGTCCGTCATGTTATGTACAAGACCAGATGTGTCATATGCTTTGAGCATGACAAGCAGATATCTGTCCAATCCAGGTGAGAGTCACTGGTTGCAGTCAAGAACATCCTGAAGTACTTGAGAACAACTAGGGATGTGTTATTGATATTTGGAGGTGATGAGGAGTTTCGGGTAAGTTACACGAATGCAAGCTTAAAGAACGACAGAGATGATTTCAGATCACAGTCGGGGTTTGTGTTTTTCCTGAATGGAGCAGCGGTGAGCTGGAAGAGTTCCAAGCAATAGACGGTGGCTGATTCTACAACAGAGACTGAGTACATTGCTGCGAATTGCGCAACAAAGGAGGTTGTTTTGATTAGGAAGTTCATCAATGAGCTTGGTGTGGTTCCTAGCATTTCGGATCCAATAGAGTTGTATTGTGACAACACCGGGGCGATCGCACAATCAAAGGAACCCAGGTTGCACCAGATATCCAAGCACGTACTCAGGAAGTTCCATCTTATTCGAGATATTGTCGAAAGAGGAGACGTTCGGATATGCAAGATTCCTACAGATGAGAATCTGTCAGGTCCACTTACAAAGCCGCTTGTTCAGCCCAAGCATGGAGGGCCCACTAGGAGCATTGGCATACGAGATGCACCAGATTGGCTCTAGTGCAAGTGGGAGACTGTTGGAATAGGTGCCCTAGAGGTAATCTAGTTTAGTATGAACAATAAATTGGCTAGAACAGTCATTGTACTATTTATTGGATATTTAATATAATGAAATCCTTAGATTTACAACTGTGTTGTTTATCTTAAATATCCCTAGTCCATTATAATGATTAATGGGACAATCATCTATAGACTGGTATGGGGTTGGATTGATATGTAGATATAATGATCCAACACATGCGTATGCATTAGGAGTAATGGCATACTTGATTGACCCATCTCCGAGAAGGCTACATACATGTTATGTAAAGTCACAAGTGCTTCTCGCGGTGACAACGGTATTGTCATCCTTATACTTGAAGTCACTAGATCATCTATTTGTGGAGTATTGTGTTTTGGTAGCGTCAAACGATACACAGTGACTCGGTAGTCATAAAGGCGCGTATCGGACACAATAGGAAGCAAGCTTAGATATCGTAGTGATGTATATAGAATTTTCCCTCCCAAATAACAGGAGGAAATATCCTAGGCCACTCGAGGGATAGTGCTTATAGAATGTCTTGCCAGACTCAAATAAATCAATATGGGATATTGATGTTATTTGCACGAATAAGGCTCTTCCCAGGATCGAGGAACTATGGATTCGATATACGAGTTTGACTTGTATGTCTCGTGTCCAACCTGGATATTGAGACAAAGGGATGAGACAATACTTGCACAAGGTTTGTCAAGATGACTTTTTTCATTAGTTGGGTAGTATGGATGCCTTGCTAGAGACCGCTCCATATTAGTAAATAGTTACTACCAACAAAGTAGAAACCTATGGGGTCACACACCTTATAGATTGCAGACTTGGGAATTAATTAATATTATTAATTAATTAGAAGAATCAAATCACAACAACTTGCTAACTTAGTAGGACTATTATGCAAGTTGGAATAAACCGAATTTGAGTAGGATTAGGAGAGGGCCTTTATGTAGTAACAAGGAGTTGTTGGACTATATAAAGGATTCTCCTAGCTTCCTTCCATACATAATAATTCTCATAACATAAATTGAGTAGGAGAGAAGGAAGGAGAGAGCAAGACAACAAGAGGGCTGAAACCCCCTTGCCGTCTGCCCCTACCCGTCGGCCAAGAGAGGAGGCCGAACCGTCCTCTTGTCTCCGTTGCGTAATTTCTTCATCCTCTTCCATTATTCATAGCTAGAAAAAGGTGTTTGGAAAATCTAGATCTCAATCCTAGGCGTTGATCAACCGTAGAGACGTGACACTATTCGTGTTTGAAGTCATCAAAGGAGACCTACAAGGTACATGACACGAATCCTTTACTATCGTTATGAATTATCTTCATGTGATCCTTGGAGGGTCTTGACCGGATAAATTATTGTTTATTACGGTGCGTATCTATGATCAAAACCCTACAGTAGTATTAGAGCCACATGTCGTAGAGCATAACGTGGTTTATGTGTTACGATTTTGTTGTTTTTCACCTATAATTGTTGATTATTGCGTTAGAACATCAAATTAAGCATATTAGATGCATGTTGAATATTATTCAACCAAGCGAGATCTAATTCTTGCCTTCGATGTATGAATTAGTGAGTTTGAATCACATAGGATGTGAATTTTGGATCTTGACGCCTAGGGTTTGGGAACATGCTTGAAAACGGGGTTTTTCAAACATGGAAACAACTAATCTTGGGCAACAAGGCAAGGAGTTGTTTTGGAAATAACTCCATAAGGAGGTTCGGACCCCTAGGGACCTCCCCTTGCCTTGCCGCCCAATGTAGGGCACGACCAAGGGATCGGGCCGGCCAAGCCTGGGGCTTGGCCGCGGGTGGGGCTCGGCCGACCGGCCAAAGGCCGCGCCTTTGTCCTTTACGGTTTCCTCCAAAGCCATGAAGGACCCTATTGGATTGTTTTAACCCTAGAACATCCAACAACAATTAAAATTGACTAAGCACGTTAAAATTTGGTTTTAACTATTTATGTGCAATTTTATGGTGATTGGATATGGCCTTAGATGTGGTTTGTTGTGAATGTTTAATTTTTGTGGTTTGTTTACGGCCTACGAGTTGATCAATTTGATGTAATAATTAATTAGGTTTCACGGTCTGCGAGTCGAGTTTATTCTCAACTTGTGAGATTTATTATTTAGTTTTGTTTCTAGCTAGTACTAAATAGAATAGATAACCGAGATTGAAGAAAAGAAGCCCAAAGAATTAAAGGAGCCCTAACATGGAGCATAGACCAAGAGAAGGAGGCACATGGAGATTCTATTCTAGGGTTCTAGATATTCTCATTGGCTTGGGTATATCTTAGTCTAGGAGGCCATATCCATATCATGTTAATATCTTTTTGTGGATGTTTACTTTACTGTCTTATTATTGTTGTTGGTGTATGGATGATGCATGCAATTTTATAATAAGATAAATAAACAACCCGTATCTTTTATTGTGAGTTAGCCCAAACTCAAAATAAGTAGATCAGTTGATATGGATCAACAAAACAACTTAAAATTGAAAAGAAAAGTCCCTCCATTTAAAATATTGCGTTTTTGCCTTCTCGTTATTTTGAAAATCTTCATGATCATGATTATCAAGCTCGTACGTGCCAAAGCAGGGCGACTTGATTTGTCATAATTGTGTTGCGATGGCACAAGCAATTAATGGGCAACTGTTTAGGTTGGACGCAACTAGGTGATTTTAATGAGATTAAAAGCCTAAAGGCAAACAATTAGGATTATCCATGGGATGGATAAATAAGGAGTAATTTTCCCAATTGAACCAAGAATTGTATAAAGGATGCAATTGGAAATTTTTTTTCATTCCTAAATAACTGATTTTGGGTGACTTGCCAAAGCAAGCTCAAAAGAAGTGAAATCTGGATCTTGGCACCCACTAGAAAATATAACTCTCGCCCAAGTACGCTTAACTGTGGAGTTCTGATGCGATCCGGTGCATTAGTGCTGGTATGGTCGCATCCGAACGACAAGCGTGGATTTAATCACATAACCCGTACCGACACGTCCCGAAGAAGTAAAAACTTCAAAAAGTCGTCACTTGTCCGGTTTACGGTAAATTTCATGCAATCTTTGGAGACCCATCCAACCTAAACTGCCATAGGCGGTCTCGACGCATTGACACGCTCTAACCACAAGTGTATGGTTGTCGTGTGTAGTAATAAACCGGAAATCAGGGCTATCGAATGGGACTTTGCTCAAACTAGTTATTATTTCAAACCTTATGTGGATACGTCGCAAGGTTGTGTTTTGCTAATTCTAATAAAAAAAGTGCAAAATTCTCAATTAACCGAGTGAAGTAGGTCACGATTAATAAAGAATAATTTTAGGGTTTTTGTAATATGAGGAAAAATACCGGGAATTCTCTAGGTTCACTAGGTTGATCTAAACTTATGTTTCGATTCCTAAAACAACCGTGTGTCTTTCACTATTAATCGAGCAATATTAAACTTACCGAGTTACCAAGCAAGTCAACTATACGTAAAACCAAAAAATACCGAGTTACCAAGTTTATTTTAGCTTTAAGCATGCATTAAAACCATAATTCTACTCTAATGATCCTAGTTAACAATATCGAGTTACCAAACATTGATTCGACTAGGTGGATTATTCAATTTACCGACTAATTATCACGGAGTTACCACGTGGAAGTTAATTAAGATTATCTTTACGTTAGCTACTCGCAAAAATAATGTGATTACAATCGTAAATAATCCATAACAATGAAAGAACACGCAAGATTAAGTTAAAACATGAATCACAATATCAAAACTTGACGTTTATATCAAACCCTAGCTGCACCATACGAGAATTCCCAGCAAATAAAGTTTAGCTACTACGATTCATACTCAAAACAATGAGTTTCATGAGTTTTAACATAAAAACCAAGAAAAGAGAAGAGTTGAGAATCCAAACGGATGATCCAAAGCTTCTAAGCTCTCCCAATAGCTTCTTGATCTCCCAAAAAGTGTTTCTCACGTAAGGTACTACTGAAAAAGTCGACCTAAAACCCTTAAATATGTTTCCATAATGCTATTACAAAGTTCGGATAAACTACGAAAAAGCCCCGCTCAAAATTCTGACTTCCAGCGATGTCTTCGTACGAAGACATTTGTCTTCGTACGAAGAGTCTTCGTACGAAGACAAATTCTCTTCGTACGAAGGTCTTCTTATGTAGATATTGCATGCTTGTTTAGGAAGACATCTTCAGAACTCCAAAAATTTGGCTAAGTATTTTCTCTTCGTACGGAGACAATTGTCTCGTACGAAGACCCCCTTTTTCAGCATCTTTCTTTTCCCTTCTTCCTTGCTTCCTTTGACTTTTCCTTGCTTTATTTGACTTTTCCTTTGATTTCCTTGCTTCCGAAGTTCGTTTCCATCTCCCGCATGATCCTCCAAGCCATGTGTCCCTGCGAATCACAACACGAAAACACAACCCGCGATCATATCACAATAAAAGATCAAATAACTAAAGAAACGCCCGGATTTAACAATTAAGGCACATGAACTCACAATATCACATTTTAGCTCAATTTACTCAAAAGACGACGAATTCTCCATGTTGAGCACGCAAAACGTAGAAATAAAAGGCATAAAATAACTCCGAAAACGAAGTTATCAATTACCCCCACACTACCTTATGCTCGCCCCGAGCAAATTTCCCAAGTCAATTCCATTTCTCAAGCCAACAACTCCTCTCACTTTCCCGAAATCAATCCAACTTTGCATACCAACCTAATTATTCATTGCATAACTTCCCTACGCCATTTGCATACTACCACCTCACATTGCATACAAAACCATCATCAATTGCATACTAGTCCGAGTAGATCAATCCACAAACCATCCTTTTTACTAGTCGACACGACTCGATTATACACAATGCACCTATATGCAAATGCAATATTCACAATGCAAGTATTGACATAACAAATTTTCTTTTTCTTTTGCGAGATTGGGCAATCTCCGTTAGCTTAAACCGGTTCACACGAAGCGATGAGAAATCTAGATACAAGGCATGAGTTGAAATCAAATTCGACAACGCAAATCTCCCCTAGCTAGTATAGAGAACCTAGATTTACTATGAACAAGAATGCAATACCTTTTCATGTGTGCCGCAAAGTAAGAGGCTACGCTAGGCTAAGCCACGTTCAATGTCCGAGCTCCTAATCCGCTAACAGGGTTAGAATGATGAGGCTTTAGGGAAAAATCGGATAATAATCAAGCATGAGTCCTAAAGCGTCACATTCTCGCAAATATCACATCTCACACACCCTCACAACAATGATAGAAACCAAGCCCGAAACTCACCATCTCCGGCCCTCGATCCCCTCACACCCCGGTACAGTTACGATCTCCGCGGCCATTGTCATGAATGATGCATAAAACAAAACTTCCCGTTCGTGAACTAGTCGCTTCTCCACTCGATCTTCCCATTATTCCTTTATTCAACTCTCCTTTTTTTTCTCTCTTTTCTTTTTTTTTTTCTTTTTCTGATTTTTTTTCTATTTTTTTTATTCTCTCAAATTTCTGCACAACTTCTACAATGTATATCTCGAGTGGTCTTCCAAGTGTCAAGCCAAAATAAAATGATAAGGGGAGAAAATAACCAAATCAGCACATATGAATCACAAATAAATTCCTCTCCCCCTAAGTTGATGAAATCCACGGTGTAACAAACGAAGCCGCTAACACAATAAAGCACGTGTGGGGATGCAGTCGTCGCAAGCTCAATATCGATGTCCGAAGTCAAAATTCGACACCCCCACACTCGAGTGTAATCCTGTCCCCTATCAAGTAGCCAATCGAATATATGTCTCGTGCCTAATCCAACCAAACCTCCTACACCATGATGAGTAAGTTCCGGTACCCAGCACGATCAACCTATTAAATTCCCCCAACCCAAGTTTTGTGTGTATTAGATGGTACACACTCACGGCTCTCCACAACTGTGTCCATGTTGTAACGCCATGGAACACCGCCACACCGAAGTGCGCAAGCCTACTCTCACTCACCCTCGAATTCCCCTCGAAAATCACAAATGAAGCGCATGCGATATGTAAGACTCACACAAGTATATCATGAAGTACTCCCTCATCGAACCCCCTCAACTACAACACCCTCGTGACGCATTAAAGCGATGATTCTAACCAATCAATGATGAAGGCCAAGAATCGTCACCCTAATTCCAGAGGTTATCAAAGAATCCAAGGTTCAAAACAGGGTTTACTAGTGGTCCTACAAGGTAAGTTCTATAAGCAGTGAGTGCTCTAATACACACCTCGCACAGCTGTTCTGTGTGCCACTACGAGGCGGGTTGGCGACTACCTAAGACGTACACAAGAACGTTCGGCTTGTTTAGCTCACACCTAGCTCAACTCTTGTAAGAAAACACACTTTAGATTTGAAAAATTATGTCCGTGTATAAAATAGGCACGCATTCCCGTAAAGAAAGCTCATCTATACTTACTAAGGGAAACTCACATTGTCACTCTCGATCGCAATTCATGCCCTATGCCTAAAAATCTCACACTTCTCGATTTTATCGAATTTTCAGCTTCTTTTGATTGCCCTTTCTCTAATTTTTTATTTTTTTGGTTTTTTTCCAAATTTTTAGTTTTTTTTTCATGTATTTCTTATTTTTATTTTTTTCTTATATATATACCTATACTACATGCACGACCAACTCGACTACTGCCTCGATAGTTTAGTGGGATGACTCAATAATAATAAAACATGCACGCAAAAATATGAATAATAAAGAGAAAATAAGGACATAACCAAAATTTCTAACTAAATGCTGACACGGGCGATGCAAAGACTCAATACTGACTAGTAAAAAGGTATCAACCACCCCCACACTAGGATGCATCGTTGTCCTAAACGATAAAACGAGGACTCAACAATCCTAGCACGAGGGCACACTCCACTACTCGTCTTCCTCTTCCTCCTCCTCTTCTTCTTCCTCATCTTCTTCTTCTTCGTCGTCCTCACTAGGCGGAACCGGATACTCAAATTCATCCTCCTGGAACCACGGATCCGCCGTCGGGATTGGTGGAACAAACTCCCCCGCCGCCTGACCACTCAACTGAATCACCCACTGGCCCACCATCTGGATTAAGCCACCCAGCTTCACCTGATTGTCCATAGTGTAGGAAAACTGGCGCCTTCTCTCGAGTCTATCCCGGGCCATCTCTTCTCTCAAGTGGTCATAAGCTACTTGGTTATCAAATCGAGAGGTGTTAGTTCTCCTACCCTTTACCTTCTTTCTCTCCGTCTCATCAAACCTATGCCATTTCCTAGCAATGAACGGTTTCAAGTCCATGTCTCTCACAATGACTACTTTGGAGGTTTTGGCTAGATGAGTTAGCAAACAAGTATGACCGGGACCCAACTTGTTAGTCCTCGACACCCTCTCTAAGCAATTCTCCCAAATCAACCTAGGGATATCGACCCTAATCCCGGTATAAAGACAGAGAGCCAAGACAGATAGGCGGAAAGAGTACTGAGGGTTCTGTGTGATTCCCAGAACCCAATTCTCGAGCAACTCGCAACACCACCTCGCCTCAGGCCTATAGTACTTCTTTTCAGCCTTCCACTGCGTCACATCCCCTTTCCTGTCCCATGGATCTACCCCCTTTGCAAAACAAAATGCATTTAAACGAGACCAAATACCCTCACTACAAAGAGTAGTCTCGTAACCACAACCCTCTGTCAAACGGGGAAATCCCATGGCCAAGGCGATAGTCTCTGGCGTGAAGACTATCCACTCGTTCCGACAATAGACAAGACGGGGGTCTCGGATCTCACCATCTTTCGCATACCTCAAGTTGAGGCAAAACTCTCGCGCTATCTGAGAACTAGACGGCCCTACAAGCTTAAACCAATTAGTTAGCTTCTCGCGCTCAAAAAATTCCTTTATTGCTTGAGGCATGTCCTCGTGCAATGGAAATTCTTTCTCGGGCTGCCCATTCTTAGTCAAATATGTGTCCTTGCGAGAGTCAAGATGGGCCTCGTAGGTGACAAAACAATAACTATCATAGCACGCGGGCCCAATACTCCGCTCTTTCAAATTTACCTTTTCCGTTCGTCGGCCTACAATTCCCGGTTTAGTCAGGGTAGGGGCATTCAAAATAGCATATTGGGGTATGGGCGGTGTTTCTAATTGAGGCTCGCCCGACCCGGATGCTTATTGTGAAGTACTCTCTCCCGTCTTCCGTTTCTTTCCACCGGCCATTTAAAACTCAAATTCAAGTACAAAACGATAAATTCAACTTTGTGCACGTGACAAGAAGTGTTTACAGAATTTAAACACGTAAGCAAGTAAGCACGTAATCCTAGGACTCTAAGCAATCGCCCCAAGCACGCTACTAAGCGCAACAAAAATTAAAATGGGCTTTTACTCAATTTGTGCCTAAGACTCGAGTATTGAAATTGCCAGTTTTAGAGAGTACCTACGTGCCCAGAGCAAGTCTTACGGGCACAAAAATTTCAGAAATTCCGACAAGACGGACTGTTTTGGAGGTCGCCGAGAGATTTTGTCAAAACTTGAATTGATTGGTGCACCGTACTCCTCGTGATGTCCCCGTTAACTTTTTCTTCTTGACTGCAAGCTGAATCAAACTCCAACTCATCCAATTTTTCAATCTAGCTTCAAAAACCCTAACACTTCTTCCTCTGATTTCTCTCTCGTATCTCACTCTCACTCAAAACCCCTTACCAAACCTTGTTCTCCTCTGAATTGCGCGCAAAACCTCTGGTTATTTGTTGAATTTGGTGAAGAAACGAGTGAGAAAGGAGATTGGGTGTGCCGCGGCTATGGAAGAAGAGAGAGAGCTGGAGTTGTTGAAGAATGAAGAAGATGACGGGGTAGCTTCAGTTGTCTTCAAAATTCCATGCAAAAAGTCTAAAATACCCCCAAACATAATCCCCTTCTATTCTTTCCGTGCGTGGACAAAATTGACTTTCTGCCCAATGTCTTCGTACGAAGACAAATGCTCTTCGTACGAAGGTCTTCCCAGATAGATACTGCATGGTGTTCTGGGAAGACAATTTTTAAGACAAATTTTTTTCGAAGTACAGAGTCTTCGGACGAAGACAATTGTCTTCGTACGAAGACAATGCTGGAGCTTGCCAAAAACATCCTTTTTGACCAATATTCGCGTATCCGATCGTGCCTTTGCTTTCCGAAGGATCTCCTCGACCTCGAGACTCCCTTTTTACCTTAAAACACTCCCAAAATCCGAGGAGTATTCCATTTGTCAATTTCACGCGTTCCAAGGCACGTTTTGCATTTCCGGATGTTTTTGGCCTCGTTTTACTCTCTTGAGCATCCTTTTTGGCGTAACTTCCTCATCCGGACTCCGATATGCGCGATCCACCTGTCTACAGAAAGCTCTCAACCACCCCCACACGTTAGCACTGTTCAATTCTGTTTTTAGTCTGTTCTTCAAAATATCACCTCGTAATCCGTGCCACCATGCTAGCTTTCTCCGTTCATCAATCAAATCATTGCGTATATCAAGACGGGGAGTCCAGGAACATGATCTTCCCCAGGTGCGTGTGTTGAATAAGTGCAGGATAGGCTTCAATTTTCAATTCCTTCACTTCGGATCCCGATACGCGTATTGGGCTGCCATTCTTCAATTTTCACTCTGTTTCGAACGCGCGCATCAAGACGGGGGATCCGAAATAGGCCTTTCACCTCGGAATCCTGCACATACTCATTGGAAACATTAAATTCATTCTCTCGCACCTCTCAAATAAATCAAATAGAATAAAAATTACAAAACTGTATTAAAACCTAATCTCCAGCAATAAATAGGTTGGGTTGCCTCCCAACAAGCGCTTTGTAATTTAAGGTCGACGGCCCGACCCAGTTACCTCAGAGATTAATCAAATAGCGGGAGTTGAATGAAGCCATTCAATGACTCCAATGAAATTCCCGTCCACATACGATTTTGCTCTCTGGCCATTTACCTTGAATCTGTTTCCACCTGCATCTTCCACCTCAAGCGATCCCCACAGAAAAACTGCAGTAATTGTGTAGGGACCACTCCATCTAGATTTCAATTTCCCTAGAAACAGCTTCAGTCTGGCATTGAAGATCAGCACTCTCTGTCCGAATTTGAAGTCTCTCGGGATGATGTGCCTGTCGTGCCACTGCTTTGTCCTTTCCTTATAAATTCTCGCACTTTCATATGCCATCAATCGAAATTCCTCAAGTTCAAGTAGTGCTTGCTTCCGTAGCTCACCTGAGAGCTTAGCGTCCAAATTGATCTTCTTCAAGGCCCAGAATGCCTTGTGCTCAAGTTCCACCGGAAGATGACACGACTTCCCAAATACTAGCTGATAGGGAGACATGCCTAAAGGGGTCTTGTATGCAGTCCTATATGCCCATAAGCTATCATCTAAATGCAGGGACCAATCTTTGCGTCCCGGATTGACTGTCTTCTCCACAATCCCTTTTATCTCTCGGTTAGAAACTTCTGCTTGCCCATTCGACTGCGGATGATAAGCCAGTGATATCTTATGCGTCTTTACCCCATATTTGCTCAAAACATTGGCAAAGCCTTTGTTCACGAAATGCGATCCTTCATCACTGATAATGGCTCTGGGAGTTCCAAACCGTGTGAATATGTTCTTACGCACGAATCTCTCTACAGTAGCTCCATCATTCTTGGGGCAAGCCATTGCCTCTACCCACTTGGTCACATAATCCACATCTAACAGTATATAAAGATTTCCAAGTGAAGACGGGAATGGGCCCATGAAATCAATGCCCCACACATCAAAGGGCTCTACTTCCAACACGAAATTTTGAGGCATCTCGTTTCGGTTGGAGATATTGCCGGTTCTCTGACATCGGTCACACTACTGTACAAATAAATGAGCATCTTTATGTAAAGAAGGCCAATAAAATCCACTTTGTAATACCTTTGCCACAGTGCGCGTTTTGCCAAAATGCCCTCTGCAATTTAGTTCATGGCAATGTCTAAGAATGCCCAAAGTGTCTGGATCAGCTACGCATCTTCTCAACAAGTTGTCAGCTCTCAACTTGAACAAATAGGGGTCATCCCAAAAATAGTGTCGTGCATCTGTGAAGAATTTCTTTTTCTGATGGAAGGTCATGTCTTTTGGGACAATGTTGAGAGCCTTGAAATTTGCCAAATTCGCAAACCAAGGCACAACTGCTACCACTACCATAAGTTGTTCATCTGGAAAATCTTCTCTAATTGGCACATCTTCTTGTTTTTCATTCTCCAGTCGTGACAAATGGTCTGCAACAACGTTCTCTACTCCCTTCTTGTCCTTGATCACTATGTCAAACTCTTGCATTAACAAAACACATCGGATCAATCTTGGCTTTGCATCCTTCTTAGTAAGAAGATATTTGAGGGCTGCATGGTCCGTGAAGATGGTCACCTGAGAACCCACAAGGTACGGAAGAAACTTGTCCAATGCGAAGATAATAGCCAACATCTCTTTCTCCGTGGTGGCATAATTAACCTGTGCAGTATTAAGAGTACGAATGGCATACTAAATGAAATGAGCTACCTTTTCTTTCCGCTGTCCCAGTACTGCTCCCACCGCATAATCGCTGGCATCACACATAAGCTCGAACGGCAATGTCCAGTCTGTGGTGGCTATAATGGGAGAACTGATCAGCTTTTTCTTGAGAAAATCAAAAGGTGTCCTGCACTCTTCATTGAAATCAAAGACGACATCTTTCTCTAGTAATCCAGATAAAGGATTTGTGATCTTTGAAAAGTCTTTAATGAAACGCCGGTAGAAACCTGCATGTCCCAAGAAACTCCGTACCCCTTTGACAGATGTAGGATAAGGAAGCTTCTCGATCACCTCAATTTTTGCCCGGTCTACCTCTAAGCCCTTGCTGGAAATCTTATGCCCCAACACTATTCCCTCGGTCACCATGAAATGGCACTTCTCCCAGTTAAGCACTAGGTTGGTGTCAATACATCTATCCAGTACCCGAGCTAGCTGCTGTAGACAGTCTTCGAACCCATCACCAGAAAGTGAAAAATCATCCATGAAGACTTCGAAATTTTGCTCCATCATGTCCGAGAAGATAGACATCATACACCTCTGAAACGTGGCAGGTGCATTGCATAGCCCAAAGGGCATGCGCCTGAATGCAAAGGTCCCATAAGGACAAGTAAATGTCGTCTTCTCCTGGTCAGCTGGCTCAATCGCTATCTGATGATACCCAGAGTATCCATCCAAAAAGCAGTAATGCGAATGACATGCCAGCCTATCAAGCATCTGGTCCACAAATGGGAGGGGAAAATGATCCTTCAAAGTGGCACCATTGAGTTTGCGGTAATCCATGCAAACTCTCCACCCAGTAACTGTACGAGTGGCAATCTGATCACCTTTTTCCCCTTCCACCACAGTTATACCTCCCTTCTTAGGGACACACTGCACCGGGCTAGTCCACGTGCTGTCGGAAATCGGATAGATGATACCTGCTTCCAACCATTTAAGCACCTCTTTCTTCACCACCTCCTGCATGTGAGGGTTGAGGCGGCGCTGACTGAACTACCAACTTCTTGTCTTCCATGAGCCGAATCTTGTGATGGCAAACTGTGGGGCTGATCCCCTTGATATCCGCTATGGTCCATCCCATAGCTGCTTTCCTTTCCTGCAATACCTTGAGAAGCTGCTCCTCCTGTTCCCTGTCCAAACACGCAGAAACAATCACAGTTAAAGTCTCATCAGATCCCAAGTATAAATATTTTAAATGAGCAGGTAAAGGTTTTAATTCTAAATCAGGAGCAGTAATAAGAGAAGGAGTAAGAATCTTCCTGCTTCCCTCATTAAAGAGGGGTAGGGGTGAACGCCAGCTGGCTTCCATAGCTTGTTCTTTTTCACTCGATTCAAGTAAGGCCAATTCCTCATACAGCTGCTCCAATAAGATATCTTCCTCCTCATCCGGTGTATATGCCTCCACACCAAAACACTGCTCACTCACTGCATATGCAGGAAATTTCATAGCTTCAAAGACATTGAATGCCACCTTCTCATCGTTAATACGCATAGTCAACTCTCCATTGGGAACATCAATAATCGTCTTTCCCGTAGCATGGAATGGTCGTCTCAATATGAGTGGGACATCATCATCTGCATCCATGTCTAGGATCACAAAATATGCGGGAAAGATGAGTCCTTCGACTCTCACAAGCACATCCTCCAAAACACCCCGTGGTCGTTTTATAGTACGGTCAGCCATCTGTAAACACATACGAGTAGGTTTTGGATCCCCTACACCAAGTTGCTCAAATACTGATGTGGGCATCAAATTTATGCTTGCGCCAAGATCACATAATGCTCTACCATGGAACGCATCTCCCAATGTCACAGGAATAATGAAACCACCCGGATCTTTCATCTTCTTGGATAACACTTTTTGAACCACGGCGCTACACTCCTCATTCAGAGTCACGGTCTCAAAATCATCCATGCGTCTCCTATTAGAGAGTAGGTCCTTGAGAAATTTTGCATATTTAGGCATTTGTGAAATTGCTTCAGCAAAGGGGATATTGATGTGTAACTTCTTGAAGATATCCACAAATTTCTTGAAGTGCTTGGCATCCTCTTGACTCTTCAATCTATGCGGGTAGGGAACACGAACACTATACTCTTCCTTTAGCTTAGGCTTTTCCCCCGACTTCCTACTAGTGTCCTTTGATTCGGAACTCACGGTAGGCACGGGAATTTCTTCATCTAATGCTTTTTCTGTGGCCTTAGTTTCCTCGGCTCGCGCGTGTGTAGGATATGGAGGATCCTTAGTGGTGGTCCCACTGCGAGTAGTGATGGCCTTCAATTGCTCAGGTGGAGTGATTGTGTTCGAAGGTAGTATACCTGGTGGAAGTCGAGTATTCTGATTAGCTATTTGGCCAATCTGTGTTTCATGGCTCTTTATCGAGGCTTCCATCGCGATAATCTTGCTCTCAATATTATCATTGCTAGCTAACAGTTTCCTCAACAACGCGTTTGTATCCTGTTCTTCTGAGGGTGGAGGTGGAGCCTGTTGCTGTGGAGCCTGTCTCTGAGCTTGGTAAGGAACATTTGGCCTTTGACCTGGCGCATATAGTCCACTATTTGGATTGGCATAGCTGAAGTTGGGGTGATTGCGGTTGTTGGGATGATAGGTGTTTGGCCATTGTTGTTGTCTTGGTTGACTCATGTAGTTCACGTCTTCAATACCATCTCCATATCCCTAATTTGCATCTGCTACCATCTCTCCCACTGACTTCACCTGTGCCGATGGATTCAAATTACTGAAAGCCGAAGTCATCAGTGCCATCTGATGTTCAAATTTCTGTTCCACCATGGACTCAATCTTACTAACCAATGCCCCATCTGATTTCGTGTTTCTACGAGTCTCAGACCTCGTGGATTCACGTTTAGCTACATTATCTAGCAAATCACGACATCTCTGTAATCCCATTCCCATAAAATTGCCTTGAGCCATCATGTCCAGTTCACTAGCAGTCTCTCTGTCCAAGGCATTGTAAAAATAGTGCAGAAGTTTGTACCATGGCTCTCGGTGAGTAGGGCATCTGCGAAGGAGCTGGTTGAACTTTCTCCACGTGTCTCCCAGAGAATCATCTTCCTGCTGTGTAAATTTGGTTATATTAGCCATCCGTTGAGCAACCTTGGATGGTGGAAGATACTTCCTAAGAAACTCTCTGCTACAATCTGCCCATGTAACTATGCTGCCTGCTGGAAGTTCCATAAGCCATGTCTTTGCCTTTCCTGATAAAGAGAAGGGGAAAAGCATTAGCTTTATCGTCTCGAGTGGAACTCTCTGATCATACATGGTAAAAGTAGTCTGCTCGAAATTAAGCAAGTTTTGATGTGAATCATCACTCGGGGCTCCAGTGAATAAGCATTCATCCCTAACCATGTTGATCAACGGTTGGCGAATCTCGAAATGCGCGGCATTAATCAGAGGTCTGAAAATAGTGGGTTGATACCCCTCCGGTGTAGTTCTGAAGTAGTCCACCAAAGGACGCTCGTCCTCCTCAGCATTGTTGACTTGCTCTGCCGCATTCCGACCGTTATTGTTCCGATTATTGCCCCCATTATTCCCATTACCATCGTTATTTATGCCAACTACCTCCGCACCAGGACGTTGTCGTATATTTGGAGGGATCATGCGATCAATCATCGCCTGCATCTCAGCCATTTGAGCCCTAAGTTGCTCAGTTTCCGCGGCTCTGTTTGCTGCTTCCTCTACAGCAGCTGCTCTAGCTGCTTCCGCATCTTGCACACTTTTGCGGATTCGCTCAAACTCAGCTCTAGTTTCTTCATCCATGGTGACTGAGCTTGAATTCCTCTTGTCTCTACGCTGTGCTTTCAATAAGGATTCCGGGTTTTCAAACGTTGGATATAAAGGATCGTCTCTAGAACGGGTCATGCACCGTGTAAATCAACCTGAAATCACAACGCACACAAAACGTAGGTGAGTAACAGATATAAACAATAAATTAAATCCCTAAGGCTAGGAATTATAACTAATTTAGCCGAAGTCCCCGGCAACGGCGCCAAAAACTTGACACGCTCTAATCACAAGTGTATGGTTGTCGTGTGTAGTAATAAACCGGAAATCCGGGCTATCGAACCCAAGGGACTTTGTTCAAACTAGTTATTATTTTAAACCTTATGTGGGTACGTCGCAAGGTTGTGTTTTGCTAATTCTAATAAAAAAGTGCAAAATTCTCAATTAACCAAGTGAAGTAGGTCACGATTAATTTAGAATAATTTTAGGGTTTTTGTAATATGAGGAAAAATACCGGGAATTCTCTAGGTTCACTAGGTTGATCTAAACTTATGTTTCGATTCGTAAAACAACCGTGTGGCTTTCACTATTAATAGAGCAATATTAAACTAACCGAGTTACCAAGCAAGTCAACTATACTTAAAACCAAAACATACCGAGTTACCAAGTTTATTTTAGCTTTAAGCATGCATTAAAACCATAATTCTACTCTAACGACCCTAGTTAACAATATCGAGTTACAAACATTGATTCGACTAGGTGGATTGTTCAATTTACCAACTAACTATCACGGAGTTACCACGTGGAAGTTAATTAAGATTATCTTTACGTTAGCTACTCGCAAAAATAATGTGATTACAATCGTAAATAATCCATAACAATGAAAGAACACGCGCGATTAAGTTAAAACATGAATCACAATATCAAAACATGACGTTTATATCAAACCCTAGCTACACCAAACGAGAATTCCCAGCAAATAAAGTTTCGCTACTACGATTCATACTCAAAACAACGAGTTTCATGAGTCTTAACATAAAAACCAAGAAAAGAGAAGAGTTGAGAATCCAAACGGATGATCCAAAGCTCCTAAGCTCTCCCAATAGCTTCTTGATCTCCCAAAAAGTGTTTCTCACGTAAGGTACTACTGAAAAAGTCGACCTAAGACCCTTAAATAGATTTCCATAATGCTAATACAAAGTTTAGATAAACTACAAAAAATCCCCGCTCAAAATTCTGACTTCCAGCGATGTCTTCGTACGAAGACAAATGCTCTTCGTACGAAGGTCTTCTTATGTAGATACTGCATTCTTGTTTAGGAAGACATCTTCAGAACTCCATAAATTTGGCTAAGTACTTTCTCTTCGTACGGAGACAATTGTCTTCGTACGAAGACCCCCTTTTTCAGCATCTTTCTTTTGCCTTCTTCCTTGCTTTCCTTGACTTTTCCTTTGAGTTCCTTGCTTCCGAAGTTCGTTTCCATCTCCCGCATGATCCTCCAAGCCCTGTTTCCCTGCGTTAACACGAAAGCACAACCCGCGATCATATCACAATAAAAGATCAAATAACTAAAGAAACGACCGGATTTAATAATTAAGGCACATGAACTCACAATATTACATTTTAGCTCAATTTACTCAAAAGACGACGAATTCTCCATGTTGAGCACGCAAAACATAGAAATAAAAGGCATAAAATAACTCCGAAAACGAAGTTCTCACGCATCCCTCCTGAGAAAAAATGTCCAAAAGTTCAAGACGCTGTAACTTTTCACTCGGTTGTCCGATTTACTCAATTCACGTGTACATTCCGTGTATTTTTTCGAGACCCAGTCGACCCAAACTGCCGTAGGTGCTCATGAGGACACGACGAAATAAATGCAAAAAATCAAAGAAAAAAAGACGAAAAACAACCAAAAAGATGGAGTCAACACGAGGACTTCCCAGGGGGTCACCCATCCTAGTGGATTAGTGCTGGTTAGATCGCATCCGAAAGACAAGCGCGGATTTAATCAAATAACTCGTACAGACGCCGTCCCGAAGAAGTACAAACTTCAAAACGCTGTCACATGTCCGATTTACGGTCAATTTCATGCAATCTTTCGAGACCCATCCAACCTAAGCTGCCGTAGGCGGTCACGACGCATCCCTCCTGGGCAAAAATTTCTAAAAGTTCAAGACGCTGTAAATTTTCACTCGGTTGTCCGATTTACGCAATTCATGTGTCCATTCCATGTCGTTTTTTAGAGACCCAGCCGACCCAAACTGCTGTAGGCGTTCATAACGACACTACAAAAGAAATGCGAAAAAGCAAAGAAAAAAAGACGAAAAAACAACCAAAACGAGGGATGCAACACGAGGACTTCCCAGGGGATCACCCAACCTAGTACTACTCTCGCCCAATTAACTGTGGAGTTCTGATGGGATCTCGTGCATTAGTGCTGGTATGATCGCATCTGAAAGACAAGCGTGGATTTAATCACATAACCTGTACCGACGCTGTCTTGAAGAAGTACAAACTTCAAAACTCTGTCACTTGTCCAATTAACGGTCAATATCATGCAATCTTTCGAGACCCATCCGGCCTTAACTGCCGTAGGACGCCCCGACGCATCCCTCCTGAGCAAAAATGTTCAAAAGTTCAAGACGATGTAACTTTTCACTCGGTTGTCCGATTTACGCAATTCACGTGTCCATTCCAAGTATTTATTCGCGACCCATCCGACCCAAACTGCCGTAGTTGGTCATGAGGACACGCCAAAAGGAATGCGAAAAAGCAAAGCCAAAAATACGAAAAACAACCAAAAAGGGGGATGCAACACGAGGACTTCCCTTGGGTCACCCATCCTAGCACTACTCTCCCCCAAGCAGGCTTAACTCTCGCCCAAGCATGCTTAATTGTGGAGTTCTGATGGGATCCGGTGCATTAGTGCTGGTATGGTCGCATCCGAATAACAAGCGTGGATTTAATCACATAACCCGTACGGACGCCGTCTCGAAGAAGTACAAACTTCAAAACGCCGTCACTTGTCCGATTTACAGTCAATTTCATGCAATATTTAGAGACCCATCCGACCTAAACTGCCGTAGGCGGTCTCGACGCATCCCTCCTGAGCAAAAATATCCAAAAGTTCAAGACGCTGTAACTTTTCACTCGGTTGTCCGATTTACGCAAATCACGTGTATATTCCATGTATTTTTTCAAGACCCAGTCGACCCAAACTGTCGTAGGCGGTCATGAGGACACGACGAAAGAAATACAAAAAATCCAAAAAAACACGAAAAAAACAACCAAAAAGATGGATGCAACACGAGGACTTCCCAGGGGGTCACCGATCCTTGTGGATTAGTGCTGGTAAGATCGCATCCAAAAGACAAGCGCGGATTTAATCAAATAACCCGTAGCAACGCTGTCCCGAAGAAGTACAAACTTCAAAACATTGTCACATGTCCGATTTACGGTCAATTTCATGCAATCTTTCGAGACCCATCCGACCTAAGCTGCCGTAGGCGGTCACGACGCATCCCTCCTGGGCAAAAATTTCTAAAAGTTCAAGACGCTGTATCTTCTCACTCGGTTGTTGACCGTTAATCGGACAAGTGACGGCGTTTTGAAGTTTGTACTTCTTCAGGACGGAGCCGGTACAGGTTATGTGATTAAATCCACGCTTGTCTTTCAGATGCGATCATACCAGCACTAATGCACGGGATCCCAGCAGAACTCCGCAGTTAATTGGGCGAGAGTAGTACTAGGTTGGGTGATCCCCTGGGAAGTCCTCGTGTTGCATCCCTCGTTTTGGTTGTTTTTTCGTCTTTTTTGCTTTGCTTTTTCGCATTTATTTTGTAGTGTTGTTATGACCCCCTACGGCAGTTTGGGTCGGCTGGGTCTCGAAAAAAAGACATGGAATGGACACGTGAATTAGTGCATTAGTGCTGGCATGATCGCATCTGAAAGACAAGCGTGGATTTAATCACATAAATTGTACCGGCGCCGTCCTGAAGAAGTACAAACTTCAAAACGCCGTCACTTGTCCGATTAACGGTCAATTTCATGAAATCTTTCGAGAGCCATCCGACCTCAACTGCCGTAGGCCGCCCCGACGCATCCCTCATGAGCAAAAATGTTCAAAAGTTCAAGACGCTGTAACTTTTCACTCGGTTTTCCGATTTACGCAATTCACGTGTCCATTCCATGTATTAATTCGAGACCCATCCGAACCAAACTGCCGTAGTTGGTCATGAGGACACGCCGAAAGAAATGCGAAAAAGCAAAGCAAAAAAGACGAAAAACAACCAAAAAGAGGGATGCAACACAAGGACTTCCAAGGAAGTCGCCCATCCTAGTACTACTCTCGCCCAAGCACGTTTAACTCTCGCCCAAGCATGCTTAACCATGGAGTTATGATGGGATCCGGTGCATTAGTGCTGGTATGATCGCATCCGAAAGACAAGCGTGGATTTAATCACATAACCCGTACCGACGCCGTCCCGAAGAAGTACAAACTTCAAACGCCGTTACTTGTCCGATTTACGATCAATTTCGTTCAATCTTTCTAGACCGATCCGACCTTAATTGCCGTAGGTTGTCACGACGCAACCCTCTTGAGCAGAAATGTCCAAAAGTTCAAGGCGTTGTAACTTTTCACTCGGTTGTCCGATTTACGCAATTCACGTGTCCATTCCATTTGTTTTTTCGAGGCCGAGCAGACCAAAACTGTCGTAGGCAGTCATGAGGACACGACGACAGAAATGTGAAAAAGCAAAGCAAAAAAGACGAAAAAACAACCACAAAAAGGGATGCAACACGAGGACTTCCCAGGTGGTCATCCATCCTAGTACTACTCTCGCCCAATGCCCTACGGTGGGCGATTTTTTTATTATTTTATAATCTTCGCGTTTCGGCAATTTTATTATTATTATATAATCTTTGCGTTTTTTCGTCATGGGTTCGAGTCCCACGGTGGGCGATGTTTTTTATTGTTATATAAGCTGTGTGTTTTTTCCTCGTAGTTGCTCCTGTAATTATATATGACATGTATTTCTCTCCTTTTTGGCTACTGTTGTTTGAAATACTTCTTTCAACCACATATTCGAGCATTTCTATTTTTATATTTTTGAGATTCATTTCTAGTTTGAGGTTGAGTAATTTTTTCTGTAGTGCATTTTGCCTAGTGATTCTAAAAAATATAAGTCTTTAGTCCAAAGATTATAAAATTATAGAAAGTTGGCTAGTGTTTTTTTTTTTCAAACGAAAACGTTGGGCTAGTTTTAGAATCACATCAACATTCAACACCCCCTCCAGTTTGAGAGAACATAGAAGAGAATATTAATATTCTAAAAAAAAAAGAATATCAAGGAGAACCGTACAATAAATAAGTGAAGAAAAACAATTTAAGGAATACGAAAGGAGGAGATTTTCTTGAATATACACACCATTCAACCATCTTTTTAATTCTACTCTATATATAGGACATTTCTTTCGAAGGTGTCAAAACAAGTCTTAATTACTTCCAATTACAAATAATTAAAATAAACACAAAAAATCGGAAAAAAAAATGATGAAGGGTCTCATCAAAGCTTTGATCTTGATGGCTATATTCATGGAGACAGTGAGAGGAGCAGAAGTATCTCCGGCTCCTGCTCCCGGTCCTAGTTCCGGTCAAACAACTGGAAATTGCAATGAGAATTGCCATGCATCATGTAAGATGACCCAGCTGCTATGTAACGGTTATTGCAAATGGCAATGCGCAGGTACATTATCGCATTCTAAAATTAATTTTTTTTTACAACACAGATCTTGTCGTCCATTTTGAATATAAGCTTAATTTAATCTTGTTGTTATGAGCATAATAAGATTTTCTTTTGCTACAGGAACTGGAACTGGAAATTCACCGCGCCGCGCCGCGCTTGTTGATAACCCTCCAGCACCCGAGAGCCCAGACCCTTTCTAAACAAATAAAAGTTCAACGTCCTTTGAGTTAGTACACATACATGGTTCGTTATCCTGCATTCTACTATGATGAGAAAATATATACTAGTTACCATTGTAGCTAATTTTATTTGTATTTTGTAGTATGTCAACTTAAATTAGTTGTCACATTCTACAAAATGTACAGGATAATGTGAAGATTGTAATAGGTATGGTATGTTGTTGTTTTTTTTTTTTTTTTTTTTTTTTTTGTTTTTTGAGAAATTGTTTTGTCGTTAATCAGGCTTGGGCCTTGAGCTACCACTCTAGCAGCAGGTATGGGTATGGGTACGGGTATGGGTATATTGTTACCAACAAACAAATAAATAAATCATTGTTTCTTTGCTACGTTTTTCTTTATTCACGTTTCGAGGCTATTTCTTCTTATTTTCGGGAATGCAAATATGGGAGGACTAGTTTGGGAATGCTGTGGTGGTGGGTGATAGCAAGTTGGTGTGTGAAAAAAGTTGTTGTGAATTTTTGATAAAATATTATTTGGTAAATATTACATAAAAGTTGCTGTGAAATATTGATATAGCAATTTTGTTTTTGGTAAAATCAATTATGAACTTGCTGTGAGAGAGTAAAATGACAAAAATATATGACACGTGTCATTTCAGTAAAGGTAACTATTGATATTTTAAAAAATTGCAAGGTTAAAATCGGTTGTACATAAATCAATCAAAAATACTTTCTGAAAAAGCATATCCTCCCTTGCTTCCTAAAAATTGTTGTGAACAGCAGAAACTGTCTGGAAAAACAGAAATTTTATTATTACCAAACACACTAAAACTGCTTCGTCGGAAAGCAGCTGTGCTGGCAGCAGAAGCATTCCCAAACTGAACGTTCTCAAAGAAAACTATTTGACTCTATATTTGTTTTCTTACAACATGAGAAGGTGATCGGAATCTATAAATGGAGTCATCTCCTCTATAAATCGGTGAGCACATTGTGTCAAAAGTCAAAAGACAGAGAGAGAAATATGATAGTTGAGAAACAATTCATAAATCACATTGATAACGAATTCAATAGTAAGCTTAGGTTACAGAGATGACTCTCGCTGGATTATACGTTTTCTCTTCTTCTCATAGATAAATACAAGGGTGATTGACATTAAACCTTTACGCAGTTTGAATTTAGTGACAACAAACCTCACAAAGTTCCAACTTCCCAGGACAACCACTGCACTTTAGCTTCCAGTGACAAATTTGTTAGAAAGTTGGACCTGATTTGTTCTTGTTAGAAGAAAACAGAAAGTATAGAGAGCAGAGAATAAGAAGAAGATTACTTACAGATAGATAAACGACTGAGTGTTGAAATAATATGTTGAATAACAGTCTCGTACATTCACGATCTCCGTAAGGCAGTATTCGCCGGGTACCGTTAGTGCATTGGTTTCTGCTATGGTGAGTTGTGTCCCAGGATAAAAGTTCTTCCGATGTTGTAGATGAAGCACCGGTCTACAACACCCAACGATGAGACTAGCAGTAGAGAATTTGTGGAGAAATTGATAGCAGAGAATGAATGAGCGAATTCGGAATGAATTTCTAAGAGAGAACATTTCCTTTTATAGGAAATGAACGAGTTGGTTCTAGAGACACAACCGTTCGTACAGTTGCAACTATTGGGTTTTGAGAGTTAATTAACTGTTTGATTAATTAACGACACTGAAACGAAATTGTTTATGTTTGATTTTCTGGGCTAGAAAAATTTAGTTTCTAGCCCGAAAAGAATTAGTCCACAGGAAAGCCCAACAACTCAAACTGAACCCAAGCCCACACACACGCTCACACCACGACCCGACCCGCGCTCGAACCCGAGACCTAGCCGAGCCGGCCGGCCGGATGGCCACATGAATGACCAATCAGCGTTGAAGCTGAAAGACCAATCATTATGGTGGTTTCAATTCTCATTGCCGGTAATTAATTTCCCAAAGAAAAGTAGCCTTAGGCCTTGAATTTTTCCATTAGAGAGGTACTACAGGGCATATTGGCTTAGTCAGTGTGCGAAGCGCTTTGAACTGCCTTTCCTGGTGCATACCTAGTCGATAGTAACCACACAATTAATACCAAAGCATAGTTTGTTCTCATGGTTGTGCACCTTTTGGTCTTGAGACACTATTTCTTGGTTTCATGAGTAGTCTTAGAGGATTATGTCTTGTCTTCCTCCTAGAACCGGCCCCAATCCCTACTCACATAGGTGAGAAACATTTAATAGTATCTATCCATACTCGTCTTATCATGTAATCTCATTAAAAGCAATGTTTACCCTGGTACTATCACTCGTCGCCTTAGGAATGGGATTGAAACATAGTTTCTTACGTGAGTGATCTTAATATTTGCACAAATAGTTAGGTTGTCCCTTTTGAACCTAGTTATTGGGATCTCCAATCTCTTAGGTTGGGTTTCCCGCTATCATCCAACTCTATACGAGATTGGAAATAGCCCCATTCCCCTTGACGAACTTGAAACTAATTCTCTCGGTAGACCTTTGGTCAGCGGATCCGCTAAGTTTTCTTTTGACTTAATATAAGCGATAGATATTATCTCTTGTGAGAGAAGTTGCCTAAGGGTATTATGTCTTCGACGCATGTGTCAATTGATAACTTATTAATGATTCCCCCCCCCCCACACAAATTCTAGGGTGATCCAGAACTTACAAGTAATGCGTAGCATTTCTTTTAAGGTTCTATTTTTCCTTTTGGCTACACCGTTTTGTTGCGGTGTCTAGGGCGCCGAATATTGGTGGATTATTCCACTTTCTGCACAAATTTCTGCATAGGGAGAATCATATTCTCCTCCTCAGTCACTACGTATGATTTTAATCTTTTTGCTAAGTTGGTTTTCAACCTCTGCTTTGTATTTCTTAAAAGCGTCCAAAGCCTCATCTCGACTATGTAATAAGTATACATAGAATTACTTTCTATAATCGTAATAAAATACTTCTTTCCACCTCTTGTGCATACAAACTTTAAGTCACATATGTCGGTGTGAATTAATTCAAGAGGACTAGTCATCTTTAAACCAATATGTTTAAATGATTGTCTTGTTAATTTTGCCTCAACACAAATTTCACACTTGTGATTAAAGTTAATTTCACTTTTTGGAAGATGGTCCAAATTCATTAATTTACGAATTGATTTGTAATTAACACGACCAAGTCTTCCATGCCACAAACATGAAGAAGAAGTAGAAGAAGAAGAAGTAGACGACTCAAGCACGTAGTTAATAGCTGCATTCTTATTCATAGCCGAACCAATCATTACATTGATCTTGAACATCCCATCCTTCATGTAACCCCTATCCACATACTCTCCTCCCTTGGTTATTACACATTTGTCGGATTAAAAAACTAGAATGTATCATTTCTTGCTAAGAACAGAACCAGAGACTAAGTTCTTCGAGATGTATGGGACATGGAGAACATCATTGAGTACGAGTTTCTTTCCCGAAGTCATCTTGAGAATTACCGCTCTTTTGCCTTTGACGGTGGATGTTGCTGAATTCCCCATGTAGATGTGTTCCTCGGTATCAACAGTCTCATAGGAAGCGAACATGCTCTCATCCAAACATATGTGGCGGGTGGCGGCGCTGTCAGCCCACCATTCTCTAGGATTTCCTTCGGAAATTTAACTTATGAAATGACAGCTGCGAAGTTACCTCCTTCATCATCGTTCTTGGCTTCGGCCATGTGAGCTTCGGGCTTCTTGTCTTTGGAGGTCATTCGCTTCTTTAGGCAATCCTTGATCATATGACCCGTCTTGTCACAATTGTGACACTTTCCCGTGAACATTTTCTTCTTCTCGGTAGGAGCAGTGTGTTTTTGTATGAGATTGTTGGAATCCGAACCGCCCTCTGCCGTATTTACTCTAGGTTGGTGGCTAGTCGAGGGCCTTTCATGGATTAATTCAGTTGCCTTCTTCAATACTGAGACGGACAATCAAGTCTTCCATGCTCATCCCCTTCTTTTATGCTTTAGGTAGTTTTTGTAGTTCTTCCATGATGGCGGCAACCTCTGGATCATGACTCCAATAAGAAGCTCTCCAGGAAGGATCATATTCTCGTATTGGACGTCATGAATTAGGCATTGGAATTTCGGAACCTGCGACATGATACTTTTGTTGTCTACCATCCTAAACTCTAAGAAATTTTCCACTACGAACTTTTTGGCTCCCGCATCTTCTGTTTTGTATTTTTTTCTATAGGGATTGCCAAAATTCTTTAGCGGTCTTTACAGAGGAATACACATCATACAAATAATTTGATAAGCTATTCAATACATAATTTCTCGTTAAAAGATCAGAGTGATGCCAAGCATCGGCTGCTAAGACTGCTTCTTTCGTTGGATTTTCAGATTGTTTAGGCAAGTCCTCCATCAGGTACTTTGGGAGGATAAGGGTGGTGATATAGAAATACATGTTGTTTTTCCACCGTTTGAAGTCTTTGCCGGAGACCTTTTCAGGTTTCTCAACCGGATGAGCATTGGCCGGTATAGTAGGAGTAACTGGCATTGCCGCATTTGTGGCTGTCGTGCTAGCCTCGGTTCGTCCGTCTTCCATTGCTAAACAAAATAAAAATTATGTTTAGATACAGTACACAAACAGGCCGTTAAAAAGAAGCAGAGTTTAAAAATAAATCTGACTGAAAATTATTTCAGATCACAGAATCTGACTGTAAAAGAAAATTATAATTGAAGAAAAATAATATGACTGTAAAATTTAGTTTGTGTGGAAAAAAATTCACTTACTGTTTTTGGTACAAAGTCCAAATACTGTCTTACGATTGTTAGAAAGTTGGACCCAATTTGTTCTTGTCAGAAGAAAGCAGTAAGTGAAGAAAGCAGAAAACAAGAAGAAGATTACTTACAGATAGATAAACGGTTGAGTACTGAAACAATATGTTAAAGAACAGTATCATACATTCACGATCTCCGTAAGACAATATTCACCAGGTACCGTTAATGCCTTAGTTTCTCCTGTGGCGAATTGTCTCACAGGATAAAAGTTCATCCGATGTTGTAGATGAAGCGTCGATCCTCAACACCCAACGAAGGAGACTAGCAATAGAGAATTTGTGGAGAAAATAATAGCAGAGAATGAATGCGCGAATTCATAATGAATTTTCTAAGATAGAAGGATTCCTTTTATAGGAACTGAATGGGTTGGTTATAGAGACACAACTGTTCGGACGGTTGCAAATGTTGGGTTTTGACAATTAATTAACTGTTTGATTAATTAACGACACTGAAACGAAATTGTTTTTTTTTTTAATTTTTCTGGGCGAGAAAAAGTTAGTTTCTGGCCCAAAAAGTATTAGTCCATAGTAAAGCCCAAAAACTCAAACTCAAACTCAAACTCATGCACACGCCACGACCCGACCCGTGCCCGAACCCGAGACCGAGTCGAGTCGGCCGGACGGACAACAGAGGTGGCTCGCGCGCCCGTGTGGTTGTTCGAACCAAGCCTAGGTCCTCCCTCCTGCAAAAAATGTGCTTCGCCCTAAGGGCGTGCCCTTATAGTCCAATGTTGAAGTATATAAACACTTCTAACTCTCTCTTCCTCAAGATGTGGGCTGATTTGTTTTTGGAACATAAACCCAAACACAAACAACCCAACTTCATCGACTTATTCATCATTCATTTCTTAATGGTTTTCGAAGAGTGAGTTATAGAAACGATCACCAAGTTACCCTCTACATGATGGTACAACTGGTGTTGTAAGGTCTCAAATGAGCCGGGTTAAAACCGGGCTCAAAGTCGGGTAAAAATCGATTTGTCGAAGACCATTTTCCAGCAATCCCCCACATCAATGACCAATCAACATTGAAGCCGAAAGATCAATCAGTCTGGTGGTTTTAATTCTCTTTGTGGGTAATTAATTGCGTAAAGAAAAGTAGCCTTAGGCCTTGAATTTTTCCATTATTGAGATACTACAGAGTATACTGGCTTAGTCTGTGTTCAAAGCGCTTTGAACTACCTTGCCGTGGTGTATACCTAGTCGATAGTAACCACACAATTAATACCAGAGTATAGTCTGTACTCATGGTGGTGCTGGTTTTTGACTTGAGACACTATTTCCTGGTTTCATGAGTAGTCTTAGAGGATTATGCCTTGTCTTCCTCCTAAAATCGGCCCCAATTCCTACTCACATAGGTGAGAAAAATTTAAGGGTATCTATCCACACTCGTCTTAACATGTAATCTCATTAAAAGCATTGCTTACCCTGGTCCTATCACTCGTCAGCTTAGGAATGGGATTGAAACATAGTTTCTTACGTGAGTGATCTTAATATTTGCACAAATAGTTAGGTTGTCCCTTTTGAACCTAGTTATTGGGATCTCCAATCTCCTAGGTTGGGTTTTCCGCTATCGTCCGACTCTATACGAGATTGGCAATAGCCCCATTCCCCTTGACGAACTTGAAACTAATTATCTCGGTAGACCTTTGGTCTGCGGATCCGCTAAGTTTTCTTTTGACTTTACATAATCGATCGATATTATCCTTTGTGAGAGAAGTTGCCTAATGGTATTATTTCTTCGACGCATGTGTCGAGACATACCATTATACATACTATTTTGTGCCTTGCCTATTGCAGACAGGTTGTCGCAGTGAATGCAAATAGCTAGCACTAGTTGTAACCATATTGGACAATCCTCAAGGATTTTTCAAAGCCATCAGCTTCTTCCCCTGCCTTGTCTAACGCTATGAATTCCGATTCCATAGTATACCTTGCAATGCACATCTTCTTTGAGGATTTCCAACATACTGCCGCTCCTCCGAGTGTAAGTACATAGCCACTCGTAGATTTGGAATCTTTTGTGTCAGATATCCAATTAGCATCGCAATATCCTTCTAGTATTTCAGGATAGTTGGAGTATTGTAATCCTATTGTTTTAGTGTATTGTAGATACCTTGATACTTAGATTATAGTTGTCCAGTGATCCTTTCCAGGGTTACTGGTGAACCGAATAAGTTTTCCAACTGCTTGTGCGATGTCTGGCCAAGTACAATTCATAATGTACATAAGGCTTCCATTTATTTGAGTATACTCTAAATGCTTGATAGTCGGGCCACGATTTTAGGCGAGATGCATGCTCACAGTGACTGCTGTCTTTAGTGGCTTGCTGTTAATTTGGTCAAACTTCTCGAGAACTTTCTCGATATAGTGAGATTGAGTTAACGCATAGCCATTTGGAGTTCTAGAAATCTTGTTCCTAGAATTATGTCGGCTGCCCCTAAGTCTTTTATATCAAATGTTGTGGACAATAATCTTTTGGTGGCACGTATTATTGTCTCGTTGCTTACAAGAATTAACATATCGTCTACATAGAGACATATTATGACACGTCCACCATTCACGCTTTTATAATATACACATTTTTCACATTCGCTAGTTCTAAAATCGTTTGTCGTCATAACCCTGTCAAACTTTTCATGCCATTGTTTGGGAGCCTATTCTAATCCGTATCAGGATTTATTCAGTCGACAATATTTGTTCTCATTTCGTGGAACTCGAAACCCTTCCGGTTGTTCCATGTAGAATTCTTTTTCTAATTCTCCGTTAAGAAATGTCGTCTTGACATCCATTTGATGGATTTCAAGGTTAAATATCGCTGCAATAGCAATCAACATGCAGATGGATGTTATCCTAGTTACCGGAGAGTAAGTATCGAAGAAATATATTCCTTCCTTTTGCTTATAACCCTTGGCCACTAGCCTTGCTTGTAGTTGTCGATGGATTAGTCGGGTTTCAATTTACTCTTGAAGACCCACTTTCATTCTAGGGCTTTGCAACCATGCGGTAAGTCCACTAATTCCCACGTATTGTTGTGCAATATGGATACTATCCCGCTTTTAACGACTTCTTTCCAATAAGGAGCGTCCTTGCTTGCAATAGATTCCTTGTAGGAAGTATGATCATTTTCAAGCATGAAGGTAAGGAGGTCAGGTTTGAAATATTTCTCGGCTCTTTGCCTCTTCCTCCTCATAGGTTCTACATCCTGGTAAACATCATTTCCACGAGTAGAATCGTATGCCTGTTTTTCAGTTTCATGCGTCTTCCTTTCTTTGTAAGGAAAGGTATCTTCAAAGAAAGATGTGTTTGATGATTAGATAATCGTATTTTTTTGAATATCAGGTATTTCTGATTTGTGAACAAGGAATCAATATGCACTACTATTCAAAGCATAACCAGTAAAGATGAAATCATCTGTTTTAGGAACGAGCTTTACTTTCTTAGGCAGTGGTGTAGCAACTTTAGCGAGACATCCCCAAACTCGTAGATGTTTGTAGGAGGGCGTTCTTCCTTTCCATAATTCATATGGATTTTTGTCAGGCTTTTTCTTAGGTATTCAATTGATAATATAATTGGCACTTAGCCCCCCACAAATTTCGGGGTGACCCAGATTTTAGAAGTAATGCGTTTAGCATTTCTTTTAAGGTTCTATTTTTTCTTTCGGATACACCGTTTTGTTGCATTGTGTAGGGCGCCGAATATTGTTGGATTATTACATTGTCCACAAATGTCCGCGAAGGGAGAATCATATTCTCCTCCTCGGTCACTACGTAGGATTTTAATCATTTTGCTAAGTTTGTTTCTACCTCTGCTTTGTATTTCTTAGAAGCGTCCAAAGCCTCATCTCGACTATGTAATAAGTATACATAGCAATACTTTGTACAATCCAAATAAAATACTTCTTTCCACCTCTTGTTGGTACAAACTTTAAGTCGCATATGTCGGTGTAAATTAATTCAAGAGGACTAGTCGTCTTTAAACCAATATGTTTAAATGATTGTCTTGTTAATTTTGCCTCAACACAAATTTCACACTTGTGATTAAAGTTAATTTCACTTTTCGGAAGATGGTCCAAATTCATTAATTTCCGAATTGATTTTTGATTAACACGGCCAAGTCTTCCATGCCACAAACATGAAGAAAAAGAAGAAGAAGAAGAAGAAGAAGAAGAAGAAGAAGAAGAAGAAGAAGAAGAAGAAGAAGAAGAAGAAGAAGAAGAAGAAGAAGAAGAAGAAGAAGAAGAAGAAGAAGAAGAAGAAGAAGAAGAAGAAGAAGAAGAAGAAGAAGAAGAAGAAGAAGAAGAAGAAGAAGAAGAAGAAGAAGAAGAAGAAGAAGAAGAAGAAGAAGAAGAAGAAGAAGAAGAAGAAGAAGAAGACGACTCAAGCACGTAGTTAATAGCTACATTCTTATTCATAGCCGAGACAATCATTACATTGAGCTTGAACATCCCATCCTTCAAGTAACCCCTACCCACATACTCTCCTCTCTTGGTTATTACACATTGGTCGGATTAAAAAACTAGTTTGTATCCTTTCTTTCTAGGAACAGGACCATAGACTAACTCACCCTCACATCCCCTCAAACGATGACATGTAAGAGAAAATCCACTCAAGATGTATAATATCAGCTCACCCTCAACGAACCTCCCTAACTCAACTCCCTCTATCATGACGCATAGGAAGGGACCATTCTAACTAGTGATGAAAGTCACAAGGAATGGCTATCTAGGCTTGAGTCTGTGAACAAAAGGGGTAGATGGATCGAATTGGGGTAACTAGTAGACCTAGGCGATGGAGACGGGATGTGAGGTCCCCATAAAAATCACTCGCACAGCTGTTCTGTTGCCACTACGAGGAGGGTTGACGACTACCTAAGTGACGATGGTGTAGCGCTAGTAGGATGAGTAGTCTGAGAGACAGCTACTCACAATTCTCGAGTGCATTGGCTCTATAGCCTTCCTACTCCAGATTCTCGCGTCTACCTCACCTCATATTTTCATACTACCTAGGTAAAACTATCATTAAGCCCTCTCCACGCTTACTCTCTTCAATTGCACCTTCTAAAAAAAAATCAATTTTTAAGATTTTCTTGTTTTTTTTATTTGTTTTTTTTCGACATTATATGTAACTGGCCAACTCGACTAACCAACAAGAAAGGGCAGGTGAACTCAATAAATAAAAGTGCAACAATTATATACAATGCATAAAATAAACGTGCACATGCAAAACTATCCGACTCGACACCTACATGCAATCTCGACTCACTAACTACATGTAACAAGGCTATGCAATGGCTAACTAGTGGATAGCTTAAAACTCCCCCACACTTAAGCGCTTTGTGGTCCTCAACGCAAGATAAAATAAAAATTAAGAGGACCCGGCTGCTCAAATGCAGGGCCGGTGGGTCTAGTCGGAATGAGTGCACGTGAGGTCTAGAGTGAACTAAACAAGTATCCAACAATCAGAGTATGAGCAAGTAAAAACTTTCAAGAAAATTAAGCCCTAAGAGTGCCTAAGCAAGAATTAAATCTGAGAGAAAGAAAATTGTACCAACTTTTTCGGAAACACGAGCAAGTGAAGGCAAGAGTACCTCCTTAAGCTCCTCGGAGTCCCCGTCACAAGTCTCTTCTTGAGCTAAGGTCAAATCCTACTCCAATTATACGAATCGGAGAATTTTGTTCTTGGATCTCTTCCTCTTTGTTTTCCCCCACACTCAAACCGTGCACTATCTCTCAAAACTTCAAGACTTAATGTTGATGGCGAGCTTGCAAGGATCAAAACCCACCAAAAAGTTTTGGATTTGGAGATGTTTAGGGTTTTGTGTGTGTGAGTGTTCTTGAGATTTGAGAGGAAGAAGATGAAGAGGAGTGTTTTGATCCGAAATTCGGGTTGGAAGTGTTAAAAATCCAGTTTTTACCTTTAAATAGTAGCTCCGGAATACCCAAAATGCCCCCAATTAAGGAGGTGTTCTGACCATTTCGGCCCGAAATCAAATCCGTTTCGGCCCGAAATGGTTTGGAAATTTCAAAACACAACCCCCTTTTCATTTCGGCCCAAAATCAAGGGTATTTTGGCCCGAAATGATTCCATTTAGGCCCGAAATGCCCTGGGACTTACCGGTTTTTATTTTTTCTCTAGTTTCTTCATCTGGTGTTCGATTCCTTCGACTCTCGCGCTCACGGACTCGTCATTGAATGTAGAATCCAATGTTTCACTGAAAAGTTCCCAAATTCCGGGGAATTTTCATCTCATATTCAAAATTTCTCTCTAGCGCAAGAATCCTGCCCCTTTAAACTTGTGTTTTCTTTCATCCCTCTTCGGATTCTGATGCGTGCAACTCGGGCCACAACTAGCTGCCAATATAATCAATTAATGAATAATTACTCCTCGAACTTGATTATCCTAGCTTCCGAGCTCATATTAGCGAATTGCTCGTTGTGCCTCGTTTTGCGTGCAATGTAGTGCACGTGCATCAATAAGGGGAATCTGAAGGGTTCTTCGGTACCTGTGTCCTGCACACTCATGGAAAATATTAAAACGCTCTCTCTCGTCTCTCACAATCAAGTATGGAGAATTAAATACAAAAACTAAACAAAATAGCAAATATCCTACTCTACATTGGGTTTCCTCCCAAGAAGCGCTTGTAATTTAAGGTTGACGGCCCGACCTGGTTACCTCAACCGAAAAGGAACATGGAGGATTCTTTATCCCTCCACTTCTTCTTCTTCCACCATATTTTCTCCAGAACTTCAAGTTCACCCCTGTGCAAAGAAGATGGTGAACAATTGTAGAAGCTGACTCTTCCCATCTTGATCAACTTCCATATAGTGCTACTGGGCTCAAATGAGTCTCTGGCCATGAAATCATCCCAGTAGTACTCCTTCGGTGCTAAATGCTCTTCAGTCAACGAATGCAGTTCCCTCACACCCCCACACTTGACGATTTCCAACTCCTTGACTATGGCATATAGATTGTCAATAGGATAGACAATTGAACAAGAAATTGGAAGTTGCCCATCACGTTCTTCCCCAAAAGATTCTCCATACACAAGTCTTTTCAACTCATTGCGGACTTGATTTATATGAGATATGGAAAAGTCTTCAAGAATATGAGTAGGGGCTTTTACCTCAACTATAATGGACACTATTTATGTGCCAACTTCATCATGAGCACACCACAAGCTCCGAATGTTGGTTTCATCCCAATCATGCCAAGGCTGTGAGATAATTGGACGTTGCCTTGCAGAGAGCATCGCCTCCTCCATTGTTGGACACACAAGTCCACCCCAGTCTGAATCAGAGTCTGTGTCCTCATAAATGGCAGAGTGCACCAATGGTTCATGGACACTTCATTCTTCGCTCGGCTCATGTATATCTTCTTCCACTACTGCAGCTTGGGAGTGTCCTTTGCATCTCTTGGACAGCTGGTAGCCAGTGAGGTTCATCCAAACCATCTTGTGATGGTGACCATAGAGGCTCGATTAGGGGCTCAATGGCATGTGGCAGAGGGTCCTCTTGAGGCTCTTGAGTATCCAGGGACATCCGTGTGATGCGCGCTTGGATCTCCCCCATAATATTGTGCAAGTCTGCATGCTTGCTGATGAGTCCTCTTGGTGGTGTTGAAGTTGTGGTGGATCGAATATGCATGCGTCTTCATACTTGTGATCCTTCTTGCATTTGTAGAACCAAATCATTCAGCATGTGTCATCATTGTGCCAAACTCTGCATTTAGCACAGTAGTAGGGGTAATCAGAGATCCCCACATAATCCTCGTCGCTCCACATGCTCATTACGTCTCCTGCTTCCTGTGTCCCTGCGAAAACAAACTCACAAGATACCCTTGAAGCACAGAGATAGAAATAAAATAAAACAAACTAAAATAAAATTACTCTAAACTAAATACTAACTAAATAATCTACTGCTGTCCCCGAAAACGGCGCCAAAAACTTGACACGCTTTCTTACGTGTTACCACAAGTGCACAGTTCAAGTAATATAGGGTAGTATTTCAACCCCGAGTTATCGATCCCACGAGGACAAGCTTGAGATTATTTAATTAAGCGATTAGTTTAGCGTACTGTAACTGGGAGGAAGAGATTGTGATTTGAACATTTGCCACCCTCAAGCAGGTGACTGAAATAAAATAAACAACTAAACTAATATTTTTGGGTTTTTATTTTTATTAAACAAAGATGGAGAAACTAGGCAATATCTAGATCACCTAGGGCTGTAGACAATTTCCGGATTAGATATGTAACACGTTAATTCTATTCTAGTAAAACCGGGTAATGGTACTGACAATCACCTATCGGTCTCATGTTGTTCTACGTCACGGTCTACTTGGTGTCCTGTCGGTCCACCTACATCTGCTGGTCCGTTCTAGTAGGCTAAAAACAGTGCACGGAATGATGTCCTCTCAGACCACCACCGCACGAACACCTCACTATCTCATACCGAATCTACCCACTAAGGCCAATCCTACACACTTCTCTTCTCAGTCTCAGTGATTAAGGATTGTTGTTCATATCAAATCACAACTAGGTCTAAGTCGCTCTCACGCACTCGCTAGCTAATTAACAAGTCCAGTTAATTACTCCATTTTTGCCAAGGATTAATCATAGTATATGAAAAATTAGCTAAAAGATATATTAACTTTAAGCACGATTACAATCTATGAAGAACACGAATATTCATGAATTATCAATTCCTACCCTAGCCGTGTCAATAGACTAAGATCTTCAACAAGTTCATGAAATCAAATGTCATCCAATAGATCAAATCAAAAAGCATGAAACAAAGTCTTAAACCCGGAAAACATAATGTCTACATAAACCCTAGGCTCTCTATAGAAGCCTTGCAAAACGTTTAGTTTCTAATTGAAATCGTAGCAACACAACAAAGTTTCTCCATACAAGTGATTAAAAGAGGGAAGAAGAGATCAAACGTTGAACCGGAGCTTCCGCGACGTCCCCTTCCTCTTCCTCCTTGTTCTTGGCTCTCTCTATGCGTGAATGAGTCAAGTTTTTCGTCCCTAGGTCGTTCTTTAGTCCAAACCCACACAGGTCTTCAGTAATTACACAATAGCCCCCTGAAATCTGCTTCTGACTTCGCCGGGCCATAAATTCTTCGTCTGAACTCGTTTTAGCTCCGTGACCTATCGTTGGAAAGATATATGAGTCTACTTTCATTTGGCACTGGTCTTACCCCCAAATTAATTGTATAAATCCAGCTATGATCAAAATAGTGCAAGCTGGTCATCCAAGCTCCTCCAATTCGGCTTCTCTTCACTCCACTTGAGTTCCCATTGTTTCCGAAGTTCGTTCCATGCCTCCTATCAACCGATTAACATCTGTTCCTGCCAAGACAACATGAACAAACATAACAAGCGATTATATTTGACAAATAACAACGAAATATGCATAGAAACCGCTCGGACTAACAATATAGCACATGGTGAGCAACAAGTGATAAACGACTCATATTCTCTAAAATTGGGCTCAAATCACTCTCCAAATACATATTAACATGTGGTAAGGCGCTATCAGGTACTCCAATGTATTTAAAGATTAGTAGCAACAAAATTTCATAAGGCAAAGAATGATTTCTAGTTCTAGTACCACAATATACCATATGCTCCATGATCACAGTAGGAAAATCAATCTCAAAGCCTTGGAAAATCATGTACATCAGTACCAACACCCTATTTGTCGTAAACTTTTTGGAATGCTCCTTGGGAACTACACACCTCATGATAATTGAGAACAAAATTTTGGCTTCACAGTTAAACACATAATGTGTTAACTATTGGGGTCCAGTAGGGGTTCCCTCCAAGAAAAACATGGATTTAGCTAACTCCAAACACTCTCTCCTATCTGGATGCTCATGTACCTTATACTTCCTAGGCACTCCCAAAACTATGGCAAACACTTTGTGATCCAACCTTATGTCTACACCTACCACCTTAGAAGTAAGAATAAAACTATCACGCTCATCCATCTCTTGTACTAGATTCAAATAAAACAATCTAGCTAGCCTAGGATAAGCCTCAGAAGGCGGATTCAACATTTTTCCAACAGAAGAATCTCTTAATTTCCTAATGTAGTCTATGTCCAAATTCTCTAACAGTTCATCACTTATAAGACTACAAAAGGCTACCTTAGAAGATGCATAACCATCCATCCAAACAGCTTTAAGCCCAGGCTTTATAAACCAAGACTCGGGTAGAAGATTCTTACCATATCCAGTTGCTTTCTTGGTTTTCATTGCACTATTTTTAACCGTCTTCTTCTCTGTTGGTGGATCAGTTTGCTTATCCTCTGGCTTATTTTCTTTGGAAGATGGATCACTCTTCTTCTCATCTTCCTTCTTTTATATAATAGCCTCTTTCTTCTTCTTACTCGACTAATATCCTTGATCTTTACTCCCCTGCTCCTTAGCTTTCAGCACTTCCTCTATTCCAGACTCAGATTCAGACCCATATTCTTGAACCTCTTCTTGAACTTCCTTTCCCTAATTGATCTTCTTTGAAGGTGGAGAAGTCTCTTGAATGCTGTTTATTTCATCTGAATATGATCTATGAATGGTGATCTTTTTGTTAGTCTTTCTCTTTATCCTTTTAGCAGAACTCTGTCTTTGCTGCTTGATTCTCTCTGATTTGCGCTCCATTGGGTTTAGGGTTTCAGAGAGTTGAAAGAAATTGAGAGAGAGATAGAGACGGAGAGAAAGAGTTTAAGAATGAGAGAAATTAGCCCTGAAGTTGGCTTAAGTAGGTAGAAGAGTTTGATTGAAAGAAGGATTGCATGAAAATTAGATTTTGAAAGATTTCTGAGATATTTTAGGATATTTTGAGAAAATCCTCTGAAATTATAAAATATTCTATAATTATCCAAAAAGCTATCACAAAATATTTTGTGATCCAATTTTTAAATATGAATACACAGCATATTACTCACAGCTTTGAAACATTGGCACAAAGCTTTGAGAAATTTCAAGGCTGCTAGAAAACTTCAAAGCTTTGAAGCATACTTTCAAGATTAAGAATGTATGATCTCAAGCCTTTGATATTTTCACACATAACACAAGTAAGAACTAATACTCCCCCTAAACCAATGCATCCTTGTTTAATATACCCAAATCAAGCCTTAGGGATGCAAACCTCCCATCTGGCGAAGGTATAGTGAAAATATCAGCTATATGCATAGCAGTTGAAATAAAGGTTAAAGATACATAACCCTTCTCAGCATGATCTCTAATGAAATGATCTCACATCTATATGCTTAGTCCTTGAATGCTGCACTGGATTCTTTGATATTGAAATGGCACTAGTATTGTCACAGTTGATAGGCACATTTTTGAACTCATATCCAAGATCTCTTAATTGTTGAGCGATCCATAGTACTTGTGAGCAACAAACACCGGCTGCAATGTATTCAGCTTCTGTAGTTGATAAGGCTACTGAGTTTTGCTTCTTTGAATGCAAACTAATCAGTGATGAGCCAAGGAATTAGAAACATCTTGAGGTACTTTTCCTACCCACTTTGTAACCTGCAAAGTCTGCATGTGAATAACCACTCAACATACAATTAGTTCTTCTTGGATACCAAAGCCCCAAGTCTTTGGTTCCATTCAAATATCTGAAAATCCTTTTAACAGCAATCAAATGACTTTCCTTAGGATCTGATAGAAACCTTGCACACATACATACACTACACATAATATCAGATCTACTAGCAGTTAAATACAGAAATGAACCAATCATACCTCTGTGCTCCTTTTGATTCAAACCCTTACACTTGTATCCTTGTCTAAGGATAAAGATGAACTTATAGGAGTCTTTGCTACCTTGGACTGAGACATGTTTTACTTATTTAAGAAGTCCTTGGTATACTTCCTTTGATGTAAAAATATTCCTTTATTCATTTGATGAACATGAAGTCCCAGAAAGAAATTAATTTCTCCCATTAGACATGAAAGCTCTTTTGAAAGAGCATCATTAGTAGCACCAAAAAGTATATCATCAACATAAATCTGTACTACTAACAAATCCTTTTCATGATTCTTAATAAAAAGAGATTTTTCAACTAGTCCTCTCTTAAAACCATTGTCAAGTAAAAACTTTGAGATTCTGTCATACCAAGCCCTTGGAGCTTGCTTAAGGCCATAAAGAGGTTTGTCTAATTTGCAAATATGATAAGGTAAATATTCATCTTCAAATCCAAGTGGTTGAGAAACATGTACTTCTTCTTATAAATAACCATTTAAGAATGCACATTTTACATCCATTTGAAAAAGCTTTATATGTTTATGGGATGCAAATGCAAGAAGTATTCTGATAGCTTCTAACCTGGAACTGGAGCAAATGTCTCCTCATTATAAATACCTTCCTCTTGATTATACCCATGTGCCACAAGTCTGGCTTTGTTTCTCACAACCTTACCATTTCATCAAGTTTATTCCTAAATACCCATCTGGTTCCAATAACATACTGAGTCTTTGGTCTTGGAAAAAAGTTACAAACATTGTTCCTTTCAAACTCATTCAGCTCATTCTGCATTTTAATGATCCAATCTGCATCTTCCAGTGCCTCCTTCGCATTTGTAGGCTCAATAAGTGATACAAAAGCACTGAATGCACATAGATTCTTTAGTTGTCCTCTTGTGTGTGTTCCAGTGGTTGGATCTGAGATGATGTTGTATACAGGATGATCTGGTAAACACTTGAACTTCTTCCTTGGTGTCCAGGTATATGGTCCTTCAAGGCTTTGAGAACTTGATACAGTAGTAGGAGCAACTTGTGTTCTGTCAACTTCAGTCTCAAGGCTTTCAGATTTTGGCTCAACAGGATGTTCAAGGCCTTGAGATTCTTCTAATTGTACCTGCATGTTAGTTTTGCTTCTTTTCTCTTTCTCAAAATCACCATCAGCCTCATACTTATTCAAGTTAAGATCTGTTAAACTTTCACTCAAGGAATCATCGGTATTTTCATCAAAAATCACAAGAATTAATGCTTTCCTCCACAATATTATTTCTTTTATTGAAAACTCTATATGCTTTGCTAGTTTGAGAATAACCAAGAAATACACCTTCATCACTTCTAGCATCAAATTTACCAAGACTATACTTGCCATTATTATGCACATAACAAGTACAACCAAAATGCTTAAAATAGGAAACACTTGGCTTTCTACCTTTGAATACTTCATAAGGAGTTTTCTTTGAAATAGGTCTAATTAAACATCGATTCAGCACATAATTGGCGGTGTTAACATCTTATTCCCAAGTGTCCTATTTTTCTTCTCAACCACTCCATTCTGCTGAGTAGTTCTAGGTGCAGAAAAGTTGTGTGAGATGCCATGCTTTGCACAAAATAGATCAAAATCAAGCTGATCAAAATCTCTACCATGATCAATTCTAATTGATGCAATAGGTAAGTTTTTCAAAGTTTGAAGCTCCTTACAAAGCTTTGAGAATTCAGATAATGCTTCAGACTTATCTCCAATGAACATAACCCATGTAAATCTCGAGTAATCATCTACCACAACAAGCATATATCTCTTACCTTTGGGTGTCTGAACCCTCATAGGACCACACAAGTCCATGTGCATCAATTCTAAAGGTCTAGAGGTACTTACAAAGTTCTTTGGCTTGAATGAACTCTTGGTTTGTTTACCTTGGGTACATGTCTTGCAAATCTCATAATATTTGAATGTCAGGTTTGGTAATCCACTTACCAAGTACTTTGAGATGAGCTTGTTCATTGTATGCATACTAATATGCCCAAGCTTTTATGCAAAATCTTTGAGTCTTCCTTCAGACTTTCACTTGCAACTTTGTTAGTGCTAAAAGCATAAAAATTGTGTAACCTAGGAGCAGTGAGTATGTAATTGCCAGATTTCTCATCTTGCACTACACATTTCTCATTGTCAAAAACCACTTTGTTACCACTATCACATAACTGAGATATACTAAGCAGATTATACTTTAAACCTTCAACTATGTAAACATCAGAAATTGAACTTGCAGAATCATTACCAATACTTCCAATACCAAGTATATTGCATTTAGCTTTGTCACCAAGTGTGATTGTCCCTCCTGAATATTCTTTGAGTTTCTGTAAACTGAGACTTCTTTCCACTCATATGCCTGAAGCAACCACTATCCAGAAACCATTTTTGATCCTTCAAAGCTTTGGTGACAGCCTGAAAAATTATATCAATGCCTTAACAGGCTACCAAGTGTAGAATTCGGATTCATACTCAGAATCGGGTGGTCTAACCCCTTTTGGAACCCAAACCTGTCTCACTTGTCCCTTAAAGTTTATAGGTGTTCTTGAATATGTGAGTTTTTGTCCTTCTAAAGGGGCAACTCAACTTAATATGTCCAATTTTTCACAGTAATGACATTTTGGAGAATGTCTACAACCTGATTTTACAAATGTGGTTTGGTTCCTTTTTGGAAGATTTGGATTATAACCAATTCCCCTTTTGTGAACAGAATGCATACATCCTCTAAGCATGAGATTGAGTTTGTGTTCTGAGCCAGCAAAGGTTGATAAAATTTTCTTAGATTCTTGAAGCTTCTCAGTTAATGAAGTTTTCTGTTGCTCTAAATTATCTGAATGATTCTTTAGATCAACATACATATCAGTTAAAAGAGAGTTTTGATCAACAACTTCTTTGACTTGTGTCTTCAAATCTTTGAATATGCTGACCAAGTCTTTGAATTCACTATCATTTTCAACTTACTAGCTTCAAGACATTTATTTTGGAAAATCAAATCTAAATTCTCCTTAACCTGGACGTGAACCTTAACTTTCAAAGAGTCAATCTCATTCCTATAACTTTCCTTATTCAAAAACATACTTTTGAGGATTTTAGGTAAATCATCAGATGGACTAGCAAGAAGATTCTTTACCATTTCTTCAATATGTTGTCTGAGCCTTTTTCTTCATCATGCTCAGCCATTAAGCAAATATTTGCTTGTTCTTTACAGAATCTGAGTCTGTTGAAGAATCTGAATTGCTCCATGAATCAACAATTTCTTTCTTCCTTCTGTTTTCATTTTCCTTTTGGGGGGAAATTCCTGCTTTTCTTCTTTTGTGGACAATCTGTTACCAAGTTATCTGGATCTCCATATTCATAGCAATTCATGACTTTAGGTTTATATGAATGTGAAGAATATTTACCTTTCTGATCCTTGCTAATTGAGGATTTGAATTTTTTCTTGTTATAGTCGTTGTTTTCAAAGCTCTTTTTCTTCTTCTGAATTATGGCCAAGGCTTTGGAGATCAAGGCTAAGGCTTCTTCATCATCATCGTCCTACTTTTCAAGGCTTTGAGATTTCTCATTTTCCTTTGCCTTGAGTGCCAGGTTCTTGATGTTGTCACTCATGTCACCATCTACTTCCTTCGTTGAAATCTCATGAGTGAGAAGTTTGCCTTGCACATCATCTAGCTCTAAAATACTCAAATCCTGAGATTCCTCAATCGCAGTTCTCTTAGGCTCCCATTTGGCCTTTGGAAAGCTTATTAGAATCATTCTGACCTTCTCATTTGAGAAACCCTTTCCCAAGGATTCCAAACTGTTCACTATATCAGTAAACCTCTTGGACATGTCCTTGATGGATTCATCAGAATTCATCTTGAACAGTTACTACCTCAGAAAGATATTGATTTTGGTCTGCTTTACTTGGCTAGTTCCTTCATAAGTAACAGTCAATTTTTCCCAGATATCTCTTGCACTCTTGCAGTTTGATATTCTCTTGAACTCATCTTAACTAAGAGCACAATATAATAAGTTCAAAGCTTTGTAACTCTTTGATACCTTTTCCAGATCAGTATCTAAGAGATCTTCTTCTACTTTAACAGTCATGACTTTGTCAGAGGTAGTATATAATGTATTGGGACCATTAACAATTTACCACAGCTCCATGTCCTGATCTATGATGAACATTTTCATCAGTGCCTTCCAGTACACAAAGTTATCACCACAGAACAGTGGAGGTCTGTTGGCTTCTCTTCCCTTTGAGAATCCTCCATCACCTACATTACTCATTGTAACTAGATTGTTAGATCTTTAAGCAGTGACCAAAGCTCTGATATCAATTGAAAGTTTGTAATGCACGTAAATAAACAGGATCTAATACTCTATAAGGGGTGTTGAATAGAGTATGGAAGCTTTTTCTCAATAACTATCCTTTTGAAACTTCAAGAAAATGTGCAATTGAAATCTCAAAGCTTTGGAAAATATTTGAGAAGATAGAGATACAAGTGCAGAAAACAGCAGCTTCAAAGCTTTGAGATTGGAAATTCTCCAAAGCTTTGCAGTTACTTATTTTGAACTGATAATTAACATATATGAAAAGCAGTAATGTAAATAACAAGAACACAATTAACTATACAGAGTTCTATCACCATTGGACATAGTCTCTACCTGAGGGATCTAATCCCTCCAGGATTTCAACACACTTCTTATTAATCACCCAGATTTAGCCCTAGATCTCAAGGCTAAGTGAACTACCTTACACTTATACATCTTGTGGTTCCTAACCTATCTAGTACCGGCTCCAACATGTTGAAACAATAAAACCTCTTGTTGTTCACTTAAAAAACTAAACTTCTAAGTTTGTGAGGTTGAGAATGTAAGAATGAATAACACAAATTCAGTACAAGTAGAAGAACACAGAAAAGATAAGCCGATGAATCTTGGAAGTGTTCTTCATATTTGATGAATGATTTTCAATTCCTGCAGTTCTTGATTGGCTTGATTGTTTGAAGAGTTATGCAACTTGATCTCCCACGTATGAAAATATCTTCAAAATCTATGTTCATCAGCCTCTCTCTGTATATCTATATTTAAAATTCAAACATCATCTTTTATCAACAACCTAAAACTGATTGAGTGATTTTAGGAGCTGAATTCCTACAAATCCTCTCCCCTAAGATGTTTTTTCAACAACTATGTTTGAATAGAATTTTGATTTTTTTTATGAAAGTTTGGAAGACCAACAATTTTGCACAATCTCAGCCACAAAGATCAAACAAAATCTAGAAAAATTAGCCACACAATCTGATCTGTTAGACAGCCAGTTCCTGCATAATTCCTAGCTAATTTTGCCTTAGATAAAATTCAATATAAGCCACATGTATATAAATGTAAGACAAGATAGATAACAAAATAAAAATTCAGGTTAACTCCTAATACAATCTTGAATCCATCAAACACATCCTGCATACAGAATTCAGTTAAGCAATTCTGAGCATAAAAGCAATTTCAAAGCTTTGAAGCTTTGATTGCCAGTATGAATAAACTTAAAACATGAATCCTGCAATCATCAAAACTAATTCAATCAAAACATAAGATCAATAATATTTGTTGAAGACAATAGTGAATGATTAAATCACCACTCAATCCAATCTCCAAGCCTGCAGTCACAGAAACTGCTAAGAATAATAGAAAGTTAGCACAAGCAAACAGTATCTCAAATCTTTGAAACTTTGAGACTTTAAAAGTTCTAATACTTTAGGCTTTCATCATCAAAGATCAAACTCCCCCTGAGTTTCTAAACACATTCATGATCAAGAGCTTGAACTATCAAAGAAGAAATTGATATGCACTACTGTTCAAAGCATAACCAATAAATATGCAATCAACTGTTTTAGGACCGAGCTTTACTTTCTTAGGAAGTGGTGTAGCAACTTTAGAGATACATCCCCAAACTCGTAGATACTTGTAGGAGGGAGTTCGTCCTTTCCATAATTCATATGGAGTTTTATCAGCCTTTTTCTTAGGTATTCTACTGAGAATATAATTGGCACTTAGTAACGCTTCGCCCCTCAAATTATGGGGTGATCCAGAACTTAAAAGTAATGCGTTTAGAATTTCTTTTAAGGTTCTATTTTTCCTTTCGGCTACACCGTTTTATTGCGGTGTGCAGGGCACCGAATATTGGTGGATTATTCCACTTTGTCTACAAATTTCTGCAAAGGGAGAATCATATTCTTCTCCTCAGTCACTACGTAGGATTTTAATCCTTTTGCTAATTTGGTTTTCTACCTCTTCTTTGTATTTCTTAAAAGCGTACAAAGCCTCAACTCGACACGTCTTGTTGGTACAAAATTTAAGTCACATTTGTCTGTGTGAATTAATTCAAGAGGACTAGTCGTCATTAAACCAATAGGTTTAAATGATTATCTTGTTAATTTTGCCTCAACACAAATTTCACGCTTGTGACTAAAGTTAATTTCACTTTTCGTAAGATGGTCCAAATTCATTAATTTCCTAATTGATTCGTAATTAACATGACCAAGTCTTCCATGCCACAAACATGAAGAAGAAGTAGAAGAAGTAGACGACTCAAGCACGTAGTTAATAGCTGCATTCTTATTCATAGACGAGACAATCATTACATTGAATTTGAACATCTCATCCTTCAAGTAACCCCTACCCACATACTCCTCTCTTGGTTATTACACATTTTTCGGATTCAAAAACTAGTTTGAATCCTTTCTTTCTAAGAATAGAACCAGAGACTAAGTTCTTCCCGATGTCTGGGACATGGAAAACATCATTGAGTACGAGTTTCTTTCTGGAATTCATCTTGAGGATTACCACTCCTTTGCCTTTGGCGGTGAATGTTGCTAAATTCCCCATGTAGATTTGTTCCTCGGTGTCAACAGTCTCATAGGAAGAGAGCATGCTCTCATCCGGATATATGTGGCGGGTGGCGCCGGTGTCAACCCACTATTATCTAAGATTTCCTTCGACAAGGTTCACTTCTAAAATGAAGGTTGCGAAGTTACCTCCAGCATCATCGTTCTTGGCTTCGGCCATGTGAACTTCGTGCTTCTTGCCTTTGGAGGTCTTTTTCTTCTTTCGGCAATCCTTGATCATATGACCCGTCTTGCCAAAATTGTGACACTTGCTCGTGAACCTTTTCTTCTTCTCGGTAGGAGCACTGTATTTTTGTTTGAGATTGTTGGATTCCGAACATCCCTCCACCATATTTGCTCTAGGTTGCGGCTAGTCGAGGGCCTTTCATGGGAAATCCGGTTGCCTTCTTCAATCCTGAGATGGACAATTAAGTCTTCCATGCTCATCCCCTTTCTTTATGCTTTAGGTAGTTTTTGTAGTTCTTCCATGCCGGCGGCAACTTGTGGATCATGACTCCAACGAGAAACTCTTCAGGAAGGATCATATTCTAGGATCGGACGTCATGAATTAGGCATTGGAACTCTTGAACATGCGGCATGATATTTTTATTTTCTACCATCTTAAACTCTAAGAATTTTTCCACTATGAACTTTTTGGCTCACGCATCTTCTGTTTTGTATTTTTTCTATAGGGATTACCAAAGTTCTTTAGCGGTATGTACAGCAGAATACACATTATACAACTGATTTTCTAGGCTATTCAATACATAATTTATCGCTAAAGAATCAGAGTGATGCCAAGCATCGGCCGCTAAGACTGCTTCTTTCGTTGGATGTTCATTAAGTTTAGGCACGTCCTCCATCAGGTTATTTGCGAGGCTTAGGGTCGTCAGATATAAATACATCTTCTGTTTCCATCGTTTGTAGTGTTTGCTGGAGAACTATTCAGGTTTCTCAAATGGATGAGCATTGACTGTATAGCAGGAGTAACTGGCACTGCCGCATTTGTGGCTGTCGTGCTAGCCTCGGTTCGTCCTTCTTCCATCGCTAAACAAAATAACAATTATGATTAGATATTGTACACAAACAGACAGTAAAAAGAAGCTGATTTCATAAATAAATTTGACTGATAATTATTTCAGATTACAGAATCTGACTGTAAAAGAAAATTATAACTTAAGAAATATAATCTGACTGTAAAAATTAATAAATCTGAAAATTTTCACTTACTTATTTCGGAACAGATTTTAAATATTGTCTTACGATTTTTAGAAAGTTGGACCCGATTTGTTCTTGTTAGAAGAAAACAGTAAGTGAAGAAAGCAGAAAATAAGAAGAATATTACTTACAGATAGATAAACGATTGAGTGCTGAAACAATATGTCGAAGAACAGTCTCGTACATTCACGATCTCCGTAAGACAGTATTCGTCGGTTACCGTTGCTACCTTGGTTTCTGTAGTAGCGAATTGTCTCCCAGGATAAAAATTCTTCCGATTTTGTAGATGAAGCACCGATCTACAACACCAAACGAACGAGACTAGCAGTAGAGAATTTGTGGAGAAAATGATAGCAGAGAATGAATGAATGAATTAGGAATGATTTTTCTAAGACAGAAGATTTCCTTTTATAGGCACCGAACGGGTTGGTAATAGAGACACAACCATTCGTACGGTTGCAACTGTTGGGTTTTGACAGTTAATTAACTGTTTGATTAATTAACGACACTGAAACAAAATTGTTTCTGTTTAAATTTTCAGGGCTAGAAAAAGTTAGGTTCTGGCCCAAAAAGAATTACTCCACAGTAAAGCGCGAAAACTGAAACTCACACTCAAACCCGTTCCCGAACCAAGCCGGTTGGCCATGCGGCGGCGGCGGCGCGTGCGTGTGGTGGTCCGGACCGTGCCTAGGTCCACCCTCCTGCACAAAATGTGCTTTTCCCTAAGGGCGTTCCTTCATAGTCCAATGTTGAAGTATATAAACACTTCAAACTCTCTCTTCCTCAAGTTGTCGGCTGATTTGTTTTTGGAAAATAAACCCAAACACAAACCCCCAACTTCATCGGCTTATTGATCATTCATTTCTTAATGGTTTTCGACGAGTGAGTTACCAAAACGATCACCAAGTTACCCTCTACATGATGATACAATTGGTGTTGTAAACTCTCAAATGATCCGGGTTAAAATCGGGCTCAAAGTCAGGTAAAAACCGACTTGTCGAAGACCATTTTCCAACAAAATTAACCCAAATTGCTAATTAATGTTTGTGGACAAAATTTTGGAATTTACCTTTTATGTCTATCAAGAAAGTTGGAGAAGATCTTGGCGCTAATTTGGGACAAGTTCTTGATGTAGTTGTTCCAACAAAAGAAATCTTGGCTGGCAAATGTATTCGTATTAATTTGTTGGGTAATGTTAACGATGTTTTGCCTCGGGACAAGAAGATTATTGTTGATGATGGCAGAGAAATTTGGGTGTGGATTAGATATGAAACACTACCTAACATGTGCAACTTCTGTGGTATATTAGGGCATATAATAGGGCATGAAAGAAAGAACATTGTTGATGCGCTGGCTTTATCTTACACGATCGATGAAGTTCTAGTTCTTTATTGTGACTGGACGAAAGCCTTGACCCTGATTGAATTTGTTTTGGGAATAAACAAATATTAGGTGTCTGATTTTGGTCATTTAACACTTTCCCCTGGTTCTAAGGCAAACATTTCTATTGTTGATAAATCCTCAAGGGGATACACTGGAGGTTACTTTGACAATATGGGTTCAAATTTTCTACCTCGAGAGGCAGAGAACATACTGATGGTAAAACAAATGGAGAAAGATACCATCACGAATCTCTCTATGAACTCCGAGATATAGATTGAGGGGAGGATGAGGAAGCCGACATTATTGAGGAGTCTCATTTGATAATGGAGAGGCACGGTATTTCCCCATGCCTAAGTGTTCGGCCTAATCTAAAAATTGTGTATTTACATGTGTTAAAAGAAAGCGTTTAAGTTTTGTTCCTAACAGTGACAAAGTGATCATATTCATTGCCATAACAATATGTTAGTTAGGCCTTCCGATTTGGATGAAGACTCTGGATCCAAGTACCAAAACTCCGATGGCGACATCTCTAACACTTCTCAATCTCAGGGAGATTGAGACGTTTCTCTTCCCCCTTCAGCATCGACTAGTTATTGCCAGTCTCGCCGATCTCCATGAAAATGTTAAGTTGGAATGTGAAAGGTTTGGGAAAGTCATGCACATTCCACTCTCTTATTTCCCTCTGTCAAAGAAAACATCCGGACGTTCTCGTTTTAATTGAATCAAATGAGACTACTTCTGAGGCTGAAAACACAAAGTTTCGGCTATATTTTCGTCACGGCCTTATTGTGCCTCATATTGGTTTGGCTGGTGGATTAGCATTATTAGGGAAGCACGATGTTGATGTTAGAATTCTGTCTTACAATCGCTTCCATATTCACGCATTTGTTTTCTTGGGAGTTGCTTCAACGCCTTAATCCTGGAATTAACCAATTGTGGGTTGTCTTGGGTGATTTAATGAGATTCTTTCACCAAGTGAAAAGATTGGGATGCTGCCTGCAACACCCCCCGAATCACACGACTGGTCGGGCCGCATGTTTGGAGAGATGTCTCCGCGCCAGGTGATGAACCCCAGTGGGAACGCATAATAGGGATATGGTACAAACACATGCAAAAAAGCTTTCACTTTACGTCATAACATATTTTACTTCGTCCGATATTCCGATATAAAATATTGAGTAAGCAGCTCCAAGTGAAGCCGGTGTGACAGTTTTTCATAATATTCAGTATTTGATTATGTGAGACGTTTGTATCTGACCAATATTTGAGCGCTACTGTACTTTTGATAATTGTGGCCCATGAACTAGGTAATCTGGGTTTACCACGGTATTCGTGTTTGATTGGTATTTTATCGTTTTCCCATAGAATTAAAATGTTCTTCTAACGGGGTCTTTTGAATTCTTATATTGGATTATCATTTTTCATGAAATACATACAAGTATAAGTTCTTTTCAAAAGCAAGTAACTGATTCAAAATAAATCACGTGTGGTAGTATTTCATAAATAATGCACGCGATACACGAAGGAAGGGAAGGCACACAACGCTAGGCATATTAACTTACCTCAAACTTGCATGTTTTCTGAAACTATGTTTCTTGACTAGTCTTGCCTTTTTTTATTAAAAACTCCATTTTCAGAACCTTTTGGCACCTCATATTTCTTTTTTGTACCTATACACATTGAGGAATAATGCCATACAATATGAGCATTATTGCTATTCTCCAAGTAGTAGTAATGGTCCTTCAAAGTTGCGATTTGCTTTCAGTCTTGTCTCTGCACAATACTATTTGTTTATTTCCCATATTTTCTTATATAATATATATTGATAAGATTATGATGTTTCAGAAAGTAGACACATTTATCTATCTTTTGCATGAGTTTCATAATTTTAAGAAGTGTTTTGATATGGTAAATGGGGCTCTAAAGTCAGGCTTACAATTCTGTCCTAAATTGTATCTTCACATTCTTCAAAAAACTAGAGTTTTACATTTTCTTAAGGTTATGTTGGATTGATTTTGATGAGTGAACATCATTATATGTGAATTTGTTACATTTAGGACTATGTGGAATGTAGGGTTGCATTGGATTATGGATGTGTAAATTCGTTGTAACGAGTAAGTTATACGTGTGATGTTATCGGGCTTGTATGAGAGAGTGGTTGTCGTTGAAGTGCTTTACTTACTTTCTCTATTTTGGTTGTGCTTCATCTCAATTGTAAGTACATATGTGCGACCCTTACTTATCAAAATGTGAGTATTTTTTGAGATTTCTCATATGAATATTTTGTTGATTGAAAAAGTATTAAAAGCATGATTTACCCTCAAAAGTTGTTTAGATATTCATCAATCCTTTGTGAGAACTACTGAATTTACTTGTGAAATCTGATTTGATTATGGTAAAGAGAAGAATTAGAACACCTCTTATCTATTTAGGACGATGTAAAGAGTTGTGTTATTTATGGCTCTAGCCGGAGGTGCCAAGTGATCCTCCAATTGCTTATGACTACGACCATTAAAGTAATGCTTCGTATTATAGGATAGAACTTTAATGTTCACAAATCCGCCCCCGACGAGCCAAAATGTACCAAGGTATTGCGGCCAAGGGGTTTCTAGATCTATAGAGTGATACTTATACTTGTAAGGGTCACTACGGTATAGGTGTTTCAACACTTAAGGCCTTTTAGCTATGAATTGTGAGCGGTGATTGGAACATGGGCTCCCATAACGCTCGGGTGAAATAGAGTTTGATAGACCCTAGAAGGAACCCTTTATGATTACTTCGTGATCCCTCTGTCTACATCGATCCTGATGGTGGCTCTGGACATGCCTCAGCCAAACTTAACTGTTAATTGGACTTCAAAGAAAGTTGACTACTCTATTGATATTATTTGTGGCTCCGGATATGTCATAATTGAATGAAATGAGTTGAAAATCATCGGTCACTCGTGATTTGATATCGTTATCAGTTCAAAATAACTTGTTTACTATTGATATTTTACTTTGTATAAGAATTCCTTGAATACTCGTGGTTTATTATTGTTTTAAATTTAAGAGATACTTGCTACGCGATTACTTATAATTGTTCAGAAATTCCTAACTCTTTTACTTATAATTATTTCAAATCTCTTGATTTATTTCAACTTATGTTTGTGTGTGACTCATTAATTTACATGCCGTAGTGTGTATTTATTCAGTTTTTACTGATTGTTTTCAAATTGTGTTGTCTACGTTTGTTATTTCAAAAACAACCACAGGTTAGTGAAAGTGGGGATGGGAACGCGAACGAGAAGAGGATGCCGAGCATAAGATTAGATCACTTAGCTTATTTCTAACACATAACTCTTTTAAACTTATCTTCTCAAAGATGGTTGTATTTATTAGATAAAATGTAATATTCATACCTATATTTCTACTTTTGGTTATCGATTGTCTCTTTAACCCTGCACCAGATCCCGTGTTGTTACAGCTGTCAAGTCATCTAACGGTAACTTTGCTGAGTTTCAAATCAGTGAAGATAAATCTTAGAACAAAGAGGGAGACTTTGGGACATGGAACTTCACGAAGAAGAAAGCAAGAAGGGTCAATAGTTATGGGTCGGGTAAAGGAACAAATGGGACAACGAAGAATAGCTTTGGGGCTCTAATGGACAACCCAATAGAGGAACCCCACAAGGAGCTAAACAACCCAAATGAAAGGCCCATGGACAAATTCAACCCAGGGTATCACAAATAAAGGAAACAACACATATGGAAATAGGTTTAGCAATAACAATCAAGAAGGATAGTATGATAAAAACACTAGAAAACACAACCAATGAAAGTGACAAGACCCCCAAAGGAGAGAACAGAATCAAAGAGATGAAAGACAATGGGGAGACAAGAGGGATGTGACAGAGAAGGAATTTCAACAACAGGTCGAAGAAATGCCAGTAGAACCCCTTCCTTTGGTAATCAATCTGTGAAAGGGAGATTCACGAAGAATGACTCCGGAAATCTCTATAAAAATAAGGGTAAAGAGAAGGAAAAGTACCCGTTTACCAAAACTCTAGCTCTCAGCTTTGACATAGCCACCCAGAACTTCACCACATCCACTTCGTGAGTCTTTGACTCAAGCAGTAGCTCCAAGATCTTCCAAGAAAGCTTTGTCTTCAAACATGTATCTGTTTTGGATGGAGATTAAATGGGGGTTGAAGGAAACATAGATGAAAAGATTGAGCCTTTACGGGCTGGACTTGGATCTGGCAAAGAAGAGAAACGCACCAATTCTAGTGACGACTACATGGTTTGTGAACGAGACATGGACGCAGATGGAAGCAGAATAGCTTCCCACTCTAATTCTTATTAATCACCCAGATTTAGCCCCAGATCTCAATCCTAAGGGAAATACCTTACACTTATACAGCTTGTGGTTCCCAACCTATCTAGTTACAGGCTACAACCTGTTGAAACAATAAGAACCTCTTGTTGTTCACTTGAACAACCAAACTACTAAGTTTAGTGAGGCTTCAAAAATGTAGAATGAATAATACAATTAATTACAAGTAGAAGAACTCAGAAAGAATAAGCCAGTGAAGCCTGGAAGAGTTCTTCTGATCTAATGATCTTCTGGTGTTGGAGAGATGATTTGCTTGATTGATTTGAAGAATTGTGTAACTTGATCTTTCATGTTTTTTGCTCTCTTCAAATCCCACGACTTTTCTATATCTTTCTGGCTCTCCTCTATTAAAATTTAAAGTGCTGAACACTTGAGCAACAGTCTGCAACCAACTGAGAAATTATAGGAACAGAAACCCTATAAATTCTCCTTTCTGATAAGCTTCAATCAACAGCTATATTTGAAAGGATTTTTAATTTGTTTATGGACGTTGGAGCGTCCAACAAACCTGCATAAACTCAGCAAACAAGATCAAACAACAACAAGACAATCCAGCATCAAGTTTTGATTAGCAAACTGCTAACAGTCTTAAGGAAAACTGGGTTGGATTTGTCTGCTGATAAACTTGAGTTAATATATATATATATATATATATATATTAAAACTGATGAATATATCAAGTAACCAGCATAGAACACGTATTAATAGATATTAATAAACTCATAACAAGTTCTAAGTCTCACATAAATAACCTGCATACACAGAAGGATAACCAGTAAATCTCAAAGCTTTGAAGCTTTGCCTGCTAGTTCATCAGAATGACCTTGGATTTTCAATCCAACTCAGTCCTGCATATATTATAGATTAGAACTTGGATTACTGATGCATTTATATTGTCATCCCATATCAAAAAACCTGCACAAAAACAGTTAGACAAATAAACATAAAAGCATAGCTACAGTAACTCAAAGCTTTGAAGCTTTGGTACTTAGAAATATTTCGTGCTTGTGTTTCTGCCTTTCATCATCAAGGAACCAAAGCTCTTTACATGTCAATCACAAGGAGCTTCAGACTGATGAAAGACAAAACACATTATTTGAAATCATGATTTCCTGCAACTTACAACCACAAGTGATATTCACAAAATAACTTATAGTCACAAATAGCAAAAAACCACAAATAACCAATACGTCATAATAATAAAAAAACACAGTCATATTTCAAGAATAGATAGCATCCTACAACATCCAGAAATTATTACAAAAACTTAATCCATAAACTAAACAACCTGGATACCTTAAAAAAATTAAAAAAAGTTAATCTTCTCCCCCTTTTTGACATTCATCAAAAGAGTAGAAGAAATGTAAGATCTTTCCAGCGAGTTTTTTATAGAAAACAAAATAACAAAGGCACTTCAGGACTTGTGAGAAAAAGAATAGAAAGATTGGGTTTCAAGGCTTTGAAGACTTTGCTTTTCCTTTGCCTTTGCCTTGAGTCTCCTCCTGCTCTTCCTATGAAACTTCTTCATCCTCAGCCTGTTCTTCTCCTATCTCTCCTTGTTCTTCAGCTTTCTTATCATGAACTTCCTCAGATTCAGCCTGCATCTTCTCAAAAACTTCATCAACTAACTTGTCCAAATCAGCAGCCTCCTTTTCAGCATTCTCAGCAGCAGTTTCCTCAGCACCAGCCTCATCTTCAGACTGTTCAAAGAGATCCTTTGATGTAAGACCAACATGGATTCCTTTCTTCTTCTTCTTCTTCTTCTGCTTCTTAAGAGCTTCTCCAAGAACCTCTTCTGAATGAATGCTGGTTTCTCTGCTGTCTGAAGAAGGTACTTTCTGCATATCCAAACCTTTGATGATGATGTCAAGTTTGTTGATCACCAAACCTTTGAACTTGGTGAAGTCAGTGGACAAATCAAATAAACCTTGTCTTAAATCCTCCACTCCATCTTCCAGAACCTCGACCCTATCTAGAACTTGAGAGAAATCCAGATGACCAGACACTTTGGGGGTTGAAGGAGCTCTAGGTCTGATAAACTCTTTCTCTTTGAGCTCTTTAGCATTCAACTCAGAGTAAAACTTCCACTGTCCTTTTGCAGTGTAAACTATCCCAATCCTTTGAAGTGATGCCTCATCTACTACTCCAAAACCAGTAGTAATCTTTTCCTCATCCTTCAAAGAAACTCCAAAGTTTTTAAAAAATAATGGTAATACATTGGCATAAGGCAGAGAATGGTTCCTAGTCCTAGTGCCACAGTAAACAATATGTTCCATCACAACAGTTGTAAGGTCTACCTCAAACCATTGACAAATAAGGTACATCAAAATCAACACCTTGTCTGTCACAAGCTCTTTGGAATACTCTTTGGGAACTACACATCTCATAATGATTGAAAACAGAATTTTGCCTTCATAGGTAAACACAGAGTGTGTTAACTGTTTTGGTTCAGAAGTGGTTCCCTCCAAGAAAAACAAGGCTTTGGCTTTCTCCAAAATTTCTTTCCTATCAGGGTGATCACTGACCTTATACTTCCTAGGTACTCCCAAAACTTTTGAACACACCCTTTGATCCAACCTAATGTCAACACCAGCCATTTTGGAAGTAAGAATATACCTATCACTATCATCCAGCTCTTGAACTAAATTCAGATAAAACAATCTGGTTAACCTATGGTAAGCTTCAGAAGGTGGACTCAACAAACTCCCAACAGATGAGTTCCTCAAATTCTTAATCTAGTCTAGGTCCATTATATCCAACGACTCAGTACTAATTAGACTAAAAAAAGAGACTTTGGATGATTCATACCCATCCATTCACACATATTTAACCTCGGAATTAACAAACCAAGAGCCAGGTAACAAATTCTTACCAAAATTGGTGGCCTTCTCGGTCTTCACAGCACTGTGTTTCACCCTCTTATTTGGAGTTGCTTCTTCTTTCTTTTCATCATCTTTCTTCTATTTTTTAGATGGCACACTCTTCCTTTCTCCTTTCTCAGCAGTCACTTCCTTTTTCTTCTTACTTTACTCCCCTGATCTTTGTCCTTCACTATTTCTTCAGTAGCAGACTCAGATTCTGACTCAACCATTAGTTCTTCCTAAACTTCCTTTCCCTTCTTGACCTTCTTTGAGGGAGGTGATGTCTCATGGACACTGGTTGTGTCTTCTGAATCTGATCCATGGGTGGTGATCTTCCTGTTAGCCTTCCCCTTCACCCTCTTGTTGGAACTCTGACCTTGTTGCTTAATTTTTTCAGACTTTCACTCCATTTTGGTTAGGGTTTGGGAGAGTTTGAGAGAAAAGGGAGAGAAAAGGGAGAGAGATACGAAGAGATAGAAGTATATAATGAGAGAGATAAGTCCTGAAGTTGGCTTAAGTAGGTAGAAGATATTGATTTAGAAAAAGGAAATTGCATGCAAAAAGATTGCAGAAGATTTCTGCAGATATTTTGAGATATTTTATCCAAATATTTGAACATTTAAATTATTTTGTAATTATCTAAAAAGATATTACATAATAATCCACGATCCAATTTATTAAAGAATAAAAATCCACTTAATCAAAGCAGTGTAACAATGGTTCAAAGCTTTGACAAGTTCCAGGCCAATACAGAAACTTCAAAGCTCTGAGCCATACTTTCAATGCTTAAGAAAGTATGATCTCAAGGCTTTGAGAACCACACATATAATACACATAGAGACTAATACTCCCCCTAAACCAATGCATCCTTGTTTAACATACTCAATTCAAGCCTTAGGGATGCAAACCTCTCATCTGGCAATGGTTTAGTGAAAATATCAGCTATCTTCTTAGAAGTAGAAATAAAAGATAGAACAATATCACCTTTTTCAGCATGATCTCTAATAAAATGATGTCTCACATCAATGTGATTTTTCCTTGAATGCTGAACTGGATTCTTTGAAATAGAAATAGCACTTCTATTGTCACGGTTCATAGGCACATTTCTTAATTCATATCCAATATCTCTTAGCTTTTGAGAAATCCATAAAACATGTTAGCAACAAGCTCCAGCTGCAATGTATTCAGCTTCTGCAGTTGATAGAGCTACTGAATTTTGCTTCTTTGAATGCCAACTAATCAATGAAGAACGAAGGACCAGGCAACATCCAGAAGTACTCTTTCTTCTAATTTGTATCCTGTAAAGTCTGCATCTGAATAACTACTCAACATAAAATTAGATCTTCTTGGATACCAAAGCCTCGAGTCTTTGGTTCCATTCAAATATCCGAAAATCCTTTTCACAGCAATCAAATGACTTTCCTTAGGATCATCTTGAAATCTAGAACACATGCACACACTAAACATAATATCTGGTCTACTAGCAGTTGGATATGGAAGTGAACCAATCATACCTCTATATTCTTTTTTATTCACACTCTTGCTAGTTGTGTCTTTTTCTAAAGACAGTGATGAACTCATTGAAGTTTTTAACTACCTTGTACTGTGACATGTTATACTTGTTTAACAATGCTAGGGTGTATTTCCCTTGATGCACAAAAATTCCTTTCTTCATTTGATGTACATGAAGTCCAAGAAAGAAATTCAGTCCCATTAAGCTCATCTCAAATTCCCTGCACATTAGACTTGAAAACTCTTTTGAAAGAGCATCATTAGTAGCACCAAATAGAATATCATCAACATATATCTGTACAACTAAAAAATCCTTTTCATGAGTTTTGATAAAAAGAGTTTTGTCAACAAGTCCTCTCTTGAAATCATTTTCCAGTAAAAACTTAGAGAATCTGTCATACCAAGCCCATGGAGCTTGATTAAGTCCATACAAGCCTTTGTCAAATTTGTAAACATAATCAGGAAAGCTGTCACTTTTAAAACCTGGTGGTTGAGCAACATATACTTCTTCTTGTAAATAACCATTCAGGAAAGTACATTTGACATCCATTTGAAAAAGTTTTATATGATTATGTGATGCAAATGCAATAAGTATTCTGATAGCTTCTAACCTTGCAACAGGGGAAAATGTTTCCTCATAGTCAATACCTTCTTCTTGATTGTATCCATGTGCAACTAGTCTTGCTTTGTTTCTCACAACCTTACTTTTTTTATCAAGTTTGTTTCTGAGCACCCATCTTGTTCCAATCACAGATTGATCCTTTGGTCTGGGAACCAAATTCCTGACTTTGTTCCTTTCCAAATCATTCATCTCATTCTGCATTGCAATGATCCAATCTGCATCTTCTAGTGCTTATTATTCATTCTTGGGCTCAATGAGTGATAAAAAATCACTAAAAGCACACAAGTTCCTCAATTGGCCTCTTGTCTGAGTTCCAGTAGTTGGATATGATATGATATTCTCTGCAGGATGATCTGATAAATATTTAAACTTCTTTCTTGGTGTCCAAGTGTATGGTCCTACAAGACTTTGAGTTCTTGACACAGTAGAAGGAGCATCATATTTCATTTCAGTCTCAGTCTCAAGCCTTTGAGATTTTGGCTAAGCGGGGGGTTCAAGTCGTTGAGATTCTTCTGAAATTTCTGCTGCTTAGTTTTGCTTCGATTGACTTTCTCATAGTCATCATCAGCCTCATACTTGTTCAAATTGAGATCTGCAAAACTTTCACTAAGAGAATCATCAGTTCTTTCATCAAAAAATACATGAAATCTCTCCTCTATAAACTTAGTTCTCTTATTGTAAACCATGTAAGCTTTGCTAGTTTGAGAATAACCAAGAAACACACCTTCATCACTTCTAGCATCAAACTTACCAAGATTGTCTTTGCCATTGTTATGCACGAAACAAGTACAACCAAAATTTAAAGTAAGCAACACTAGGCTTTCTGCCTTTGAACAATTCATAAGGAGTTTTCTTCAGAATAAGCATGATCAAACATCTATTGCGCACATAGTTGGCAATGTTAACAGCTTCTGCCCACAAAAATTTTGGCAAATTACTTTCAAGTAACATGATTCTAGACATGTCTTCAAGAGTTATATTTTTCCTCTCAACTACACCATTCTACTGAGGAGTTCTAGGTGAAGAAAAGTTATGTGAGATGCCATGCTTTGAACAAATTAAATCAAAATCAAGTTGATCAAATTCCCTACCATGATCACTCCTAATAGATGCAACAGGTAAGTTTTTCAAAGTTTGAAGCTCTTTACAAAGTTTTGAAAATTCAAATAATGCTTCAGACTTATCTCTAATAAACATAACCCAAGTAAATCTGGAATAATCATCAACCACAACAAGCATATATCTCTTACCTTTGGGTGTTTGTACCCCCATAGGACCACAAAAGTCCAAGTGCATCAATTCTAAAGGTCTAGAAGTACTTAAAAAGTTCTTTGGCTTGAATGACCTTCTGGTCTGTTTACCTTGAGTGCTAGCCTTGCAAATCTCATAAAATTTGAATTTTAGGATTGGTAATCCTCTTACTAGGTTTTTTGAGATGAGTGTGTTCAAAGTATGCATGCTTATATGACCAAGCTTTCTATGCCACAGCTTTGATTCATCCTTCAAAGATTTGAGACATTTCAGACTATCACCTGCAACTTTGTCAGTACATAGTGCATAAACATTATATGACCTAGGAGCAGTGAGAATGTAATTTCCTGATTTTTCATCATGCACCACACATTTATCCTTGTCAAAAACTACCTTATTTCCTTTATCACAAAGCTAAATACTCAATAAATTATACTTACGATCATCAACTAAATAAACATCTGAAATTGAATATGCAGAGTTGTTATTAATGCTTCCTATACCAATTATGTTACACTTTGCTTTGTCACCAACTGTGATTGTTCCCTCTGATTGCTCTTTAAGCTCCGTGAATAAAGATTTCTTTCCACTCATATGCCTATCCACTATTCAAAATCCATTTCTGATCTTTCAAACCTTTGGTGACAACCTGCAAGATTCAATCAATTCCTTAACAGGCTATCAGACCAAGTGTAGAATTTGGATTCATACTCAGAGTTAACCATATTAGGTGGTCTAACTCATTTTGGAACCCAAATCTGTTTCACTTGTCCCTCAAGCTGATAAGGATAGGTATTCCTCATTATGTGAGGTTCTTTCCTTCGAAAGGGGCAAGTTAATTTCACATGTCCAAGTTTACCACAGTAATGACACTTTGGAGAATGTCTGCTTCCTGATTTCACAAAAGTGGTTTGGTTTCTTCTTGGAAAATTTGGATTATAACCAATTCCACTTTTGTATACAGAATGCATACTTCCTCCAAGCATATGATTTAGCTTATGTTCTGATCCAGCAAAAGTTGAAAGAATTTTCTTAGATTCTTGAAGCTTACTAGTCAATGAAGTGTTTTGTTGTTCTAAATCATCTGAATGATTTTTCAGATCAACAAACTTGTCAGTTAAAAGAGTGTTTTGATCAATCACTTCTTTGACCTGTGATTTCAAAGCTTTGAATCTGCTGTCCAAGGCTTTGAAGTCACTATCAATTTTTAGCTTAGTAGCTTTAAGCCACTTGTTTTAAAAAACCAAATCTAAATTTTATTTTGCTTGCTCATGAACCTTTATTTTCAAGGAATCAATCTCATTCCTGTAACTTTCATCATTTAAAAACATACCTTTGAGGATTTCAGGTAAGACATCAGAATGACTAGATAGAGTGGTCTTCTTGATGTCCAGCCATTAAACATAAATTGGCTTGTTCTTCCTCAGAATCTGAGTCTGAAGAGTCTGAATCACTCCATGAGGCTACCATTGCCTTCTTCCTTCTGTTGTCATTTTCCTTCTTAGGAAATTGCCTGCTTTTCTTCTTTTGAAAGAAATCTCTTACCAGATGATCTACATCTCCACAGTCATAGCAAATCATGACTTTAGGTTTATGTGAATGTGAAGTAGTCTTACCTTTCTGATCCTTACTAGTTGAGGATCTAAATTTTTCTTTGCTGCAGTCCTTGTTTCCAAAGTTTCTCTTCTTCTTCAGAATTCTGGCCAAGGCTTTGGAGATCGGGGCTAAGGCTTCTTCATCATCATCATCATCATCATCATCATCCTCCTACTCAAGGCTTTGGGATTTTTCATTTTCCTTTGCCTTGAGGGTCAGGTTATTGATGTTGTCACTCAGTTCACAATCAACCTCCTTCCAGAATGCTTATGTCTTGAGCCTCTTCAATTGCAGTTGTATTAGGCTCTCATTTTGCCTTTGGCAAGCTTCTGAGTATCTTCCTGACCTTTTCCTCATTTGAGAAAGCTTTTCCCAAGGATTCTAAGTTTTTCACAATATCTGTAAACCTTTTGAACATATCTTTTATGGATTCATCATAATTCATCTTAAATAGTTCATACTGTGTCAAAAGTATATTAATCTTTGTCTGCTTGACTTGGCTGGTTCCTTCATAAGTGACAGTTAGCTTGTCCCATATCTCTTTCGCACTTTTGCAGTTTGATATCCTGTTAAACTCATCTGCACTAAGAGCACAATATAATAAGTTCAAATATTTGTAATTCTTTGATACCTTTTCCAGTTCAGTAACTGAGAGATCTTCATCAGGCTTGACAGTTCTAACTCCATTCACAACAATAGACCATAGTTCCATGTCCTGGTCTATGATGAACATCTTCATCAATGCCTTCCAATGAACAAAGTTATCACCACAAAACAATGGGGGCCTATTAGCTGCTCTTCCCTGTGAGAATCCTCCATCACCTACATTACTCATTGTCACAAGATTGTTAGATCCTTAAACAGTGACCCAAAGCTCTGATACCCAATGAAAGTTTGTAAAGTAGGTGTAAAACGGGATCTAAATACTCTAGAAGGGGGGGGGGGGGTTTAATAGAGTATGCTAACTTTTGCCAAGACACAGTCTTTTGAAACTAGAGTAGTGCAAATAGTTGATATCTCAAAGCTTTGAAATAGTTTTGAGAAACTTGAAGATATAATTGAAGGATATAGAGGCTTCAAATCTTTGAGATTTGGAAAGCTCCAAAGCTTTGAAACTTCCTGTTTAGACTTAATGTAAGGATAACACAAGTAAATAGCAAGGACACAAGGATTTTACAGAGTTCAGTCACAATTGGACCTAGTCTCTGCCTGATGGATCTAGTCCCTCCATGATTCAAACAAAACTTCTTATTAATCACCCTGATTTAGCCCTAGATCTCAAGCCTAAGTTAACTACCTTACACTTATACAGATTGTGGTTCCCAACCTATCTAGTTACAAGCTACAACCTATTGAAACAATAAGAACCTCTTGTTGTTCACTTGAAAAACCAAACTAATAAGTTTAGTGAGGTTTCAGAAATGTAGAATTAATAATACAATTAAGTACAAGTAGAAGAACTCAAAAAGAATAAGCTAGTGAAGCCTGAAAGAGTTCTTCTGATCTGATGATCTTCTGCTGTTGGAGAGATGATTTGCTTGATTGATTTGAATTACTCTCTTCAAATCTCACGACTTTTCTTTATCTTTCTAGCTCTCCTCTATTCAAATTTAAAGTGCTGAACACTAGAGCAACAGTCTGCAACCAACTGAGAAATTATAGGAACAGAAACCCTATAAATTCTCATTTCTGATAAGCTTCAATCAACTATATTTGAATGGATTTCAGATTTGTTTATGGACGTTGGAGCGTCCAACATACCTGCATAAACTCAGCAAACAAGATCAAACAACAACAAGACAATCTAGCATCAAGATCTGATTAGCAAACTGCTAATAGTCTTAAGGAAAAGTGGGCTAGATTTGTCTGCTGATAAACTTGATTTAATATATATATATTCAAACTGGTGAATATATCAAGTAACCAGTATAGAACACGTATTATTAGATAGTAATCAACTCATAACAAATTCTAAGTCTCACAGAAACAACCTGCATACACAGAAATAATTAGATGAACTTAGTAGTGAAGGATAACCAGTAAATCTCAAAGCTTTGAAGCTTTGCCTGCTAGTTCATCAGAATGACCTTGGATTTTCAATTCAACTCAGTCTTGCATATATTATAGATTAGAACATAGCTTACTAATGCATTTATATTGGCATCCCATATCAAAACTAAAACCTGCACAAAAACAGTTAGACAAATATACATATAAGCATAGCTACAGTAACTCAAAGCTTTGAAGCTTTGGTACTTAGGAATATTTCCAGCTTGTGTTTTTGGCTTTCATCATCAATTATCACGTAGGGTAGCTCTATAAAATTGTATGACCTTTAGAAATAACTAATAAGAGAATCAGAATCCCATGGACCCAAATAGCTACTCCAATTTGCACGCTTCCACTGATGCGTCATACCAACTATCTGAAATCCCATTCCAAACCATAATCCAGTAGACGAAGCCTAAATACCTCACATGATGAAACTATCACGGTAAAATCTTCAAAAACCATGATAAACGAATAAAGCCACCTCTGTTGCTCATTTTCTATTATTAGTAACCCCATACATAAATCAACAAAGGAACTATAATATACTCCTGTAATACATAACACGTAATTCTATGGGTTCTCTGACTCCAAAAGGTAATTCCATACCAAAATTTTGGCTCTTCTGGTAATAGTTAAGTAACAAAACTCCAAGTAGAATCGCCCAAACAACTACTAACTTTTTAGCCACACAAAGCACCCTATTCATCCCAACGGAGGATCGAAGAAAACAAGACCAATACCTAACGATACTATGGTTCTTCTAACTCTTTGGAATGTATTCACCGACCCAATTACTGAGTTGTCACTCCAAGATTCCCGAGATTCTGCAATAATTTAAGAACTATGGTTCTGAAGAATAGACTCCCAAGCAAACTATTCAAAACTCGCGAACCAAAACCAAAACTAGTGGGAAACCTCATAATGAAAGAAAAATCGCAAACAAACTTATGTGAAGAACGTATACTGCAATAAGAAATTAACAACAAGACTCCAAATAGAATTTATATGAAGAATATGTACCACCAGAAAAGGAAACTTAGATCACCGAGACATATCATCAGGTTACATAACTCCAGAAAAGAGAATCCCGACCATATCAATAACGAAATCCTCCAGGGTAGTTGATTGAATGATAATAGATCTCCGAACGGGCATTCTAAACTGTCACAGCACCCCAATACCGGTCTAGTTGAAAGCATTTAACGACCTTTGGTCAGTTCCGAACGCCTTCTCAATTTTCTCCCACAATTCTTGGTTACAAGGTCTTCTTATATTGTCTGGTGATCGCCTGATATCCAAAGTTCACTCAAATCTGGCTTATTCCTCCTATTGAACTTCCCCTGTTTAGTCGGTAACAAACTATCTAAAAATCTATCCTTATATCCAGTTGTTCCAGGTAATATACACGGAGATATCAAATCTTTAGCTCTTACATTTGACCCCACATAAAGATTATCTCAAAGTATATATGTTATCCTTGCCACTTCTGCATTTCTAATGACTTCGATCGACTTACTGCTTTACTGTATGGTTAATGTTGATTGTACCTGGCGTTGCAAGGGTGTAATCTATCAACTTAACTATCTCAAGATATATTATTGCTTCTACTCTTAATCTACCATGCAACATAAGTAAAGAGAACACATAGCAAGCAATGTGGTCATCGGCATGTAATATAAAACGTGGTTCATAATCACAATTATTGCTAAAGTATCATCAGCTATGAAACTTTCACGTAAGCTGTTCTGCTATGCATCTTTGCTTTCCATTGAAACTAAATTTTGGCCCAATCAGGCAACCCGATTCTTTATTCTATTATGATTTCGTGCCATATCCTCAGATCAATATCTTTAATCAAGAATATAGGGCTATCACAATATCATGATCTCAATAATATGCCAGTATACCTCAACTCATACATTTTCATGCTACCCCATAGGACATCAAACATCACATATTGCCAACATATGAAAGTCAAACATTCAAGGTGATAAAAGTCTCTAACTTTATAGCTGGTCATTTGTGCAGATTTGTTACTGAACAGGCTACTCTTAAAGTTTTTAACTACTTCTTACGTTCATATCTGGGGCGAAGTTTCCTACGGTAGGTTCTTCTAGGAGTCCAATATTTGAGAAAATTTGAGGTAGTATTTTAATAACCAATGATTGCACAAAGTAGGAATAAATTTCTTTCCGTGTCATCCACGTGACAACACGCATACGTTCCCACCTAGTTTTCCAATCAAACCACAAACAACTACTTAAATCATAGCTCTTCGTATTTCAAATTTGTCACTCCCGTAATCAACCAAATAACTTGGAATAACTTGGAATACTGATTGGCCACACATCTATGCTTAAACAAGTCTTCAAGTAAAAGCTAAAATATGCCTCCGGTTTCCAAAATTTAAGACGGACTCCAAGCTCTTCTCAAGCGCTCTCATCTCATATTATCATTATTTATGTAAAGTTCACACTGCAAACCATAAGCTAGACAACATCCAAGCATTTATCAAACTTTTCAAAGCCTCCAACTAACATACGCGAAAACACATAATAACAAGTCATATTTGAACATATATCACAACTGTAAACACATACATTGTAACAATACCTTAAGTATTCCCCAATAGCTGAGATGGTCAACCAATATAAGAAGCTGCCAATATTTTCCATAGCAGAATAATAAATCCAAAATAAACGTCGTGAAATAACATCAAATATAAACTTAACTGACTCCAAATATAAACTCCCGAAATCTGAGTCGAAACTCCTAAATGATCTCGAAGTGACCACCAAGCGGAATCCTATAACTTCAAGAGCAACACCTAACAGAAAAGACATCCCAATCATCAAGCGACATTAGGGTAACCTGACTCCAAGTTACGCCTCAAATAGTTAAATGGCTTAAGTACCCTCATTTATGACGAGTCAGCCTAGCATAGCCCTCTGAATACAAATTATGACAAAGTAGGCTCTAAGCAACCACTAACACATCCAACACTTTTAATAACTAAGGCTGTAAAATTACAGTTGAAACAAGTTGAAAACTCAGCGGGTTGGCTTCATAGGTTCTCGGGTGAGGGTGGGCGGGATCTTCCTCGACCGCTTCAAAAATAAAGTATCTTTGATCTCCAGAAAAGACTCCCAAAGTCAACTCATTTTTGAGCCCTAACTCCACATTACTATCCTAACCAGTACCGAGAATACGTCATCAAATTTCTTGACAAATCTAACTAATGAAACCAGGATTCTCTAGTCAAGTATCTTAGCACACGTCTCTTAAGACCAAAGTCCCCAATGGCAGAAATTTAATACCACCATCAGATTTATCGTAAAATTCACATACCCTACCAACATTAATTTCAAACGAAGATTTTGCTCATGTGATTATCGTTTTAAGCCGTATGTTCATGTCAAATCTTGCTAGTGTAATATCATAATGGTCAGTTAATCACATCCTATTGTATCCTTGGTTATGTTATCATGGTCTCAGGGATCTGAATACACCATCTCTTAAGTACACAATTATCAGTATATAACATACAATTATCATACAAAGCAGCCTAACATGCATCACATAGCAAATTTACATTAAGTACATATAACTCATGTCTGCAAATAAGGTATTATAACTCGTCTGGCAAATAAGACATCAAGTACAAATCAAATTATGTTTCCATCTTTCTTCTCATCATGGAAGTAACAATCATCCATAACCAATAAAATACACCTCAAATTAAACCATATCACATATAACTATAACATGTAATGCAACACTTCTTCAGACAGGATGAGGGTGGGCGGGAATAATCAAGACTTATACTTAGGCTACCCATAACCCGATTGGCTTTTATAATTTTAAGTATCTTGCCCTATGTTCATTTTAGTTTTCCCTACAGGTGTTAATCCCTTATTGGATTGCCTGGCTCTAATACCACCTGTGCAACAACCCCCTTATCCGGCTCGGACAAGACCGGTAGGGCGATGCTAAAAGTAACGGTCGGAAATCAAAAGCATAATATCCCATATTATTTATTACATAACATTACAAAAGTCACTAGATATAACATGCACCTCTAAAGTTAAAACTACTACATTATTATTGCTAACTAGACTAGATTCTACTCATGATGAAATCCATCTAAGTGAGTCTCGTAACCAGCTACACCACAGTCATCAGCTCCTAAATCTGCGGTGGGAAGAAAATAGGAACCGCAGTTTTCAAATTCAGCATGGAAATACTGAGTAAGTAACACCCAAGCACGTAAAACAGATCATGAAGCATAACTTTATTTTTCATAATAAAAAATAGGAGGATATGAAACATGAATAGTAAACTCGATAAATAAAGTAGGAACACAAATATAAATTCTCTTTCTTTTAAATTTTCGTTTTCAACTTTCCAACGGAGAATATGATTCCCAATATCTTCTTATTTTCTTTTATAAATATCCAAATCTTAGAGAAAATTGTATTATTAACTTTGTCGATACGGGGAAGAATCTACTATTATATCACTAGCACCCATGACCTTAAGTGTCGGCACCCCCCTAAGACTCCTGGCGGCCAAAGAGGTGAGTACATGAAGCGACCCAACAAGTTGCAACCGGGTTAAAATAATCGGGTCGAGTGACCGCAGTCCACACGTCCAATCTAATCGAAAGCAATAAAATGATCCTGCACAACTCCGTCCACTTTACGTTAATTACGAGTTATTATTATCCGTGTGACAATATCAAACAAAACAACGTCTTTAAAAGGTAAGAAAATGTAAATAAACCACAAATATATTTTGAGACAAGTATTAAAATCAAATTAAGACACGAAAGGAACTAGGCGCTCAAGACTTGGCATGTTTACTTACCTTACTTCCGTTGCAGTAGCACGTCGTAAAAGTGGCTCGAGCCTATTAAATCGTCACCTACAAATCGTTGCTTCTAAGTAAATAAATATTGCAATGAAAAATGCTACAAGTCCTAACAAGTATTCTTTTATACATACCCAAACCCCACTAGTTAATTTTCCTAACGTTTTATTTATAATTTTCTATAAACAAAATTATATAAAACAACGCGTCTATTTTTAAACGACTATTATTATTATTATTATTATTATTATTATTATTATTATTATTATTATTATTATTATTATTATTATTATTATTATTATTATTATTATTATTATTATCTAAAAGTGGCTAATTAAATATGGAATTTATGTTAAAAATATGATCTAAAAATGAGAACTAACAAGAATTTATATTTAAGAACTATTTCGAACTATAACGATAGAAATGATACATTCGACTACTGTGTTTTAAGAAAACTTCTACACGATGCTACAATGTTAACAAGCTAGCGAAACGTCAATTTTTATAAGTTTTACACATCCAATTTGTAGGCTAAGTAACTAGACAAAGTTTATTAGTTTTTTTTAATAAAAACGTTCCTTATTTAATTTTAGCGAACAACCCGAACATTATTTCGACACCCGGATCACTTCTTTGGGACGAGGACGAAAACTTGTAATTTTAGAAATTAGTTTTAGTCCGAAAATTAAATTTTAATTTTCGCGAAACGTATGAAGTTTAAGTAAAAGACAAGTGAAACCCCCTAAGTTATACTAAAAGACAGCTACAACCCCTACTACTCACAAACCAGTTTGATTAAAAGAAAAAATTACCTTCACAGTGTTCAAAATGACAATTAGCTACCCCCTATCTTATGCTATAAATAATTTCTAAAAAATACACTTTAACCCCCTTCAAAAAGAACTTCAAATTAGCTAAACAAAACATGGATTCAGCCTCCAAGATTAGATTTTTACTACCTAAAGCAGCTAATTAGAAGATTTAGAACATACCTAGGCCAAAAATGGCCGGAACAGTCAAGAAATGAGGTGGGTGGAGCTTTCCGGCGAGGTGCTCAGAGGTGGAAGATGGTGGCGGCTACCCGAGCGTCCTAGCTAATTTGACTGGAGGTGGAAGATGGCCGGAACAATTAGCTCCTCCTATTGTTCATATTTCTGCACTCCTTGACTCTTAGGAGTTGACTGGAGTCGACTATAATTGATGGGTGGCGCTAAGGAGCTTGGCCGGAAAAGTTGGTCGGCTTTAATGGTGTTTCGGCGGCGACGGGTATGCTCTCTGTTCGCCGCTGGTTCAGGTGCTTTTGGCCTCTATTTTTGGACAAAGGAGAGTATCAAAGAGGGCAGGAGCTATGGGGAAAAGAAGGATAGAGAGAGAGAGAGAGAAGTAGGTGGCTTCTTAGGTTTTCGTCCGACAACAATGGTGGTTTTGATGGTGGTTGTGGCTGCTGCCACTTCCTGCTTATGCTGGCTTCTGAGAACAGAGAGGGAAAGAGAGAAAGAGAAAGATAACTAGGCAGAGAGTTGTGTAAGTGGGTTTACTTGTCCGAGACCTTCAATGGTGGTGCTGGTGAAAAAGATGACAGTGATGAGGGAGGTGGTGGTTGCAGTTGGTGATGAGGAGGAGGTGACTGGTGGTGAGGATTTATACTACACATTCCTTGGGGACCAAGGCCTCCAACTGAGGCAGCTAAGGAAGAGGCGGTGAAGGAGGTTGGAAGTGGTGATGAGGATTTGTCGTGAAGGCAAAGGAAAAAGATGAAGGTGCAAACATTCCGAAAAGAAAAATTCAAATATAATAATAGTTTTTGGTAATAATTGAGTGTGGAAAAGGTACCAAAAGTGGGAGTGATTGGGTGTAGCCTACACGCAATATCTCGCGGTGGTCGTACCTGCGCTATCAACTAGAAATTTAACAAACGCTCACGTATTGATTCACGAATACTAATCTAATATTTTTCTAAAATCTTACATGAATAAAACTCGATAAGTTACCCAAATATTATTTTGCAACTAAATTTCTTATTTAGCTTCTAAAATTACTATTTTACCCTTGATAATTAAATAGGGTATTACATCCTCCCCCCCCCCCCCCACCTAAACAGAGCTTCGTCGTCGAAGCTAAAATCAGACAACTAATTATGATGCTCCAACCATATACCAGGAAACTAACTATCAGAATTATGATCACATAGTAGGCAAGTAATTTCACACAACAAATAATAGCAAATAACAACATTCTGCAACACACATAACATCAAATAAAGTCGTTGTCACGTCTATCTACTTAAGTGGTCGCCGTCTCATTCTTTGCTAAGTCTCAAGGTCAAGCACGTCTCAAGAGTTCCTAAGTCTCAAAGGTACAATGAACGTAACAGTATTAAGCGACGAGTTGCATCAACCCCCTTATCCAATTTTTAATTATCTTTCCCTATGTTCATCTTAAGTTGCCCTACATGTTTTAAACTGGGTCGTATGCTCTGATACCACCTACAACAACCCCCTTATCCGGCTCGGACAAGAGCGGGAGGGCGATGCTAAAAGTAACGGCGGAAAACAAAAGCATAACATCCCAAATTATTTATTACATAATATTAAACATTACAAAAGTATCTAGATATAACATGTGTCTCTAAAGTTAAAGCTACTAAATTATTATAGTTAACTAGAGTAGATTCTACTCATAAAATCCATCTAAGTGAGTCTCGTACCCAGATACACCACAGTCTTCAGCTCCTAAACCTGCGGTGGGAAGGAAACAGGCACCGCAGTTTTCACAGTCAGCTTGGAAATAATAAGTAAGTAAGAATAACTTTCTTTTTCACAATAAACAATAGGAGGAAATGAAACATGAATAGTAAACTCGATAAATAAAGTAGGAGCAGAAATATAAATTCTCTATCTGTTAAAAATTCCTTTTCAACTTTCCAACGGGGAATATGATTCCCAATCTATTCTTCTTTTCTTTTATAAATATCCAAATCTCAGAGAAAACTGTATTATTAACTTTGTTGATACGGGGAAGAATCTACTATTCTATCACTAACAGCCATGACCTTAAGTGCCGGCACCCCCCTAAGACTCCTTGCGGCCAGAGAGGTGAGTACATGGAGCGACCCGAGAGGTTACGACCGGGTTAAAATAATATGGGTCGAGTGACCGCAGCCAACACGACCAATCTAATCGGAAGCAATAAAACGATCTCCGCACAACTCTTTCCACTTTACGTTAATTACGAGTTACTATTATTCGTGTGAAAATATCAAACAAAACAACTTCTTTAAAATGGAAGAAAATCACAATTAAACACGTAAATAAACAACAAATATATTTTGAGACAAGTATTAAAATCAAATTAAGACACGAAAGGAATTAGGCACGCAAGACTTGGCATGTTTCCCATACCTTTCTTCCGTAGCAATAGCACGTCCTAAAAGTGGCTCGGGCCTACAAAATAAACACCTACAAATCGTTGCTTCTAAGTCAATAAATATTGCAATAAAAAATGCTACAAATCCTAAGAAGTATTCTTTTATATATACCCAAACCCCCACTAGTTAATATTCCTAACGTTTTATTTATAATTTTCTATAAACGAAATTATTTAAAACAACGTGTCTATTTTTAAACAACTATTATTATTATTGATATTATTGTTGTTGTTGTTGTTGTTGTTGTTGTTGTTGTTGTTATTATTATTATTATTATTATCTAAAAGTGGCTAATTAAATATGGAATTTATTTTAAAAATATGATCTAAAAATGAGAACTAACAAGAATTTATATTTAAGAACTATTTCGAATTATAACGATAAAAATGATACTTTTGACTACTATGTTTTAAGAAAACTTCTACACGATGCTACAATGTTAACAAGCTGGCGAAATGCCAATTTCTACAAGTTTTACACATCCAATTTGTAGGCTAAGTAACTAGACAAAGTTTATTAGTTTTTTTTAATAAAAATGTTTCTTATTTAATTTTAGCCAACGATCCGAACATTATTTCGACACCCGAATCACTTTTACGGGACGAGGACGAAAACTTTTATTTTTATAAATTAAATTTAGTACGAAAATTAATTTATTTTTTCGCGAAACGTATGAAGTTTAAGTAAAAGACAAGTGAAACCCCCTAAGTTATACTAAAAGACAGCTACAACCCCTACTACTAACAAACCAGTTTGATTAAAAGACAAAACTACCTTTACAGTGTCCAAAATGACAATTAGCTACCTCTATCTTATGCTATAAACAATTTCTAAAAAAGACACTTTAACCCCATTCGAAAAGAACGTCAAATTAGCTAAACTAAACATGGATTCTCCTTCCAAGTTTAGATTTTTACTACCTAAAGCAATTAATTAGAAGAGTTAGAACATACCTAGGCTAAAAATGGCCGGAACCGTCAAGAGATGAAGTGGGTGGAGCTTTCCGGTGAGGTGCTCGGAGGTGGAAGATGGTGGCGGCTACCGGAGCGTCCTAGCTTGCTTCTGAGGCCTCCACTGCACTCATTGGACTCTTAGGAGTTGACTGGAATCTACTAGAAGTGATGGGTGGCGCTAAGGAGCTTGGCCGGAAAATTTGGTCGGCTTTAATGGTGTTTCGGTGGCGGCGGGGATGCTCTATGTTCGCCGCTGGTTCTGACGCTTTTGGCCTCTATTTTCGGACATAGGAGAGTATGAAACAGATCAGGAAGCTATGGGGGAAATAAGGAGAGAGATAGAGACAGAGAGAGAGAGAGAGAGAAGTGGGTTGCTTCTTGGGTTGTTTCCGTCGGCAACAATGGTGGTTGTGGATGCTGCCACTTCCTTCTTATGCTGGCTTTTGAGAAAAGAGAGGGAAAGGGAATGAGAGAGAACTGGGCACAGAGTTGTGTAAGTGGGTTTACTTGTCCGAGAGTGGTGGTGGTGAAAAAGATGATGGTGATGAGGGAGGTGGTGGTGGCAGTTGGTGATGAGGAGGAGGTGAATCATGGTGAGGATTTATACTACACATTCCTTGGGGACCAAGGCCTCCAACAGTGGCGGCTAAGGAAGAGGCGGTGAAGGAGGTTGGAGGCGGTGATTAGGATTTGCCGTGAAGGCAAAGGAAAAAGATGAAGATGAAAACATTCTGGAAAGAAAAATTCAAATATAATAATGGTTTTTGGTAATAATTGAGAGTGAGAAAGGTACCAAAAGAGGGTGTGATTGGGTGTAGCCTACACGCCATATCTCGCGGTGGTCATACCCTCGCTATCAACTAGAAATTTAACAAACGCTCGCGTATTGATTCACGAATACTAATCTAATACTTTTCTAAAATCTTAAACAAATAAAACTTGATAAATTACCCAAATATTATTTTGCAACTTAATTTTTTCTTTAGCTTCTAAAATTACTATTTTACCCTTGCTAATTAAACATGGTATTACAACCTGCAACAACCCCCTTATCTGGCTCGGACAAGATCGGGATGGCGATGCTAAAAAGTAACGGCGGAAATCAGAAACATACATTCCACAACATACTTCAATAACATTAAACATAATATTTAAGCTTTAAGTCTGATACATGAGATGACTACTATTACAAAATGATTAACTAACATTACTAGATATTGCTTGTGATGCCATCCTAGGTGAGTCTCTTACTCAGCCAATCCATAGTATCCAGCTCCTAGACCTGCAGTGGGAAGGAAACTAGGAACCACATTTTTCAAAGTCAGCAATGAAATACTGAGTAAGTAAACACCCGAGCTCGTAAACATATGATGAGGCATGTTTTATTTTCACAACAAATATAAAGAAGAATAAATCATAAAATTATAGACTTGAAGAATAATGTAGGAACTTAAATAAATTCTTATCTTATCAATTTTACTTCTTCAATTTCAAACATGGAGTATTATTCACAATCTCTTCTTCTTTACTTTCATAAATATTCATATCTCAGTAAAAACCCACATTTTTAACTTATTGATACGGGAAAGATCTAATGTCACTAGCAGCCGTGACCTTAAGTGCCGGCACCCCCGTAAGACTCCTCGCGGCCAGAGAGGTGAGTACATGTAGCGACCCGGCAGGTTGCGACCGGGCATAAATAAACTGGTCGGGTGACTGCAGCCAACCACAACCATTCTTATCGAAAATTCCATATAACTATCCCCGCACAACTCTTTCCACTTTACGTTATTTACGGATTATTATTATTCGTGTGACAGTATCAAAGAAAAGCAACTTATTTAAAATGTAAATAAATCACAAATACAACATGTAAATAAATAACAAATATATTTTGAAATAAGTATAAAAACTCATATTGCGACACGAAGCTAGGCACGCGACGCTTGGCATGTTCACTTACCTTAATCAACAACAACTGGCACGTAAAAGCCCCTACGGATAAGCCGCCGTCTACAAACCTGTCACCTACAACTTATACTTTCTTACTCAATCGCAAGTCCAACTATACAAGTATAAAATTGTATCATGAATCTTACTTAGTTTGTAGTTCAATCCAATGCCTCATAATTGATTCCCCAACGCTTCTCTCTTTTAGTTATATTTTTGTATGGACGAAATTATATAAAACAATGCATTAAGTATTAAACTTTATGTTTCAAAAAATAACTATTTATTTAGAGAAGTTCTTTATTTAAAAGACATGAAATAATAGTGAAAATGGAAGTTTGTTATATTTATGAAAAAGAATTATTACAACTATAACGATTTAAACGATATTTAAGAATATTATATTTTAAGAAAACTTCTTCTAAATACTTAACGCAACACAACGATAATACAAACTAGCAAACGTCAAATTTATACAAGTATTGAAATCGCCACATTGTAAGCTATGTGACTTAACAAAGTTTATTTAAGTTTTTAACAAAAAAACATTTATTGTTTAATTTTTAACGAACTACTCGTGTACTATTACAACACCCGAATCACTTTTCCATAACGGGGACTAAAACTATTATTTTTAGAAAATAATTTTAATCCAAAATTATTATTTTTATTGCGAAAAGTGTAACGTTTAAGTAAAAGACATGTGAAAAAGTTATACTAAAAGACAGCTAGTACCCCTTCTATTCACAAACCAGATTCATTAAAGGACGAAACTACCTTTTCAGTTCTCAATAAGACAATTAGCTTCCCCCTTTCTTACACTATAAACAGTTTTCTTAAACTACACTTTTACCGCCTTAACATGAACTTCAAAATTATCAATCTAAACATGGAAGCAATATGCGATTTTGATTATCTAAAACTAATTAGAGGTGATTTACAACATACCTAGGCAAAAAATGGCCAGAAACAGTCAAGAAATGAAGTGGGTGGAGGTTGCAGACGAAGTGCTCGGAGGTGGAGATGGCGACGGCTACTGGAACGTCCTAGCTTTCTTATGAGCCTTCTACTGCACTCCTTGAACTCCTAGGAGATGACGTGAAGCGACTAGAGGTGATGGGTGGCCCTGAGGAGATTGGCCAAAAAGTTAGCCGTGTTCAATAGAGGTCCGGCGGAGGTGGGGTGGCCTCTGCTACGCTGCTGCTGCCTTGCCCTTTTTTATGGGAAGTGGAGGAGAAGATAAGGTGCAGAGAGATATCGGATAAGAAAGAGAAGGAGAGAGAGAGAAGTGGTTTGCTTCTTGGGTTGTTGCCACCGGCAACAATGATGGTTGTGGTGGTGGTTGTGGTTGTTGCCACTTCCTGCTTCTATTTTCTGTTGTCTCCTGGTAACAGAAAGGGAGAGAACAGAGAGAGATGAAGTTGGTGGTGGGTTATTCTTCTTTGCTGAGAGTTTGAGGGTGGAAATGATGGTGATGAAGATGATGATGATGATGATGATGAGGGAGGTGGCGGCGGCTGGTGATGAGGAGGGAGGAGAAAAGATCCTTAAATAGGCTAGGTTGCTTGGGGAGGTGTGTTTCCTTGATGGTGATAGAGGCGGTGGTGGGTTTGGAAGCGGTTGAAGAAATCTCCCGAAGAAACAAAGTTGCTTGGAGAAGATGACACGAGGAATTATAGGGTGTTGGTGTACTTGCTACTAGGGTGATTGGGTGTAGCACACCCACAACATCACGCGATGGTCACACAAGCGTTAACAATAATAAAGAAATTACTCACTTATTAATTTACGAATATTAGTCTAAAGTTTCTCTAATATCTCACACACAAAAAATCAATAAATTACCAAATCTTATTTTATACTAAAATCTTATTTAGCTTTTTAAATTACGGTTTGCACTTAGATATTATACGAGGTATAACAGGAATCCTCAGAGACAGTAAAGGAACACATACTTTCAGCTTTTCTGGAAATTCAGTTAGCATTGTTATCACTTGTGATGAGATTTTTGCTATCTACAAAGGCCTTAACATAGCCTACTCCTGCAACTATTCCAACATTGAAGTGCAAAGTTTGTTTGTTTGTTTTTTTCCCTTGTACTGTGAACTTTGAAACGTGTTTGATCCCGAATCAATAAAAAAAGGCATTTCTAGTTTGCGGCTGAGTGGACTAAATCTCTAAACTGTCAGCATCTTGTTAGGCAGGTATGATCCCATGATTCTATTCACTCGCATGTTCCTTACTTACTTCAGTCCGGGCTGGTTTCGGGTTGGTTTGGGTTCAGTCCGTCCAAGTTGCACCCCTAGTTTTCCTACTACTCACTTTGGCAAGCCTTAGGCTAAAATGAATCCAGCTGCTGCAGAACTTTTAAAGTTCTTTTCTGTTAAAGTTCTTTACTGATAGATCAGGGATTAAACATGTAACCTTGGTCTAATTTTCTTATGTTTGCAACGTTTTAACTCTCTTGGTTGTTTTCATTTCTTTGTGTCGTATGTTTAGAACTTGCGTTTGTCTGGGTTTCTAGGTTCTACATTTTCTTTGTAATTCTCGTATGCACGATGTACTATTCCCATTGATGTTATCAGAAACCAAGCAACTCAAAGAAACTCACAGATAACACACATTGGAGAACAAAACTCCATTGTATTCAGATCTCCATTATTGGAGGGACATGTTGAAGAAGATACAAAATTACATAGATACTGAAAAGGCTTCACCACAAAACTAATATAATTACCAAAACATCAAACAAATGAAATAGGGCCATCGGTCAAAGATGACACTGCAGAAGTAATATTTGTAGTAATTTCAAATAGACCCCCACAGAAGGTATTAAAGACAGAAAAGTAGGCCTGTCAAACGCGCGGGTTGGACGGGTTGTGCCCGTATAAAAACGGGTTCAAGCATGAATGAGACCAGCCCGCCCTGCCCGTTTAACATGCATGGGTCAAATGGGCGGGCTATGATGGGTCTGTATAAACCCATGCCCGCCCATTTATCCCGTCCAGCCAAAAACTCTATTAAGATAGTTACAATCACTTACCACTAGCAGCGATCTGCTCCCAGATTAAGCAGAGGTGGATTCGTTGGTGGAAATTGGGGGGCGACTGAGGTACTCGACGCTGTAGTTAACAGAGGCCGAGACAGAGACGCGGAGAGTTGTCGCCGATTGAGTTCTCCATCTTGCGGAAGGCGGTGGCGAGAATGATGGTGAGGACCCGCTTGACGAGGGCTTTGTCGAGGACATGCTCAATATCATCGGCCGTTCATACAGATCGTTGCTGACTCTAGATGCTTGTCGGAGATCTGCTTAACTAGGTCTGCCATCAATCGCCGCTGTATAAAACCTCAATCGCCGGCGAAACTGGAAGAAACAACCTCCGAGAACCGCTCCACCGGGTCGTCTTCATGAAGCAATCGGCGGAGAAGATGTAGCTGACTACCGGGTCGTCGAGGTCGTCATCTACATCTTCTCCGATCTGGGGAATCCGATCAAAGGAGGCGGTGGATGGATGGTGGCGATGGCGGAGATGGCGGATCAAGAGAGAAGGCAGAAGAGGTATAAGACGGGAGAAAAGTAGGGGAACTGGGAAAGTTTTTTGTTTTTCTTTTTCTTTTAATCTCTTTTTTTATTATTTTATTTTTACGTTTCTCTCTAAAAAAAACTGGATGTGATATCATTCCAAAAAAAACTAAATAAAGCTAATATTATATGAAGAAAACAAACAGTTGGGCTAAACGGGGCCCAATCACAAACCGACACCCTCCCATTTAAGTATGGGTTAAAATGGGCTGGGAAATATTTGCCCATTCATTTCAATGGGCGGGTTTCGGCCCATTTAAAGGTTGCGGGCATGGGCGGGCAAATGGGTTGGGCTGCTTTTGACAGGCCTACAGAAAAGCACCTTATGAGAATATTCAAAGCTAATTCACCCCTCTCAAGTTGGATTGTGCACATTTGGCACACCCAACTTGGGTACAAGAAACCTGAAAATGGGAGAAGGAAGTGGTTTAGTCAACATATCCGCCAATTGATGAGATTAAGGGACAAAATCAATTTGAGAACTCCTTGTGTCACCAAATCCCTCACAATATGAACATCCATCAAGGTGTTTTGTGCGCTCATGATAAACAGAATTCTCTGCAATCTCACTGGCTGAATTGCTATCACTATAAATGATAGGAGCTTGAGGAAGATGAACATGAAGTCAGCCAACAAGAACTGAAATTATTGAAGTTCACAAGAAGCTGCAGCCAAACCCCTGTATTCAACTTCTGCAGAAGATCTAGACACAAAATTTTGCTTCTTTGCTTTCCAAGAAACTAAAGCATCACCTAAATAGATCAGAAAAACACTTGTAGACCTCTTGGTATCAATGCAACCTCCCCAATCTGATGCGGAATATGCTTTGAGAGCAAGAGATTATGAGAAGGAAAGAAGAGACCTTGACCAACATTGTCGTGGAGATCTCAAAATGTGATGCAGGGCCTTCATGTGTTCAATTGAGGGTTTAGACACATACTGATACACTTTGTGAACTGAGAAGCAAAGATCTGGTCTGGAGCTACACAAATAAAGTAATTTACCAACCAAACTTTTGTAGAGCACACTGTCTTGATCAGACAAGTACATGTCTGAAAGTTGTTGTAGTTTCAGATTAACCTCCATTGGAGTTAACACTTGCTTACACTGAGCATAGCCACTGTACTTTAAAATTTCAAGTGCAAACTTTCTTTGACAAAGTGATATCCCAGTGTCATTTCTGGCTATTTTAAATCCAAGAAAAAATTGAAGATATCCCAAAACTTTGAGCTGAATTTGTGCATTCAAAAGCTCTTTAAGGTTCTGCAATGTGTCAATATTTGTTCCAGACAGCACAATGTCATCAACATATATATTAACAAGACTGTAAAAGAGTCCTTTTGCTGAAGCACAAACATGGTATAATCTACCTTACTTTGTTGAAAGCCAAGATCAATCAAGGCAGTTGAGATTTTACTGTACCATTGTCTTGATGCTTGTTTCAAACCATATAGAGACTTTTTTAGTCTACAAACCAGGGGTACCATTATCATGAAAGGACAACGTATCAGGTTTATAACCCTGTGGCATAGCCATGTAAACTTCTTCCAATAAAACCCCATGTAAAAAGGCATTATTGACATCCAATTGAAGAAGATGACAATTATGCATAGATGCTAAAGCCAGCAAGCACTTCATAGTAGGCAATTTAGCTACATGAGAGAAAGTATCAGTGTAATCTATACCTTCAGTCTATGAGCAATCTTTTGCCACTAGTCTGACTTTGAACCTCTCAACACTTCCATCAGCCTTGTGTTTGAGCCTATACACCCATCTACATCCCACAATGCCATATCCAGGAGGTAAAATAGAAACATCCCAAGTATCATTTTCTTCCAAAGTAGAGATCTCTAACTGCATAGCTTCAACCTACCTTGGGTCTTTGGAGGCTTCATAAAAGGTATTGGGTTCAACAACACATGCAACTTGAGCAACATAGTGCTGGTATGCAGGACTAAAAGTTGCATGAGCATTGTGAGTATTTACAGGTGCCAAACTTGGAGCAGTTACAACAAAGTATTTGAAGTAAGAAGGTTGCCTGATGCTTCTAACTGGTCTCGACACAGTAGTAGGTGGCACAACAGTTTCAACTTCAATTTCAAAATTGCTAAGTGTATTTGCAGTCTCATCTTCAGCTACATCAAAATCGGAAGAATGATGCTCCCCTTAAGTCACAGAATCTGAAACAGGAAGTGAAGAAGAGGGTGTGGCTACATCTGAATCAGGTGAAACTAGAAACAAAATCACTAAACAGTGATTCAGCAGACAATCCAAAAAGAGAGAAGGGAAAGACATCTTCATGAAAAATAACACTTCTAGACACATTGATAGCACCAGTCTGTAAATTGTAGGCCTTGTAGCCTTTCATACCATAGACATAACCCAGGAACACACATTTGGTAGCCCTGGCATCAAACTTGGTTCTGTCATGTGTCAAAGCATAAACAAAGCATAAGCAGCCAAAAGATTTAAGAAGAGAGTAATATGGCAGCTTCTTGAAAAGAACTTCAAAATGAGACTTGTTTTGTAGAACTTTGGTAGGTAATCGGTTAATTAGATAAGCTGCCGTCATAACACAATCTCCCCAAAACTTCAAAGGTAGTTGAGATTGAAATCTCAAAGCTCTAGCAACATTAAGGAGGTGTTGGTGCTTTCTTTCCACCATAGAATTCTGCTATGGAGTTTCAATGCAACTGTGTTGATGGACTATACCATGTGTGCCGAAGTATTCAACCAATTTGAGCTCAGGGGCCTGATCACTTCTAATAGTGAGAACATTAGTGTAATACTATTGAACTTTTGGGGCGTTGGTAGGAGTTATAAAAGTAGTTTTATTATTTCTTTTCATGAGTTATATATTTTATTATATATATATATATGTTAAGAAAAAAATAATACTATTGAACTTTTTATGTTTATATACTATTTTTGTAAAAGTTATAAGAGTTAGATAGGTTAATAGTTATTAAAATTTGTGGTTCGTGTAACATTTTTAACGTGTCCAAACGTCACGTTTTTAATTAATTATTACGTAACATGCCACCGCAGTGGCCTGTGCACTTTCCACACCGTAAAATTCCTCTAGTCATCCTCTCCATTCACAGGAGACTCCTTCTCCGCCATCTCGCTGCCGACTCCATCTCCAACACCAACACTACCACCGCCAAATTTGGCCTCCCTACCCGCACCTGCTCCACCAACCTTTGGACCTGGAGACTCTCGATATGGCCTGGCATGATTATGTAAAGCCTATGCTTTGTGTGCATGAATGCCATATGTTAGAATTATATTAAGTATGTTTCATTTATAAGGTACCATGCAATATTATACCAGGAGTCGTTCAAGACAAGTAGGAACCATGAATCAAGGAGGTCAGCAAGGTTAACAAGGCAGACAAGTTCCACCTGTGGACCCAGTTGAATTACATGAGATGCGGAAGGAAACTCTAGATCTCACCCAAATTCTACAGAATACCCACAATGAAGGGGGAAATGTTATGAGCAAGGTAGCTGAACTCCGCCCAGACTTCTTTTATGGGACGGATGACCCCACTACCTTGGAAAATTGGATCAGGGACTTCGGAAAAGTCCTAGTATCTGCGCGCTGCCCTGAGGATCAGCGTGTTTGAGTAGCCATCTTCTACTTCAAGAAAGAGGCTGATGACTGGTGGTAAGCCAAGGGACAAGAACTTCTTGCCCAACAGAGATTTCGCCGGGAACAGCTGAAAGCGGCGCTACGAGAACGTTTCTATCCTGACCATGTCAAGGATAGAAAGTTCAATGAATTCATTAACTTGAAAAAAGGAAGTGACGCCCTTGTGATTATCATCAGAAATACGTGGAGCTGATGAGGTTTGGAAGGGAACTGGTGCTGACCGAGGCAAAGAAGATCAAGAGGTTTATAGGAGGTTTAAACTTCCAACTTCGAATGGCCTTGATTGCGACCCGATTTGACACCCTCATGGATGCTTATCGGGCAGCTCAGGACGCCCAAAGTTTGATTGCCGAGAACAATGAGGAAACTAAGAAGAGAAAGACCGAGGCACCAGTAGCAACTGGATCCCATAATCGCGGTACAGGAAACGATGGTGGAGATAAGAGGCTTCTTCCCAAACCAACCCCCACCAACCAATTTGAAACCCGAGGCCAAGGTGGATAGGGCCAGGTAAGGACTTACCACTTCAAGAGGTGCGGCAGAAACCACCCAGAAGTAGATTTCCATGGCGTAAGGGTGAACTGCCTTAATTGTGGTAAACTAGGCCATCGAAGGTATGAATGCCGAGCAAGAACCGCGATAAGTAACAGCGGCGGAAATCAGGGAGGAAATGGAGGATTCAACCGTGGAGGCAACAAGTACGGTGGAAACAACAGTGGATATAACCAAGGAGGTAATAATAATCGTGGTAACCAGTATGAAGGAAACCAGCGCAAATACCAGCAAGGTGGTGGATATAACAATGGAGGCAACAACAACTGGAGGAATAACAATGGCTACAACAATGAAAGAAGGAACAACCAAGGCCGTTATGGGCAAGGAGGAAACAACTATAACAACATTCCACAAGGAAGTGTTGTTGGATCTGTGACTGCAGCAACAACAGCTCCTACAATACCAGCTGCCATAGGCCGTAGCGCAGCAGGAACTATCAACGTCATGAATCAGACTCAAGATGAGCAAGCCAACGTAGTGACTGGTACATTCCTAACCTATTCAACCCCTGCTTTAGTTTTGTTTGATTCTGGAGCCACATGTTCTTTTATATCATTTAATTTTGCTAAGAAGTTAGACTTACCAACTCCTACCCCAATATTTATTACCATATCCACAACTAGTGGAGAGATTATACCTTGTAAAACCATGTATCCTGGAATCAACCATCCTAGGAGCCAAGCTACCTTCTGACTTGATTCTTTTCGATCTAGGCAACCTAAACGTCATCTTAGGTATGGACTGGCTTAGCAAATACAAAGCAACCATAGAATGTGCCAACCAAAAGGTTAGATTCCGTGGACCGAAAGGTGAACATCTATCCTATAGGGGTATAACCAGTGGACCCAAAATCCAAATCGTTTCATCCTTATCCATCATATCCTATGTGAAGAAAGGGCATAAGGCATACCTCTGTACGATCCACGATCAGGAGAAATAAGGAGAAAAATTGGAAGATATTCCAGTGGTGAGAGAATTTCCAGACTTTTTTCCGGAAGAGCTTCCAAGAATGTCACCAAAGAGAGCAGTAGACTTTGCGATTGATTTAGCACCAGGGACTGGAACAATATCAAAGTCACCATATAGGATGGCACCAGCCGCGATAAAGGAGCTACAAGAGAAACTTAAGGAGTTATTAGACAAATGATTCATCAGACCTAGTGTATCACCTTAAGGAGCACCAGTTTTCTTCGTAAAGAAGAAGGATGGGAGTCTAAGACTTTGCATAGACTACCGTGAATTAAATGGTGTAACCGTTAAGAATAGATACCCACTTCCAAGGATCGACGACTTGTTTGATCAGTTACAAGGAGTCGATACCTTTTCGAAGATCGATTTAAGGTCAGGATATCACAACCTTAGGATAGCTGAATATGATATTCCTAAAACGGCTTTTCGGAGTCGATATGGGCATTACGAGTTTAGATTAATGCCATTCGGTCTCACCAATTCTCTAGCAGCATTTATGGAGTTGATGAATCGCGTTCTTCAACAGTATATAGATAAGTTTGTTGTTGTTTTCATCGGCGACATTCTAATCTACTCAAAAGGGAAAGAAGAACACGGACAACATTTGATGGAGGTATTGGAAACCCTAAGGGAAGATAAGTTGTTTGGAAAGCTATCGAAGTGTGATTTTTGGTTGGATAAAGTGCCATTCCTAGCGCATATCATATCCAAGGAAGGTGTGTCAGTGAATCCAAGAAATATATCGGAAGTAAAGGACTGGCCCACACCAAAGAGCGTGACGGAGATAAGTAAGTTTCTTAGGATTGGTGGGTTACTATCGAAGATTTGTGAAGAATTTCTCTAAAATAGTGAAACCCATGACGACATTAATGAAGAAGTCGAGCAAGTATGTGTGGGATAGCAAGTGTGAGGAAGCATTCCAAACGTTGAAGGATAGGTTAATGTCAGCACCTGTGTTGACCTTACCTACTGAAAGAGGAAAATTTGAGGGTGATTACCTATGCATCTAGGAAATTAAAGCCTTACGATGAGAACTACCCCACCCACGATTTGGATCGTGTTTGCACTGAAGATCTCGAGACAGTGTAGGGTTTTGATCATGGATACGCAGCGGAAAAAAAAAGAAAATTATCCATTCAAGACCCTCAAAGGATCACAGGAAGAGAATCATAATGATGGTAAATGAAGAAACAAGTAACACACCTTAGAGATCTCCTATGATGACTTGTAACGTGAATTGTGTCACGTCTCTACGGTTGATCCACACCTAGGGTTGATGTCTAGATCTTCCTTCTCCTTTGTGCTAGCTTGGACCGGAGAAAGAGGAAGAAGAAATCACGCAACGAGGATCAAAAAGAGGGCTCGACCTCTCTTTGTGGCCGACGGGTAAAGGGGCGAACGACTAGGGGCGGTCGGCCTCTAGTTGTCTTGCTCTCTCTCCTTTGTTTCTCTCCCACTCAACTTATGTTATGAGCATTAGTGTGGGAAGGAGGCTAGGAGCATCCTTTATATAGTCCAACAACTCCTTGTCAACTACCTAAAGGCCCTTCCTAATCCTACATGAGTTCGGATTAGTCCCTTCCTTGCATATTAGTCCTACTAAGTGATCATTCCAATTAATTAATCATATTAATTAATTCCCAAATCTAGTTCAACCCTATGTAGCGTGTGACCCCATAGGTTCTATCTAGTTGGTAGCAACAATTTGCTAATACGGAGCGGTCTCTAGCAAGACATCCATTCTAGCCAACTAATAGAATAGTCATCCGACATACCTTGTGCAAGTAATTGTCTCATCCCTTTGTCTCTATATCCAGATTGGATACGAGACATACAAGTCACACTCGTATATCCAATCCATAGTTTCTCGATCCAGGGAATAGCCTTATTCGTGTAAATAAAATCAATATCCCATATTGATTTATTTGAGTCTGGCCAGACATTCCATAAGCACTATCCCTCGAGTGGCTTCGGATATTTTCTCCTGTTATGTGGGAGGGACAAATTATATCAACGTCTACTACGATTTCTAAGCTTGCTTCTTATTGTATATGGTACACGCCTTTATGGCCACCCAGTTACGATGTAGCGTTTGAAGCTACCAAAATCACAATAATCCACAACTAGATAATCTAGTGACTTCAAGTCTAAGGATGAAAATACCGTTGTCACCACGAGATGCGCTTGTGACTCAACATAACATGTATGTAGCCCTCTCGGAGATGGGTCAATCCAGTATGCCATTACCCATAGTGCATACCCATGTGTTTGATCATGATATCTCCATATCAATCCAACCCCATACTAGTCTATTGATGATTGTCATATTTAATCATTATAATGGACTAAGGATATTTAAGATAAACAACACAATTGTAAATCTAAGGACTTCATTATATTAAATATCCAATAAATAATACAATGAATGTTCTAGCCAAAATAAGTTCATACTAAACTAGATTGCCTCTAGGGAATCTATTCCAACAGTCTCCCACTTGCACTAGAGCCAATCTGATGCATCCCGTATGCCAATGCTCCTAGTGTGCCCTTCATGCTTGCACTGAACAAACGGCTTTGTAAGTAGATCTGACAGATTCTCATTTGTAGGAATGTTGCATATCCGAACGTCTCCTCTATTTATAATATCTCGAATAAGATGGAACTTCCTGAGCATGTGTTTGGATTTCTGTTGTGACCCGAGCTCCTTTGATTGCGCGATCGCCCCCGTGTTGTCATAATAAAACTCTACTGGATCCGCAATATTAGGAACCACACCAAGTTCAGGAAAAAAAAAATTCCTAATCCAAACAGCTTCTTTTGCTGCGCCATTCGCAGCAATGTACTCAGCCTCTGTTGTAGAATCAGCCACTGTTTCTTGCTTGGAACTCTTCCAGCTCACCGCTGCTCCATTCAGGAAAAACACATATCCCGATTGTGATCTGAAATCATATATGTCGTTTTGGAAGCTTGCATCCGTGTAACCCCTTACACACAAATCTTCCTCCCCACCAAATATCAAGAAAGCATCCTTAGTTCTTCTCAAGTACTTTAGGATATTCTTGAATGCAATCCAGTGACTCTCACCTAGATTGGACTGGTATCTGCTTGTCATACTCAAGGCATATGACACATCTAGTCTAGTACATAACATGGCGTACATGATAGATCCTATGGCCGAGGCATAGGGAATCCTACTCATGCGTTTCTTCTCAATCTCATTGGAAGGACAATCACTCTTCGAAAGAGTGATTCCATGTGACATGGGCAAGAATCCCTTCTTGGAATATTGCATGTTGAACCGTTTCAACACCTTGTTTATATATGTACTTTGACTTAGGCCTAGCAGTCTTCTAGATCTATCTCTATAGATTTTTATACCAAGTATACAGGCTCTTTCCCCTAAGTCATTCTTTGAGAAACACTTTCCTAGCCAATCCTTAACGGATTGCAGCATGGGAATGTCATTTCCAATGAGTAGTATGTCATCCACATACAAGACCAGGAAAGCTACAAAGATCCCACTAACTTCTTGTAGACACAAGACTCATCTTCGTTTCTGATGAAGTCAAACTGTTTGACTACTTCATCAAAACGTCGATTCCAAATCCTAGAAGCTTGCTTGAATCCATAAATGGATCGTTGCAGCTTACATACTGGCTTGCTTTGGATCTTCCAAACCCTCATGCTTTATCATATACACGACCTCGAGGAGATTCCCATAAACGAATGTTGTTTTGACATCCATCTGCCAAATCTCATAGTCGTAGTATGCTGCAATGGCAAGTAGGATTCAGATGGATTTGGTCATAGCGACTGGTGAAAGGGTTTCATCATAGTCAATACCATGAATCTGTCTGAATCCTTTAGCCACCAATCGGCCCTTATAGGTAATCACATTACCATCCATGTCGATCTTCTTCTTGAAGACCCACTTTCACCCTATGGGACGCGTCCCTTCGGGTGGTTCCACCAAAGTCCATAATTTGTTGGTATACATGGATTCCATCTCGGATCTCATGGCTTCAAGCCACTTCTGAGAGTTCGGCCTTTCATGGCCTCTTCATAGGTAGTAGGCTCATCATCTATGAGCATCGTGTCACCAGACTTAGTCACGATAAGTCCATACCTCTCTGGCTCCTGGCGCACTCTACTAGATCTACGAAGTTCTTGTGCTACTTGAACATGTTATTCCACAACATCTTGTGGTTCCTGCTCATGTTCCATAGGGGGGGTCAATATTTTGTGGTTCTTGAACTTCTTCAAGTTCTACATTCCTCCCACTTGCTTCTTTAGAGACAAACTCTCTTTCTAGAAACACGTCGGACCGAGCAACAAACACTTTGTTCTCAGTTGGATTGTAGAAGTAGTAACCCTTAGTTTCCTTAGGGTACTCCACAAACTTACACTTATCCGACTTAGGGCCTAGCTTGTCTGATTGTAAACACTTTACATAGACATCGCAGCCCCAAATCTTCATGAACGACAATGTGGGACGCCTCCCACTCCACATCTCATTTTGTGTTTTCATGATTGATTTAGATGAAATACAGTTAATGGTGAAAGCTGCACTTAATAGAGCATAGCCCCAAAATGATAATGGAAGATCATTTGAAACATCATAGATCGAATCATATTCAATAATGTTCGATTCCTCCTCTCGGACACGCCATTCCATTGTGGCGTTCCGGGTGGAGTGAGTTGGGACACGATCCCACACTCTCTAAGATAGTCGTCAAACTCTTGGCTCAGGTACTCTCCTTCACGATCCGATCGTAGAGCCTTGATACTTTTTCCAAGTTGCTTCTCTACTTCACTCTTGAATTCTTTGAAACTTTCAAATGATTCGGATTTGGCCTTCATAAGGTATACAAATTCATACCTACTGAAATCATCAGTAAATGTGATGAAGTACACGTAACTACCCCTGACAGGCGTGGAAAATGGCCCACATACATCAGTATGCACGAGTGCCAATCGCTCACTAGTCCTCTCATCTTTCTTATTGAAAGGGGATTTTGTCATTTTTCCCAATAAACAAGCCTCGCATGTCTCATATGGTTCAAAATCAAATGACTCTAGAAATCCATCCTTATGGAGTCTAGATACACGTTTCTCGTTTATGTGGCCTAAAAGACAGTGCCATAAGTAAGCAGGATTTAAACCATTTATTTTAATCATCTTAGTATTATGTTGTAGACAGGATTGCTTAGATCAAGGACATACAGTCCATTAAATAATTGCGCACTACAATAGTGAATATTATTAAAATAAATGGAACAACAATTGGTTTTTATTGAAATAATAAAACCTTCCTTGTCCAAACAAGAAATAGAAATAATGTTTCTGCTCATAGCAGGTACAAAATAACAATTATTTAACACTAAAACTAATCCTGAAGGCAGAGAGAGCTCGTACACGCCTACGGCTAATGCAACAACCTTTGCTCCATTTCCAACGCGCAGGTTTATCTCCCCTTTAGCCAATCTTCTACTTCTCTTTAGATCCTGCACATTTCTACAAATGTGAGATCCACATTCAGTATCCAATACCCATGATGTAGAGATAGTTAAATTTACATCTACAACAAAAATACCTGGTGGTGGTGTAATCACTATTCCAAGCCTCTTGTCCTCCAGATATTTTGGGCAGTTCCTCCTCCAGTGTCCAGGCTGACTGCAGTAGTGACATTCACCTTTAGTCACACCTTTGGCAACGCCACCAACAGGCTTAAGGGCATGTTCCTTGGACTTGGCAACTGCTTTGCCTTTGCTCTTGGAGGATGAGACAAACCTTTTGCCCATTCCTTTCTGCACAATCATAATGGCCTTGCCCTTACCCTTGTTGATGCTTTGTTCAGCTGTCCTCAACATATTGAGTAAATTTGGTAGTAGTTTCACGTTCTCGTTCATGTTATAGTTCATGATGAACTGTCCATAACTCTCAGGCAACGATTGCAACACGAGATCGGTGGCCAACTCTTGGCCGAACGGGAACCATAGTCGTGCGAGATTCTCCAAGTGTCCGATCATACGGAGTACATGAGGTCCCACAGGGTTTCCTTCAGCCAGATGACATTTGAAAAATGCCTTAGGAACTTCATACCTCTCAACCCTTGCTTGCTCTTGGAAGAGCTGCTTCAAGTGTTTGATCATATCAACTGCATTCATGTTCTCATGTTGCTTCTGAAGCTCAGAGGTCATGGTTCAAAGCATGAGGCATGCCGCATCATTAACGTCATCAACAGGCTTCTGATACGCCTTTAGGGATGCAGTTGTATTTTTTTCTGGACCTGCTGGAACTTGCTCCTCTATTGCGTACAGTTTCTTCTCTTGCTTGAGAACGATTCTCAAGTTTCTGTACCAGTCAAGTAAATTGGTTCAAGAGAGCTTGTCCTTCTCAAGGAAAGAGCATAGGGAATGTTGTGAACTCGATGAGTTGTTTGCCATTGGGAATTCTACAAAAGGAAAATACGCAAGTTTTAGTATTTTTGAACTTTTGACTATATTTAATCATGACTAGGTTATTAAACATAGCTCCCACTATTTTTCTATGGATTAATAACCCTCAAGATACTAATGCGGAAAATATCATTATATTTTCTAGTGGGCCAAGATCCATGTTTCATCTCATCTTGAGCTTGCTTTGGCAAGTCATCCAAAATTTGACTACTTTAGGTAGGAACAATTCTAATTGCATCATATGAAACTCTTGGTTCAATTGGGCAAATAACTTCTTATTTATCTATCCGAATGGATAATCCTAATTGATTGCCTCTAGGTTTTAATCATATTAACAACCCATTTGTGTCCAACCTCTTATTTAAACAATTGCACATTACTTGCTTGTGCCATCGCACCACATCATTATGAACCAAGTCGCCTTGCTTTGGCATGAACGAGCTTGATAAATCATGATGATGATGAGTTTTTAAATAACAAGAAGGCAAAAACACAATATTTGAATTTTGAGGGATTTTAAAATTCAATTTTAATTGTTTTGTTGATCCATATCAACTGATCTATCTATTTTGAGTTTAGGCACAACTCCAAATAATAGATCCGGGTTGTTATTATCTTATTATCCTAATTGCATGCATCAACTATACAGCAATCACAAAATAATAAGACAGAAAAATAAACAACCACAAAGTAAATAAAATGTGATGTGGATATGGCCTTTTCTAGACTAAGATATTCCCAAGCCAATGGGAATATCTATGAACCCTAAAGCAAACACATCTCCATGCGTCTTCATCTTTTGCTCCATCCTTCATAGTCTTGTGGAATGCTCCATGCTCCATCTTTGTGGCTTCATTGGCTTTGGGCTTCTTTTCTCCAATCTTGGCTAACAATCTATTATATCTAGCTCTAGCTAACAAACATACTAAATAAAATAAATCTCACAAGTTGAAAAAAATTTGTCTCGCAGGCCGTAAACCCTAATTAAATATTACATTAAATTGATCGACTCGCAGGCCGTAAACCAAACCACAAAATTAAACAATCACACCAAACCACATCCTAAGGCCATATCCAACAACCATGCAATTTGCACATAAACAGTTAAAATCTAATTTTAACGCGCTTGGTCAATTTTAATTGATTTTAGGATTACTAGGGTCAAAACGGTCTAAGAGACCCACCAATACATGGCCGAACCACCTTGGAGTCGCCCCGGGCCGAGGCTAGGCCGGCCGGCCCAACCCTGTGGTGTTGGCCGACTGCCTAGACTTGGGCAGAAAGGAAAGGAGAGGGGCGGTCCCTAGGGCCGAACCTCCTTAGTTGTTTCCAAAACAACTCCTTCCTTGTTCCCCAAGTCCAAAACGTTTCCAAATTTGAAACTAGTTTCCAAATTGGTGCCCAAAATCTTGATCTAAGATCCTAAAATTTCTCAAACTCACTAATTCATGCATCCAATGCACAAAGTAGTTCTTGTTTCTTTGAATTATAGACAAATTGCATCATATGCTTGATTTGTCCGTTTTAAGCGATAAAAAATAATTTTTAAAGTGTAAAACTATCAACACGTAACACATAAACCACGTCTATGTTCTACGACCTGTGGCTCTAAAACCACTGTAGGGTTTTGATCATGGATACGCTGCCGAAAAAAAAAAAAAAAAAAATTATCCATTCAAGACCTTCCAAGGATCACATGAAGAGAATCATAACGATGGTAAAGGAAGAAACTAGTAACACACCTTAGAGATCTCCTGTGATGACTTGTAACGTGAATTGTGTCACGTCTCTACGGTTGATCCACGCCTAGGGTTGATGTCTAGCTCTTCCTTCTCCTTTGTGCTAGAGCGGACCGCAGGAAGATGAAGAAGAAATCACGCAAAGGATCAAAAAGAGGGCTCGGCCTCTCTTTGTGGCCGACGGGTAAGGGGGCGGACGGCTAGGGGCGGTCGGCCTCTAGTTGTCTTGCTCTCTCTCCTTTGTTTCTCTCCCACACAAACTATGTTATGAGCATTAGTGTGGGAAGGAAGCTAGGAGCATCCTTTATAGAGTCCAACAACTCCTTGTCAACTACCTAAAGGCCCTTCCTAATCCTACATGAGTTCGGGTTAGTCCCTTCCTTGCATATTAGTCCTACTAAGTTTGCAAGGTGTTCCAATTAATTAATCATATTAATTAATTCCCAAATCTAGTTCAACCCTATGTAGCGTGTGACCCCATAGTTTCTATCTAGTTGGTAGCAACAATTTTCTAATATGGAGCGGTCTCTAGCAAGGCATCCATTCTAGCCAACTAATAGAAGTCATCTGACATACCTTGTGCAAGTAATTGTCTCATCCCTTTGTCTCTATATCCGGATTGGACACGAGACATACAAGTCACACTCGTATATCCAATCCATAGTTCCTCGATCATGGGAATAGCCTTATTCGTGCAAATAACATCAATATCCCATATTGATTTATTTGAGTCTGGCCAGACATTCCATAAGTACTATCCCTCGAGTGGCCTCGGATATTTGCTCCCGTTATGTGGGAGGGACAAATTCTATCTACGTCTACTACGATTTCTAAACTTTCTTCTTATTGTATCCAGTACACGCCTTTATTGCTACCCAGTTACGGTGTAGCGTTTGACGCTACCAGAATAACAATAATCTACAACTAAATAATCTAGTGACTTCAAGTCTAAGGATGACAATACCGTTGTCACCACGAGAAGCGCTTGCGACTCAACATAACATGTATGTAGCCTTCTCAGAGATGGGTCAATCCAGTATGCCATTACCCCTAATGCATACCCATGTGTTGGATCATGATATCTCCATGTCAATCCAAACCCATACTACTCTATAGATGATTGTCCCATTTAATCATTATAATGGACTAGGGATATTTAAGATAAACAACACAATTGTAAATCTAAGGACTTCATTATATTAAGTATCCAATAAATAATATAATGAATGTTCTAGCCAAAATAAGTTCATACTAAACTAGATTGCCTCTAGGGCATCTATTCCAACAGACATTAACTTTACGGTACGACTTGCAAGATTTTCACGGATCACAAGAGTTTGAAGTACATATTCACACAAAAGGAGCTAAATATGCGACAAAGAATGTGGTTAGCGTTAGTGAAGGATTACGATGTTAAGATTCAATACCACGAAGGAAAGACCAACTTAGTAGCGGATGCGTTGAGCCGGAAGTCGGATCATACGGCGGATGCAATGTGGGTATTGCCACCAAAGCTTTACTAGGAGCTCCGAAAGTTAGAGATTGAGGTTTGCACACAAGGATCCACGTCTAACATGCTGTGCGATTCGGAAATGGTATCGGATATCTTCGTGGAAATAAAGGATGCTCGGAAGGAGGATGCTTTTCTACAAAAGATTAAGGAGAATATCAGGAAAGACGAAGCAACCGATTTCAAAGTAGAGGAGGACGGAAGCATGAAGTTCAAAGGAAGGTGGTGTGTGCCAACAAAATGTGCGGAAATAAAGGAGAAAGTTATGAAGGAGACCCATAACACGCCATATTCGGTACACCCAGGAGGAGACAACCTATACAAGGATATAAAGAAGAATTTTGGGTGGAAGGGTATGAAGAAGGAAGTAGAAGACTTTTTATCTCAATGTTTGACTTGTCAAAAGGTAATATTCGAGCACAAGAGGTCATGAGGGATGTTACAACCTTTGGAGATACCAGTGGAAATGGGATTTCATCTCAATGGATTTTGTTACAGCTTTACCCGTTTCAACAAATGGTCTGAACCAGATTTTGGTGGTAGCCGATCGACTGACGAAGACAGCCAGATTCATTCCCATGAAGGACACATGGGATATGTAGAAAAGAGCGGATGCTTACATAAAGAGCATTGTAAGGTTACATGGATTACCGAGTTCAATCATTTATGATAGGGACCCGAATTTCTTGTCTCACTTTTGGAAAGAATTGCAAAAAGTTATGGGAAGAGAGTTGTGATTCAGCACAACCCAGCAATGGATGGACAATCCGAAATGACGATTCAGACACTAGAAGACATGCTAAGAGCTTGCATTTTGGACTCGAGGTTCATGGGTGGACAAGTTACCACTTACAGAATTCTCTTACAACAACAGCTATCATGTTAGCATAGGCATGGCACCCTATGAAGCGTTGTATGGAAGGAAGTGTAGGACACCGTTGTTGGAGCGACGTTAGCGAGACAGTCATTCTAGGGTCTCAAATGATAGAGGAGTAGACGAACCAGATTCTGATGATTCATCAAAGGATGAAGGCAGCGCAAGATCGACATAAGTCTTACGCAAATACGAAAAGAAGACCACTTGAATTTAAGGTTGGTGACAAAGTGGTCTCTCCGACGAAGGGGGTTATGCGTTTTAATCAGAAAGGAATGCTGAGTTCCAAGTTCATTGGACCCTATGAAGTTTTGGATCGGATTGGAGAGGTAGCCTATCGCCTTAATCTTCCTAACAACTTAGGTCGAGTCCATAATGTTTTCCATGTCTCTCAACTCAAATCGTATATTCATGACCCGAACCATATCCTAGATCCTGAACATGTTGAACTTGATCCATCCCTCACATATGAAGAGCAGCCAATTAAAATCTGAGATCGAAAGACTAGGGAAACCCGTACTAAGTCAACTGCGTCGGTTAAGGTTCTTTGGTCGAACTATATCACTGAAGAAGCGACGTGGGAAGCCGAGACAGACATGCAAAAGCGTTACTCACACCTTTTCGACCAGGTACAAGTCGAGTGACGGGGACTTCACTCCTTTTAAGGGAGATGTGATTTAACAGCCGTGCATTTCAATAACCGCCCTGTTTAATATTACATGTCTTGCTATTACTTGTGCATTAGAATTACATGCATTGCATTGGGTAGTTAGTTTAAGCTTCGGGGACAAAGCTTTATTTTAAGGGAGATGTGATTGTAATACCCCATAGTTTTGGAGGTATTTTTAGGAGATTATTGAATATTTTGGGGAGTTAGTAGGAGTTATAAAAGTAGTTTTATTATTTCTTTTCATGAGTTATATATTTTATTATATATATATGTTAAGAAAAAAATAATACTATTGAACTTTTTATTTTTATATACTATTTTTGTAAAAGTTATAAAAGTTAGATAGGTTTTTAGTTATTAAAAGTTGTGGGTCGTGTAACATTTTTAACGTGTCCAAACGTCACATTTTTTATTAATTATTACGTAACATGCCACCGCAGTGGCCTGTGCACTTGCCACACCGTAAAATTCCTCTAGTTATCCTCTCCATTCACAGGAGACTCCCTCTCCGCCATCTCGCCGCCGACTCCATCTCCAACACCAACACTACCACCGCCAAATTCGGCCTCCCCTTCATCAAATTGTGTCCCAATTCAATCCCAACCCATCAAAGATCGAAATATTCTCTCCATGAAAACTAATTTCGTCCAAATTTGCAACCCGATTCGAAATCGGAAAAACCGATGGAGGTATCCTAATCCTTTCGGGATTTCTCCCTCTCTCCGCCTATAAATACCCCCTATTCAAAACCCAGAGATTGACATCTACACTCTCAGATTTATCCCTCAGATTCCCTATCATGCTCACTCTCTTTATCCCGTTCGGTTCGCCGGAAAAACCAGCTCCGACCGAACCCAGCCAGGTCCGGCCAAAGCCCAGGCGACCCGGTACTAATCTCTCTTTAGAACGTGTTGGATAACCAACCAATTTCCAACACTTTTCTTTTATAGGTCCAGTACCACCACAATGATAACACATATGTTTAGGTCTATGGCCAAATCTGCTAGAGGCTGCATTAGCATGAGAAACAGAATCATTGGTGGAGTGAGAAAACTCAGGAAAAGAATGCATTGCCATTTGAAGAGATACAGGACCAGTACTAATCTCTCTTTGTTTCTCTTGCTGCAAAACTTGAGAAAATACTTTGTTCATGGATGGAAGAGGATCAGTGAGTAAAATTTGTTCTCTAACAACTGTCTAACCATCATGAAGACCCATGAGAAACTGCATAACCAAGTCTCTTGTTTTGTCAAGATGCAAATGAGAAAGAAAATTACAGTTACAGGTAGAACAACCTCCACAAGAACTGACAACGATAGCTCTGTGATTAGTCAATTCATCCCAAAGATACCTAAACTTTGTAAAATACTTTGTCACAGATAAGTCATCTTGCTTCAGATTAGCCAAAGCTTTGCGTAATTGAAAAATCTGCGGTCTATTTCTCTGAGAGAAGCGTTCCAACAAATCCTTCCACATTTCATGAGAAGAAGAAGAATTAACAATACTAGAACCAATTTCCTTAGAGACAGAATTTAAAAGCTAATAGATCGCCATTGAATCGCAGCGGCGCCACACTGAATGCATCGGATCGATCAGAAAAGGTGGAGGTAATGAACCAGATACAAAATCAAGCTTGTTCTTCGCTTCTAGGGCTAGAATCATGGATCGGAACTAGGTTTTGAATTGTCACCGCTGAACAGCTGTGAAACCAAATTGATGCCTTGATTATCAGCGTCGTTGAGATAATAGGGTGAAGACGGGTCAATCGCCATGGAAGAAACACCAGAAGTCGCCAGAGTTCAAGCACTAGAAGCAAAGAAACCCTAGAAATGAAATTAGGGATGAAACATAGATTGGAGAACACATGATCAACAATCGCCTGAAACGCGTTGCTCTGATACCATATCAGAAACCAAGCAACTCAAATAAACTCACAGATAACACAAATTGGAGAACAAAACTCCATAGTTTCAGATCACCATTATTGGAGGGAAATGTTGAAGAAGATAAAAAATTACAAGGATACTGAAGAGTCTTCACCACAAAACTAATATAACTACCAACAACATCAAACCAATGAATTAGGGCCATATGTCAAAGGTGACACTGTAGAAGTAATATTTGCAGTAATTGCAAATAGACCCCCACATAAGGTATTCAAGACAGAAAAACACCTTATGAGAATATTCAAAGCTAAAATGTTTTATTGAGGTCCTCCATTTTCATGAAAAGAAAAGAAGAAGGTGAAATTGGACAAAACGTGCAATATGATTAAAATGTAGGGATGTCAATCCAATTTCACCCCAATAAAGGGTCCATTCTGTAAACAGCAATGAACATAAGCTAGTGGAAGCCACTCTGTCATCGGAGTGTCACGTGGTATCCCCACACAGAGAGAGAGAGAGAGAGTGAGAGAAAAAAAAAAAAAAGCGGAAATAAAAAAATTCAAAAATCAAACAAACTCTCTACTGTTTTAAAACATCACAGTCCCCTTTAGCTTCACCTTCACTCGTCCTCTCTGTAGCTCCCCAGTTGAAGAAGAAACAGAAGAGAAGAGAGAGAAACGGTGAACGGAGGACAGCCTCGTCATTTCAAACCGCGACGGAGTGCTCGTAGAGAGAGAAAAAAAAGCCAACAGTGAACGAACATTTTATTTTCCTAGAGAGAGAGAGTAGTAGAAGAATCTGTAGACTCCATTTCTTTGGTAAAGCAACGATGGAGAGAAACACTCCGGTGAGGAAGCCTCACACATCGACGGCAGATCTGCTCACTTGGTCGGAAAACACCCCCGAAGCCACCTCCGCCGCTCGCTCCGCCTCACGTCCTCACCAGGTTCAGCTCCGTTTCACCCTTCAATTTGAATTCGAAACAGCGATTTGTTCGATTTTTTGTTGATTTTGTGTCTTTGGATAATGTCAGCCGTCGGATGGGATCAGCAAGGTGGTGTTTGGAGGTCAGGTTACGGATGAGGAGGTTGAGAGTTTGAACAAGAGGTGAGGAGATCTGGCTCTGAGCTCAATAGTATTATTATTATTATATCCATGTACTGATTGTCTTCTTGTTTGGAGGTTCAATTGTGTTTTTGTCTGCTTGCTTCACGGTTTTTGCACTGTTCATGCTTTTCTTTCGAATTTCAAATTTTGCTCTATTCATCTAGGTTTTGATCTGTTGTGATTGGATTCAGTCTCTTGGGCTTTGATGCTCAGATCTTATTCACCTCTCATGGATTTGTGTGAGATAGATCAGTAACCACTTGCTTCCTTAATTTGTGATCAATGAAGGAAATGGAACAACTTCCAAATAAGAAAAGAGTGTACTGTTTGCCCTGAACAGTCGAAACAATTTCATCACATCTGTCACATTTCAGATCTTTGTCCATATTTTGCTAGATTAGTCAGGATCCTATTTTTGCCGAGGTTATCAATTGGGAAAGAGGAAGACATGTGTCTTCTTTTTATATGGATCTGTACAGGCTGATTACTTGTAAAGAGTAAAACAAGAGGGGATCGACTCGTCTCATAGGATGCAAAGCTAATGATAGCTTGGAAGATGGGTTGCACCGTCATCATAATTAATTATGATGACGGTTAGTGCGCTGCTAAATCTATATTAGTGGTGAGTGGTGCTGAATCAAGGGGAACAGCAACCATGTCTATATAATGAAGACCTCCCAAGTATAAGCAGAGATGAAAAATAAAATTCTAACTCTTTCCAAAAGTGTATGAAAGTCTTTGCATAGAGTTGAAGTCCATTTGTTGGAGCATGATGGAAAAGTGCTTTGCCAAGTTTGTGTTTTAGGGGATATCCTGAGAGGCAGTCCGCTCTTGAACTGAAAGCACCATCAGGAAAATGTTTCGAGAACGCGATTCCTTTTCTATAATGTGATTCTTATTGATACTTGACTTTTTCGAAGTTCTAAATGTTTTCGTATGACCTGGTCAATCGCATCACATTACCAACTCAATGATATTTGACTTGAGTGATGTAACATAAACAAAAATATGAGAAATATTTAATTGCTCAATGAGCTTCACATCAGTGTTGACATGTGGTATTCTGCACCATTCAATGCTTAACATGTAAGCTTGAGAAATAGTGGGGTTCACTAGCCAACCATGTTTTCTACGAAAGTAATTGTTTCCTACATGGTTAGTTTGTATTCCTGCTCACCATATCTCAATGCTATTTGAAATTACAACATTCGAAGAGCACCACTTGACAATGCTGGTGTGATGCTCAATGAATCCCTATAGTTTTCTCAAGTAAGAGGAAAACATGAATCCAAAGGGTCCAAACTTTTGGCAGTTGGTTTACCCCGGCCAAAAATTGCATTGTGGAAATAAGTTAACCAGTTTGGTCGAACGGTCTTTGGTTGAATGATCTAATTATCATTGTATAACGCACGGGCAATGGCATGACTACGTGTGGATTCTACATGGTCCATGTTTGAGCTGATACTTCAAGATGTGGTGCAAGAAGGCAAGTTGTTTGTCGTGACTTAGCATGTCAGGCAAGTGGTTGGAACAATGTGATACATTCAGGGGTGCTCGGCTTTTCTTTGTGATCTATAGGAGGTTAAAATCAGAAGGTGAGAAGAACCTTTTAACTTCGATAATTGCACAAAACCCGCAGAAGTCTTTTCTCTTTGCTGAAGGGACAAACTCTCGCCTTGCATGCAGATATTAGTTGTTTTCATGTCCATACTACTTATAGAGTGCATAGGGAGAGGGGGACAATCATGGACTCTGTATCTAACTTACAAGTTCCAACTATACAACTGCATTATACTCCTATATAATTTTTCCAGTCAACTATGTTATTCATCGTGTAGCAGGAAGATTTTGGTATCCAGGAGAATTTTCTTTTTGTTGTTATTCGAAAGATTACTTTTATCTTTGAAAGCTAGAAGAATGTCGGTATAATGAGTAGCTACTGAAGGTGCAAATCTTGGACCAGTGGTATAGTACGGAAGTTACAATAATTGTTTTACTTGGTAAGAAGTCAGTAGAGAAGGGGGAAAGCTAGCATACCTACCTTGAAGAAAGGGAGGGAGGGTGAGAAATGGGAAGTTTCCTTCCTTGGAGTTGGCGTGTGCCGTGTGGTAAAGGATCCATTTAAAAAATCAAGGACTCGTTGACACCAATTTGAATCTTAACTAGGCTATTCCGATACCTTTTACTTGGATACTCTGAGGCAAAGAGTGAGAATGTTCTTTTTGAGCGTGGCAAACCTCTTGAAGTCATGGGATGAGTATGGGGATAATGTTAATTGTTTAAGATTAAGTTGGCAAGAGTTTATCGAGAGAAAAGGGAGAGAGAAAACTAGAGAAACATTGAAAGGGAGACTCTCTCGGATGTAAATCCCAACCTCAATTTGAATATGATCTTACCTGTATTATGGTGTGTCAAGGGCTGACCAACCTAATCAAGTCCCATATCTGACATGGCCTAGGCATGTACCTACCATCTAACTGGCTCCTTTGCAGGGTGTGTTGCTGTTTAGTTGTTGAAAATCTCTCTCCCTCTCCCTCTCTCTCTCTCTCTCACACACACACACAAGTAGGCTGGAGCATCAAATCCCTCATAATGGGCCGTGCAGCTACAACAAGAGTCCTATTTGTGAATTGTAATGACTGGCCTGAGTGAGAATAGACTGATTGTAATGGAGCGTTTGCAATTCTTAAGTTACAGAATTGCACTAGAACGGGGTAGGTTTAATCATAAGTGTGGATCTAGATTTGTCCATATAAATCCTATAAGTCACCGATGGCTATTTTGACACCTATATGAGACATGATTGGTGCATTGTGCTTCTCCTTTTAATTTCAGTGATTTGTTTGAATAACAAGAGCTTCAACAGGATCCAAGTGTCTTTGGTGGAAACCTGAAATCCTTAGCGCTCTACAAACATACTTTATTTGTGTTCAGCCTGTCAGGCTTTGTCAGGCTTAGTCCTCTGGCATGTCTGCAACTGTGATGAATGTTGAGGCATAGTGTTCGTGGTGTCTGATCAATAGTTTCCGTGCATGGTCGGAAGATGTCCTGATCTGAATGCCATGTTTCAAATTCCTCCAATCCTTAATAAATTCCCTAGCAGGAAAGGATTTTTGTTTTTTGGCCCGCCTTGTTTGGTTTGATAAAAGGTTATGTCACGGTGTCGATGTTGTTTGCACAATTGCACGCCTTGTCATGAGTACCGTCTATCATCAGAGAAGTGAAAAGAATGCTTAGTTGCTTTACTCACTTCACATCATTCTGGCTACAGAAAATGCTGGCAATTTAAATAATTTCTATTTATGGTTAATTTCACGCCGAGTCTTGATTTTCTGGATACCTTGGGTGTCCTTTCGAGCCCAAACAAGAATATTACCATCCATCTACCTCTGTCATTTAGCCCCCCATGAATTTCAATTAATATGATGATATCTTTCCTGGCAGATAATCAGTCAACCAGGGAAAATGCCATTTACTGTTGTTATTTCACGTTAAAATCTCAATAAGTTACCACGTCATTGAATATGGAAGTTCTACTAAAAAATGTTGAAGAACGATAAAAAGTTGTATTTGTTAACAAGATTTGTGCCTCTGATATCCGTGTTGTTTTTCATTTAGTTGTTTGGTGGGTTTCTATTTAACTTATGTGGGATCACTGACATAGTTGGTTCTCAACCATCCCAGGAAACCATGTTCAGGATATAAATTAAAAGAGATTACAGGCAGCGGCATATTTGCTGATGCAGAAAATGGAACTGTAGAATCTGATGCCAATCTTACTCCAGCTAGCAAAAGTGGAATGCGCATGTACCAGGTATGTCGTGAATTAATGTTGTTTACGTAGTTTCAGGCTGTTGCAATCGGCTTACTATAATAGCCATAACGTCAACCAGTACTCATTTGCAAACGCCCATTGATGTTTTGATCAGCAAACGGTGGCCGGAATCAGTCACATCTCATTTGCTGAGGAAGAAGCTGTTTCTCCCAAGAAGCCTATCACTGTGCCCGAGGTGGCAAAGCAACGTGAGCTGAGTGGGAATCTGCAAAGTGAGTCTGAATCCGAGGCCAAATTGAAAAAGCAACTTTCTAATGCAAAATATAAGGAAATTAGCGGCCAAGACATCTTTGCTCCACCTCCTGAAATTCAACCGCGCCCATTGACTGCTAGAGCATTGGCCCTAAGAGAGAGCATTTCAATCGGAGAGCCTGCAGCACGTAATGTAAGTACATCTCCACATACTTTATTGCATTATGATTTTTGTGGTTGCAAATGTATGTCATCTTCAAGTATTGGCCTATGCTTCATTACCAGAGCCTTGTTAGGGTCCCTCCTGATGCATTTAAGCCTTCTCTTCTCAAACAACTGAATAATGGCGGTGTCAATAACCTACGGTTGATGAACAATTTAGCCTACGTCATCACTGTCTGATTAGCAGTGTTTTATTGGACAGTCGGATGGATTATGAAATTTGATCTTCGAGTTTCCTGTGCCCACACCTTGATCACATCTCAATTCTTTTATCCTGAAACAACGGACCAATGGCTAGTTTGGTTTCCCCAACTACCTGGATTGAGTTGGACTGGGCTAGGTGGATTACGATCAATAGTATCAACTAGGTATTACATTAGGAATAGTTCAATCCAGCTACTCTTTAGAAGGGAACTAATTTAGGGTGTTAAACAGTCCAGACTTACCAAACTGTCTTAAACCAATACCTTTTTCTTTTGTCAATTACATAGAACATCATATAAATCGTAATCTAGCTTACATCTCATGCTGGGGCTTTAAATGCTCAACCACTGAGCGAGCACCCATTTGCCTGAAACCAATACCTGGACTATGATTAGTTGAATCCCAACTGGTGCGACTAATACTGGAAAACTAACACGCCATAAAGCCCAACTAGTCTACCTCTGGGACAAAACTGGGGATAATGGTGCAATTTGTTTGGTTTGTGTCCCCAGATGTGCATAATCTGATCCCTTTCGCCCCTCTGGGCGCCTTATCCAAGATATTTGGACCTGAAAACCTTTCTCTGTGTTATTTCCGACGTCTCCTATCTAACATAGTTTGTGTTTTGTTATTAACCATAGCATGCTGGAGGCCAGAGCAACGACAAGTTAAGCGAGGAACCAGTGATCAAAACCTCTAAGAAGATACCCGACCAGAAATTTGCAGAGCTCAACGGAAACAACATTTTCAAAGGAGATGCCAGTCCAGCATCTAGCGAAAAATCACTGAGCTCAGCGAAGTTGCGAGAAATGAGCGGCAACAACATTTTCGCAGACGGGAAGGTAGAATCCCGAGACTACTTTGGCGGGGTCCGTAAGCCTCCTGGCGGCAGCAGCAGCATTGCCTTGGTGTAGTTTGTTTAGATCTAACTCAGATTTATTTCACATTATCATTCCGTATAACTGGTTTAATCTTATTTCCTGATCTCCCATGATTCCGCCGCCTTGTGTGTGAGTTTTTGTTGTTGTGTACTAGGTTCTTTAACATATCGACTGGGTGTTTGGACTTCGGACTAATGGCTACTTAAGCTATGTCCATAATCTTATGTTGTATCAGTGAATCGTAATGATTTGTAGTAAGTTTGTAACTTTTTAAGCCTGTCGAATTTCAGTGACTTGTGTGCTTGGAAAGCTTCTGTGTTCTTGGTGAATTTCTAAGTGAATTGTGTGTCCGAACCTCCAAATCTCGTTTTATTTTTCTGTGTTCCAAATATTGTTACATTTTCAGTACTACTCTTCAGCCTCACTTTAAATGTCTTGCGTTGTTAATTGGGAAATCTTATATTAAGTACTGTTATGATATGAGACGAGCAAAAGAGCGATGAAAAATTAAAATAACAAGAACACACTTGATTTAACGTGGTTCACTAGCACGATGCTAGCTACGTCCACGGTCCGAAAATCCTGCTTCATTAGAGAGAAGCGATACGAATACAAGCACGCCCTTCAACCTATGCCTATGCATGTTTATATAGACCTACTAGGTTGCTTGGACCTAATGGGACGCCCAAAAACCGACCTATTACAAATAAGGAAACAACTGAAATTGCCAGCCCCTCTCCCGAACTAGGTCGTGCGACCTAGCCCAGAGGTCGTACGACCTGATCCTGACCCCTAATGAGCTGCAACCCTTGTCTTCCTTGCCTTCGTGTGATCCTCCGTTTGACCCGTATCTTTGCCCTCTTCGTCGCCTAACCTATTCAAGGCATAATTCACAACAAATCTCCACCTTGCCTTGAATTCTCTCTTCCACTTGCGCTTGAATTAGTGACTTCTTTTCAAATTCAGAAGTTGCTCCAACTTCACCAAGTTCCTGCAACGATGCCCCCAGCAATGCTCCAACTCCCATCAAGTTCCTACAATCAAACACTATTGATGCTCCAACTCCGGCCGAGTTCGTGCGATCGAATCCAATGTTTGTTGTTCCAACTCCCACCGAGCTCCTACAACAAAAGTGTTTGTTGTTTCGACTCCCACCGAGTCCCTACAACAAAACCCCCAACACGTTGCTCCAATTCCCACCGAATTCCTGCAACGTTCTGCGAAATTGCTCCGATTCCCACCAAATTCCCGCAATGTCGCCCCCTTGCGCGCCTCATACCCCTCCCCCCCCCCTTCACGTGCCTTATACGCGTCCTCTTTCACCTTCCATGTCCCTTGTCAGAGACTACCCTATTCCACATCCGCCTTCTCTTCAAGAGCACGGATTCCCCCGCCCCCAACGGGACCTAGAGAATGAAGACATCTTCCGAAGACGTCTCGGATGCAGCCGTATCTGCATACGCCTTTTCCTTTGTACACTCCCTCTTCCAATGACCCTTCTCTTTGCACAAAGCACATACGTCGTTAGGTAATTTATAACCCTTGTTCTTCGTCTTACCATAACACCCTTTGGACATCATCAATGCGCTCCAACCCGGAACGTGGTACTCCCCATATGAAGCCCTGCGCCGCATGTACCTAGTGTGAAGAGCCGATATTACATATTCCAACGTCACGGTCTCATTTCGAGCATAAGGAAACTGCACGAACCCCTCGTAAAACGGTGGTAGCGACACCAACAAAAGCACCGCGACATCTTCATCACTTACCGTTTCGTTACTGTTTCGCAACTCAAGCAAAATAGTGTTCAAACGATCCAAGTGATCTCCTAGATCCATACCTTCCCCCATTCGTAGACTAAACAAATGCTGCTTTAACATCAATTTGTTGGTGATCGACTTCTTTTTGTAAAGACTCTCGAACTTTTCCATAGCCCTTCAGCCGTCTCTTGATCTACAACCTCCGTGATCACGTTGTCCGCAAAACACAATATGATCGTTAACTGCGCTCTTTACTCCATCGTCTTAAAATCCTTGGTGGTTGTAGCAATTCCCCCTTTGTCTTCCGCCAATGGCAGCCACATGCATTGCTGCTTCAACAAAGCCCGCATCTTGATCTGCCATAGGCTGAAGCTGTTCCTCATGTTGAACTTGTCGATCTTGGTCATCCCCCCGACCATCTTTTCTGAAGCTCGTAGTCTAGATCCGTAACTCCTGAATGCGTGCTCCACCTTGATCGAAAAATCCTGGCTTCGAATTTCACAGAATTTTGAAATCTAGGCCCTTAGCTCCACCTTGATCTTAAAACACCAAATCAAAGCTCTGATACCAGTTTTTTATGATCTGGAACGAGCAAGAAAACGATGAAAAATCAAAAGAATAAGAACACATCCGATTTAACGTGGATCACTAGCATGATGCTAGCTACGTCCACGGACCGAAGACTCCATTTTATTAGAGAGAAACGATACGAATACAACGACACCCTTCAACCTATGCCTATACATATTTATATAGACCTACTAGGTAGCTGGACGACCCAAATGATCATTGAAAAGCCGACCTAGAGAAAATAAGGAAATAACTGAAATTGCCACCCCCGGAAGACCTAGTTCACAGGTCATGCGACCTAGCCCAGATTTGTACGACCTGACTCTGACCCCTGATGAGATGAAACCCTTCCTTGCCTTCGTCTAATCCTCTATTTGGCCCATTTCTTTGCCCCTCTTCGTCGCCTAATTCCTCGCCAAGCTTCTCGAGCCTATTCAAGGCATAATTCGCCGTAAGTACCATAGACGCAGTTTTGAAGACCGGTGAACATGGGGCATGACCGGTTCGGTTAACTTGTTGGGTCGTTCTTGCAAAAGACCGGTAAAAACGCAATTTTTTGCGAAACTGCGAACTGCCAACCTGGCAGGCCTAACTGATTCAAGCGGTTCAAATATAAGTTTCAACAGTTCAACTCCCAACCAAGCAAGAACCTTATTAGCAACTTGACTATTGAACCAAAAACTAGAAACTAGGCTCTGTTTGTTTGGCGGTAAAACATTTTCTTGTAAAATGTTTTTCCTTGTTTTGGTGTTTGGTTCGCAATTTGTCTCGTAAAATATTTTCCCTTGTGAATGTTTTCACTCAAGTGATGTAAAATGGTTTACACGTTTATAATCCGGAAGTCATTTTCCGGAAAGTGAAGAAGCATGACAACAACTATACAAACACCTCCACCACTAATAACCACCATTGCCGCCACCTAACTTGCCACTGCCTCCACAAACGGTTGTCACTTCATCACAACTCCACCATTTGGCCATTAACAGGTTTCTAATTCATTTTCTCGGACTTAAACCTAAAACCTCGACTAAACTCAAATTCACTCAATTAATTTATGGGTAAAAGACACTGACCACCCCTGGGTTTAGGGAAAATTCCTTTGCGCTACCCTGGTTTTTGGATAAAGACACTCCGCACCGAAATAACGGAATATTCTGTGAACAGATTGCACCCTTCTGTTAGTTTCCGTTAAAAAGTTAACGATAGAATTTTTTCGGACCACATTACCCCTGTGTTTTTTTTATTTTTTTTATTTTTTGCCCATGTGTATCTTCAAGAATAACAAGAACACCAACAGCAACAAAAGATATAACATATTCCATTTAGAATACAAAACTTCAAGAACACCAAGAACACACAAAATTTACAAATTTAATAAAACTAGGAAACAAATTTTTTTAAACAGAAAATGAAACTTCATTAACAAAGAAGGCGATCTCAGTCAGTCATTGAAAGCTTCTTCAGTACAATAATTCGTATACAGTCATTCAAATCCTTGAAAAATTAAATAAAAACATGAGCTTAGCTAAGCCACATTATCCACAACCACCACTACCACCACCACACAACTACAAACCATGTTCAGCATAACATACCACCGTCAGATTCAAGTATCTCTTGTCGAGTTGTCAGATTCCCGTGACACCCTCATGTGGAAAACTCAACATTTATACTGGGTCACTTCTAGATAAAGGAGAGAAATCCAGGAGGATGAACAAAACAACATTATTGAACGTTTGCAACTTATATTAGACCCAATTGTAATTTGAACCCATAAGAAACCCAGTTCGGACCCCAAAACCATTTCTGGGTTCAACAGCTATACCAACCATCCAAGCTCGAAGACGAATTAAATTCAAACCCAATTGTAATTTGAACCCATATAAAGAATCTACCTCAAGCCATAACCTAGTTCGAATCGACGATGCAGATCGAACACTGAGAAGAGGACGAGAAAGAATTGCAGAAAGAGGAACACCATAGCAATTGTCGACGGAATGGTTGAAAATTCCAGGGAAACGAAAAGCCATAAAATTAAAGCATTGAACTTTACCAAAGGTCTCATCACCACCGGCGGTGTCGTTCGTCGGCCTCGCCCCCATCTTCGTGGGTCTCGGGTTGGGAAATCTTCCGGATCTGGGAGACCTTTTAACGTCCGGTGGGATTGGCCTCCAATCGCCGCCTCACCCTCGTCGGTGGCGACGACGGCGGTTTTTGACTGAGTATTCTCTGCTCGAGGGGAAAAGTGTGGCTCTGATGTGAAGAAATGAGTTCGTCGACGGCGGAGAGATCGACAGTGAGGTTGCTATCCGAGAGCCACTGAGACGTGGAGGCGGAGGTGGGGGCTTTGCTTGCGCCGGTCTCAGCGCCGGAAGGCGGTTGCACGAAGAAAGGGAACAAAGAAGCGGAGGCGGTGGTGGTGGCTTAGGTTTGGATCTGGGTATCGAAGAGGGAGGCGGGGCAGTGAGAGATAAAGGGGAAGAGAGAGAAAGGATTAGGTTAGAAATGGAGGAGAGGGGGTTAGGGTAATATATATGAGGTAATTTTTTAAAATTTTAGGGGTACAATAGTCTTTTTCCTTCATGCTGTAAATCAACTGTTAGTCTCCATCCAAAAAAGGTGCGGAGTGTCTTTATCCAAAACCCAGGGTAGCGGGGAGGAATTTTCCCTAAACCCAGGGGTGGTCAGTGTCTTTTACCCTTAATTTATTTATTGTAACATGTAATTATCCTAATAATATCTAATTCACAAGACAAATGTTTTTGCAAGTGTCAATCAAACACGAGAAAATGATTGCAGAGACATTTTTTTCAAAAAAATGTTTTACACGTAGAATATTTTCCTATTTAAAACTTTTTACTTCCAACCAAGCGGAGCCTAAATGTATAATTTATTTAACATGAGGTAATATATTATTCGCCATAGGTATTTCTGTTGGAATTGTGCCCTAGAGACAATCAATTTATCTTGGCAAATATGTATGGACTTACTATTCATTATGTTATCGATATGGAGATATGTTAACATGAATGAAGTCCTTAGAATATAAATGTTATATTATTAAATATCCCTAGTCGATTATATTGATTAAAGAGACAATCAACTATAGACTAGTATGGGGTTGGATTGATATGGAGATATCACGATTCAATAAATAGGTATGCATTAAGAATAATGACATACTGGATTGACCCCCAACGAGAAGGATACATTAGGTTATGTCAAAGTCACAATCGCTTCTCGTAGTGCTAATGGTATTGTAATCCTTAGACTTGAAATCACTAGATACTCTAGTTGTGAAATATCATGCTTTGATATTATCAAACGCTACACCATAACTGGGTAACTATAAAGGTAGTTATCGGGTATGATAGGAAGCAAGCTTGGAGATCGTAGTGACGTAGACATGATTCCCCCCCCATATAATGAGAGTAAATATCCATGGTCCACTCAAGGGATGGTGCTTATAGAATGTCTGGCCAGACTCAGATAAATTAATATGGAGATATTGATGTTATCTGCACGGATAAGCATATTTCCATGAGCGAGGAACTATGGATTGGATATACGAGTGTGACTAATATGTCTCTTGTCCAATCCGGATATGGAGACAAAGGGATAACACAATACATGAAAATTGGGCACAAAAGGTTTGTCGGATGACTATTTCTATTAGTTGGGTAGCGTGGATGTCTTGCTAGAGGCCGCTCCATGTTAGTACTAGTTACTACCAACTAAGTAGAAACCAGGGGTCACACTCCCATTGAATTAGACCGGGCATGGGAATTAATTAATTTGATTAATTAATTAGAAGGATCAATAGGCAACAACTTGAAAACTTAGTAGGTCTAATTTGCAAGTTGGACTAATTCATGTATGGACATGATTATGATAGGGGCTTTTATGCAGTCAACAAGGAGTTGTTGGAGTATATAAAGGACACTCCTAGCTTCCTTCCCACACTAATGCCCATAACACATTAAGTGGGAGAGAAAATCAATGAGAGAGAGCAAGTCCAAGGAGGGCCGAACCCCCATGGACCGCCCCTACCCCGTCTGCAACATAGAGGGACGAGCCCCTCTATGGTGTTCTTTATGTGATATTCTTCTTCTTCTTCCATCATTCCTAGCTAGCACAAGGTGTTGGAAGGTCCGGTTTCAATCCTAGGAGTGGAATATCCATAGAGACGTGAACACTATCTCACGTGTGAAGTCATCACAGGAGAACCCAAAGGTATGTAGATACTTTATTCCCTTACTATCGTTATGTAGTCTCTTCCTGTGATCCTTGGTGAGATTTGAGCAGAATTAATTTTATTATTCCGCTAAGGAACCTGCATCAAAACCCAACAGTGGTATCAGAGCCACAGGTCGTAGAGCATAACGTAGTTTATGTGTTACAATTTTTGTTGTTTTACACTTTAATTATTGTTTATCGAGTAAAATGGAAAAATCAAGCATATTGATGCAATTTGTGAATATGATTCAAGCCAAATAAGATCTAATATTACATGGGATGTAAGGATTATTGAGTTTGGATCACACAGGATGTGAACATTTTGGATCTAGAAAACTAGGGTTTGAGGACAAGTTGGAAAAAGGTGTTTTTCAAACTTGGAAACAACTAAACTTGGGCAAAAAGGAAGAAGTCGTTTTAGAAACAACTAAATTTGGGAAACAAGGAAGAAGTTGTTTATGGAAACAACTAAACTTGGGAACCAAGGAGGAAGTTGTTTATAAAAACAACTCCCATTAGAGGTTCACCCCTCCCTAGGGGATCCCCCCTTTCCAACTTGCCGCCCAAGAAAGCCACGGCCAAGGGGGTCGGGCCTCCCTAGCGCACGACCTAGCCGTGTGGGCTAGGGGCCGACCGGCCCCAAGGCCTTGTGGTAGTCCTTTAGGGTTTTGGCCATAGTCATGGTGGGCCCTCTTGGACCGATTTGACCCTAGTTCATCCAAAAATAATCAAATAAAATTTAACAAGCGCGTTAAAATTGGATTTTAACAGTTTATGTGTTTTTGCATGGTGATTGGATATGGCCTTAGGTTGTGGTTTGTTGTGAATGTTTATTTTGTGGTTTGTTTTACGGCCTGCAAGCTGATAAAATTAATGTAACAGTTAATTAGGTTTTACGGCATGCGAGCCGGTCTTCTTCTCAACTTGTGAGATCTTTTTATTTAGTATAGATGCTAGCTAGTATTAGATAAAATAGATGATAGTCAAGATGGAGAAGAAGAAGCCGAAAGAATTAAAGAACCACAAGATGGAGCATTCCACAAGGCTAAGGAGCTTGGAGCATTCCACAAGCTATGGAGCATGGACCAAAAGATGGAGGCACATGGAGATGAGCTCTATTTTAGGGTTCATAGATATTCTCATTGGCTTGGGAATATCTTAGTTTAGAGGCCATATTCATATCACGTTTATTTATGATTGTGCTTGTTTATTTATTGTCTTATTATTTTATTGTTGGTGTATGGATGATGCATGCAAAATTGATAATAAGATAATTAACAACCCGAGTCTTTTATTTGTGAGTTTGCCCAACTCAAAATAAGTAGATCAGTTGATATGGATCAACAAAACAATTAAAACTAGAAAAAAAAATTCCTCAATAAGAATATTGTGTTTTTCCTTCTCTTGCCTAAACACCCTTCATGATCAGGGTCTATTAAATCCGGGCTTGCCAAAGCAAGACGGTTTTAATTCACCATGATGTGTTGCGAACGACACAAGCAAGTAATGTGATTGTTGAAGTAAGAGGTTGGACGCAACTAGGTGACTTTAATAAGATTAAAACCTAGAGGCAACCAATTGAGATTATCCATGTGATGGATAAAAAAGGAGTTATTTTCCCAATTGAACCAAGAGTTGCATGGGATGCAATTGGAATTGTTCCTACCTAAATAACTATATTTGGGTGACTTGCCAAAGCAAGCTCAAAAGAAGTGAAATATGGATCTTGGCCCACTAGAAAATATAATGATATTTTCTGCATTAATATGGAGGGTTATTAATCCGAGAAAAATAGTGGGAGCTGTATTTAACGATTTAAGTCCTTGTTAAATGTAGTCAAACGTCACAACTCTTTGCATAATTCTTTTATGTTGAATATCCATCGCATTAAACATACAAAGCATGACTACATGTCCTCAAAAGGAAAAGCTGTCTGGAATCTAATTTTAGACTGGTATAAAATTTAGAATTGTTCTCAAATAAAAAAAAATATTGTACATCGTAGAACATAAAGTTCTCTTCCCACCGACTACCAAGACACACTAAAATCCCAATGAAAGGAACATCAAAGAATGGTTCTTTTGATGTAACTTGCCTCATGTCAGCTTCCATGAACTCTGAGCTTTGGAAGCAAGATGAGGAATATGGAGGTGTATGATATGATCATACATTAAAAGAAGCTCTTTCAAAGAGCGAGCTTGTCATGAAATTAAAAGCTTGAAGTGTTGCTCCACTTTGCGCTCTCTTGCTTAGAACTCGTCATGATCAAGATGGAATAAGTTCGGTCTTGCCAAAGCAAGGCGACTTGGTTCATCGAGATATGACGCGACAACACAAGCTAGTAATGTGTGACTGCTAAAGCAAGAGGTAATGCGCAACTAAGCTACTTCAATATAATTGAAATCTTAGAGATTGAGAGTTATCTATGAGATAGATAATGAATAAATGGTTATTCTCCCAAATGGACTGAGAGTTGCACTGGATGCAATTATAGTTTTTGTTCAAAGGTGATTTACTCAATATGATTGAGAATCGCTATACAAAGCACTCATAAAGGGCTAAAGGTAAAACATGTTAATGGTTAACAGCATGGGTAAGGGCGAAATGGTTTGCGCCTACACCATGGGTATAAAGCAAGCTTGTTGCTAAAACCAAGTTGCCTTAAAGTCCCCACAGGTGGTGTGGAGGAAGAGAGACTGCCCAAAGTACCTGGAAGGAATTAATAAAGGAATTATGAATTCCAAATTAGGTATTTTTGTTAAAAATCAATGTGTCTATCTCATCATCATGAGTATATGATACTAGATGAGTATCTCACGTTTATATAAATGTGGAGGATCTCAAGAGATGTAGACAATTGGATAAGGAAGAAATAAACCTACACGTATGGCAATGAAGCAAGGAGTTGCTGAATTAGCCGTAGGGAATTATCTCTACCTTTTGAAATTATTCGTGAATTAGAAAAATACGATCATGTCACTGCTTTGAGTAGGGACATAATCACGGTTTCTTGTTTTGGCAAGAAAAATATTTTATTAAAATAATGGACAAATGTTGTTCCATTTATTTTAATAAAATGCATTATTGTAATGCACTTTTGTCTAAGTGGATTGTATGTCCTTGATGATGATTTCATCTATAACATTAAAACCAGGAGGTTTGCATATAATAATATGAACCTCACTTGGCAAACTACTAAAGATGATTTTCAATACTTCATCATATGTACTGATGGGATCGGAGAAATACGGATTTGTGTATCTTATGAAGAAACAAATCAGAATCCTTTGAAGAGTTCAAGGAATTTAAGAATGAAGTAGAGAGCCATCTTGGCAAAAGTGTCATGGCTCTACGATTGGATCGTGGAGGAGAATACTTAGGCCAATAGTTTGAACATCTAAAGGAGTATGGGATGTGATCCCAACTCACTCTACCTAGAACACCATTATGGAATGGCTTGTCTGAGAAGAGACACCGGACCTTGTTGGACACGGTTCAGTCCATGATGTGTCAAACACAACTTCGTGTTATTTTTTAAGGGTCATGTTCTAATTACAGCAAATTTCGCCCTTAACCTTATTCCATCCAAATTAATTATGAAAAGCACCATATGAGATATGGACTAGGAAGTGTCCTAGTATGTCATTCATAAAGAATTTAGGTTATGGAGTTTATGTAAATAGTTTACAGATAAACTTGAACCCAAGTCGGATAAATGTACTATGTGGAATATCCTGAGGAAATAAAGGATATTATATTTACAATCCAATCAAGAACAAATTATTTTTTGCTCGAACCGCTGTATTTCTAGATAGAGATTGTCTCTAAAAGAAACAGTGGGAGGATAGTAGAACTTGAAGGAGTTCAAGAACCACAACAGAACATTGATCCTTTTGATAGAACATGAGTAGGATCACAAGGTGTTGTGGAGTAACCTACTCAGATAACACAAGAACCTCATCGGTCAGGTAGGATATGTCAAGAAACTAGAGAAATATGGATTTCTCATAACCCGTGATATATTGCTCATCGAGATGAGCCTACAACCTATGAGATGGCCACGTGTGGGCCATACTCTCAGAAATGGCTTGGATCCATGAGATACGATATGGAATCCATTATATCAACTAAGTATTGACTTTGGTGGAACCACCTGAAAGGGTAGGACCAGTAGGGTGCAAGTGGGTTATGAGGAGACCAACATGGATGGTAACATGATTACTTTTAAGAGAAAATGGTTAAAAAGGGGTTTCCTGTGAGTTCATAGTATAGACTATGACGAAATCGTTTCCCCAATTGTGATGCTTAAATCCATTTAGCATCTTGCTTATAGCAATCGATATATAGATTAAGTCAAGCTTCTCGGAGTTGGATTCTTCAGTTTGATGATGCAATCAAAGGAGTTTGGTTTAATCAAAATTGAAGATGAAGCTTGTGTTTACAAGAAGGTTAGTGGGAGCACAGTTATATTTCTGGTCTTGTATGTGGTGACATACTAATCATTGGGAATAATGTCTCTACTCTGCAATCTGTTAAAGATTGGTTAGAGAATTGATTTCCAATGATAGACTTAGGCGAGACAATCTATAAAGATCTATGAAGATAGATCAAAGTAGTTGTTCAGCCTGAGTCATGGTACATATATTGACAAAATGTTGAAATAGTTCAACATGTAAGAATATGGATTCTTACCCATGTCACATGGAATTAGTCTTTGGAAGAACTAATTGTCTTTCCAATTAGATTGAGAAAGGACCGTATGAATGATATTCATGAGATGTGCCATGTTATGTACTAGGCCAGATGTGTTACATAGTATATACCAGTCAAATCCGGGTGAAGTGTCACTGGATAATTATCAAGATATCCAAAGTACTTGAGAGTAACTTAGGATGAATTCTTGGTAAGCTGAGGATAAGAAGAGTTTACTGTAAGGGCTTACAGTGATGATAGCTTCTAATCTAACAAAGAAGATTTCAGATTATAGTCAAGTTTTATGTTTTACACTAATGGGAGGGACTGTGAGCTGAAAAGGTTCCAGGCAAGATTCAGTTGCCGATTCTATCACAGAGGACTGAGTATATTAATGCATAATATGAACTTACTCAGAATATTCAATCTCAATGAAATTGTTGATAGAGGAGATGTGAATATTTGCAAGTACCATATGATGTCTCTCTTACCTCGCGCAGTGAAAGCATGAGAGCCATGCTAGATAAATAGGCATATGATGCAGGAGATTGACTCTAGTGCAAGTGGGAGACTGCTGGAATTGTGCCCTAGAGGCAATCAATTTTTCATGGCAAATATGTATGGACTTACTATTCATTATGTTATCAATATATGGAGATATGTTAACATGAACGAAGTCCTTAGAATACAAATGTTATATTATTAAATATCCCTAGTTGATTATATTGATTAAAGGGACAATCAACTATAGACTAGTATGAGCTTGGATTGATACGGAGATATCACGATCCAACAAATTGGTATGCATTAAGAGTAATGGCATACTGAATTGACACACAACGAGAAGGATACATTAGATTATTTCAAAGTCACAATCGCTTCTCGTAGTGCTAATGGTATTGTAATCCTTCGACTTGAAGTCACTAGATACTCTAGTTGTGAAATATCATGCTTTGATATTATCAAACGTTACACCGTAACTGGGTAACTATAAAGGTAGTTATCGGGCATGATAGGAAGCAAGCTTGGAATCGTAGTGACGTAGACAAGATTTGCCCCTCCCACATATGAGAGTAAACATCCATGGGCCACACGAGGGATTGTGCTTATAGAATGTCTGGTCAGACTCAGATAAATCAATATGGAGATATTGATGTTATCTGCGTGGATAAGCATATTTCCATGATCGAGGAACTATTGATGGGATATACGAGTCTGACTAATATGTCTCGTGTCCAATCCGTATATGGAGACAAAGGGATAACACAATACATAAACATTGGGCACAAAAGGTTTGTCGGATGACTATTTCTATTAGTTGGGTAGCGTGGATGTCTTGCTAGAGGCCGCTCCATGTTAGTACTAGTTACTACCAACTAAGTAGAAACCTATGGGGTCACACTCCCTATGGATTAGACAGGACATGAGAATTAATTAATATGATTAATTAATTAGAAGGATCAATACGCAACTACTTGAAAACGTAGTAGGACTAATTTGCAAGTTGGACTAATTCATGTATGGACATGATTAGGATAGGGCTTTTATGCAGTCAACAAGGAGTTGTTGTACTATATAAAGGACACTCCTAGCTTCCTTCCCATGCTAATGCCCATACAAAATTAAGTGGGAGAGAAAAGCAAGGAGAGAGAGCAAGTCCAAGGAGGGTCGAACCCCCCCATGGACTGCCCCTACCCCGTCGGCCACATAGAGGGCCGAGCCCCTCTATGGTGTTCTTTGTGTGATCTTCTTCTTCTTCTTCCATCATTCCTAGCTAGCACAAGGTTTTGGAAGGTCCGGTTTCAATCCTAGGAGTGGACTATCCACAGAGACGTGAACACTATTTCACGTGTGAAGTCATCACAGGAGAACCCAAAGGTATGTAGATACTTTATTCCCTCACTATCGTTATGTAGTCTCTTCCTCTCTTCCTTGGTGAGATTTGAGCATGATTAATTTTATTATTCCTCTACGTAACCTGCATCAAAACCCAACAATTTCACCCATCTCCTTCTAGTCGAGCAAATTCCGAAAGAGTAGATCTCTTTTAATAGGACATTCCTACTTTCTTGTGCAATGATTTGTTGGTTTTCAAATAAAGTTATTATTTTTAGGATAACTTGCTGTAAATCTACACGCAGTTTGACATCTGTTATCGAAAACTTACTACAGTTTCAATGTAACTTTCAAACTTACGTACAGTTTTGACATTTTTGTAAAAAATTCATGTACTTTTTAATTTGGCCTCAAGACCTATCTCCACTTTATAAATATTACCAATCACCCATCGACATTAGTTTTAAATGGGTTCTACATGTTAATACACTTGGTGAATGGTACTTTTTATATGAATGAGTAAAATTGTGAGTCACAAGTAAGTAGATTAGGATAATTGTCGTGAAGACGAAAGCTGGTAAATTGCTAAATGACGCTATTAGTTTTTTGAGGTCCTAGGGGTTTTTTTTGATTAGTAGCAATTTATAAGTTGTAGGTAGATTTTGGGATTAATTTAGAACTGCAGTACTCCGTCTCACCAGAAAGGCGAGGAAAAGAGAAAACCGCTTTATTAAAAATCGGGCAAAAAAGACTATTTTCCCCTGTTCTTTTCGGTTCTTTCCGATAATGACCCTTAGTAACAAGCTAGATTAATTCTTTGTCTCTCTCTCCAACTGTTGCCAAGAACCGATCAAAAAAACCACAATAACAAACCAAAAAGTAGATCCAAAATTGTGTCCAAACTCAAATAATAACAGAATTTGCAGAAAACGGATCTAAAGCAGCATTTGTTTTACAATGGATCTGTACAAACATATCTTACATGATAGAGATGAAAAGAGAAATATATCTGAACTCAGAAACGAAGAAGAACCAATCCATCTGGCGAATAACCACAGATTCGTCGAGCCATTTGCTATGATCTAAAGCAACATGTTTTTTTCCTCTGATCTTATGCAAAGAGAAGAAGATCTACTGTATTTACTATGGGAGAAGACGAAGTGAAGACAAAGAGAACAGTTCCACCAGAATAGACCAGAAGTGATCCACCGAAATTGACCTGCAAAGGTGAAGCAAGCCATCAATTGAGAAACACGGAGAGAGACCGGTGGGAGGAGACGAAGAGAGCATCCCTGCTCGCCTTCGACCTGCAATAGCCAATCAAACTTCTAGAACCGTCCTTCGATCTGCGGAAGACAAAGAGAGACAGAGAGATGGAGATGGAGAGAGACATAGAGATTGATCTGCCTCTCCCTCTCCATCCCTCTCCCTCTCTTCCTCTCTCTCTCGCTCTCTGTCATGCGGCTCTACGTTTCCATCCCTCTGTCTCTCTTCCTCTATATCATGCAGCCGTGAAGAACACATGAACAAATGTGAAGCAAAATGTCGGAATGTCTGGTCATTAGGGTTAGGAGTTGGGTGTTGGGTTGCCAAAGTCAACTGATTTAATTCCTAACTGACCAATTAATGTGTTTTGGGCATAATTAAGTTGGGTTATTTTTCTAATATAATTTAATTAGTCGCAATGATCAAAATAAAGTGATGTACAGTTTTGTTAGGGACAAGATGGTATTTTGCATGAAAAAGTTGTCATTTTGAAAAACTCTAACCTATCAGGAGGGACGTCCAAAAAAGGAAATATTAACCTATCTCGTGGGACTGAGGGAGTATGTTTCAGTGATAAATGCTAGAATGCAGGTGGTTTTGAAGTTAAATTGAAGCTGTGATGGGTTTTCGGTAACAAATGGAAAACTGCATATAGGTTTACAGTAACTTAAATGCAAAAATCAACCGTTTTCATTCATCACGAATAATTATGGATGATAATTGAATCCATCCGATCTGATATCTGACATGATCCGACCCTAATGAAGCAGATTCGATCCAATCCGTTTACAAATAGATCGGATATGGATCACATGTTTTGTGATCCGTGAACACCTATCCGATCTGATTATGTAATTATACCTAATAAATCTACATAATATACATGCATTTATGTAATCTCATATATAAATTTTCCTATCTTTAAGCGTCATAAGTATGGTATATCTATACTTTTATTAAATTGATAAAATTATAGATGTAAAACGTATAAATCCAATTTTGATTCTAATCCAAAATAATCTTAGGGAAGATGAACTAAATATACTGTTCCTGATTCGATGGATAATCCGATTCGAATCCGGCAAAATTCGGTCCGAATCAGATCCGATCCGAAACCTTGTGGATCGAATTTCGATTTAGAGTGATCTGATCCAAACCCGATCCATTGCCATCCCTACAAATAATCATGATTACAATTTTGAACAAGCGTCAAATATAATACAACATTACATATTTTATATGAACCTTGCCTACATAAATTGTAAATTGCTAAGACGAGTAATTATCTAATTATAGCTCAAAAACGACTCCCAAACGCTTATACGCTCCAATATCACTGCAAATTGACTACCTAAGAGTTAGTCTATCTCCAACATCCGGAGCGACAGGAGCGGTGAAGATGATATTGTGCCTATCATAATTTTAAAATCCGGCCTCCACGAAAAAATTACAACAAATCTGCAAGACCAAGTAAGACATAACAACGAAGTACTTATGTGTACTTAGGCGATAGTTGACTGCCACTTGAAAAAAGAGATCCACTCCTAAGCGGTTCTATTAACTAGGTAGTAACGAAATATGTAATTTAACATGCATTTCATGTATTGATTACTGTCAGTAACAATTTATGTCGTTTCCTTTTTTTTAGGTGTTCTTTTATTTTAATATTTTTAGGTGTTACGTAAGCTCTTAATATACTTATATTTTAAATTTGAGTGACCAAATTTATATTCGAGTTTGAATTGATGATATTAAAGTATATTTTATGAACATAACAATGTTATTCTTGTGCATTCGATCAATATATGAGTCGAATTCATGTTTTATAGGTTATTTTTGATTATTTTAATTGTATATGTATATATAAACAAATAACTATACATAAATGGGAAAAGGGTGATTTTATCAGTTCAACAAAAGTTATAAAAACAGATGAACTTAGGGGTTGAGCAGAACATTTTACCAAGGTGGGCACATTTTACCCTCGTGGAAGGGTAAAAGATAATGTGCACCCTCCTGGTTTGGAATATGTACAAAAAAACCCTGCTGTTCGGGGATATAAAAAAACCACCTCTGTCTTCGTTAGCATCTGGCGCACTAACAGAGGTGTTAAAAGACAAATATGCCCCTAATTTTTTTGGAAATTACCCACTATATATACCATTTCCTTCCCTTCTCATTCCCATTTCCAAACCCTAAACCAAACTTATCTCTTCCACTCTCTCTCTCTTCTCTCACTTCTCACGGCACCACAACACCCACCTCCACCACCGACCCTCTTCATCTCCCTCCCCCTTCTTCTTCATCTCCCCCTCCTTCTCTCTCTTCTCGGGGTCGAAGGGGTGGCGGACTGTGGCGGAGGTGAGATCTTCGTTGGGGGGGGGGGGGGAGTTGATTTGGCGGAGGTGGGCGAGCTCCGAGAAGAGAGGAGGAGAGAAAGTGGCGGGTTTACGCAGAGGACGCCGAATAGGTCCGATCTGGAGGTTGAATACGAAGACGTGAACTCCGATCTGGACGTTGAGGCTCCGATCTAGACTTGGAGGCTCCAATCTGCTTTCCCGTTCGAATATTGAAGAGTTTTCTCCTTCTGTTCAGTTTCAACACTCCTCCGTGGCCGGACAAAGTCGGTTCGTTTCCAAAACCGGCGATGGCTGACGACGCAGAGGTACTGGACTGTGTTCGGTTTTAATTACAGGTGGTAGCTTGGGTCTTTGTATTAGGTAGGTGTAATGGTGTTGCAGTTGGTGATTTTAGTTTGGGTTAACAAAGATGAGGGTCAAAATTGTTGAACTGGTGATTCGGTCGAAGGATGAAATCAAGGCTGTGAAGTTAGAGCTCTAGGTTGTGATTCAGTGGCCTCAGCAAGTTCTATTGTGGCGGTTTTGGTCATGGATAACAGTGGTGCATGGGGAGAAATTTGGTTTAACATGTTTTGGTCATGGTGTCGGTTGTTTAGGTTGTAAGGAAGAAGGCCGGTGATGGTTTCATGTTTTTGCTGGTTGTCAAACCTAGTTGTTGGATATTTAGGAGCAAGTATTGGTGGTTTTGTTGGAGGATGATGGTTAAAAGGATTGAAAGAGGCATTGGTGAAATTAGAGTGTGAAGTAGGTTGTAGTTGTGGTGAATCAGTGGTGGTGGTGGCGGTGGCGGTGGAGATGTAGTGGTGGTGGCGAAGAACACGAAGAACCAAGAACATCAATAACATTAAAACAATAAACAAAAAATACAAATAGTGGCAATATGGTCATAAAAAGTCAGATTGCACCCCCCTCTTAACTGACATTAACAGAAGGGTGGTATTTGTCCAACGTTCGTCACCGACATGGGGCTTTTTGTCTCTGACAGGGGTGGTTTTTGTATATCCCCGGACAGCAGGATTGTTTTTGTATATAACCCATCTAATGAGGGTGGTTTTTTTCGTTTATCCCTCGTGGAAACATTTTATCCTCAATGATTCATTGCAACTTTTATTTTACTATAAACATCAACGTTTTAAACTTTAAATGTACTATGAAAATTAACTTAATTTTTTTTTCACAAGCAGCGAAAGATTTTATAACAAAGAAAACAGTTACACTACGAATGGGGCATGCCCCAAAAAGCAAAAAAAACAAGAAGGAAAAGCCAAACCTTCCACCAAAAGCATACCACTACCTATGTTACACAGACAAAACCAAATGGAATACCGACTCAAAGGCCCCTATTAGACAAAGCAGAATGATTCGGTGCAGTAAGGCTCAAGAGCCTCCAAGTTTCTCACATATGCCTCAAAAGGATAGCCCGTACCAAAAGGCCCAAAAACAGACACATATAAAACCTAAACAGAGAAGGCTACTGTGAACCGGTTGCGATACAAAAGGGATCAGCCGGACCACCAACCCGTCGCGACAAGAAGCCATCTCTACCAGCAGCCACAGACCAGCTCAAGTGTTGGTTCCACGTTAGTCCAATGGGAGTCCAGATCGTCACCTGGGGAGCCGTTCTAGATGCAGCTCTCAGTAGTGTCGGTGAGCGGTGAAGGGAGTGCTCCAGTGGGCTCTCCCACAACGGTGATAAATCCGTTTTCGGAGATATTTTATTACTTTTTGTTCTGCATTTTGTGTACTTATCATGGAGAATTTGTCGTCTCTTGATAAAAATTGCGCGTAAATTGTGAAATTTGATTTATGTGCGTTCATTGTCGAATCCAAGCGTTTCTCGTGTATTTTGATGCTTTTATTGTGATATGATCGCGGGTTCTTGTTTCTTGTTTTGGTTGGAAGGAAATAGGACGCGATGATCAAAGAGTTTGGAGAGACGAACTTCGGAAACGAGAAACTTAAGGAAAAAAAGGCAAAGAAGTGCAGAGTACATTCTCTTCGCACGAAGAGAATTGGTATTGGCACGAAGCGAAAGACTTATCCATTTTCAGATGGAGTCTCAGAAGTATTTAGGAACATGCTTGCAGTCTTGAAATAAGAAGGTCTTCCTGCGAAGACTGTAACTCGTCGCACGAAGGTCTTCGCACGAAGATTTTTGCCTTTGTACGAAGAGAACGCTAGAAACAGCAGAAGTAGCGGGGTCTTTGTGAAATTACTTAAAAATTCTTCTAAAATCTATGGAAACGTATTAGAACAAGTTAAGGCTAGTTTATCAGTATCTTTGACGTTGGAAATCGTGCCTGGAGATAGGGGAGTAATAGAGGAAGCTTGGAATCATTCGTTTGCCTTCTAAAACTTCGTATTTTCTCCTGTTTTGGATTATGATCATAGAACTTTGTATTTTGATCATGTGTTTGAGTAGCTAAACCCTTCTTGCTGGGAATTCTCGTTTGGTAGATAGGGTTTTGGTATGAACTTGGTATTTTGAGATTGTAATTCATGTTCTGGACTTAATCAAGCGTGTGCTCTTATTGTTATGGATTGTTATGAGCTTAAATCCAGTATTCTTGCCCCCAGCTAACGTAGAAGTGATTTTAATTGACACTCACGTGGTAACTCCGTGAGAGTTAGTCGGTAAAGTGATCAATCCACCTAGTCGAATCATTACTTGTGGTAACTCGGTAGTGTTAACTAGGATCGTTAGAGTAGAATCGTGAACTTTAATGCACGCGTAAAAGTGAAATAAGCTTGGTAACTCGGTATATTTTGGTTCTAGGCATAGATAATTTATTTGGTAACTCAGTGAATTTTACATTGATCGATTAATAATAAAAAACACGTTGGTTTTTCACAAATCAAAGCTTAAGTTCGTATCATCCCTAGTGAACCTAGAGAGAATTCCCGGTATTTGTCCCTCATTAGTAACCTTATCAATTACTCTTGTTAACCGTGCCATCATCTAAACGATTAGCTTGTCATTGTCTTCAATTCATAAAATTAGCAAAACACAAACAACGCTATGTGCCCACATGAGGTTTAGAGTTAATAATTAATTCAGAACGAAGCCTCTTGGGTTTGAAACCCCGGATTACCGTTTTATTACTGCACCGACAACTGTACACTTGCAATTGGAGCGTGGCGCCGTTGCCGTGGACTTCGGCTAAATTAGTTATAATTCCTAGCCTTATGGATTTTACTTTTTTGTTTATATCTGTTACTCACCTATTTTCTTTGTGTGATCTGTGTTTTCGGGTTGAATAGCACGGTGCATGACCTTTTTCTAGACAAGCTTCTGTACCTAGTACTTGGAAACCCGGAATCCTTGTTAAGCCAAGAACGTAGATACTCGAGAAAGACAAACACAACTCAGATGGACGACCGAACCAGAGCTGAGTTAGAAAGATTTCGTAAGGCTGTGCAAGATGCAGAGGCAGCCATAATAGAAGCTGTCCAAGAGGCAACCACTACAAAACAAGAAACCGAGCAGCTCAAAGCTCGGATGGTTAAGATGGAAGCAGATATGGAACGCCTGAATCCAGCATCCGGTGCAGGCGTAGCTCTTGCAAACAATGGAGGTAACAACGGTGGATATAATGGGGGAAATAACGGTGGAAACTACAGGCAGAATGCCGCGACACAAGTCTGTTGGAGAGGCAATCTAGATAGTATGAACAATAATTGGTTAGAATATTCATTGTATTATTTATTAAGATATTTAATATGATAAAGTTCTTAGATTTACAATTGTGTTGTTTATCTTAAATATCCCTAGTCCATTATACTGATTAACAGGACAATCATCTATAGACTAGTATGGGGTTGGATTGATATGGAGATATCACAATCCAATACATGCGTATGCATTAGGAGTAATAGCATACTAGATTGACCCATCTCCGAGAAGGCTACATATTGGTTATGTAAAAGTCACAAGCGCTTCTCGCGGTGACAACCGTATTTTCATCCTTAGACTTGAAGTCACTAGATCATCTAGTTGTGGAGCATTGTGTTTTGGTAGCGTCAAACGCAACACTGTGACTGGGTAGTCATAAAGTCGCGTATCGGACACAATATGAAGCAAGCATAGAGATCATAGTGATGTAGATAGAATTTTTCCCTCCCACATAACGGGAGCAAATATCCAGGACTACTCGAGGGATGTGCTCATAAAATGTCTGGCCAGACTCAAATCAATCAATATGGGATATTGATGTTATTTGCATGAATAAGGCTTTTCCCAGGATCGAGAAACTGTGGATTGGATATACGAGTGTGACTTGTATGTCTCGTGTCCAATCCGGATATAGAGACAAATGGATGAGAAAATACTTGCACAAAGTATGTCGGATGACTATTTCTATTAGTTGGGTGGAATGGATGTGTTGCTAGACACCGCTCCATGTTAGTAAATAGTTACTACCAACTAATTAGAAACCTATGGGGTCACACGCCATATGGATTGAACTGGACTTGGTAATTAATTGATATGATTAATTAATTAGAAGGATCAAAACGCAACAACTTGCTAACTTAGTAGGGCTAATATGCAAGTTGGATTAATCCAAACTTGAGTAGGATTAGGAGAGGGCCTTTATGTAGTAAACAACGAGTTGATGAACTATATAAAGGATGCTCCTACCTTCCTTCCTACACACTAATGCTCATAACATTACATGAGTAGGAGAGAAGTAAGGAGAGAAAAAGACAAACAAAGAGGCCGAAGCCCCTTTGCCGTCGGCCCCTACCCGTCGGCCAAGAGAGGAGGCTGGACCCTCCCTTGGTCTCCGTTGCGTGATTTCTTCTTCCTCTTCCATTATTCATAGCTAGAAAAAGGAGTAGGAGTATCTAGATCTCAATCCTAGGCGTGGATCAACCGTAGAGACCCAACAATATTTGTGTTTGAAGTCATCACAGGAGACCTACAAGGTACTTGTTATGAACCATTTACTATCGTTATGAATTGCCTTCCTGTGATACTTGGAGGGTCTTGATTGGATAAATTATTGTTTCTTCCGTTTCATATCCATGATCAAAACCCTACAAAGTCAGCAATGCTGAAGTTGATGAGCGTCCTTTGGTGGACTACTTCATAATCACACTGGATGGATACTTGCGCACTATCGTCAAACCACAAATCAATACAGCTCATTTTGAATAGCGTCAGCAGCAAATAATATGGTTCGAGATGAGTGTATGTTTACTGGAGCGGCAGGGGATGATCCAAATGCCATTTACTCAACTTCAACCAAATTACTTCCATAATTCATGATCAGAGGGTGCCAGATGACACGGTAAAGCTAATTATATTTTCCCTTTTATTTATCGGGGAAAGGAAAGAAATGGCTCATGGAGATTCCGGCGGGTTGTATCACTACATGGGCAGAGTGTTGCCAAGAGTTTCTCAGGAAATATCTTCCACCGTCCAAGTTGTGCAACGAATGTCTGACATCACATAGTTTACTCAGCAGGAGGATGATTCTTTGGGAGACACATGGAGAAAATTCAGTCAGCTCCTTCGCAGATGTCCTACTCATGGAGAGCCATGGTTCAAACTACTGCACTACTTCTATAATGCCCTAGATAGAGAGACAGCAAATGAACTGGACATGATGGCTCAGAGTAATTTTATGGGCTTCGGAGTGTGGCTCAGAGTAATTTTATGGGCTTCGGAGTGCAGAGATGCCAAGACTTGATTAACAGTGTGGCAAAGCGCGAATCTACGAGGTTCGAAACTGGTAGGAACTCAAAATCCAATGGGGCTTTATTCAGCAAGATTGAGAAAATGGTGGAGCACAAATCTGAACAGCAAATGGCAGTTATGACTTCGGCTTTCAGCGGCATGAACCCATCAGCACAGGTGAAATATGTTGGAGAGATGGTGGCGGATGCGAATCACGGATGCAACAATGCATTTCAAAATTTTAACTACATGGGTCCACCACAACAGCAGCAGTGGCCCAACACTTATCATCCTAATAACCGCAACCACCCCAACTTCAGCTATGCCAATCCAAGCAGTGGATTATATGCAACCGGACAGAAATTTAATGTCCCATACCAAGTGCAAAGACAAGCTCCACAACAACTGGCTCAGCAACCAGAAGACCAAGAAACAAACGCGTTATTGAGAAAACGGCTTGTTAATAAAGATAGAATGGAGAGCAAAATTGTCTCCATGGAAGCCACAATGAAGATTCATGAGACGCAGATTGGGCAGATTGCCAATCAAAGTACTAGACTTCCACCATGCATGCTCCCTTTCTAACACAATCACTCCACCTTAGCAGTTGAAGGCTATCACTACTCACAGTGGGACAACCACTAAGGATCCTCCATATCCTACCCACGCGCGAGCTGAGGCGACCAAGGCCACTGAAAAATCGTTGGATGAAGACATTACCGTGCCTACCGTGATTCCCCAATCAAAGGACACGAGTAGGACGTCGGAGGAGAATCCTAAGATAAAGGAAGAAAATAGCATGTGTGTGCCATACCCGCAGAGATTGAAGAGCCAATATGATGCTAAGAACTTTAAGAAGTTCCTGGATATCTTGAGGAAGTTGCACATCAATATTACCTTTGCGGAAGCCATCTCACAAATGCCAAACTATACGGAATTTCTCAAGGACCTCCTCTCTAATAGGAGGTGCTTGGATGATTTTGAGACCGTGACTCTAAATGAGGAGTGTAGCACCGTTGTTCAAAAAGTGTTACCAAAGAAAATGAAAGATCCGAGCGGTTTCATCATTCATGTGACATTGGGAGATGCTTTTCACGGGAGAGCATTATGTGATCTTGGCACAAGCATTAGTTTGATGCTCACATGCGTTTTTGAGCAGCATGGTGTGGTAGAACCAAAACCGACTAGGATGTGCTTGCATATGGCGGACCGCAACATCAAACGTCCAAGGGGCGTCTTGGAGGATGTACTAGTGAGAGTTGAATTTCTCATCTTCCCAGCTGATTTTGTGATCCTAGACATGGAGGCTGATGAGGATGTCCCCCTTATCCTGGGTCGTCCATTCCTGGCCACGGGGAGGACCATCATTGATGTAGCTAACAGAGAGTTAACGATGAGGATCAATGATGAGAAAGTTTCCTTCGACGTCCTTGAAGCTATGAAGTTTCTGTTGGAATAGATGCCCTAGAGGCAATCTAGTTTAGTATGAATTTGTAATTGGCTAGAAATTCATTTATTATTTATTGGATATTTAATATAATGAAGTCCTTAGATTTACAATCGTGTTGTTTATCTTAAATATCCCTAGTCAAGTATAATGATTAATTGGGACAATCATCTATAGACTAGTATGGGGTTGGATTGATATGGAGATATCATGATCCAACACATAGGTGTGCATTACGGAATGTTGCACTGGATTGACCCATTACCGAGAAGGCTACATACACGTTATGTTGAGTCACAAGTGCTTCTTGGGTACAATGGTATTGTCATCCTTAGACTTGAAGTCACTAGATATTCTAGTTGTGGATCATTGTGATCTTGGTAGCGTTAAACGCTACACCGTAACTGGGTAGTTATAAAGGCGTGTACTGGATACAATGAGAAGCAAGCTTAGAGATCGTAGTGGACGTAGAGAGGATTTGCCCCTCCCACATAACGGGAGCAAATATCCAAGGCCACTCGAGGATAGTGCTTATAGAATGTCTGGCAACACTCAAATAAATCAATATATGGGATATTGATGTTATTTGCACAAATAAGGCTATTCCATGGATCGAGAAACTAGGGATTGGATATACGAGTGTGACTTGTATGTCTCGTGTCCAATCCGGATATGGAGACAAAGGGATGAGACAATTACTTGTACAAGGTTGTCTAGATGACTATTCTATTAGTTGGCTAGAATGGATGTTTTGCTAGAAACCGCTCCATATTAGCAAAGAGTTGCTACCAACTAGATAGAACCTATGGGGTCACACGCTATATAGAGTTGTACTAGATTTGGAAATTAATTAATTGGATTAATTAATTAGAAGGATCACTTTGCAAACCCTTGCAAACTTAGTAGGGACTAATTTGCAAGGAAGGGACTAAATTGAATTCTAGTAGGACTAGAATAAGTCCTTTAGGTAGTTAACAAGGAGTTGTTGGACTATATAAAGGACCCTCCTTCCTTCCTTCCCTACACAACTTATGCTCTAAAGAGAACATAACAAGAGTAGGAGAGAACAAAGGAGAGAGAGAGCAAGCAACAAGAGGGACGCCGCCCCCTTGCCGCCGCCCACTCGTCCCCGACGCCACAAGAGGGCCGAGCCCCCTTTTGTGCCTCGTTTTGCGTGATTCCTTCACCCTCCTTTCATTACGGACTAGCACCAAGGAGATTGGAGATCTAGGAACAACTCTAGGCGTGGATCAACTATAGAGAACGTGACACTATTCGCGTTTGAAGTCATCAAGGAGAACCCAAAGGTGTGTTTATGATTTCTTACTTTCACTATCGTTATGCATCTAGACTTGTGATCCTTGGAGGGTTTTGCATGGTTGTTTGTTTGATTATGCTTCCGTTTGCGCGATCCATGAATCAAAACCCTACAGTGGTATCAGAGCCACAGGTCATAGAGCATAAACGTAGTTTATGTGTTACATTCTTGTTGTTTTACACCTTAATTTGTTGTTTATCGCGTAAAACAAGACAAATCAAGCATTGGATGCAATTTGTCAAAGAATTAATCATAACAAGACCCAATTATTGCATTGGATGCATGAATTGGTGAGTTTGAGAAATTTTAGGATCTTAGATCTAGGGTTTGGGCATCCTTGGGGAAGAAGGAGTTCTCCCACAACAAGGAAACAACCAAACTTGGGCTCCAAGCAAGAAGGTTGTTTTGGAAACAACCTCCACAAGGAGGTTCGGCCCCCTAGGGGACCGCCCCCTTGCTTGCCGCCCAAGCTTGGCGCCCTAAGGGGCCGGGCGGCCCTAACCCGCGGGCCTAGCTTGCGGGTTTTGGGCCGGCCCGGCCCTAGGGCTTTATAGTTCACTTTATTTGGGCCCGGGCAATTGGATTGTTGGGCCCATGGACCGTTTTAACCCTAGAAATCCTAAAATCAATTAAAATTGACCAAGCGCGTTAAAATTGGATTTTAACTGTTTATGTGCAAATCGCATGGTGGTTGGATATGGTCTTAGGATGTGGTTTGATGTGGATGTTTAATTTTGTGGTTTGGTTTTACGGCCTGCGAGCTGATCAATTAATTGTAATAATTAATTAGGGTTTTTATGGCCTGCGTGCCATTTTTTTTTCCTCAACTTGTGAGATTTATTTTATTTAGTATAGATATTAGCTAGTGCTAGATAAAGTAGATTGTTAGCCAAGATTGAAGAAGCCCAAAGCCAAAGAAGCCACAAAAGATGGAGCATGGAGCATGGATTATCCCACATGACTATGAAGGATGGACCAAAAGATCAAGACGCATGGAGATGTGTTTGTTTAAAGTTCACAGATAATTCCATTGGCTTAGAATTATCTTAGTCTAGAAAAGGCCATATCCACATCACGTTTAATTTCTATTTTGTGGTTGTTTATTTATTGTCTTATTATTTGTGTGGTTGGTGTATGGATGATGCATGCAATTAGGATAATAAGATAATTAGACAACCCGGATCTATTATTTGGAGTTGTGCCCAAACTCAAATAGATAGATTAGTTGATATTGATCAACAAAATAATTAAAATTGAATTGAAAATCCCTCAAATTTTAAAATATTGTGTTCTTGCCTTCTCGTTATTTAAACACTCATTATCATCATTATTTATCAAGTTCGTGCGTGCCAAAGCATGGCGACTTGATTCATAATGATGGAATGCGATGGCACGTAACAATGTGCAATTGTTTAGATAAGAGGTTGAACACAACTAGGCTATTAATTTGATTAAGAAACCTAGAGGCAATCAATTGGGATTATCCATAAGGATGGATAAATAAGGAGTTATTTGCCCGATTGAACCAAGAGTTGCATATGGGATGCAATTGGAATTGTTCCTACCTAAGAAGTAGTCAAATTATGGGTGACTTGCCAAAGCAAGCTCATAAGGAGATGAAAAAGATGGATCTTGGCCCACTAGAAAATATAAGGATATTTTCCGCATTAATATCTTCAGGGTTATTAATCCGTAGAAAAATAGTGGGAGCTATATTTAATAAACTAGCCATTATTAAATATAGTCAAAAATTCACAAATACTAAAACTTGCGTATTTTCCTTTTTGTAGAATTCCAAATGGCAAACAACTCATCGAGTTCACAACATTCCCTACGATCTGTCCTTGAGAAGGACAAGCTCTCTGGAACCAACTTTCTTGATTGGTACAGAAACTTGAGAATTGTTCTCAAGCAAGAGAAAAAGCTGTACGCAATAGAGGAGCAAGTTCCAGAAGGTCCAGAGAATCAGACACCTGCTGCCTTAAAGGCGTATCAAAAGCGTGTTGATGACGCTAATGATGCGGCCTGCCTAATGCTTTGCACCATGACCTCTGAGCTTCAGAAGCAACATGAGAACATGAATGTTGTCAATATGATCGAACATCTAAAGCAGCTCTTCCAAGAGCAGGCGAGGGTAGAAAGGTATGAGGTCTCAAAGGCACTGTTCAAATGTCATCTGGCAGAAGGGAACCCGGTGGGACCCCATGTACTCCGAATGATCGGGTACTTGGAGAATCTCGCCCGGCTTGGGTTCCCGGTCGGCCAAGAGTTGGCAACCGATCTTGTGTTGCAATCGTTGCCCGAGAGTTATGGACAGTTCATTATGAACTATAACATGAACGAGATCGTTAAACCACTGCCAGATTTGCTCAACATGTTGAGGACGGCTGAACAGAGCATCAACAAGGGTAAAGGCAAGGCCATTATGATGGTGCATAAAGGAAAGGGTAAAAGGTTTGCCTCTTCCTCCAAGGGCAAAGGCAAGTCAGTTGCTAAGTCCAAGGAACAAGCCCTTAAGCCTGTTGGTGCCATTGCCAAGGTCGTGACTAAGGGTGAATGTCACTACTGTAGTCAACCTGGACACTGGAGGAGGAACTGCCCAAAATATCTGGAGGACAAGAGGCTTGGAATAGTGATTCCACCACCACCAGGTATTTTTGTTGTAGATGTCAATTTAACTGTCTCTACATCATGGGTATTAGATACTGGATGTGGATCTCATATTTGTCGAAATATGCAGGATCTAAAGAGAAGTAAAAGATTGGCTAAAGGGGAGGTAGATCTGCGCGTTGGGAATGGAGCAAAGGTTGCTGCGTTGGCCATAGGCGTGTGCGAGCTATCTCTGCCTTCAGGATTAGTTTTAGAATTAAATAATTGCTATTTTGTGCCTGCTATGAGCAGAAACATTATTTCTATTTCTTGTTTGGACAAGGAAGGTTTTATTATTTCAATAAAGAACAATTGTTGTTCCTTTTATTTGAATAATATTCACTATTTTAGTGCGCAATTATTTAATGGACTTTATGTCCTTGATCTAAGTAATCCTGTCTACAACATTAATACCAAGCGGATTAAAATAAATGATTTAAATCCTGCTTATTTATGGCATTGTCGTTTAGGCCACATAAATGAGAAACGTGTATCTAGACTCCATAAGGATGGATTACTAGACTCATTTGATTTTGAATCATATGAGACATGTGAGGCTTGTTTATTGGGAAAAATGACAAAGTTCCCTTTCAATAAGAAAGGAGAGAGGACTAGTGAGCAATTGGCGCTCATACATACCGATGTGTGTGGTCCATTTGCCACGCCTGCCAGGGGTGGTTATGTCTACTTCATTACGTTTACTGATGATTACAGTAGATATGGATTTGTGTACCTTATGAGGGCAAAATCCGAATCCTTTGAAGTGTTCAAAGAATTCAAGAATGAAGTAGAGAAGCAACTTGGCAAAAGTATCAAGGCTCTACGATCGGATCGTGGAGGAGAATACTTGAGCCAAGAGTTTGACGACTATCTTAGAGAGTGTGGGATCGTGTCCCAACTCACTCCACCCGGAACGCCACAATGGAATGGCGTGTCCGAGAGGAGGAATCGAACCCTATTGGATATGGTTCGGTCTATGATGTGTCAAACCGATCTTCCATTGTCATTTTGGGGCTACGCTCTATTAAGTGCAGCTTTCACCATTAACCGTGTTCCATCTAAATCAGTCATGAAGACACCATATGAGATGTGGAGTGGGAGGCGTCCCACACTGTCGTTCATGAGGATTTGGGGCTGCGATGTCTATGTAAAACGTTTACAATCAGACAAGCTAGGGCCTAAATCGGATAAGTGTAAATTTGTGGGGTACCCTAAGGAAACTAAGGGATATTACTTCTACAATCCAACCGAAAACAAAGTGTTTGTTGCTCGGACCGGCGTGTTTCTAGAAAGAGAGTTTGTCTCTGAAGAAGCAAGTGGGAGGAATGTAGAACTTGAAGAAGTTCAAGAACCACAAATTACTGAACCGATTGTGGAACATGAACAGGAATCACAAGCAGTTGTGGATCCACCTGTTCAGGTAACACAAGAGCTTCGTAGATCTAGTAGAGTGCGCCTGGAACCCGAGAGGTACGGACTTCTCGTAACTGATTCCGGTGACACGATACTCATAGATGATGAGCCTACTACCTATGAGGAAGCCATGAGTGGCCCAGACTCGCAGAAGTGGCTTGAAGCCATGAGATCCGAGATGGAATCCATGTATACCAACAAAGTATGGACTTTGGTGGAACCACCTGATGGGGCGCGGCCCATAGGGTGCAAGTGGGTCTTCAAGAAGAAGATCGACATGGATGGTAATGTGATTACCTATAAGGGCCGATTGGTGGCTAAAGGATTCAGACAAATTCATGGTATTGACTATGATGAAACCTTTTCACCAGTCGCAATGACCAAATCCATCCGAATCCTACTTGCAATTGCAGCATACTACGACTATGAGATTTGGCAGATGGATGTCAAAACAGCATTCCTTTATGGGAATCTCCTCGAGGACGTGTATATGATACAGCCGGAGGGTTTTGAGGATCCAAAGCAAGCCAACAAAGTCTGTAAGCTGCAACGATCCATTTATGGATTGAAGCAAGCTTCTAGGAGTTGGAATCGACGTTTTGATGAAGTGGTCAAAGAGTTTGGCTTCATCAGAAACGAAGATGAGTCTTGTGTCTACAAGAAGGTTAGTGGGAGCTCTGTAGCTTTTCTGGTCTTGTATGTGGATGACATACTACTCATTGGAAACGACATTCCCATGCTGCAATCTGTGAAAGATTGGCTAGGAAAGTGTTTCTCAATGAAGGACTTAGGGGAAGCAGCCTATATACTCGGTATAAAGATCTATAGAGATAGATCTAAGAGGTTGCTAGGCCTAAGTCAAAGTACATATATTGACAAGGTGTTGAAACGGTTCAACATGCAAGATTCCAAGAAGGGATTCTTGCCCATGTCACATGGAATCACTCTTTCGAAGAGTGGATGCCCTTCCAATGAGATTGAGAAGGAACGCATGAGTAGGATTCCCTATGCCTCGGCCATAGGATCTATCATGTACGCCATGTCATGTACTAGACCAGATGTGTCATATGCCTTGAGTATGACAAGCAGATACCAATCCAATCCGGGTGAGAGTCACTGGATTGCTGTCAAGAACATCCTAAAGTACTTGAGAAGAACTAAGGATGCTTTCTTGATGTTTGGCGGTGAGGAAGAGTTGCGTGTAAGGGGTTACACTGATGCAAGCTTCCAAACCGATAGAGATGACTTCAGATCACAGTCGGGATATGTGTTTTGCCTGAATGGAGCAGCGGTGAGCTGGAAGAGTTCCAAGCAAGAGACGGTAGCTGATTCTACAACAGAGGCTGAGTACATTGCTGCAAATGGCGCAGCAAAGGAGGCTGTTTGGATCAGAAAGTTTGTTTCTGAACTTGGTGTGGTCCCTAGCATTGCGGATCCAGTGGAGTTGTTTTGTGACAACACTGGGGCGATCGCGCAATCAAAGGAACCCAGATCACACCAGAAGTCCAAGCATGTGCTCAGGAAGTTTCATCTGATTCGAGATATTATCGATAGAGGAGACGTTCGGATATGCAAGATTCCTACAGATGATAATCTGTCAGACCCGCTTACGAAGCCTCTCACGCAGTGGAAGCATGAAGGGCACACTAGGAGTATGGGCATACGAGATGCGCCAGATTGGCTCTAGTGCAAGTGGGAGACTGTTGGAATAGATGCCCTAGAGGCAATCTAGTTTAGTATGAATTTGTAATTGGCTAGAAATTCATTTATTATTTATTGGATATTTAATATAATGAAGTCCTTAGATTTACAATCGTGTTGTTTATCTTAAATATCCCTAGTCAAGTATAATGATTAATTGGGACAATCATATATAGACTAGTATGGGGTTGGATTGATATGGAGATATCATGATCCAACACATAGGTGTGCATTACGGAATGTTGCACTGGATTGACCCATTACCGAGAAGGATACATACACGTTATGTTGAGTCACAAGTGCTTCTTGGGTACAATGGTATTGTCATCCTTAGACTTGAAGTCACTAGATATTCTAGTTGTGGATCATTGTGATCTTGGTAGCGTTAAACGCTACACCGTAACTGGGTAGTTATAAAGGCGTGTACTGGATACAATGAGAAGCAAGCTTAGAGATCGTAGTGGACGTAGAGAGGATTTGCCCCTCCCACATAACGGGAGCAAATATCCAAGGCCACTCGAGGATAGTGCTTATAGAATGTCTGGCCAGACTCAAATAAATCAATATATGGGATATTGATGTTATTTGCACAAATAAGGCTATTCCATGGATCGAGAAACTAGGGATTAGATATACGAGTGTGACTTGTATGTCTCGTGTCCAATCCGGATATGGAGACAAAGGGATGAGACAATTACTTGTACAAGGTTGTCTAGATGACTATTCTATTAGTTGGCTAGAATGGATGTTTTGCTAGAAACCGCTCCATATTAGCAAAGAGTTGCTACCAACTAGATAGAACCTATGGGGTCACACGCTATATAGAGTTGTACTAGATTTGGAAATTAATTAATTGGATTAATTAATTAGAAGGATCACTTTGCAAACCCTTGCAAACTTAGTAGGGACTAATTTGCAAGGAAGGGACTAAATTGAATTCTAGTAGGACTAGAATAAGTCCTTTAGGTAGTTAACAAGGAGTTGTTGGACTATATAAAGGACCCTCCTTCCTTCCTTCCCTACACAACTTATGCTCTAAAGAGAACATAACAAGAGTAGGAGAGAACAAAGGAGAGATAGAGCAAGCAACAAGAGGGACGCCGCCCCCTTGCCGCCGCCCACTCGTCCCCGACGCCACAAGAGGGCCGAGCCCCCTTTTGTGCCTCGTTTTGCGTGATTCCTTCACCCTCCTTTCATTCCGGACTAGCACCAAGGAGATTGGAGATCTAGGAACAACTCTAGGCGTGGATCAACTATAGAGAACGTGACACTATTCGCGTTTGAAGTCATCAAGGAGAACCCAAAGGTGTGTTTATGATTTCTTACTTTCACTATCGTTATGCATCTAGACTTGTGATCCTTGGAGGGTTTTGCATGGTTGTTTGTTTGATTATGCTTCCGTTTGCGCGATCCATGAATCAAAACCCTACAGTTTCTAGCTTATGCGCTGAGTGAGCAGTGTTTTGGTGTGGAGGCATATACACCGTATGAGGAGGAAGACATTTTATTGGAGCGGCTATATGAGGAACTTGGTCTACTAGATTCTAGCGAAAAGAGCAAGTTATGGAAGCTCATTCGCGCCAGCCCTACCCCTCTGTAATGAGGGAAGCAGGAAGATTCTTACTCTTTCTCTTGATATTGCTCCTAATTTAGAGTTGAAACATTTACCTGCACATTTGAAATATTTATATTTTGGACAGAGAACAGGAGGAACAATTGTTGAAAGTGTTGCAGGAAAGGAGAGCAGCTATAGGATGGACCATGGCAGATACCAAGGGGATCAGCCCCACAGTATGCCAGCATAATATCCAGCTCATGGATGGCAAGAAGCCGGTAGTCCAATTTCAGCGCCGCCTCAACCCTCATATGCAGGAGGTGGTGAAGAAAGAGGTGCTTAAATGGTTGGAGGCGGGCATCATCTACCCGATTTCCGAAAACACATAGACTAGCCCGGTGCAATGTATCCCTAAGAAGGGAGGTATTTCTGTGGCGGAAGGGGAGAAAGGTGATCAGATTGCCACTCGTACTGTTACTGGGTGAAGAATTTGCATGGATTACCGCAAACTCAATGATGCCACATTGAAGGATCATTTTCCCCTCCCATTTATTGATCAGATGGTTGATAGGCTGGCACATCATTCTCATTATTACTTTCTGGATGGGTACACCGGGTACAACCAGATTGCCATTGAACCAGCGGATCAGGAGAAGACGACATTCACATGTCCCTATGAGACTTTTGCTTTTCGACGCATGCCTTTTGGGTTATGCAATGCGCCTGCCACTTTTCAAAGGTGTATGATGTCGATCTTCTCTGATATGATGGAGCAGAAGTTTGAAGTGTTCATGGATGACTTCTCATTGTATGGTGATGGATTTGAAGACTGCTTGCAGCAACTTGCCTGTGTATTGGATAGATGCATTGGCACCAACTGTAATACCCCGTTTTAATACAAGGGTAAATTGGTAATTTATGAGAAGAATTTGATTTTATTTGCGAGTTACGAAATTGGGGTAATTTTTGGATTCAAATTATAGTCGAGACTCTTAATTTACATTCCTAGAAAACGATATCGTTATTGAGAAATTATTTTTAGCAATTTATTAGTTTATATTAAGTGATAAATTGTCTAGCCTAGTGTGTACCTGACCCGCTAGATTAGTCTACCTATTTGTGCACCCAACACACCCTAACAATTCTAACACACACAAAAAGAATTAAAAACTGATTTTTTTTCCCATCTTTCAGTAAGTTTCCCCATTCCCCAACATTCGCTCTCTCTCTCTCTCTCTCTCTCTCTCTCTCTCTCTCTCTCTTTCTTCTCCTTCTTTATATTCTTCTTCTTCTTCTTCACAGACCACCGCCACCATCGTTACACCACCACCAACACCATCACCCCCTCCATCACCGGCAGCAACACCACCAAAGCCACCACTCTCTCCTCTTCCTCCTCCACCTCCCAGCCTCCCTCTGTCTCAGTCCCTCTCCTTCCTCTGTTTCTGGCGATAAAAACAGAGCAGCGGCGTTGTGCCGCTGCCTTCCCTGACGGCAACCAACGCCGCCACCACGACCACAACTCTCTCTCTCCCTCGTTTCGACCCAATCACCCTCATCCCCTCTCTCGCAAGCCAAGGAGAAGCCACATCAGCAGCAAGTCGCCGCATAAACCACCCGGAGCCGCCACAACCGCCGGCGAATCCATTAACGCCGGCGAAAGCTCGGCCCGAGCCATTCGACACAACCCAATCCCTCAAATCGATCCTAATCGACTCCTAGAAGCTCGAGGATACTATAATCGCTGCCAATCGGAGCTAACAACGCCTCAATCGCCGGAATCGTTCATCAACGCCGGCCACATCGAAGGCGAAGCCAACCGGACCCAAATCTTGACCGTTTTTCGCAATTTTTCTCTTGGGTAACTCCTAAATCACCCTATGATTCGTTTTTGATCATCAAAATGCAATTTTATTAGCTCTAGATCAAATCGGATTGTTGGATTGAGAAATCTACACACTTGTTCATGTTGGGGGGGGGTAGTTTTTGTATTTTCATAAAAGGTAAGGGTGACTTGTGTAGCATAATAAAACTGTGTTGTTGGTGGGAGGTTATTAGTTGTCACTTATGAAAAGTTAGGGGATCTAATTGTTGTTTACATAAACTGCATAAAAAATATAAAATTAAAAATGCAATTTTGTATTAGAATCAATTTCTAACATTTCTAGTTATTGTTTTAATTATGTAAAAGAAGTATTGGCTAATAGAATTATATATGTATCATTTAATATGGAATATTGTTGTTTTCTTGAAAAATAAGCAAGATAAATTATATAGTTGATTTAATCATATAAATTTAGTGTGATTAAAAAAAATTCAAGTACTTATAAATTAGTGTTTTGAGTAAATATGGTATTTGCTTAATATTGATAAAATAAAATAAGTTAGAGAGTTAAATAGGAAAATAACTTTTAAGAAAATTCCTCTATTTATAAATATTTAAAGCTTGATTATTATTTGTAGATATTAGAAATTAATTTCTAAAAAATAAATTTATAAATTATGTGGGACTAAACACTTGTTTTCTTCGAATAAACATTTTGTGAGTTTTATTTATGAGTTTAATTCTTTAATAGTATATACATTTTATAATAAATGATTTGCAATAATTAAATTAGTTGGAATTAAATTTTGTAGGCACTCACAAATAAATGTGTTGTATAGTAAATTATTATTTTCTAAATATGAGAGTGTATAAATTTAATATGCGATTTCTTACTTAATAATTTTTAAGAGTTAGTATTTATATATGAAGTGATTTTTAGGAGAAAAATAAAATTGTTTACGTCACCGATTTATTATATAAATATGGCACACTAGTAATTAGTGGGATAATGGGGGGTAATTTCAAATGAGACTTAAAGAAATTTTGCATAGCATACTTGCACACTTTGGACTTGTAATTAATTTAGGAAATTATAATTTGTAGGTGACGAGTTCGTAGACGAGGGTTACGTGTATCCGTAGAAGCGTTGTCGTGCTAATTGTCTTGCTACTTGAGGTAAGTAAATATGTCTTGCCTAATGTGCCCGTCATTCGTTCGTGTCTAAATATTTGTATGAGTTTATGTCTCAAAATGTGATTTGTGATATACGTGCTCGATTTCAGATTTCAAATACTTGTCTAAATGATTATTTGGAAACTATCACATGAAATTAATAACACGTAATAACGTAAAGTGAAAACAGTTGTGCGGAGGAACCTTATATACATTGTGGTTATGATTATTGGGATGGCACGGCCACCCGACCTATTATGATATTTTGCTCGGTTGTGATTTGCCCCGGGCTGCTCCGTGTTCACCTCTCTGGCCGCAAGAGTCTTAGGGGGTACCGACAATTAAGGTCTTGGATGCATGCGAGATGGTTGGTTCTATATTATTGGATTGGTTCGTTCCCCGCTACAACTAAAATAATAAATGTGGATTTTTCATATGAGAAATGAAAGCAACTGATGCTTCGAAATTGTGGAATGATTTGAGGATAACAAGTAAAGAGTTGGAATATTCATATCTACGCTTTCACAATAACAAGTTGGTTCACTTCCATATTATTTCTCTTTATTTAAAGTTAAAATTTTCCTCTTTCCTGTTTACACGTTCGGGTGTTTACTTGCTCAACATTTTGTGCTGACTTTTTGAAAAATTGCGGTCTTGCTTCTTTCCCCCCGCGAGTCTAGGTGATGGAAGCTCAGCTTAAGAGAAACGCGGACTCACCTAGTTATGTTAGTATTAAATAAAAGATTCGCCTAGACGATGCTCATCTTGTTTAATAGTATGTCGTGTTTACTTTGAGACAATTATGGTTTGTAATATATAAGTATGGGATGTTTTGTTCACGATTCTGCCGTATCTATCTTTACGATTAGCGCCCTCCCGGTCTCTCCCGAGCCGGAACTAGGGGGGTTGTTACACCAACCTAGCGCTCAACTGGGAGAAGTGTCACTTTCAGGTTATAGAGGGCATTGTTTTGGGGCACAAGATCTCCAGCGAAGGTTTAGAGGTGGATAGAGCCAAGATTGAGGTGATTGAGAAGCTTCCCTACCCTACGTCTCTCAAAGGGGTAAGGAGTTTCTTAGGACATGCAGGGTTTTATTGGTGCTGCATTGAAGACTTCTCGAAGATCACAAAGCCTTTGTCTGGGTTGCTACAGAAAGATGCAGTCTTTGATTTTAATGCAGAGTGCAAGTCAGCTTTTGATCTGCTCAAGGAAAAGCTGGTTAGCGCACCCATCATCACCACGCCGGACTGGACCCTACAATTTGAGCTCATGTGTGATACCAATGACTACGCGATGGGAGCAGTCCTGGGACATCAGAAGGACAAGGTAGCTCATTTCATTTACTATGCTAATCGGACTTTGAACAATGCTCAGGTAAACTATGCTACAACTTAGAAGGAAATGCTAGCTATTATCTTTGCAGTAGACAAGTTTCGGCCATATCTTGTGGGATCTCATGTGACTATCTTTACTGATCATGCGGCCCTCAAGTATTTACTCACCAAGAAAGATGCCAAGCCAAGACTGATCGGGGGTGTTGTTGAAGAAAGAATTTAACATAGAGATAAAGGACAAGAAAGGGGTAGAAAATGTAGTGGCTGACCATTTATCACCTTCAGAGAATGAGAAGCATGAGGAGGTGCCAATCACGGAAGAATTTCTAGATGAACAACTTATGGTAGTGGTCGCAGCAGTGCCTTGGTTTACGGATTTGAAAATTTCAAGGAGTTCAAAATAGTCCCAAAAGACATGTCCTCCCACAAGAGAAAGAAGTTATTTGCAGATGCACGAATAAATTTTTGGGATGATCCCTATCTGTTCAAACTGGGAGAAGATAATGTATTGCGGAGGTGTGTCGTAAATTCAAACACGGTAGAGATTCTCATATAGTGCCACGAGTTGAACTGTGGGGGTAAATTTGGCAAGTCACGCACATTGGCCAAGGTACTTCAGAGTGGTATCTTTTAGCCTACATTGCATAAGGATGCTCATCTGTTTGTGCAGCAGTGTGACCGGTGTCAGAGAATCGGTAATATTTTCAACGGGAATGAGATGCCTCAAAATTTCGTGTTGGAAGTAGAGTTGTTTGATGTTTGGGGTATTGACTTCATGGGGCCATTCCCCTATTCACTTGGTAATCTATATGTTCTTTTGGTTGTTGACTACGTGACCAAGTGGGTAGAGGCTTTGGCATGTCAAAAGAATGATGGCACTACCATAGAGAGGTTTGTGCGCAAGAATATTTTTACGCGGTTTGGGACGTCCAGGGCCATTATTAGTGATGAGGGATCGCACTTTGTGAACAGGGTCTTTGCCAATGTTTTGAGAAAATATGGGGTGAAGACTCACAAGGTATCACTGGCCTACCATCCTTAGTCAAACGGGCAAGTTGAAGTGTCTAACCGAGATGTCAAGGGAATTCTAGAGAAGACAGTCAATCCGGGATGCAAATATTGGTCCCTACACTTAGATGACAGTCTATGGGCATACCGGACATCATAAAAGTCCATACCAGCTCGTATTTAGGAAGTCATGTCATCTTTCGGTGGAACTTGAGCACAAGACATTTTGGGCCTTTAAGAAGATCAACTTGGATGCTAAGCTCTCAGGTGATAAAAGAAAACATGCATTACTTGAACTTGAAGAATTCTGATTGATGGCCTATGAAAGTGCAAAAATATACAAGGAAATGACCAAGCAATGGCACGAAAAGCATATCATACCGAGAGACTTCAAGGTTGGACATAGGGTGTTGATATTCAACGCCAGGCTGAAGCTATTTACAGGCAAGTTGAAGTCTAGATGGAGTGGCCCATACACTTTTACTTCAATCTACCCGTGGGGTTCCCTTGAGGGGGAAAATTCAAACGGGGGCCGGTTCAAGGTAAATGCCCAGAGAGCAAAGTCGTATGTGGACGGGATTTTCATTGGATTCACTGAATGGCTCCAAGCGACACCCGCTATTTGATTCTCTCTGAGGTAACTGGGTCGGGTCGTCGACCTTAAATTACAAACCGCTTGTTGGGAGGCAACCCAACCTATTTATTGCATTAGTGTATATTTGTATACTGTTTGTACATTAGTTCTGTTTGATTTATTTGAGAGGTGCGAGAGAGAGGGACTAATATTTTCAATGAGTGTGTGCAGGAATTTTAGGTGAAAGGCCTATTCCGGATCCCCCGTCTTGATGCGCGTATGAACAATAGCATGAAAACCGAGAAACAGCAGGCAAAAACACGTATCGGGATCCGAAATGAAGAAGTTGATGGAGTATTCCATTGCTACACTTACTCAACACATGCACCTGGTTAAGAAAGCGTAACCGAACTTCCCGTCCTGATATACGTGAAGAATTCATAGAGGAATTGTGAAAGCTAACACAACGACACGGATTATGAGGTAATTTTTTGCTGACAGCACTGTGAGCTGAATTAAAGGGTGCCATTATCAGGGGGTGGTTGAGATATTTCCGTAGACAGGTGGATCCCGTATATCGGAGTGTGGAAGCGAAAGTTATGACCAAAAGGATGCTCAAGCGGATAAAACGCGGTCAAAAACATCCGAAAATGCAAAACGAGCCGTTGGGAGCATAAATTTGAAGAATAAAAGATTCCACGTACTTTGGGATTTTTTTACAGCATAAAAGGAGTCTCGAGGTCGAAGAGATCATAAGGAATGCATAGGCACGGTCAAATAAGTGAAAAAGTTGAAAAATCGGATGTTTTATACTGAACCAGAATCTCTTCGTGTGAAGAGAAATTCTTTTCGTGCGAAGAGAATTGTTTAGAAATTTTTTTAAGTGCCAAAAAGTTCCTCGAGAAATATCTCTCGGTCTCAAAATAAGAAGACTTTCGCACGAAGAGGAACAGTCTTCGCACGAAGACTCGTTCTCTTCGTGCGAAGAGACTGCCAAAAAGACCAGAAAATCGGCGATCAGAGGGGACCTTTGAAGGGGTTTTTAGGGTAAATTTTGGCAAGTCACTTTGAGAGTATATAAAGCTCCGTCCACCATAGACCTCGTCTCTTCATTTGGTTCAACCCGGTCTTCTCTCTTCATCTCTTCTAGACACCAAGAACACTCAATCCGTCAAAAATCATCCAAAATTTGAAAGATAGGGTGGATTTTGCTCGCGTAGGAGAGAGGAAGAAGATAAATTCTTGGAATTTGGCTGAATCAAGCTCCACAGAGGCGTTTAGTGAAGAACAAGTCTAGGGTTTCAATTCCTAGATCTGCAAATTGGAGCAATTGGAGGGTGATTTGAACAAAAGTCCAAGAATAATCATCGACGGGAACGAAAAGTAGAGTAAGGAAAGCTAAGCATCTTCACTTTTTCCGGAAATTTTTCGACGGTTGAATTTTAGCCCTTCTTTTCGAAAATTTTGCAAAAACGACACCCGTAAGAAGGGAACTCCGGGTGCATCAGGTATTTTCTTGCCTCTAGCAATTCAATTTTGAGCCTTCTAGGCACATTGAGTAAAAGCCCATTTTCTTTTCTTTCACTTAGTTGCGAGCTTGGGGGCGTTTGACTAGTGTCCTAGGGTTATTTGCTGAATTGTTACGTGCTTGCTTGCTTTCGTTTCCACTCCCTGTCACAGTGCACTTTGTTAGCTATCTGTTTTATTCGCTTGCATTCTAAATGGCATCAAAGAAACGAAATACTCGTGAGGGACCATCTGAGGAGGCTTCCGGTTCGGGTGAACCTCCTATTGAGGTGCCGAAATCGCATAAGTATGATGTCCTCACAAATCCTTTACCGGCGAGATCCGGGGTTGTGCGTAGGAGAGAGTCTAAAATTAATATGAAGAATGTGGGTCCAGTAAAGTTTGATTCTTATCGCCTCGTGACCCACGAGGCGCACCTAGACTACTATCATGACACGTATCTAAAAAAATAAGGTCAATCGGAGAAAATCTTTGAGCATGATGAGGTTATGTATGGAGAGATGAAAGAAGTTTATACTAGGGAGAAGCTACTCAATTGGTTTGATTTGGTTGGGAAGTCTAGCTCGAGCATAGCTAGGGAATTTTATGTCAACTTGAGACATGCAAAGAAGGGAGAAAGCCAAGACCCGAGGATGGTCTACTGTAGGAAGAAGTGGATAGTCTTCACGCCAGAGGCTATTCGCTTGACACTTAAGTTTCCACCTCTTTTTGAGTAGTGTGCTTTTGCTTGATTGTGACGAGTGAGGGAATTTATGGAAGGGTCAACCGGTTTTGCTTTAAACCGGGCAAGGATCCTTGGGACAGGAGAGGTGAGATGCTTAAGTGGAAAGTGTCAAGGGGTGAGTAGAGGCCTCAGGCAAGGTGGGTTTGTGAGCTTTTAGAAAACTGGGTTTTGGGAATATCCTCAAATCCCGCGTATTTATTCAAACTCTGTGTCATGGCCATGTGTGTTGGGTTGGGGGAGAGAATCGATATCCCTAGATTCATCTGGGGTAATATCACGGACATAATTTCTAGGAATGACAAAATGGCCCCAGGACATACTTGCTCACACACTTGGTTGTCACTTCTGATGTGGTGGTTCCCAAGCATGAGAAAGACTTGGACGAGTTTGCTAAGAGAGAGTGGTCAAAGTCTGATGAAAAGGCGAAAGGCTTGAAAAAAATAACAAGGGTAGGAAGTTTAGCAAACAAGTGCTAGGGACCAGTTTTTACGGAGAGGCGGCCTACAACAAGTTGAGAGAAGAGATGCGGTTGGGTAGAAATGATAGGAGACGCCAGTTTGAGTGTCTGAGGAGCAACCAGGCTCAATTGGGTAATTTGAACCAAATGGTTGGTGAGTGGGTGCTCTACTCAAGTGACATTCCTAGGGAGGACTTCGTACAGGTTGTGCCCGAATCTGAGAAATGGTATCAAGGAGACGAGAACGAGGATCTGATCCCACCGAGTGAGGATGAGAAAGGGCCGGTAGAGGAGGAAGAAGAAGGGGATGATGAAGACGGAGTCGAGGACATTCCGGGCTCCGATGATGAGTAGAGGATAGAGAGCCCTTGCACTGGGATTGTTGAGTCCTCGTCTTATCGTTGAGGATAACGATGCATCCTAGTGTGGGGGTGGTGGTACATTTTACTAGCAAGCTTATCGAGTCTTGCATGTCCTGTTATATATAGTTAGTTTTTGGTTATGTCCTTATTTTTCTTTTTATTATTCATAATTCTGTTTGCACGTTTACTTTATTAAGTCACCCCACCCATATCGAGTCAGTAATCGAGTCGACCGTTGCATGTAGTGTAGTGTTTAAAAAAAAATGAACTAAAAATGAAAAAAAAATCCATAAAAAAATTAAAAATTTGAGAAAGGGCAATCAAAGGAAGCTAAAATTTGGTAAATTAATGAGTGTGAGGAATTTAGGCATAGGGTGTGACTTGCGACCGAGAAAGACAATGTAAGTTCCCCTTAGTACATATAGAGAGACTTTTTTTACGGGAGTGCCTGTCTATTTTTACAGACGAACTTGATTTTCAAATCTAAAGTGTGTGTTGCGTTTTCTTACAAGAATTGAGCTAGGTGTGAGCTCAACGAGCCGAACATTCATGTGTACATCTTAGGTAGTCGCCACCCGCCTCGTAGTGGCACACGGAACAACTGTGCGAGGATGCTTATTAGAGCAGTCACTCCTTTAGATCTCACCGTGTCGGACCACTAGAAAACCCGATTTGAACCTTGGATTATTTGCTAGACTTTTGAACTGGGGTGACGATTCTTGGCCTTCATCACAAATCGTTTAGAATCACCGCTTTAGTGCGCCACGAGGGAGTTGTAGTTGAGGGGGTTTGATGAGGGAGAGCTTCATTGCAGATATTTGTGAGTCTTACATGATCACATGCACTTATTTGATATCTTCGAGGGGATTCGAGGGTGAGTGAGTAGGCTTGCGCACTTCGTTGAGGTGGTGTTCCATGTCATTACACCATGGACACAGTTGTGGAGATCCGTGAATGCGTGAAGTCTAATCCGCACGAAAATGGGGTTGGTTGATTTTCATCGGTGGTTCGTGCTAGGTATCGTTTCTTTTCATCATCATGGTGTAGGAGGATCAGTTGGATTAGGCACAAGACAGATTTCTTGACTACTTGAGAGGTGACATGGATAGATGCTAGTGTGGGGGTGTCGACTATTGACTACGGACATGGAGAGTGAGTGTAACACCCCGTTTGATGACGTACGCTAAATTTTAAGTTTATATAAACTATGGGGTATTATTTTTCTTTCACAAAACTCTTAGTATGTAAATACTTGTATTTTTATTTATACTCTATACCTATACGTATTCGTACCGTATACATACTATGTATTAATACTGTATTTATACTTGTATATATAATAATAATAATAATAATAATAATAATAATAATAATAATAATAATAATAATAATAATAATAATAATAATAATAATAATAATAATAATAATAATAATAATAATAATAATAATAAGAAGAAGAAGAAGAAGAAGAAGAAGAAGAAGAAGAAGAAGAAGAAGAAGAAGAAGAAGAAGAAGAAGAAGAAGAAGAAGAAGAAGAAGAAGAAGAGTTTGTTTCCCAAACTTACTGCCAAAGTTTGTGTTTTCCAACACACACACACTCTCTCTCTCCCCGTTCTTCTTTCTCTCTTCCTTCTATTTCTTCTTCTTCTCCTTCGGCACACAACCACCACCACCCCCCGAGACCAACACCATCACCACCACAGCCACCTCCACCTCTTCTCTCCCTCATCTACCCCATCTCCCTGTTCCTCTCTCTTCTCTTTATTCTGACCAGCAAAGCAGCAACAGCAGCATCGGCAACAATGGTCACTGCCACTGTCGGGAACCCACATGAAGACCACCACCAACTCTCCTCGCCTCTCCACCACTGTCTCTATCTTTCTCCCCCCCCCCCTATAGTGACCAGAATACGAAGCACATAGCAAGAACAGACGCAGCAGCAGCTGCCATGGCCGCAGAAGCAAGAAACGCCGGCGAGACTCCATGTTTTCCGGCGAAAACTCGAGCAACTCAAACCAACGACACCCACCCTTCCAAACCAACTCCAATAGCATCATGGAGGTCTGACCGAGTTTGAGGAGGCCTCAAGCGAGTCCAAGAACAGACGGAGAAGCCCCGTCGACCATCACCGCCGAGCGCCACCGACGAAGATCTCGATCTTCGACCGTTTCTCGTGATTCTTAGACTGGGTATGCTCAAAATATCCTCCTTAGTTTTTTTCAGTAATCAAAATCGTGTCTTAGGACCTTGAATTAGGTTTTGATCGGTTAGTTTGAATGTTCTTGGTTGGGGGTTAAATTGTAATTTCTTAGAAAGTTTTTTTGGGGTTTATTTTGTCGTATCAGAAATTTAAGGGGGAGAAGATGACTTTCCCTAGACTTTTAGGGTACTAAGTACAGTCTACAGTTTCGGATTGATTAATAAATTTAGTTTTTATTTAATTCGTTTCAATTATTATTTATTAATAACTATATTTTTCATAAATTGGGTTGAGGGTAAATATTTTGTAACAATTATAGAAGAAAATGTTTGTAAGTTTTGAAATAAGTCACAATTAATATTTTCTCTTGAGAAAATAATAAAGGGAGCCAAAGTATATTAAAATAGTTTGTTTTCATTATTAGAGCAAATAAATTAGTTGAGAGTGTGAACTTGTAGGCGACGATTTCATAAAGGAGGACTGCATCGAGCTATTTGACGTTTGGATTTGAGGTAAGTTAATATGCCTAGAGTTGTATGCCTTTCAATTCATTCGTTTATCGCGTAGGTTATTTGTGAAATGCTACCATACACGCTATATTTGAATTCTTTACTTGCTTTTGAAAAATTCTACTTTGAAAGTATCGTAGGAAAAATGATAATCCAAAAATAAGAATCCGAAAGAAGAACATCTAAATTCAAATGTGAAATGAGAAAGTACCGTTCCAATCACGACTACCAAATTAGGTCGTGATTACCTAGTTCACGGGACACGATTTATCCAAAAGTAGCATACGCTCACTTATTGGTCAAATACGCATATCTCTCACATTCATACATCGATTATTATGAAAATTGTAACACCGACTTTAGTTGGAGCTCCTTACTCGATTCTACATCTTGAAAGAAAATTCGCAATCATGTAAAGTGGAAGCTGTTGTGCGTGGGTTTGTACCATATCCCGGATACGATACATTTCTGACATATTGTGATTGGTTACTGTTATTTGGTTATGAGACGCTGTGATGGGAACCTCCTTTTGATTATTTTATGGTTATGAGGTGCTGTGATGCGAACCTCCTTGTGATTGTGTTATGGTTATGGTTGTGCTTTTTCACATTATGAGAAAGTGGTTGTGGATTGGATATGGTCACTCCTCGTATCAACTAGTTAGTAAAATGAACTCCTGGACTCGATTATCTTGTCATTGAGAAAAGAGAATGCTATATTATTGAGATTTAAAGTGATGAGTTGTGGAAATATTGCAAATTACTTTTGACTGTGATTACCCACGATGGTCCACGTCATTGGGTTGAAAATACGAAATTTGAAATCGAAATATCCCCAAGATGGTCCACATCATTGGGTTGGAGATATGAAATTCGAAATTTGTTGTGGTGTCAAATAAGCAAACAATGGTATTGTTATCCCCACATATTTCTGATATTTATCATCGAACTATTTTTTCCTGTCACATGCCTCTTAATATGTTTACTTGCTACGGGCGTCAGCTTACTCAGCAGTTTGCTGGTCATTTTCTTCAAAATTGCGTCGGCTTTTACCATTTTAAAATCGCAGGTTAGCTATCAAGGCGGGAGAACGTTAACGACAAAGCTGGATAGGAAGGATTGTTAGTTGGAACATCACCTAGTATTTCATTTCACGGAATAATGTACTCCTAGCTTTTCAAAGGCTATCATCGTTTATCTGAAATTATGTAATAAGTTATGTTTTGGATTATCGATGGTTGTACTAGCTATGAACCGACGATCCTTATCCGTTCCCAATGGGGTTCACCACCCTGGGCGGAGGCATCCCATAAAATTTGAGGGCGTTTCAGTGAGCCTTTGACGACTCCACACCCATACATGTACTTTGATTGGTTGCGGTTTGTTTGGTGGCACCGTGTACTTTATCGATATTAGGGGGAGATGAATCTTACTTGTGATACGTATTCATCGTTTTGTTTATTATCTCCCCCTTTACATTTTTGCTTAGCTACTCTTGGAAGACCACTCGTATGGATAGAGGAATTTGTGTTGATTTTTGAGAGATTAATAAAAAAAATTATATATATATATAAAAAAAAAACAGAAAAAGAGAAAAAAATGAGACTACTTCATTGACGGCGGTGTTCATTTCGTGCACGATTCACAACGTTGGCCACGGAGATCGTTATTGTACCGGGGTTTTGAGGGAATTGAGGGCCGGGGGTGAGTTTCGGGTTTCGGTTTCTATCATCGTGGTGAGGGTGTGCGAGATATGGATTAAAATGGGAGAATGTGACGCTTTAGGACTTGTTCCATCATGATTATATTTATGTCCCTAAGCCTCATGATGCTAAACCGTTAGTGGAATAGGAGCTCGGACCTTGAACGTGGCTTAGCCTAGCGTAGCCTCTTATTTTTGTCGGCACAAGCGAAGAGGTAGGTTATTCTTGTACTTAGTAAGGTTGGGCTGTCTATACGATCTAAGTGAAATTCTCATTGTCGAGTTTGGTTTCACTTAACGCCTTGTCCCTAGATTTCTCATCATTCCATGATAACCGGTTTAAGCTAATTGAGATTGCTCTATCTCGCAAACTAAAAGAAAAAAAATGATATTTTAATACTTACATTGTATATATTGCATTTGCGTGTAGTTGCATTGTGTATAACCGAGTCGTGCCGTAAAATGTGTTTTGTGGTTTGATTGTCATCTCGGACTCGTATGCAATTTTGGTGTGAGTATGCAAATGGCGTAGGGGATGTATGAAATGTTAATTGGGAGCTATGCAAAATGAAGTTTGAGAATTTGAGTGAGTTGAGGAGGTGAATTCGAGAGATGGAGCGTTGGCTTGGGTATTTGCTCGGGACGAGCGAAATGTACTGTGGGGGTATTGATAACTCCGTTTTTCGGAGTTATTTTTATTAATTGTTGTTCTGCATTTTGTGTACATATCATGGAGAATTTGTCATCTCTTGAGTAAAATTGTGCGTAAATTGTGAACTCTGAGTTTATAGGCGTTCATTGTCGAATACGGACGTTTCTTGTGTATTTTGATGCTTTTATTGTGACATGATCGCGGGTTCTTGTTTTGTGTTGTGGTTGGTATAAAATAGGACGCGAGGATCAATAGGATGGAGAGACGAAATTCGAAACGAGAAACTCAAGGAAAAAGAAGCCAAGGAAGTGCAAAGTACAACCTCTTCGCACGAAGACAATTGGTCTTCGCACGAAGACAAAGACTTAGCCATTTTCAGAGGAAGTCTCAGAAGTCTTCAGGAACATGCTTGCAGTCTTGAAATAAGAAGGTCTTCGTGCGAAGACTATAACTCATCGCACGAAGGTCTTCGCACGAAGATTTTTTGCCTTCGCACGAAGAGAACGCCAGAAACAGTAGAAGCAGCAGGGTCTTTGTGCAATTACTAAAAACTTCTTCTAAACTCTATGGAAACGTATTAGAACAAGTTAGGGCTAGTTTATCAGTATCTTTGACGTTGGAACTCGTGCATGAAGCTAGGGGAGCAATAGAGGAAGCTTGGAATCATTCGTTTGCCTTCTAAAACTTCGTCTTTTCTCTTGTTTTGGATTATGATCATAGAACATTGTATTTTGATCCTGTGTTTGAGTAGCTAAACCCTTCTTGTTGGGAATTCTCGTTTGGTAGATAGGATTTTGGTACGCACTTGGTATTTTGAGATTGTAATTCATGTTCTAGACTTAATCAAGCGCGTGTTCTTATTATTATGGATTGTTTATGAGCTTAATTCCATTATTCTTGCGCCTAGCTAGCGTATGAGTGATTTTAATTGACACTCATGTGGTAACTCCGTGAGAGTTAGTCAGTAAAGCGAGCAATCCACCTAGTCGAATCATTACTTAGTAACTCGGTAGTGTTAACTAGGATCGTTAGAGTCGAATCGTGAACTTTTAATGCATGGCCAAAAGTGAAATAAGCTTGGTAACTCGGTATATTTTGGTTCTAGGCATAGATAACTTATTTGGTAACTCGGTGAATTTTACATTGCTCGATTAATAATAAAAGACACGTTGGTGTTTCACAAATCAAAGCTTAAGTTCGTATCATCCCTAGTGAACCTAGAGAGAATTCCCGGTATTTGTCCTTCATTAGTAACCTTATTAATTATTCTTGTTAATCGTGACATCATCTAAACGGTTAGCTTGTCATTGTCGTCCAATTTTCGTAGAATAATTAATTCTGAACGAACTCTATTGAGTTCGACAACCCGAATTACCGGTTTATTACTGCGCCGACAACTGTAGACTTGCAGCTGGAGTGTGTCAAACGGGGTCCAGCCAAGGCGAGGGGAATGAGAAGGGAACAACCCTACAACCGGCGGAAGGGGGACGGCTACAGTCGGATTGAAACTAGAAACAGGGGAGAGGGAAGGGTGTGATCGGGAGACCAAAACATGACTCAAATGGTGAAGTCGAAACCAGGGGGAGGACCGGTGGAGGGAAGCAGGTGAGGAGGCAATGGCGGAGGGAGTGCGGCGGGTGATCAGGAACAGTAGGCGACACCAGTGGCTTCCATGGTGGAGGAGGATAAGGGTGCTTCTGACCATTGCGGCGGTGGAATCAAGAGAAGAGGTCAGGGTAGTTTAAGGCATGGTATTGGAGTCCCACAAGGACGGCGAAGAGGGGCGCTCCCGACTTCGATATCGGCCGGGAGTCGGTGCTGCGCGAATCTATTGCTAGCCGACTCGTGCTGGAATAGCCTCGACTAAAGCCGGTGGTTGCGGAGATGGCTGAATAGGCGGTGGCGGCGTGGGTGGAGGGGGCACAGAGGCTATTTCAGTGGTGGAGGGTCGCGGGCAACAGCTCCATGGAGGAGAAGCCGCCGCCTGATGGAGTATGGGTTAGAGTTCCATTTTAAAAGTAACATAATTTTTTTACAATTAATCCACCAATTCATACAGTTTGAATCTATTAACTAATTCTAAATGTATGGACACTCTTCTAAAAAGTAGTCTATGAGTTTCACACAAGTTATTTACGGAATATTTGTATACATGTTTGGTCTTTTAGCAAGATTTTGGAGAGGCGGGGTCTCAATGAAATTTTAAGAAATATTGTACAATAGTAGTAGGGAGGAAAAATCGAGGGTGAACCTAGCCCCGCCTTGTGTCCTTTCTATGTCCGCCCACTTGAATCACTTGTTGAACCATAATCACTAATCAGTGCCTCGTCTGATTTAATGTTTGGTCCAGTTTTTTAATACTATGCCATAGACCATGAAATTCATTTTTTTTTTCTTGATACGATTTCAAGAAGTTGGAGTATATTAATTCTTTATAGAAAAAACGATCATATAACGCCACTGCCAGCCAAACATTCCCCTATCCCATCTCATCTTCCCCTTGGCGCCATTTTATTTTTCTAGGATTGTTGTAATTAGGAAAAATGTTTTACTATATAAGAAGGAAAAAGAACCGAGTAAATTAACACGTCAAATGACAACTTACCCAAAATTTGGTACTTGCTCACTCTCACTAGAAAGTTCTCAATATGCATTTTTTATCCGTGATCGGGTCACTTTGACTTGATGATTTGGATAGCAAAACGATGTAAAATTTTTGTAATCTCTTAATGGTGTTGTGGAACAAAATTTATTCTATACCATACAACACCATGAAAAAATAACTCTACAATATAAAATATTATAAAAAAGTTATGTTATTTTGCTATTCAAATCACCGGATCAAAGTGACCCGGAAATAGTGTAATAAGTCAAATTGAGAACTCTCTGACAAGACCGACATATTAGTAAATGGAATTCACGTGGCCTTCATCTTAACCTAATTCACGTTTAAATGTTAACATAGCTAAATCACCGTCATCAGTGGCGGAGCCAGAATTTTGGGACCTAGGTTTCACTAATCAAAATCCTAACCACTGAACCAAAGTACCGAATATATTCAATACCGGCACAACTAAAAAAACTAAAATTATAAAAATAACCTAGTGTTTTCGGGAAAATTAGAGGGGGGGGGGGGGCAGGTTCCCCCGTGCCCCTACATGGCTCTGCCCCTGACCATCATATGAACATTTGGAGTCACTCAGAAAGTTTTAAAGTTAGGTTAAATGAAAAAATTACAAAATTCTTGCATCGTTCCCCTAAAAGAAAAAGAGGGAGTATATCCAAGCCATTGCAAATTTCCAATGATGGTGAGAATTCGATGAAGTTTTTTTAAGATATATTCTAATTATTATTATTTTTTAAAAAAAATAACAAAATATTCTAATTCTAGATAATGATTATTAAAATATTACCATAATACTGATCAAAAAAAAATATTACCATAATTGTAGAAGAACATTTAGGCAGAGTTGATTTACTAAGACCATTGGCGCACTTCAGAGGTCATCACTCATCCGGATATAAACAGAGGAAGTAGCGAGGAAACAACCACAGAGCCGCGTTGAGAGATGCTACAGTGGTATCCCGTATATGTTCCTTGCTCCTCAAGTTTAGGGTAGACCTATGACTCTATGTGTCAACAAATCTATATAATGATACAGCTTACTGTTTTAGACTTTTAGTGTTCATGTGAGTGTGGTGGACGAATTGTAACAGTTAAATCTTCTCAGTATCAAAGGTGGAAAAAGTTGGTAACGACCTCTGGTCATGGGAATTGTCCTAGTTTATATACTAATGAACCTATTACTTTTATTGTTCATAGATGTAATGCTGACATATCTTATAGTTTTTAGATAATTTTAAAATTCAAAGGCTCATATTCAACTCAAACATTATCTCTCTCTTGATTGTCACATCATTGTCAATCTCTATTTTTACTATCTAAAAGTTTGTATCCTAACAAAAATCAGTTTCTAATATTTTTAAAATTCTCAAATTACCCATCCTTTTTTTTGATGAAAAGATCACATTTCATTCCAAAGAAACAAAGAGTCCAACATAACGAGATACCATGACAGGACGAAAGACAGAGAGAGTCCAGGAAAGACTACAAACACCATCAGTACAACGAAATAAGCCTAAACAAACACCGACTACAGACAAACTAAACTACATAAAGAACTACAAAAAGTACAACATAACGAGCGACAACAGTTACATAGGGTGATTGTCAAACAGAGAACATTTGGCTGCCTTATGAGCAGAGGCGACCATGCTCCTTTGGACTTTTGTGATACTGCAGAACATCAAACTCCTAGAGGCAGACCAAATCCTCCCCAAGATCGGCTCATCCTGAAAAGGCGGGCTTGAGGAGCCCTGGATAAAAGAAAGAGCAGCAGCACAGTCGGAATTAATATTAATATGCAAGATGTTATGATGAATAGCAAATAAAATGGCGTGCTCAATGGCCAAAAGCTCCGTTTGCTGCACATTTTTTTCCAATAATCCAATTTGAGTCGTTTGCACCCTTTGTGTGGAGACCGATGCTGGAGTAGAAGGAGTTCGCATTCCAAGCTCCGTCGACATTGATGTCTTTAAGGGCTTGGTTATTGTGGCCTCCAGTATTGTCAATTAGGACAAAGGGGCTTTGGGTGTTGGGGGTGACACGCGTAAGGGTTGGAGTTGAGAGAGCGTTATTACTTGAGAGGAGAGATCTTTCATGTTCCATGGTGGCTCGGATAGCTTCAATGGAGAAAGTTTTGTTACTAAAAACTACTCCACATCTCTCCCTCCAAATGCTCCAAAGCAAATGAATGGCCTGGATATTTTTTGACAGGATGAGGTTCCAAAGGGTTTCTTCAAAGGAAGACCCATTACTGGAGGGGAGAAGACCATTTGACCTCAGGACAGTTAAGGAACAAGTGGTCCTGCGATTCATCGTGGATGTTACAAAGGGGGCAGGAACTTAGGTTAGAGCAGAATCTGCGACTGAGGAGCTGTCTTGTGGGAAGCTTCTGATGCGCACATTTCCACAAAAAGGATTTCCATTTTTCCGGAACATTAAGGCCCCAAATTTTGCCCCAATTACCGTTTGACGTAGTTGGCCATTGATCTTGGAGAATGTGGCCAGCGGGTAAAAGGTTGGGAGTGCTGTCATCATTAAGAAAGTTGTACCCTGACTTTGTGGTGTAGTTGCCTGCTTTAGTGAATGGCCATATAATCCTGTCTCTTTCCGGGTTGAGAGGCAGTTGGATTGCCAGGATTCTAAAGGCAATGAAATCCGGGACAAGAGCTCTGATGGCGTCCACCTTCCAGCATTGCTTATTGTCGCAGATCTCAATCCATTCCTTGACTTTTGTTTCAGGGTTAAGGAAGGATGGGCCAAGAAGGGTTGAGAGAGGATCTTTCAATCCTGGAACCCATCTATCATTTATGATGTTGACACTATCACCATTTCCAATATGCCATCTGAATCCTTGTTTGATCAGATCCCGACCATACATGACGCTTTTCCAAGCCCAGGAAGCATTACTGGGGCTGTTGACCTCCATAAAGGGTTTTTTCCTGCAATATCTGTGAAGAAGAATCTTGGAAACAAGCATGTTAGGATGGTTAATAATTCTCCAAGCTTTGTTTGCCAGCAGGGCCTGGTTCATCCAGTTGATGTTTCTAAGGCCAAGACCCCCTCTAGATTTAGAAAGCCTAATCGTTTCATTAGGGATGAGTCTTACGGGGGCTTTCTTGTCCTGGTTCCACCAGAATCTCAGAATTAGATTGGTGATTTCATTGTTAAGAGTTGACGGGAGCTTAAAGGAGGAACACACATAAGTGGGGAGCGCTGATAAGACAGCCTTGGCTAGGGTAAGCCTACCTGCGTCATTAAGGTATTTCCCTTTCCAGCCTTCAAGTTTAGAGGAGACGGCTTCTCTGGTAAAGCCAAAAATTTCCTTTCTTTTTTCTCCTCTGACAATAGGGAGTCCGAGGTAGGATGAGCCAGAGCTTTCAATGTTGATTTGGAGAAAACAGCTGAAAATTTCTCCAAGCTCTTTTGGAATGTTAGGGCTAAGGATCAAGGAGGATTTGGATTTGTTGATATCTTGCCCCGAGACTCTGCAGAAGGTATCAAGCTCTTTGCTAAGGTTGGCACAGTTGGAGAGGGTAGGCTGAAAGAAGATGAGACAGTCATCCGCGAAGAAGAGGTGCGAAAGTTTAGGACCTCCTTTACTCAAACTAAAGGCCGGGCAGGCGCCTGAAGAGTTAAGGTTAGACAGGCAAGTCGAGAAAGCCTCCAAGAAGATAATGAAGAGGTACGGGGAGAGAGGGTCACCTTGTGTCAATCCTGCCTTAGGGTGAATTCTCTTTCCAGGTTTCCCATTAACAAGAGCAGAAAAGGAGACGGTGGTGACACATTGCAGGATAAGAATAATCCACTTCTCTGGGAAACCCATTTTCCGAAGGACTTTTTCAAGGAAGTACCAGTTAACCCTGTCAAAGGCTTTACTCATGTCCAGTTTGAGAGCCCCCAAGTGAGTATTGCCTTTATTGGTATTCCTAATCTTGGCAAAAAATTCGTTAGCAAGCAAAGTGCTATCCGAAATAAGGCGACCGGGAACAAAAGCATTCTGCTGTTCAGAGATGATGTTGGGAAGCACTTCCTTAATCCTATTGGCCAGGATTTTGGAGATGATTTTGTACATTGTTGAGCAGAGGCTAATCGGGCGCAGGTCGCTAGGTTTTTGGGGGTTGGGGGTTTTAGGAATGAGCGCAAGGAAGGAATAGTTGAATTCCTTCAGGAGAAAACCCCTATGGAAGAAGGATTTAACGACCTCCTCCACAGACGGTCCAATAACCTCCCAGTTTTTGTGGAAAAAGACTCCTGGTAAGCCGTCGGGGCCAGGTGATTTGTACGGGCCAATGGAGAAGACGGCATCTTTGATTTCTTCAGAGGTGATAGGCTTACAAAGGCTATTGATATTGTGCTCGTTCAGTTTCGGGAATTGGAGGTTCCAACCTTCCCAGCTATCAATAATGTCTTTGTTAATGTTTGAGGCATTGAGATAGATGGATTCAAAATGATTGGAGATGAGATCCGAGAGGCCGTCCGGATCATTCACCCAATTCCCTGACGAGTCTTGGAGACCATCAATTCTGTTCCTAGCTACCCGTTTTTTGCAGGTCTTATGAAAGAAGCGGGTGTTTCTGTCACCCTCTTTTAGCCACTTGACTTTTGCCCTTTGGGCCCACAGGATTTCCTCTTGAGTAAGAAGATCATCCAGCTCTGCCCTGGTGTTCCTTTCCAAGGAGACAGAGTGAGGATTCCCACAGCTGCCCAGATTAGTTTGGACATTTTCAAGTTTTTGTTGGGCTATGTTTATTCTTTGGTTGAGGGAACCAACACCTTTTTTCCTCCAAGCATTAAGGTTAATTCTAAGGGCTTTACATTTGGCGGCGAAACGAAAGGCTGAGGAGCCAAAGAAATCACCTTGCCAAGTTGACTTGATGATGTTGATGCATTCTGGGTATCGAAGCCAGAAAGCTTCAAAGTGAAAGCGTCTAGCTTTGGGCTGTGAAGAGGAACGGATGTGGAAGACACACGGGCCATGGTCAGACCCCATGATAGGGAGGTTGTGGAGGAAAGACCCTTGGAATTTTAGGGCCCACTCCGGATTATGGAACCCTCTATCCAACCTTTCAAAAGTGGTAAAAGGGTGGGGTCTATTGTTTGTCCACGTGAAACAGGGCCCACTGTACTTAATTTCCGAGAGGTTAAGATTTCCAAGGAAAGTCTTGAAATATTTAATACCTGGGATCCAACGACATTTCCTACACCACTTCTCACTAGGGCGAAGAACTTGGTTGAAGTCCCCAATGCAGAGGATGGGACCATCAAGAGTCGAGAGGTGGGATTCAATGGTGTTCCAGGTTTCCTTTCTACGTTCGTAGTAAGGAGAGCCATAGATACATGCAAGGAAAAAGGATCCAAGATCACAAGAAATGGAACAGAGGATGAGGTTATCTGAGGCGATAAGAGGAGAGACACTAACATGACTTTTCCATCCTAAACAGAGACCACCAGCAAGACCAACAGAGCTCACCCCACAAGTGGAACTATAGCCCCATGATTTAAAAATAACACTACTTTCAAGAGTTGAACATTTCGTTTCAGAGAGGAAGAGAATAGACAGTTTGTGATCACTGGTCAATTTGTGTGCTGAGTGAACTGCCAGAGGGTGACCTAAACCTCTGCAGTTCCAGCTAACAATGATCATGGCGCCTGCCGTGGTTGTTCTAGGACAACCATAGAAACCTGAGAGAGAGTGCAAAAAGTACCTTCACAGACGCCAGGAGTGGAGATTTTTTGTTTTTTCAGGTTCATCGTGCAGGTGTAATTTTCTATTGCCCAGGCCTCCGCTTTTCTCTTGCGGGGAACACAGTTCTCATTAGAACATTGGGTTTTGGGTGGTGAGTCCAGGTCTTCCTCCGCAAGAAGCGCCCTGAACTCGTCATCAAAACCGTAGCGGTTCCCAGGCCCTCTACCGGTTGTTGGGATATTAGCTTTGGTAGCAGTGGGGAAGCAACCAAGGATGGATTTTAGGAACATAGGTTTTTTACTTGCACCACGTGCTAGGTCGAGGTTGGGTGAAGATTTTTGTTTCGAACCATGAATGTTATGGGGCAGTGGGCAATCGGGGGAGGGGTTGGGGGGCAGGGAAGCCTGTTAGTTCGAAGGGAGGAGTTCCAGAGGCCCATTTTGAAATGGTGAATTGAGATTGGGAGAGTAGCTTGGGCTCTAAAATAGAAGAAGGAGTGGAGAGGCCCACTTAGAGGGTCCTTAATAAACCGGGGGGTTATGGTAAGGGTTGAGCGGCCCAATTCATGGCTATAGCCGTGTGCTATAAGGGAGTAAAAGGGTTTAGGGCCGTGGGTTCTACTAGGGTGAGTTTGCCAAGGGGGAGGACAGTGAGTAGGACAAGTGATAGAGAAAATAAAAAAATGAGAGTGGCCCAAAGAGGAGATGCAGTAACTGAAAAGCAAATCGTGCATGAGGGGTAAAGATAATGACAGATTAGTGTCAGATAAATTTGATTTAACATGTAAAGGCAATCTACTTTTATTAAAAAACGAATTTTCTGGAAATTTGTAAAGAAATAACGTAAAGATTGCAACAAGATCACAATGAAGATAAGCCAAATCACATTTAGGTCTAATCCATTCAGAAAGTAGGTTATTAAAATAGATAAAGAAACACACTAACCTAAACTTGTCAGGAGGAAGGAGATTAAAAAATACTAGCAGTGCCTTGTAATTGCAGAAAAAGAGAGAGAGGTTCTCGGGCGTACCGTTCACCCGTGTGTCAGAGCCAGAAGTTCGGCGGCGCTTCGCCAGGGTTGCTTCACGCTTTGCCTCGTCGCTTGTTCCCGAGGTGGTCTCGCCATCCAACGCTCCACGCTTGCGGCCGGAGTTCAGGCCGTCACCGCCACCGCTAGGGCCTGCGGTATCTCCGGCGTCCGCCATGTTTTCCGGCGTTGATTTCTCCTGCGAGGTCCTCACCTTCCTTTGGGTCATCTTGCTTTTGATGAGTTTAACGACGTCAACTGTGAAATCATCCTTGTCCTTGCTAATAGGATCATCCGAGTGGGAGTGGGAGTCCCCCCCCCCCCCCCCCCCCGCGATGTCGGCTTTGTCACAGCCACACTGCTCCGGCAACCAGACATTACCCGAACTATCAACGGCAAACTCCTTTCCATTCGAGGCTGCTCTCTGCTCGGAAGCAGCTTCATGTTCAGAGTCCGAGATCGTGATGAAGTTTGCTTTGCTAGTGGCTTCTTCTCCCTTCTCCACATTACAGCTAACCCATCCGTACTTCATCTTCGCAAAACCATACCTTGTTTCGATAATGTTGTTACCCAGAAAAACATGTCCAGATTCCTTTGTCGAGGAGGAGGAGGAGGAAGATGAGAGTGACACTGATGAGTCGCCAAACAAACTCTTAATGGCCTTCTTCTTCTTTGCCACTCTTTCTTTGTCACTATCTTAAGGTGTAAACTTCAGATCTAAGTATGCCTGAACATGCATCCCTTCATATCTATAAGCATAATAATTAACAAAGGTTGGGAGATCCATATTCTCCTCAATAAATATTTGAGTTCTCCAAATATTTCACCTATGTTCCTTGATCTTGAGGGCTGGATTTGCTATTTCTCTCCTATTTTCTCACTAACTTCCCCTTATTTTCTTCCTTCTTTTTCTTCCTCTTCCCCACTTTCTAACCACTTCCTTTTCATTTAGGTTGTGTATTTTCAGCAGCTTTAGTTGCTGAACATCCTTTCTTATTTATAGAGAGAAGTTGAGCTCTAGAGTCGAGCTCAATCTTGAAGACTCACACAATCAATTCATTTTTGGGGTAAAAAACACTTTCCACCACCTTTAATTTCATTGAAGAACACCTTCACCCCATCTAGTCTCGAAAAGGACACTTTCACCCTTTCAGTGTGTCAAACTTCAAGTAATCTACATTTCCTGACTGTAAGGCCCTTAGTCTGAGAGTAGAGTCTGTCAATGAAAATAATTTTAGAGACCAATTCAACCCACATATCTTGCAAAGTCTAATATACCATTGGGTAATACTTACAGTTTTCATAACATGAGGACAAAATTGTCAAAATTACTTTTATGATGGTTCCCAATCCCAGTTTAACGATGTGAAAATATAAAGTGTACATTTTTTGAAGTTTTGCGCACTGAAGGGGTTAAAGTGTCCTTTTTTGAAACTATAGGGGGTGAACGTTAATAGTAGTAGGACTAATTTGTAATTAGTTCAGGACAAATTTTTAATTAGTGTTGTAAATTACATATTTAAAGGTCACTAATCAATAAAGAAGGCACGGAAGATTTTCACCCACTTTCATGGTATCAGAGCCTTCCTAGGTCTCTGTTTTTTTTTTTTTTTTTTTTCCCGTCGCCGGCCTCACGCCACCACAGCTGCCGTCGTCCTCCCTCTCAGACGACCGCAGCTCCTCCGGCCTCGATTCTGCAGCGTCGTCCCTCTCTGGTCGTTCTCCGGTCGCCTTTGTCGCCGGAGACCTCCTTCTCGATCACCCCCGGCATCGTACGAGTGCAGCAGCTTCAACCCCTCTGCAACCTCCGGCGAAACGCGGCTGCACGCGTTTCACAGCTTCCGTATCGCCGATTCACGCGCTCGGCCAGATCCACGCGTTCGGCTCTGCAGTCGGCTTGGCTCCACGCGTTTGGCTTCCGCGTTCTCCCTCTCCAGCTCGGCTCCGGCGAAATCCGGCTCGGCTTCCGTGTTTCTGCACCTTCAGCTCGCCTTCGGCTCGGCTACAGTGGTCTTCCCTCTCTAGCTCGACTCCAGCACAGTTGGCTCGGCTCCAGTGGGTTTATTTGGCTTGGCTACAGCAGCAGACCACTTTCTTGGTTATTTTCCTCTTTTTTTTTTTTACCTTCGGCAGCAGCTCAATTCTTATACGACGCCATGTCTTCCACCACTGAAACAGCCTCTTCCGGCAAAACCAAGGAGCCCCTCCACCCCGTGTTCCTTATTAACAACATTGAGAAGCGTGTTTGTTTCACCCTGGACAATGACAAAGTTCAGTATGATCATTGGGCTACGTTTTTTCGCATCCAAACGCACTCCTTTGGCGTTTCAGATCATCTCGACAAAGACCCGCCACCTGCTGACAGTGATCCCTTCTGGAGCTCTATTGATTCGGTAATCCTGTCTTAGATTTACCAAACGATTAGTGATGACTTGGCACTCGCTATCCTTACTCGGGGCCAGACTGCTAGACAAGCGTGGTTGAAGTTGGAGAACCTCTTTCACGACAATCAGGGCTCTCGGCTAGCAGAACTGGAATTGGAATTTGTCAATCTGCGCATGGACCACTGCTCGTCTCTCGACGACTACTGCACCAGGATGAAGAACTTGGCGGATCGTATTGGAAATGTCGGCACTTCAGTTTCGAACCAGCGGTTGGTTATACAGCTCACCAATGGTCTCTCTCCTGCATATACCGGGGTTGCCATGATCATCCAGCAGACTCGTCCGACTCCGGAGTATCTCTCAGCCGTTTCCATGATCCGGCTACACGAGCGTCTTCTTGCTCGACAGGAGCCGGTCCATCCTAGCCCGCAACAGGTGTTGGTTTCGACTCCTTCGAACCGACAGCCGAATGCCCCCTCTCCTCAGCCCGGTAGCCACTCCAGTGGCGGGAATGGGAACCATGGCGGCGGACAGCGACGCAATGGGAATGGCAGGAACGGACGTCGAAAATCCGGGACAGGAGGTGGTCAACCTTCTGCTCCGACACCCCCTGCTGCACCCTCGGGCTCCCAAGGCTCCTGGGTTTGGTGCCCCTGCCCCACAGGACCCGTGCCTCCCTGCCCTTATCCGACTAGGGGCTGGAGTACTCCACGGTCTAGTCATGCTGGCCTTCTCGGTAATCACCGGCTGCACGTCATCAGGCCCTCACTGCTCCTTCTGGCCATCCGACTGCTACGGATTTGGGTTCTCAGCTTTCAAGCATGACACTCAGCGTCCCGGATCAGACTTGGTATATGGATTCCGGCGCATCAGCTCACCTCACTTCGCAGTCAGGTATCCTCTATTCTCTCTCATCATCTTGTCAATTTCCTAACATACTTGTGGGAAAAGGCTCTAGCATTACAGTGAAAGGATCTGGCAATCGCACCCTTACCACCAACACCCGTTTCCTTCACCTTAGAAATGTCTTACTCACGCCAAATGTTATCAAAAACCTAGTATATGTTCGTCAATTTACCACTGACAATCAGGTTTCTATTGAGTTTGACCCTTTTGGTTTTTCTGTGAAGGACCTACGTTCCGGAGCTCTTTTACAGAGGAGCAACAGTTCCGGTGATCTCTATCCATTCCACCCTGGCACAACACACTCGTCCGTTGTCTTGTTAGCTGCTCTTCTTGCTTCAATTTGGCACAACCGCCTCGGTCACCCCGGGCTTCCAGTCTTAGATTTGCTTCGTAGTAGTCAGTTCATAGCTTGTAGTACGAATAAATCAGACACTATTTGTCATTCTTGTCAGATTAGTAAACATGTGCGTTTGCCTTTCTTAGCTTCTACTTCTTCCACTGTTAGTCCGTTTGACATTGTTCACAGTGATTTATGGACATCTCCGGTTTTAAGCAAATCGCACTATAAATACTACTTGCTACTCTTAGATGATTACACACATTTTCTCTAGGTTTTCCCACTAAAACATAAAAGCGAAGCAATATTGAAATTCAAGCAATTCACTACCTTTGTTCAAACCCAGTTTCAGCGACCCATCAAGAGTTTCCAATGTGACCTTGGTGGAGAATTTGATAATGGCTCCTTTCACTCCCACGCCATTGATCATGGACTAGTCTTTCGGTTTGCGTGTCCTCAGACGTCATCTCAAAATGGCAAAGCTGAACGCATGATTCGTCGAATCAATGACATTATGCGTGCTCTCATAGCTCAGGCCTCTCTACCAGCCTCTTTCTGGGTTGAGTCTCTTCTCACTGCTGTCTACCTCCATAATATTCTTCCCACCAAATTCCCTGGCAACGTTATCCCTACTGTTTCCCTCTATCATCGCTCACCCTCCTATGCGCATCTTCGCACGTTCGGATGCTTGTGTTACCCGAACCTCTCTGCCACCTCACCTCACAAGCTTGCACCCCGCTCTGTTCGATGTGTTTTTTTGGGCTACCCTCTTAACCATCGTGGGTACAGGTGTCTCGACTTGAGCACTGGTCGTGTTCACACTTCCCGTCACGTCACTTTTGATGAGACGGTGTTTCCTTTCTCCTCTCCTGGGTCAGTGTCTCCTTCTGTTCACATGACGTCTGATCCGGATGATAGTCTTCCGTCTCCCCTCTTCACTCATCGTGCTCTCCACCCTGTGGCTACCGCACCCTCACCCACACCTCCTTGGGAAACCACATCCCCACTCACACCTCCCGGGGCACCTACACCTACACAGCCTACCCCGTCCCGGACTCTAGTGGAACCTTTTCCTCAGCACTACGTCCGTCGGTCTATGTCCACTCGCCCTCCTACTGTGCCTGTGTTGCCTGACCCTCCTGAGTCACCCACACCACGCCCAGTGGCTACTTCTCCTCCTCCTACCTCTCCTCAGATGACCACCCGATCCATGCATGGCATTGTCAAACCAGTCACCCGTCTCACTTTAGCTGTCCAGCCACCAGACCCCATGTCACCCCTTCCCAAATCCCCCATCCTCGCCTTGTCAGATCCTCACTGGAAAGCGGCCATGGATGATGAGTTTGGAGCTATGGTTCGGAACCACAAGTGGGATCTGGATCCTCGCCCGGCAGGGACTAATGTTCTGCGATCTATGTGGCTCTTTTGCCACAAGTTTTGCGCTGATGGCAGTCTGCAGCGCTATAAGGCGCAATTGGTAGCCAATGGGAAGTCCCAGATGGTTGGGATCGATTGTGAGGAGACTTTCAGCTCGGTTGTCAAACCGACCACCATCCGTACAGTTCTCAGCATTGCCATCACGAATCTTGGCCTATCTGTCAGCTGGATGTCAAGAACGCTTTTCTACATGGTGATCTCTCTGAGACGGTATACCTGCATCAGCCCCCTGGCTACCGCGACACACGCCATCCTGACTTCGTTTGCCGGTTGCGCAAATCCTTATATGGTCTGAAGCAGGCTCCTCGTGCTTGGTTTCAGCGATTTTCCACCGTCCTCACACAGACTATCGGTTTCTCTGGTTGCTCATGTGACGATTCTCTCTTCGTCTACAGTCGTGTCTCGGACATCGTCTACCTCCTGCTATATGTGGATGATATCGTCATCACTGGGTCGTCTCCGGTTGTTTTGGATCAGATTGTCTCCCAGCTCTCTGGAGAGTTTGCTATGACTGACCTGGGCCATCTGCATCATTTTGTGGGCATCGCTGTCACTCGTGATTTGTCTGGCATGTTCCTGTCTCAGCATCAGTATGCGACCGACATTCTTCGTCGTGCCTCCATGTCGACCTGTAAGCCTACTGCCACCCTTGTCGAGGTAGGGAGTAAACTTACAGCCACATCTGGCCCACCGGTTGCTGATCCTACCTTATACCGCAGCCTTGCTGGGGCCTTACAGTACCTCACGTTTACTCGACCAGACATCCAGTTTGCTGTTCAGCAGATTTGTCTCTTCATGCATGACCCCCATGAGCCGCACTTTCATGCCCTGAAGCGCATCTTGCGCTACATCAGTGGGACACTTGAGTATGGTCTTCGGCTCTCTGCCTCTTCCGTTGATTCCCTCACCGCCTACACTGACGCCGATTGGGCTGGTTGTCCGGACACGCGCCGCTCCACTTCTGGTTACTGTGTCTTCTATGGAGACAATCTTCTGATTTGGTCGTCCAAGCGACAGGCCACGGTATCTCGTTCTACTGCTGAGGCTGAGTACCGCGGTGTTGCTAACGCCGTCTCCGAACTCTGCTGGGTCAGGAATTTACTTCTTCAGCTTCTTGTCACCCCGCCTCGAGCTACAGTCGTGTATTGCGACAATGTGAGTGATGTCTATCTCTCTAGTAATCCTGTTCAGCATCAGCGCACTAAGCATGTTGAGATTGATCTACACTTCGTTCGTGAGAAGGTTCGTTTGGGTCAGCTTCGCGTGTTGCACATTCCAGCCGATTACCAGTACGCCGACATCTTCACCAAGGGTCTTCCTCGGCCCTTGTTCCAGCGCTTCCGTTCTAGTCTCAGTGTTGGCACGCCTACAGTTTCGACTGCGGGGGCGTAATAGTAGTAGGACTAATTTGTAATTAGTTTAGGACCAATTTGTAATTAGTGTTCTAAATTACATATTTAAAGGTCACTAATCAATAAAGAAGGCACGGAAGATTTTCACCCACTTTCAAACGTGTCCTTCAATAAAATTAGAGGGGGTGAAAGTGTCTTTTACCCTAATTGTTTTCTTCTTTGCCCATCAAGTATTAGTAGTACTTGGCCTCCAAGTATCTATCCTTATTTTATTATTATTTTTCATAGTCTGATTTCATAGGTGATGATGGGACTATGGCCTTGTTTGGGTAGCGGATAAGGAGGGGGAGATATGATATGATATCCCCTCACATATCATATCCTTTTGTTTGGGTTGCGGATATGAGAGGGAAAGCATATCTGACCCATATCCTCCCTCTCATTTGTTGCCTAAAATCTTATACCATGGGGGAGGTGGTATACACCAGATAAGGGGGTGAGGGGATAAGAGGGGGTTTCATTCATGACGAAATTACCCTCAACAAATATTTGTAATACCGAATGTGTCCTCAGAAACCACATCTCATTCTTCCTCTTTGAGACAAAAACACATCAGTGGGGCTGTTTGGATTTCGGGGTTAGGTTGAACCCAACCTAACCCCAACCATGAAAAGACCCGGTCACCGGACGTGATTACCGGTGGTCGGGAAATTTAACCAGTGACCGGGTGTGGGGATGATGTGGTGACGAAAATTGTAGTTTTTGCGACAAAAAATAATAAAAAAACAACCGGTGACCGGCTCCAACTAAACCGGTCACCGGAAAAACTCTACTCCACCCACTAAACCTAAAACCCCAACCATAAAATCCAAACCACAACAGGTTACGGTTCAACCTAACCCCAAAACCGTTAAATCCAAACAGCTCCAGTACCTCCGCCTCCTTCGCTAGAGAGAGAGACACGACGATTGAAGCTTCGACGCGGCTGAGGACGTGCGAACGAGAGGGTTGGTTGTCGGAGTCGCATCGGAAAGCTCTGCTGAGGTCAGTTTGTGTTTTTGATTTCGCAGCAGAAACCCTCTGTTTTGATTCGATGGTCTGGGTATATTCTTCGATCCTGTGTTTGATTTCGACACACGCGGCCTGACGACGAGCCTTTATTTGATTTCGAATCAAAACAGAGGCTCTGAAATGGTTGGGGATCGAAACACATGCGATTTTTGGGTTCGATTTCTTGGATCTGGGTTCGATTTCTTGGTTCGTTTTTTGGGTTCGAAACACGGGATCGAATCAAAACAGAGTATATTTATACTGAAACAGAGCTCTTAGTTCTGGGTTCGATTTCTTGTGCTTTCTGATTTCTGATTTTTGGAACTCATTTCTGGAACAAACCTATCTTTCTGATTTCTGGAACTGATTTTTGTTTATGATAATTTTTGATTTACTTGCTTGCATTCTGCAATTTATTTTCATTTTTCTCAACTTTTGAAGAGTGAAATTTTCAAATAATTTAGTTGCTAGACAGTTGGATTGAAGCTTTCTCAATCCATATGGCTCAGTTTAAAATGGTTACAACAACGTTAGAGCATCTCCAATGCAATTAGGTAAAAAATAGGCATATTATGCCTAAGAATACGATTTTCCATTTTTATTTTTGCACTAGGCTCCAATGCTACTAGGTATAAATTAGGCAATTTAAATTGAATGCTAATAGTTAAAGATTTTTTTCACGTACAAGATGAAAATTAAAAGAAAGATTTAGGACAAGTGGTGGAGAAATTATAGGAGACATGATTTAAATAATTAGTCACACCCCAAAAAGTGGACAAGTGTCCCAAAAACCTATAAAGTAGGGAAAAACAAAGATGGCTAGGGAATGAACTTCGCCAAGTTTGGCGATAATGATGCCTATTTTGTGTTTTGCATAATAAGATGCCTAATTCATTGGACTTCTAATTTTGTTCAACTTCTTTAAATTTTGCCTAAGAATATCAATTTACCTAATGCATTGGAGATGCTCTTAGCCTACTTACATACTAAACTGGCACAACTAAAATGATTTAGGAATTAAAAAATTAGTACTCTGAACGTTTCAAGCATCACAAGGTTTAAACATTTGAAATTGCGATGATGATAGAGAGACAACATGTACCTGGTTGGCACTCGAAGACGATTGGGGATGGCAATTGGGACCGATCCGATATCCGATATGATCCGACCTTAATGGAGAGATCCGATCGTATCCGTTTACAAATGATCCGAGAAGACACATCGTATTGATTAAGCACACATTCGGATTTCAGAGGGAGAGAAAAAGATACAACTCGCCGCATATTGTTTGTATTGTTTATGATTATTACCTACAAATACTTTGTATTGTTTATGATTATTTATTATGTTGCTCTATTTCCTACAAATTTGTCTTGCATAAGTTGTGTTAACGTACCAAATACTCTCTTGTCAACTTAGAATGAATATCAATGTTGTATTAAATTACTCCAATATATGGCAACAAACATTTACGTAATTTTTTTAATCGACAAAGAAGCATTTTCTGTCAAGACATTGTTATTTACAAACATTTCACACAATTCAGGCATACAATACAAGTAGTTTTATAAAAAAAAAAAAAGTTACTGCACTGAGGGTATTTAAGTCATTTGGAACGTATCCTGCTTCTTATCCTGCACTACCCAAACATGGTAATTCATATCCTACTTCTTATCCTGCCTCATATCCTGCAGCACCAAAACACAGTAAGTCAGCATATCATATCATGCCTTATCCGACAGAATACATATCCTATCTCGTATCCCAGCATAAGCCATATCCGCTGTATCTTATCCGCTACCCAAACGAGGCCTATAGGCCTACAACTCTTCCTCAATAATGATCATTTTCCAAGTTATTTACTTATTTATTTTCTTCTATATTTCTTTTTCACTTTAATTGCCAAATGAACGTATCATAATTACTAAGAGGTGCTAATTGAATTAGCATCGACATGTCCTCAACGTGTGACATAAATAAATTTTGTCCTCAAATCTTTTAGTAAGGCATGTGACATGTTACAGCACAAAGTGGCATAAACTTAACATTGAAATTTACACTTTGACTTAATATTTGGTTTCTCTATATTGCCATTTAAATATATGACTATAATTTTTAACTTTTCAACGCAAACAATTCAATGAACATTACATGGTAATGTACTTCTAACTTAACAAAACCCTAAACATAAATATCTAACGTACATTTTTGTTAGACTTACATGTTTGTCGTCTATCGGATTTGAACTCACAACTTCATGCATGGACTTTTAAACGCTCTACCACTTGAGTTAGCACATATTTGCACTTAACCATACCACTTTGATTCTTCTCTTTCCCATCATCTTGAATTTTTCCACAATTTACTGGGTCACTTTGACCCGGTGATTTGGTTAGCTAAATGATGTTTTTGATAATTTTTTATGTTGTTATAGAGTAAAAGTTGTTCTATAACACAGTGAACAAATTATTAAAAAATCCTATCGTGTTACGATTCAAATTACCTGGTCGAAGTGACCCAGATTCGAGTCAAAATAGTCAAATCGTGGAGAGAAGAATCAAAGTGATACCTTTGAACAATGTACCATGAATAAGTTCAATAAAAATGTACAAATTAAAGAAAATAAGAAAATGAAAGAAACATGACAAATGACAAGGAGAAAATCAAACAAAATCATCTAAATACAAACGATGATAACAAATAAACACCCAGTTTCTCAAAGAAAAAAATACCGAGAAAAAGAAAACCAAACAAAGTCAACTTCTTCTTTATAAAAACAAAGTCAAACTTTGTAAAAGAATAATAAACCCAGTGAGAACAAAGCAAAGAAATTCCAACATATAAAAAAAGTACCACAAGTTATTCAATTGATGACACATGACATATTAAGTCCCTCTAAGTTGGGGCTGTAAAAGAACCAAGTAACAACTCGCGTTCGATTCGTTTAACGCTCGTTTGTGTTTGTTTCGACTCATTAATCAAAGAAAATCAAACATGAAAATGTGTTCGTTTGCTAAACGAGCCGAACACGAGCCGTACAAGTAGCTCGTTCGTTAGTGTTTGCGAACAAATTGTAGTGATATAATATATGCATATATAAATAATTAAATTATTTTGTCTTATTTATTAGTAATTTCTTCAAATCTAATTAGTGTAGGATCTCTATTTAATAGAGTTGACATCTTATTCGTATTCCAAATGGTAATTCATTAATTTACAACCATAAATATTCACTATATAAGAATATATAGGGATGCTTTTGGATCTATCTATCACTAGCACAAATAAAACATATCTCTATACTAATACATTTTTGTTATGAAATATGTTATTGGACTGATGTGAATATCCACCACATAGTTGGGTGTATTTTGTATAATTATATTCTGGTCCAGAAGCCCACCTAATGCCTATATAAGGAGGCTTAGGGTTGGAGAATAATACACATCTACTAGCATTCTCCCTACACATATTTGTCTCTCTTTATTTCTTGCATCTCTCAGTTCTCGTTTCACAACACGTTATCAGCACGATAACGCTCAATAGTAACTAGCATTCGAGATCAATGATAGTTAGCATTCGGGAGTCTATCCATCTTTCACAATGAAAAAGAAATCGGTATTTAATGCCAGGTTAGTACCACACCAAGCAATCACAAGAAGGTAGTAGTCTATTGGCTGACGGAGCATGATGTACTTTTTGTTCATTGTTTTTCCACTGGTTTTTCTTTACTAATGGTTTGTTAAAGGTCCTTGACAAAGTAAGGAGTATGGGTGCGTGGAACTGGGTCACAGCTTCACCCAATTGACTAGTTGATTTATTGGTCCAAGTAATATTTATAAATTCTCGTTTTTCCTAATCACAAGAAAGACGATTTTTTTTACTGCTTCAGTTTGATCCAAATTAAAGCATCCTGAAGATGTTTGTAATTGCAAACCATGACTTGGTTTTAATTATTGGGGGTAGTCATCGATACTATGCGTTTCACACCTGAAGTTGTGAACTACTAGTATAAGAATTTTTGATCGTAACCCGAAGTTACGACAATCTTATGACCTGAAGTCATACAATATATTATTACATCTCGTGAAGATATGTAATATACTTGTTTTTTAAAACCTCCAGAAGAGGTCATGTTTTATTCTGTCACCTTATTTTATTTTTACGCAGTTTTCTCAATACATGATTGTAACCTGAAGTTACAATATTATTAAAGAAGTGCATCCAGAAGATGCGGCCATTCCATGGCTTGTAACTTGAAGTTACATATTTTTTGTAGAGCTCCTGAAGAGATATTAAAGTTCTCGTTCTTAACCTCCTGAAGAGGTTTTGTTTCGTTTTCTTTGATTTTTCTTTAAGTTTACACATATACATACTACAGTTTTGTTTTTTTACCTAATATCGTTAAAAAAACGGAACTCCCGAAGAGGTTTCGTAGTGGCTATTGACATTCATGTATAGCCACATGAAATCGCTCATAACCCGTAGTTATGACTTTCATAACCCGAAGTTATGAAATATTATAAATAGTTATCTCCTGAAGAGATGACTAAAATTGACCTTGATCAACCTCCTGAAGAGGTGTCTTATTTTTATTTCTTGTATTTTTTACGCATTATACTTTTTGTTGGTAACTTGTTTAGTAATTTGTTATTTATACACTTATCATTGATATAAGTGGAGCATCCAGAAGATGTTCTTAGCCCATGAGGGTTTATTGGACAAACACATTTTATATCCGTAAAAAGTGATTTTCATACCAGAAGTTATGAAATTATGACGATGTTTATAACACGGAGTTATAAAATAACATCCTAATATCTCCCTGGAGAGAGAATCTACAACCACTCACTTTTAAATAAAGGTATTGACATTTACGTCTCTTTTTGGGTTTCCTGAAGAAACTTTGATTAGAGAACTACGGCGTCCAAGAGATTGCTTATTGTCAATGTTTTTATTTTAATTTGAGGATTGGTTTATACAACGTACATATGAGACAAATTGATGCATGAAGCATCAACAAAGTATCATTATGGTTATGATTATATTGCTCACGTCATTAGGGGGAGAATGGGTCATATTACATGACATGTGCCAAAATATCATTGTCTCTACGGATATGTACTAATGCAAAATCCCAACAAAATGGATAGCTTCTCAACTAATGGGTATATTATATGGGTATACACATTAAGCATAAATGGGTTTTCTTGTGTAAATATTTTTGATCCTCCAGAAGAGGAATATGAAATTCAAAGCATCCAAAAGAATGTTGGGATATGGTTAAAATGCTCTACAAATTAAGAACACAAGATTCTGGAGAAATCTTGGGGGTTCATATATACATCATCATAATGGATCAAAACCAACGTTGGTAATTGAATAGCCCTGAGAGAGGCTCATAGCTTTGGAAGTAGCTAAAGGTACCTTAATACAAATAGTATGATCCTACTATGAATGATGATGTTTATCTTGAGAAAGCGCTTGTAAAATCACGTGATTTATCATATGGGAAGAATGTTGACTAAATAGTTATTGGCCAAAACAAAGTCAACAAGTGCATAGAAAATTGCTGGGGTACAATCATTTTGAATATGTAGAGCATACAAACAACCCGAAGCAAAATTTATATACTATGCAGAGACTACATATCCGCCGGTAAGCGTGGGATCTTTGTAGTTATTATATGTCCGCTATTAAGCGTGAGACTCATGTAAAGGTTATATGTCCGCTGTGATGCGTGGGACTCATATCGAGGTTTATGTCCGCTTTTAACCGTGGGACTTGTAAAATGAGAAACATGATATATGGGTCATGATAAATTCTCATTAGTAATGATGATAATGTAGTCTTAGTCTCGGGGACTAAGGTACAACAAAATATGGGTTGAAAAGCAACTAGTTACAAATACGATCGTATGAATCACAAATTTGTGAAATTCCATGGAGGTTGGTTCCCATGAGAAATATATTATTTGCCTGAAGCAAATCAAAAGTGTACACTCGCGAGTAATTTTAGGTGCATATGCATTTTATTATGTTTAAGTAATTGTATATTATTAGATTTTGGTCTTGCAATGGTTTTGTTTGTCAGGTACAAAGGTGTTACGAAGAGGGGGAGAACCAATCCAAATCGGCACTCTTTTTCCTTCGCTATGGTTTTTGTCCCACAGGGTTTTTCCAAGCAAGGTTTTAACGAGGCTGTCAAGATTATTCAGATGCGTTCCAGAAGAATGTCATCACCAATGCTGAGCAAATAGAATTCACCGATGTAGTCTTTTTCCTTAGTCATTGATTTTTTCCCACTGGATTTTTCATGACAAGGTTTTAACGAGGCATCGTAGTGGTGAATATTCAAGGGGGAGTGTTATGAAATATGTTATTGGACTGATGTGAATATCCACCACATAGTTGGGTGTATTTTGTATAATTATATTCTGGTCCAGAAGCCCACCTAATGCCTATATAAGGAGGCTTAGGGTTGGAGAATAATACACATCTACTAGCATTCTCCCTACACATATTTGTCTCTCTTTATTTCTTGCATCTCTCAGTTCTCGTTTCACAACAATTTTATGTTATTTGTTTCCTTTAAGTATTTTATCTTAATTAAAACACAAGATATTTTGATTCAAGAATTATATATTATCATATATATCGAAGATAAATACAAGTTCGTCGAACCGAATTCAAGCCCGTAAACGAGCTAGTTAAACGAGCCACGAGTTGAACAACGAACAAATCGAGCCTTAAACGAGCCGAACTCAAACAAGGTTTTTCTATTTGACTCGAGTTCGTGTTCGACTCGTTTAGCAGCCAAGTTAAACGAGCCAAACTCAAACAAGCGATATACAGTTTGATTCGGCTAGTTTACACCCCTACTCTAAGTTAAAAAAAGGCTAAATTGCATCAGTGGTACCCATAATTTAGTTTTTGTGTGAATTTAGTACCCTTAGTTTCAATTGCGGCATCTGCGATATTCATACTTTCAATTTGTTGCAACGATCGTACCCACTGTTAACTTTCCATCCGCAGATTTTTTTTTATTTTTTTTTTTTTGAGAAATGGAACTTTTATAAAGACCCACTAAGGGGGCAAAGGAGGAACTGCATCAGCTATTGCTAAATTGAGAAAATTGAGAAAATTGTCTACCCACTCCACATCATTAATATCTCTTCTATGCTTTGCTAAATTGTGAGCTATGTTGTTTGTTTCCCTTATTCAAAAGTTGGCCATGGCTTGAGCTATCTTCTTGAGTTCCAAACACGCTCTGTTGATCTCGTCTACTTCCATAGAAAATATTCACAAGGACAAGTTCGCCCCTAATTCTCATCCCATAATTTTGTAAATAGTTTTTAATATAATATCGAATTTATCTATTATTTATTCACACACACACATATATATACATATGAATATATATATATATATATATACATATATATATATATATACATATATGTAAAAAATAATTACTTATCATAGCAATAGTTAAAATTTTAATTATTTTTACTCACAAGTCTAAGCTTCGTAAAATCTGAATTATATTAAATTTTATTATTTACTTTTCATAGTAATAATAAATAAATATACTATAATTTTTTTCATCGAACATAATATTTATCGAGATAACTTCTTTTTTTAGTAAAAACATGTTTTTTTTTGTTTTTTGAAAACATTGTGATATTATTTTCATATATAAATAAATATTAAATTTTAAAAAGTAAAGTTATGTACCATTTTTAAATTAGTTGGTAAAACTTACAATTTTATAAAAAAATTGAGTGAAAATGAGGGGAACATTAGTCCTATTACATATTTCCATCCAACATATGGATGGAAAGTTAATGGAAGGTACCATCGTTGCAACAAATTGAAAGTATGGTACTGCGGATGCTGCAATTGAAACTATAGGTACCAAATTCACACAAAAAACAAACTATGAGTACCAGCGATGCAATTTACCCTTAAGGAAACTTCAGCTATTGCCTCCTATAGAAATTCATCTTCTATACCTCCTCACTTATGCTCTATTTAATTCGGTGAACTAGAGAATATAAGCCTACCTACACCAAATGCCACGGATGACGAGCCCTTCGCCCACTCTATGACCTAACTAATCGCTAGTCCGAACAGTCTTTCCTTTACATTAAAATGTGTTTCGTTGGATAGTTGGAAACTCATATATGTTTTAACATGTATCTTGAACTATATCTTTAGCTTTCTCACTTCAACATATACTCGCTTTCCCATGATGGTTCATTACTTGGGTAAAAGACAATTTTCACCCTCGTGGTTTGAGTTATATACCAAAACAACCGTGTTGTTCGGGGATACATAAAAATCACCCATGTCAGAGACAAAAAGCCCCGTGTCAGTGACGGACGTTGGATGAATGCCACCCTTCTGTTAATGTCAGTTGAGAGGGGGGGGGGGGGTTGAAATGTGACATTTTTTTATGACCATTTTACTCCTATTTGTATTTTTTTGTTAATGTTCTTGATGTTCTTGCTTGGTATTCTTGGTGTTTTTCACCACCACCACACCACCATCACCACCACCACGACAACAACAAACAACAACAACAACAACAACAACAACAACAACAACAACAACAACAACAACAACAACAACAACAACAACAACAACAACAACAACAACAACTACAACAACAACAACAACAACAACAACAACAACAACAACAACGCCATCATGTTTTTGTTTATTTTCTTGATGTTCTTGGTGTTCTTGACCTCCACCTCCACCACATCCCCGCCACCACCACTGTCGCCACCGCCACCAGCGTCATCGCCACCATTGACAGCAACAGCAACAGCAACAGCAACAGCAGCAACAGCAGCAACAGCAACAGCAACAGCAACAGCAACAGCAGCAACAGCAACAGCAACAGCAACAGCAACAGCAACAGCAACAGCAACAGCAACAGCAACAGCAACAACAACAACAACAACAACAACAACAACAACAACAACAACAACAACAACAACAATGAAGGGGTGTACAATAGGTAAAAATACATGATCAATACTCAAGAAAGGGGGGGTTGAATAGAGTATGCCAACTTTTTCTAAACTTGCAAGAAGAGTGGTTTAAAAAAGAATTGTAATGAGTGAAGAGTGTTTCAGGGTCTTGAAATGAGTTTCAAGCCCTTGGAATGAAAACAATTAGAGTAAACATAAGAATGAGTCTATTTCAAGGCCTTGAAATTTTCAAACCCTTGAAATGAAACTGTTTGAATACTGCAAAAGAACTAAGTATAGAACAGAAAAATAAATGCAAGAGACACAAGATATATAGAGTTCAGTCCACTTGGGCCTACGTCTCTACCTCATGGATCTTCTCCTTGCAGGATTTTCAACTCAATTCTTATTAATCAACAGCTAAGCCCTAGATCTCAAGCACAAAGATGCCTTACTCTGTTACAGCTTGTGGTTCTCACTAACCTATCTAGTACCTTCTCTAGCTATCTAATTAACTAAGAATTCTCTATTGTTCACCTTGAACAATCCTTGAGAATAAGAACTAGAAGTATTATCAAAATGATATACAAAATGAGATTCAGAAAAGAAGAACACTAGAACTGAATATGCAGTGAGTATGCAGTGTTCTTCAGATGCTTGAATTGAGAGAAATGAATCTGTTTCTTTGTTTCTTGTCAATCCCTGAATGTTTTTGAGTGTCTTTGCTAATTTTCCCGTTTCATAGCTTCAGCTTTCCCTCTTTTATAGAGCATTTTGAATTGCAGATCTTCAGGATCTTCTCTTAACAAACTTCCCTATTTTTTAGCTTCATCTTTGACTTCTCTAACCGCTTCTCCAACGGATAGTTGCTCAGTATCTTCAATGTTACTGATTTTATATTGTGTTAACATCTGTTAGGAAACTTCTAAACACAACAGGATTGATCACAAAATCAAATCATCACAGAATTTCTTTTCCTGCAAAACTTAGGTTAGAAAATAGGTCCTGTAAAATAGGAAAAAAAAAATTCTCTGCAAAACTACGTCAAACAGATGGATTAGATACTGTTAAAAATGTCAAAATACGTTGTCTCTCATCATCAAGTATCAACTAATCAAGCACAGGGGTTTAGGAGTTGAATCAAGATTAGAAACTCCCCTAAGTCCATGCATATAGAGCATAGTCAGTTTCAAGGCTTTGAAAGCTGTTTCAAGACCTTGAAATAGACTAGATATTTCAAGCTTTTGAAACTGAGTTGAACTTACAGTATCCCCCTTGATGAAAGACAAAACCACAATCTGTTTGGTACTAAGTTTCTGCCAAAAATACTTATTAGAATATAGTACAGTCAATTATAGCACATGATATCCAAAATAAATCCAACTTATTAACTTACTGAAAATAGCACACAAGTTCAGAAAATTCTACTGACCAAAAACCAGGTCAGGTCTCCTAGTAAACAAAAAATAACCTAAATTTCTCCCCCTTTTTGACTTTCATCAACAAAGAATGAGAAGATGTTGGATTATAGTTTTTGGAAAGAGTTTTGAAAAACTGTTTAAAAAGATAAAATATTCAAGACTTTGAAAAGGAATTCAAGGCCTTGAAACAAGGAAGAAATAGTAGGCAAGAGTTAAGGGGTTGGGTCTTCATCTCCTTGCTGCTCTGCATCTTCTTCCTGACTATTTCCCTCATCATCATTAACCTGTTCTTCTTCCTATTGAGCCACATCAACTTCATCAATGATTGATCTTATGGTCTTAATCACACTGTTGAACAGGAAGGTTAACCCTTCTAATGCCTTCCTTCCATGTTTCAGTTTCTTCTCTACAAAAGACCTTTTCTTAATCAATGAAGAATTTTTCTTATGATATTTTCTTCCAGATTCCATGCTAGATTCTGACTCAGCTTCTTGAAGTTCTTTATTCTTTCTGCCCATCCTTGATATATGATAGGTTTCATATTAACTTGACATCTGAATTCGAGTCTTGAATGTATATTTTCTCTTTTCCTTTTCCCTTGTCTGCTTTATCAGTCTTCTTCTTCACCTTCTTAGGGCTACCAATCTGAATCCCTTTCTGTTTTTCTTGAGCAGACTCCACTGTCTTCTTATTCTTGCTGGACACTAGTGTCTGATCTTTGGTTGCCTTCTTCTTGGGAGGAGGAGGTGCCATTCTTTCTGCAGTAGGAGTCTTTGAACTTGAATCTCCACTGATTATCTGAACCTCTTCCATATTAGAGATTATATTGGAAATATTGGATTGCAGAAGAATCCAACCTCATCTCATGGACCCGTGAAGCCCAAAGTAGTCCAAGCCCACTCTGTTGAAGGTTCTGTAACAAGTCAAGCCCATTACTGTCTAGTAAAATCCCACTATGTATTAAGCCCACTATTTGTAAACCCTAGCTTCTAGATCTCTCTACCAACATCTCTTGAAACGGTTTCTTTGTGATCGTTCATTCATTCATGTATATCTTCATGTTTTCTCCGTTGGTTCAATACAATGCATGAAACGTTTCTCTCTCTACACTTTGGTTCTGCATCTACACCCTTTGATTATTCAAGTTCTATTATGGTATCAGAGCTCTGAAAATGCTCTCTACCACCACTATGTCGCCGGCAGCTTCAAATCCGTTGGCTATACTCTCCAATATACATAATATTTTAGCAAAAAAACTTGATTCAACAAATTATGTGGTGTGGAAACATCAGTTATCTTCTATTTTAAGGATGCAATGCTACTCTTATTAATGCTACTCTTTCACACGAATCACTTTCACACGTTATTGGGGTTACTAGTTCTCGATCTGCTTGGGTGATTTTAGAACACCGTTATGCTTCCCTTTCTCGTTCAAAAATTTTACAGTTGAAATCTGATTTACAAACCATCCAAAAACGTTCAGACTCCATTGATTTGTACATGCAGAAGCTTAAATCGCTTCGGGATTGATTAGCTTCTTCGTATGTTTTGATCGATGATGAGGACATGTTACTCTATGTCGTTAATGGCCTTCCACCCGAGTACAACTCCTTTAGATCTTCTCTTCGGATCAATTCCGCCCCTATTTCTTTTACAGATCTACATGTTCTTCTTCGTTCCGAAGATCAAATGTTGGAATCACAGATTTCTAACCACGATCCAAACCCTACCGCCTCTTATACCACCTACTCTCGTGGAGGTCGAGGTGGGGGTGGTGGTGGTGGCCGAAACCCTAATTTCGGTCAACGGGGTGGTTGATCTAATGGACGTGGTGGTCGTTTTGACCAAAACCGAGGTAGACCCGGTTCTTTTCGAGCGGGCGGCGGCCGAAACCCTAACCTTAATTTCCAAAGGGGGGTGGTCGATCTAATGGAAACTCTAGTCATGGAGGATTTGGTTATGGTGGCTCTGGTTATGGCTCCAAGAACAGTCAAAATCCACCTATTACTTGCCAAATCTGCGGTTTAGACTATCACTCCGCAATTTATTGTTGGCACCGAGTGGATTTTTCCTATCAAGGCAAGAATCCCCCTGAACAACTTTCTGCCATGGCGGCTCATTCTCATCCCTCCACATATACTTCTACTTATCCTAACTACTGGTTAACTGATACCGGCGCTTCAAATCATATGGTATCTGATCTTCAGAATCTGTCCATCTCAGAACCCTACACTGGTTCTGATCAACTCCAAGTTGGTAACGGTCACTCCCTCTCTATTAAGAATACGGGTACTGCTTTTCTCTCACTTGCTAATCGTTCTTTAGAATTATCCAATACGTTACATGTACCATGTCTTTCTGCAAATCTGTTATCTGTTAATAAATTTTGCACTGAACACAATTTGAATGCTATTTTTATGCCCACTCATTTTGTCTTCAGGACAAGGCTACGGGTCAGATTATTTACAAGGGTTTGAGTGAAAATGGTGTCTACCCAGTTTCTTCCGTCTCTGTGTCATCCTCTTCTCCTCAAGCTTATCTTGGCCACAAAGTTCAGTCTTCTCTGTGGCATAACCGCCTGGGTCATCCTACCAATGCTATTTTGAAAAAATGTATTAATTGTTCTGCTTCTGATAATTATGTTTTTCAATCTTGTTTAGAAGGCAAAATGTCTAGGTTACCATACCAGAAGTCTACTTTTACTACTTCTAAACCTTTATATTTACTTCATACTGATGTTTGGGGACCGGCTTCTCTTAAATCTTTTAGTGGATTTCAATATTATGTGTTGTTTATTGACGACTTGTCTTGGTTAACTTGGATTTTTCCTTTAAAAAACAAGTCTGAAATTGTCTCTCTATTTCCTAAATTTAAAGCTTTTGTTGAAAAACTGCTAAACTACTCTATTACCATTTTACGTTCAGATGGGGGTGGTGAGTTCACATCTTTTCTTTTTCAAAAAATTTTAAGTGACCATGGCATCAGTCAACAAAAATCTTGTCCGTATACTCTGAAGGGAGGCGAATCCCTGGACCAGTTCGACTGCATATCTGCTATACCGTTAAGAATTTGTTTCAACATGAACGCTATAAACCCTACTAGGCGGAATTAGGGTTCATACCTGCGTCCAAGCTATCTGATGTAGGTCTGAAAACACTACTGATCTTCTCCCGTATTCCTGAAGTTCCTCCTGGATGCAAGTGTGGGCTTGCTGCTTCCAGAATCCTTCTCAGCCTCCAGACGAATTGCTCTCACTCTCAAAACCCTAGATTTCGGTGTGTATCTAAAGCATACGAATTCTGAAGGCTAAGGAAACTTATATAGGCTACGGGAGAGACCTGGAGGAGAAAATACGAATCAGGCTCCCAACTTTATTAGGACTTCTGGTTCCACCCGAACCTAGTCTGAATAAAGTTAATAACAGTTAGTACCACTAAATAACTGTTATTGCACTCCTGTCCATATTCTAAAAAATTAATATTTCGAGCTCCTGTTAGTAAATATTTATTATCTCCCCATGTTAAAATTACAGATATCCGTCGATTAAATTAATTACTGACTAATTCATTTAATCGACCTCTTCCCAAGTTCCTTGATCCTTACCACTTAACTTATTTGATATGTCCAGATTACCAAGTAATCTACCTGCAGGGTTTGACATAATCAAAACTTATAAGCTTCATCAAGGGGATATCATCAATCCCATAACTGGGACATGGATTCCTTCGATATATCAATTTACACCATGGACTCAATAGTATCACCCAACTCATCGAGGTTATTAATTCCATAGGAATCTCACTCACTTGACTTGTCAAAGCAATAACTACTAAATACATGTGCACATTGACTATCTAAGGATTAAGAGCATAAGTAATCATAATAACCATGAGACATAGCTTGTCTTATTATGTCAGTACAAAGACAATGATCTCAACTTGGTCCTGTTCAATATACACAAAGTTGTTGGAATAGATGCCCTAGAGGCAATCTAGTTTAGTATGAATTTGTAATTGGCTAGAAATTCATTTATTATTTATTGGATATTTAATATAATGAAGTCCTTAGATTTACAATCGCGTTGTTTATCTTAAATATCCCTAGTCAAGTATAATGATTAATTGGGACAATCATCTATAGACTAGTATGGGGTTGGATTGATATGGAGATATCACGATCCAACACATAGGTGTGCATTACGGAATGTTGCACTGGATTGACCCATCACCGAGAAGGCTACATACACGTTATGTTGAGTCACAAGCGCTTCTCGGGTACAATGGTATTGTCATCCTTAGACTTGAAGTCACTAGATATTCTAGTTGTGGATCATTGTGATCTTGGTAGCGTTAAACGCTACACCGTAACTGGGTAGTTATAAAGGCGTGTACTGGATACAATGAGAAGCAAGCTTAGAGATCGTAGTGGACGTAGAGAGGATTTTCCCCTCCCACATAACGGGAGCAAATATCCAAGGCCACTCGAGGATAGTGCTTATAGAATGTCTGGCCAGACTCAAATAAATCAATATATGGGATATTGATGTTATTTGCACGAATAAGGCTATTCCATGGATCGAGAAACTAGGGATTGGATATACGAGTGTGACTTGTATGTCTCGTGTCCAATCCGGATATGGAGGAAAAGGGATGAGACAATTACTTGTACAAGGTTGTCTAGATGACTATTCTATTAGTTGGCTAGAATGGATGTTTTGCTAGAAACCGCTCCATATTAGCAAAGAGTTGCTACCAACTAGATAGAACCTATGGGGTCACACGCTATATAGAGATGTACTAGATTGTGGAATTAATTAATTGGATTAATTAATTAGAAGGATCACTTTGCAAACCCTTGCAAACTTAGTAGGGACTAATTTGCAAGGAAGGGACTAAATTGAATTCTAGTAGGACTAGAATAAATCCTTTAGGTAGTTGACAAGGAGTTGTTGGACTATATAAAGGACCCTCCTCCTTCCTTCCCTACACACTTTATGCTCTAGAGAGAACATAACAAGAGTAGGAGAGAACAAAGGAGAGAGAGAGCAAGCAAAGAGGGACGCCGCCCCCTATTGCCGCCGCCCCCTTGTCCCCGACGCCACAAAGGGCCGAACCCCCTTTTGGTGCTTCGTTTTGCGTGATTCCTTCACCCTCCTTTCAATCCGGGCTAGCACCAAGGTGATTGGAGATCTAGGATCAACTCTAGGCGTGGATCAACTATAGAGAACGTGACACTATTCGCGTTTGAAGTCATCAAGGAGAACCCAAAGGTGTGTTTATGATTTCTTACCTTCACTATCGTTATGCATCTAGACTTGTGATCCTTGGAGGGTTTTGCATGGTTGTTTATTTGATTATGCTTCCGTTTGCGCGATCCATGAATCAAAACCCTACAGTGGTATCAGAGCCACAGGTCATAGAGCATAAACGTAGTTTATGTGTTACATTCTTGTTGTTTTACACCTTAATATGTTGTTTATCGCGTAAAACAAGACAAATCAAGCATTGGATGCAATTTGTCAAAGAATTAATCATAACAAGACCCAATTATTGCATTGGATGCATGAATTGGTGAGTTTGAGAAATTTTAGGATCATAGATCTAGGGTTTGGGCATCCTTGGGGAAGAAGGAGTTCTCCCACAACAAGGAAACAACCAAACTTGGGCTCCAAGCAAGGAGGTTGTTTTGGAAACAACCTCCACAAGGAGGTTCGGCCCCCCTAGGGGACCGCCCCCTTGCTTGCCGCCCAAGCTTGGCGCCCTATGGGGCCGGGCGGCCCTAACCCGCGGGCCTAGCTTGCGGGTTTTGGGCCGGGCCGGCCCTAGGGCTTTATGGTTCACTTATTTGGGCCCGGGCAATTGGATTGTTGGGACCATGGACCGTTTTAACCCTAGAAATCCTAAAATCAATTAAAATTGACCAAGCGCGTTATTGGATTTTAACTGTTTATGTGCAAATCGCATAGTGATTGGATATGGCCTTAGGATGTGGTTTGATGTAAATGTTTAATTTTGTGGTTTGGTTTTACGGCCTGCGAGCTGATCAATTAATTGTAATAATTAATTAGGGTTTTATGGCCTGCGTGCCATTTTTTTTTCTCAACTTGTGAGATTTATTTTATTTAGTATAGATATTAGCTAGTTATAGATAAAGTAGATTGTTAGCCAAGATTGGAGAAAAGAAGCCCAAAGCCAAAGGAGCCACAAAAGATGGAGCATGGAGCATGGAGCACACCACATGACTATGAAGGATGGACCAAAAGATCAAGACGCATGGAGATGTGTTTGTTTAGGGTTCATAGATAATTCCATTGGCTTGGAATTATCTTAGTCTAGAAAAGGCCATATCCACATCACGTTTAATTTCTGTTTTGTGGTTGTTTATTTATTGTCTTATTATTTGTGTGGTTGGTGTATGGATGATGCATGCAATTAGGATAATAAGATAATTAGACAACCCGGATCTATTATTTGGAGTTGTGCCCAAACTCAAATGGATAGATTAGTTGATATTGATCAACAAAATAATTAAAATTGAATTGAAAAATCCCTCAAATTTTAAATATTGTGTTCTTGCCTTCTCGTTATTTAAACACTCATTATCATCATTATTTATCGAGTTCGTGCGTGCCAAAGCATGGCGACTTGGTTCATAATGATGGAATGCGATGGCACGTAACAATGTGCAATTGTTTAGATAAGAGGTTGAACACAACTAGGCTATTAATTTGATTAAGAAACCTAGAGGCAATCAATTGGGATTATCCATATGGATGGATAAATAAGGAGTTATTTGCCCGGTTGAACCAAGAGTTGCATATGGGATGCAATTGGAATTGTTCCTACCTAAGAAGTAATCGAATTATGGGTGACTTGCCAAAGCAAGCTCATAAGGAGATGAAAAAGATGGATCTTGGCCCACTAGAAAATATAAGGATATTTTCCGCATTAATATCTTGAGGGTTATTAATCCGTAGTAAAATAGTGGGAGCTATATTTAATAAACTAGCCATTATTAAATATAGTCAAAAATTCACAAATACTAAAACTTGCGTATTTTCCTTTTGTAGAATTCCAAATGGCAAACAACTCATCGAGTTCACAAAATTCCCTACGATCTGTCCTTGAGAAGGACAAGCTCTCAGGAACCAACTTTCTCGATTGGTACAGAAACTTGAGAATTGTTCTCAAGCAAGAAAAGAAGCTGTACGCAATAGAGGAGCAAGTTCCAGAAGGTCCAGAGAATCAGACACCTGCTGCCTTAAAGGCGTATCAAAAGCGTGTTGATGACGCTAATGATGCGGCCTGCCTAATGCTTTGCACCATGACCTCTGAGCTTCAGAAGCAACATGAGAACATGAATGCTGTCGATATGATCGAACATCTAAAGCAGCTCTTCCAAGAGCAGGCGAGGGTAGAGAGGTATGAGGTCTCAAAGGCACTGTTCAAATGTCATCTAGCAGAAGGGAACCCGGTGGGACCCCACGTACTCCGAATGATCGGGTACTTGGAGAATCTCGCCCGGCTAGGGTTCCCGGTCGGCCAAGAGTTGGCAACCGATCTCGTGTTGCAATCGTTGCCCGAGAGTTATGGACAGTTCATTATGAACTATAACATGAACGAGATCGTTAAACCACTGCCAGATTTGCTCAACATGTTGAGGACGGCTGAACAGAGCATCAACAAGACTAAGGGCAAGGCCATTATGATGGTGCATAAAGGAAAGGGTAAAAAGTTTGCCTCTTCCTCCAAGGGCAAAGGCAAGTCAGTTGCCAAGTCCAAGGAACAAGCCCTTAAGCCTGTTGGTGCCATTGCCAAGGTCGTGACTAAGGGTGAATGTCAATACTGTAGTCAACCTGGACACTGGAGGAGGAACTGCCCAAAATATCTGGAGGACAAGAGGCTTGGAATAGTGATTCCACCACCACCAGGTATTTTTGTTGTAGATGTCAATTTAACTGTCTCTACATCATGGGTATTAGATACTGGATGTGGATCTCATATTTGTCGAAATATGCAGGATCTAAAGAGAAGTAAAAGATTGGCTAAAGGGGAGGTAGATCTGCGCGTTGGGAATGGAGCAAAGGTTGCTGCGTTGGCCATAGGCGTTTGCGAGCTATCTCTGCCTTCAGGATTAATTTTAGAATTAAATAATTGCTATTTTGTGCCTGCTATGAGCATAAACATTATTTCTATTTCTTGTTTGGACAAGGAAGGTTTTATTATTTCAATAAAGAACAATTGTTGTTCCTTTTATTTGAATAATATTCACTATTTTAGTGCGCAATTATTTAATGGACTTTATGTCCTTGATCTAAGTAATCCTGTCTACAACATTAATACCAAGCGGATTAAAATAAATGATTTAAATCCAGCTTATTTATGGCACTGTCGTTTAGGCCACATAAATGAGAAACGTGTATCTAGACTCCATAAGGATGGATTGCTAGACTCATTTGATTTTGAATCATATGAGACATGTGAGGCTTGTTTATTGGAAAAAATGACAAAGTCCCCTTTCAATAAGAAAGGTGAGAGGACTAGTGAGCAATTGGCGCTCATACATACTGATGTGTGTGGGCCATTTGCCACGCCTGCCAGGGGTGGTTATGTCTACTTCATTACGTTTACTGATGATTACAGTAGATATGGATTTGTGTACCTTATGAGGGCAAAATCCGAATCCTTTGAAGTGTTCAAAGAATTCAAGAATGAAGTAGAGAAGCAACTTGGCAAAAGTATCAAGGCTCTACGATCGGATCGTGGAGGAGAATACTTAAGCCAAGAGTTTGACGACTATCTTAGAGAGTGTGGGATCGTGTCCCAACTCACTCCACCCGGAACGCCACAATGGAATGGCGTGTCCGAGAGGAGGAATCGAACCCTATTGGATATGGTTCGGTCTATGATGTGTCAAACCGATCTTCCATTATCGTTTTGGGGCCACGCTCTATTAAGTGCAGCTTTCACCATTAACCGTGTTCCATCTAAATCAGTCATGAAGACACCATATGAGATGTGGAGTGGGAGGCGTCCCACACTGTCGTTCATGAGGATTTGGGGCTGCGATGTCTATGTAAAACGTTTACAATCAGACAAGCTAGGGCCTAAATCGGATAAGTGTAAATTTGTGGGGTACCCTAAGGAAACTAAGGGATACTACTTCTACAATCCAACCGAGAACAAAGTGTTTGTTGCTCGGACCGGCGTGTTTCTAGAAAGAGAGTTTGTCTCTAAAGAAGCAAGTGGGAGGAATGTAGAACTTGAAGAAGTTCAAGAACCACAAATCACAGAACCGATTATGGAACATGAACAGGAATCACAAGCAGTTGTGGATCCACCTGTTCAGGTAACACAAGAGCTTCGTAGATCTAGTAGAGTGCGCCAGGAACCCGAGAGGTACGGACTTCTCGTAACTGATTCCGGTGACACGATGCTCATAGATGATGAGCCTACTACCTATGAGGAGGCCATGAATGGCCCAGACTCGCAGAAGTGGCTTGAGGCCATGAGATCCGAGATGGAATCCATGTATACCAACAAAGTATGGACTTTGGTGGAACCACCTGATGGGGCGCGGCCCATAGGGTGCAAGTGGGTCTTCAAGAAGAAGATCGACATGGATGGTAATGTGATTACCTATAAGGGCCGATTGGTGGCTAAAGGATTCAGACAGATTCATGGTATTGACTATGATGAAACCTTTTCACCAGTCGCTATGACCAAATCCATCCGAATCCTACTTGCAATTGCAGCATACTACGACTATGAGATTTGGCAGATGGATGTCAAAACAGCATTCCTTTATGGGAATCTCCTCGAGGACGTGTATATGATACAGCCGGAGAGTTTTGAGGATCCAAAGCAAGCCAACAAAGTCTGTAAGCTGCAACGATCCATTTATGGATTGAAGCAAGCTTCTAGGAGTTGGAATCGACGTTTTGATGAAGTGGTCAAAGAGTTTGGCTTCATCAGAAACGAAGATGAGTCTTGTGTCTACAAGAAGGTTAGTGGGAGCTCTGTAGCTTTTCTGGTCTTGTATGTGGATGACATACTACTCATTGGAAACGACGTTCCCATGCTGCAATCTGTGAAAGAATTGGCTAGGAAAGTGTTTCTCAATGAAGGACTTAGGGGAAGCAGCCTATATACTCGGTATAAAGATCTATAGAGATAGATCTAAGAGGTTGCTAGGCCTAAGTCAAAGTACATATATTGACAAGGTGTTGAAACGGTTCAACATGCAAGATTCCAAGAAGGGATTCTTGCCCATGTCACATGGAATCACTCTTTCGAAGAGTGGTTGTCCTTCCAATGAGATTGAGAAGGAACGCATGAGTAGGATTCCCTATGCCTCGGCCATAGGATCCATCATGTACGCCATGTTATGTACTAGACCAGATGTGTCATATGCCTTGAGTATGACAAGCAGATACCAATCCAATCCAGGTGAGAGTCACTGGATTGCTGTCAAGAACATCCTAAAGTACTTGAGAAGAACTAAGGATGCTTTCTTGATGCTTGGCGGTGAGGAAGAGTTGCGTGTAAGGGGTTACACTGATGCAAGCTTCCAAACCGATAGAGATGACTTTAGATCACAGTCGGGATATGTGTTTTGCCTGAATGGAGCAGCGGTGAGCTGGAAGAGTTCCAAGCAAGAGACGGTAGCTGATTCTACAACAGAGGCTGAGTACATTGCTGCAAATGGCGCAGCAAAGGAGGCTGTTTGGATCAGAAAGTTTGTTTCTGAACTTGGTGTGGTCCCTAGCATTGCGGATCCAGTGGAGTTGTTCTGTGACAACACTGGGGCGATCGCGCAATCAAAGGAACCAAGATCACACCAGAAGTCCAAGCACGTGCTCAGGAAGTTTCATCTGATTCGAGATATTATCGATAGAGGAGACGTTCGGATATGCAAGATTCCTACAGATGATAATCTGTCAGACCCGCTTACAAAGCCTCTCACGCAGTGGAAGCATGAAGGGCACACTAGGAGTATGGGCATACGAGATGCGCCAGATTGGCTCTAGTGCAAGTGGGAGACTGTTGGAATAGATGCCCTAGAGGCAATCTAGTTTAGTATGAATTTGTAATTGGCTAGAAATTCATTTATTATTTATTGGATATTTAATATAATGAAGTCCTTAGATTTACAATCGCGTTGTTTATCTTAAATATCCCTAGTCAAGTATAATGATTAATTGGGACAATCATCTATAGACTAGTATGGGGTTGGATTGATATGGAGATATCACGATCCAACACATAGGTGTGCATTACGGAATGTTGCACTGGATTGACCCATCACCGAGAAGGCTACATACACGTTATGTTGAGTCACAAGCGCTTCTCGGGTACAATGGTATTGTCATCCTTAGACTTGAAGTCACTAGATATTCTAGTTGTGGATCATTGTGATCTTGGTAGCGTTAAACGCTACACCGTAACTGGGTAGTTATAAAGGCGTGTACTGGATACAATGAGAAGCAAGCTTAGAGATCGTAGTGGACGTAGAGAGGATTTGCCCCTCCCACATAACGGGAGCAAATATCCAAGGCCACTCGAGGATAGTGCTTATAGAATGTCTGGCCAGACTCAAATAAATCAATATATGGGATATTGATGTTATTTGCACGAATAAGGCTATTCCATGGATCGAGAAACTAGGGATTGGATATACGAGTGTGACTTGTATGTCTCGTGTCCAATCCGGATATGGAGGCAAAGGGATGAGACAATTACTTGTACAAGGTTGTCTAGATGACTATTCTATTAGTTGGCTAGAATGGATGTTTTGCTAGAAACCGCTCCATATTAGCAAAGAGTTGCTACCAACTAGATAGAACCTATGGGGTCACACGCTATATAGAGATGTACTAGATTGTGGAATTAATTAATTGGATTAATTAATTAGAAGGATCACTTTGCAAACCCTTGCAAACTTAGTAGGGACTAATTTGCAAGGAAGGGACTAAATTGAATTCTAGTAGGACTAGAATAAATCCTTTAGGTAGTTGACAAGGAGTTGTTGGACTATATAAAGGACCCTCCTCCTTCCTTCCCTACACACTTTATGCTCTAGAGAGAACATAACAAGAGTAGGAGAGAACAAAGGAGAGAGAGAGCAAGCAAAAAGGGACGCCGCCCCCTATTGCCGCCGCCCCCTTGTCCCCGACGCCACAAAGGGCCGAACCCCCTTTTGGTGCTTCGTTTTGCGTGATTCCTTCACCCTCCTTTCAATCCGGGCTAGCACCAAGGTGATTGGAGATCTAGGATCAACTCTAGGCGTGGATCAACTATAGAGAACGTGACACTATTCGCGTTTGAAGTCATCAAGGAGAACCCAAAGGTGTGTTTATGATTTCTTACCTTCACTATCGTTATGCATCTAGACTTGTGATCCTTGGAGGGTTTTGCATGGTTGTTTATTTGATTATGCTTCCGTTTGCGCGATCCATGAATCAAAACCCTACAAAAGTATACTAGCACATTGAGTTGAAACTATAGTATGAACTATACTGTTTCCTGTAGCCAAGAAAGACCTACTAAAACAATGTGCTAAAATCGTTCCGATGGTTCGTCTAATTCCATCTAGATTGTGAACTCACAACTTTCATTCCACAAGAATCGAAGATAAGATCTTCTGTGTGTAAGCTAGACTCTACACACCAGATCTTCTACTATGTAGAACAATAGACAACTATGCACCATAATAATATAATGCAAAAGCATTGCCCAAAAATATTCTCATAAATATCAAATTCATATAACCCAATAAAAAAAGCATGGCTTTTAGTATTCAATCCAACAATCTCCCACTAAGACTAAAAGCCATGCAGCAACACACCTCAAACCCATTCCCTCTACGTGACCATCAAAAGCCTTAGCTGTCAAACACTTCGAAAATGGGTCTGCCAGGTTATCCGCTGATGCAATCTTCATCACTGCCACATCACCTCTGTGAACGATTTCTCTAATCAAATGATACTTACGCTCTATGAGTTCTCCTTTCTTGTGAGCTCTTGGTTCCCTTGAGTTTGCAACCACGCCGCTATTATCGCAATAAAGCGTCATAGCCGGTTGTGCACTTGGTACCACTCCAAGATCCATTAGAAAGTTTCTGAGCCAAACAGCTTCCTTAGCAGCTTCAGAAGCAGCCACATATTCAGCTTCCATGGTGGAATCAGCAATACAAGATTTCTTGATGCTCCTCCAACTAATGGCTCCACCTCCTAATATGAAAACATATCCAGAGGTAGACTTCCTGGAATCCATATCTGACTGAAAATATGAGTCTGTGTACCCGATGGGTACAAGACTATTTTCATGGTAAACCAACATATAGTCTCGAGTCCTTTTCAGGTACTTCAATATATGTTTTACCGCAGTCCAATGTTCTCTGCCAGGGTTAGACTGATATCTACTAACCATGCCAACAGCAAAGCAAATATCCGGTCTAGTACATAACATCGCATGCATGAGGATTCCTACTGCAGAAGCAGAAGGAAGTGCTTTCATGCTTTCTATCTCATCAGGTGTCTTAGGACACTGATCCTTAGATAGACTGATTCCATGTCTGAAAGGGATCAACCCTTTCTTGGAATCTTGCATGCTAAACCTTGCAAGAATAGTATCAATATAATTGGCTTGTGACAAGCCCAACATCCTATTTTTCCGATCTCGCATAAGCTTGATCCCTAGAATGTATGCTGCTTCTCCCAAGTTTTTCATATCAAATTGACATGATAACCATACCCGCACACTAGATAATACACCCACATTGTTTCCAATGAGCAATATATCATCAACGTAAAGTATCAAGAATACCACCACATTTTATTTACACTTCTTGTACACACACGGCTCAGCTGGACATTGATCAAAACCAAAAGATTTGATTGCCTGATCAAAACGGATGTTCCATGATCTAGATGCCTGCTTAAGTCCATAAATAGACCTCTTAAGCTTGCACAACTTAAGCTCCTGTCCCTTACCTACGAATCCTTCTGGTTGCATCTTATAAATGCACTCATCAAGACTTCCATTAAGGAAAGCTGTCTTGACATCCATTTGCCAAATTTCGTAATCGAAATGAGCCGCAATGGACAAGAGAATCCTGATAGATTTAATCATGGCTACCGGCGAAAAAGTTTCCTCATAGTTGATCCCTTCTTTCCGAGTAAAACCTTTCGCAACAAGCCGTGCTTTGAAAGTTTCAACCTTCCCGTCTACCCCTCTCTTTTTCTTGTAAATCCACTTACACCCGATGGGTTTTACCCCATCTGTTGGATCTACAAGATCCCAGACCTGATTGGAGTACATAGACTCCATCTCAGAAATCATAGCCTTTTTCCACTTTTCCGCATCCGTACTTCCAACAGCTTCATTATAGTTACTGGGATCAGTATCATGTTCATCAGGGACCTTGTCAAAAGACTCTCCCAAGTACATGTATCTGTCAGGTTTACGAGAAATCCTCCCACTACGATGAGGCTGTACTTGTGGTTCACTAGTAGTAACATTTTCCCAACTGCTCGGTTGCGGCGGAATGTCACTGCTATCTTGTGGATCACTAGTATTGCAAGTTCCCCCACTGCCCTCTTGCGGTGGTATGTCAACACTATTTTGTTGTGTATCACGAATATCTACATTTCTCCAACCACCCAAAGGTAGTTGAATGTCGATATCATTTTCTTGTGGTATTTCCTCTTGTACAGTTGGTATATCATGACCTTGGACTACTTGATTTCCTCGCATTTCTTCCAGAACAATTTTACTTTTAGGCTTGTGATCCATAATATAGTCTTCCTCTAAGAATCTCGCATTGGTGCTAACAATGACTTTCTGATCCTTCGGACTATAAAATAAACCACCCTTTTTTCCTTTCGGGTATCCTACAAAGACACATACTTCTGTCCTTGATTCCAACTTACTTGCGTTCCCCTTCAGCACATGCGCTGGACTACCCCAAATCCGAACATGCCGTAGACTAGGCTTGCGCCCAGTCCAAAGTTCTGTGGGTGTAGTTGGTATTGACTTAGACGGAACCAAGTTCAGAAAATATGCAGCTGTCTCTAAAGCATGCCCCCAAAAGGAAGTTGGTAAATCTGAATAACTCATCATGGATCTCACCATTTCTAAAAGATTTCTATTCCTTCGCTCTGCCACACCATTCTGTTGTGGCGTTCCTGGAGCAGACAACTGAGATTGAATCCCTTGTTCCTCCAAGTAATCACTGAATTGTCCCAAGAGGTACACGCCACCTCGATCAGTTCGAAATGACTTGATATATTTTTCTACACGCTTCTCTGATTCTGCCTTAAAAGTTTTAAATTTCTCAAAGGCCTCAGACTTACGCCGCATCAAATAAATATATCCATATCTTGAGTAATCATCAATAAAAGTAATGAAATACTCAAAACCTCCCCTTGCTTGGACATTCATTGGTCCACAAATATCTGAATGGATAAGCTCCAATAGTTCTTTGGCCCTATTACCCTTTGCCAAAAATGGCCTCTTGGTCATCTTACCTTCTAAACATGACTCACATGCTGGTAGTGCCTCCACTTTTGATGAACCTAATGGTCCATTCTGAACCAGCCTTTGTATTCTATTTATATTGATATGACCAAGTCGTAAATTCCAAAGATATGTTTGGTTTATCTCGTAAGGTTCCTTTCTATTTTTTGGTAAGCTATCCGAGTTATTCAGTTCATATAGCTGCGCTATGGGAGTCTCAGGATTTATAATGTAAAGACCATCCACCAATGTACCAGAACAAATAAAACGTTTATTTTTCTTAATAACCACAGAGTCAATAAAATAAAAAAAATATTCATTCTTAATCAACTTAGAAACTGAAATCAAATTCCTTCTAATGGAAGGTACATAAAGACAATCTCTCAAAACTAGAATCATATCACTCCCAAAATGTAAGAAACAAATTCCTATTGCAACTGCAGCTACTTTATTCGTGTTTCCCAAGTGTAGATAAATCTCGCCATCACTAAGCTGTCTGGTTTTCTGGAACCCCTGCAATGAATTGCAGACATGGTCATTGGCTCCCGAATATACACACCAAGTTCTAGTAGATCGAACCGCTAAACATGATTCAACTATTAGTGAAAGAGATATACCTGAGTTGTTATGGATTGGACGAGTTAGGAACTTTGGACATTGCTTCTTCCAATGTCCTCTCTGGTTAAAGAGGAAACACTTGCCTCTCGGCTTTCCCAATGTCCCATGAGGAGCAAGTGCTTGCTGTGGCCCACGAGCTATTCCTTGAGGTGCCGGAGCAACCTTTGGAACTACTGCTTGTGCAACTTTCTTCTTCTTCTTAGCCCTAGGGTTAGAAGCAGAAGCCTTTTCAGCCACCATTACATTAACCGGTTTCTATAGGAGTCCCTCAGCTGCTTGAAGCTCCTTTAACAATTCGGCTAAAGAATAAGTCTTTTTGTTCATATTATAATTTAGCCGAAAAAAACTGTTAAATAAATCAGACAGCGTCATGAGCACGATATCGACCTGAGTTTCCTCATCGATTACAGCTCCAAGGATCTCTAGTTCACCTAGAAGACTTATCATCTTCAGAACATGATCCCTTACAGAGGACCCTTCAACCATTTTTGTGTTCATGAGGTTTTCCATAGCAACTTGCCTGGCAGCACGATCCTGATCCCCAAACATCTCTTTGAGGTTCTCCATGATCTCAAGGGCAGAGCCCATGTTCTCATGCTGATGCTGCAACACATTAGACATGGAGCCTAATATGTATCGTTTAGCCATCTGATCGGCTTTTTGCCACCTCTTATAAGGCTTGGCTTCTTCCTCAGAAGCCCCTTCTAGAGGTTCTGCAGGACATTCCTCAAGAAGCACAAATTCCTCTTCCAATCAATATAGTTTGATCCATTGAATTTGTTTTGATTCGAGAGAATAGATAGTGGGTTTAATGAGTTCGACATTTTTGAACCTGAGAATCATGTAAATAAAACATATAAGGGCAATGTAAACCACCAATAGTCTAACACACATAAAAATAGTATGCCACGATGGGTGGACATCTACCATTCATTCTGTAGTTAGACATGGTACCTTTGGTCCTGCAAGCCATAGCAGTGACTCCGATGGGGAGGATACTATAACTTACATCTAAGTGCATACCATCATTTTACTTCTAACCAATTACCTCATTACATGCCTCTCAGATGGAGAGATGACACATAAATAGTAATTATTAGAAGTATCCTTAAAGGAATTTATACCAGTGATACTGTAGTGGTTATATTCGATAAGAAGGTTAACCCCAAGGCTAACACACAAAGCCAACTACATCACTTATAAATCAATGATGGAGACCGCGGGATCTATAAGCACTAGACTCCCTCTCCCACTTAGTTTTTTGAACAATTTAATACAAATTAAATTTATATATCCATGTTGTCCATGATTTAACATGCAAGCATCCACAATAATCATACACACAGATATAATCAAGGACATAACAAGCATTCAACCACACACAGTCATGCTATTAAGGTCGCCGAAAAACTTTTTCCGAAAATCGCCATGCCGTCACTGTGGAAAACTTGACGATTTCCAGTCTTTCGTCCTTCTGTCTCCACTAATATTACAGTAACCCTAGTCTCCATGGATTCTGAAAATCAGTCTGTAACAGAGTACCAGAGACTGCTACAGACTTTCAATGCCACCAAGGAGCTCACATGTTCATCTAAAACTGAAATAAGAGAACCTAGGGTTTACTATTACATAAGTTTACAGATATTTTTCATCCACGAAAAACAGCGGGGGAACCAAAACCAAATTAAACCACATACATCAAACAGTATGACCATAATAGCAGGACACGATTCAATCTGCAAAACAGAGTTAGACATCGCAATCTTCCTACTCTAACATGCATAGCCGGTTTGATTATTGGACAACATGGATGTATAGCAGATATGCAGAGTCAAACGGGGCTCTGATACCAATTGAAGGGAGGCGAATCCCTGGACCAGTTCGGCTGCATGTCTGCTATACCGTTTAGAATTTGTTTCAACGTGAACGCTATAAACCCTACTAGGCGGAATTAGGGTTCATACCTGCGTCCAAGCTATCTGATGTAGGTCTGAAAACACTCCTGATCTTCTCACGTATTCCTGAAGTTCCTCCTGGATGCAAGTGTGGGCTTGCTGCTTCCAGAATCCTTCTCAGCCTCCAGACGAATTGCTCTCACTCTCAAAACCCTAGATTTCGGTGTGTATCTAAAGCATACGAATTCTGAAGGCTAAGGAAACTTATATAGGCTACGGGAGGGACCTGGAGGAGAAAATACGAATCAGGCTCCCAACTTTATTAGGACTTCTGGTTCCACCCGAACCTAGTCTGAATAAAGTTAATAACAGTTAGTACCACTAAGTAACAGTTATTGCACTCCTGTCCATATTCTCAAAAATTAATATTTCGAGCTCCTGTTATTAAATACTTATTATCTCCCCATGTTAAGATTACAGATATCCATCGATTAAATTAATTACTGACTAATTCATTTAATCGACCTCTTCCCAAATTCTTTGATCCTTACCACTTAACTTATTTGATATGTCCAGATTACCAAGTAATCTACCTGCAGGGTTTGACATAATCAAAACTTGTAAGCTTCATCAAGGGGATATCATCAATCCCATAACCGGGACATGTATTCCTTCGATATATCAATTTACACCATGTACTCAATAGTATCACCCAACTCATCGAGGTTATTAATTCCATAGGAATCTCACTCACTTGACTTGTCAAAGCAATAACTACTAAATACATGTGCACATTGACTATCTAAGGATTAAGAGCATAAGTAATCATAATAACCATGAGACATAGCTTGTCTTATTATGTCAGTACAAAGACAATGATCTCAACTTGGTCCTGTTCAATATACACAAAGTTGTTGGAATAGATGCCCTAGAGGCAATCTAGTTTAGTATGAATTTGTAATTGGCTAGAAATTCATTTATTATTTATTGGATATTTAATATAATGAAGTCCTTAGATTTACAATCGCGTTGTTTATCTTAAATATCCCTAGTCAAGTATAATGATTAATTGGGACAATCATCTATAGACTAGTATGGGGTTGGATTGATATGGAGATATCACGATCCAACACATAGGTGTGCATTACGGAATGTTGCACTGGATTGACCCATCACCGAGAAGGCTACATACACGTTATGTTGAGTCACAAGCGCTTCTCGGGTACAATGGTATTGTCATCCTTAGACTTGAAGTCACTAGATATTCTAGTTGTGGATCATTGTGATCTTGGTAGCGTTAAACGCTACACCGTAACTGGGTAGTTATAAAGGCGTGTACTGGATACAATGAGAAGCAAGCTTAGAGATCGTAGTGGACGTAGAGAGGATTTGCCCCTCCCACATAACGGGAGCAAATATCCAAGGCCACTCGAGGATAGTGCTTATAGAATGTCTTGCCAGACTCAAATAAATCAATATATGGGATATTGATGTTATTTGCACGAATAAGGCTATTCCATGGATCGAGAAACTAGGGATTGGATATACGAGTGTGACTTGTATGTCTCGTGTCCAATCCGGATATGGAGGCAAAGGGATGAGACAATTACTTGTACAAGGTTGTCTAGATGACTATTCTATTAGTTGGCTAGAATGGATGTTTTGCTAGAAACCGCTCCATATTAGCAAAGAGTTGCTACCAACTAGATAGAACCTATGGGGTCACACGCTATATAGAGATGTACTAGATTGTGGAATTAATTAATTGGATTAATTAATTAGAAGGATCACTTTGCAAACCCTTGCAAACTTAGTAGGGACTAATTTGCAAGGAAGGGACTAAATTGAATTCTAGTAGGACTAGAATAAATCCTTTAGGTAGTTGACAAGGAGTTGTTGGACTATATAAAGGACCCTCCTCCTTCCTTCCCTACACACTTTATGCTCTAGAGAGAACATAACAAGAGTAGGAGAGAACAAAGGAGAGAGAGAGCAAGCAAAGAGGGACGCCGCCCCCTATTGCCGCCGCCCCCTTGTCCCCGACGCCACAAAGGGCCGAACCCCCTTTTGGTGCTTCGTTTTGCGTGATTCCTTCACCCTCCTTTCAATCCGGGCTAGCACCAAGGTGATTGGAGATCTAGGATCAACTCTAGGCGTGGATCAACTATAGAGAACGTGACACTATTCGCGTTTGAAGTCATCAAGGAGAACCCAAAGGTGTGTTTATGATTTCTTACCTTCACTATCGTTATGCATCTAGACTTGTGATCCTTGGAGGGTTTTGCATGGTTGTTTATTTGATTATGCTTCCGTTTGCGCGATCCATGAATCAAAACCCTACAGTGGTATCAGAGCCACAGGTCATAGAGCATAAACGTAGTTTATGTGTTACATTCTTGTTGTTTTACACCTTAATATGTTGTTTATCGCGTAAAACAAGACAAATCAAGCATTGGATGCAATTTGTCAAAGAATTAATCATAACAAGACCCAATTATTGCATTGGATGCATGAATTGGTGAGTTTGAGAAATTTTAGGATCATAGATCTAGGGTTTGGGCATCCTTGGGGAAGAAGGAGTTCTCCCACAACAAGGAAACAACCAAACTTGGGCTCCAAGCAAGGAGGTTGTTTTGGAAACAACCTCCACAAGGAGGTTCGGCCCCCCTAGGGGACCGCCCCCTTGCTTGCCGCCCAAGCTTGGCGCCCTATGGGGCCGGGCGGCCCTAACCCGCGGGCCTAGCTTGCGGGTTTTGGGCCGGGCCGGCCCTAGGGCTTTATGGTTCACTTATTTGGGCCCGGGCAATTGGATTGTTGGGACCATGGACCGTTTTAACCCTAGAAATCCTAAAATCAATTAAAATTGACCAAGCGCGTTAAAATTGGATTTTAACTGTTTATGTGCAAATCGCATAGTGATTGGATATGGCCTTAGGATGTGGTTTGATGTAAATGTTTAATTTTGTGGTTTGGTTTTACGGCCTGCGAGCTGATCAATTAATTGTAATAATTAATTAGGGTTTTATGGCCTGCGTGCCATTTTTTTTTCTCAACTTGTGAGATTTATTTTATTTAGTATAGATATTAGCTAGTGCTAGATAAAGTAGATTGTTAGCCAAGATTGGAGAAAAGAAGCCCAAAGCCAAAGGAGCCACAAAAGATGGAGCATGGAGCATGGAGCACACCACATGACTATGAAGGATGGACCAAAAGATCAAGACGCATGGAGATGTGTTTGTTTAGGGTTCATAGATAATTCCATTGGCTTGGAATTATCTTAGTCTAGAAAAGGCCATATCCACATCACGTTTAATTTCTGTTTTGTGGTTGTTTATTTATTGTCTTATTATTTGTGTGGTTGGTGTATGGATGATGCATGCAATTAGGATAATAAGATAATTAGACAACCCGGATCTATTATTTGGAGTTGTGCCCAAACTCAAATGGATAGATTAGTTGATATTGATCAACAAAATAATTAAAATTGAATTGAAAAATCCCTCAAATTTTAAATATTGTGTTCTTGCCTTCTCGTTATTTAAACACTCATTATCATCATTATTTATCGAGTTCGTGCGTGCCAAAGCATGGCGACTTGGTTCATAATGATGGAATGCGATGGCACGTAACAATGTGCAATTGTTTAGATAAGAGGTTGAACACAACTAGGCTATTAATTTGATTAAGAAACCTAGAGGCAATCAATTGGGATTATCCATATGGATGGATAAATAAGGAGTTATTTGCCCGGTTGAACCAAGAGTTGCATATGGGATGCAATTGGAATTGTTCCTACCTAAGAAGTAATCGAATTATGGGTGACTTGCCAAAGCAAGCTCATAAGGAGATGAAAAAGATGGATCTTGGCCCACTAGAAAATATAAGGATATTTTCCGCATTAATATCTTGAGGGTTATTAATCCGTAGTAAAATAGTGGGAGCTATATTTAATAAACTAGCCATTATTAAATATAGTCAAAAATTCACAAATACTAAAACTTGCGTATTTTCCTTTTGCAGAATTCCAAATGGCAAACAACTCATCGAGTTCACAAAATTCCCTACGATCTGTCCTTGAGAAGGACAAGCTCTCAGGAACCAACTTTCTCGATTGGTACAGAAACTTGAGAATTGTTCTCAAGCAAGAAAAGAAGCTGTACGCAATAGAGGAGCAAGTTCCAGAAGGTCCAGAGAATCAGACACCTGCTGCCTTAAAGGCGTATCAAAAGCGTGTTGATGACGCTAATGATGCGGCCTGCCTAATGCTTTGCACCATGACCTCTGAGCTTCAGAAGCAACATGAGAACATGAATGCTGTCGATATGATCGAACATCTAAAGCAGCTCTTCCAAGAGCAGGCGAGGGTAGAGAGGTATGAGGTCTCAAAGGCACTGTTCAAATGTCATCTAGCAGAAGGGAACCCGGTGGGACCCCACGTACTCCGAATGATCGGGTACTTGGAGAATCTCGCCCGGCTAGGGTTCCCGGTCGGCCAAGAGTTGGCAACCGATCTCGTGTTGCAATCGTTGCCCGAGAGTTATGGACAGTTCATTATGAACTATAACATGAACGAGATCGTTAAACCACTGCCAGATTTGCTCAACATGTTGAGGACGGCTGAACAGAGCATCAACAAGACTAAGGGCAAGGCCATTATGATGGTGCATAAAGGAAAGGGTAAAAAGTTTGCCTCTTCCTCCAAGGGCAAAGGCAAGTCAGTTGCCAAGTCCAAGGAACAAGCCCTTAAGCCTGTTGGTGCCATTGCCAAGGTCGTGACTAAGGGTGAATGTCACTACTGTAGTCAACCTGGACACTGGAGGAGGAACTGCCCAAAATATCTGGAGGACAAGAGGCTTGGAATAGTGATTCCACCACCACCAGGTATTTTTGTTGTAGATGTCAATTTAACTGTCTCTACATCATGGGTATTAGATACTGGATGTGGATCTCATATTTGTCGAAATATGCAGGATCTAAAGAGAAGTAAAAGATTGGCTAAAGGGGAGGTAGATCTGCGCGTTGGGAATGGAGCAAAGGTTGCTGCGTTGGCCATAGGCGTTTGCGAGCTATCTCTGCCTTCAGGATTAATTTTAGAATTAAATAATTGCTATTTTGTGCCTGCTATGAGCAGAAACATTATTTCTATTTCTTGTTTGGACAAGGAAGGTTTTATTATTTCAATAAAGAACAATTGTTGTTCCTTTTATTTGAATAATATTCACTATTTTAGTGCGCAATTATTTAATGGACTTTATGTCCTTGATCTAAGTAATCATGTCTACAACATTAATACCAAGCGGATTAAAATAAATGATTTAAATCCAGCTTATTTATGGCACTGTCGTTTAGGCCACATAAATGAGAAACGTGTATCTAGACTCCATAAGGATGGATTGCTAGACTCATTTGATTTTGAATCATATGAGACATGTGAGGCTTGTTTATTGGAAAAAATGACAAAGTCCCCTTTCAATAAGAAAGGTGAGAGGACTAGTGAGCAATTGGCGCTCATACATACTGATGTGTGTGGGCCATTTGCCACGCCTGCCAGGGGTGGTTATGTCTACTTCATTACGTTTACTGATGATTACAGTAGATATGGATTTGTGTACCTTATGAGGGCAAAATCCGAATCCTTTGAAGTGTTCAAAGAATTCAAGAATGAAGTAGAGAAGCAACTTGGCAAAAGTATCAAGGCTCTACGATCGGATCGTGGAGGAGAATACTTAAGCCAAGAGTTTGACGAATATCTTAGAGAGTGTGGGATCGTGTCCCAACTCACTCCACCCGGAACGCCACAATGGAATGGCGTGTCCGAGAGGAGGAATCGAACCCTATTGGATATGGTTCGGTCTATGATGTGTCAAACCGATCTTCCATTATCGTTTTGGGGCCACGCTCTATTAAGTGCAGCTTTCACCATTAACCGTGTTCCATCTAAATCAGTCATGAAGACACCATATGAGATGTGGAGTGGGAGGCGTCCCACACTGTCGTTCATGAGGATTTGGGGCTGCGATGTCTATGTAAAACGTTTACAATCAGACAAGCTAGGGCCTAAATCGGATAAGTGTAAATTTGTGGGGTACCCTAAGGAAACTAAGGGATACTACTTCTACAATCCAACCGAGAACAAAGTGTTTGTTGCTCGGACCGGCGTGTTTCTAGAAAGAGAGTTTGTCTCTAAAGCAGCAAGTGGGAGGAATGTAGAACTTGAAGAAGTTCAAGAACCACAAATCACAGAACCGATTATGGAACATGAACAGGAATCACAAGCAGTTGTGGATCCACCTGTTCAGGTAACACAAGAGCTTCGTAGATCTAGTAGAGTGCGCCAGGAACCCGAGAGGTACGGACTTCTCGTAACTGATTCCGGTGACACGATGCTCATAGATGATGAGCCTACTACCTATGAGGAGGCCATGAATGGCCCAGACTCGCAGAAGTGGCTTGAGGCCATGAGATCCGAGATGGAATCCATGTATACCAACAAAGTATGGACTTTGGTGGAACCACCTGATGGGGCGCGGCCCATAGGGTGCAAGTGGGTCTTCAAGAAGAAGATCGACATGGATGGTAATGTGATTACCTATAAGGGCCGATTGGTGGCTAAAGGATTCAGACAGATTCATGGTATTGACTATGATGAAACCTTTTCACCAGTCGCTATGACCAAATCCATCCGAATCCTACTTGCAATTGCAGCATACTACGACTATGAGATTTGGCAGATGGATGTCAAAACAGCATTCCTTTATGGGAATCTCCTCGAGGACGTGTATATGATACAGCCGGAGAGTTTTGAGGATCCAAAGCAAGCCAACAAAGTCTGTAAGCTGCAACGATCCATTTATGGATTGAAGCAAGCTTCTAGGAGTTGGAATCGACGTTTTGATGAAGTGGTCAAAGAGTTTGGCTTCATCAGAAACGAAGATGAGTCTTGTGTCTACAAGAAGGTTAGTGGGAGCTCTGTAGCTTTTCTGGTCTTGTATGTGGATGACATACTACTCATTGGAAACGACGTTCCCATGCTGCAATCTGTGAAAGAATTGGCTAGGAAAGTGTTTCTCAATGAAGGACTTAGGGGAAGCAGCCTATATACTCGGTATAAAGATCTATAGAGATAGATCTAAGAGGTTGCTAGGCCTAAGTCAAAGTACATATATTGACAAGGTGTTGAAACGGTTCAACATGCAAGATTCCAAGAAGGGATTCTTGCCCATGTCACATGGAATCACTCTTTCGAAGAGTGGTTGTCCTTCCAATGAGATTGAGAAGGAACGCATGAGTAGGATTCCCTATGCCTCGGCCATAGGATCCATCATGTACGCCATGTTATGTACTAGACCAGATGTGTCATATGCCTTGAGTATGACAAGCAGATACCAATCCAATCCAGGTGAGAGTCACTGGATTGCTGTCAAGAACATCCTAAAGTACTTGAGAAGAACTAAGGATGCTTTCTTGATGCTTGGCGGTGAGGAAGAGTTGCGTGTAAGGGGTTACACTGATGCAAGCTTCCAAACCGATAGAGATGACTTTAGATCACAGTCGGGATATGTGTTTTGCCTGAATGGAGCAGCGGTGAGCTGGAAGAGTTCCAAGCAAGAGACGGTAGCTGATTCTACAACAGAGGCTGAGTACATTGCTGCAAATGGCGCAGCAAAGGAGGCTGTTTGGATCAGAAAGTTTGTTTCTGAACTTGGTGTGGTCCCTAGCATTGCGGATCCAGTGGAGTTGTTCTGTGACAACACTGGGGCGATCGCGCAATCAAAGGAACCAAGATCACACCAGAAGTCCAAGCACGTGCTCAGGAAGTTTCATCTGATTCGAGATATTATCGATAGAGGAGACGTTCGGATATGCAAGATTCCTACAGATGATAATCTGTCAGACCCGCTTACAAAGCCTCTCACGCAGTGGAAGCATGAAGGGCACACTAGGAGTATGGGCATACGAGATGCGCCAGATTGGCTCTAGTGCAAGTGGGAGACTGTTGGAATAGATGCCCTAGAGGCAATCTAGTTTAGTATGAATTTGTAATTGGCTAGAAATTCATTTATTATTTATTGGATATTTAATATAATGAAGTCCTTAGATTTACAATCGCGTTGTTTATCTTAAATATCCCTAGTCAAGTATAATGATTAATTGGGACAATCATCTATAGACTAGTATGGGGTTGGATTGATATGGAGATATCACGATCCAACACATAGGTGTGCATTACGGAATGTTGCACTGGATTGACCCATCACCGAGAAGGCTACATACACGTTATGTTGAGTCACAAGCGCTTCTCGGGTACAATGGTATTGTCATCCTTAGACTTGAAGTCACTAGATATTCTAGTTGTGGATCATTGTGATCTTGGTAGCGTTAAACGCTACACCGTAACTGGGTAGTTATAAAGGCGTGTACTGGATACAATGAGAAGCAAGCTTAGAGATCGTAGTGGACGTAGAGAGGATTTGCCCCTCCCACATAACGGGAGCAAATATCCAAGGCCACTCGAGGATAGTGCTTATAGAATGTCTGGCCAGACTCAAATAAATCAATATATGGGATATTGATGTTATTTGCACGAATAAGGCTATTCCATGGATCGAGAAACTAGGGATTGGATATACGAGTGTGACTTGTATGTCTCGTGTCCAATCCGGATATGGAGGCAAAGGGATGAGACAATTACTTGTACAAGGTTGTCTAGATGACTATTCTATTAGTTGGCTAGAATGGATGTTTTGCTAGAAACCGCTCCATATTAGCAAAGAGTTGCTACCAACTAGATAGAACCTATGGGGTCACACGCTATATAGAGATGTACTAGATTGTGGAATTAATTAATTGGATTAATTAATTAGAAGGATCACTTTGCAAACCCTTGCAAACTTAGTAGGGACTAATTTGCAAGGAAGGGACTAAATTGAATTCTAGTAGGACTAGAATAAATCCTTTAGGTAGTTGACAAGGAGTTGTTGGACTATATAAAGGACCCTCCTCCTTCCTTCCCTACACACTTTATGCTCTAGAGAGAACATAACAAGAGTAGGAGAGAACAAAGGAGAGAGAGAGCAAGCAAAGAGGGACGCCGCCCCCTATTGCCGCCGCCCCCTTGTCCCCGACGCCACAAAGGGCCGAACCCCCTTTTGGTGCTTCGTTTTGCGTGATTCCTTCACCCTCCTTTCAATCCGGGCTAGCACCAAGGTGATTGGAGATCTAGGATCAACTCTAGGCGTGGATCAACTATAGAGAACGTGACACTATTCGCGTTTGAAGTCATCAAGGAGAACCCAAAGGTGTGTTTATGATTTCTTACCTTCACTATCGTTATGCATCTAGACTTGTGATCCTTGGAGGGTTTTGCATGGTTGTTTATTTGATTATGCTTCCGTTTGCGCGATCCATGAATCAAAACCCTACAAAAGTATACTAGCACATTGAGTTGAAACTATAGTATGAACTATACTGTTTCCTGTAGCCAAGAAAGACCTACTAAAACAATGTGCTAAAATCGTTCCGATGGTTCGTCTAATTCCATCTAGATTGTGAACTCACAACTTTCATTCCACAAGAATCGAAGATAAGATCTTCTGTGTGTAAGCTAGACTCTACACACCAGATCTTCTACTATGTAGAACAATAGACAACTATGCACCATAATAATATAATGCAAAAGCATTGCCCAAAAATATTCTCATAAATATCAAATTCATATAACCCAATAAAAAAAGCATGGCTTTTAGTATTCAATCCAACAATCTCCCACTAAGACTAAAAGCCATGCAGCAACACACCTCAAACCCATTCCCTCTACGTGACCATCAAAAGCCTTAGCTGTCAAACACTTCGAAAATGGGTCTGCCAGGTTATCCGCTGATGCAATCTTCATCACTGCCACATCACCTCTGTGAACGATTTCTCTAATCAAATGATACTTACGCTCTATGAGTTCTCCTTTCTTGTGAGCTCTTGGTTCCCTTGAGTTTGCAACCACGCCGCTATTATCGCAATAAAGCGTCATAGCCGGTTGTGCACTTGGTACCACTCCAAGATCCATTAGAAAGTTTCTGAGCCAAACAGCTTCCTTAGCAGCTTCAGAAGCAGCCACATATTCAGCTTCCATGGTGGAATCAGCAATACAAGATTTCTTGATGCTCCTCCAACTAATGGCTCCACCTCCTAATATGAAAACATATCCAGAGGTAGACTTCCTGGAATCCATATCTGACTGAAAATATGAGTCTGTGTACCCGATGGGTACAAGACTATTTTCATGGTAAACCAACATATAGTCTCGAGTCCTTTTCAGGTACTTCAATATATGTTTTACCGCAGTCCAATGTTCTCTGCCAGGGTTAGACTGATATCTACTAACCATGCCAACAGCAAAGCAAATATCCGGTCTAGTACATAACATCGCATGCATGAGGATTCCTACTGCAGAAGCAGAAGGAAGTGCTTTCATGCTTTCTATCTCATCAGGTGTCTTAGGACACTGATCCTTAGATAGACTGATTCCATGTCTGAAAGGGATCAACCCTTTCTTGGAATCTTGCATGCTAAACCTTGCAAGAATAGTATCAATATAATTGGCTTGTGACAAGCCCAACATCCTATTTTTCCGATCTCGCATAAGCTTGATCCCTAGAATGTATGCTGCTTCTCCCAAGTTTTTCATATCAAATTGACATGATAACCATACCCGCACACTAGATAATACACCCACATTGTTTCCAATGAGCAATATATCATCAACGTAAAGTATCAAGAATACCACCACATTTTATTTACACTTCTTGTACACACACGGCTCAGCTGGACATTGATCAAAACCAAAAGATTTGATTGCCTGATCAAAACGGATGTTCCATGATCTAGATGCCTGCTTAAGTCCATAAATAGACCTCTTAAGCTTGCACAACTTAAGCTCCTGTCCCTTACCTACGAATCCTTCTGGTTGCATCTTATAAATGCACTCATCAAGACTTCCATTAAGGAAAGCTGTCTTGACATCCATTTGCCAAATTTCGTAATCGAAATGAGCCGCAATGGACAAGAGAATCCTGATAGATTTAATCATGGCTACCGGCGAAAAAGTTTCCTCATAGTTGATCCCTTCTTTCCGAGTAAAACCTTTCGCAACAAGCCGTGCTTTGAAGGTTTCAACCTTCCCGTCTACCCCTCTCTTTTTCTTGTAAATCCACTTACACCCGATGGGTTTTACCCCATCTGTTGGATCTACAAGATCCCAGACCTGATTGGAGTACATAGACTCCATCTCAGAAATCATAGCCTTTTTCCACTTTTCCGCATCCGTACTTCCAACAGCTTCATTATAGTTACTGGGATCAGTATCATGTTCATCAGGGACCTTGTCAAAAGACTCTCCCAAGTACATGTATCTGTCAGGTTTACGAGAAATCCTCCCACTACGATGAGGCTGTACTTGTGGTTCACTAGTAGTAACATTTTCCCAACTGCTCGGTTGCGGCGGAATGTCACTACTATCTTGTGGATCACTAGTATTGCAAGTTCCCCCACTGCCCTCTTGCGGTGGGATGTCAACACTATTTTGTTGTGTATCACGAGTATCTACATTTCTCCAACCACCCAAAGATAGTTGAATGTCGATATCATTTTCTTGTGGTATTTCCTCTTGTACAGTTGGTATATCATGACCTTGGACTACTTGATTTCCTCGCATTTCTTCCAGAACAATTTTACTTTTAGGCTTGTGATCCATAATATAGTCTTCCTCTAAGAATCTCGCATTGGTGCTAACAATGACTTTCTGATCCTTCGGACTATAAAATAAACCACCCTTTTTTCCTTTCGGGTATCCTACAAAGACACATACTTCTGTCCTTGATTCCAACTTACTTGCGTTCCCCTTCAGCACATGCGCTGGACTACCCCAAATCCGAACATGCCGTAGACTAGGCTTGCGCCCAGTCCAAAGTTCTGTGGGTGTAGTTGGTATTGACTTAGACGGAACCAAGTTCAGAAAATATGCAGCTGTCTCTAAAGCATGCCCCCAAAAGGAAGTTGGTAAATCTGAATAACTCATCATGGATCTCACCATTTCTAAAAGATTTCTATTCCTTCGCTCTGCCACACCATTCTGTTGTGGCGTTCCTGGAGCAGACAACTGAGATTGAATCCCTTGTTCCTCCAAGTAATCACTGAATTGTCCCAAGAGGTACACGCCACCTCGATCAGTTCGAAATGACTTGATATATTTTTCTACACGCTTCTCTGATTCTGCCTTAAAAGTTTTAAATTTCTCAAAGGCCTCAGACTTACGCCGCATCAAATAAATATATCCATATCTTGAGTAATCATCAATAAAAGTAATGAAATACTCAAAACCTCCCCTTGCTTGGACATTCATTGGTCCACAAATATCTGAATGGATAAGCTCCAATAGTTCTTTGGCCCTATTACCCTTTGCCAAAAATGGCCTCTTGGTCATCTTACCTTCTAAACATGACTCACATGCTGGTAGTGCCTCCACTTTTGATGAACCTAATGGTCCATTCTGAACCAGCCTTTGTATTCTATTTATATTGATATGACCAAGTCGTAAATTCCAAAGATATGTTTGGTTTATCTCGTAAGGTTCCTTTCTATTTTTTGGTAAGCTATCCGAGTTATTCAGTTCATATAGCTGCGCTATGGGAGTCTCAGGATTTATAATGTAAAGACCATCCACCAATGTACCAGAACAAATAAAACGTTTATTTTTCTTAATAACCACAGAGTCAATAAAATAAAAAAAATATTCATTCTTAATCAACTTAGAAACTGAAATCAAATTCCTTCTAATGGAAGGTACATAAAGACAATCTCTCAAAACTAGAATCATATCACTCCCAAAATGTAAGAAACAAATTCCTATTGCAACTGCAGCTACTTTATTCGTGTTTCCCAAGTGTAGATAAATCTCGCCATCACTAAGCTGTCTGGTTTTCTGGAACCCCTGCAATGAATTGCAGACATGGTCATTGGCTCCCGAATATACACACCAAGTTCTAGTAGATCGAACCGCTAAACATGATTCAACTATTAGTGAAAGAGATATACCTGAGTTGTTATGGATTGAACGAGTTAGGAACTTTGGACATTGCTTCTTCCAATGTCCTCTCTGGTTACAGAGGAAACACTTGCCTCTCGGCTTTCCCAATGTCCCATGAGGAGCAAGTGCTTGCTGTGGCCCACGAGCTATTCCTTGAGGTGCCGGAGCAACCTTTGGAACTACTGCTTGTGCAACTTTCTTCTTCTTCTTAGCCCTAGGGTTAGAAGCAGAAGCCTTTTCAGCCACCATTACATTAACCGGTTTCTATAGGAGTCCCTCAGCTGCTTGAAGCTCCTTTAACAATTCGGCTAAAGAATAAGTCTTTTTGTTCATATTATAATTTAGCCGAAAAAAACTGTTAAATAAATCAGACAGCGTCATGAGCACGATATCGACCTGAGTTTCCTCATCGATTACAGCTCCAAGGATCTCTAGTTCACCTAGAAGACTTATCATCTTCAGAACATGATCCCTTACAGAGGACCCTTCAACCATTTTTGTGTTCATGAGGTTTTCCATAGCAACTTGCCTGGCAGCACGATCCTGATCCCCAAACATCTCTTTGAGGTTCTCCATGATCTCAAGGGCAGAGCCCATGTTCTCATGCTGATGCTGCAACACATTAGACATGGAGCCTAATATGTATCGTTTAGCCATCTGATCGGCTTTTTGCCACCTCTTATAAGGCTTGGCTTCTTCCTCAGAAGCCCCTTCTAGAGGTTCTGCAGGACATTCCTCAAGAAGCACAAATTCCTCTTCCAATCAATATAGTTTGATCCATTGAATTTGTTTTGATTCGAGAGAATAGATAGTGGGTTTAATGAGTTCGACATTTTTGAACCTGAGAATCATGTAAATAAAACATATAAGGGCAATGTAAACCACCAATAGTCTAACACACATAAAAATAGTATGCCACGATGGGTGGACATCTACCATTCATTCTGTAGTTAGACATGGTACCTTTGGTCCTGCAAGCCATAGCAGTGACTCCGATGGGGAGGATACTATAACTTACATCTAAGTGCATACCATCATTTTACTTCTAACCAATTACCTCATTACATGCCTCTCAGATGGAGAGATGACACATAAATAGTAATTATTAGAAGTATCCTTAAAGGAATTTATACCAGTGATACTGTAGTGGTTATATTCGATAAGAAGGTTAACCCCAAGGCTAACACACAAAGCCAACTACATCACTTATAAATCAATGATGGAGACCGCGGGATCTATAAGCACTAGACTCCCTCTCCCACTTAGTTTTTTGAACAATTTAATACAAATTAAATTTATATATCCATGTTGTCCATGATTTAACATGCAAGCATCCACAATAATCATACACACAGATATAATCAAGGACATAACAAGCATTCAACCACACACAGTCATGCTATTAAGGTCGCCGAAAAACTTTTTCCGAAAATCGCCATGCCGTCACTGTGGAAAACTTGACGATTTCCAGTCTTTCGTCCTTCTGTCTCCACTAATATTACAGTAACCCTAGTCTCCATGGATTCTGAAAATCAGTCTGTAACAGAGTACCAGAGACTGCTACAGACTTTCAATGCCACCAAGGAGCTCACATGTTCATCTAAAACTGAAATAAGAGAACCTAGGGTTTACTATTACATAAGTTTACAGATATTTTTCATCCACGAAAAACAGCGGGGGAACCAAAACCAAATTAAACCACATACATCAAACAGTATGACCATAATAGCAGGACACGATTCAATCTGCAAAACAGAGTTAGACATCGCAATCTTCCTACTCTAACATGCATAGCCGGTTTGATTATTGGACAACATGGATGTATAGCAGATATGCAGAGTCAAACGGGGCTCTGATACCAATTGAAGGGAGGCGAATCCTTGGACCAGTTCGGCTGCATGTCTGCTATACCGTTTAGAATTTGTTTCAACGTGAACGCTATAAACCCTACTAGGCGGAATTAGGGTTCATACCTGCGTCCAAGCTATCTGATGTAGGTCTGAAAACACTCCTGATCTTCTCACGTATTCCTGAAGTTCCTCCTGGATGCAAGTGTGGGCTTGCTGCTTCCAGAATCCTTCTCAGCCTCCAGACGAATTGCTCTCACTCTCAAAACCCTAGATTTCGGTGTGTATCTAAAGCATACGAATTCTGAAGGCTAAGGAAACTTATATAGGCTACGGGAGGGACCTGGAGGAGAAAATACGAATCAGGCTCCCAACTTTATTAGGACTTCTGGTTCCACCCGAACCTAGTCTGAATAAAGTTAATAACAGTTAGTACCACTAAGTAACAGTTATTGCACTCCTGTCCATATTCTCAAAAATTAATATTTCGAGCTCCTGTTATTAAATACTTATTATCTCCCCATGTTAAGATTACAGATATCCATCGATTAAATTAATTACTGACTAATTCATTTAATCGACCTCTTCCCAAATTCTTTGATCCTTACCACTTAACTTATTTGATATGTCCAGATTACCAAGTAATCTACCTGCAGGGTTTGACATAATCAAAACTTGTAAGCTTCATCAAGGGGATATCATCAATCCCATAACCGGGACATGTATTCCTTCGATATATCAATTTACACCATGTACTCAATAGTATCACCCAACTCATCGAGGTTATTAATTCCATAGGAATCTCACTCACTTGACTTGTCAAAGCAATAACTACTAAATACATGTGCACATTGACTATCTAAGGATTAAGAGCATAAGTAATCATAATAACCATGAGACATAGCTTGTCTTATTATGTCAGTACAAAGACAATGATCTCAACTTGGTCCTGTTCAATATACACAAAGTATACTAGCACATTGAGTTGAAACTATAGTATGAACTATATTGTTTCCTGTAGCCAAGACAGACCTACTAAAACAATGTGCTACAATCGTTCCGATGGTTTGTCTAATTCCATCTAGATTGTGAACTCACAACTTTCATTCCACAAGAACCGAAGATAAGATCTTCTGTGTGTAAGCTAGACTCTACACACTAGATCTTCTACTATGTAGAACAATAGAAAACTATGCACCTTAATAATATAATGCAAAAGCATTGCCCAAAACTATTCTCATAAATATCAAATTCATATAATCCAATAAAAAAAAACATGGCTTTTAGTATTCAATCCAACATACTCCCCAACAAATGGGGTTTCAGAACGTAAACATCGTCATGTTGTTGAAACTGCAATTACTCTTATGCAAAATCCTACTTTACCTAAGTTGTTTTGGTATCATGCTATTGCCACAGCTACTTATTTGATCAATCGCATGCCAAGTAAGAATACAAACAGTAAATCTCCATTTGAAATTCTGTTTAAACGTAAACCTGATTATAATCAATTGAAGGTTTTTGGATGTGCTTGCTATCCTTTTCTTAAGCATTACAACAAATCAAAACTGGATTTTAAAACAAAACAGTGTGTTTTTCTTGGGTATGCAGATGGGTACAAGGGTTATTTATGTTATGATCCAAGTTTACAAAAAAAATTATGTTAGTCGTTATGTGATTTTTGATGAATATCTCTTCCCTTTTTCTGCATCTAACTCTAAATCTCATAACTCTAACAATTTTTCTATGCCTCCTGTTTCTGGAATTTCTGTTGGAACTGACTTATTTTCTGCTTCCACAGGTCCCAGTGGAAGCAATACACAGTGTCCCTCCCCCCATCACGTCCCTCCCCAAGGTTTTACAGATACTACACCAATTTCTGAGAGGCCTAACCCTGAGGAGCATACCACTGGAGTGCATCTTCATACCCCTGATACTACACATTCAGATACTACCATAAGATCCTCCAGTTTGGGCATGGCTCCTCAACCGGATACCTCAATGATGACAAACAACCATACCACTCCCCCTACTTCCCATTCGGGTCAACATTCGGGTTCTCACCCGGCTTCTGCTCCGGGTCCTCATTCGGGCCACCCCATGAAAACCAGAAGAAATTACTTTTCTCTGCCACTGCTGGTTTTAATGCTTCTGTTCTTTCTACTCCTACTGATCCCTCTACTTTTACAGAAACTGCTAAACACTCCCATTGGCAAAATGCCATGAATGATGAGTTTAGCAGCCTCCTCTAACAAAATACTTGGACTTTAGTTCCTCCATCTCCTTTTGCTAATGTTATTGGTAAAAAATGGGTGTTCAAAACTAAATTTCACCCTAACGGTTCAGTTTCTCGTTATAAAGCCCGACTTGTTGCAAAGGGTTTTCACAAAACTCCCGGGTTAGATTACGACGAAACTTTTAGTCCCGTTGTCAAACACACTACTGTCCGTAGCATACTAGCACTTGCTGCTTCCTTTGACTGGCCATTAAGGCAATTAGACGTTAAAAATGTGTTTTTACATGGCAATTTACGTGAAACTGTGTATATAAAGTAGCCTCCAGGCTTTATTCATCCTCAATACCCTAATCATGTTTGTCGGTTAAAAAAATCTATTTATGGGCTTAAACAAGCCCCTAGAACGTGGTTTGAGCGCTTTACTGTTTATTTGCACTCTTTAGGCTTCAAAACTGCTTTTGCAGATTCATCCCTCTTTATTCGGCACTTTCATAACACTATTACTGTTTTACTCTTGTACGTTGACGATATTATTATTTCCGGCAATGACTCAACATATATCTCTCAACTTGTTTCCAAACTTGGGAATGAATTTGAAATGTCTGATTTAGGGACTTTAACTTACTTTTTGGGTCTACAAATTTCTAAAACCAGCACTGGGATTCTGGTTCATCAAGAGAAGTACATCACTGACCTATTACAACGCTATAACATGGCTACTTGCAAATCTTGTCCCACTCCGTTAGCTCCTGGCATAAAATATCATGTTTTGGATGGCAAACCTATGTCCAATCCAACTACTTTACGCCAATGAATTGGCGCTCCTCAATACTTAACTTTCAGTCGACCTGACATTGTTTTTGCTGTCAACCATCTCTGCCAGTTTATGCAAAATCCTACCGATTTGCATTTTTCTGGTGCCAAACGTATTTTACGCTACTTACAAGGCACAAAATATCATGTTATTTTTTATCACAAAGGAACTTGGCCATTACATGTTTTTACCGATGTCGATTGGGCCGGGAATTCCACGGACAGATGCAGTACCACTGGGCTGGTTGTGTTCCTTGGGCCAAACCCGGTCCACTGGGCTTCAAAGAAACAACCCACAGTTGCTCGGTCTTCTACCTAAGAAGAATACCGGGCATTAGCTACTGCATCTGCTGCTGTCTCCTGGTTTTTAACTCTTTTTCGTGATTTAAAATTTCTTTTACCAGCAGCTCCTATTATTTGGTCCGATAATCATTCTGCACTTGCATTAACTGCTAATCCCCTCTTCCATGCCCGAACCAAACACATAGAACTGGATTAACATTATGTTAGAGAAAAAGTTTTATTACGATATCTTACAGTTGGTTTTGTTTCAGGTAAAGATCAAAACCCTGATATTTTCACCAAGAGCTTACAACCCACCCAGTTCAACACCTTCAAGCGTAAACTCATGGTGCAGCCTCACCCACCATGAGTTTAAGGGGGAATATTAGAGATTATATTGGAAATATTGGATTGCAGAAGAACCCAACCTCATCTCATGGACCCGTGAAGCCCAAAGTAGTCCAAGCCCACTCTGTTGAAGGTTCCGCAACAAGTCAAGCCTATTACTGTCTAGTAAAAGCCCACTATGTATTAAGCCCACTATTTGTAAACCCAAGCTTCTAGATCTCTCTACCGAAATCTCTTGAAACGGTCTCTTTTGTGACCGTTCATTCATTCATGTATATCTTCTTGTTTTCTCCGTTGGTTCAATACAATGCAAGAAACATTTCTCTCTCTACACTTTGGTTCTGCATCTACACGCTTTGATTATTCAAGTTCTATTATTCCACAGTTGCTTTTCTTTTCTTCTCTCTGCCAGCCTTTGAACCACCAGCCATCTTAATTATGTAAGAGGCTCTTCTAGTGCTCATTAGGGTTTGGGGAGAAGAAGAGAGATGTAGGATAGATACGAAGCAGAGAAAGAAAGAATAAGATAAATAGAAAGGAGTTTTATTTTGAAAAGGAAACTAAATATTCTTCCCAATCTTTGAAGATCTGCTGAATCAAAAAGATTCAAAATTGTGTGTGCCGTTGGAAATAAATGATATAATACTATTTTGGCTGAAAATGGGTTTTTGAAAATTGAGAGGCAACATTGAGAAATTATCTACAAAGATAACACCCAACATTGAAAGATCCAAATTATTGACTAACTAGCATACAGTCTTATTTTTCAAGCCTTTGGAATGGATTTCAAGGCCTTCCAACGCTGCATAGTTTAAAGCACATATACTCAAAAGCTTTGAAAAGATTTTCAAGGCTTTGAAAATCAGTTCAAATCTTTGAAACACATAATACTTACCTGATTCTCCCCCTAAACCAATGCTTCTTTTTTAGCATGCCCAATTCCAATCTTAAGGCTGAGAATCTTTCATCTGACAGTGGTTTAGTGAAGATATCTGCAAATTGCAAGTTAGTAGAAAAAAATTCAAGAACAATGTCACCTTTTGAACAGAACATAAGCGGTCTTCTTCAGAATAGGTCTGATCAAGCACCTGTTAAGAATATAGTTTGTTGTATTCACAGCTTCTGCCCAATAATACTTTGGCAATTTGTTTTCCATAAGCATTGTTCTTGACATGTCTTCAAGAGTCCTGTTCTTTCTTTCAACAACTCCATTTTGTTGAGGAGTTCTAGGAGCAGAAAAGTTGTGAGAGATACAATGCTTAGAACAGAATACATCAAACTCAAGTTGATCAAACTCTATACCATGATCACTTCTGATTGAAGAAATAGGTAGGTTTTTTAAGGTTTGATGTTCTCTACGAAGCTTTGAAAATTCAGTGAGAGCTTCAGATTCTTCTCTAAGAAACATAACCCAAGTATATCTAGAAAAATCATCTAAAATAACAAGCATGTACTTCCTACCCTTTGGAGTTGGAGTTCTCATAGGACCACAGAGATCCATATGCAGTAATTCAATGGGTCTACTAATACTTACAAAGTTCTTTGGTTTGAATGAGCTTCTAGTTTGCTTGCCTTCTGCACATGCCTTGCACACTTCTTCATCTTTGAACTTGATAGAGGGTAGACCTCTTACTAAGTTCCTGGAAACTAGCTTGTTCAAGGTATGCAAGATAATGTGTCCCAACTTTCTGTGCCAACCATTTGAACCTTCTTTCAAGGACTTGAGACACTTCAAGTTTTCTCCTGCAACTTTTTAAGTTTGAAAAGTATAGACATTGTTTGACCTAGATGCAGTGAGGATGCAATTGCTAGATTTCTCATCTTGCACCACACATTTCTCTTTGTATAAGATAACCTTGTTACCATTATCACAAAGCTGAGATACACTAAGCAAGTTAAATTTCAAACCATCAACTAGATGTACATCAGAAATGAAATTTTCAGAATCTGTACCAACTTTACCAATACCTAGAATGTTGCATTTGTCTTTGTCACCAATTCTAATTGAACCTTCAGATTTCTCTTTCAATTCTGATAATAGAGATCTGTTTCCACTCATGTGTCTTGACCAACCACTTTCCATAAACCATTTATGTTCTGTGGTCTTGGTGACAACCTGCAAACACCATTCACTTCCTTACCCAACTGTTAGACCAAGTGGAATTTAGATTCATATTCAGGGTCAACCATGTTAGGTGGTATAACCCCTTTAGGAACCCGAATATGTCTAACTTGTCCTTTGAGTTGAAGTGGAAAAGTATTCCTCGTTATGTGAGGTTCTCTTCTTCTAAAAGGATAATTCATCTTAACATGACCAATCTTATTGCAGTAATGGCATTTAGGAGATGTTTGGCTTACAACATTCACAAATTTGGTATTGTTATTTTCGGGAAAATTTGGATTGTATCCAATACCAATTTTGTGAACAGACTTTAAGCTACCTCCAAGAATCAAGTTCAAGTTGTGTTCTGAGCCTGCAAGTCTTGTTTTGACTGATTCATATTCTTGAATTTTCTCAGTTAGTGTAGTCTTTTGTTTATCCAATTCATCAACTTGATGTCTTAGATTAACAATATTGTCACTCAGAAGAGAGTTCTCAGTGACTACTTCCTTGGCTTGTGTTTTCAAGGCTTTGAAACTGGTTTTCAAAGCCTTGAAATCACTGTCAGTTTTCTTCTGAGAGATTTCAAGGTTCTGATTCAGGCGAACAAGATGCAAGTTTTCTTTTTCTTGCTCATGAACTTTTTCTTTCAAAACTCTAATATCTTTCATATAGTCCTCTTCATTTAAAAGCATTATTCTAAGATAATCAGAGAAGGCTTCGGTTGGTTTTGAAATCAAGCAGTTTACCATTACCTCAATGTTCTTTTCTGAACTTTCATAATGCTTGGCCATAAAGCATAGGTTGGCATGTTCTTCTTCATATTCAGAGTCACTTGAGGTTTCTGAATCACTCCAGGAAGCTATCATAGCTTTCTTTCTTCTATCATGAACTTTCCTATGAAAATTCTTGCTCTTTTTGTGTGGACATTCTCTGATCAAGTGTCTTGCATCACCACACTCAAAGCAATTCATGACTTTAGGCTTATTACCATGTGAAGAAGATTTATCTTTGTAGTCTTTGCTACTGTCGGATCTGTTCCTATCTCTGCTGAGTCCTTGTTTCCAAAGTTCGTCTTCATTTTAAGAATTCAGGCCAAGGATTTGGAAATCAAAGCAATTGGATCTTCATCATCGTCTTCAGTTTCAAGGCTTTGAGATGGCTCATTATCCTTTTCCTTTAGAGTTAGGTTCTTGACACCTTCTGGTAATTCTCCATCAACTTCATTCATGGATATTTCATGTGTAAGGAGCTTCCCTTGAAGATCATCAAGTTGAAGTAATGAGAGATCTTGATGCAACAACCCCCTTATCCGTCTCGGGACAAGACCGGGAGGGCGATGCTTGATAGAAGCGGCGGAGATCAAAAGCAATACAATCCAAAACTCATATTATATTATTAAACACAAGTAGATAGTTTATTACACAAGTTGATTACTATTACACGACGCTTATCTAACATTATCAGATAACTATTGGTGACGTCCATAGTCTAGATGAGTCTCGCGCCCCTTCTATGTTACACATTCCCTGCTCCTAGACCTGCAGTGGGAAGGAAAACAAGAACCAAAATTTCCAAAATCAGCAAGAAATGCTGAGTGAGGTACACCTTAGCATGTAAAATAGGAAAGATGATATAGCTTGCTGACTCCCGAGTTATATAAAACAGTGACAGAGTACGAGTAAAATATTATCAGAGTTTACAGCATCATAATCAACAGAGTTAACTGATTTACGAATGGCAACATTCAAAGCTTCAAACATTCCCGATTAAATCCTTTACTAGTGCCAGTTTCCAAATATAGAATCCAAGAAGTCAATTATCATGCACAAGAAACAGATAGTGGTCAACAAAGGACCTCCCAAATGTTAACGGTCAACAGTCAACAAAGGACCTCCAAACTGTTAACGGCCAACAAATGGACCTCCAAACTGTTAACGGTCAACAATGGACCTCCAAACTGTTAACGGTCAACAATGTACCTCCAAACTGTTAACGGTCAACAAAGGACCTCCTTGTCAGTAATGGTCAACAAAGGACCTCCTTGATAGTATGGTCAACAAAGGACCTCCTTCTTAGTAATGGTCAACAAAGGACCTCCTTGTTAGTAACAGATTCTAGTATGTGCGATCCCACTTTACGATATTAACTTGTTGTCATTTTCATGTGACAGTTTCAAAGCAATCTTTTCTAAACGTAACCAAGTCTCAAGTAAGAGCATGTGATTCACAAAATACAGTTTGAGACAAGTTATAAATCATGCTATGATACGAGAGAAGACATGCATACAAGGCAAGCACGTAATCTCACGTGCAAACTTTGAGACATAATATATAATCACAACCTGCAGGAAGCTAGGCTAACTAGGCTAAGCATGTAGACTCACAAATATATCTTGAGACAAGTCACAAATATCACAATTGACACGAAGGAAGCTAGGCTTGCTAGGCTAGGCATGTATACTCACCTGAAGTCGACTCAGCAGCTAGTACGTAGGATGGTCGACGAAGCCTATGCCCACAAATCTGTCGCCTACAGTTTACAAATATCTAGTCACAACGGTGTTATTTCAGAATATGCAAATGCATCCCTATACCAATGTTCGACTAGGTCGAGTACTAATTATATCTCTCACGATTCCGTAATCAAGCTCGTATTTTAAGTTATATACTTATATATACATGTATATAAAGAAATATTCTCGGAACACCTTGGATACTCAAAACAACTCTCTTACGAGTCCTTATTAAATTAAGCGGGGTGTATTTAAAATTATTTAATATCACAACTACTTGAAATAACAAGAAAAAGATAATAATACGTACTACAGAGTTATTGTAGTTTTAAATAAACATCTACATTTATTGATATTATATTAGTGTATAATTATTGAAACTCATTGCTTCTATAAATAAAAAGTAAAGTGCCAAATAATTAAAATAAATAGTATTTTCCGAATAAATACATATAATATTTCTATAGCTTATTTTTCAAGAAAAGTATTCATTATAACAAATTTCTAAAACATACTCAATTATTTATTTATTTGTAACAAACGTTTGTAAACAATTACAATAAAAACCTTTAATTTAAACTAATAATACATTTATTTATATATACAAATACTCCCACTAGTTCATTTTCTTAGAAATTATCACAAATTAATATAAGCATATATAGTTTTTACAAAGTATTTATTGCACTTATTTAGTTGAAATATAAATTAATCAACAATTAACTTAATAATTAAATCTAAGTAAATAATAATAATAACATAATAGATAAACTACAACTAGTCCCCCTACTGTTTCATTAAAAGACACTCACAACCCCTAAGTTCTTGAAAACAACATTATTAAAATGCACTTAGCTCCCCCCAAACATGAATATTCAAGTTCATCAATCAAAACACGAATTGAAGCATGCAGTACTTGATTTTGACTACTGAAATCAAATCATGATGAGATTTAGAGCATACCTATCCCAAGAACTGCGAGAAACGATTGAGAAACGAAGCGGGTCGAGTCGCCAAAAAGTTCGCCGGAGGTGGAGCTCAATGGGGCAGTTCCGGTCGTTCTTAGCCTTCGAAGAGGGTTCCAGAGACCTGTTCGGGCCCTAATGAGTCTAGGGGGACAAGTCTCGAGGCTTGGGTGCCTATGTTTTCGTTGGGTAGATTTTTTGCCGGAAAAAATGGAGGTTGGTCGGCAACGCGTTGGTTCTTCTTCACTGCTGCTGCTACGGCTCTTGTTTCCTGGTTATATTGCTTCGTCTGGGTTCTGAGTTGAGAAAGGGACAATAAAGAGAGGGAAAGAAAAGAACGTGAGGTGGTGGGGTGGCTTCAGGTCTCTTCCCGACAGTGGCAGCGGCGGTGGCTGTGTTTGTTGTCCGCTGCTGCTGCTGTTGTCTTTGTGTTCTTGTACGGGTCAGAGACAGAGAGAGATGGAGAGAGAGAGAGAGAGAGAAAAACAGAGAGAGTGCAGTGGGTTGAGAGGGGGTGGCCAAAGGTGGAGATGGCGGTGGTGTTGGTGGTTGAGTTGCCGGAGGACAAGAAGAAGAAGATGAAGTTAAAGATGAAGACGAGGGTGATGATTGCTATTGAGAGAGTGATGAGTTGGTTTTATAGGGGACAAAATATGAGAAGGTGATGATGATGATTGTGACGGTGGCGGTGATAAAAATCACCTGAAGATGAATTTGAGTTGTAGACGACAACACAAGAAAGTGTATGGTGTGGGTGGCACACCAAATGGTTGCGTTATTGGGTGTGTCACTCACACTAAATTTCACGACCATGGGTGTGTCACCCACACTAAATTTCGCGGTGGTCGTGCACGCGCGAACAACTAAAATAAGGAACCCACCCGAATTAAATTACAAACGTTACTCTAACATTTTCTAAAATCTTACCCGAATAACTTACCCAACTTATTACTATTATTATTCTTATTCTTATTATTACTAGTATTATTGTTATTATTATTATATCTAGCTCTCTAAATTACTAAATTACCCCTAGAAGTAAGATGGGGTATTACACTTGAGCTTCCTCAATAGCAGTAGTCTTTGGTTCCCATTAAAACCTTTGGAAGACTTCTCAGAATCTTTCTAACTTTTTCTTCATTGGGAATGTGTTTTCCCAATGAATCAAGATTGTTGACAATGTCAGTGAATATTTTGAACATGTCTCTGATTGACTCATCTCCATTAATCTTGAATATCACATATTGCCTGAGATATATGTTGATCTTTGTTTGCTTGACTTGGCTGGTTCCTTCAAAGGTCACCACAAGCTTATCCCAGATCTCCTTGGTAGTCCTGCAACTTGAGATCCAGTTGAATCCATCTTCACTCAAAGCACGATATAAGAGATTCATAGCCTTATAATTTTTGGAAAATTGTTCTAATTCAGAAGCAGAGAGTGAGTCTTCAGATTTGGGATCTTTAATCCCATCGTTCTCTGTGTAGAAAGTGTGAGGACCATTCTGAATGATAGTCCAAAGCTCTATATCTTGATCAATGATGAACATTTTCATCAAAGCTTTCCAGTGGACAAAGTTATCTCCACAGAAGAGAGGAGGTCTGTTAGCAGCTCTTCCCTGAGAGAAACCACAATCACCTACAGTACTCATAATCACAATATGGTTAAATCTATGCAGTGATACAAGCTCTGATACTAATTGAAGGGGTGTACAGTAGGTAGAAATACATGATCAATACTCTAAAAGGGGGGGGGGTTGAATAGAGTATGTCAACTTTTGCTAAACTTGCAAGAACAGTGGTTTCAAAAAGAATTTTAATGAGTGAAGAGTGTTTCAAGGCCTTGAAATGATTTTCAAGCCCCTGGAACGAGAACATTTGAAGTATAAAAGATAATTATATTTCAAGGCCTTGAAATAAGTTTCAAACCCTTGAAATTAAACTGTTTTGAATGCCGCAAAAGAACTAAGTATGGAACAGAAAAGTAAATGCAAGAGACACAATATATATAGTTCATTCCTCTTGGACCTACGTCTCTACCTCAGGGATCTTTTCCTTGCAGGATTTTCAATTCAATTCTTATAAATCAACAGCTAAGCCCTAGATCTCAAGCACAGATAGATGCCTTACTCTGTTACAACTTGTGGTTCTCACTAACATATCTAGTGCCTGCTCTATCTATCTGATTAACTAAGAATTATCTATTGTTCACCTTGAACAATCCTTGAGAATAAGAACTAGAAGTATTATCAAAATGATATACAAATTAAGTTCAAAAAAGAAGAACACTAGAACTAAATCTGCAGTGAGTATGCAATGTTCTTCAGATGCTTGGATTGAGAGAAATGAATCTGCTTCTTTGTTTCTTGTCAATCCCTGAATGTTTGCGAGTGTCTCTGATAATTGTCCTGTTGCATAGCTTCAGCTTTCCCTCTTTTATAGAGCAGTTTGAATTGCATATCTTTGGGATCTTCTCTTAACAAACTTTCCTATTTTGTAGCTTCATCTTTGAATTCTCTAACAGCTTCTCCAACGGATAGTTTCTCAGTATCTTCAATGATACTGATTTGATATTGTATAAACATCTGTTAGAAAACTTCCAAACACAGCAGGATTGATGACAGAATCAGATCATCACATAATTTCCTTTCCTGCAAAACTTAGGATAGGAAATAGATCCTATAAAATAGGAAACAAAATTTCCCTGCAAAACTAAGTGAAACAGATGGATTAGATACTGTTAAAAATGTCAAAATACTTTCTCTTTAATCATCAAGTATCAAATTATCAAACACAGGGGTTTATGAGTTGAATCAAGATTAGAAACTCCCCCTAAGTTCATGCATATAGAGCATAGTCAGTTTCAATGCTTTGAATGCTGTTTCAAGGCCTTGAAATAGACAAGCTATTTCAAACCTTTGAAACTGAGTTGAACTTACAAACAACAACAAAAATTGACAAAATAATACAAACCCTATGTATTATGAACTTCTATTCTAATCACTACTTTCATTTTCCCTCTCTATTATGAACATCAAGAAACACAATTCACCACCAAAAATTCACCACCACAATCATACAATTAACCACCAACAAAGCTAGAACAAAGGAAGAGGAAGAGAAAAAAAACAAGCAACAAGAAAAAACAGCAGAAGTCACCTTCCTTTGAACCAACACCCCATCTTGCTATGCATCAATTCAACCAGAAGAGACTTCCAAACACCTACCACGACCATTCAAATGCCCTACCCAATTTACCACCAATGACATCGATTGGAACATCTTAATCACCATATCTCAAACCCACTGGTTTCCCAAACCTATCAACCCCAATTCGATGCATTAACTTGACAGCAGTAGCAGCAGCAGCAGCAGAAGAAGAAGAAGAAGAAGAAGAAGAAGAAGAAGAAGAAGAAGAAGAAGAAGAAGAAGAAGAAGAAGAAGAAGAAGAAGAAGAAGAAGAAGAAGAAGAAGAAGAAGAAGAAGAAGAAGAAGAAGAAGAAGAAGAAGATTGGTAGTAGTATCACATCGTTGGCGGCAAATAGGTTGCTGTCGTTTCCATTCAGAACAGGCAAGAATCGGTGCCCACTCTCTAAGACTGTCCACAATCGTGGCCTCCCCTTCACCCACCTGTCCCTCCTTACCCCACTATTAATTTTCTTAATATTTACAATATTACCCAAATGGCTACAACAGTTAAAACACTACTCCTCCCCTCTTATTATACTTTGATGTATATACACCAATATATTCATATTACATATAAAAACACTTGGCGCCACTTTATTTAGTCAAAAATACACATACAACCCCTTTTTTTATTAATAGCACTATTATATTTTAAGAAAGATTTTTTTATCCAAAACATATAATCTTAACTAATGTGTATGTTTCCTCAAAAAAAATTATGTGTTATACTTTTGAGAATTAACTTCAGAATTAATTCAGAACAACGTAGGTATGACATAAAAAAAGGTTACATTTAAAATGTAAAGGACTCTTGTGTTAAGGAAAAGCGTCACCTACAACATGTGTCTTTGTAAGATTTACATTATAAATTTTTTTTATTTGCACCAAAACATTTTTCTCCCAACAAAAAGTAAACAAAAACATGCTATTTTTATAAATATAAGTTAATGAGTTGGGTCCTTAATATAATAAAACAAAATATACAACACAATTCGGGGGGGTCTTCTTATAGTTTATCTAAACATAATTCTACACCAAAATACATGAAGGGGGGTTGTTGTTGTAATTAAACGAAACTAACTAATATAACACACCAACGTTGAAAGTAGCAAAAAAAAAAAACAGAGAAAAACATAAACCCTCCGCAGAGAGTGGGCCAGGCAAGCGAGCCTTGGTGCTTCACCGCGCCTTCTACCGCCCCCTCTCCCTTCGGATTAGCAAGCCCCCCCCCCCCCACCCCCCGCCGCCTTGTTGCACGACGTAATCTCCATCCTGGGTGCGACCTCCCCAACGGATGTGGGTGGTCTAATACTACGGCCTTCGCCTCTCTCTCCCTCAATTCTGAACCCCTGCCCCTCACAACCCTCAACGGGGACGGGGAAGAAGGCAGCGACAAAGAACCCAGCAGAACCCTCACCCGTCGAACTCTAGATCTGAGACAGAGAAAGGGAAGAGAGGGATTTTTTTTTGGGCTTCAAAGTAACCCTCCATTATCACTTCTTCTTCTTCTTCTTCTTCTTCTTCTTCTTTTTCTTCTTCTTCTTCTTCTTCTTCTTCTTCCTCTTCTTCTTCACCGTTTGTTTTGAGAGATTTTTTTAGAGCACCGTGAGAGAGATAGAGGACAAGCGAAAGAGAGATAAGAGAAGACGACAAAGGTGAAGTGGGGGGTTCAGTGGTCGGAGAGAAGAGAAGAGGCGGGTGAGAGGCGCTGGTGGTGGCGAGTGTTGTTGTGCGTGAGTGAGAGAAGAGAGAGGGGAAGAGATAAGGTAGGTTTAGGGTTAGGAAATGGGAAGGTGAAGGAAAGGAAATGGTATTTGTACTGGATAATTTCTTAAAATTTTAGGGGTAGTTTTGTCTTTTAACCCCTCCTTTAGTGTGCCGTTAGATGCTAACGGAGACAGGGGTGCAGAGTGCTTTTGTATGTCCCCAAACAGCAGGGTTGTTTTTGTATATATTCCAAATCACGAGGGTGCAAATTGTCTTTTACCCTCGCTACTTTTGTTTGTACTCGACTTCACTTTTAAAGATTTCAACTATTGTCTACGGAGAAAAATCACGCCATTCTCCTTTCTAAACTTTTATTATAATAGTTTCTATAATAACTTCCGAGTTTCTCTTAATTTAGTTTCCGTCTTATGCATTCACTGCTGTTAGTTTTTCTTGCGTGTTCATGTGTTTTGATCGTACGACTGTGGAGATGACAATGTAATTATTACTATTTCTTGAGTGTAGAAAAGTTTAATTGCCAAGGCCATCTCTCAAGTTTTCCTTATCAAACCCTCTATAGTTCTACATGAGCTTTTCTTAACTGTAGTTAAGTGTGCCGAAAATAATAATCCCTATTTCTTGATAGAAATTTTAATTTACGTCTAACATTTGTATCTTACTTAACTTTTGCATCTAGGTGAAAAGGTGAAGAAAAGACGCTGTCAGTGCCTAATTTTGACACAAAGACACTTCAATCCCTTTTTAGTTTGGGAAATTATACTTATACTTGCCAAACTTTAGAACAATTACTCTATTTATTGTGACATTTCATACACTAAGAATGATCCCAAAACTACTGTCAGTGGGGGCTAACTGCATCACAATTAGAGAGTGTGTTCTAGAATTTGGCACACTAAAGGGGTTAGAGTGTCATTTACCAAACTTAAAGGGATGAAAGTATCTTTTACCCTATACTTTTATTGAATTTGGAAGAGATAAGTAACAAATGAAAGAAATTAGAGTAAAATTAATTTTAAACCCCTTTTGTAGAAGATTTTCATCCTTAAAATGTTGACATCTCAATTATTTTTATTAGGAACATTAGCATCTCTATGGAAATGAATATTCTCTAAAAACGATCTCAGTATTTCCGTATGAGACGGAAAAAACATCAAAAACCCAAGTTATTTGTGTGTTGTGGGACAACTTAAATAACAGTTATGTATTCTTTCATGCGTTTTAAATCTACCGTGACACTAGTTTTAGTACACTCGTGAATAGTTCAGGTGCGTTACTTTACTCATATTCAATGTATATTTAGTAGTATGTCACGTTATGCTCACATGCATCTTACTCGGCGACAACTTCATCCGACAACCCTCTTAATAACTGCGTGTATAGAATTGTTCTCTTAAATCCGAAAAACCACAACAGATAGAATAAATTAAGTGGTATACAACAATTCAAATCATAATTATGAGTTTTTCACGTTTGTTAGGCTTATTACGACATATCTATACCATACTCGTGAATACTTAAAGGTAAAATACTTTATTCACGTTAACTATTACTTGTCGCACATTAGTTGTAATGTTGTCACACGAGAAAAAAACTACAATACTTAGCAGACTGTGTCAACAACTGTCATCTGACGACTCTCTCCACAAATGTCGTTCATCTCTTATATTTGTGCATCATAACAGAGAATCGAAGTTTAAAATAGTACCTCTATAAATCTGTATTATATGTCGCGCACCAATTATGAGCATCTAATGTTATCCATTCCGCTAATAAATAGCTGAGGATGTTAGAAATCATATCCGGGTTTAAACCATTGACTATGACCAAGCACATTCAACATCTGAATTAATGAAGAAACCCAAAGTAAAAGGGTACCACATTTAATTGTGCTTTATTAAGAGGGGTATAGGGTTCACCAAGGGGTAGTTTAGTCAATTTTAGGCATGCAATTTTGAAGGAGTAAATTAAGCTAAGTTAGTTAGTAAGGTAATTAACAATTCAAAATCTGTTTGTTGTGGACTCTAATTATAACTGAAACCATCAAGTATTAGGCTCTGTTTGGTTGGTGGTAAAACATTTTCCTGTAAAAAGTTTTCTCTTATTTTGGTGTTTTGGTGCTATTTGGTTGGAGGTAAAATATTTTACAGGAAAATATTTTCCATTAAATAATTTAAAATGATTTACGCATTTCAAATCCGTAAGCCATTTTTCGAGAGTGAAGGAGCACAACAACTCATAGTAACACCTCAATCACCAATAACCACCACTACCACCTACCTCCACTACGACCCATCACTGTCACTGCGGTCACGGCCCACTGTTTTGGCAAGCGTCAACCAAACAGGAGAAAATAATTGCAGAGCAAACTTTTTCACACAAAATATTTCACACGTAGAATACTTTCCCTTTGGAAACATTTTACTGCGAACCAAACAGAACCTAAGTGAAAACCCAAATTTTACTAATTCAAAAGAAAACAAAATAGCTATTAAAATATTATTAAATTTGCCAATTGTAAGGAGGCTGTATCAGAGCTCTGCAGTGTGTGCCTGTGCCTCTCTCTCTCTCTCTTCTGTGCGAATTGCGAAGTTGCTCCTCATTTTAATGGCGTGAGCATGAACAGTGACAGAGCCGTATGTTCCCTGCCAAACAAACCGTCCATATCACTATTCAGTACTCTCTCCCCATTCTCTCTCTCAGAAATCTCACTCTTCTTCTTCATCGTCTCCGTTCAAAATCCCCCAAAATTTCCGAATCAAATGAGACCCAGAAGCCACTGAGGCCTCATCGTTGCTCTATTTTGTACCATTCTGTACTGCTTGTAATCTCCGGAACAATACCCATTTCTCAGAATCTCTGATTTGGGTTTCGCAATCTCTGTATCATCACTCTCTGTTTAGTGTAAACTACGATTTCTATTCGTGTTTTTTTTTTTATTTCTTGTGTGTGTTTCGTTGTGTGTGTGATGTTGAACGAAGCTGAGAAGAGGGTTATGGGTGGTAGTAACGTGAGGTATGACAGAGAGCTGGAGATGTTGTTGAGTGAGATCCCTCACATGGCCGCTCTCGATCATCATCATCTCCATCGTCAACACCACCATCACTCACTTCTGAGTCCTTCTCCTCCTGTAATTTCAAGCCCTTCCTCAGGTGGGTCGTCTTCTTTATCCGATAGCTTCTCACCTTACCAGACTGGGTTTCGTACGGCCAATCCCAGTCTCATGAACTCGAGCGATTACATGTTTGATGAACTGGGTTTGTGTGAAAGCCTCCGTAGGATGAATATGACTGATCTGGGTAAGGACTATTCACAGATTAACAGGCAAATTTGGCCTGGTGAGTGTTCTCTTGATGGTATGAGGTCCAATGGTCTGGAAAATTACTCCCAATTTGATGGTTTTAGGAGTGGTGGTGTTAATGGGTATGGCTATGAGGGGTTTCAGTCCTCTGTTCCTGGAAATTCCACAATCTCCAGAGATGATTTGAGGGCAAGTCTAATTGGGTTGGGAAGAGATTACAATGCTGGTAATTTAATGGGGTCTAATCTCATACAAAACTGTTCTAGCCCTTTGTATTCTGATCCTATTAGCTATATAGACAGGATTAGTCATGTTTTGGACCAAAGAAGGCAGATGGGAAGGGGGTCATATAATGGGGGGCTTCAGATGCCTAGGTCAGCATCCATGAGTGTGCCTTTTATGAATGATGATCCGCGATACTTGGGGCGGAGTGGGATGGATTTTAATGGAGACATGGTTTTGTTGAACCCAGAAAACATCTCTCAGTTTGTGTATCCTAGTATGTCTCTGAATCCAGGAAGTCCTTTGTGTAATAGCTCAATTTTAAATGAGTTAAATGAGAGGGGAAGTTGGGGATACCCCAATGGTAGAGCCCCTTCACCCTTTTTGCCAATGCCAGATGCAGAGGATGTTGAGGCTTTTAGTTGTGAGGACAGTTTGATCATTCAAGGGAAGAACTTGAAATTTGGTGTTGACAAGAGATGCGATCGCGCAAAGGGGCAAAAGAAGAAGTCTAGTATCGAAATTGGTGCGAAGAATCGGAGGCAGAAAAGGCAAGACCCTTTTGAGAGATCACAGTTGCAAGGGTATTGTGAGAGTGGTATGAGCCCAAGGAGTCTTATTAGTCCATTGCTTTCCCAGTCGACGCCTGACTCACTAGCCCAGGTCCAGGGTAATGTGTACTTTATGGCCAAGGATCAGCTTGGTTGTAGGTTCTTACAGAAGATAATTGATGAGGGAACAAGCCAAGAGGTCCAGATAATATTCAGTGAGCTCATTTGTCATGTTGTTGAGCTTATGGTGAACGCGTTTGGGAACTACCTTATTCAGAAACTGTTGGAAGTTTGCAACGAAGAGCAAAGAACGCAGATTGTGCTCATGGTTACTGTAGAACCAGGAAACCTTGTTCGAATTTCTTTGAACACACATGGGTAACTCTTCCTTTGGTTCTTGATTTTAATTTTTCATAGCGTGTGTGATTTTGTTTCCTATTTGTTATTGTTTCTGATTAACTTGTGGCGGCATCAGCACTCGTGTGGTGCAGAAATTGATTGAGACTCTCAAGACCAGGCAGCAGATTTCGCTTGTTGTGTCGGCTCTTCAACCAGGTTTTCTTAACCTTATTAAGGACCTGAATGGAAATCACGTAATTCAGCGCTGCTTACAGTTTTTCAGCAAGGAAGATAATAAGGTATACTTCTATACCTAGCAATGACTCAGTATTATAGTTTCCCCTTGAACTAACAGTGATCATGCATTGCATGAATTTAAGATATTTTTTTTCCTGCAATGCATCAGTTTTCTTTCATGTGCTAGAGTTAATTCTGTACCCGCACATGCTTCTTCATTGTATAGCACTTACACATTACGTAATGTTTTAGCTCTTCTAACGGCAATTTCCATTGCAAGTTTATCATTTTGTGTCATTCAGCTCAGAGTCGTGTTGAAGGCTACGCGGACTGATCACCATTAATTTTGTATTGAGTGAGGTCATTCTACTAATACAGTCGACAATACAAAACAGTAGGAGATGTGCATTGACTTTAGGTAAATACTGAGCAGTATTATTTTAAAGAAATTCCCAAATTGGTCATCTAATCAAATCCTAGGAAAATCCAACCTATTAAGAAATACAATGTGAGAGTCAAGGTTGACAAGAGTTGAGCAGTGAGTCGAGATGTAGTCTATGTAACTTTACTAGCCAACTTTCAGTATTGAGCCAGGACTGGATTGCTAGGCAAAATTCTTCATCTGGAAATAAGATCAGACAAGCCAAATAAAAGAAAGCAACTAACCAGATAACAAGAGAAGAATATCGGGCAAATAATGTGCCCAATATTAGACCAAAAAACAAGAATGCCGAGTGGACCAGACGTAGTAGAGGTGAGGAGAACATGCAAGGTGGTTGCTTGAACCATGCAAAGCAGCAAAAACACAAGAAGGATTGGCGGGAGTGGCACAATGGGTGTTGCTAACGGCCATGTGGAATTCAGTTGAAGGATATGAAAGGACTGTCGGGGAGTCTTGCATTAAATAATAATAAATACAAGTAGCTTAAGTGTCGTAAATCACAAACAGTGATCAAATCAAATCTGACAAGGAAACTTCTTAATCACTCCACAAGGGGGGTATTCTAACTTCTTAAATAATGCATTACAATCTGATTGGGCTAAAAGAAAATTTTCTTTGACCTCATTCTTCACAAGCCACTTATTATAACTTTCCCTAATGTTTCGCGCTTTGTAGCTTGCCACAGTTCCTTACCCTGCCATATACTACGAAGTCACAGATTTTGGCCATATAATCTATTAGCATTGTCTAGATTATCACCTGTCATTGCGAGTTGCAATTTTTTACTAGAAACGTAATCTTCCTTAGCTACAGAAAAGGCTCCTTACTCTTCCACATACTACGACTCTCATACCTGGCTATAGAATTTATTTGTCTAGATTTTCACCTGTCTATGCTAGTTCCAAATTTTGCGTAGTATTGTAATCTTCCTCAGCTATGGAAAAGAGCATTGCCTTCTTCTATGGTGCAAGAACTTCTAATGCAAGCACCATAGAATGGCTCCATCAACTGGCATCAGAATAACTTTGTTTCTTTACATGGATGAGATCAGATTAAAACTCTTTTATTAGTCACGACTCTATCTACGTGTCACAGTCTTCTGAGATTAGCTTTCTTGATGCTGTAATTGCTACACCTCTAAATGGTTGAACTAGTGGAGTTATATACTTAAAATTAAGGTTCTTTATTAGGTTAGTTGACTTTATTCACAAAGTATCATTATTTTGATTGTGCTTGCTTTTCGTATTTGCTCATTTGTGGCAGTTTATATTTGATGCTGCTGCAAAGTTCTGTGTTGAAATTGCAACACATCAACATGGATGCTGTGTGCTGAATCGTTGCATTGCTCGGTCAGTCGGAAAGTATCAAGAGAAGCTGGTCTCGGAAATTGCTTCCCATGGTTTTCTCCTAGCTCAAGATGCTTATGGGTAATTATTTGAAGTACTTGTACTGTATTACTGACTGACTTCTATTGCATGTTGTGCATGTACGTAATAAATGCAAAAGCTTTATGTGGTAGGATAATGTGGTATGAAATACATTGAAGTTACATGTTCTTCAGATGTCTAATGAGGATTCAGATTCGTCTCAGGCTGAAGAGATTAAATTGCTCAATGATTATATTTGAGATTATCATACCGCCAAGTGTAATTAATTACACATTTCACTTAAAGTATCTTTAGCCCTTTGAAGTTGTTTGCATCAGTTTTCCTATCCGCCTTCATGTTTCAAAAATTCAGGGTTAAGCCCTTTAAGACACTGATATACAGTGTTGCTGTCTAAAATATGGTAGCTGTTACGGTGGTACCTGACAAGTTAGTTCTGAATATGTTCAAAGGACTGTTCAATTGACACTGGACACACTCATCTGAAAAAAATGAATGAAAACTATATTATGTACTTGAGTTTAATTTAGGATTAGTACAAGTAAATACTTGAGTCTAAAAGATTGAAAAGGGTGTAGCGGGTTATGCATTTGTCATCTTCATACTATGTTAGGAGGCCTGTGACGATTTGGTTTGGGAATAACTGATCATGGAGGCGATAAGAGCAAAAAAAAAAAAGTTCTTAGGTATGTGTTTGGGTTCACAGTTAGAAGACCCTGGGTCAAGGTAATCTAGGCAGAACAAGAGGAAGATTGCCAGCCTTCTTCTTTATTGATTATAATTTCTGGTTCATGTTAACCAACCTTTATACATATCTGGCTATCCGACCTTGCTCTCTTTTTTACCCCACTTTCTTAACTCCAATTGCAGAGCCCGTTTCGTTAGGGAAAATAGCAAAAGATAGAATACCGAATCACGAACGTCGTTGGTTGGCATCTTTCCACTAACTCATTTTCTAATCGTTGATTGTGAATGAGAATCAGAACTGAATATTGTCTTACACTCTTAATGTTTCATCATGCATGTCTTTAACTATATCAATGCATCTACAAGTATCACCTTTCTCTAAAACTCTCAACAGTATTTCCTAAGGACTCAATCATTTGCTTTTTTCTAGAATACCATATTTAGGAAATTCTTGTGTTCTTTATATTCTTGCATTAACACCCAACACAGAAAAGAATCCTTCATACTAAATCTAACACAGGTAATCCACATTGGTTTAACAAACAATTCTACAATCATTTGTTTGTGGGTATCTTCTTGTTTGAATCTCATCACATAGTAATAGTATTAATACAGAAGCAGAAGTGAGGGGTTTTCCATCGTAACATCCATCTCTTGTATGTCATACTTCTGGTGAGAAAATCATGCCAAGAGAATTACGCATCCACAACCTTTCCAATTTAACATTAGTCGTACAAACATGGTAGTTCCTTAATGCTGTATAAGACCAGCTCTCTGAAACCTCAGATTTAATTATTCATAAGTCTGCTTATTATGTCCTGAAAACCAACTTGTTTTGACTAACTCTTTCACTTTTGCCTAGCCATTTTAATGTTTCTAGAATGTATAAGGACACAAACTTAGGAAATGAAATACACCGTAAGATGCAGCAGTAGCGTACTGTAACTGGCTTAGTCATAGAAACAGTAAATAGTGGTACTGTGATGGAATATTCTGGCTAAGCAGAGAATCTCTTCAACGAATTTATTTGCTGCTTCCATTTCATTGTTTTGACTCGCTTGGTCAGTCTGATAATCTCTGTAATTGTTATTTTCTGGTATGGCTTTTGTCCGGACACAAGGGTACATAAAATGTACTGCTTTACTTGAATTTCTCGACATTTATTGCAAAGCACTTTCATTTGTGGAGTCATTCTGATCCTCAGTGCTTCATATTATTTGAGCTACTGCCATCTTCCCTGTACCTGACGATATTGTTTTCATGTTTTGCTCTTTTCTGTTTCACTATTGTTATACTATTCCGCGAGTATGAGGTGAGCTTTGCTTTTTGTGTTGTACTTCCATTGACTCTTCTGTTTATTCGCTAGTTAATTCTACAAAATTACATTATGCACATTCCGCTAATCAGTAGTAAGTAGTTATAAGGTAGGTGATGGCTAATATAGTTACTTTGCTCATGAAAGTGCTTTGTAACTGCATTTGCATGATAGTTGCTTTATGGATCTCAGGAACTATGTTATCCAGTACATTTTAGAGCTGAAGATTCGATCAGCAGCTGCCTCCTTGATTTCTCAGTTTGAGGGCCACTTTGTGTATCTTGCAACACAAAAATTCAGCAGTCATGTGGTTGAAAAGTGCTTAAGTTGTTATGAAGAAAGCCATCCAAGAATCATCCATGAACTGCTTTCAGTGCCTCAATTTGAGCAGTTGTTGCAAGACCCTTTTGCCAACTATGTTGTTAGCTCTGCACTTCAAGTTACCAAGGTATGCCTAATAGCTCATTCCAATAATAAGATAACACGATTAGTCGATTATAACATTCGTATAGATGCCTTAGTTAGTAGTTCCAAATATTTTACTCAATCTGGAATTCTGGATTTGGCACGAATTGCTTAATAAACACGGTATCTAAAAGTCCTGTCTGTTATGGAAATTAGTGTGGTTCCATTATTTGATGAGAAGGTTTGTGTGAATTAATAATGTGACAAGATTGTACCATATCAGAAAAAATTAATTATAATACCATGATATATGAAGAAATAATTCGGGAAAATACGAATTTATTCTAAATTGCAAGATGAGATTTCAAAGAGGTGAAGTGTCCTAAAACCGTATTTGGCTTCTTCCGTAGTGCCACTATTTTTTATGTAATCCATGAGATCGTCTAGAGATGTATAAGCTGTACTTCCTCTGTCCACTGTTTTAATACAGCTCAATGATCCCTTCACACATTCATTGTCGATATCATCACTTCAGTAAAATATTCAGTGGGGTGTTATGACTTCCAGTCCCACCGCACGAATGAAATTTTAATAAAACCTAACTAACCCAAGCCCAAAATTTGAATTCTACTAATGAGTCTGAGATTCATATAGACATTTTGTTTCACAATTGTCTGATTCTCTTCCTTGTCTCTCTTGAACCAGGGTACTCTCCATGAAATGTTGGTTGAAGCTGTTCGTCCGCACACTATTCTGCGCACCAGTCCATACTGTAAGAAGATCTTCTCCAGCAACCTCCTGAAGAAGTGATTTCTCATCTTGGCAGCTTTCCTGTGAAATGTTGTTGTTCTCTTGTTCTCTGGAGAGCTCTATCTATTTATCTTTATATCTATCGTCGGATAGCTGTAGATTAGTCTAACAACTGTTTCGAGTCTGGCTCATGGATGGCCGCCATCAGTTGGGTGTAGAAAAGTTAAGTTTTGCTGCTAAAACGGTGGGATATGGGTTTGTAATATTTACTTTTGTTCGCTTAGTACTCTTTGCCTGTACAAGACTTGAGGATCAGAAACCCTAGTTTCTGTTGCTCTTTCTTTGAATGTGATTTATAGATAGAATTACAGAATGTTTTGCTTGTAGGAAAGATGGTCACTCGGTAGAGTACATCATTTGAGCTATTTCTTATCTGCATTCTGTAATCTACTAACGTCAGTATAGATTTGTGTAAACGTACCAGCTCTGAACCGTTAATTTGATCTCACTGTGTTGGGCAAGGTAAAGTTTCTGATTGACACTCGGAAGTTAGATGCATGGGGGCTATGAACGTTTGGTTGTCGAGGATTCGTGTTTACGCTTTTGCAAGTCTCTACTGATTCTATACCAATGTCATTCTCCCATAGAATGAAAGATAACATTTTTGCCTTTCAAAACTCCACAAGTTTTATGTGCGATTACTAATAGACATGCATTGAGTATACTTAAAGTTATATTTCTATTGTATGCTTGTATAAACTACTTTGTCCACTACTAGACACTAGGACATGACCCGTTGGCCCACAATTAAATTTTTTCTACCGTTGATCTTGAGAAGATCTAAAGACTGTAGTTCGGCCACGGAGTCCCTATGAACAGTAAAACTGGGAGTCCCTTTAGTATGTACTAAATTATTGTATAGCAGTAAGGGCACATTCCATTTAGGATAAATGCATATCTCTTCGGCCTATTTATCTATCTAGTATCGTTTTATCTCTCTCAAAGCTCTATGACTTCAAAAAATAAAATTATCCTATGTGCTGGACTAACTTTCAAGCTTGAGTTTGCTTACAGAAAAAATGAAATGGTTTGTTTCATTCTCTAAATGTAAAGGAAGAATGCAATTGCCTCATGTTCCTGTCAAATATTGTTCAGGTTTGGGGCTGCTTTCACCAAGTGTGCCTAAAGCCTACCACACTCTCAATTAAACACCTTACAAGACCACAGAAGTTCCAAGCCTGGACAATTTTTGGAATCTGGTCCTTGTCCTGATTCATTCGGCTCTGGGTCAGACCCGCCACTAAAAGTTCCAAGCCTGAACAACATTTCAGATCTGGGAGGTCTGACTCATCTGATTTCAGGTCAGGAAAAAATGAAATATGTTATCTGTATCAGAATGACTCATTCGGTATGAACACAAACTGATCTAAAAGACCACCTGAATCAAACACTTCAGGCGAAGACAGAGAACTAGAGATCAGGAAAAAGAACTGGAGAAAGAAAAGAGCAGAAGCGACAACGGCATGGGTTTCTCAAGTAAATACCTTTTATTATAATTATTTCTCGCAATAGATGTGTATCATTCAGAGTTCGCCGCAAATAGAAGACTTCAATACCAAATACAAGCCGGACACGACAACGGTTAAGTACGCAACATAACAGCAGATGCAAGCATAACTTAGTAGTAGGAAACCATATCACGAGACGACAGATCCTTTGTGAATAGCCTTCAAGCATCCTCATGTCCGATCAGGGCCAGCAGCATCTTCTCATAGTCTCCTCCAGTGTCCTTGGCAATGGCCTTGTCAAGAGGAACGCTGTTCCTTTTGTGATACTCTTCTTTGATGACCTTCATGTCGACCTCGGCCCTTGTGGCCACAACTCTGGTCAGAGCACCTTCGTCGGTTCCTGTCTTGTTTATTGCCAACCTAAGAACCTTCTCAAAGTACTTGGCCGGATTGGTCAAACACTTCACAGTTGCTCTCAATATTGACAAGAACTCATCCTTGGGGTCAGCTTTCAGGTCCTGTAAATAGAAAGTGGACGCCTTAGAAGTTGAATATTGCTTGCTATTTATGAAAATGTAACTTTCAAAATCAAGTCCATGGTCTTAGGCTTCTAGGATAGAGAGAGTCTTCAAAGTTTCACCCCTTCCAGTTTCACCCTTTTAGTGTGCCAATTTCAGAACACTTACGCTCCCTAATTGTGACGCCTTAGTCTGGGAATAGGGGTTCGTCACTTGTAGTCGTTTTTGGGACAAAATTTGCTCTTATAGCATGAAATGACACAATCAGGGAGGGGATGTAAGTGTCATCTCCCAAACTGGAAGGGAAATGTATGTGTCAAAACCTGAAGGGGTGAAAGTGTCTTTTACCATTTTGTAATGCTCACTCATTTAAGACTTACATTATAAATCAAAACCTATTTCTTTTTTTCCCTTTGAAAAAATGTGATGTGATAGTTTGAAAATGGAAAGGGATGTGGTAAGATGGCCCTACGTTTGGAGAATGTAAGAGTGAAATTACATGACAAAACCAAATGAAAAGATACCTTGTTTATATCTTGCCCAAACGCATTTTTGTACTGATTCAATGTTGCATTGACTTGAGCTTTGCTCCTCGTAGCCAGGATCCTGATGACATCCTCGTTAGTGTAATCCTTGCTTGAAATATGCTCATGAAGTACTTTAGCCTCAGATTTCGCAAGAATCATATTCACTTCATCTCCCCCGTAACGGTACGAGCTCACAAGAGGCACCAAAAGCTGGAGGACAAAGCAGAATAAGAAATCTCTATGTCAGTAACAAACCTCGTGAAAATATAGTCCGGTCAGTGTGCAATAACAGTTAAGACATAACGTATGAAGATATTTCCTTTGCAACAAGAATCATAATCCACCTCAAAAAAGAATAATCATAATCCATATGTTGCCATATCGAGAACAAGAAAATTTCGCATGAATCTTCGACCGCAAAGACAACTTTCCTTCTTCCTCCCCAAAGATCAATGTCAATCCATTGTATTGATACTGATTATTGAGAGAGTGGGAGTTTATATAGACACTCCTTAAGGGTACATATCTGACCATTATTACCATAATACTACTGTTACCATAATGCTAATTATCTCCTATATCCGTGATTAAAAACATTTTTTCTCCCTTAAACTTGGACAACATCGTATAGTAACTTGTGCAGTCTCTGATGCCAACTAATGGTTTTCAAAAAGTTTCAGAAACAACTCAAAATGCAGCCTCTACGAATTCTTATGAAGGCTCACACATTCTATAGTACTTCTAAGAAATGAGTTAGCCAGGGGAATGAAAATAGCTAATAAATAAGATTCCTAAACAGCCAATAAAACATCTGCAACCATAAAAAATAGGTAGTACCTTGCGGAAGTCCCCAGTTGTGTGATGGGCAACATCCTCTTCAAGAGACTTCTTAAACTTAGCATGATAAGCTTGCCTAGCCAAAAGCAGGTCATGTGGAGATCTTGCACAAGCTATTTCCACATGAACCCGGTTGCTCGAGGTCCACCTCTTTGTAGCTTCATTAGCCAAAAATGCATCACGCTCTGGGGGATCAAGTGTCCAGATCTTGACTATACGCTGAAATGAAGACGTAGGATTATATAAGTTATGACGTTCAAGAACTTTTTTTTTTTTAAGATGACAAATCCAGAGAACTAATCCTTAAATAATTGATTTTCTAAAAGAGTACCAAAACAAGATTAGATTACATTAGATTAGATTAGATTAGATTAGATTAGATTAGATATTGTAGTCAGCGTCATAGGACACCATCCTTATACCCAAAGAATTGAGTAGACATGAAAAGGGAAGTAAATCACACTAAATCTGCAATTGTTAGGAAACTATTTTTTGCATAACACACATGACATGAGTTGAAAGTAGCGTATATAACCTCGAAGTCACTGGTCAGTTCTTTGTCGAGTGCTTTTAGAAGATCTTCTTCATATGTTGCAGCATAAGTTTGCAGAATTGACTTGCGCTGTTCAGCAGTTCTATGAGCCAATATGGATATGATTGAGCCCTCATCGGTTCCCCATCCTGCAGCAATATCAACTCACATATTAATGACACTGGAAGGAAAAAGACACTCTTCTATGCGCCAATTTCTTACTAAACATGATGGAAACTGATAAAAGTCGATTTGCTGCACTTATAGTTATTATCTACACAAGACATTCACAATTTCACAGAGGTCAATGTCCAGAGTGGCTTTTCACAGTATTTATTTCAAGTTTGACTTAGCTAAGAACCCACGATAACAGCTGATATACTAGTAGATACCTGCCCTGAGAAAAAGTTTTTTGCGAACACATCAAGTCTAATTGTAACAGAAACTGTAATTATGGACACAACGTGATTCCTGAATCGACCTTCGTCAGTCGTTTAATGTACGATTGTTAGGCGAACAGACGAGTTTTCTAGAATAACATCCATACCATGAATTCAAACAGCGCAGTAATGAGTTGAAGATTGAATCAACTGGTTGTTATTTTGAATAAGCAGCACATATTTAGCTCAAAAAAAAAAAAAAAAAAAAAAAAAACAGCACATATTAGTAAGTTACCCATATACAATCATTTCCACAACACTCAGCTAAAGATAGTGTTCGGATTCATAAATCTTCAACAGAAACCATAAATCACAAAAGGCGAACATCGCACCTTCAATGATCATTAAAATGCCAAGATAGAAACAGAGCATACATCTACCAATTCAACAGTTATCACAAATGCACGATTTCTTAGTCCTTATCACCACAGACATGGAGTGGCTAGCAGATCCGGAATAAACCAAAAAACGATTTGTTTACACGATCTATCACCGATCATTGCCGATCCACGGATCCGAACCAAAAACAACATGATCAACCATTTTCTAGCTACAAACTCTCACATAGCCGTTTCAGATCAAGCCAATAAGCTATAGAATTCATAGAAAAACACGATCGCACACAATTAGCATAGACTACAGCGATCCGATCGTCAGATCATCACGATAAACCGAGGTTACGATCGCGACAAACAGGAGATAAGGAGAACAATGGCGGAGTGCGATGAATATATATACCTGCGAAGGCTTTCTGGAGTCGCTCGCAGTCTTCGGTGACGGAGGGGACTGAAGAAGGAACTGTGAGAGTGGACATTTTTTGCTTCCGATCGGTGTTTGAGAGAGGGATTTACGGGTAATATGCGAAGACTCGAGTCGAGTGTGAGGAAGGAGACAGGTGAATCGCGCTTTCTTAAAGACGGATAAAGGGGAAGATGATGGGGATCCACGTCCACGAGGCTGCCGACGCGTAAAATGAGTTAATAATCTTTGCTTACGCGCAACTATGTCCTTTTGAGGTGTTACTATACCTTGCTTCAGGAGTACCTTATGCTCCTTTTTGTCTAAAGTATACTGAATAATTTCATATATTAAAAGTTTATTTTTTATTTAAAATACGGAGCTAAAACAAATTAAATAATAATAATAAAATGAATACGGAGCTAGCTCGTTGGACTTGTCCAAATGTAAAGAGTATTGTCACATATGAAGACATGTAAAGCATAACTAAGCACTACAATGTTTGGCATGACGATTAAACTGGACGACAATTATCTAAATGGATCAATCTTTCTCTCGTCAATTGGGGACTCCTTTTGTATGTAGAAGAATATGATAAGTATAGGGTGGGTTTTAGTCACTTGTGCTCGAATTACACATAATCTAGAGCTAACAATCTTTACAAGTACTCAAATAGATCAAAGCGCCAGAGAGAGATAGAGGAATTCAATGGAAATAAGAAGTACTTACTATAGAGGAGAGAGACAGCTTGTTGTCAGCAATTCAGTACAAGAAAGGAACAATATGATTGAAAGGCAAAAGGTATCGTCCTATTTATACTAGTCAGACTAGGGTGAGCCAATGGGTGACACATGTCTGTTGGACGACCCATGACCCATTATGAGGCGGGTACTCTAAATCTATGGAGAGTGTCACGGATGACGGCAGACAAGTATAAAGAAGACGGTAGAACAAGTCTGCTCCATAGCACGTACGAGTCGCATGGTCCCTCCAAGTGTGGTATGGTGTGATCTGGTGCTTCTGGTGCATTGTGAGGACGCATTTAGGCTGTTGATGGGTCTATATGGCAGTGACCCAGTGCTTCATTCTTGACTGTCTACACCTTCCCTAATTAACCCAAGTGTATCCGTCAAAAAAGATTTCAACAAGGAACCACAAATACTATTATATATATATATATATATATATATACTTTAATATAAACTTAAATATGAGAATATTGACATGGTTGGCCTCCGAAAATACGACATCTATCATGGGTCTCGTCATTTATATTTTTAGTTTCAATTCGGTCGATAAGCTAATTATACTACTGAAGATAACGAAATGGGCAAGTACGGGTGGAGCTTAATCACTTGTGCTCGGATTACAAGTAATCTAGAGTTAACTTGTAATATTCGTCCCACATCGAGTTATTGTGGATTGATTTTGTGGATTAGATATATATATATATATATGTGGTTGAGAGATTGTGATATCATGTTTCACATTGGAGATTTATGAGTTTGACATCTGGTATATGGTGAACCTTGTGGATTACTACTAGAACCTTCAAGGCTAAGTATTTTTATCCGGTGGTACGGGTAAAGAAGTTGCTAGGACAGTAATCCTCTCAGGGTGTTACAAAATGATTGTGTACAAGAAAATACCAGGGAGAGATCCAAGTGTATGCCTCAAGTAGGGGATAAGAATAAGAACAAGAGCACAGAGAGATTGTAGGTAGTGAGTAGGGAGAGAGTAAGCACTTGTAACTGTTCTTGAGAGAGAGACAGTAGATCAAGTTAGCCAAATGATTCAAGAGTTGCTACAGAAGGCAAGTGTTCCTAAATAAAGTGGGGAAGTGACCGTTGTGGAGGGGATAATGCGCCCATTATTGGCGGCTTAATAACCGCCTCGTAACGGCACGTTCGACCGTATATATAAGGCACGTTACGCATCAGTTTTGTATATGCAGGGACCGTTATGAGATCGACCGCATTTATGAGACACGTAGTCCTTGAATCTCTCATACAGTTACTAAGGGTCGCGTGCGAGTGTGGTTGTTGAACACGCGCGCATACCTTACTCTAGCCTCCAAACCACTAAGTCCATGCGATTCCCGTGTGGTTAGTATCGCGGGGTGGCCCTGTCTCACAGCCCCCATATGGATAAGATCGAGTATAAGCATGTGATGAGGTGTATACGGAGTACCTCTGGATGTGCTGGATCGCTGCCACATGGACGGTGATGGATCTTCCCAGAATGCACTACCTACATTAGCCCCCTTTTGTGCGGATATCACGCGCGCTTGATGTATAATCGTGCAAAATTAGCTGTGCGTGGTGTAGGGTTTTGATTCATGGATGCGCAACGGAAGCATAAACGAACATAAAACCATGCAAAACCCTCCAAGGATCACAAGTCAAGAGACATAACGATGGTAAGGGTTAGAAATCATAAACACACCTTAGGGTTCTCCTTTGATGACTTCAAACGCGAATTGTGTCACGTTATCTATGGTTGATCCACGCCTAGAGTTGATCCTAGATCTCCCAAGTCCTTGGTGCTAGCCCGGAAGAGGAAGAGGAAGAAGAATCACGCAAAACGAGACCCAAAAGGAGGGTCTCGGCCTTCTTTGGCCGACGGGGACGGGGCGGCGGCAAGGGGGCGGTCGGGCTCCCTTGTTGCTTGCTCTCTCTCCTTTTGTTCTCTCCCACTCTTTGTTATGTTCAATTATGAGCATAAGTTATGTGGGAAGGAAGGAATGAAGGTCCTTTATATAGTCCAACAACTCCTTGCCAACTACCTAAAGGACTTATTCTAGTCCTACTAGAATTCAATTTAGTCCCTTCCTTGCAAATTAGTCCCTACTAAGTTTGCAAGGGTTTGCAAATTGATCCTTCTAATTAATTAATTCCCAAATCTAGTTCAACTCTATGTAGCGCGTGACCCCATAGGTTCTATCTAGTTGGTAGAAACTATTTGCTAATATGGAGCGGTCTCTAGCAAAACATCCATTCTAGCCAACTAATAGAATAGTCATCTTGACAACCTTTGTACAAGTAATTGTCTCATCCCTTTGTCTCTATATCCGGATTGGACACGAGACATACAAGTCACACTCGTATATCCAATCCATAGTTTCTCGATCCATGGGAATAGCCTTATTCGTGCAAATAACATCAATATCCCATATTGATTTATTTGAGTCTGGCCAGACATTCTATAAGCACTATCCCTCGAGTGGCCTAGGATATTTGCTCCCGTTATGTGGGAGGGACAAATTCTATCTACGTCCACTACGATCTCTAAGCTTGCTTCTTATTGTATCCAGTACACGCCTTTATAACTACCCAGTTACGGTGTAGCGTTTAACGCTACCAAGATCACAATAATCCACAACTAGAATATCTAGTGACTTCAAGTCTAAGGATGACAATACCATTGCACCGCGAGAAGCTCTTGTGACTCAACATAACGTGTATGTAGCCTTCTCGGAAATGGGTCAATCCAGTGCAACATTCCCTAATGCACACCTATGTGTTGGATCGTGATATCTCCATATCAATCCAACCCCACACTAGTCTATAGATGATTGTCTCATTTAATCATTATATTTGACTAGGGATATTTAAGATAAACAACACAATTATAAATCTAAGGACTTCATTATATTAAATATCCAATAAATAATAAATGAATTTCTAGCCACAAATAATTCACACTAAACTAGATTGCCTCTAGGGCATCTATTCCAACACGTGGACCCCACGCAAATCCTTGTATTAATTCGAATCGAATAATATTCGAATCCCTAGCCCCCAAATGTAGCCATGATTGCCTAGGGCTCCAAGACATCATATAGCCTTTAATGAGGCGTGGCTGTTGCGAAGCTAACCAGGCACCATCCACATATTTCCGCCAATTCTCAAGGCAGAGACAACTCGAAGTTGTCTGATAGGTCATCAATTTCGCCGGTTACCAAGGTGATGCTGATTCACCAAATCGGAACAGTCGCGACTCTTCAGGCTTCGGTACCCTATTTAAACCCTTTGCTGCCACGATTAGAACTTTTCCACCATCGTTGCTATCAAAGTTTTATGAGCCAGAGAGAGAACTCCCAACAAGACACTCAGATCTTCAATCATATTTTTGATCAGATTACTCAAGCAGTTCAAACACTCAGGAAGAAGCAAGGTTAGTAATTTCTCATCCTTCTCTTTTCCTTCGAATTCAGATTAGCAACCCCATCTGGGTTTATTGCTCATATTTGTTCTAGCATGCAACCCAATCTGGGTTTGGTCTCGTATTTTAGGCTTATTGATCTTCAAACCTTGTTCTGCACCTACTATTTTTTTTTATAGAAATGGCACCCAAGAAGTCTCAGAAGGAAGCGGTTGAATTGCCTGAACTTTCGAAGAATTTGTGGCACAAAGCTCCCTATCTGGGTGGAGATGAATTCTTCTTAGCAACCGTCAAAGGGACCACCCTTCGGGCATCTCCCATGGAAGGTGCCATGCAGCTAGTATCTGAACCAGAAAGGGATGACTGGGATCTTGATAGTACTAAAGACGTGCAGCGCTGTTCGATGTCGATTATCCCAAGTATAGGATATCGCTACAAGTAGTACCCGAGTAAGAACGGGGTCGATTTCCACAAGGATTGGGAAAGAGATTAAACACTCTAAGCTAACTAGTAAACTTACTAAGCAACTAACTAAATTAACAAAACTAGTTTCTCAAAGGCTTTAGAGCTAGCCAAGCTTTGAATCCACCACTCAAGTGATGGAGCAAGAGTTTTGTTGAACAATTTAAAGAAACTAAGCAAATACTTAAAGAGAATCTAAAACTTGAAAAGAGTTTGTAGAATTGAGAGAATAGTTGGTCTTAGTTGAATCATCTAGGAGTGTTGTGCATGAATCCAACACCCAAATGATATTACAAGGAGGTGTGTGGATTCTAATGTCAAATCCAAGTATGATTTATGAGGAACACTATTGGAATCCAAAACTAAGTTGTATCAACTATCAAGTATGTGTATTCAAGCATGAATCCACATACAAGATGAAGCTACAAATCGGATTTGTATTCCAACACTTGTTGAGTCATGAATCACAAGAGGAACTTCTCAACTCATTGATTTAACAATTGAATCCACACCCAACACACCTAGATTCATCAACTTCAACCAACAATTAGTCTAGCTACTCATATCCAAGAGCCAAGCAACACAAGAGATATCAAGCATATTCATGAACGTTTTCATTCAATTCAAGTTCCAACTCAAGAATACACAAGTTATTCTCCAATTTCAACTCAAAATGATGAACAAAGTCACTAATACTTGATTCGAACTACTAAATTTGATTCCAAGCTACAATAAATCAACTAAAAGTAGCCAAGTAACCCAAAAAATGAAGAACAAACTAAGAACAATGAAGAACACTATGAAGAACAACCTTGAATCTAACCCAACTCTTCCCTTAGGTGTTCTTGGCTCCGAATTTGCTCAAAACGAGCACGGAATCACCAAGAACTACCTAGAAATTGGCCAAGGCCGAGAGAGAAGAGATAGAGGCAAGGGTTTGTCTTAGAAATTTCGTAAGGTGAGAGAGAGGTTCTTCAATCTTCAAGTTCGGCTTATATAGGCGGTTGGGAAGGGTTTCTTAGCCTCCAAGGATAAATCCCCACCCTCCAATCCATCCCAATCCATCTCTATCATTGATTTTTGGAACCTTCATGAACCCTAGGTCGAATTGGGGCTTTTTGATTTTCTTTGTCTTGGGCCGAATTGAGAGGATATATGAGTAGAGCTCGGTCTTAGGAGCGTTTTGGGATAAATTTGAGCCAATTTGGTGAAGAAATGAGGCCGGGGTGAGGGTTTGAAGAGCTTGGGTCGAGCTCCCATGGTGGATTTCGTGGGTTTATTCATTGTGGCGTCGGGGAGAGAGAGAGGACGAGCTGGGGGTGAGCTGGTTTGGTGAAATTGCACCCCGCTCCCCCCTAGCTTGCTGAAACATTTTAAAATACCCCGTCTCTTACTTAAAACCTTCTGAAAATGGTAATTCGACCCCCAATCCGTTAAGTATCCTTCAAAATATCCATTAAAACGTTTCAAAACTTGCACTTAAGCCCCACTTCCGTTAGTTTCTTCTCTATTTTGCCCTCCTCTTCAACCCTTGACTCTCATTTTGACCTCTTTTCTTCTAAATCTTCAATAACGACCCCATATTCTTCTCTTGTCTTCTCAAATAGGTCTTCAAATCTTCACTTTAGCCTCTTTATCACTTGAATTCTTCAAATTAAGCCTTCAAATTCCTCATCAAGCTTTCACAACTAGCCCCTTGCGTTCTAAATCACTTCTTTGCCTACAAAATGAGAGAAAAACAACCAAAACTACGAAAACAAGCATAAGTCTAGAAAGAGAGATAAAATAGCTAAATTACACATATTATCAAGTTATGAAGAGTTTCTTAACATACTAAAATATGTAATTTTAAGTCGTTAACAAGCGCCTTGGTCTCGAAGCTGGCATGCACCCATTCACAGAGCTTCTCTTTCAGTCTTTCATGGAGAAGCTTGACTGGATGGAGGAATGGACATAGTTTATCCTCAACAACTATGAGAAGGTACTGATGAAAGCTGGGGTCTTTCACGTCATACGCGCGACGAAGGGGCTCAGCCTCAGGCTCGACAGTGATATGCTAAAAGTCCTGTTCTCCAGGTATTCCAAGAAAACCCATTATTTTCACTTTCCTACCTTCGAGGCTGCACCCACCCTCGAGGATGTGGAGATGCTGCTCTTGCTCCCTATCATGGGAGCTATTGACCCCTTAGATCCCTTTTCTTCCGATGAAGAGCTCACCCTCTTCGCGCAAATGCAAGAGTGCATTGCTAACATGAAGAAGGTTGCTTCAAGGTGGAAACCAAACTCAACTACTTATTTCGATACGTACATGTATGTTTTCTCCGGCGCAAAGAATATTTGGTCGAAGTGGATCATGTACTTCTTCAAATATTTTGCCAAACCAAAGGTTGCTCAAGACTTGATGGAGGAAGACCCCGAAGCGGTAGTTGCCCTCGAGGGAAAAGGTGCTTATTTGACTCTGCGTGGCTTCCGATGCGTTTGGTTGTCGTGCTACCTGATAGACGGGCATCCCCGCGATGGGTTTTTTATTCATGTGCTCCCGCTTGCGCTAAAACTCTCTCGTGGCCACAAGGTTACTTTGGGGCCTCTGGTCTTGGGTTCCTTGTACCACTGCTTGGACTTGGACGCGACGAACGGTAAGCAGTCGCAAGGTAGGGTCGATGTTGTCTCTTTTGTCAACATCGCGCTTCTGAAAATCTAGTTCTTTGAGAGGTGGCCAGCATACGCTCCCATCCCGTCAGAAGTAGAGCTTTAGAATGCTCCTAATGCCAAGCATGAGGACCTCTGCCCTCGAGCATGGCGTTGGTATAGAACTAGATCTCCTCGTCGTACCTTCTCTCTGGTGTGCGACGACATCGGCTGTTTTGAGGCTAGAACCTATGTCCACCAATTGGACAACATTGTTTTCCAAGAAAACATGTACCCAGAGGAGGATACTGATTAGGGGCCTGAGTATATCACCAAGGGTGATAGGCGTTACGGAAGATTTGTTAACTGGTGCCGGAGGGGATACTTGCCTGCTGTGCCTGAGCATTTGGCCAACGCTGAAAATCCAAGCTACAAACGCATAACTGTTCATTATGATACGATTCGCGTGAGCCCCTAGCTGGGCTTGATGTCGTCGCGCCGCCTCTATGGTCTGATGCTGTTCTCAAAGGTTGTTGTAACGGGTTCCTATATGGAAAGAGCAATGCTCTATTGCTGGCTGAGCTCCAATTGACTCAACCTTCTAGAGACAGACGAGGGAAGAATACCCCAAGTTGGTTTTCGTTTTGGAATTAGTAAATTTGCCGTCTTGTGGAATCTCAGGCTCAACTCCAGGCCAGCAAAGCTCCCGCGCTCCTGATAATGGGCTATCCATTCAAGTCCAAATGCTCCTTGGATGAGACACAATATGGTTTCTATTCTTTGATGGACCATTACCATCATATGTGTCCTCGTTTTATCCTTGACAAAGAGGAAGCCATCGTCAAGCAGAAGTCCCTAAAGGCAAGGACTCAGTGCGCGGATAAATTCAAATAGGTATGCTTAAGCGCATTTGTCATTTATTTCTATAAAGAGTACGAACTCTGATTTGCCTTCCGATGGCAGTGTTGTTTGAGGCGATTTGCGTCTGGGGATCGTATTGAAGGCTTCAATGACTTCTATGGTGCGAAGAAGCTCAAACCTGAGGTTGCTATTTCTCCAGCAAGGCCAATGGATCCAGAAGTCCAGAAAGTGGTCTCAGAAGCGCTCGAAGCCTTCCTTGCACCCTTGGTCAAATCTTTGAAGAAGAAGAGGGCTGCTGATGAGTCTGGGACCATTGATGTGATGACCCAACAATCAAACGCCCAAGGAATGATCCTTCTCCCGCGTCCCCCGCCTAGAAAGGTCAAGCACCTCCTGCCAAGGGTCAAGCTCCTATTGCTCCCGCTAAAAGGACAGCTGCGAAGAAAAAATTTGTCCAGAGAAAAGATATTTAAGTCAGCCTGCTTCTTGAATTACAATGAGCTCTATTTAGGTACTCAATTGTCGCCTTTGCTACAGGCAGCGATAGCCCAGATGAAGGAATGGAAGGCATGAATGAAGAGGAGTCATTCGCGGAGGCCAGGATCATGACTGAGGAGAGAGAGAGAGGAAGGAAAAAAGAAGAAGAAGAAGATCGCCAAATTCAGACAGCTGTTCAGATAAGTCTTGAAGATCTTAAAGATCAGGAGAAACATTCGCGCTCAGCTGTTAGTCAAGTGAAACAGGCGCTCCAAACTATTGCCCAGATGCAGCAAGCACAAATGGCCTTCCATGACATTACTGGTGATGAAGACGAAGAAGGTATGATTTTTAAATTTACTCTCTCTCACGAACTTATCTTGCGTGCATTATATCATGGGGAGTCTAGGCATGATATTCTCCCCCAGTTAGTAGCTCAATGTGGAGAATCCTCATGTACCTCCACTTCCTTAGTGCTGTCACGCTTCATTCAATCTTCTTCCGGTGATGATAGTAGTGTCTCACACATGATACAATATTCCACACCCCGTCAGGTCATGCAAAATTTAAAGGAATTGATGATAACCTGTGCACAGATACCCATGCGAAAGTGGAAAGAGTGGGTATCATAGCTCCTTAAGTTTTTGATAGCATGTTTTCGTGCTTCTTTCACTCTGAATTAAACTGTGAACTTTTACTTTGTAGAAGATGCAGAGCCATTGGTACAGAGATCCCGCCGGATTCGCAGCGCTATTGTTCGCGTGCCTCACTCTTTTGTTGAGGCCAATCAGGGGGACAAGGCAGTGGAAGGATTTGCAACCGTGCCTCAAGAGCCTAGCACTGAAGAAATAGCAATTGCTAAACAAGGGAGGCAGACAGTGGAAAAAGCTGCAGTCACGTCTCAGGGGCATAACACTGAAGAGGTTATAATCGCGCCACAAGGGCCTAGTACCGAAGTGGTTGACCTTGAGAGCAAGTGCCTCGAACTCATCGTTGAGCAAGAGCAAGAGGAGGAAGCACTTCAGCAGGAGCAGGAACAAAGTGTCGAATCTGATTCGCGCGTTGCAAGGGAAGCTTCCCCAAGAGTTGACGCCCCTGCTCAAAGTTCACTTCCAACTGAAACTCAAAGGGAAGCACTTCTACTTCTGAAGCTCCTTCAAGTGTATCCCCTGCAGGTGCATTGCCAACTGAGGCCTACCTGGGAACAGTCGAGCGAGCTGAGGTTACTCAAGAAGCGGTGACTTCAAATCCTCCACCCCAAAATATGCCAGTTAACGAAGGAGGGGCTGAACATGAGTCTAATGTGAGTGATGTTGCACGCGATCAAGACATGGCGGATGCTCAATTGCCAACCCCTGAGAATGATATTGCCGCAACTCCTGGAACGCAACTTAATGTTGCACATGAAAGTGTGCCAGAAGCTCCAGAGTCTGCACCAAGTGTATTCGAAGCAGGAAAAGAACTGGGTGAAGATGCAGTCATGGCTGAGCCTCATCAAGATGCAACCTCAAAGACCAGTACTCCGGTAGCTGCGATTGAGGTGCCTGCAAGAATCACTCCACCTGTGTCAAACACCTCAAGAAGTGCTGCATCCTTAGAGGGCCCTAGTGAAAATTTGTCACTTCCTAGCATGGTAGTTGATTCCTCTGTCTTTGATCTAGATGCGCTCTTTGCTCAAAATCCATGGAAGGATTGGTCTACTGACGCTCTTGAGGCCATCGAAGCTGAGGAAGAATATGTATTTCCCGAGGGATATTTTGCACAAGAAGCTCTCGCCGATCAGAAACTAGTTGAAACTGAATCCTCTAACCATACCCAAGCAGCACTGTCCAATCCTTCTTTACGCGAGATAGTCGGTGGTACTGGTAAGCTTTCTATTTTCATTGAAAATGTATGTAATAAATAATAAGGCATGAACCCTTATTTTCTTTGATCTTTACACGCAACTTTTGATAATGCAGGGATTAAGAAATCATGTTTGAAATGGCTTTTGAAGATGCGCATCTCGTATCCCAGGACCTTTGCCAGAGGTATCTGATCTGATGGAGAGGATAAGCAAAACCACGCCGGCCACTATCTCTTTGAAAAATGCGCAGAACTTCCTGACAAGCGTGCAAGGTGTTCAGCACGTAGCCCATAATCATCTTAACTTTGACCTTCTCATCCAAAGGCTGAAGAGGATATGCATCTCCATCAAGCTTTGTTTTGGATTTGAAAGTTACCAATTGGAGACTGCCCAACTTCGCGCCCAAAAAGAAGCTATTGAGAAAGCTGTAGCTGCTTATGAGGAAGCAAAGGCGAAGCATGAGAATCATAAGAAGCAGATCGATCAATGGGCTGGCAACTCTATTCGGCTTGGAGTTAAAGTTTCTCTTTTCAAGGATTTATTTAGAGAAGAATAATATTGTTGTAGCATTTTCCTTGAGCTGTATTTGAAGACTTTGTTTTACATCGCTATATTGTAACTTAAAACATCTTTTGTAGTGAGAACATACGTAATCAAGTCCTCTCGTTATAGAAATGCTCAGCTTTGCCTCTTGTGAATATCGAGCATCTTTCTGCTTTCTTAAATTAAACACTTGTGTTCAAATACTGCTATCGTTTAGATAGTCTTTTTGATTGTATTGCTGCTATTTTGCAGAAGCTTGAGTATGACTTGAATTTATCCTAATAGATAAATATAAAAATCGTGCTTCAACCCTGTGAGGGCAAGTGAGATGTTAAAATTTTGCCATTATACATTAATGGGCATGTTTTGCAATTAAAATTATACACAAATGGGCTTAGTTAGGAAAAAATGTTATCTAGACAGATAGGCTTATTTTTGCATATGGTTGTTATCTAAACAGATAGGCTTTGTTTTGCTTCTATCTAAACAGATAGGCTCTGTCTCGCTGCTATCTAAACAGATAGGCTTTGATTTTGATTCTATCTAAACAGATAGGCTTAGTTTTTGCTGCTATCTAAACAGACAGGCTTAGTTTTTGCTGCTATCTAAACAGATAGGCTTAGTTTCACGTATGACTTCTATCTAGACAGATAGGCTTAGAAGACATGAATTGGTGCTATCTAAACAGATAGGCTTTAGGTTCGCAAAGTAATTGACTATCAGTCTCAAAACAAATAATGCAAACGATAAAATGAAACCAGCAATTGATAAAAGAGCTCTCATATGGGATAGTTATTATCACTAATTGGATCCTCATATGGGAGGATATAATAAATACACAATGTAAGTGAAAAGCAAAAAGAGAAGGCTAGGGATAGTACTTCTTAAGCCATCGCATGTTGATCGGTGTGGGAGTCGTGGCAGTCCCATGGCAACGCAAAATAGTGCAATATCCACTGTCAAATACTTCTTTGACCTCGAAAGGTCCTTCCCAGTTGGCAGCGAATTTGGGGTGAGCTGCTCCGCGCATGCAATGGTCGGATGCTCGTAGGACTAGATCTCCCACCGCGAAGTCTCGATGCTGGACAGTCTTGTTGTAGGCTCGAGATATTCTCTCCTTGTACTTTTTATTCGTCCTTTTGGCTTGTTCGCGCATCTCCTCCAGCAAGATGAGGTCGTAATCGTGTTCATTGTCATATAAGGCACTGAAAGCGAATCTAGCAGAGTTAACCTTAACTTCAGCAGGCACAACTGCTTCAGCTCCATAGCAAAGCAAAAAGGGTGAAGTCCCCGTACGAGTCTGCCCACTTCTTGTGATCATCAGCGACCATCTTGCTCAGGATCCTGAGGAGTGTCTTGTTTGTGGATTCTGCTTGCCCATTTCCTTTTGGGTAATAAGGCGTCGAGCATACTCGCCTCACGTTCGTTATACTCCATCTTTGAAGCTACTTGTCGATTGACAAAAGGCGTCCCATAATCGGGTAGGATCGTATTAGGAATCCCAAAATGATATATGATATTCTCTTGAATAAACTTGACGAACAATGCATTTGCTGTTTTTAGTGGGACTGCTTCGACCCACTTGGTGAACTGCTCTGTCCTAGTCAGGATGAACTGATTCCCATGCGATGGAGGACGAATGGGACCAATGAAGTCCAGGGACCAAGTGTGGAATGGCCAGGGGGTTCCCAATGCATGTAAATAAACTGCAGGTGCATGAACTAGGTTGTCGTGGAGCTGACATTGCTGGAATCTTCTGACCTTCGCGCGACAATGAGCCTCCATGGTTGGCCAGAAATAACCAATAGTTAAGAGTTGCCTGCATAATTTCGCGCCTCCTTGATGTTCCACCTGGTGAGATATTTCCACGACTTCCTGAATTTCTTGACCATTCAGGCATCTGAGCAAGTTTCCCTCATGCCCCTTTCGCCACATTAAGTTATCCTATAGCACATACCGAGATGACTTCCTCTTGGGCTTCTCAGCCTCTTTATTGTCAATTGGAAGGATTTCGTCTTGCAGATATTCGATCAGAGGCTTCCTCCAATGTGTCTCGCCATCGATCGCAGCAATTTCCAAAGATTCCTTCAGCAGGACACATTTCTCACAGTTCCCTTGTATGAACGCAGCATGCAATGACATCTGTGGCCAGTGAATTCCGTATCTTTGTGCCTTGCTGTAGATGGATACCTCATTTTCTCAGCAAGAATTCTAGTGAATTTTCTCTAGCAGTGCTTGTCCTTCCTCTTCGGCGACACATCGCATCAAGACTCCTCCATGCCCTTTTTAATAGTTTAGGCTATCATGTATGCACAACCCCTCAGTGGAAACCCAATTTTCCTTGCTTGTCCCTTCGGCCATTGTGCGCATGATAGGCCTCCTCCAATCCTCAGCCTCGATGAACTCGTCTTCGCACATATCCTTGATCATGGAGGGAGTTGTTTGTACTTCAATCGAGATATTTGATGTACACTTTTCTAGACTGATCTTTGACCCTAAAGTGGCCAGGGCATCTGCATGTCGATTGTCTGATCTAGGGGTGTGCTCATACTTGATGGATTCAAACTTTTGAACCAGTTTCTGCACAATCGACCTGTAGGTCAGCAAATTGATTTCCTTCAGGTCATATTCCCATGAAGCTTGCCTTACTATCAACTTGGAATCTCCCATCACTATAAGATTTTGTACATCTAAAGACTTGGCTGCGAGGAGGCCAGCAATCAAAGCCTCATATTCATCTTCATTGTTTGTTACTGCAAAAGCAAGTTTGTTGGACATCTGGATGACTTCCCCATCAGGACTAGTTCAGAAGATTCCAGTTCCTCCTCCCATTCTTGTGGATGAACCATCGAAATGTAACGTCCAGTACAGGATTCAAAAACCTTCCTTAAGTCTTTCAAATGATCCCTCTCCTGCCTTGACTTGACTACCAAATCGTCCACATAGAATTCAACTTCTTGGTTCATCATATCATGAAATAGCGCCATCATTGCGCGATGTTAAGTGGCTCCCGCATTCTTCATGGCAAAGGGCATAACCGTGTAATGGAACAACCCCACAGGCGTGATGAACGCGATTTTCTTCGCATCTTCTGGGTCCATCTTGATTTGGTTATAACCACTTAACCCATCCACGAAACTAAACATTTGATGGCCCACAGTAGAATCGATCAGCAAGTCTATGTTGGGCAGTGGGAAATCGTCTTTGGGGGAGAACGGTTCAAGTCCCTAAAATCAACACAAATGCGAAGTTGTCCACTCTTTTTCAGGACAAGGACAATATTGGCCAGCCACGTGGAATGGTGCTCAGGTTTGATGAATTTTGAATTCATTAGCTTCAGTATTTCTTCCTTTATCTTCACATTGATTTCTTGGCGAAAACTCCTTGTGCTCTGTTTTACTGGCTTCAATCCTGGAATGACATCCAGTCTGTGCATAGTGACCTTCGTGTCCAAACCGGGAATTTTGTCATATTCCCACGCAAACACATCCTTGTATTCCGCCAGGAGTTTCAACAAACCCTGCTCCTCTTCACCATGAAGATTCACGCTCAAGAATACTGGTCTCTTCTTTTCTTCTGTGGGACTTAGGAAAACCTCTTTTAGCTCCTGCTTTTGTGGTTTTGGCTTATCTTCCATGCACTCAGGTGCCTCTTTCAGCCTCACTATTGGCCCTCGACCAAGTCTTTATCTGGTTCTGCTATCGTATTAACTTTCCCAGTTACACCTTTGATAGACATGCTCGAAGATGACCCCGCGCACCTTCAGATGCGATAGCATTTCTTCCCATTCGCGTAGAAGCTGCTTACCTTTTTTCCATTGTCATCATGCTTGACCACCCTCTTCAGGGTATATACATTTTTCTTCTGGTAGGTAGCCTTGGGTGGCTCTTCATGCGCAGATTGCTTCTCTTTTTCAGATTCTCTCATCACCATTACCCGTGCTGGTGACTGATCTTTGATCTCCTCCCATTTGGGCAAGGGAGTTGGTCGAAATGTTGCTGGAGTCTCCCCATCTACCATTTCCGTGAACCAAACTGCTTCGCACAGATGCGCTTTGTTCAAATTGAATGGGTTTATCGAGGCTGGTATTTCTATTACTCTTCCTTTCCAGATGGCCTTCATCACCTGGTGAGCTGTGGATGGTATGGCGTCGAAGTGGTGAATCCATGCGCGCCCAACTATCATGTGGTAGGTGGTGTTTGCATCAATCACATGAAACTTGGCAGAGCATTTGATGCTGCCAATTTGGATCCCTAGACGGATCCATCCAACGATCATCTTGAAATCACTCCCGAAGCCTGTCAGAGGCGATGCTCGCCTTACAATCTTGCTCTCTGGGATACCAGCCAGCTCGAGGGTGTTGAGGGGTACCACATTTACTGCTGCTCCTCCATCGACAAAGGCTCTCTTAAACTCGAATCCGTTAACCACTGCTGTTACATACAGTGGCCTTTGGTGATTAGCATCCGTGCTTTTGTCTGTTGGGGAGAAGACCATCGCCAAGCCAATTGAGCACGTGGCTCTGACAACTCTCCCATTTGAGACCACTAACTCTTCTCCGAAGTCTTCTGCGACCCTCAGGATTGCTTTCATCATCTCCAGGCGGCACCGCTCTGAGAAATTCATGTCATCGAAGAATTTCATGAATTTTTCTGAGCCTTCCGTTAGTTCTGCGCGAGCATCTTCCGTGTCCGCACCATAATCTTCCTCTTCTCGGATCTCTGCAACTATGGGAAGTTCTTCCTCTGCTTCGTGATCGACAATTGAAATCATCACCACCTCTTTTCCTTTGGCCTCCTGCTGTGACTGGGATGACAAGGGGTTGTCACCATAGTCTTAAAAACCGTACCGACCATCGAACCGGTGAGGCACCGGTTCATGGTCGGACCGTTCGAACCGGTGGTCGGACCGGTCCAATCGCATATTTTATTGAATAATATATAAGTATTTAGTTTTATATATGTAGCTATTATACATAATTAAAATATTACTTGTAAACCTAAATATGGCTGAAGAACAAAAATGTTACAAACATATTATTTAAATTATACGATAATGACATCACATAAATTATAAAAACATGTTATTTTAGTAATTAAATTAAAGTAATGTTAATTTTGAAAAAGAATTAAAGTAGTGTTTTTGTCAAAAAGTAATTGAGATAAAATTAAAATGACCACCATTGTCTAATTTATAAACTAAACATGAAGAAAAGTAAATTTACAAACTAACCAGCAATTTTTTTAAAAAAACCAGAAGTTCAAATTCCAAAAAAAAATACCCGTGAAGCTAGAAGATTGATAAAAATACATATCAAACCACAAACCTGCTAAATTAGATGATGTGGCATTAGATACTAGTATTTAATTGAAAATTCTCACTACCCATGCCCACGATCTTTAACTCAATTTTGTGATATCATTTTTACTTTGTTTTCATCTCTTCACAACTCTCTCTATCTCCCTCTCTCTCTCTTCAAAGTGTGGTGGACGTGGAACGGTTACCACCAATCTTCGTCAACCCCCTCTCTCTCCCTCACCAATCTTCTCCAGATCCTCCTCCGATGAGGATATAGCCACCTTTTCTCAAAATTTTCCATTGCTGATCGAAGAAATTGCAGTTGTTTGTAGAGTAAATAGCCTCTCCTCTCTCTGGTTCACTCTTCTTCTACCTGTTCCCTCGGGAGTTAATTTTCTGGGCCTATTGCTAAATGTCGAAGAAGTAATGCAAATCAGGTTCTGGTTAGACCAACATTCAACAATCTAATACCTTTTCCATCTATGTTCAATTTTGGATTTTCTTCATTCAGCCTCAGGTTTTGCATTTTCTATGAATTGTGCAAAAACCGGTAAAATCGGTCAAAACCGGCCGATTCACCGGTTCGCTGAAAACCATCAGTTTTTGACCGATTTTGACCGGTTCTCTTCATATACGCTCTGATAGTTAAACTGGATCGGTTACCCACCGGTTCGCAGGTCGAACCGGTCGAACCGGCCGGTCCGGCCCGGTTTTTAAAACTATGGTTGTCGCGCACATACTTGGTCGGTTCATCAATAACTAATTGGTCTTCTCTTATCTTTCTATCCACCAGCCATGTTAACCCCCTGCACTCTTTTGTTGGGTGCATAGCTCGCCCATGGTACTCGCACCACTTGGGGTCTCGCAGCTGGTCTCCACTAGGTTTATGTTGCAGTGCTAGTAGGATCCCATCTTTTCTCCAGTGCTTGCAGAGAGTTGTTATTTCCGCGATTGAACACAGCAGAGGAGGTGCCTCCTTTGGCGCAGATCGTTGCTTTTCTGTGGGGATGAAACCGCATTCACTTCGGCTTCGCGCCCACGCTTGTAACTCAACCTTCCAACCCTGAAACCAGAGCCCGTTGATGCTCGATCCCTCACATATCTCTTCTACTATTTCTCCACCAGTGGCTCGATGTTCCTGGTGCAATCAATAAACTTTGAAAAAGTAGACATTTTTCATGTTGATTAGCATACCTTTGTACTCATCGCGCATATCCTGGAGGAAAATCTCCTTAAGGCGGCTCCCGGACACTTTGTCAACGCATTCAAGTGACCTGGTTCTGAACTTCTTGATGAATGTCAACACTTCTTCGTCGTGCTTCTGGTACATGCGAGAGAGGTGTATGGTTGTGACTTTTTCTTCGACTTGGAAGAATTTGGTGTAGAACCTCTTCACAATACCTTTCCAGGTTTTGATAGAACCAGCCTCGAGGGTTCTATACCACTTGTATGCGACGGACCCAGTGATTTTGGAAATTCCCGCATCAGCAGGCGCGCATCAGCCCCATGTGGCCCCATTAAATAACCAAAGCGCATGACATGTTCATGCACATTTCCGCTGACCTCGTCGAACTTGTCCCAATTTGGCGCCTTGTAACCAGCAGGATTAGGAATCAAGTTAATATCCTTGGGAATAGGGGGTGCACTTTCAACCTTGGGAATGATAGTGTCCGCGAGCACTGATTTGTCAAAAAGTTGTTCAAGCGCTGCTCCAAAGCTGTCATGCTGGAAGGCGCGCTTCCTCCTGGGGTGGATGAGGGAGTTACACCAAGCCTAGGGATGTAAGGCATGCTGGGATCATAAGGAGGTGGCGGTGCATAGCTACCCCGGGCCCCAGTCGCGTATGATGGCAGCGCATGATAGGAAGATGGATTCTCAGCAGACGCACGTTCTGGCTGGTAAGTTGGAACAAGAGGAGAATCTGAAGATCTTGGTTGAGGCACAGGCCCGTTAGGAAGGGATGCCTAGAGATTTGGTGATGCAGCTTTGTGTGTTGGGCGTGCCACAGTTGCTCCCGGCAGAGTGAAGGGTCCCTGAGCACTGGGTGCTGTAGTGGATCCAGGTAGGGCCAAGGCTCCCTGGCTAGCACCTTGTGCAAGCCCCCCCCCCCTCAAACTAGCCATGATCTGGCCTATATGGGCAGATTGAACTTGCATAGCTCTGGCTTGGCTCTGAATGGTAGCATTCAACATCTCCAAAGAGGGATTAGTCTCTGTAGCCGTCTGGGTCTGGGTATTGGTGTTGGAGTTGGGGAGAGTCTCCTCTCTCTGAGTTTCTTCTTCTTGGAGATATTGATCACGATCACGGAGGTTGGCCTCAAGAGACATGGCTGCTGGGTTAATTGATTGAAGCTTTTTGAAGGTTGATGTTCACGTCAGGTTCACCAAATGTGTACAAGGAAATTCCAGGGAGAGATCCAAGTGTAAACCTCAAGTAGGGGATGATATGTCTGAATCTCATGGACATTATGTTGTGAAAATACAAGCAGAGAGCTTAGCTCCTTGATGATGAAAGCTAGAAACACAAGCATAAGAAATTGCTAAGTACCAAAGCTGCATAGCTTTGAGTTACTGTAGCAGCTCCTATATGATGTTCTATCTAACTGTTTTTGTGCAGGTTTTTGTTATGATATGGATTAATTATTTGATTACATTTAGCAATATTTATTCTAAGTTTATCATTGCAGGACAAAGTTGGATTAAAAATCCAATGTTCATTCTGGTGAAGTTAGCAGGCAAAGCTTCAAAGCTTTGAGATATTCTAGTTACTCTTTACTGCTAAGCTCTTCTAATCATCTTCATGTATGCAAGTGGATTCAGTGATACTTAGACCTTGATACAAGCTGATTAGTGTCTATTATTGTGTGATCTATAATAGTTACTTGACATACTCATGAGATTGAATATATTTGTTAAATCAGATCTGTCAGCAGACAACTCTAGCATAGGTTTCTCATTAACTGATAGCTGCTGTTTCAAGCAGATCTTTTTGCTAGATTGTATTGTTATTTGTTTGATCTTGTTTTCTGAGTATATTCAGGTTTGTTGGAAACTTCAAAGTCCATAAACAGATCAGGAATGCATTCAAATTAAGTTGTGGATAGGAGCTTATCGGATAGGAGATATTTTAGGAATTATGTTCCTAAAATCTCTCAAGTCAGTTGCAGACTGAATTCAGCTACTTAAATTTGAATGAAGAGAGTTATAGAAGATACATAGATCGTGGTTTTGAAGAGACAAACTTACTGGGAAGATCAAGTTCATACATCTCTTCAAATCATTCAAGAATTCAACTCCAGCAGACTGAAGATCATTCAAATTCAGAAGAACTCTTACAGGCTTAAACAACTTATCTTTTCTGAGTTCTTCTTCTTGTACTCAATTGTCTTATTTAGTCTTCATTTCTAAAACCTCACCAAAATTAGTAGTTTGGTTGTTCAAGTGAACAAAAAGAGGTTCTTATTGTTTCAATAGGTTGTATCTTGTAACTAGATAGGTTGGGAACCACAAGCTGTATAAGTGTAAGGTAGCTCACTTAGGCTTGAGATCTAGGGCTAAATCAGGGTGATTAATAAGAAGTTATGTTTGAATCCTGGAGGGATTAGATCCCCCAGGCAGAGACTAGGTCCAATTGTGACTGAACTCTGTAAAATCTCTGTGTTCTTGCTATTTACTTTTGCTGCATTTATATATAGTTTATATTGGATGTTTTAAAGATTTGGAGCTTTTCAAGTCTGAAAGATTTGGAGCCTCTATACTCTGCTGTTACATCTTTAAGCTTCTCAAATCCTTTTCAAAGCCTTGAGATATCAACAGTTTGCTCTACTTAAGTTTCAAAAACTTGTGTTTTGGCAAAAGCTAGCATACTCTATTCAACCCCCTTCCTTCTAGAGTATTTATATGCCTGTTTACACCTACATTACACGCTTTCAATTGGTATCAGAGCTTTGGGTCACAATTTAAAGATCTAACAATCTTGTGACAATGAGTTTTGTAGGTGAATGAGGGTTCTCACAGGGAAGGCCATCCAGTGGACCTCCACTGTTCTGTGGTGATAATTTTGGGCATTGGAAGGCATTGATGAAAATGTTAATCATAGATCAGGAGATGGAACTATGGTCTATTATTGTGAATGGGCCAAACCTGTTCTATACTACTGTCAATTGTGTTAGAACAGTCAAACCAGATGAAGATCTTTCAGTTACTGAACTGGAAAAGGTATCAAAAATTACAAAGCGTTGAAATTATTATATTCTGCTCTTAGTGAAGATGAGTTCAACAAGATATCCAACTGCAAAGATGCAAAGAAGATCTGGGATAAGTTGACTGTTACCTATGAAGGAACTAGACAAGTCAAGAAGACAAAGATTAATATCCTTTTGAGGCACTATGAACTGTTTAAGATGAATTCTGATGAATACATCAAAGATATGTTCAAAAGGTTTACAGATTTTGTGAACAACTTGGATTCTTTGGGAAAAGTATTCTCAAATTAAGAAAAAGTCAGGAAGATTCTCAGAAGCTTGCCTAAAGCCAAATGGGAGCCTAAAACTACTGCTATTGAAGAAGGTCAGGATTTAAGCATTCTGGAACTTGATGATCTGCAAGGAAAGTTACTCACTCATGAGATCTCTATGAAGGAGGTTGATGGTGAACTGAGTGACAACATATAGAATCTGGTACTCAAGGAAATAGACAATGAAAAATCCCAAAGCCTTGAACCAAAAGATGATGATGATGATGAGGAAGCCTTAGCCTTGATTTCCAAAGCATTGGCCAGAATTATCAAGAAAAAGAGGAACTCTGGAACAAGGATTACAACAAAGAAAAGTTCAGATCCTCAACCAGTAAGGATCAGAAAGGTAAGTCTTCTTCACAATCATATTAATCTAAAGTTATGAATTGATATGAATGTGGAGATGCATATCACCTGGTGAGAGATTGTCCTCAAAAGAATAAGAACAGACAATTTTCAAAGAAGAAAAATGACAACAGAAGGAAGAAGGCAATGGTAGCCTCATGGAGTGATTCAGACTCTTCAGACTCAAATTTTGTTGATGAGCAAGCCAATCTTTGTTTAATGGCTGGACATCTGGAGGACCATTCTACTGAGAAGCCAATTGAAGACATGGTAAAAAATCTCTTATCTAGTCCTTCTGATGTGTTGCCTGAAATTCTCAAAAGCATGTTTATAAATGAGGAGAGTTACAGGAATGAGATTGATTCATTGAAAATGAAGGTTCATGAGCAGACAAAAGAAAATTTAGATTTGGTTTTTCAAAAAAAAAAAGTCTTGAAGCTACTAAGTTAAAAATTGATAGTGACTTCAAAGCCTTGGACAGTAGATTCAAAAATTTGAAATCACAAGTCAAAGAAGTAACTGATCATAACACTATTTTAACTGACAAGTTTGTTGATCTAAAAAATTATTCTGATGATTTAGAACAACAAAATACTTCATTGACTAGTAAGCTTCAAGAATCCAAGAAAATTCTTTCAAATTTTGCTGGCTCAGAACAGAAGTTAAGTCTCATGCTTGGAGGAAGTCTGCGGTCTGTTTACAAAAGTGGAATTGGATATAACCTAAATTTCCCAAGAAAAAGCCAAACCACTTTTGTGAAAGCAGGAAGCAGACATTCTCCAAAGTGTCATTACTGCTGTACAATTGGACACGTAAAAGTAACTTGCCCCTTTAGAAGGACAGAACCTCACATAATGAGGAACACATATCCTTATCAGATTAAGGGACAAGTGAATCAGATTTGGGTTCCAAAAGGAGTTAGACCACCTAACATGGTTGACTCTGAGTATGAATCCGAATTCTGCACTTGGTCTAACAGTCTGTTAAGGCATTGATTGAATTTTGTAGGATGTCACCAAAGCTTTGAAAGATCAGAAATGGATATTGGATAGTGGATGTTCCAGGCATATGAATGGGAATAAATCTTTATTCTCAGAGCTCAAAGAGCAATCAGAGGAAACAATTACACTTGGTGACAAAGCAAAGTGTAAAATAATTGGTATCGGAAGTGTTGGTAACAATTCTGCATATTCAATTTCTGATTTTTATTTAGTTCATGGTCTTAAGTATAATTTATTGAGTATTTCCCAGCTTTATGACAAGGGTAATAAGGTAGTTTTTGAAAAGGAGAAATGTGTAGGGCAAGATGAAAAATCAGGAAATTGCATACTCACTGCTCCTAGGACACATAATGTTTATGCACTATGTACTGAGAAAGTTGCAGGTGATAGTCTGAAGTGTCTCAAAGCTTTGACGGATGACTCAAAACTATGGCACAGAAAGCTTGGTCATATAAGCATGCATTCCTTGAATAAGCTCATCTCAAAAGATCTGGTAAGGGGATTACCAATCCTCAAATTCAAGGATGATGAGTTTTTCAAGGCATGTACTCAAGGTAAACAAACCAGAAGCTCATTCAAGACAAAGAATTTTGTAAGTACCTCCAGACCCTTAGAATTGATGCATATGGACTTGTGTGGTCCTATGAGGGTTCAAACACCCAGAGGTCAGAGATATATGCTTTTTGTGGTTGATGATTACTCTGCATATACTTGGGTTATGTTTATTAGATAAAAGTCTGAAGCATTATCCGAATTTTCTAATCTTTGCAAAGAGCTTCAAACCTTGAAAATTTTACCCGTTGCATCTATTAGAAGAGATCATGGTAGGGAATTTGATCAACTTGATTTTTATTTATTTTGTGCAAAGTATGGCATATCACACAACTTTTCTGCACCTAGAACTCCACAACAGAATGGAGTGATTGAGAGGAAAAATAGGACTCTTGAAGATATGTCTAGAACCATGCTACTTTAAAGTAATTTGCCAAAATCTTTGTGGGCAGAAGTTGTTAATACTGCCAACTATGTGCTCAATAGATGTTTGATCAGACCAATTTTGAAGAAAACCCCTTATGAACTGTTTAAAGGCAGGAAGCCTAGTGTTGCTTACTTAAAACCTTTTGGCTGTACTTGTTTTGTGGATAACAATGGCAAAGATAATATTGGTAAGTTCGATTATAAAAGTGATGAAGGTGTGTTTCTTGGTTATTCTCAAAACAGCAAAGCTTACAGGGTCTACAATAAGATATCTAAGATTTTAGAGGAGAGTATTCATGTTATCTTTGATGAAAGGACTGATGATTCTCTGAGTGAAAGTTTTGCAGATCTTAGTATGAATAAATATGAGGCTGATGAAGATCTTGTGAAAGCTAGCAAGAGCAAAACTAAGCAGCAAAAACTTTCAGAAGAATCTCAAGGCCTTGAACCCCCTGCTGAGCCAAAATATCATATCCTTGAGACTGAGATTGACAGAAAATATGATGCTCCTTCTACTGTATCAAGAACTCAAAGCCTTGAAGGTCCATACACTTGGACACCCAGAAAGAAGTTCAAATATCTCTCAGATCATCCTGACGAGAATATTATATCTGATCCAACTAATGGAACTCAGACAAGAGGTCAATTAAGAAATCTGTGTGCATTCAGTGCTTTTGTATCACTCATTGATCCTAAAAATGCAAAAGAAGCACTAGAAGATGCAGACTGGATCATTGCACTGCAAAATGATATGAATGAGTTTGAAAGAAACAAGGTTTGGAATTTGGTTCCTAGACCAAAGGATCAATCAGTTATTGGAACAAGATGGGTGTTCAAGAATAAGCTTGATGAAAAAGGTAAGGTTGTAAGAAACAAAGCAAGACTTGTTGCACAGGGATACAATCAAGAGGAAGGTATTGATTATGAGTTCATCACTGTCCAAGGTTGTAAATACCCCTATGAGTTCATCACTTTCTTTAGACAAGGACACAACTAGTAAGAATGTAAATCATAAAGAATACAGAGGTATGATTGGTTCACTTATGTATCTAACTGCTAGTAGACCAGATATTATGTTTAGTGTGTGCATGTGTGCAAGGTTTCAGGTTGATCCTAAATAAAGTTATTTAATTGCTGTGAAACGGATTTTTAGATATTTGAATGGAACCAAAGACTTGGGGCTTTGGTATCCAAGAAGGTCTAAATTTTTTTTGAGTGGACATTCAGATGCAGAATTTTCAGGATACAAAATAGACAAAAAGAGTACTTCTGGATGCTGCCAATTTGTTGGATCTTCATTGATAAGTTGGCATTCTAAGAAGCAAAATTCAGTAGCTCTGTCAACGGCAGAAGCTGAATATTGCATCTGGAGCTTGTTGTTCACAGGTTTTATGGATTGCCCAGCAGCTAAGAGATCTTGGATATGATTTAAAAAATATGCCTATCAACTGTGGCAATACAAGTGCCATTTCCATATCTAATAATCCAGTCCAGCATTAAAGGACAAAGCACATAGATGTGAGACATCATTTTCTTAAAGATCATACAGAAAAAAGGTGACATTGTTCTATCTTTTATTTAATCTTCTAAGCAAATAGCTGATATTTTCACTAAACCACTGGCAGATGAAAGGTTTGCATCCCTAAGGCTTGAATTGGGTATGCTAAACGAGGATGCATTGGTTTAGGGGGAGTAATTAGTTACTATATATATTATCTGTGTGAATCTCAAAGCCTTGAGATCATACTTTCTTAAGCCTTGAAAGTATGGCTCAAAGCTTTGAAGTTTCTATGTTAGTCTGAAACTTCTCAAAGCTTTGAACTACTGTTTCACTGCTTTGATGAGTGAATTTGCATTATCTTTAAAAAATTGGATCATGAAAAATTTTGTGATATATTTTTAGATAATTACAGAATCTTTTCAAATGTTCATAGATTTGATCAAAATATCTACAAAAATATTGAAAAAATCCTCTGAAATCTTTTTGCATGCAAATCTCTTACTTTTAGTCAAACTCATCTACCTACTTAATCCAGCTTCAGGACTTATTTTCTCTCATTTTCTCTCATTTTCTACTTCTATCTGTTCGTCTCTATCTCTATCTCTTACCATTCTCTCAAACTCTCTCAAACCCTAACCCAAATGGAGCGAAAATCAGAAAGGATCAAGCAGCTAGGTCAGACCTCCAACAAGAGGGTGAAGAGAAAGGCTAACAGGAGGATCACCATCCGTGGATCAGACTCAGAAGACACGACCAGTGTTCATGAGACTTCTCCTCCAACAAAGAGGACCAAGAAGGGGAAGGAAGTTCAAGAATAAGCAAGGGCTGGGTCAGATTCAGAATCTGCAACAGAGGAAGTGGTGAAAGAAAAAGGGAACAAGGATCAGGAGGAAGAGTCAAGTAAGAAGAATAAATAAGTGACTGCTGAGAAGGAAAAGAAGAATGTATCATCTTCAAAAGAGAAGAAGGTTGGTGACAAGAAAACATAAGCAACTCTATAAAAGAAGGGTGAAGCAACCCCTGAGAAGAAGAGGGTTAAGCACAATGCAGTAAAAACCAAGAAAGCCACAAATTTTGGTAAGAACCTCTTGCCTGAATCTTGGTTTGTTAATTCTGAAGTTAAGACTTTATGGATGGATGGGTATGCATCCTCTAAGGTTTCTTTTTGTAGTCTGATCAGTAGTGAGTTATTGGACATTTTGGATTTAGACTACATTAAGAGTTTGAGAAACTCATCTGTTGGAAGTCTGTTGAACCCTCCTTCTGAAGCTTACCCTAGGTTAACCAGACTGTTTTATTTGAATCTTGTACAAGAACTTGATGATAGTGACAGATACATTATCACTTCGAGAATGGCGGGTGTGGTCATTAGGTTAGATCACAAGGTGTTCTCCCAAGTTTTGGGAGTACCTAGGAAGTATAAGGTTGGTGATTATCCTGATAGGAAATAAATTTAGAGAAAGCCAAAGCCATGTTTTTCTTGGAGGGAACCACTTCTGAACCCAAGCAGTTAACACATTCTTCGTTTAACTTTGAAGCCAAAATCATGTTCTCAATCATTATGAGATGTGTTGTCCCCAGAGAATATTCCAAAGAGTTGGTGACAGACAAGGTTCTGATCTTAATGTATTTGATTTGTCAAGGGTTTGAGGTAGACCTTCCTACTGCATATGGTCTATTGTGGTACTTGGACTAGGAACCACTCCATGCCCTATGCCAATGTCTTACCATTGTTTTTCAAACATTTTGGGATTGCTAGGGAGGATGAAGAGAAGATTACTACTGTTTTGGGGTAGTTGATGAAGCATCTCTTCAAATGATTGGGATTGTGTATACTGCTAAAGGAAAGTGGAAGTTCTATTCAGAGTTGAATGTTAAGGAGCTGAAGGAGAAGGAATTCATCAAACCTAGAGCTGCTTCAACCCTTAAGGTGCCTGGTAATCTAGATTTTTCACAGATTATAGATAGGGTTGAAGTTCTGGAAGATGGTGTGGAGGATTTGAGACAAAGCATGTTTGACTTATCCAATGACCTAACTAAGTTCAAAGGTTTGGTGCTCAACAAACTTGACCTGATCATCAAAGGTTTGGATCTGGAGAAAGTGCCTTCTTCCGAAAGCAGAGATACTTGCGTTAATTCAGAGGAAGTTCTGGGAGAAGCTCTCAAGAAACAAAAGAAGAAGAAAGGTATTCATATTGTTCATACATCAAAGGATCTCTTTGAACAATCTGAAGATGAGGCAAATGCTGAGGAAACTGCTGTAGAGAAAGCAGAAAAGGAAGCTACAGATCTAGACAAGTTGGTTGATGAGGTTGTGGAGATGATGGGGGCTGAATCTGTGGAAGTTGAAAAAACAGGAAGGCGGACTGAAGAACAGGCTGAAGATGCAGAAGTATCAGAAGAAGATCAAAAGGAGACTCAGGGAAAAGGCAAGGGAAAAGCAAAGTCCTCAGGATCTTCAAAGCCTTGAACCCATTCTCTCTATTCTTTCTACTCTTCTCAGTCCTCAAGTTTAGTTTATTTTCTTGTTTTCTTAAAAACACTCTGAACATATCCTACATTTCTTCTACACTTTTGATGAAAGTCAAAAAGGGGGAGAAGATTATGTGTTTATGTGTTTTAGTAGTTTTTATGTTTTAAGGATGTTTACTATCCTGTTTTATGGTTTGTAATAAATTCTGGATCTGGTAGATGTCATCTATGCAATTCTGTGGTATTTGAATTACTGTTACTCATATTCTGTGCTTTTTACTATTGATTATAAGTTGCAAGATATATGTGTCCAGATAATGTGTTTTGTCTTTCATCAAGGGGAGATTGATAAGTCTGAAGCTCATGGACATTATGTTGTGAAAATACAAGCAGATATCTTACCTCCTTGATGATGAAAGTGAGAAACACAAGCATAAGAAATTGCTAAGTACCAAAGCTTCAAAGCTTTGAGTTACTGTAGCAGCTCCGATATGCTGTTCTATCTAACTGTTTTTGTGCAGGTTTTGGTTATGTTTTGGTTATGATATGGATTAATTATTTGATTTCATTTAGCAATCTATGTTCTGAGTTGATCATTGCAGGACTAAGTTGGATTGAAAATCCAATGTTCATTCTGGTGAAGTTAGCAGGAAAAGCTTCAAATCTTTGAGATATTCTAGTTACTCTTTACTGCTAAGCTCTTCTAATCATCTTCCTGTATGCAGGTGGATTCAGTAATACTTAGAAATTAATACAAGCTGATTAGTGTCTATTATTGTGTGATCTATAATAGTTACTTGATATACTCATGAGATTGAATATATTTGTTAACTCAGAACTGTCAGCAGAAAACTCTAATATAGGTTTCTCATTAACTGATAGTTGCTGTTTCAAGCAGATCTTTTTGCTAGATTGTATTGTTATTTGTTTGATCTTCTTTGCTGAGTATATGCAGGTTTGTTGGAAACTTCAACGTCCATAAACAGATCAACAATGTATTCAAATTAAGTTCTGGATAGGAGCTTATCATATAGGATATATTTTAGGAATTTTGTTCCTAAAATCTCTCAAGTCAGTTGCAGACTGAATTCAGCTACTTAAATTTGAATTGCAGAGAGTTATAGAAGATACATAGATCGTGGTTTTGAAGAGAGCAACTTACTGGGAAGACCAAGTTCATACAGCTCTTCATATCATTCAGGAATTCAACTCCAGCAGACTGAAGATCATTCAAATTCAAAAGAACTCTTCCTAGCTTAAACAACTTATCTTTTCTGAGTTCTTCTTCTTGTACTCACTTGTATTTCTATAGTATTCATCTCTAAAACCTCACTAAACTTAGTAGTTTGGTTGTTCAAGTGAACAAGAAAAGTTTCTTATTATTTCAACAGGTTGTAGCCTGTAACTAGATAGGTTTGGAACCACAAGTTGTATAAGTGTAAGGTAGCTCACTCATTCTTGAGATCTAGGGCTAAATCTGGGTGATTAATAAGAAGTTGTGTTTGAATCCTGGAGGGATTAGATCCCTCAGGCAGAGACTAGGTCCAATTGTGACTGAACTCTGTAAAATCTCTGTGTTCTTGCTATTTACTTTTGCTGCATTTACATACAGTTTATATTGGAAGTTTCAAATCTTTGGATATTTTCAAGTCTCAAAGATTTGGTGCCTCTATACTCTGCTGTTATATCTTTAAGCTTCTCAAATCCTTTTTAAATTTTTGAGATATCAACAGTTTGCTCTACTTAAGTTTCGAAAACTTGTGCTTTGGCAAAAAATAGCATACTCTATTCAACCCTCTCCTAGAGTATTTATATACATGTTTACACCTACATTACACACTTTCAGGGGATAAGAATAATAACAAGAACACAGAGAGATTGTAGGTAGTGAGTAGGGAGAGAGTAAGCACTTGTGACTGTTCTTGAGAGAGAGACAGTAGATCAAGTTAGCCAAAGGATCAAGAGTTTCTACAGAAGGAAAGTGTTCCTATATATAGTGGGGAAGTGATTGTTGTGGAGGGGTTAATGCACCCATTATTGGCGGCTTAATGACCACCTCGCAACGGCACGTTCGACCGTATATATAAGGCACGTTACGCATCAGTTTCGTATATTCAGGGACCGTCATGAGTGTTGGAATAGATTCCCTAGGAGCAATCTAAGTTAGTATGAATTTATTTTGGCTAGAACATTCATTTTATTATTTATTGGATATTTAATATAAAATTTAAAATTGTGTTGTTATTTTAAATATCCCTAGTCCAGTATAATGATTAATGGGACAATCATCTATAGACTAGTATGGGGTCGGATTGAAATGGAGATATCATGATCCAACACATGGGTGCATTAAGGGTAACGGCGCACTGGATTGACCCATCTCCGAGAAGGCTACATACACGTTATGTAAAGTCACAAGCGCTTCTCGTGGTGACAACGGTATTTTCATCCTTAGACTTGAAGTCACTAGATCGTCTAGTTGTGGATTATTGTGATTTTGGTAGCGTAAAACGCTACACCGTAACTGGGTAGCTATAAAGGTGTGTACCGGGTACAATAAGAAGCAAGATTAGAAATCGTAGTAGACATAGATAGAATTCGTCCCTCCCACATAACGGGAGCAAATATCCGAGACCACTCGAGGGATAGTGCTTATAGAATGTCTGGCCAGACTCAAATAAATAAATATAGGATATTGATGTTATTTGCACGAATAAGGCTATTCCCAGGATCGAGAAACTATGGATTGGATATACGAGTGTGACTTGTATGTCTCCTGTCCAATCCGGATATGGAGACAAAGGGATGTGAAAATTACTTGCACAAGGTTTGTCGGATGACTATTCCATTAGTTGGCTAGAATGGATGTTTTGCTAGAGACCGCTCCATATTAGCAAATTGTTGCCGCCAACTAGATAGAACCTATGGGGTCACACGCTATATAGAGTTGAACTAGATTTGGGAATTCATTAATATGATTAATTAATTAGAAGGATCACTTTGCAACACCTTGCAAACTTAGTAGGACTAATTTGCAAGAAAGGGACTAAACCGAATTACAGTAGGACTAGAATAGGTCCTTCAGGTAGTTAACAAGGATTTGTTGGACTATATAAAGGATGCTCCTTCCTTCGTTACCACACTTATGAGCTTATTATTCATAAATTGAGTGGGAGAGAACAAATGAGAGAGAGAGCAAGCAACAAGAGGGCCGAACCGACCCCCTTGCCGCCGCCCCTTCCCCATCGGCCAACAAAGGAGGCCGAACCTCCTTGTTGCCTCGTGTTGTGTGATTTCTTCTTCCTCTTCCTTCGGTCCAAGCTATCACAACGGAGAAGGAAGATCTAGATCTCAAATCTAGGCGTGGATCAACCGTAGAGACGAGACACAATTCACGTTACAAGTCATCACAGGAGAAACCCTAAGGTGTGTATCCATGATCAAAACCCAACAGTGGTATCAGAGCCGCAGGTCGTAGAGCATAGACGTGGTTAATGTTTTACGTTTTGATAGTTTTACACTTTAAATTTATTGTTTATCGCGTAAAACAAGACAAATCAAGCATATGATGCAATTTGTCAATAATCAAACAAAACAAGACCTAGTTTTTGCATTGGATGCATGAATTTGTGAGTTTGAAAAATTTTAGGATCTTAGATCTAGGGTTTGGGCACCAATTTGGAAACTAGTTTCAAATTTGGATACTTTTGGACTTGGGGAACAAGGAAGGAGCTGTTTTGGAAACAACAAAGGAGGTTCGGCCCCCTAGGGACCGCCCCTCTCCTTCCTTGGCGCCCAAGCCACCTAGGCCCAAGGCCTAGGCGGTCGGCCGACCCCTTGGGTTGGGCCAACCGGCCTAGGCTCGGCCCGGGACGGCTCCAATAGGGTTCGGCCAATATATGGTGGGCCCCTTGGACCGTTTTAACCCTAAAAATCCTAAAATCAATTAAAAATTGACCAAGCGCGTTAAAATTAGATTTTAACTGTTTATGTGAAATTTGCATGGTGGTTGGATATGGCCTTAGGATGTGGTTTGGTGTGATTGTTTAATTTTGTGGTTTGGTTTACGGTCTGCGAGCTAATCAATTTAATGTAATAATTAATTAGTGTTTTTATGGCCTGCGAGCCAATTTTTTCTCAACTTGTGAGAATTATTTTATTTAATATAGTTGTTAGCTAGTGCTAGATAGAATAGATTGTTAGCCAAGATTGAAGAAAAGAAGCCCAAAGCCAAAAGGAGCCACAAAAGATGGAGCATGAAGCATGGAGCATTCCACATGACTATAGAGGATGGACCAAAAGATGAAGACGCATGGAGATGTGTTTGCTTTTAGGGTTCATAGATAATTCCATTGGCTTGGAATTATCTTAGTCTAGAAAAGGCCATATCCACATCACGTTTTATTGTATTTTGTGGTTGTTTATTTTATTGTGGTTGGTGTATGGATGATGCATGCAATTAGGATAATAAGATAATTAGACAACCCGGATCTATTATTTGGAGTTGTGCGCAAACTCAAATAGATGGATCAGTTGATATGGATCAACAAAACAATTAAAATTGAATTTCAAAATCCCTCAAAATTCAAATATTGTGTTTTTGCCTTCTCTTTATTTAAACACTCATTATCATCATGATTTATCAAGTTCGTGCATGCCAAAACAAGGCGACTTGGTTCATAATGATGAAATGCGATGACACAAACAAGTAATCTTCAATTATTTAAATAAGAGGTTGAACACAACTAGGCTATTAATATGATTAAAACCTAGAGGAAATCAATTGGAATTATCCATGCGGATGGATAAATAAGGAGTTATTTGCCCAATTGAACCAAGAGTTGCATAGGATGCAATTGGAATTGTTCCTACCTAAAGTAGTCAAATTATGGGTGACTTGCCAAAGCAAGCTCATAAGGAGATGAAACATGGATCTTGGCCCACTAGAAAATATAAGGATATTTTCCGCATTAATATCTTGAGGGTTATTAATCAGTAAAAAAATAGTGGGAGCTATATTTGATAAACTAGCCATTATTGAATATAGTCAAAAATTCACAAATACTAAGATTTGTGTATTTTCCTTTTGTAGAATTCCAAATGGAAAATAACTCATCGAGTTCACAACATTCCCTACGATCTGTCCTTGAGAAGGAGAAGCTCTTTGGAACCAACTTCCTTGATTGGTACAGAAAATTGAGAATCGTTCTCAAGCAAGAGAAGAAACTGTACGCAATAGAGGAGCAAGTTTCAGCAGGTCCAGAGAATAATACTCCTGCAGCCCTAAAGGCGTATCAAAAGCGTGTTGATGACACTTGTGCACAAGAGATTCCGGCGGGGAGACCTCCGTGTACACCGTATGTAGAGGATCAGAGATCGCACAGGAAGAGTGGGGTTGTGTGTAGGGAGAGAGTAAGTCAGTAGTAATGTCTGAGAGAGAGACAGAGGTTTGGCAGAGCTTCCGCGTATGGCCAGTGTGTTCTCCTTTGTATGGAAAGGTTAACGTACTATATATAGCAGAGAACGTGACCGTTGTAGTGTGGTCAATGCGCCCATTGATGGCGGCTTAATTAGCTTAACCATAACGGCACGTTCGTCCGAGTATATAGGGACCGTTACAGCACGTTGTGCGCGAATACCGGAACCGTTACGAGGTTGACCGGGTTTGACCGGATTGACCGGGTTTATGGAGCTCGTGCCATAAATCTCTCAAAGCAGTTACTAAAGGTCGCGTGCGGGCTTGGCTCGCACGCGACAGGGCTTACTCTAGCCTCCAAACCACTAAGTCCCTACAAGTCCCGTGCAGTGGTATGCGAGGGCTCTGTCTCGCAGCCCCCACATGGATCAGCTCGGCTGGTGATCTAGTGTGTGTGGAGCACAATATGGTGTGCTGGATGATTGCCCACGTGGCCAAGATCTGTCAGCTCAGAAAGCACTATCTACATTAGCCCCCTTTCTGCGCGTGAAGACTCATAGCTGTATAGACTTCCATGCGCGGAAACCAACATACGCGTTGCCGCCACGCACCAATTCAAATACGGGTAAGTTCAGCCCCCGTGCGTGCCATTATGACCTAAAACCCCTAGAGTCGTGCCGTCTGGCTTCTAGGGTTTTAGGCGTGATGTCAGCTTGTCCTGTGATTGCGCGATTCGACGGTGACGGTTGCGATTCGACTACTGAAAGGACGCAACCTTTTTTGGATAAATACTTTGTATCCCCCACTGTTGCAAAGCATCACTTCTTTCTCTTAAAGTGAATGGTACCCGGAGATCTTCGAGAGCAGATTCAGATAATCAATCATCAGTTCAAAACTGCAAATCGCCTTCTTCAACTGTGTATATCCAAGCAAGCTTTGCGAAAACAAGGTTGGCCTTGTTCAATTTCGATTTAAAATACCAGTGTATGCCTTGAACTGCGTTGAATCTGTAAACCCATATAATCTGTTGAAACTTGTGAAGAAGCTTCAAGCTTTGGACCCAATTGCGGCTTGATTTCTCAATAATAAGGACCTTGAATAGGGTTTTGAAATCCCCTGATAATGCAACCCTCTAATTTCTGGAATTGATACCAGAAACTGTTCATCTTTCTTTCTGTGGGTCTTGAATCTCGAAATTCAAACTGAAGTAGCATATTTCTCCCCCTTTTTTTCTTGCTCTTCCGCAGGGATGGCCAAGACAAAAGGAACCAAACCCAACAAGGAGGACGAAGAGATCCCCGATCTCCCGCAGGCTTTGTGGCGAAAAGCCCCCTATTTAGGTGGCCAAGATTTCTACCATGCGAGGGTTAAGGCGAAGAGAATGCCTGCTCCTGTCCCAATTGAGGGATTGCTAACACTGACTCGCCCAGTTAACTCAGCCTTACTCGAGTTAACTGGCTCCGAGGATGTGGTTCGATTGGGAATCGAGAATGGGTACTTCCCCTACACTGCGATTTCTACCCAAGCTTTTGTCCAGAAATTGGACTACATGGATGAGTGGATTGACCATGTGTTGACCAATCATGCCGCGACTCTTGATGAGGCCGGCGTATACTTCGCTGTTCGTGCTATGAAGGGTGCTGCCGTGAAGCTGGACCAGTCCATGCTTCTAGACCTTCTTTCCCGCTACTCGCCTGCGACTCACACATTCCATTTTGCTGAGTTCGAGGCCGCCCCTACACTCGAGGACGTGCAGATGTTGTACGATCTTTCTCCCATGGGCGAGGTAGACCCTTTAAGTCCTTTGAGGACGGCTGCGGAGATTGCCTTGTACACGCAGATGGAGGAATGCCTGGCAGAGGTAAAGAAAATCTCCACCCGGTGGACTACTACGAAAGCCCTTCCAAAATGGCAATTGGTTGATACGTCTGCGAAGAATACCTGGAACAAATGGTTGCAGTACTTCTTTCGAGACTATGCGAACAGCAGCATCACTAAGAAACTTATGAGTGAGAACCCAGAGGCCGAGAATTATGTGGAGGGTAAGGGCTATCACTTGACCCTCTGTGCTTTCCTCTGTGCTTGGTTGTCGAGGTACTTGATTGACGGTCACCCACATGACGGGGTCTTTTACCATGTTTTGCCAATTGCTGTGAGGCTCGCCCTTGGCCAGAGAGTCGCACTCGGACCCTTGGTCTTGGGCACGCTGTACTATAGGCTTGATCAGTTGGTTATAGCCATGAAAGAGTCGCGTGGCCGCCTCGATGTACTGACTTTTGTAAATATTTCCTTTTTGACAATGTGGGTCTTCGAGCGGTGGCCATCCTATGCCCCAACTGCTCTCAAACCCGACAAGTGGTGTCCCCCAGGCGAGACGGAGGAGCGCAACAGCGGCAGAGCTGCGAGGTGGTTTGGAGCGAACAATACCAAGTGCGTTTGGAGCTTGATATGCGACAAACGGAAGGAGTTTACTGCCAGGCCCTATGCCACACGTGTTGAGAACGTGCGATGGTTTCCAAAGCTGTACCCCTCTAAGGGTGTTGTCTTCTCAGAAGAGCTCCTCTTCGAAGAGGGATCGCATTTCCATGAGCGCTATCGCGAGTTCTTTTGCTGGTGTCTACGAGGTTCCCTTCCTGCCCTCGCAGAGCATATTCGTGAGCTCGCGCCAAGGTATGAGAGGATTACCGTGGATGTTGACCCCACTCGAGTTTCTCCCCAGTTCGGCTTTGATGCAGTGGCACCATCAATCTGGCCCCAGTCCATTATCAGAGGTTGCTATAAGCGCTTGCTAACAAAGGAGTGCAAGACAGTGTTCATGAACAATCTTCCCTTTGAGCAGCCTGCAGGGACTCGCGAGGGTGGTTGTTCTCAGAACTGGCTCGCATACTGGATCGCCCAGCAAACGAGGATTGAGACGCAGTCGGCCGCGCAGCCGAGTAGAGCTCCCTTGATCAAGAGAAACTCTTTCCCGTTTCGCCCCAATTGCAGTCTGAGCGAGTCTGAGTATGGTTGCTACTCGTTGCTGGATCATGAGAACCATTTGTGCCCTGACGTCATTTTGAAGGAAAAGATCGCCGCAGTTAAGAAGGGCGACACGCATGTCCTCAGATATAGTCAGGCATTTGCTAAGGTAGGCACTTTTTCCTGCGTGCGTTAAGCTTCTTGATTTCCTTATGCTGATGCCTTTATTCTGTACTGTTTGCTGTAGTGTCACGTGCGGAGATTCGCATCTGGTGATCGTTCCAAGTCATTGGTTAACACAATTGTTGCCACCAGAAGACAAAAGCAGCCGTTTCTGCTAGCATGGAGGATGGACCCTGAGGTCGAAACCAAGGTTCGCGCAGTCATGAATGCTTTTGCTGACTCGCTGATAGATAATACTCCGGCCTCGTCTCCTCCCGGAGATGATCCGTCCCCTCCAGCGACTGCGGCGCCGAGAGTGAAGAGACCCAGGCAAAAGGGAATTACAGTTTCTTCCCCTAGAAGTGCTCCAACTTCTCCCCCGGGGAGGTCCCTTTCTGTCAAAGATAATGGCAAGGGTCGCATGCCCAGCAAAGTGCGGAAAGAGCTTGCAGTTGAGACTTTCATTCCATTCAACCAAGAGGAAGAAGGAGAGAGGCAGGAGCCCAGAGAGAGTGATGAAGAAGAAGAAAGAACAGTGGTGATACATGAGGAGGAATCAGGAGGTAACTCCGTCGCATTTCCTTTCCCATTATCGTGATTCCTTTGTAATTCTTTTCTTAATCCAATCATATCTTCGCAGATGATGATGATGATGATGATGAGACCATTGGTGGCCTTTTGGCCAAGAGACAAAAGAGAGACACCCTTTCTGGCATTCCAGACGATCCCATAAGCGAGGATGCTCTTGCTGAGTCCCGGAAGACAGCCGCGGAAGCTGCTGAAAGAAGGAGGCAGCGGGAAGAGGAAGAGCTCGAGCGTGTGAGACAGCGGAGCCTCGAAGAGCAGCATGTTGACGACTTAGTGCGTCCAGTTGACGAGGAAGATGTACTCCCCGAAGTAGTGACTCCTCATGCGGAGGAGGAAGATGAGGTTCCAGAAGAGGATGCAGCAGCCCTGGAGCAAGCCCAAGCAGACTTCGAAGAAATCGCAGGCGGCGATAAAGGTGAGATCTTCAATCTCGCAGTAACTTATAGAGATGTTATTGTGGGTGCGTTAAAGCATGGCGTGTCAAAGGCTGACATTCGCCGTTGGCTAGTAGACAAGTGCGGAGAACCTTCAGGTAATCACTTGAGCGATACGCATGTACTAGGCCTTAGCAACTTGAGACAGAATCATGACTGGTTTATTCGCATCCCAGGTCACGCTCCTTTTAAAGACTTGCTTAGTGAGGACACACTAATAGGACATGGTTCCACGTCTTTAGTGTATGACGAAGAGACTTCAATCCTACCTTCGCGTGGAGGTGCTTGCTCTTAGCTTAAGTAAAGATAGCAAAATATTATTCAATGCGAGTTACCTCATACCATCGCATTTTGTATCGCAGGCAATGTTGAGGAACATGCGCCAGAGCAAAGAAGTCAGCCTTCTGCGTCCTATGTTCCGATTCCGAGCCCCCATACTGAGAAGCCCGTCGCAGCTACTGATCACGTAGGTGAGCCTCTCGAGGACATCATCGAACTTTCCGACGATACTGAAGCTGGTGCTGTGCTAATGGATGAAGACGCCCATGCTGGCGCTGAGGAAGTAAGGACAAGTACTGCCGATGCTTCCGCATCTGAGAATGTCCCTTGCCAAGCGACCTCGGCTGTCACTTCGCCTCCGGCGATGACTGAGTCGGCGGCACCTATTCCTGCGTGGGGCTTTTGGGGCTCGCAGGTTGGGAATGCAGTCGCAGCTGGTGCGGCCTACACTCTTCCTTCTAACTATGAGGAGTTAGAGCGCACGGCTGACAGGAGAGCTATGGAGCAAGGGCAGTCTTCAACAACTCCAGTAATGCGCATTCCTTCTCTTCGTGAGATTCTCGAAGGAACTGGTAAGTAGTGATTCACTGTTTGCATCTCGCACGGTACATTTGCGAGTTTGATAGCATAACTTAGTTTTGACATTGCTTCAGGTTTGAAGAAAACCGATGTGGACTGGCTAGTTCGGATGCGCCTCACCTACCCCCGATCGTTTGCAAGATCTCTGGAGATAGGGCCCTTTGACAGGAGGCTGTTTCTTACCGAAGCCATTTGGATTTTGGAGCAGCTGTCTGCGGCCACGCCCTAGACCATTTCTGTCCAGAGCGCCGAATTGCTTTATGGCATGTGTGAAAATCTTCTTACCAAAGTTCAAGGCAGACTGGGTTTCAGATTTCTTATGAAAAGAGTCACTCTGATTCGCGCAGCCGTAACTTTGCAACTCGGCCACCAGAACCTCGCAGCTGAAAAGCAGAGGGTGGAGCAGCAGAAGCAAAAGGCTGAAGAAGCTACGAAGCTTTATCATGAGATGAATGCCAAGTGCGAGCAATTGAAGCAAGAAGTGGAGCAGGTAGAGAGGCTGAGCCATCAGTTCGCACCCCATGACTCCTTGATCAAGAATTTGCTTTTGACTTTTTGAATTTGGAAAATAGCAGGGAAATTAGCTGAAACATTAATGTAATTTCTGAAACATTAATGTAATGTTGCTAGGGTTTCTCCCCCTCTTTTTTTTTAACAACAAGAATCAACTTGCCCGTTTTGCCCTTTCCGGGATTTGATACGATATCTCTGTGCATATCCAATTATGACATCAGCAATTGATACTCTGCTTGATTTTCGCGCTAATTTCTCGGCAGATAAGCACGCTTTCGTTGGGAAGTCCATCCGAATCATGACTATCCGTCATTTATTAGGATACGCAACTGAATCGTCGTAGCCTTTAGTAGGGTAATTGATCGTTACCGCTTTTCAAGGCGTAAGTGATTGGCCTTACCCTCTTTTCAAATTCTGCTGACTCACCTTTGGCAACTGAAGAGTCTCCTCAAGGTCTATATAAACCCTGTCTTTGCCATTTGGGATCTTCATCCCAAAAATGTGCTCTGCCGTGAGTCCGTACGACTGCTGGCTTGAACGCTTGTTTTTCGTTGATTCATGGCAACTTCAAGTTGTGAATCCTGAGTTTGCGCTTTGTGCTATAGAAATAGTTTCCAAGATCCACTTTATGAGGAATATTGCTCTTTATAACCATCATAAAGAAGCTGGAGATGATATCTCATGTGTGTTCGAAGAATTTTCTTCGTGTATTATGTTTGCAGGTCATGTTTTCGGCCGCCTCCCGGCGAGGTGCAGCGCCGAAGTGACCGTGCTACCGTCTCGTAATGAACGGCGGAATTCTCCTCCAGCATCCCTGGAGGAGGATTTCTTGCCTCTTCGTTCTTGAACTCAGGAGGCTCGTCAATGCCCTTGTCTATCATGACAAGGAGTCCATCACCAGAGGAATGACTGCTTCCCCTGTTTTGCACGGCGGCCTACGCCGAAACAGGAGGTTCCTCCGGTGCCTATCTTGATCAGACAGAGGCCTTTGTCACCTCTTGGGGTCTTGGACGTACCGTTACCCAGATCTTGCCGCCAGGGACGTAGCAAATGACGAGTTGATCTCTTTGCAGCAGCATCCCTTTTGCTATAGATCTTTGGCCGCAGATCTGTGTATTGCATAGCTGGTGTTAGAACCGGTGGGTTCATCCTTTTCAGTCAGGATTCCCGTAGTGTGTCTCTGCTGGCTTGTCAGCTACTTTTCGAATGTATTGTAAGCCATGTTGGCCATGTAGTTAGATTTGAGCTTTTTCGCTTGTAAGCTGCTATCTAGACAGATAAATTGTAAGTCTTTTTAACTCATAATGATAAATAGCCCTTTGTATTATCTGCTGCCTTGTTACAACAAAATACAATTTCGCATGCGTTTCGGCATATTTCGCCTTGCATAATGCTATGTAATGGTTTCGCATTTGCTATCTGCCATATGAATTCGCAGATGTTTCACTAGATCGTTTGAGATCATATTTTTGCAGCTGTGCCATCTTGACAGATGGGCTTGTGATTAGCTTTCAGATGCAAGTGCTGGTGTTATCTCATCAGATACGCTTTTGTAGATCACTTACGATCATTTTCACAATATTGCTACCGTGGCAGATAGGCTTTAGCAGATCAATTAAGATCGTTCTTCGTGCGAGTTGCCATCGTGGTAGATAGGCTTTAGTAAACCAATTAAGATCGTTTTTCGCATGAGTTGCTATCGTAGCAGATAGGCTTTAGAAGATCAATTAAGATCGTTTTTCGCATGAGTTGCTATCGTATCAGATAGGCTTTAGAAGATCAATTAAGATCGTTTTTCGCATGAGTTGCTATCGTAACAGATAGGCTTTAGAAGAATAATTAAGATCGTTTTTCGCATGAGCTGCTATCGTAACAGATAGGCTTTAGAAGATCAATTAAGATCGTTTTTCGCATGAGTTGCTATCGTAACAGATAGGCTTTAGAAGATCAATTAAGATCGTTTTTCGCATAGGCTGCTATCGTAACAGATAGGCTTAGATGATCAATTAAGATCGCATTTGCATAGGCTGCTATCGTAACAGATAGGCTTGAATGATCAATTAAGATCGCATTCGTATAGGCTGCTATCGTAACAGATAGGCTTAGATGATCAATTAAGATCGCACTCGCATAGGCTGCTATCGTAACAGATAGGCTTAGATGATCAATTAAGATCGCATTTGCATAGGCTGCTATCGCAACAGATATGCTTGAATGATCAATTAAGATCGCATTTAGCAGATTGCTATTGTAGCGGATAACCCATTGTTAACAGTTATAATAAACTAAAATGAAGCAAAATTGACATCCAGAAATACGAAGTTTCTCATTTGGGAGAATTTATTTATTATAATGCTCTGATATGGGAGAGATGAGATTACAATCCTCTCATATGGGAGAGGAGATTGTGTAAATCGTAACCATATAAGAGATTAAGCGACGTTATAATAAAACGCATGAAATGAGAGAAGTCAGGGATAGTACTTCTTAATCCAGCGCATGTTGACTGAACTTGGGGTTGAGGTTGTGCCGTGCAACCTTCGTATGCTGCAGTAGCCACTGTCGAAGACTTCTGTGACTTCGAAGGGTCCTTCCCAATTGGCTGCGAACTTTGGGTGAGCCGCTTCTCGCATGCAGTGGTCAGATGCGCGCAGGACCAAGTCTCCAACTGCGAAATCTCTTCGCTGGACCGTCTTATTGTAAGCGCGAGCAATCCTTTCTTGATATCGCTTGTTGGTTCTTTTGGCTTGTTCTCGCTTTTCCTCCAGCAAGACTAAGTCGTGATCGCGTTGATTTTCGTAGAGTGCGTGGAAGGCTAGCCTTGCCGAATTGACTCTCACCTCCGCAGGTACCACAGCTTCGGCCCCATAACATAGTAGGAATGGCGAGGCCCCCGTGGGTGTCCTTGGAGAAGTTCGGTAGGCCCACAGAGCTATGCTTAGAGAGTCGGCCCACTTCTTGTGGTCATCTGCGACCATCTTGCTCAAAATTCACAACAGCGTTTTGTTGGTCGCTTCGGCTTGTCCATTTCCCTTCGGGTAATAAGGGGTAGAACATATCTGCCTGATGTTGTACTCCGCTAATTTCGCAGCTACCTGGCGATTAACAAAGGGAGTACCGTTATCTGAAAGAATGGTGTTTGGGATTCCGAACCTGCATATGATGTTTTCCTGGATGAAGTTGACCACACTTAGCGCATTTGCCGTTTTCAGTGGTAAAGCTTCCACCCATTTGGTGAATAGCTCAGTTGCAGTGAGAATAAAATGATTCCCGTGTGACGTTGGTCGGATGGGACCGATGAAGTCTAGAGCCCATGTGTGAAATGGCCATGGCGTCCCTAATGCATGTAGATCCACGGAGGGAGCGTGCACTAGGTTTCCTTTGAATTGACACTCCTGGCAGCGTCGTACTTTGGTGCGGCAATCGACCTCCATCGTGGGCCAGAAATATCCAATTGAGAGGAGCTGCCTGCATAATTTCGCACCTCCTTGGTGTTCCACCTGATGAGAAAGGTCCATGACTTCTTGTGCTTCTCTGCCGTCTAGACATCGCAGCAAGTTGCCCTCGCGCCAAAGCAGGTTTTCCTGTACCACATATCGAGACGCTTTCCTCTTCAATTTCTCGGCTTCTTTTCTCGATTCAGGCGCGGTGCCTTGAGTGAGAAAGTCAAAGAGCGGCTTCCTCCAATCTGTGTCGTCATCGGTTAGGGCGATGAGTAGAGAATCTTTGATTAGTGCGCAACTTTCGCACTTCCCTTGTATCAGGGCTGCGGCTGTTGACATGTCTGGCCAATGAATGCCATATCTCTGAGCCCTCCTGTAGATTGACACCTCGCTTTCTCCGCAAGCATGTTGGTGAATCTTTTCTAACAGCAGTTGTCCCTCTCGCTCGGAGACGCATCGCATGAGTATTCCGCCAGGACCCTTGTAGTAGAGGGTGTTGTCATGTATGCAGTACCCTTTTGTGAGTGCCCAGCTTTCACTGCTTGTGCCTTCTGCAATGGCTCGTAAGACTGCTTTTCTCCAGTCCGAATCATCCATGTGTTCGTCGTCGCTCGCGTCTTCTGCCAATGCTGACGATGTTCGCACTTCGATCGAGATCCTCGCGGGACATTTGTCTGTACTGACCTTGGAACCCAAGGTTGCCAAAGCGTCCGCATGCCTGTTGTCTGCTCGGGGCTTGTGCTCGTACCTCACATCGCAGAATTGCTGTACCAGCTTCTGTACTAGGGTGCGGTAAGACAGAAGGTTAATCTCCTTCAAACCGTATTCGCCCGAGGCTTGCTTGACGATCAACTTGGAGTCTCCCATGACCGTCAGATTGCTTACTTCCAAAGCTTTTGCTGCGCGCAGTCCCGCTATGAGGGCTTCATATTCTGCCTCGTTGTTGGTGACTGCAAAATCGAGTTTTGCGGACATCTGTATAACTTCCCCATCCGACTTAGTCAAGACTATCCCAATGCCTCCGCCTTTTATCGTCGACGACCCGTCGAAATGGAGCGTCCAATAAGGCATACTTATTGCATAGATTTCAGGTCCTTCGAGCTCCTCTTCGATCACGGGCTCGTAGCTGTTGTCAGGGAATTGTGCCAAGAGATCCGCTACCGCCTGCGACTTGATCGCTCGCGGTCTCACGCATGTGATATCATATTGAGAGATGGTCATGTACCATTTCGCCAATCTCCCGCCGGGAGTAGTGTGAGTTAGCAGATATCGTATAGGATCGCTTTTGGTTACCACTACTACTTTATGCGATGCGAAGTAGTGTTTCAATTTCTCTATTACAAAGAACAAAGCAAGGCAATGACGTTCGATGTCTGTGTACCTCGATTCAGCAGGCTGCACGATGCGGGAGATGTAGTAGATAGGCCTTTCCTGGCCTTCGTACTCCTGAGCCAAGAGTGCTCCTATGGATCTCCTTGTTGATGTCAGATATAGCAGAAGCGGTGATCCCAGTTGAGGTGCGATCATTATTTTTTAGGACGTCAGCAAATCCTTCAGCTTTTCGAATGCAGCTTCGTGCTCCGGAGCCCAGTTATACACGGCGTCCTTCTTGAGAAGAGTACTAAAACAGCATGTGATCTCGGCAATCGCTGGGATGAATCTCCGCAGATAGGATAGCTTTCCTAAAAATGTCTTCAAGGTACTCTGGTTATGGGGCGGCGTCATGCCGGTTATAGCTGATACTTTCGTAGGGTCAGGCTCGATTCCTTGACGATGAACTACGCATCCCAAGAACTTTCCCGATGTTACCCCAAATGCGCATTTCATAGGATTCATCTTTAATTGAAAGCGTCTACATCTATTAAACACCTTCCGTAGATCTGCGAGGTGATCTACTTCGTGCTTGGATTTAACCACCAGGTCATCCACATAGAATTCCACTTCTTTATGCATCATGTCGTGGAACAGAGCCATCATGGCGCGCTGATAGGTTGCGCCCGCGTTCTTGAGGCCGAAAGGCATTACGCTGTAATTGAACACCCCCACCGGAGTGATGAATGCAGTCTTCCACGCGTCTTCGGGGTCCATCTTGATCTGGTTGTACCCGCTGAAGCCATCCATGAAACTGAACATGCGGTGGCCCGCTGTTGAATCGATAAGCAAATCGATGTTGGGCAGTGGAAAATCGTCCTTGGGGCAGAAGCGATTGAGATCTCAGAAATCCACGCAGATGCGGAGCTGTCCGTTCTTCTTCACCACTGGCACGATGTTGGCCAGCCACGTGGGATGATGATTTGGCTCTATGAATTTGGCATCCAGGAGTTTGACAATCTCCTGCTTAATTTTCACGTTAAGCTCCGGCCTGAAGCTTCTCGTGCTCTGTTTTACCGGTTTAGACCCTGGGATGATGTCTAAACGGTGCATGGTGATGCTTGTATCTAGTCCCGGCATCTCATCATACTCCCATGCGAACACGTCCTTGTATTCAGTTAGGAGCTGTAGCAATCCTTGCTCCTCTTCGCTTGTGAGGTCCGCACTTAGAAACACTGGCCTTTTCTTTTCCTCGTTCGGGCTGAGGAACACTTCCTTTAGTTCTTGCTTTTGTGGTCTGGGCCTGTCTTCCATGCATTCAGGCGCTTCTTTGAGTTTGTCGTCTGGGGTGCCCTGTGTTGGCTTTTCCGTCGGCGCAATTTGTTCGATTTGATTGATTTCCCCAGGGATATCCTCATGCACGTGTGAGGACATCCCCGCGCACCTTCATATGCGATAGCACTTCTTCCCATTGGCGTAGAAGCTCTCTATCTCCTTGCCCTCGGGGTCATGCTTTGCGATTCTCTTCAGGGTATACACATTCTTTCGGTGGTATGCGATACGCGGCGCCTCTTCGCGTGTAGGCGGCTTTTCCTTGGCATCTTCCCTTGTCACCATTACTCCCGCAGGTGACTGGTCCTTGATGTCCTCCCATAGAGGCAAAGGAGTAGGGTTGAATGGTCCCGGTGTTTGCTCGTCCGCCATCTCGGTAAACCATACTGCCTCGCTAAGATGTGCTTCATCCAAGTTGAATGGATTCGTCGAAGCCGGTATCTCGACTACTCTGTCGTTCCAGATAGCTTTCATAACCTGGTGAGCTGTTGAAGGAATCGCGTCGAAGCGATGAATCTAGGCTCGACCTATAATCATGTGGTATGTAGTGTTCGCGTCTATGACATAGAACTTCACTGAGCACTTGATTTTGCCAATCTGAACGCCCAGGCGGATCCATCCGATCGTCATTCTAGAGTCGCTTCCGAATCCCATCAGCGGAGATGGACGCTTGACGATCTTGTGTTCGGGGATCCCTGCTAGCTTCAGTGTGTGGAGGGAAACGACGTTGACCGCTGCTCCTCCATCAACGAATGCTCGTTTGAACTCGACACCATTGATGATGGCCGTCACGTACAGAGGCCTCTGGTGGCTCGCATCTATCTTCTTGTCGCTGGCAGAAAAGGTCATAATCTTTTCTGTAGAGCGAGACGCCCTGATGACTTTCCCGTTGGAGACCACAAGATCCTCCTTGTAGTCCTCCGCTATCCTCAAGATTGCTTTCGTCATGTCTGTCCGGCACTTCTCGGAGAAGTTCATCTCGTCGAAGAATCTGCTAAAGTCGTGCGACCCCTTCATCCGATCGGCACGTTCGTCTTCTGTGTCCATGTTGTAGTCCTCGTCATTGTGGACCTCGGCGATGATGGGTAGACCATCCTCTGCGACCTCCTCCAAGTCGACGATTGAGATCATGGCAACCTCCTTGCCTTTTGAGTCTTGCTCCGCATGGGCAGGAAGCGGATTGTTGCGCACATCCTTCCTGCGATCGCTGACGATCAGCTCGCCGTTCTTCATCTTCTAGTCGAACGTGAACCTGAGCTTTTTACATTCCGCTGTGGGGTGCATGACCTTGCCGTGGTACTCGCACCACTTAGGGTCCCTCACCATCTCCTTAGAGGGTATCTTCTCGAGCGGCGGCAGGACGCCATCCTTGCGCCACTGTCTGCAGAGGTCGCTTGCCTCCTCTACTGAGCATGGCAGAGGTGGTACATCGAAGTTCACAACCTTCGCTTGCTTCTGGGGTGAAACTGTATTGACCTCAGCTTCGCGTCCCCTCTTGTAACTAAATCTCCCGATCTTGTAGGTGGTGGCGCTCGGAGGTCGCTCCGGAGCATTTTTCTTTTTCTGTCTCTCGACTATAGGCTCGATGTTCTTCGTGCATTCAATTAGCTTTGAAAACGTAGGTGTTTGCAGATTGATGAGCATACCTTTGTATTCGTCTCGCATGCACTGCAGGCATATCTCTACAAGCCAACTTTCGAGCATTGGATCTTTGCACTCCAAGGATTTCGCCCTGAATTTCTTGATGAAAGTAATCCCGTCCTCCTCGCGCTTCTGATACATCCGCGAGAGATGGATCATCGTCACCTTTTCTTCCATCTGGAAGAATTTGGTGTAGAATTTCTGGACCATGTCGTCCCAAGTCTTCACGGATCCGGCTTCCAGTGTTCTGTACCACTTGTACGCTACGTTCCCTAAAGATTTTGGGAACTCTCGCATCAGCAGTTTGGGATCGGCTCCGTATGGCCCCATGACATCAATGAAACGCATGACATGTTCATGAGCGTTTCCGTTGACATCTTCGAACTTGTCCCATTTAGGAGCTTTGTACCCCGCGGGGTTAGGCATGAGATAGATCTCCCGTGGGATGGGTGGATCGTTGTCCAGCTTCGGGATAATAGTATCCGCGAATGACTGATGAGCCAGAATAGTGTCCATGCGCTTCTGCAGGGACGTCATGCATTCATGAATGCTTCCCTCGGTAGTCGAAGGAGGGGTTGTCGCAGGCGGGGGCGACACATACGCCGTCGAAGGATTGGGGACATATGGACTACTCGCATTGCCCCAAATCGCCGTTGGAGGAGGCAAGGGGCACTGCAAAGTCGGGTTAGATGCCAAAGCCGAGGGCTGAGGAGTGTGAGCAGCGAGAGGCAACATCTGAGCTGTTGACCCCTGAATTGAAGGCGGCTGCGCAGTCGCCGATGGAGTTTGCAGGTTGGGGTTGGGAGGTGTGGTTGACACTCCCGGTCCCGAAGCAGTAGGGCCTCCTCCTCCTTGAGAGACGGTGGCGGCTGATGAAGGATTTGGTACAAGGGTGCCCAGAACGGCCAAGATCCGTTCTAGCTGCACGGATTGGGCTTTGAGAGCTTTCGCCTGACTTTGAACAGTGGCGTCCAAAGACTCTAGCGTCGGAGTCTCGCCGGGAGCGGTAGGAGTACGGCGGGTCTCCTCTCCCGAGGCGGTTTCGGTGGAAGGCGATCTGTTGCTGATATCATCCTCCTGAGACATGGTTGCTTTTGTTGGTAAGTTCACGTCGGGTTCACCAAAATGTGCACAAGAGATTCCGGCGGGGAGACCTCCGTGTACACCGTATGTAGAGGATCAGAGATCGCACAGGAAGAGTGGGGTTGTGTGTAGGGAGAGAGTAAGTCAGTAGTAATGTCTGAGAGAGAGACAGAGGTTTGGCAGAGCTTCCGCGTATGGCCAGTGTGTTCTCCTTTGTATGGAAAGGTTAACGTCCTATATATAGCAGAGAACGTGACCGTTGTAGTGTGGTTAATGCGCCCATTGATGGCGGCTTAATTAGCTTAACCATAACGGCACGTTCGTCCGAGTATATAGGGACCGTTACAGCACGTTGTGCGCGAATACCGGAACCGTTACGAGGTTGACCGGGTTTGACCGGATTGACCGGGTTTATGGAGCTCGTGCCATAAATCTCTCAAAGCAGTTACTAAAGGTCGCGTGCGGGCTTGGCTCGCACGCGACAGGGCTTAAGTCCCTACAAGTCCCGTGCAGTGGTATGCGAGGGCTCTGTCTCGCAGCCCCCACATGGATCAGCTCGGCTGGTGATCCAGTGTGTGTGGAGCACAATATGGTGTGCTGGATGATTGCCACGTGGCCAAGATCTGTCAGCTCAGAAAGCACTATCTACAACACTAATGATGCGGCATGCCTTATGCTATGACCATAACTTATGAGCTTCAGAAGCAACACGAAAATATGAATGTTGTCGATATGATCGAGCATTTGAAGCAGCTCTTCCAAGATAAGGCAAGGGTTTAGAGGTATGAGGTTTCTAAGGCATTGTTCAAGTTTCATCTGGCTGAAGGAAACCCTATGGGACCTCATGTACTTCGTATGATCAGATACTTGGAGAATCTCGCGTGACTAGGGTTTCCGGTCGGCCAACAGTTGTCCACCGATCTCGTGCTGCAATCGATGCCTGAGAGTTATGGACAGTTCATCATGAACTATAACATGAACGAGATCGTAAAACCACTGCCAGATTTACTCAATATGTTGAGGACAGCTGAACAAAGCATCAACAAGGGTAAGGGCAAGGCCATTATGATGGTGCATAAAGGAAAGGGCAAAAGGATTGCCTCATCCTCCAAGGGCAAAGGAAAGTCAGTTGCCAAGTCCAAGGAACCTGTCCTTAAACCTGTTGGTGGCATTGCTAAAGGTGTGACTAAAGGTGAGTGTCACTACTGCAGTCAGCCTGGACACTGGAGGAGGAATTGCCCAAAATATCTGGAGGACAAGAGGCTTGGAATAGTGATTCCACCACCACCAGATATTTTTGTTGTAGATGTCAATTTAACTATCTCTACATAATGGGTATTAGATACTGGATGTGGATCTCACATTTGTCGAAATGTGCAGGATCTAAAGAGAAGTAGAAGATTGGTTAAGGGGGAGATAGATCTGCGCGTTGGGAATGGAGCAAAAGTTGCTGCATTGCCCGTGGGCGTGTGCGAGCTGTCTCTGCCCTCATGATTAGTTTTAGAATTAAATAATTGCTATTTTGTGTCTGCTATGAGCAGAAACATTATTTCTATTTCTTGTTTGGACAAGGAAGGTTTTATTATTTCAATAAAGAACAATTGTTGTTCCTTTTATTTTAATAGTATTCACTATTGTAGTGCGCAATTATTTATTGGACTATATGTCCTTGATCTAAGCAATCCTGTCTACAACATTAATACCAAGAGGATTAAAATAAATGATTTAAATCTTTCTTACTTATGGCACTGTCATTTAGGCCACATAAATGAGAAACATGTATCTAGACACCATAAGGATGGATAGACTCATTTTATTTTGAATCATATGAGACATGTGAGGCTTGTTTATTGGGAAAAATGACAAAGTCCCCTTTCAATAAGAAACGTGAGAGGACTAGTGAGCAATTGGCTCTCATTCATACTGATGTGTGTGGGCCATTTGCCACGCCTGCCAGGGGTGGTTACGTCTACTTCATTACATTTACTGATGATTTCAGTAGATATGGATTTGTGTACCTTATGAGGGCCAAATCCGAATCCTTTCAAAGGTTCAAAGAATTCACGAAGCAACTTGGCAAACGTATCAAGGCTCTACGATCGGATCATGGAGGAGAATACTTGAGCCAAGAGTTTGACGACTATCTTAGAGAGTGTGGGATCGTGTCCCAACTCACTCCACCCGGAACGCCACAATGAAATGGCGTGTCCGAGAGGAGGAATCGAACTCTATTGGATATGGTTTGATCTATGATGTGTCAAACCAATCTTCCATTATCATTTTGGGGCTATTCTCTATTAAGTGCAGCTTTCACCATTAACCGTGTTCCATCTAAATCAGTCATGAAGACACCACATGAGATGTGGAGTGGGAGGTGTCCCACACTGTCGTTCATGAAGAATTGGGGCTGCGATGTCTATGTAAAGCGTTTACAATCAGACAAGCTAGGGCCAAAGTCGAATAGGTGTAAGTTTGTGGGTACCCTTATAAAACTAAGGGTTACTACTTCTACAATCCAACTGAGAACAACGTGTTTGTTGCTCGGTCCGGCATGTTTCTAGAAAGAGAGTTTGTCTCTAAAGAAGCAAGTGGGAGGACTGTAGAACTTGAAGAAATTCCAGAACCACAAATCACTGAACCAACTATGGAACATGAACAGGATCCACAAGGAGTTGTGGAACAGCCTATTGACACGCTCTAACCACAAGTGTATGGTTGTCGTGTGTAGTAATAAACCGGAAATCCGGGCTATCGAACCCAAGGGACTTTGTTTAAACTAATTATTATTCTAAACCTTATGTGGGTACGTCGCAAGTTGTGTTTTTGTTCTAATTCTACAAAAATAAAAATGCAATATTCTCAATTAACCGAGTGAAGTAGTTCACGGTTAATAAAGAATAACTTTTAGGGTTTTGTAATATACGGGAAAAATACCGGGAATTCTCTAGGTTCACTAGGTTGATCTAAACTTATATTTTGATTCGTAAAAAAACCACGCGTCTTTCACTATTAATCAAGCAATATTAAACTTACCGAGTTACCAAGCAAGTTCACTATACGTAAAACCAAAGCAAACCGAGTTACCAAGTTTATTTTAGCTTTAAGCATGCATTAAGACCATTATTCTACTTTAACGATCCTAGTTAACGATGTCGAGTTACCAAACATTGATTCGACTAGGTGGATTATTCAATTTACCGACTAATTCTCACGGAGTTACCACGTGAAAAATAATTAAGTTTATCTCTACGTTAGCTACTCGCAAAGATAATGTGATTGCAATCGTAAATAATCCATAACAATGAAAGAATACGTGAGATTAAGCTAAAACATGAATCACAATCATCATAACATGGTATTTAGATCAAACCCTAGCTACACCAAACGAGAATTCCCAGCAAATAACGTTTAGCTACTACTATTCATACTCAAAACGACAAGTTTTATGAGTTTAAACATAAAAATCAAGAAAAGAGAAAAGTTGAGAATCCAAACGGATGATCCAAAGCTCCTAAGCTCTCCCAATAGCTTCTTGATCTCCCAAAAGTGTTTCTAACGTGATGAACTACTGAAAAAGTCGACCTAGAATGTTTAAATACGTTTCCATAATACGATTATAAAGTTTGTCTTCCAGCGATTCCAGCGATGTCCCGCACAAAATTCTGCATTCCAGCGATGTCTTCGTACGAAGACATTTGTCTTCGTACGAAGAGTCTTCGTACGAAGACAAATGCTCTTCGTACGAAGGTCTTCTTATATAGATACTGCAAGCTTGTTTGAGAAGACTTTCTTCAGAACCCGAAATTCGGCTAAGTGTTTTGTCTTCGTACGAAGACAATTGTCTTCGTACGAAGACACCCTTTTTCAGCATCTTTTCTTTGACTTTCTTCTTGCTTCCTTTGACTTTTCTCTTGCTTCCTTTGACTTTCCTTTGAGTTCCTTGCTTCCGAAGTTCGTTTCCATCTCCCGCATGATCCTCCAAGCCCTGTTTTCCTGCGAATCACAACACGAAAACATAACCCGCGATTATATCACAATAAAATCTCAAATAACTAAAGAAAAGCCCGGATTTAACAAGTAAAGCATATGAACTCACATTATCACATATTAGCTCAATTTACTCAAAAGACGACGAATTCTCCATGTTGAGCACGCAAAACGTAGAAATAAAAGGCATAAAATAACTCCAAAAACGGAGTTATCAACTACCCCCACACTACCTTTTGCTCGTCCCGAGCAAATTTCCCAAGTCAATTCCTTCTCTCAAACAAAAACTTCTCTCACTTTCACGCAATCCATCCAACTTTGCATACTAACCTAGTTATCCATTGCATAACTTCCCTACGCCATTTGCATACTTTCCACCTCACATTGCATACAAAACCATTATCAATTGCATACTAGTCCGAGTAGATCAATTCACAAACCATCCTTTTTACTAGTCGACACGACTCGATTATATACAATGCACCTATATGCAAATGCAATATTAACAATGCAAGTATTGAAATAACAAATTTTTTCTTTTTCTTTTGCGAGATTGGGCAATCTCCATTAGCTTAAACCGATTCACACGAAGCGATGAGAAATCTAGATACAAGGAATGAATTGAAATCAAATTCGACAACACGAATCTCCCCTAGCTAGTATAGAGAACCTAACTTTACTAAGTACAAGAACGCAATACCTTTTCATGTGTGCCACAAAATAAGAGGCTACGCTAGGCTAAGCCACGTTCAAGGTCCGAGCTCCTAATCCGCTAACGGGTTTAGAATGATGAGGCTTTAGGGACAAATAGGTAAATAATCAAGCACGAGTCCTAAAGCGTCACATTCTCACAAATACCACATCTCACACACCCTCACAACAATGAGAGAAACCAAGCCCGAAACTCACCATCTCCGGCCCTCGATCCCCTCACACCCCGGTACAATTACGATCTCCGTGGCTATTGTCATGAATGATGTATAAGACAAAACTTCCCGATCGTGAACTAGTCGCTTCTCCACTCGATCTTCCACAATGCTTCTCATTCTTCCTTTATTCAACTCTCCTTTTTTTCTCTCTTTTTTTTGTTTTTTGTTTTCTGTTTTTTTTTTCTTCTTTTTTTTTTCGATCTCTCAAATTTCTGCACAATTTCTTCAATATACGTCTCGAGTGGTCTTCCAAGTGTCAAGCCAAAATATGATAATACGGGGAGATAATAACCAAATCAACACATATGAATCACAAGTAAATGTCTCTCCCCCCAACTCGATGAAATCCTCGGTGTAACAAACGAAGCCGCTAACACAATAACGCACGTGTGGGGATGGAGTCGCCGCAAGCTCAATCTCGATGTCCGAAGTCAAAAGTCGACACCTCCACACTCGAATGTAATCCTGTCCCCTCTCAAGTAGCCAATCGCATATATTTCTCGTGCCTAATCCAACCAAACCTCCTACACCATGATGAGTAAGATCCGGTACCTAGCACGATCCACCTATTAAATTCCCCCAACCCAAGTTGTGTGTGTATTAGATGGTACACACTCACGGCTCTCCTCTCTCGTGTCCATGTTGTAATGCCATGGAACACCGCCACACCGAAGTGCGCAAGCCTACTCTCACTCACCCTCGCATTCCCCTCGAAGATCACAAATGAAGTGCATGCGATATGTAAGACTCACACAAGTATAACATGAAGTACTCCCTCATCGAACCCCCTCAACTACAACACCGTCGTGACGCACTAAAGCGGTGATTATAACCAATCAATGATGAAGGCCAAGAATCGTCACCCTAAGTCCAAAGGTTATCAAAGAATCCAAGGTTCAAAAAAGGGTTTACTAGTGGTCCTACAAGGTAAGTTCTATAAGCAGTGAGTGCTCTAATACACACCTCGCACAGGTGTTCTGTGTGCCACTACGAGGCGGGTTGGCGACTACCTAAGACATACATAAGAACGTTCGGCTTGTTTAGCTCACACCTAGCTCAACTCTTGTAAGAAAACTAGGCACACACTTTAGATTTGAAAAATTAAGTCCGTGTGTAAAATAGGCACGCATTCCCGTAAAGAAAGTTTCTCTATACTTACTAAGGGAAACTCACATTGTCACTCTCGATCGCAATTCACGCCCTATGTCTAAAAATCTCACACTTCTCGATTTTACCGAATTTTCAGCTTCCCCTTTCTCAAATTTTTAATTTTTTTGGTTTTTTAACATTTTTAGTTTTTTTTTACCTATACTACATGCACGGCCAACTCGACAAATGACTCGATAGTGGTGGGATGACTCAATCATACCAAAACGTGCACGCAAAAATATGAATAATAAAAAGAAAATAAGGACATAACCAAAAATCCCTAACTAAATGCTGACACGGGGATGCACAGACTCAATACTGACTAGTAAAAAGTATCAACCACCCCCACACTAGGATGCATCGTTGTCCTCAACGATCACTCGAGGACTCAACAATCCTAGCACGAAGGCAAACTCCACTACTCGTCTTCCTCTTCCTCCTCCTCATCTTCTGTCTCATCCTCTTCTTCTTCATCGTCCTCACTCGGCGGAACCGGATACTCAAATTCATCCTTCTGGAACCACGGATCCGCCGTCGGGACTGGTGGAACAAACTCCCCCGCCGCCTGACCACTCGACTGTATCACCCACTGGCCCACCATCTGGATTAATCCACCCAGTTTCACCTGATTGTCCCGAGTGTGGGCAAACTGGCGTCTTCTCTCGAGTCTATCCCGGGCCATCTCCTCTCTCAAGTGCTCATAGGCTACTTGGTTATCAAACCGAGAGGTGTTCATCCTCCTACCCTTTCCCTTCTTCCTTGCCGTCTCATCAAACCTATGCCATTTCCTAGCAGTGAACGGTTTCAAGTCCATATCTCTCCCAATGAATACTTCGGCAGTTTTGGCTAGGTGAGTCAACAAGCAAGTATGATCGGAACCTAACTTGTTGGTCTTCGACACCCTCTCTAGACAATTCTCCCAAATCAACTTAGGGATATGGACCCTAACCCCGGTGTAAAGACAGAGAGCCCAAACCGATAGGCGGAAAGAGTAACTAGGGTTTTGTGTGATTCCCAAAACCCAATTCTCTAGCAATTCACAACACCACCTCGCCTCCGGCCTATAGTAATTCTTTTTGGCCTTCCAATGAATCACCTCCCCTTTCCTTTCCCATGGATCTAGCCTTTCGCAAAACAAAATGCATTCAGACGAGACCAAAGATTCTCACTACGAAGAGTAGTCTCGTACCCACAACCCTCTCTCAAACGGGGGAAAGCCATGGCCAATGCGATAGTCTCTGGCGTGAAGACTATCCACTGGTTCCGACAGTACACAAGACGGGGGTCTCGGGTCTCACCATCTTTTGCATACCTCAAGTTGAGGCAAAACTCTCGCGCGATATGAGAACTAGACCTACTAGCTTAAACCAGTTGGTAAGCTTCTCGCGCTCAAAAATTTCCTTTATTGCTTGAGGCATGTCCTCGTGCAATGGAAATTCCTTTTCGGGCTGCCCGTTCTTAGTCAAGTAAGTATCCTTTCGAGAGTCAAGATGGGCCTCGTAGGTGACAAAACGAAAGCTATCATAACACGCGGGCCCAATACTCCGCTCTTTCAAATTAACTTTTGCCGTTCGTCGGCCTACAATGCCCGGTTTAGACGGGGGAGGGGAACTCAAGATGGCATATTGGGGAATGGGCGGTATTTCTAATTGAGGCTCGCCCGACCCCGATGCTTCTAGTGAGGTACCCTATCCCGTCTTCCGTTTCTTTCCACCGGCCATTTAAAATTCAAGTTCAAATATAAACGAGAAATTCAAATTGGTGCACGTGAAAAGAAGTGTGTACAGAATTAAGCACGTAAGCAAGTAAGCACGTAATTCCTAGGACTCTAAGCAATCGCCCCCAAGCACGCTACCAAGCGCAACAAAAATTAAATTGGGCTTTTACTCAATTTGTGCCTAAGACTCGAGTATTGAAATTGCTAGTTTTAGAGTGTACCTACGTGCCCGGAGCAAGTCTTACGGGCACAAAAAATTCAGAAATTCGAAAAACCGGGCTGTTTTGGAGGTCGCCGAGAAATTTTGTCGAAACTTTGAATTGATTGATGCTCCGTACTCCTTGTGAAGTCCCTGTTAGCTTTTCCTTCTTGACCGTAAGCTGAATCAAGCTCCAATTTTTCCAATTTCTCAATCTAGCTTCGGAACCCTAGCTTCTTCCTCCTCTGATTTCTCTCTTGTCTCTCAATTTCACTCAAAACCACCTTTCAATCCTTGTTCTCCTCTGAATTGCGAGCAAAAACTATGGTGGCTTGTTGAATTTGGTGAAGAAACAAGGGAGAGGGACGATTTGGGTGTGTTCGGCTATGGAGGAAGAATGAGCTGTTGAAGTTGAAGAATGAAGAAGATGGACGGGGACCTTCTGATGTCTTCAAAATTTTGAGCCAAAAGTCCATAATGCCCCCAAGAAGTAACCCCATGGCTGTTCTCCGTGTATGGACAAAACCGTCTTCTGCCCGATGTTTTCGTACGAAGACAATTGTCTTCGTACGAAGGTGTTCCTATACAGATACTGCATATGGTTATAGGAAGACAATTTTCAGAGCTTGAATTTTTTCTAAGTACAAAGTCTTCGTACGAAGACAATTGTCTTTGTACGAAGACAATGCTGGAGCTTGCCAAAAACATCCTTTTCGACCAATTTTTGCGTATCCGACCGTGCCTTTGCTTTTTGAAGGATCTCCTCGACCTCGAGACTCCCTATTCACCTTAAAACACTCCCAAAATCCGGGGAGTATTTCATCTGTCAATTTCACGCGTTCCAAGGCACGTTTTGCATTTCCGGATGTTTTTTGCCTCGTTTTACCCTCTAAAGCATCCTTTTTGGCGTAACTTCCTCATCCGGACTCCGATATGCGCGATCCACCTGTCTACAGAAAGCTCTCGACCACCCCCACACGTTGGCACTATTCAATTCTGTTTTCAGTCTGTTCTTCAAAATTTCACCTCGTAATCCGTGCCGGCGTGCTAGCTTTCTCCGTTCATCGATCAAATCCTTGCGTATATCAAGACGGGGAGTCCGGGAACATGATCTTCCCCAGGTGCGTGTGTTGAATAAGTGCAGTAATGGCTTCAATCTTCAATTCCTTCTCTTCGGATCCCGATACGCGTATTGGGCTGCAAATCTTCACTTTTTACTCTGTTTCGCACGCGCGCATCAAGACGGGGGATCCGAAATAGGCCTTTCACCTCGTAATCCTGCACATACTCATTGGAAACATTAAATCCACTCTCTCGCACCTCTCAAATAAGTCAAATAGAATAAAAATTACAATACATTATTAAAACCTACTCTACAGCAGTAAATTGGTTGGGTTGCCTCCCAACAAGCGCTTTGTAATTTAAGGTCGGCGGCCCGACCGAGTTACCTCAGAGATTAATCAAATTGCGGGAATCGCATGAAGCCATTCAATGACTCCAATGAAATTCCCATCCACGTACGGTTTCGCTCTCTGGCCATTCACCTTAAACCTGTTCCCATTAGCATCCTCCACCTCAAGAGATCCCCACGGATAAACTGCAGTAATTCTGTAGGGACCACTCCATCTAGATTTCAATTTCCCTGGAAACAGTTTTAGTCTGGCATTGAAGATCAGCACTCTCTGTTCGAATTTGAAGTCTCTCGGGATGATGTGCCTGTCTTGCCACTGCTTTGTCCTCTCTTTATAGATTCTGGCACTTTCATATGCCATCAATCGAAATTCCTCAAGTTCAAGTAGTGCCTGCTTCCGTAGCTCACCTGAGAGCTTAGCATCCAAATTGATCTTCTTCAAGGCCCAGAATGCCTTGTGCTCAAGTTCCACCGGAAGATGACACCCAAATACTAACTGGTAGGGAGACATGCCTAAAGGGGTCTTGTAAGCAATCCTATATGCCCACAAGCTATCATCTAAATGCAGAGACCAATCCTTGCGTCCCGGGTTGACTGTCTTCTCCAGAATCCCTTTTATCTCTCAGTTAGAGACTTCTGCTTTCCCATGCGACTGCGGATGATAAGCCAGTGATATCTTATGCGTCTTTACCCCATATTTGCTCAAGACATTGGCAAAGACTTTGTTCACGAAATGCGATCCGTTATCACTGATAATGGCTCTGGGATTCCCAAACCGTGTAAATATGCTCTTACGCACGAATCTCTCAACAGTAGCTCCATCGTTCTTAGGGCATGCCATTGCCTCTACCCACTTGGTCACATAATCCACAGCTAACAGTATATAAAGATTTCCAAGCGAAGACGGGAATGGTCCCATGAAATCAATGCCCCAAACATCAAAGGGCTCTACTTCCAACACGAAATTTTGAGGCATCTCGTTTCGATTGGAGATATTGTCGGTTCTCTGACATCGGTCACACTGCTATACAAACAAATGAGCATCTTTATGTAAAGAGGGCCAATATAATCCACTTTGTAATACCTTTGCCACAGTGCGCGTTTTGCCAAAATGCCCTCCGCAATTCAGTTCATGGCAATGTCTAAGAATGTCCAAAGTGTCTGGCTCAGCTACGCATCTTCTCAACACGTTGTCAGCTCCCAACTTGAACAAATAAGGGTCATCCCAGAAATAGTGTCGTGCATCTGCGAAAACTTTCTTTTTCTGATGGAAAGACATGTCTTTTGGGACAATATTGAGCGCCTTGAAATTTGCCAAATCCGCAAACCAAGGCACAGCTGCTACCACTACCATAAGTTGTTCATCTTGAAAATCTTCTCTAATTGGCATATCTTCTTGTTTTTCGTTCTCCAGTCTTGACAAATGGTCTGCAAAAACGTTCTCTACTCCCTTTTTGTCCTTGATCACTATGTCAAACTCTTGCATTAGCAACACCCATCAGATCAATCTAGGCTTCGCATCCTTATTAGTAAGAAGATATTTGAGGGATGCATGGTCCGTGAAGATGGTCACCTGAGAACCCACAAGGTATGGACGAAACTGTCCAATGCGAAGATAATAGCCAACATCTCCTTATCCGTGGTGGCATAATTAACCTGTGCAGTATTAAGAGTACGACTGGCATAATAAATTACATGAGCTACCTTGTCTTTTCGCTATCCCAGCACTGCTCCCACCGCATAATCGCTGGCATCACACATAAGCTCGAACGACAAGGTCCAGTCTGGGGTGGCTATAATGGGAGAACTGATCAGCTTTTTCTTGAGCAAATCAAAAGCTGTCTTGCACTCTTCATTGAAATCAAAGACGGCATCTTTCTCAAGCAACCCAGATAAAGGCTTTGTGATCTTTGAAAAGTCTTTAATGAAGCGCTGATAGAAACCTGCATGTCCCAAGAAACTCCGTACCCCTTTGACAGATGTAGGATAAGGAAGCTTCTCAATCACCTCAATTTTCGCCCGATCTACCCTAAGCCTTTACTGGAGATCTTGTGCCCCAACACTATCCCCTCGGTCACCATGAAATGGCACTTCTCCCAGTTAAGCACTAGGTTGGTGTCAATACATATGTCCAGTACCCGAGCTAGCTGCTGGAGACAGTCTTCGAACCCATCACCATAAAGTGAAAAATCATCCATGAAGACTTCGAAATTTTGCTCCATCATGTCTGAGAAGATAGACATCATACACCTCTGAAACGTGGCAGGGGCATTGCATAGCCCAAAGGGCATGCGTCTGAATGAAAAAGTCCCATAAGGACAAGTAAATGTCGTCTTCTCCTGGTCAGCTGGCTCAATCGCTATCTGATTATACCCAGATTATCCATCCAAAAAGCAGTAATGTGAATGACGTGCCAGCCTATCAAGCATCTGGTCCACAAATGGGAGGGGAAAATGATCCTTCAAAGTGGCATCATTGAGTTTGCGGTAATCCATGCAAACTCTCCACCCAGTAACTGTACGAGTGGCAATATGATCACCTTTTCCCCCTTCCACCACAGTTATACCTCCCTTATTAGGGACACACTGTACCGGGCTAGTCCACGTGCTGTCGGAAATCGGATAGATGATACCTGCTTCCAACCATTTAAGCGCATCTTTCTTCACCACCTCCAGCATATGAGGGTTGAGGCGACGCTGAAACTGAACTACCGGCTTCTTGTCTTACATGAGCCGGATCTTGTGCGGGCAAACTTTGGGGCTGATCCCCTTGATATCCGCTATGGTCCATCCCATAGCTGCTTTCCTCTCCTGCAATAGTTGCTCCTCCTGTTCCCTGTCCAAACACGCAGAAACAATAACAGGTAAAGTTTCATCAGATCCCAAGTATAAATATTTTAAATGAGCAGGTAACGGTTTCAATTCTAAATCAGGAGCAGTAATAAGAGAAGGAGTAAGAATCTTCCTGCTTCCCTCATTAAAGAGGGGTAGGGGTGAACTCCAGCTGGCTTCCATAGCCTGTTCTTTTTCACTCGGATCAAGTAAGGCAAGTTCCTCATACAGATGCTCCAATAAGATATCGTCCTCCTCGTCCGGTGTGTATGCCTCCACACCAAGGCACTGCTCACTCACTGCATATGCAGGAAATTTCATAGCTTCAAAGACATTGAATGCCACCTTCTCATCGTTAATACGCATAGTAAATTCTCCATTGGCGACATCAATAATCGTCTTTCCTGTATCAAGGAATGGTTGTCCCAATATGATTGGGACATCATCGTCAGCATCCATATCTAGGATCACAAAATCTGCGGGAAAGATGAGTCATTCGACTCTCACAAGCACATCCTCCAAAACACCCCGTGGTCGTTTTATAGTACGGTCAGCCATCTGTAAACACATACGAGTGGAATTTGGATCTCCTACACCGAGTTGCTCAAATACAGATGTAGGCATCAAGTTGATGCTTGCGCCAAGATCACATAACGCTCTACCATGGAACGCATCTCCCAATGTCACAGGAATAATGAAACCACCCAGATCTTTCATCTTTTTGGGTAGCACTTTTTTCACCACGGCGCTACACTCCTCATTTAGGGTCACGGTCTCAAAATCATCCATGCGTCTTCTATTAGAGAGTAGGTCCTTCAGCATTTGTGAAATTGCTTCAACAAAGGGGATATTAATGTGTAACTTCTTGAAAATATCAACAAATTTCTTGAAGTGCTTGGCATCCTCTTGGCTCTTCAATCTCTGCGGGTAGGGAACACGAACACTATACTCTTCCTTTGGATTAGGCTTCTCCTCCGACTTCCTACTCGTGTCCTTCGATTGGGGAATCACGGTAGGCACGGGAATTTCTTCATCTAGTAATTTTTCTGTGGCCTTAGTTGCCTCGGCTTGCGCGTGTGTAGGATATGGAGGATCATTAGTGGTGATCCCACTGCGAGTAGTGATTGTAAGACCCCCTTTTTTCCAATAGGTTAAATGCATACTTATTGCATGTAACATGAATTATTGGTGAAATATATGGCTTTCGTTTGTAGCTCTGAGTTGGAAAAAAAAATGAAAAGAAAAGAATGAGGTACATAAATTGATGTACCTAATGAACTGGTGTACGTGTGCAAATTGGTGTTTACTTTTCCTTTGGTTTGAACAATTGTTAGTATTGGTAGTTTATTTATTACACACTCAAAGTATTGGTAGTTTATTCTAACTTGAAGTTGTTTGAGTTTGTTTACAAAGTCACTGGTGGCATCTTTACCTCATTTCCACATGTCACTTATATGTTGTGTAGCTTTTATTGACTAAGCACTAACTAGCTTTATCCCAATAGATATTTTTGGGGGACGGGATTTTTGGGGAGAGAGGGGGATGGGAAAAGGGGGATAAGGACGAGTTTGGGGGAGGAGATTAGAGGGAAAGGGAGGTATGAAGAATGGCAAGTTAATGAAACTATGTGGCTACGAAAGTATTTGGACTGTGAGTGATCGAGAGAGAGAGAGGGGTCTCCATTTGAAGTTTGGGACACGATTGTTGGTCGGTTTATGCTCGGTGAAGGTATATGTATAGCTGTCTTTACCTTCCTTTATGTAGTGCTCTCCTTAATTTTGTAGAACTTTATTTTGACTATGAATCTTTGTAGAGAAACATACTGTGTTAGTCTTTTTGGTGTCCATTGAAATCGATTGTGCCATTTGGTTGAGTTTTTTTGAAATTGTACTTATCAATTGAAACTGGGGACCTTGTTTAATTCCAAACAGTGAGTTCTTGAAGTCAAGGATAATCCTCTAAGTTGTTGCGGTTGAAATTTCCTAAAATAGGTAGAGAATATTCCACTTAAATGGAGGGTTAATATTCGACGAGTGTGTCCATGTTTTATGTCTGCACGTGCTAGTGTGAGTTCATAAAAAAAAATGTGATTTTTATCAAGTGAATTGATTAATTAAAATAGTTGTTTTTAGACGTTTTTAGCGATTTGTTGTAAATTATTGTTTTGACCAGATATTGTAAAAAAATATCATTTTTGACGAGTTGGTATAACTTTTTAAATAATTCAGTCACGTACCAGAATTTCAGATATTTTATTAAAAAGTTGTCTAGCAGACTTGTGTGTCCTCCTGGTGGATGTTTGAACGTCTGAAAGTGTCAGACGGATTGACTGTAAACTGTGATTTTTATCGAATAATCGATATTCAATTAGTAAAAGTGTGACCGGGTCGTCACAGTGATAGCCTTCAATTGCTCAGTTGGAGTGATTGTGTTAGAAGGTAGTATACCTGGTGGAAGTCGAGTATTCTGATTAGCTATTTGGCCAATCTGTGTCTCATGGCTTTTTATCGAGGCTTCTATCGCGACAATCTTTCTCTCAATCTTATCATTGCTAGCTAACATTTTCCTCAACAACGCGTTTGTGTCCTGTTATTCTGAGGGTGGAGGTGGAGCCTGTTGCTGTGGAGCCTGTCTCTGAGCTTGATAAGGAACATTTGGCCTTTGACCTGGCTCATATAATCCACTATTTGGATTGGCATAACTGAAGTTGGGGTGATTGCGGTTATTGGGATGATAGGTGTTTGGCCATTGCTGCTGTCTTGGCTGACCCATGTAGTTCACGTCTTCAATACCATCCCCATATCTCTGATTTGCATCTGCTACCGTCTCTCCCACTTACTTCACCTGTGCCGATGGATTCAAATTACTGAAAGCAGAAGTCATTACTGCCATCTGATGTTCAAATTTCTGCTCCACCATGGACTCAATCTTACTAACCAATGCCCCATCTGATTTCGTGTTTCTACGAGTCTCAGACCTCGTGGATTCACGTTTTGCTACATTATCTAGCAGGTCACGACATCTCTGTAGTCCCATTCCCATAAAATTTCCTTGAGCCATCATGTCCAATTCACTAGCAGTCTCTCTATCCAAAGCATTATAAAAGTAATGGAGAAGTTTATACCATGGCTCTCCGTGAGTAGGGCATCTGCGCAGGAGCTGGTTGAACTTTCTCCACGTGTCTCCCAAAGAATCATCTTCCTGCTGTGTAAATTTTGTTATATTAGCAATCCGTTGAGCAACCTTGGATGGTGGAAGATACTTCCTGAGAAACTCTCTGCTACAATCTGCCCATGTAACTATGCTGCCTGCTGGAAGTTCCATTAGCCATGTCTTTGCCTTTCCCGATAAGGATAAGGGGAAAAGCATGAGCTTTATCGTCTCGAGTGGAACTCTCTGATCATACATGGTAGAAGTGATCTGCTCGAAATTAAGCAAGTGTTGATGTGGATCATCACTCGGGGTTCCAGTGAATAAGCACTCATCCCTAACCATGCTGATCAACGGTTGGCGAATCTCGAAATGTGCGGCATTAATGTGAGGCCTGACAATGGTGGGCTGATATCCCTCCGGTGTAGTCCTGAAGTAGTCCACCAAAGGACGCTCATCCTCCTCAGCATTGTTGACTTGCTCTACCACATTCCGTCCGTTGTTGTTCTGATTATTGCCCCCATTGTTCCCATTACCACCGTTATTTCTGCCAACTACTTCCGCACCAGGAAGTTGTTGTGTATTTGGAGGGTTCATGCGATCAATCGTCGCCTGCATCTCAGCCATTTGAGCCCTAAGTTTCTCAGATTCCGCGGCTCTGTTTGCAGCCTCCTCTACAGCAGCTGCTCTAGCTGCTTCCGCATCTTGCACACTTTTGCGGATTCTCTCAAACTCAGCTCTCGTTTCATCACCCATAGTGACTGAGCTTGAATTCCTCTTGTCTCTACGATGTGCTTTCAATAAGGATTCCGGGTCTTCCAACGTTGGATACAAAGGCTCGTCTCTAGAACGGGTCATGCACCGTGTACATCAACCTGAAATCACAAAACACGCAAAGCGTAGGTGAGTAACGGATATAAACAATAAATTAAAATCCCTAAGGCTAGGTATTATAACTAATTTAGCCGAAGTCCCCGGCAAAGGCGCCAAAAACTTGACACGCTCTAACCACAAGTGTATGGTTGTCGTGTGTAGTAATAAACCGGAAATCCGGTATATCGAACCCAAGGGACTTTGTTTAAACTAATTATTATTCTAAAACTTACGTGGGTACGTCGCAAGTTGTGTTTTTGTTCTAATTCTACTAAAATAAAAACGCAATATTCTCAATTAACCGAGTGAAGTAGTTCACGATTAATAAAGAATGAATTTTAGGGTTTTTGTAATATACGGGAAAAATACCGGGAATTATCTAGGTTCACTAGGTTGATCCAAAATTATATTTTGATTCGTAAAACAACCACGCGTCTTTCACTATAAATCAAGCAATATGAAACTTACCGAGTTACCAAGCAAGTTCACTATACGTAAAACCAAATCAAACCGAGTTACCAAGTTTATTTTAGCTTTAAGCATGCATTAAGACCATAATTCTACTTTAACGGTCATAGTTAACGATGTCGAGTTACCAAACATTGATTCGACTAGGTGGATTATTCAATTTACCTACTAATTCTCATGGAGTTACCACGTGAAAACTAATTAAGTTTATCTCTACGTTAGCTACTCGCAAAGATAATGTGATTACAATCGTAAATAATCCATAACAATGAAAGAATACGTGAGATTAAGCTAAAACATGAATCACAATCATCAAAACATGGTATTTAGATCAAACCCTAGCTACACCAAACGAGAATTCCCAGCAAATAACGTTTAGCTACTACTATTCATACTCAAAACGACAAGTTTTATGAGTTTAAACATAAAAATCGAGAAAAGAGAAGAGTTGACAATCCAAACGGATGATCCAAATCTCCTAAGCTTTCCCAATAGCTTCTTGATCTCCCAAAAGTGTTTCTAACGTGATGAACTACTGAAAAAGTCGACCTAGAATGTTTAACTACGTTTCCATAATACGATTACAAAGTTTGGATAAACTAGGAAAAAGCCCCGTACAAAATTCTGCATTCCAGCGATGTCTTCGTACGAAGACATTTGTCTTCGTACGTAGAGTCTTCGTACGAAGACAAATGCTCTTCGTACGAAGGTCTTCTTATATAGATACTGCAAGCTTGTTTGAGAAGACTTTCTTCAGAACCCGAAATTTGGCTAAGTATTTTGTCTTCGTACGAAGACAATTGTCTTCGTACGAAGACACGCTTTTTCAGCATCTTTTCTTTGACTTTCTTCTTGCTTCCTTTGACTTTTCTCTTGCTTCCTTTGACTTTCCTTTTAGTTCCTTGCTTCCGAAGTTCGTTTCCATCTCCCGCATGATCCTCCAAGCCCTGTTTTCCTGCGAATCACAACACGAAAACACAACCCGCGATCATATCACAATAAAAGCTCAAATAACTAAAGAAATGCCCGGATTTAACAAGTAAAGCATATGAACTCACATTATCACATATTAACTCAATTTACTCAAAAGAAGACGAATTCTCCATGTTGAGCACGCAAAACGTAGAAATAAAAGGCATAAAAGAACTCCGAAAATGGAGTTATCACCTATTCAGGTAACACAAGAGCTTCGTACATCTAGTAGAGTGCGCCAGGAACCCGAGAGTTATGAAATTCTCGTGACTGATTCCGCTGACACGATGCTCATAGATGATGAGCCTACTACCTATGAAGAGGCCATGAAAGGGACTGACTCTCAGAAGTGGCTAGAAGCCATGAGATTTGAGATGGAATCCATGTCTACCAACAAAGTATGGACTTTGGTGGAACCACCCGAAGGGGCGCGGCCCATAGGGTGAAAGTGGGTCTTCAAGAAGAAGATCGACAGGGATGGTAATGTGATTACCTATAAGGGCCGATTGGTGGCTAAAGGATTCAAACAGATTCATGGTATTGACAATGATGAAACCTTTTCATCAGTCGCAATGACCAAATCCATCTGAATCCTACTTGCAATTGCAGCATACTACGACTATGAGATTTGGCAGATGGATGTCAAAACAGCATTCCTTTATGGGAATCTACTCGAGTACGTGTATATGATACATCTGGAGGGTTTTGAAGATCCAAAGCAAGTCAACAAATTCTGTAAGCTGCAACGATCCATTTATGGATTGAAGCAAGCTTCTAGGAGTTGGAATCGAAGTTTTGATGAAGTATTCAAAGAGTTTGGCTTCATCAGAAACGAAGACGAGTCTTGTGTATACAAGAAGGTTAGTGGGAGCTCAGTAGCTTTTCTGGTCTTGTATGTGGATGACATACTACTCATTGGAAATTACGTTCCCATGCTGCAATCCGTTAAAGATTGGCTAGGAAAGTGTTTCTCAATGAAAGACTTAGGGGAAGCAGCCAATATACTTGGTATAAAGATCTATAGAGATAGATCTAAGAGACTGCTAGGCCTAAGTCAAAGTACATATATTGACAAGGTGTTGAAACGGTTCAACATGCAAGATTCCAAGAAGGGATTCTTGCCCATGTCAGATGGAATTACTCTTTCGAAGAGTGGTTGTCCTTCCAATGAGATTGAGAAGGAACACATGAGTAGAATTCCCTATGTCTCTGCCATAGGATCTATCATGTACGCTATGTTATGTACTAGACCAGATGTGTCATATGCCTTGAGTATGACAAGCAGATACCAATTCAATCCGGGTGAGAGTCACTGGATTGCAGTCAAGAACATCCTAAAGTACTTGATAAGAAATAAGGATGTTTTCTTGATATTTGGCGGTGAGGAAGAGTTTCGTGTAAGGGGTTACACGGATGCAAGCTTCCAAACCGACAGAGATGACTTTATATCACAATCGGGATATGTGTTTTGCATGAATGGAGCAGCGGTGTGCCGGAAGAGTTCCAAGCAAGAGACGGTGGCTGATTCTACAACAGAGGCTGAGTACATTGCTGCAAATGGCGCAGCAAAGGAAGCTGTTTGGATCAGAAAGTTTGTTACTGAACTTGGTGTGGTTCCTAGCATTGCGGATCCAGTAGAGTTGTACTGTGACAACACTGGGGAGATCGCGCAATCAAAGGAGCCCAGGTCACACCAGAAATCCAAGCACGTGCTCAGGAAGTTTCATCTTATTCGAGATATTATCGATAGAGGAGACGTTCGGATATGCAAGATTCCTAGATGAGAATCTGTAAGATCCACTTACAAAGCCTCTTTTTCAGTGGAAGAGTGAAGGGCACACTAGGAGCATTGGCATACGGGATGCATCAGATTGGCTCTAGTGCAAGTAGGAGACTGTTGGAATAGATGCTCTAGAGGCAATCTAGTTTAGTATGAATTTATTTTGTCCAGAACATTCATTTTATTATTTATTAGATATTTAATATAATGAAGTCCTTAGATTTACAATTGTGTTGTTTATCTAAATATCCCTAGTCCAGTATAATGATTAATGGGACAATCATCTGTAGACTAGTATGGGGTTGGATTGATATGGAGATATCATGATCCAACACATGGGTGTGCATTAAGGGTAATGGCGCACTGGATTGACCCATCTCCGAGAAGGCTACATACACGTTATGTAAAGTCACAAGCGCTTCTCGTGGTGACAACGGTATTGTCATCCTTAGACTTGAAGTCACTAGATCGTCTAGTTGTGGATTATTGTGATTTTGGTAGCGTCAAACGCTACACCGTAACTGAGTAGCTATAAAGGCGTGTACCGGGTACAATAAGAAGCAAGCTTAGAAATCGTAGCAGACATAGATAGAATTCGCCCCTCCCACATAACGGGAGAAAATATTCGAGGTCACTCGAGGGATAGTGCTTATAAAATGTCTGGCCAGACTCAAATAAATCAATATAGGATATTGATGTTATTTGCACGAATAAGGCTATTCCCATGATCGAGAAACTATGGATTGGATATACAAGTGTGACATGTATGTCTCGTGTCCAATCCGGATATGGAGACAAAGGTATGTGACAACTACTTGCACAAGGTTTGTCAGATGACTATTCTATTAGTTGGCTAGAATGGATGTTTTGCTAGAGACCGCTCCATATTAGCAAATTGTTGCTACCAACTAGATAGAACCTATGGGGTCACAAACTATATAGAGTTGAGCTAGATTTGGGAATTAATTAATATGATTAATTAATTAGAATGATCACTTTGCAACGCCTTGCAAACTTAGTAGGACTAATTTGCAAGGAAGGGACTAAACCGAATTCTAGTAGGACTAGAATAGGTCCTTTAGGTAGTTAACAAGGATTTGTTGGACTATATAAAAGATGCTCCTTCCTTCCTTCCCACACTTATGAAATTATTATTCATAACTTGAGTGGGAGAGAACAAAGCAGAGAGAGCAAGCAACAAGAGGGCCGAACCGACCCCCTTGTCGCCGCCCCGTCCCCGTCGGTCAACAAAGGAGGCCGAACCTGCTTGTTGCCTCGCGTTGTGTGATTTCTTATTCCTCTTCCTCCGTCCAAGCTAGCACAAAAGATAGGGAAAATCTAGATCTCAACTCTAGGCGTGGATCAACCGTAGAGACGTGACACAATTCACGTTACAAGTCATCACAGGATAAACCCTAAGGTGTGTAACATGATTCTTCCTTTACCATCGTTATGCTTCTCTTCCTGTGATCCTTGAAGGGTATTGAATGGATAAATTATATTTTTCCGCTGCGTATCCATGATCAAAACCCTACAATGATATCGACCACATTTATGGGACACGTAGTCCTTGAATCTCTGAGACAGTTTCTAAAGATCGCGCGCGAGCTCTGTTGTTGCTCTCGCGGTACGTACCTTACTCTAGCCTCCAAACCACTAAGTCCCTACAATTCCCGTGTGGTTAGTATCGCGGGTGGCCCTGTCTCACAGCGCCCATATGGATAAGCTCGAGTATAAGCATGTGATGAGGTGCGGAGTACCTCTTGCAGTGTTGGATGGATGCCACGTGAACGATGATGGATCTTCCCAGAATGCACTACCTACAATGGTATAAGATTCAACCCTGGTCGCCACCGTCAAGGGGATATGTGCTGGGCACACTTGACGAGGACGTCGAGCATATAAGGTGGGGGGTTTGTAATAGAAGTCCCATATCGAGATATTGTGGATTGATATTGTTGATTATATTTATATATGAAAGTGTGTAATGTAGGTGTAAACATGTATATAAATACTCTAGAAGGGGGGGTTGAATAGAGTATGCTAACTTTTGCCAAAACACAAGTATTTGAAACTTAAGTAGAGAAAACTGTTGATATCTCAAAGCTTTGAAAAGGATTCGAGAAGCTTGAAGATATAACAGCAGAGTATAGAGGCTTCAAAGCTTTGAGACTTGGAAAGCTCCAAATCTTTGAAACTTCCGATATAAACTGAAAATAAATACAGCAAAAGTAAATAGCAGATACGCAGAGATTTTACAAAGTTCAATCACAATTGGACCTAGTCTCTTCCTGAGGGATCTAATCCCTCCAGGATTCAAACACAACTTCTTATTAATCACCCATATTTAGCACTTGATCTCAAGCCGAAGTGAGCTACCTTACACTTATACAGCTTGTGGTTCCCAACCTATCTAGTTACATGCTAGAACATGTTGAAACAATAAGAACCTCTTGTTACTCACTTGAACAACCAAACTACTAAGTTTAGTAAGGTTTAATAAATGAAGAATAGATGATACAATTAAGTACAAGAAGAAGAACTCAGAATAGATAAGATGTTTAAGCCTGGAAGAGTTCTTCTGAATTTGAATGATCTTCAGTCTTCTGGAGAGTTAAATCCCTGAATGATTTGAAGAGTTTTATTAACTTGATCTTCCCAGTATATTTATCTCTTCAAAAATCACGATCTCTGTCTCTTATAATTCTCTGCAATTCAAATTTAAATTGCTGATCTCAGTCTGCAACTAACTTGAGAGAATTCAGGAACATAATTCCTAAAAAAATCTCTTTTCTGATAAGCTCCAATCAACAACTATATTTGAAACAATTGCTGACTTGTTTTATGGTCGTTGGAGTACCTAACAAACCTACACATACTCAGCAAACAAGATCAAACAAATAACAATACCATTTAGCAAAAATATCTGCTTAAAACAGCAGCTACCAGTTCAGGAGAAACATGAGCTAGGATTGTCTGTTGACAGTTCTAAGCTGATAAATACATTCAGCCACATGAATGTATCAAGTAGCAAACATAAAACACACAATAATAGACATCAATCAGCTTATATCAAGTTCTAAGTATCACAGAATCCATCTGCGTACAGGAAGATAACTGAATGAACTTAGTAGTAAAGGGTAACCAGAATATCTCAAAGCTTTGAAGCTTTGCCTGCTAATTCACCAAAATGAACATTGGATTTTCAATCCAACTTAGTCCTGTAATAATCAATCTTAGAACATATAATTACGAAATGCATACATATAATTAATCCATATCATAACCAAAACCTGCACAAAAACAGTTAGATAATTCAACATATAGTAACTGCTACAGTAACTCAAAGCTTTGAAGCTTTGATACTTAGCAATTTCTTATGCTTTTGTTTCTGGCTTTCATCATCAAGGAGCTAAGCTCTCTGCCTGTATATTCACATCATAATGTCTAAGAGCTTCAGACTTATCAATATATGATTTAGAGATTGTGATATCATGTCTCACATTGGAGATTTTTGAGTTTGACATATGGTATATGGTAAACCTTGTGGATTACTACTAGCACCTTCAAGGCTTAAGTATTTTTATCCGGTGGTACGGGTAAAGAAGTTGCTAGGACAGTGATTCGCTCACGGTGTTACATAACAATCTAACAAGTACTAGATGGATCAAAGAGCCAAGGGGAGATAGAGGAAATGGGTGGAAATAAGTAATACTGTAATATAGCGGAGAGAGATAACTTGTTGGCAGCAATTTGGTACATAACAACCAGTGTACGAAATGGCAGCACGTACCGTTCTATTTATACTAGTCAGACTAGGGCAACCAATGGGAGACACGTGGTCGTACGGACAACCCACAAACCATTATGAAGCGGCGTACCCTAAATCCCTAAAGAGTGTCGCCGGTGACGTCAAACCAGTACAAAGAAGACGGTAGAGCAAGTCAGCTCGACAGCATGTACAAGTCGCATCTCGGACAAATCCCATATGCCACGGGCCTTATTCCAGCCTCCAAACCACTAGAAACCCTGGCTCCCGTGCGAGGTGATGAGATGCGAGGTACCCTGTCTCATGGTCCCTCCGAGTGCGAGATGGCATGATTTGGTGCTTCTGGAGCACAGCTGTGAAGACACTTGGAGCTCTATTGACCGCTAAAATACCTGGAGAGTTTAATTTTCTTTCATTGATGACAGATTGTCACAAACATATCAGTAGAGTCTTGTTTTTTGGGGTATAGCTTTAAGCGTCTTAGCATTTATGATTGGTTTAGATTGGGCTTCATAATTTTATTGTTGCAGAACTTGTTTTGGGATCTTAATAAATTTCTTAAGAGTCTGATCTCCAATGTTATGTTGTCCATTATAAATGTTGCGGAGTTTTGGAAATTCTTGGGCAAATTCTTGGTTGGCAATTGCTAAGTATGTAGTTGTTTGGAAGTCAGCCTTAGGAAACCCTTATGGTAAAATAATCTTTATCTTTGTAGTCTAATAAGAGTATTCTTGGACTCTTGTAGATATGGCCATCAACCTAGAGAATCCAACAGCAGAGGATTTTCAGCTAAGCCACCCGACCATAACACATTTCTTGGAGGGTATGTCAATTTGGGAATTCATCAGAGAAGTCTTGGGATAGCAGTGAGCATTGGGTTTTAACTTTTGCTGGAGGATGGGTATTCAGCAACACCTTAGTTCAAAGTCATTGCATTGTGGAGTCTTTACCTAATGAGCAACCTTGGATTTTGATTAAGAGACAGTATAAGTGATTTGGTTGATGAGGTAGGATGGTACCTTCCTATTCAAAAATATCTACATCAAGGTAAATGGACGATAACGCCACACTTCATGAATTGTACATTGTTGTTAGCTCACAAGCCTTGGGAGGAACCTATGGAGGATCCAAGAGAAGTGGTAGACTAAAGAATTGGCATGGACCATAGCAGTTTCCTTCCCACCCTCGCCTAGAAAGCGTCTTGGGAATCATGTCTTATTATTTCTTCGAATATTATAATTTATTTTAAAACATACTTTGAAGTTGTATGGAGAATGAGATTTTGGGATTCTAGTTGGAATAGTCTATCAAAGAATATCGGAGTTTCTCTTTTGGTGGAAATATTATTACCTAGTCTTGATGGTCACATTGCTGTAGTGATGCTTTTGGCTATTCTTATCTTGTCTCGCCAATATTTTTGTGGAGGTTATATACAACATGTTTTTTTTCAATCTTATTCAACATGTTCTCTCTAGCCTCGTCCATAGAAGACCATAAAAAACGGGGGGGGGGGGGGGGGAGAGAGGTATCACTCTTGAGAAACTAATGTTTGAGGGTGAGGGGCTAAGTTTTGTTTGTCATCCTTTGGACTGTTGGGCCTGCTAAATGTGGTTTTCTGGGTCACTAGAATGTTAAAGTTTGCATTAGGTGTTTGTGTTTGGAGCATTTCCACTTATCTATTATTTGAGGAACCAAACGTTTCTTTATTCATGCCTTGCCCTTGGAGTTAAGGTAGCTGCTAGGTCGTATCACCATTTTTTGTATAAGCATAGTATAGTTCATTCACTTATTTATTCTTGATCTGATTGGGAGCTCCGATGTTTAGCCTTGGCCGATCTGCATACCTTGTTTCTTGTGATAAACAGGTTATGATGTAATTAACGGTTATCATTGGAATTATGGATTGAGATTCGGAAGCTTTCTACTAGCATTCAGACAAATGTTTGGTGTAGTCTAACTTATTTTAGCATAGTCTCACATTGAATTAGTTAGCATATATTGTCGTTTGGTGTGTAGGAACGAAGCCTTGTCACTAAACCAATATTTGGACAATGGGATGGTTATTCACCTCTGAGGTATTTTTCGAGTTTTATGCTTATATTGGATTGCTTGGAGTTATATAATTCATGGTTGTGTTGGAATTGTGCCCTAGAGGCAATCAATTAATTGTGAAATTTATGGATTTACGATTCATTATGTTATCGATATGGAGATATGTTAACATGAATGAAGTCCTTAGAATATAAGTGTTATATTCTTAAATATCCCTAGTCAATTATAATGATTAATGGGACAATCATCTATAGACTAGTATGGGGTTGGATTGATATGGAGATATCATGATCCAACACATGGGTATGCATTAGGAGTAATGGCATACTGGATTGACCCATCTCCGAGAAGGCTACATACACGTTATGTTGAGTCACAAGCGCTTCTCGCGGTGCAATGGTATTGTCATCCTTAGACTTGAAGTCACTAGATTATCTAGTTGTGGATTATTGTGATCTTGGTAGCGTTAAACGCTACACCGTAACTGGGTAGTTATAAAGGCGTGTACTGGATACAATAAGAAGCAAGCTTAGAGATCGTAGTGGACGTAGATAGAATTTTTCCCTCCCACATAACGGGAGCAAATATCCTAGGCCACTCGAGGGATAGTGCTTATAAAATGTCTGGCCAGACTCAAATAAATCAATATACGATATTGATGCTATTTGCACGAATAAGGCTATTCCCAGGATCGAGAAACTATGGATTGGATATACGAGTGTGACTTGTATGTCTCGTGTCCAATCCGGATATTGGGACAAAGGGATGAGACAATTACTTGCACAAGGTTTGTCATGATGACTATTCTATTTGTTGGCTAGAATGGATGTCTTGCTAGAGGCCGCTCCATATTAGTAAATAGTTACTACCAACTAAATAGAACCTATGGGGTCACACGCCATATAGAGGTGAACTAGACTTGGGAAATAATTAATTAATATGATTAATTAATTAAAAGGATCAAATCGCAACAACTTGCTAACTTAGTAGGACTAATATGCAAGTTGGACTAATCCATGTATAGACATGATTAGGATTTGCCAAGGTGGCCTAATTCATGTAGAAACATGATTAGGATTTATTTGCAAATAGAACTAATCCATGTATTGACATGATAAGGACTATTTTGCAAAAGGGACTAATCCGAACTTGAGTAGGATTATGAGGGGTTCTTTATGTAGTAGGACAAGGAGTTGTAGGACTATATAAAGAACACTCCTAGCTTATTTTTCTCTCTACACACCACACATCTATTTGATAGAAGAAAGGAGAGAACAAAGCAAGGAGAGAGAGCAAGTCCCAAGCAAGGGCCGAACCCCCTTGGGACCGCCGCCCCTACCCGTCGGCCAAAGGGAGCCGCCCCACCTCTTGGCACTCCATTGTTGGCGATTTCTTCTTCCTCCTCCATTCTTCCTAGCTAGCACATGGATTTGGAGGATCTAGATCTCACCTCTAGGCGTGGATCAACCGTAGAGACGTGACACTATTCGCGTTTGAAGTCATCAAGGAGAACCCTAAGGTGTGTTTATGATTTCTAACCCTTACCATCGTTATGTCTCTTGACTTGTGATCCTTGGAGGGTTTTGCATGGTTTTATATTTGTTTATGCTTCCGTTGCGCTATCCATGAATCAAAACCCAACAGTGGTATCAGAGCCACAGGTCGTAGAGCATAAACGTGGTTTATGTGTTACGTTTTTTAGTTGTTTTACACCATAAATTGATTGTTTATCGCGTAAAACAAGACAAATCAAGCATGGGATGCAATTTGTCAATAATTAATCATAACAAGATCCAATTTTTTTTTGCATTGGATGCATGAATTGGTGAGTTTGAGAAATTTTAGGATCTTAGATCTAGGGTTTGGGCATCCTTGGGGAAGAAGGAGTTCTTTCCATACAAGGAAACAACCAAACTTGGGCACCAAGCAAGAGAGTTGTTTTCGAAACAACTCCCTATGGAGGTTCGGCCCCCCTAGGGGACCGCCCCTCTTGCTTGCCGCCCAAGTTTGGCCACCCTAGGGGCCGGGCGGCCCTAACCCGCGGCCTAGCCGCGTGGGTTATGGGCCGGGCCGGCCCTAGGGCCTTGTGGTTCATCTTTTTGGGCCCGGACAATTTGATTGTTGGGCCCATGGACCGTTTTAACCCTAGAAATCCTAAAATCAATTAAAATTGACCAAGCGCGTTAAAATTGGATTTTAACTGTTTATGTGCAATTCGCATGGTGATTGGATATGGCCTTAGGATGTGGTTTGATGTGGATGTTTAATTTTGTGGTTTGGTTTTACGGCCTGCGAGCTGATCAATTAATTGTAATAATTAATTAGGGTTTTATGGCCTGCGAGCCATTTTTTTCTCAACTTGTGAGATTTATTTTATTTAGTATAGAAGTTAGCTAGTGCTAGATAAAGTAGATTGTTAGCCAAGATTGGAGAAAAGAAGCCCAAAGCCAAAAGGAGCCACAAAAGATGGAGCATGGAGCATTCCACAAGACTATGAAGGATGGACCAAAAGATCAAGACGCATGGAGATGTGTTTGCTTTTAGGGTTCATAGATAATTCCATTGGCTTGGAATTATCTTAGTCTAGAAAAGGCCATATCCACATCACGTTTAATTTTTGTTTTGTGGTTGTTTACTTTATTGTCTTATTATTGTGTGGTTGGTGTATGGATGATGCATGCAATTAGGATAATAAGATAATTAGACAACCCGGATCTATTATTTGGAGTTGTGCCCAAACTCAAATAGATAGATTAGTTGATATTGATCAACAAAACAATTAAAATTGAATTTAAAAATCCCTCAAAATTCAAATATTGTGTTCTTGCCTTCTCGTTATTTAAACACTCATTATCATCATTATTTATCAAGTTCGTGCGTGCCAAAGCATGGCGACTTGGTTCTTTATGATAGAATGCGATGGCACGTAACAATGTGCAATTGTTTAAATAAGAGGTTGAACACAACTGGGCTATTAATATGATTAAGAAACCTAGAGGCAATCAATTGGGATTATCCATACGGATGGATAAATAAGGAGTTATTTTCCCAATTGAACCAAGAGTTGCATAAGGGATGCAATTGGAATTGTTCCCACCTAAAGTAGTCAAATTATGGGTGACTTGCCAAAGCAAGCTCATAAGGAGATGAAACATGGATCTTGGCCCACTAGAAAATATAAGGATATTTTCCGCATTAATATCTTGAGGGTTATTAATCCGTAGTAAATAGTGGGAGCTATGTTTAACAATTTAAATCCTTGTTAAATATAGTTAAACGTCACAAACTTTGCATAATCCTTTTGGTGTTAAATACCCATGGCATTAAACAAATAAAACGCGACTTTATCTTTTTCTAGACTGGTATTAAATTGAGAATTGTTCTCAAATAAAAGGAAATTGTTGTACCTCGTAGAACATAAAGTTCTCTTCCTACCAACTACCAAAACACATTAAAACCTATGAAAGGAACACCAAAGAATGGTTCTTTGGTTATGACTTGCCTCATGCTAGCCGCCATGAACTCTGAGCTTTGGAAGCAAGAAGAGAAACATGGAGAAGTATGATATGATCATACATTGAAAGAAGCTCTTTCAAAAGAGCGAGCTAGACATGAGAGGTTTGAAGTGTTGCTCCACTTTGCGTTATGCAAATAAGCTAATTCAATATGATTGAAATATTAGTGAATGGGAATTATCTATGAGATAGAGAATAAACAGTTATTCACCCAAGTGGACCAAGAATTGCATTGGATGCAATTATAGTTTTGTTTTAAAATTGATTCTCTCAATATGATTGAAAAATCACTAAACAAAACACTGATAAAAGGGTATAGGCAAAACTGTTAATGGTTAACAGCATGGGTAAGGGAAAATGGTTTGCGCCAACCCCATGGGTATAAAGCAAGCTTGTTGCTAAAACCAAATTGCCTCGAAGTACCATAGGTAGTGTAGAGGAAGAGAAACTACCCAAAGTACCTGGAAGTAAATAATAAAGGAATTATGAATTCCAATATAGGTATTTTGTTATAGAAATCAATGTGTCTATCTCATCATCATAAGTATATGATACTAGATGAGGATCTCACATTTATGGAAGTGTGGAGGATATCAAGAGACAAAGACAATTGGATAAGGAAGAAATAATCCTACACGTGGGGCTATGAAGCAAAGGGTTGCTGAAATAGCCGTAGGGAATTATTTCTACCTCTATGAAATTGTTCATGAATTAGACAAAAGAGATTATGTCCCTGCTATGAGTAGGACCATTATCATAGTTTCTTGTTTGGACAAGAAAGCTCCTTATCATAATAAAGGACAAATGTTGTTCCATTTATTATGATATGTATTATTGTAATGCAATTTTGTCTAAGTGGATTCTATAACCATGATCATGATAATTTCGTCTATAACATTAATACCTAGAAGTTTGCATATAATGATATGAACTTCACTTATCTTTAGCATTATCGTTTAGGCCTCATAAATAAGAGATACATATCTAGAACTCCATGAGGATGGATTTCTGGAACTCATTTGATTATTGAATCATATGAGACATGTAAGACTTATTAGGCAAAGATATGATCTTTTGGGAATCATACATATTGATGTATGAAGGCCGCTAAGCATAAATGCTAAAGATGGGTTTTCAATACTTCATCATATTTACTGATAGGATAAGGTAAATATGGATTTGTGTATCTTATGAAGAAACAAGTCAGAATCCTTTGAATTGTTCAAAGTATTCAGGAATGAAGTAGAAAACCAGCTTGGCAAAAGTATTAGGGCTCTACGATTGGATCGTAGAGGAAAGTACTTGAGCCAAGAGTTTGACAAGAATCTATGGGAGTATTGGATATGATCCAAAACTCGCTCCACCTAGAACGCCACATGGGTTTGGCATGTCTAAGAGGAGATTTCGAACCTTGTAGGACACGGTTCGGTCCATGATGAGTCAAACAGAACTTCCAGTTTACTTTTGGGGCTATGTTCTAATTACAACAAAATTCGCCCTTAACCTTGTTCCATCAAAAACGGATTATGAATAACACCATATGAGATATGGACTAGGAAGTTTCCTAGTATGTCATTCATAAAGATTTGGGGTTATGACGTTTATGTAAAAGAGTTTACAAATAAACTTGGACCCAAGTCGGATAAATATTTTGTGGGATATCCTGAAAAGGATATTATTTCTACAACCTAATCGAGAACAAACTGTTTGTTGCTCGAACCACAATGTTTCTAAGGTAGAGATTGTCTCTAAAAGAAACAGTGGGAGGACAGTAGAACTTGAAGAAGTTCAAGAACCACAACAAAACATTGATCCTTTTGATGGGACATGAGCAGGATCACAAGGTGTTGTGAAGTAACCTACTCAGAAAACACAAGAACCTCGTAGGTTAGGTAGGATATATCGAGGGACTAGAGAAATAAGGCTTTCTCATAATCCGCGATATATTGCTCATCGAGATGAGCCTACAAACCTATGAGATGGCCACGTGTGGGCCATACTCTCAGAAATGGCTTGGAGCCATGAGATACGATATGGAATCCATGTATACCAACAAAGTATGGACTTTGGTGGAACCACCTAAGAGGTGCAAGTGGGTTATAAGGAAACCAACATGGATAGTAATACGATTACTTGAAGGGAAAATTGGTAGGAAAGGGATTTCATGTGAGCTCATAGTATAGACTATGACGAAATCTTTCCCCAATTGTGATGCTTAAATCCATTCGCATCTTGCTTGTAGCAATCTATTTATAGATTGGATCAAGCTTCTAGGAGTTGGACTCTTCAAATGGATGATGTAATCAAAGGAGTTTGGTTCCATCAAAATTGAAGATGAGACTTGTGTTTACAAGAAGGTTAGTGGGAGCACAGTTATTTTTCTGGTCTTGTATGTGGAGACATACTTAATCATTGGGAATGTTGCCCCTACTTGGCAGTCTTACGTAGATTGACTAGGGAGTTGACTTTCTAATGGTAGACTTAAGCGAAGCAACTTGTGAAGATCTATTGAGGTAGATCAAGATGGTGGTATAGCTTAGGTCATAGTACACAAATTGACAAAGGTGTTGAAATGGTTCAACGTGAAAAGAATATTGATTCTTACCTATGTCACATGGAATTGGTCTTTTGAAGACTAGTTGTCTTTCCAATTAGATTGGGAATGGACCGTATGAATTAGATTCACGAGATACGCCATGAGATGTACTAGGCCAGACGTGTCATAAAGCATGACACAAAGATACCAGTCATATCCGGGTGAGAGTCACTGGATAAAATATCAAGATTATCCTTTAGTACTTGAGAAGCACTAAGGATGAATTATTGATAAATAGATAATATGAAGAGTTTGCTGTAAGGGGTTACAGTGATGCGAACTTCAAATCTGACAAAGAAGATTTCAGATTATAAGTCAAGTTTTATGTTTTGCCCAAGTGGGAGCGACTGTGAGCTGGAAAGGTTCCAGGCAAGATTCAGTCACTGATTCTAACATAGAGGACTGAGTAAATTAATGCATAAGATGCATTTATTCAGAATATTCAATCTCAATCAAATTGTTGATGGAGGAGATGTGAATATTTGCAAGGTGCCAGCATATGTCTCACCCCTAAGTAGCGTAAGCGTGGAGGACCGCGCTAGATCAATAGGCATATGATGCAGGAGATTGACTCTAGTGCAAGTGGGAGATTGTTGGAATTGTGCCCTAGAGGCAATCAATTAATTGTGACATTTATGGATTTACGATTCATTATGTTATCGATATGGAGATATGTTAACATGAATGAAGTCCTTAGAATATAAGTGTTATATTCTTAAATATCCCTAGTCAATTATATTGATTAATGGGACAATCATCTATAGACTAGTATGGGGTTGGATTGATATGGAGATATCATGATCCAACACATGGGTATGCATTAGGAGTAATGGCATACTGGATTGACCCATCTCCGAGAATGCTACATACACGTTATGTTGAGTCACAAGCGCTTCTCGCGGTGCAATGGTATTGTCATCCTTAGACTTGAAGTCACTAGATTATCTAGTTGTGGATTATTGTGATCTTGGTAGCGTTAAACGCTACACCGTAACAGGGTAGTTATAAAGGCGTGTACTGGATACAATAAGAAGCAAGCTTAGAGATCGTAGTGGACGTAGATAGAATTTGTCCCTCCCACATAACGGGAGCAAATATCCTAGGCCACTCGAGGGATAGTGCTTATAAAATGTCTGGCCAGACTCAAATAAATCAATATACGATATTGATGTTATTTGCACGAATAAGGCTATTCCCAGGATCGAGAAACTATGGATTGGATATACGAGTGTGACTTGTATGTCTCGTGTCCAATCCGGATATTGGGACAAAGGGATGAGACAATTACTTGCACAAGGTTTGTCATGATGACTATTCTATTTGTTGGCTAGAATGGATGTCTTGCTAGAGGCCGCTCCATATTAGTAAATAGTTACTACCAACTAAATAGAACCTATGGGGTCACACGCCATATAGAGGTGAACTAGACTTGGGAAATAATTAATTAATATGATTAATTAATTAAAAGGATCAAATCGCAACAACTTGCTAACTTAGTAGGACTAAAATGCAAGTTGGACTAATCCATGTATAGACATGATTAGGATTTGACAAGGTGGCCTAATTCATGTAGAGACATGATTAGGATTTATTTGCAAATAGAACTAATCCATGTATTGACATGATAAGGACTATTTTGCAAAAGGGACTAATCCGAACTTGAGTAGGATTATGAGGGGTTCTTTATGTAGTAGGACAAGGAGTTGTAGGACTATATAAAGAACACTCCTAGCTTATTTTTCTCTCTACACACCACACATCTATTTGATAGAATAAAGGAGAGAACAAAGCAAGGAGAGAGAGCAAGTCCCAAGCAAGGGCCGAACCCCCTTGGGACCGCCGCCCCTACCCGTCGGCCAAAGGGAGCCGCCCCACCTCTTGGCACTCCATTGTTGGCGATTTCTTCTTCCTCCTCCATTCTTCCTAGCTAGCACATGGATTTGGAGGATCTAGATCTCACCTCTAGGCGTGGATCAACCGTAGAGACGTGACACTATTCGCGTTTGAAGTCATCAAGGAGAACCCTAAGGTGTGTTTATGATTTCTAACCCTTACCATCGTTATGTCTCTTGACTTGTGATCCTTGGAGGGTTTTGCATGGTTTTATATTTGTTTATGCTTCCGTTGCGCTATCCATGAATCAAAACCCAACAGGTTGTAACTGGGTAGTTTGAGTTTTCTTAATTGCAGTGATCTTCACGGATGTTGTATTTGGAGCTTTGTTAAAAGAGTTATGGTTTTAAGGATTTATCTCTAAAGGTGAATTCGGATACTAGTTTGCGACTTCTGATAAGACGTTTTGTACCATTATGAGAACGAGACATTTCCTTATAGAAATTGACTTTGGAGTTATATAATTCGTTTGGATGCATTTAATTGTTGAGGGATCGTAGTCTGGAATCTTTTATTAGTTTATGCTCACGTTCGCTAATTGTTCTTAATTTCAAACTTGGGAGATCTCATGACCTTACTCTCGGTGGGAAAGCAGCTTATGATACAATAGCAATCTCATCTGTAAGAGGGTGCTTGTACTTGTTAGAAGGGGGGGGGGGGGGTTATAATGAAGGCTTTCTATATGTCGCCCAATATCGTGAATTGATTGGCTAGCCCCAACAACTAAAAGACACTTTGGCATGTGAACTTCTTTTTTTTGACGTTTTTTTATTATACTTGGAATACTTGAACGAATAAAATTGTTTTATAATCTTGAATCTGACTCAGATTATCTTAGTTACTATTTTGGACTAAGAAGTTACTCCTATGTGGAGAACAGAGAGAGACAGATCCTTCCTCTTACTTCCCCGCGCAGTGTCAGCTGCTCGATGTCCAATACCAGAAATAGGAACAGGAAAATCACTTAATATAAGATAAAGCATATCTCCTACTAGAATTTTAGCCCTAACCTATTAACCAACCACTAGGGGCAGGTCACTTGAAGGAAGCAAAGCTCCTCCCTTCTTTTTCTCTGGTTCATTTGAGTGCTGAAATGTAGCTAATATTTTATGTGAGTGCCTCCGAGAAAAGTTATTCTTTGAAAGCTGGTTGTGAATGGCAATGAAAATCAAAGTTGCTAATTTAAATTGTGTGATATATGTGACATGATTGCATCATCGTAGTGTTGCATGATAAGATAGAAATGATCAATAGGCGCTAGTAAAGGAATCGCGACTAACTAGACACATCACAACTGTTGTACCAAGTAAAGATCGACAAGAGAGAACGGTAGAAACTTGTTGGACCAGGATATCTTCATGTTGCGAGGAACACTTTCATTCGCAGAATCGTCAAATTGTTAAAGGAGTTGTGTTTGATCAATCACCTACGATCCTTACCACATAGCCTTATGATAACTCTATATTAGAGTTATATTTCTTCTACGTTTGTGTACCGTTTTGTGTAGTTTCCGGGTTGAATATATTAGAAATACACTATGAACTTGAGGAAATTGGATAAGTTTAGCTTTGAGTGATAAATTATTAATCCGGGCATTTTTCACATTATTTACATTTATTTTGTCATTTTTGATCGCACGGGGTGTTTTCGTGTTGTGTTGGACAGGAAACGGAGCTCATGGATCAAGAGGAGGAGGAAAACGAACTTCGGAACATATGCGGAAGCTTGGGAGAGAAAGAAATTGGAAGAAAAGAGGACAAAGATGGAAAAAGGGGGTCAAAGTGTCATTTTAGAAAGTTTGAAGTGTAGGATCAAAAGTTGATCCTAGGATCAAAGCAGATCGCACGATCAACTTTAGTGATCGCACGATCTGCTAGGGGAGAACTCACTGACATGTAGGATCAAGTAGCAGATCGCACGATCAGCAAAAGCAGATCGCACGATCTGCTAGCAGTACCAGCAACGCACGGGAAAAGCCAAGATTTAGGGTTATTAATTAATATGTTTTTGATTATTAATTAATACACCCTAAGTGAAGATAAAAAGAGACCCTAATATTAAAAGGAGGGAGAGAAGTGAGAGTAAGGAGGATCAACGTAGGAAGCAAGAGAAGGAGGCACGCACAAGAGGAGGACTCCTCCTCCATTGAAGCTCTAAGTTTGATTTCTTCTTCTTCTCTCTCAATCTTTCTATGGAGAAACTTGTAAGTCTTGTTTGGTTTATTAGTATTAGCTAGACGTTTTGCTAGGCATCTCTTTGAGAGCCTAGGGTTTATGTAAACGATGATATTTTTCCGGATTTGATCTTTGCTTCATGATTTCTTGATTTCTTCTTTTGAATCAATTCTAGTTTCTTGTTTATGTTAGTAATCCTAATTGAGTGACACGATTAGGAGATAAAACTAGGGTTCAAGAACTAGGGTTTCACTCAATAGTTGATTCATGCTTAAAGCTAGAAATATTTTAATTCAATTGTTCATAATCTATGCTTAATTCTTAATGGGGATGGAGTAATTAACCGGAACCATTAGTTGGCTAGTGAAGTGCACGACAGTGACTTTAAATAGCTAGGATGAGATATGAGCATCAATCCCGTATCACTGAGACTGAGAAGAGACGTGTTAGGATTGGCTAGTGTGGGTAGATTCGGTAGGTGAGATTCGACTGTTTCGTGCTACGGTGGACCGACAGGACCCGTTTTCGTGCATGTCGTTAGCCTACTAGAACGGACCGATAGACGCAAGAGACCGATAGGAGATTGTAGTCTACCGTGAAGTAGAATGACTTAAGACCGATAGGAGATAGTCAGCGCTGTTACCCGGCTTAGTTAGAATAGAGTTAACGTGTTGCTCAGATAATCCGGAAATCGTCTACAACCCTGGGTGATCTAGAGATTGCCTAGTTTCTCCAAACTTATATCTTTAATATAAAAAAATACAAAAAAATTAGCTTACTTGTTATTTCAATTCTAAAAATCAATCAAATCTTTCCTCCTGCACCGTACTCTAAATTAAATAACTAATTAAATAATCTCAAGCATGTCCTCGTGGGATCTGTTGGAATAGATGCCCTAGAGGCAATCTAGTTTAGTATGAATTTGTATATGGCTAGAAAATTCATTTATTATTTATTGGATATTTAATATAATGAAGTCCTTAGATTTACAATTGTGTTGTTTATCTTAAATATCCCTAGTCAAGTATAATGATTAATGGGACAATCATCTATAAACTAGTATGGGGTTGGATTGATATGGAGATATCACGATCCAACACATAGGTGTGCATTACGGAATGTTGCACTGGATTGACCCATTACCGAGAAGGCTACATACATGTTATGTTGAGTCACAAGTGCTTCTCGGGTGCAATGGTATTGTCATCCTTAGACTTGAAGTCACTAGATATTCTAGTTGTGGATCATTGTGATCTTGGTAGCGTTAAACGCTACACCGTGACTGGGTAGTTATAAAGGCGTGTACTGGATACAATGAGAAGCAAGCTTAGAGATCGTAGTGGACGTAGAGAGGATTTGCCCCTCCCACATAACGGGAGCAAATATCCTAGGCCACTCGAAGGATAGTGCTTATAGAATGTCTGGCCAGACTCAAATAAATCAATATGGGATATTGATGTTATTTGCACGAATAAGGCTATTCCTTGGATCGAGAAACTATGGATTGGATATACGAGTGTGACTTGTATGTCTCGTGTCCAATCCGGATATGGAGGCAAAGGGATGAGACAATTACTTGTACAAGGTTGTCTAGATGACTATTCTATTAGTTGGCTAGAATGGATGTTTTGCTAGAAACCGCTCCATATTAGCAAATAGTTGCTACCAACTAGATAGAACCTATGGGGTCACACGCTATATAGAGTTGTACTAGATTTGGAATTAATTAATTGGATTAATTAATTAGAAGGATCACTTTGCAAACCCTTGCAAACTTAGTAGGGACTAATTTGCAAGGAAGGGACTAAATTGAATTCTAGTAGGACTAGAATAAGTCCTTTAGGTAGTTAACAAGGAGTTGTTGGACTATATAAAGGACCCTCCTTCCTTCCCTCCATAATAACTTATGCTCTTTAGAGATCATAACAAGAGTGGGAGAGAACAAAGGAGAGAGAGAGCAAGCAACAAGGGCCGAACCCGACCCTTGCCGCCGCCCCCTCACCCCGTCGGCCAAAAAGAGGGCCGAGCCCCTCTTTTGTCTCGTTTTGCGTGATTCCTTCACCCTCCTCTCATTCCGGGCTAGCACCAAGGAGTTTGGGAGATCTAGGAGCAACTCTAGGCGTGGATCAACTATAGAGAACGTGACACTATTCGCGTTTGAAGTCATCAAGGAGAACCCAAAGGTGTGTTCATGAATTCTTACCTTTACTATCGTTATGCATCTAGACTTGTGATCCTTGGAGGGTTTTGCATGGTTGTTTGTTTGATTATGCTTCCATTTGCGCGATCCATGAATCAAAACCCTACAGTGGTATCAGAGCCACAGGTCATAGAGCATAAACGTAGTTTATGTGTTACATTCTTGTTGTTTTACACCTTAATTTGTTGTTTATCGCGTAAAACAAGACAAATCAAGCATGGGATGCAATTTGTCAACAATTACCCATAACAAGATCCAATTTTTGCATTGGATGCATGAATTGGTGAGTTTGAGAAATTTTAGGATCTTAGATCTGGGGTTTGGGCATCCTTGGGGAAGAAGGAGTTCTCCCAAAACAAGGAAACAACCAAACTTGGGCTCCAAGCAAGGAGGTTGTTTTGGAAACAACCTCCATAAGGAGGTTCGGCCCCCTAGGGGACCGCCCCCTTGCTTGCCGCCCAAGATTGGCCGCCCTAAGGGGCCGGGCGGCCCTAACCCGCGGGCCTAGCTTGCGGGTTTTGGGCCGGGCCGGCCCTAGGGCCTTATGGTTCACTTTGTTGGGCCCGGGCAATTGGATTGTTGGGCCCATGGACCGTTTTAACCCTAGAAATCCTAAAATCAATTAAAATTGACCATGCGCGTTAAAATTGGATTTTAACTGTTTATGTGCAAATCGCATGGTGATTGGATATGGCCTTAGGATGTGGTTTGATGTGGATGTTTAATTTTGTGGTTCGGTTTTACGGCCTGCGAGCTGATCAATTAATTGTAATAATTAATTAGGGTTTTATGGCCTGCGTGCCATTTTTTTTCTCAACTTGTGAGATTTATTTTATTTAGTATAGATAATAGCTAGTGCTAGATAAAGTAGATTGTTAGCCAAGATTGAAGAAAAGAAGCCCAAAGCCAAGAGAAGCCACAAAAGATGGAGCATGGAGCATGGAGCATTCCACATGACTATGAAGGATGGACCAAAAGATCAAGACGCATGGAGATGTGTTTGCTTAGGGTTCATAGATAATTCCATTGGCTTGGAATTACCTTAGTCTAGAAAAGGCCATATCCACATCACGTTTAATTTCTGTTTTGTGGTTGTTTATTTATTGTCTTATTATTTGTGTGGTTGGTGTATGGATGATGCATGCAATTAGGATAATAAGATAATTAGACAACCCAGATCTATTATTTGGAGTTGTGCCCAAACTCAAATAGATAGATTAGTTGATATTGATCAACAAAAACAATTAAAATTGAATTGAAAATCCCTCAAAATTCAATATTGTGTTTTTGCCTTCTCGTTATTTAAACACTCATTATCATCATTATTTATCAAGTTCGTGCGTGCCAAAGCATGGCGACTTGGTTCATAATGATGGAATGCGATGGCACGTAACAATGTGCAGTTGTTTAGATAAGAGGTTGAACACAACTAGGCTATTAATTTGATTAAGAAACCTAGAGGCAATCAATTGGGATTATCCATATGGATGGATAAATAAGGAGTTATTTGCCCGGTTGAACCAAGAGTTGCATATGGGATGCAATTGGAATTGTTCCTACCTAAAAGTAGTCAAATTATGGGTGACTTGCCAAAGCAAGCTCATAAGGAGATGAAAAGATGGATCTTGGCCCACTAGAAAATATAAGGATATTTTCCGCATTAATATCTTGAGGGTTATTAATCCGTAGAAAAATAGTGGGAGCTATATTTAATAAACTAGCCATTATTAAATATAGTCAAAATTCACAAATACTAAAACTTGCGTATTTTCCTTTTGTAGAATTCCAAATGGCAAACAACTCATCGAGTTCACAACATTCCCTACGATCTGTCCTTGAGAAGGACAAGCTCTCTGGAACGAACTTTCTTGATTGGTACAGAAACTTGAGAATTGTTCTCAAGCAAGAGAAGAAACTGTACGCAATAGAGGAGCATGTTCCAGAAGGTCCAGAGAATCAGACACCTGTTGCCTTAAAGGCGTATCAAAAGCGTGTTGATGACGCTAATGATGCGGCCTGCCTAATGCTTTGCACCATGACCTCTGAGCTTCAGAAGCAACATGAGAACATGAATGCTGTCGATATGATCGAACATCTAAAGCAGCTCTTCCAAGAGCAGGCGAGGGTAGAGAGGTATGAGGTCTCAAAGGCACTGTTCAAATGTCATCTAGCAGAAGGGAACCCGGTGGGACCCCATGTACTCCGAATGATCGGGTACTTGGAAAATCTCGCCCGGCTTGGGTTCCCGGTCGGCCAAGAGTTGGCAACCGATCTCGTGTTGCAATCGTTGCCCGAGAGTTATGGACAGTTCATTATGAACTATAACATGAACGAGATCGTTAAACCACTGCCAGATTTGCTCAACATGTTGAGGACGGCTGAACAGAGCATCAACAAGGATAAGGGCAAGGCCATTATGATGGTGCAGAAAGGAAAGAGCAAAAAGTTTGCCTCTTCCTCCAAGGGAAAAGGCAAGTCAGTTGCCAAGTCCAAGGAACAAGCCCTTAAGCCTGTTGGTGGGATTGCCAAGGTCGTGACTAAGGGTGAGTGTCACTACTGCAGTCAACCTGAACACTGGAGGAGGAACTGCCCAAAATATCTGGAGGACAAGAGGCTTGGAATAGTGATTCCACCACCACCAGGTATTTTTGTTGTAGATGTCAATTTAACTGTCTCTACATCATGGGTATTAGATACTGGATGTGGATCTCATATTTGTCGAAATATGCAGGATCTAAAGAGAAGTAAAAGATTGGCTAAAGGGGAGGTAGATCTGCACGTTGGGAATGGAGCAAAGGTTGCTGCGTTGGCCATAGGCGTGTGCGAGCTATCTCTGCCTTCAGGATTAGTTTTAGAATTAAATAATTGCTATTTTGTGCCTGCTATGAGCAGAAACATTATTTCTATTTCTTGTTTGGACAAGGAAGGTTTTATTATTTCAATAAAGAACAATTGTTGTTCCTTTTATTTGAATAATATTCACTATTTTAGTGCGCAATTATTTAATGGATTTTATGTCCTTGATCTAAGCAATCCTGTCTACAACATTAATACCAAGCGGATTAAAATAAATGATTTAAATCCTGCTTATTTATGGCATTGTCGTTTAGGCCACATAAATGAGAAACGTGTATCTAGACTCCATAAGGATAGATTACTAGACTCATTTGATTTTGAATCATATGAGACATGTGAGGCTTGTTTATTGGGAAAAATGACAAAGTCCCCTTTCAATAAGAAAGGTGAGAGGACTAGTGAGCAATTGGCGCTCATACATACCGATGTGTGTGGGCCATTTGCCACGCCTGCCAGGGGTGGTTATGTCTACTTCATTACATTTACTGATGATTACACTAGATATGGATTTGTGTACCTTATGAGGGCAAAATCCGAATCCTTTGAAGTGTTCAAAGAATTCAAGAATGAAGTAGAGAAGCAACTTGGCAAAAGTATTAAGGCTCTACGATCGGATCGTGGAGGAGAATACTTGAGCCAAGAGTTTGACGACTATCTTAGAGAGTGTGGGATCGTGTCCCAACTCACTCCACCCGGAACGCCACAATGGAATGGCGTGTCCGAGAGGAGGAATCGAACCCTATTGGATATGGTTCGGTCTATGATGTGTCAAACCGATCTTCCATTATCATTTTGGGGCTACGCTCTATTAAGTGCAGCTTTCACCATTAACCGTGTTCCATCTAAATCAGTCATGAAGACACCATATGAGATGTGGAGTGGGAGGCGTCCCACACTGTCGTTCATGAGGATTTGGGGCTGCGATGTCTATGTAAAACGTTTACAATCAGACAAGCTAGGGCTTAAATCGGATAAGTGTAAATTTGTGGGGTACCCTAAGGAAACTAAGGGATACTACTTCTACAATCCAACCGAGAACAAAGTGTTTGTTGCTTGAACCGGCGTGTTTCTAGAAAGAGAGTTTGTCTCTAAAGAAGCAAGTGGGAGGAATGTAGAACTTGAAGAAGTTCAAGAACCACAAATCACTGAACCGATTATGGAACATGAACAGGAATCACAAGCAGTTGTGGATCCACCTGTTCAGGTAACACAAGAACTTCGTAGATCTAGTAGAGTGCGCCAGGAACCCGAGAGGTACGGACTTCTCGTGACTGATTCCAGTGACACGATGCTCATAGATTATGAGCCTACTACCTATGAGGAGGCCATGAGTGGCCCAGACTCGCAGAAGTGGCTTGAGGCCATGAGATCCGAGATGGAATCCATGTATACCAACAAAGTATAGACTTTGGTGGAACCACCTGATGGGGCGCGGCCCATAGGGTGCAAGTGGGTCTTCAAGAAGAAGATCGACATGGATGGTAATGTGATTACCTATAAGGGCCGATTGGTGGCTAAAGGATTCAGACAGATTCATGGTATTGACTATGATGAAACCTTTTCACCAGTCGCTATGACCAAATCCATCCGAATCCTACTTGCGATTGCACCACACTTCGACTATGAGATTTGTCAGATGGATGTCAAAACAGCATTCCTTTATGGGAATTTCCTCGAGGACGTGTATATGATACAGCCGGAGGGTTTTGAGGATCCAAAGCAAGCCAACAAAGTCTGTAAACTGCAACGATCCATTTATGGATTGAAGCAAGCTTCTAGGAGTTGGAATCGACGTTTTGATGAAGTGGTCAAAGAGTTTGGCTTCATCAGAAACGAAGATGAGTCTTGTGTCTACAAGAAGGTTAGTGGGAGCTCTGTTGCTTTTCTGGTCTTGTATGTGGATGACATACTACTCATTGGAAACGACATTCCCATGCTGCAATCTGTGAAAGATTGGCTAGGAAAGTGTTTCTCAATGAAGGACTTAGGGGAAGCAGCCTATATACTCGGTATAAAGATCTATAGAGATAGATCTAAGAGGTTGCTAGGCCTAAGTCAAAGTACATATATTGACAAGGTGTTGAAACGGTTCGACATGCAAGATTCCAAGAAGGGATTCTTGCCCATGTCACATGGAATCACTCTTTCGAAGAGTGGTTGTCCTTCCAATGAGATTGAGAAGGAACGCATGAGTAGGATTCCCTATGCCTCGGCCATAGGATCTATCATGTACGACATGTTATGTACTAGACCGGATGTGTCATATGCCTTGAGTATGACAAGCAGATACCAATCCAATCCGGGTGAGAGTCACTGGATTGCTGTCAAGAACATCCTAAAGTACTTGAGAAGAACTAAGGATGCTTTCTTGATGTTTGGCGGTGAGGAAGAGTTGCGTGTAAGGGGTTACACTGATGCAAGCTTCCAAACCGATAGAGATGACTTTAGATCACAGTCGGGATATGTGTTTTGCCTGAATGGAGCAGCGGTGAGCTGGAAGAGTTCCAAGCAAGAGACGGTAGCTGATTCTACAACAGAGGCTGAGTACATTGCTGCAAATGGCGCAGCAAAGGAGGTTGTTTGGATCAGAAAGTTTGTTTCTAAACTTGGTGTGGTCCCTAGCATTGCGGATCCAGTGGAGTTGTTTTGTGACAACACTGGGGCGATCGCGCAATCAAAGGAACCCAGATCGCACCAGAAGTCCAAGCACGTGCTCAGGAAGTTTCATCTGATTCGAGATATTATCGATAGAGGAGACGTTCGGATATGCAAGATACCTACAGATGATAATCTGTCAGACCCGCTTACAAAGCCTCTCACGCAGTGGAAGCATGAAGGGCACACTAGGAGCATGGGCATACGGGATGCGCCAGATTGGCTCTAGTGCAAGTGGGAGACTGTTGGAATAGATGCCCTATAGGCAATCTAGTTTAGTATGAGTTTGTATATGGCTAGAAAATTCATTTATTATTTATTGGATATTTAATATAATGAAGTCCTTAGATTTACAATTGTGTTGTTTATCTTAAATATCCCTAGTCAAGTATAATGATTAATGGGACAATCATCTATAGACTAGTATGGGGTTGGATTGATATGGAGATATCACGATCCAACACATAGGTGTGCGTTACGGAATGTTGCACTGGATTGACCCATTACCGAGAAGGCTACATACATGTTATGTTGAGTCACAGTGCTTCTCGGGTGCAATGGTATTGTCATCCTTAGACTTGAAGTCACTAGATATTCTAGTTGTGGATCATTGTGATCTTGGTAGGGTTAAACGCTACACCGTGACTGGGTAGTTATAAAGGCGTGTACTGGATACAATGAGAAGTAAGCTTAGAGATCGTAGTGGACGTAGAGAGGATTTGCCCCTCCCACATAACGGGAGCAAATATCCTAGGCCACTCGAAGGATAGTGCTTATAGAATGTCTGGCCAGACTCAAATAAATCAATATGGGATATTGATGTTATTTGCACGAATAAGGCTATTCCTTGGATCGAGAAACTATGGATTGGATATACGAGTGTGACTTGTATGTCTCGTGTCCAATCCGGATATGGAGGCAAAGGGATGAGACAATTACTTGTACAAGGTTGTCTAGATGACTATTCTATTAGTTGGCTAGAATGGATGTTTTGCTAGAAACCGCTCCATATTAGCAAATAGTTGCTACCAACTAGATAGAACCTATGGGGTCACACGCTATATAGAGTTGTACTAGATTTGGAATTAATTAATTGGATTAATTAATTAGAAGGATCACTTTGCAAACCCTTGCAAACTTAGTAGGGACTAATTTGCAAGGAAGGGACTAAATTGAATTCTAGTAGGACTAGAATAAGTCCTTTAGGTAGTTAACAAGGAGTTGTTGGACTATATAAAGGACCCTCCTTCCTTCCCTCCATAATAACTTATGCTCTTTAGAGATCATAACAAGAGTGGGAGAGAACAAAGGAGAGAGAGAGCAAGCAACAAGGGCCGAACCCGACCCTTGCCGCCGCCCCCTCACCCCGTCGGCCAAAAAGAGGGCCGAGCCCCTCTTTTGTCTCGTTTTGCGTGATTCCTTCACCCTCCTCTCATTCCGGGCTAGCACCAAGGAGTTTGGGAGATCTAGGAGCAACTCTAGGCGTGGATCAACTATAGAGAACGTGACACTATTCGCGTTTGAAGTCATCAAGGAGAACCCAAAGGTGTGTTCATGAATACTTACCTTTACTATCGTTATGCATCTAGACTTGTGATCCTTGGAGGGTTTTGCATGGTTGTTTGTTTGATTATGCTTCCGTTTGCGCGATCCATGAATCAAAACCCTACAGGATCGATAACTCGAGGTTGAAATACCACCCCTATATTACTTGACCGTGCACTTGCGCATACGCGTTAAGAAATCGCGTCAAGTTTTTGGCGCCGTTGCCGGGGACAGCGGTAGATTATTTAGTTAGGAGTTAGTTTAGAGTACTTTATTTTAGTTTTAATTTTTTCTTATTCTATATCTCTGTGCTTCACGGGTGTCTTGTGAGTTTGTTTCTCAGGAACGCAGGAAGCAAGAGACAATTTAAGCATGCAGAGCGAAGACTGTTATTCGGGTCCCCCCTACTGTTTCCACTGCAGGGGTAACCATGAAGACGAGGACGCATGCATAACTTGGTGCTATGTATGCGGCATTTGGAACGAACGTAGAGACTCATGTCGAGTACATGCCCCCAAGCTTCATCAGCACCAGGAAGACTCATCAGCGGATATGGAAGAACGGGGTAGTATTATGAATGACATCGAAGTGTGCGCCAAATTCTTGTCCATAGAGGCACAATTACCACAAGAGGAGTCAGCCACAGGTAGGGAATACGTGAGGGAGATGTTGGAGAGGATAAAGAAACGAATAGAAAAACTGTCAACAGCAGGGGAATCTAGTATTCAAGAGCCACAAGAGGAGCCCTTGCCACATGACAGTGAGCCTCACATTGAACCTTCATCATCCCCACCACAAGTGGAAGAAGAGACACCTGAGCCGAACGAAGACTGCAGTGTCCAGGAACCATTGGTGGACACTACCGTTTATGAGGACTCAGACTCTGATTCAGACTGGGGTGGACCTGTGTGCCGAAGATGGGAAGATCTTCCGTATTGCGAGCCAAAACTGCAGGCACCCTCACATCCTTGGCATGAATGGGAAGAAACCGACATTGGAAGCCTGTGGTGTGTCGACGATGAAGCTGGTGAAACACTTATGCTCAGTGCTATTGAGGTAAAAGTCCCAACTTTGATTAATAATGAATTCTCCAAATCTTATGTCACGCAAGTCTGCGACGAGCTGGAAAAATTATTGTATGGAGATTCTTATGGGGAAGAATGTGATGAGCAACTTCCAATATCTTGTTCTATGGGAGATTCTATTTATCATCCATATGCCATAGTCAAAGAGTTGGAAGTCAGCAAGTGTGGGGGTGTGGATAATTTTCATGGGTCATTTGAAGAGCATATAGCATCAAGGAAGTACTACTGGGATGATTTTTTGGCCAGAGATTCATTTGAGCCCAGTGGTACTTGGTGGAAGTTTCTCAAGAAGATCAATTGCAAAATGAAAGGAGTCAGCTTCCACAATTGTCCACCTTCTTCAGAGCACAGGGGTGCACGTGAAGTTATCGAGAAGAGATGGTGGAAGAAGAAGAAGTGGAGGGATAAAGCAGTCTCCACAATCCTTTTTGGTTGAGGTAACCGGGTCGGGCTGTCGACCTTAAATTACAAGCGCTGCTTGGGAGGCAACCCATGTAGAGTAGGATGCAATTTGTTTCTGTTTTTGCTTTTAGTTCTCCATATTTGATTTTGAGGGGTGAGAGAGAGTTGCTTTAATTCTTCCAATCAGTGTGCAGGGACACAGGTACAGAAGACGCTCCGGGTTCCCCTTCTTGATGCGTGTGATAGAGAATGTGAGTAGGCGCATCGGAATCCGGACGCGAGGTGAGATTTTCCGGAAACTGTCAACGGTCTACAAGACCCCTTCTTGTTGCAGTTTCGCGGCAACGGTGCCCATGTAGGTCCGGGCACCCCAGGTACCTTTAACTTTCTCTCTTGTTTCTACGTTTTGAGTGGTAATTGTGGAGATCCACCGCCTACACATTTAAGCGATGAGTCCTCTTATTATATCTCTAAATTCGTTGAGGACAACGAAACGCTTAAGTGTGGGGGGTTTGTATCTATGTTCACTAGCCATGTCTTTGTTTGCATCGCCTTGTTACATATAGTTATGTGTTCATATTGTGTTGGTTTGTGGTAGGAGTGTGTAGTTTATGAATTTTGTTAGCACTTTTACAGTATTGAGTCCCCTACCCAAAACTTGTGTTTAATCGAGTTGGCCAAAAGCATGTAGAGTTAGGAAATATTAAAAAAAAAAAAAACAAAAAAAAAAGAATCATAAAATTTTAAATTTTTGAGAAAGGGCAATCGAAGAGAGTGAATGTGGAGAGGGCTTAATGATAGAATTCCTTAGGAATATGAAGATCTGAGGTGAGGTAGACGCGAGAATCTGGAGTAGGAAGACTTATAGGGCTAATGCACATTAGAACTGCGAGTAGCTGCCTCTCAGACTAGTTATCCTACTAGCGCTACACCACCGTCACTTAGGTAGTCGTCAACCCTCCTCGTAGTGGCAACGGAACAGCTGTGCGAGTGATGTTTATGGGGGCCTCACGTCCCGTCTCCATCTCCTAGGTCCACTAGTTACCCCTATTGATCCGTTTACCCCTTTTATTCACAGCCTCTAGCCTAGGAAGCCTTTCATTGTGACTGTCATCACTTGTTAGAATGGTCCTTTCCTATGCGTCATGATAGAGGGAGTTGAGTTAGGGAGGTTTGATGAGGGTGAGCTGATTTGATACATCTTATGTGGATTCTCTTACATGTCATCTTTTGAGGGGATGTGAGGGTGAGTTAGAGACGGTAGCACACTTCGGTGTGGCGGTGAGTCGTGTCCTTACACCACGATCACAGGTGGAGTACCGTAGTGCGTGATATTTCTTCCGCACGTCATGGGGTGGGGGTTGGTTGATCTTATAGGAGGTCGTGCTTATGCTTTATTTATATTCTCTATATCTTAGGTGATGAGGAGGATCGGTTGGAAAAGCATGTTTACACATTGACTACTAGGTTCGTGATTTGCTTTGCATCAAGTGTGGGGGTGTCGACATCTATGTTATTACATCACTAATTTGACACATTCCACCCCCATGTTATCTAATTCTGATATTTGATCTCCTCGGATATTACTATTGTATTGTCGGCTCCATGTGCTTAATGTTATTATGTGGAAATGAAAAAAAAGAGAGAAAAAAAAGAGTAAAACAGAAAGTGAAAGTGAAATTGAAAGGGAATAAAGGAGCAAGCTTGAAATTGAAGACCGGGGAGATTAGCTATTGTTCGAGATCACTTCTTCCCATTTGTGGCCGCGAGAACGGCGTTGCACCAAGATTGAGGGAATGAGGGCCGGAGTAGTGAGATTCGGTGTGGTTCCTTGGATTTTGGTGAGGGAGTGTGAGAATCGGGTTTTGTGAGTTAGATCATGACGTATAGGACTACGCTTCTAAATATCCTATCCTACCCGTCCTAAACCGTCAGCAATTTAACCCGTGGATAAATAGCTCGGAAGGTAAGTGCTAGGGATACGTTTGATGAGTGTGCGGAAGCAACATATTTTGTGTTCGTGCCCGTTCTGTCTAACGAAACTGGCCGCAAGTCCTACCGATCACCAAAGTTATAGAACTTCCGAGAGAATATGAGAGCCTTATGACTTGCCGGTTTACTTTTTGAGATTGCCCAATCTCTAACTAAAAAAAAATGGTGTTGTTTCAATTTTTGCATTGTGAAATAATCGAGTTGCATTGTATAGTCATGTAGATTGCATGGGTGTGTGTGTTGTTTGTGTCACATGGCTAGTGAAGTTAAATGCAATTCGGTGGATTGAAAATCATAGTGTGAGAAATGTTTTTGATTTTGCTCGGGACGCGTAAAAAGGTAGTGTGGGGGGATTTGATAACTCTATATTAGAGTTATATTTCTTCTACGTTTGTGTACCGTTTTGTGTAGTTTCCGGGTTGAATATATTAGAAATACACTATGAACTTGAGGAAATTGGATAAGTTTAGCTTTGAGTGATAAATTATTAATCCGGGCGTTTTTCACATTATTTACATTTATTTTGTCACTTTTGATCGCACGGGGTGTTTTCGTGTTGTGTTGAACAGGAAACGGAGCTCATGGATCAAGAGGAGGAGGAAAACGAACTTCGGAACATATGCGGAAGCTTGGGAGAGAAAGAAATTGGAAGAAAAGAGGACAAAGATGGAAAAAGGGGGTCAAAGTGTCATTTTAGAAAGTTTGAAGTGTAGGATCAAAAGTTGATCCTAGGATCAAAGCAGATCGCACGATCAACTTTAGTGATCGCACGATCTGCTAGGGGAGAACTCACTGACTTGTAGGATCAAGTAGCATATCGCACGATCAGCAAAAGCAGATCGCACGATCTGCTAGCAGTACCAGCAACGCACGGGAAAAGCCAAGATTTAGGGTTATTAATTAATATGTTTTTGATTATTAAATACACCCTAAGTGAAGATAAAAAGAGACCCTAATATTAAAAGGAGGGAGAGAAGTGAGAGTAAGGAGGATCAACGTAGGAAGCAAGAGAAGGAGGCACGCACAAGAGGAGGACTCCTCCTCCATTGAAGCTCTAAGTTTGATTTCTTCTTCTTCTCTCTCAATCTTTCTATGGAGAAACTTGTAAGTCTTGTTTGGTTTATTAGTATTAGCTAGACGTTTTGCTAGGCATCTCTTTGAGAGCCTAGGGTTTATGTAAACGATGATATTTTTCCGGATTTGATCTTTGCTTCATGATTTCTTGATTTCTTCTTTTGAATCAATTCTAGTTTCTTGTTTATGTTAGTAATCCTAATTGAGTGACACGATTAGGAGATAAAATTAGGGTTCAAGAACTAGGGTTTCACTCAATAGTTGATTCATGCTTAAAGTTAGCAATATTTTAATTCAATTGTTCATAATCTATGCTTAATTCTTAATGGGGATGGAGTAATTAACCGGAACCATTAGTTGGCTAGTGAAGTGCACGACAGTGACTTTAAATAGCTAGGATGAGATATGAGCATCAATCCCGTATCACTGAGACTGAGAAGAGACGTGTTAGGATTGGCTAGTGTGGGTAGATTCGGTAGGTGAGATTCGACTGTTTCGTGCTACGGTGGACCGACAGGACCCAATTTCGTGCATGTCGTTAGCCTACTAGAACGGACCGATAGACGCAAGAGACCGATAGGAGATTGTAGTCTACCGTGAAGTAGAATGACTTGAGACCGATAGGAGATAGTCAGCGCTGTTACCCGGCTTAGTTAGAATAGAGTTAACGTGTTGCTTAGATAATCCGGAAATCGTCTACAACCCTGGGTGATCTAGAGATTGCCTAGTTTCTCCAAACTTATATCTTTAATATAAAAAAATACAAAAAAATTAGCTTACTTGTTATTCCAATTCTAAAAATCAATCAAATCTTTCCTCCTGCACCGTACTCTAAATTAAATAACTAATTAATTAATCTCAAGCATGTCCTCGTGGCATCGATAACTCGAGGTTGAAATACCACCCCTATATTACTTGACCGTGCACTTGCGCATACGCGTTAAGAAATCGCGTCACCTTACCATCTGATCATGTGGCCACGAACGACTATGTCTTGAAGAGAGAGGTGAAAATTTTAGGGAATACCTTGTTCCATGTGTAGCAACTTAAGAAGAGTGCTCCATACCCATCTCATGTATCAGACCCCGAACCAGTGGAATTGGACCCTTTGTTGACTTATGAGGAACATCATGTCAAGATTTTGGACACCAAGACAAGGGATACCCGTAACAAGAGTGTCAAGCTTGTAAAAGTTTTGTGGACAAATCACGTTACATGAGAGGAAACAGGGGAAGCGGAGGATGATATGAGGAAGAAGTAACATCACATTTATTTTTTCACGAGATATTTTGAGTTCCGAGGACGTCACTCCTCTAAGGGGGAGAGGATGTATTCCTTCAGTTTTAAATACGTCATATTAGTGGTCCTTATAGTATATTGCTCATCGTTCATGACCTTAGGCTTGCATTTAGTAGATATACCCTAGAGTGAAGACTCGTACTTTAGTGGTTGATTGAGAAGTTGGTTGTTGAGAAGTGGTTTAAGCTTCGAGGATGAAGCCTTCTTTAAGGGAGGGAAGGATGAAATATCCCGTTTTGTAGATACGGGTATTTTATGATATTACAATAAGTGTTGGGGGTTAATTTTTATTATTTGGGAGTTAGTTTTTATTATTATTAAAGTCTTGGGAGTTTTATGACTTTTACTTAAACTATTTAGTATCTTTAAATTAAACTAGGGGGTACTTGTGTAATACCCCGTATTTTTACTAAGGGTTATTTTGTAATTTCAGTAAAACAAATACTTGAGTTTTAAAAAAAATTATAATTTTATTTCAAACTTACTCTTGACTTGTTTTCTTTAGTTTTCTAAATGTTTATTTTTTTCAAATACATAATATTTAGTTAGAGTTATTTGGTAATTTTATTTTAATGTGAAATTTATGTTTTTATGTAATTGGAATTGCATTTCTACCCCTCTCGTTTGTGTGATGTTGTACATACCATCAATTTTTAACACTTGCATATAAATTCTCATTTACTTGATATCCCAATTTTATACCCCAACTAGCTAGTTGGGAGATTTATAATGCTATCCAAGAAATATCCACTAACTTGGTCAACTCACACTACCCTCACTCACTCATTACACTAACCTTCCTTCTATCATCTCCATCACATACCAAATCTCTCTCTCTCAAATTTTCACATGGTTTTATTATTGAGAACACATAAAGAAGCTCCCTCCTCTCCCATCAAACTCCATTTTCGGATTTTGGGGTTGACCCTCACAAAACAATCACAAAACTTCATTTTTCACCTTCCAAATGATGAAAAACTTGAGTCCAAGGCCATAGCTACCCTTTGGGGAGTTCTTTTCTTCATATTTTTCAAGAATTCAAGCTCTCTAGACTCTAATGTAAGCAACAACTTCTTCTTCTATTAATTTATTTCACTCATCATGTTGGTAGTTCATGTTCATGATAGGAAATTACTTGATCTTTGCTTGCATGTGTGTTTTGGGTCTTAAATTGTTAATTTTTAGCATGAATTTCTCAAATTCTTCACACGATTCCCCAAAAGTCTTGTTTGATCTCTTTTTGTATGTCTCATTGGTTCTATTTGAGTATAAAAGCGTGTTTCTCAAGTTGCATGTATCATAGAATTGATATGATCATGTTTTGAGTGTTCTTAGCAAAATTGCATGTTGTTACAATCTGACCAATTTATCAAAAACGTAGTATAACTTCAAATTTTGTCTCTGTAAAATTTTCAAATCTTACATTTTATAAAACTAGACGCAGAGGGGGGGGGGTCATCTTGAGAAAAAAAAAATCAACTCCATACCTATTTTGGTTAGGGAGATATGCTCATTTTAAGTTGCATGTTTTCTGAAAATCTGTTTCTGGACCAATCTTTACATTTTTATTAAAACCCTCATTTCCAAAACTTATAGCACCCAATATTTTTTTTAAAGAAACTAGACACATAGGGGATTCATTCTGGAGAATATGAGCTTTATTGCTATTCTCCAAGTGGTAGTAATCCCCTTGCAAAGTTGATTTTTTTGCCAAACTCTTCTCTGCATAGGAGTTTTTGTTATTTTTGTAACTTGAGTTTTATAATAGCTATGCATGATTTTCTTGGTGTTTCTGAAAGTAGACACATGTAGGTTCATCATAAATGAATTTCACAATTTTAGGAGATGTTTTGATATGGTATATGTGGCTCTAAAGTCAGGGTCCAGAATCATAGTTTCAAATGTTTTAGAAAATTTGAATTTTTGAACTTCCAAATGTTTTGTTAGTCTTATTTTGATATGTGAGCATCATTATATGTGCATTAGTTAGTTTTAGAATGATATTCATGTTGAGATTGTATTCGACACGTGAGTATACCACTTGAAACCGGTTTATTAGGATAATTTGGGATGGACATAGTACCCGACCTTGACAAACATCCATGCATTAGTTTATTTGGAAGTAGCATCATTGTGACTAGAGACTTGTAAGTTGTAGGCGATGGTTTCCCAAGCGAAGGCTACATCGGCAACCCGTAAGGACTGCTACGAACTAATTGCTATCTCGACTTAAGGTGAGTTTACGTGCTTAGCCTTGTGTTCCTAGCTTCTTTCGTGTCGAACGTTGATTTTATAACTTGTCTCAAAATGTGTTTGTGATTCACATGTTTTACTTGAGTTTTTTTACGTTTCGGAATGGTTGTTTTGAAACTGTCACACGATAAATAATAAATCGTTAATAACGTGAAGTGGAAGTATTCGCATGTACCGGAACCAGTTATGTTACTTATCGAGGGTTTTGATCCATTGGGTTTTATACCCTAAAAAGCGGGACTCCGTGTGCCCCCGACTCCTTTAGCCGCAGGATGGAGTACTTCTTTCTAGATACCACTCATTTGATTGACGCTCTTAGGAGGGTGTTGCAACACTTAAAGTCTAGAATGTCTGATGTGGTCATGATGGCTAGCGGGACGCGGAATGCGATCCACAACGCTTGGTAGAGAGGTTTGGGTTCTTGAACCCCCTATACACCAGTACCATCTTTTACTTCTGGTCTACCCGGGTTACAGCGCGACCCATTGAACTTGTTTGCCCCAATGCTGGAAAAGTAAGACGGGTTGGAATTTAAATAAGTGCTTTAACTCTTGTGACATTCATAATTGGTTATCGCCGTTGCAAACTCTTATATTGTTTTACTTATACTCTGTTACTGTCATTTTATATAACTCGTGATTCAGCAACATATCTCATATTTCCTATTTTTACATGCTAAGATGTATCTCGCTCAGTATTTTTGCTGATTTTCGAAACTACGGTTCTTGTTTTCCTTCCCTCCGCAGGTCTAGGAGCTGGGGATTATAGAATAGAAGGGGCGCGACCCACGTAGACTGTTAACGTCACGAGTAGTATCTAGTATTATTTAGTTTTTATGTAATAGTAAGAACCTCTTGTATAAGACTCTAAGTTTAATGTTTAATAATATGAGCTTATGTTGGTGAATTGTATTGCGTATGAGGTCCGCCACTTCTATTAAGCATCGCCCTCCCGGTCTCGTCCCGAGCCGGATAAAGGGGGTTGCTACGACTTGACTTTTACCTAAACCAGTGGGGGGTGAAAGTGTCTTTTCCCTAAAGTTGTATCATCTTCTTCCTCCAATGTCAGTCTCCCAACGGGAGAAGACTTCCCCGCCGATCACCAATGCCAACACCACCACTTTCACCAATACTTGTCCCGATCCACTCCCAATGCACTAGAAACTCGACAAAGATCGAATCTTTAGCACCAAGCAAACCAATTTCACCCAATTCCTTGAACCAACTAGAAATTGAAATCAACCCGGAGAACACTCCTTGTCTTCGCCGGATTCTTCAATTGAAATCCTATAAAAACCCAACAATCTCTCCCTCTCCCTCTCAATCTTCATGTCGAATCTCTCTCTCTCTCTCTCTCTCCCACAGACGGGTTGCCGCCCCGCCGCCGCCGCCGCTGCCCACCGATGCTGCCACCGCCGTTGTCTCCTTCCTGTTCTTCTTCCGGTAAATCCAAAACTCCTTTCTTTATCAATTTGGTTGTTTGCCTTGAAACTTCATGGGTTGTGTTGGGATTAATCATGTTCTTAGTTTAAGGGAGAAACCCTAGTTATGGAGGGACACTTGAATTATTGATTTGAATGATTTGATGATCCTAGTATGAGGGTAGTAACTTGATTTGAGGTGGGTATTCATTGAGCATTGACTTAGTTTGAATACGGGGTTAACTAAATGTTTTGGAGGATAATTTAAAGGAAAACCCATGATTCCCGTATGGGTAATGTGGGTGTGGCTAGAAAGTTAAAACATGCATATCTTTTGATCCGGGAATCGAAATTCGGATCCGTTTAAAGGATAGACTTATTTTTCAGAATGTTTTAGATCTAATGAGACTATTTTTTGAGTCTTTATAAGTTTGGGAAGATGTATTAATAAATTAGTGGAGTTATGTTAGGTTATGTGCACATTAGATTATGGGGTTTTGGGGCAAGGTTTTGGGTTGTGTTTTGAGGTATGAGTTAAGGGGTGAAATAGAGAATTAAATAGGCATTGTCTATTTGTTTTAGTATTGTATTTTGATTAAAATATTATCAACTTGTAGGCAACGAGCTCTTAGATGAGGGATACGTCGAGTATTACGACTGATTCGATGTAGTTTCTTTTATTTGAGGTAAGTAAATGTGCCAGGCCTAGCGCCCATTCCTTCTTTTGTGTCTAAATTGTATTTTATGATTTAGTGTTTCAAAATGAAATATTTTATTTAAATGTTTATTTGAGGATCTTGTTGATTTCTACTAAAGTGATTCTATCAAAACTATCACAGGAGATATTCAAAAGACGTAATGACGCAAAGTGGAATAGCTGTGCATGGGAACATTTTATTTGGATTTGGTCGATGTGGACTACGGTCTCTCGAACCATTTTATTTATTTTTCTCGGCCGCAACAGCCCCGAGTTTGCTCCTTGTACTTACCTCTCTGGCCGCAAAAAGTCTTAGGGGGGTGTCGACACTTATGGTCTTGGTAGTGTGTGATAGTTGGTTCTTCCCCGTGTCAACGTGATAAAATATGAATTTTCAAGATTGAACCTTTATTTTTTAAATTTTAAAGCCCTTTTTGGACAATGAAGAGAATTTGGGAATATTTCCCCAATTGAAATGATAAAAGGAAAATTTGGTGAAATCCATGTTTCGTACTTATACTTCATCTCTTTCTTTTCAAACTATTGTGTCTTATTTAAAATCATGCCTCATAATCTATTTACATGTCTGGGTGTTTATTTACTCAGTATTTCCGTTGACTTTGGAATCTGTGGTGTTCTCTTTTTTTTCTGCACCACAGGTCTATATGATGGAAGCATAGCTTAGCGGGGACACGAATCATCACTTAAACGATTAGTAATATCACATTTAAATTTCTTAGATCTTATTTTAGTATCGTTAGATTTTAGTTGGATGTCATTCCCGTGTTTGAGGCACAGAGACTTGAGTTTTAATAGAGCTTTACTTGGATCCACTATTTAAACCTCCTTGTATTCGGGTTTAATCTCGGGTACGGAGTGACACCCCCGGGTTTCCGGCTTGGTCATTTCTGGGGTGTTACAACTAGCACCTTCAAGGCTTAAGTATTTTTATCCGGTGGTACGGGTAAAGAAGTTTCTAGGACAGTAATCCGCTCAAGGTGTTACATAACAATCTAACAAGTACTAGATGGATCAAAGAGCCAATAAGAGATAGAGGAAATGGGTGGAAATAAGCAGTATTGTACTATAGAGGAGAGAGATAACTTGTTGGCAGCAATTTGGTACAAAATAACCTAGTGTACGAAATGGCGTCACGTACCGTCCTATTTATACTAGTCAGAATAGGACAACCAATGGGAGACACGTGGTCGTACGGACAACCCAAATACCATTATGAAGAATGAGGTTGTTATGATTTATTGCTAGTTCGGGCGTTTCTATGCGTTTTAGATGTTATTTTTCAAATATAATCGCTTGGTATGCCTTTTCATGTTGTAGTGATAGGAAAATATTCTAAACGACTTCTAGGAGGCATGAAACAAACTTCGGAAGATGAGAAAAGCTCGGGAATGGCCAAGGAGAATGAAGAGAAGCAAAGTTAGAGGAGCAAAACTGACCAACCTTCATTATTTTGATTATATATTGAGTTTTACAAGGTCTTCTATAGTGAGAGCGGTGGAAAATGAAATTAGACTCAAAGAAATTTCCAACGGTGGGTCACGAAGCTCAATTAAAGGTCGGACGAGAAAGTTGGTTTCGCGAAGACGACGCAAAAACAAAGAAAAGCTGGTAAAGTTGCACTTGACCAGTGTGTATTCTTCGGGCCGTATCTGGAGTAAGTCCTATAGCATTATAAATTAGACATTCAGGGATTTCCAACGATATAAGATAGGCCGAAACCAGAGTCCGACTGAGGGAGAAAAGGCCCGCACAAGATCAACTTATGAATTTTGTCTGAGAATTGCAAACTGGAGGAGCTGAATTGCAAATTCGGCCAAAATACTTAGAAAATCGTACCCATGCCTATTTATCACAACTTTTGGACCTACAAGGCATAATAGAGGCTGTGGGAGACGCAGAGCACACGGTTGGAGAGCACAATTGGAGCCGAAGTTCGTCGTGGAAGCGAGAATTCTACCGTTTGATCTCTTTTCTCTTATGTTCTTATCGTTTTGTCTCATGATCATAAAAAATCTTGTAATTATGATCATGTATCGCAGTAGCTAAGTTTAACATTGGGATTTCTCTATTGTAGCTAGGCCTTGAAGCCGTTATGGCGAATTATGAATTTGATTCACGTTTTGCGTAAACTTAATTGATGATTAATGGTTGTGCTATGTTTAATTCTTGTTCTTAACCCATCTTTGTATAGTTCGATCACCTATATGAAGATCTCACATGTAATTAGTTAGTGAAAGCAACGGATTGCCAGGATGTTGGAATTAAGCCCGTAGTCACCGGTTAGAGGAATCAACCATAGACTGTGAACATGAAGTAACTAGATGTTCTTAATACATTGTTTAGGGAAAATTAAGAACTTGGTAACTCGGTTCTAGTTCAACCTAGGCATTGAACTCACTTGGTTACTCGGTGAGTAATGTTGCTCGTTCGGCAAATTAAATCATCCTATGTGTTTCAAAACGTAATTCCTTAACGGTGAATACCTAGTGAACCTAGAGAAAATCCTGATATTTGTCTCATCACTTTACTCTCAATTTAAATAATTGTGTTGTTATTTACTTTCCTAAGTTATTAGAAATCTCAAATTGATTTCCCAAAAGAAGTTAATCATCCTAATTGATTCACAACAAGTCCTCTGGGATTCGACAACCCTATCTTCCACATTTATTACTAGAGTGATAACTGTACACTTGCATAGGTTGTATCAAGTTTTTGGCGCCGTTGCCGAGGATCGGACCCAGGTCACCCGCGTGATAGGCTGGAATACTTATCATGTCTCTGAAGATTCTGCTGGTAAAGCCAAGTTTCCTCTTAACACGTTCCATCTCAGTGCATACAATCTCGTCTCCATGAGTAAGACAAGGTTCGAATTACTCATCTTCACAAGATCATGAAGTGAAGCTATGTTTCCCCCACACGTTCTAGCTGAGGATACTCATTTTGTGTGGCTAGGATGTCTCGTAGCCTCAGCCAATATCGCAGTTGGTTTCTTCAAGGCTATCCCCTACTTTTGCGGAATCCGATTTTCAGAAACCTATAAGTCAATCCCCTTCGCATTACCATAATCTACCAGCCCATTTTAGAAGCCGCTTTTGTGTCACTGTCCTTGTTGGTGGGAGCATTGGTATGGGCACGATGATCATATTGAATATTCGGCTTATTGAACTGGCATTACCCCTGTTGTGCATCGGCTGAGTTGCAGCTCGAAGAGTCCTACTTCTGTTGTTAACGACAGTTTGGGTATGTGCTCCCATGCCCGTAAATTTATGGCTCCCTCGACCGCCTCTACCACGCTGACCACCTCATCTCTTTCCACTTAAATTCTCCTTTGGATTAGGCGATACATTCGCCTCACTAATTTCTATTTCGCTCCTATCACCGTCGGCGCAGACTTTGTTGCCCACCCCTTCGCTTTTTGTGCCATCATAAATCTACCCGTCACTGCCGAACATTTAGATTTGGAATCTGCCACCGACATATTGAAGAAGGATGTCATTCCTAAACCCTGATTTTGTTTCTCACCCATGGCCACCTCCTTCAATTTTATATGAATTGTCCTCTTCTCCACTAAACCCCCAGGCATCATCCACCCACTTTGGGTCTTCCTCCATTATTACTTCATCTCAGTCACCTTCAGTGCCCTTGTCTGACATGCCATCATCCTTTAGTAATAAGAATCAAATAACTTCTTTTTTGGTGGCGTCTTAAATAGTAGTCATTCCTCGAAGTCGGGATTCATCTGCTCTTTTTCGAGAACCTCCTTATCCATGCATTCGTTGCTATGAGGCCAATCTTCCCACACCAAGAACAAAAGGGATTGAAACCGTTCGTATTTGTAGTCCAAACATAATTTGTCGCCAGAAAACATTATGTAGTAATCTCCCCTTAACGACATGTTGATTTCGAGTCAAACACGAACCCTCATGTATTTCCTCCTTGTCCGTTCAAACCCTATGATCCGATTGGAGGATCGTCCCCATCTTGCAAACTAACATTCGGAAATCGAATTTTGTTTGGAGAAACCATGGCAAGTTTATAACTTGACCCAAACATAAAACTGCTCAAAAAGACATTATCTATACGAGCAGAAATCTCCATTTATTTGAGAAGGGGGATGTTATCATCAAAATATCATATATCCATGGACCCCCATTAAAGACTTTCTGCCTCGAACTTGTTGACGGAAAATGAAATATGAATCTATTATGGCTAGTTTCATGGATGTGTATATCTTCCCATTTCGACCATATTTTCTTGAACAAAATCTTCATTACCCAGAAGTTGAAACGAATTGGCAAGAGAAACAAACCCACAAAGCAAGGTTGACCACCTTGAATCGCCTTTAAAAATCATTACTTGTCAAATTCCTCGACTTCCTCCTCCTCGATTGCGAGCTTGCCGAAGCATGAGCTATACAACTAGCCGCTTTCATCTTCGGAAAACCCACATAGGCGCAAGGAATCGGAACTCCATGCCCTAGCCGCCCTTATTACGCGTGTTGTATTTCTGCAGAATTCAAACTATTTTCCTGGTTCAAAATATATATTTTTGAAGTTAGGCACTTTCACATTTCAGTTGATTTGTTACATGTATGAGTGTGTTTGGCTGAGATAGTTGATTGTAAAGATTATTGAATATATTCAAGGGTAAAAGACATTTTCCACCCTCCGACTATGGGTAAAAGACATTTTGCCCCTGATTTATGGAAAAAGACATTTTCCACCCTTGTTGACGTATGGAGGGTGGACATATACCACCCTTCTGTTACAATCCGTTAGTGGAGGGGTACAAAATGACTTTTTTGTGACCATTTTACCCTTATTGATTGTGTACAAATACCACCCTTTTCTTGATGTTCTTGGTGTTCTTGAGCACTGTTGGGTTTCGAAGTAGGTAGCAGCGGAATAACAAAATTTAATTCCTACTTCAATGCCCACCACAGATCGTCAGGAGTAGACATCATAACATGATAAGAGACATAGCGTAGTGTACCTTTTGAATTTGTGAGATCACACGAAGAATGATGTCCTCTTCTCTACGGTTGATCCACGTCTAGAGGTGATCCTTCAAACAAGTGCTAGCTTGAACCCGGAGGAAGAGGGAAGAAGATCAAAGCAACAAAGGCACAAGAGGAGGTTCGGCCTCCTCTTTGAGCCGACGGGAAAGGGGGGCGGACGGGGCTAGGGTTTCGGCCCTAGCTCTTGTCTTGCTCTCTCTTTTGCTTTCTCCCACTCTCTTTGTTATGTCTAATAACATTAGTGTGGTAAGGAAGCTAAAGCCTCTTTATATACTCCAACAACTCCTTGTTGTTTCCATAAAAGAGTTTCCTAATTCTAGATGAACTAGAACTATTCCCTTCCTTGGAAATTAGTCCTACTAAGTTTGCAAGGTGTTGCACAATGATCCTTCTATTAATTAATCAATATTAATTAATCCCAAATCTAGCTCTACTCTATTTGACGTGTGACCCCATAGGTTTCTACATAGTTGGTAGTAACTGTTACTAACATGTAGTGGTGTCTAGCAACACATCCATGCCACCCAACCAATAGAAATAGTCAGTGATCCCGACAAACCTCTTGTGCCCAATATGTCATATTACACTATCCCTTTGTCTCCATATCCGGATTGGACACGAGACATTCATAGTCACACTCGTATATCCAATCCGTAGTTCCTCGATCTTGGGAATATGCTTGTGCTAGCAGATAACATCAATATCTCCATATTGATTTATCTGAGTCTGGCCAGACTTTCAATAAGCCTCATCCCTCGAGTGGCCGTGGATATTTACCCCCATTATGTGGGAGGGACAAATCCTATCTACATCACTACGATCTCTAAGCTTGCTTCCTGTCACTCCCGATAGCCATCTTTATGATTACCCAGTTACGGTGTAACGTTTGATAACATCAAAGCGCAATATTTTACAACTAGAGTATCTAGTGACTTCAAGTCTAAGGATTGCAATTATATTAGCACTACGAAAAGCGATTGTGACTTGACATAATCTAATGTATCCTTTTCGTCGTGGGTCAATCCAGTATGCCATTACTCATGATGCATACCCATGTGTTAGACTTGATATCTCCATATCAATCTACCCACATACTAGTCTATATTTGATCGTCCTATTAATCAATATAGTGGACTAGGGATATTTAAGATAAACAACACATTTTATCTAAGGACTTCATTATATTAAATATCATAATATATACTAAATGAATATTCGAGCCAAAACAATGTTCATACTAAATCTATGATTGCCTGTAGGGCATCTATTCCAACAAGAACCACCTCCACTACCACCAAATCACCACCACCACTACCACCAGTACCACCAAGTCCCCACCAACTCAACCACCAAATCCCCACCACCTCCACCACAACCACCAACACCGAATCCCCACCACAAAGACAACAAAACTTCACAGATTCTCCAAGCAATCTGGGCCCAACCAAGTCAAATTCGCCTTCAATTCTCACCACTACCAAAATCGCCTTCAATCCGACCACCAACACTGCACCACCACCATAAAATAAACCATCAATTCTCACCTCTCCATACCCAAATATATCATAGAGAGACACATGAACTACTAAAAACTCACTGTACATTCCAGATTACGAAACCTAATTTACAACCCTAAACCTATATTGAAACAAACCGAGATTCCAAAACAAACTCACAGAACAAGACCCAGGCTAGTGAATTAAGTAACCCGACTCCGCCCTCTCATCTTTCACCCAACTCCCAACATATAAATCGCACGAATTTCGAAACACACCAAATCCGTGTTTGCTCAGGGAGTCTCCGGGTCGTCTCCAGAGGTGGGTTATGGCTGAAGAGCGTCGAGAGGAGTAGGAAAGAGAACGGGGGTCTGTGAATTTTAGTAGTGGCGATCGATGTAGGGATTCAATTGGAAGCTCCGGCGAGTTCAATCTAACGTTCGATTCGAAGGCCAGAGGGCCAATTGGGTTTCAGGGGCTGTGCGGTATGTGAACCGGGTCTGGTTCGTGGTTTTACGGTACTGGGCGAGCTCGTGGAGGCAAAGACAATGGGTGGGCAGTGGTTCGACAAAGAGTGTTTGAGTGAGAAAAGGGAGATATGATATCACAGATGTAGGAGGCGATGAATCGAGAGCAAATTAGATGACACAACGAGTATCGATCTGAATCTGTTAGACAAACCAGAAACCCTGATTTCCATTATCAGCAAACAAAGAAGAAGAAGAAGAGGAAGAAGAAGACAAGGATGATGAAGAGAGAGAAATCAAATCTCATTTCTTAGCTGATGAAGAATACAGAACGGTGTAATATACCACCGTATAAAACTACTAATCAAATTACAACCAATCAGAAGGCTCCAAGCATAACTAACTCCACCATTATCAAAACGACATAGTTTTGTTTAATGAGTAATCAACGGCAGAGATTAGAAATGTGCAATCACATCCAACGGTTATTGCTGCATGATATTTCATGTCATCTGTTTGGATGTGATTGCAATATAGTCCAGGCCAGGAATATCAATTTAATCAATACTAGACTAATACCCCCCCCCCCTCAAATTGAAGGGGGTTGACATAAGACTTTCAACTTGCGCAGAAGAGAAAGAAATGCAGGGTAAGCAAGAGGCTTAGTCAAAAGATCTGCAAGATGATCCTCAGTAGAAACATGATGAAGAGAAACAGCACCTCACTGAACCATGTCTCTTGTAATGTGACAATCAACTTCAATGTGCTTGGTCCTCTCATTGCAAACAGGATTATGAGCAATGTGGATAGCAGAAGTAATATCTGAGAAAAGAGAAGGAGACACAGCAACAGTGATGAGTAATTCCTGAAGAAGAGAAAGAATCCATTTGACCTCACATACAAGATGAGCCAAACTTCTATATTCAGCTTCAGCTGAACCCCTAGCCACCACTTTCTGCTTATTAGACTTCCAAGAGACCAAAGTAGAACCGAAAAATACCAAATACCCTTAAGTAGACCTTCTAGTGTCCAAACAACCACCCCAATCTGCATATGCATATCCAAGTAAAGATATGGAGGAGGAAGCACATAAATGAATTCCAAAATCAACTGTGGACTTGAGATATCTCAGAATGTGATGTGAAGCTCCAAATTGTGCAGTGGTAGGATTAGAGACAAATTGACTGAGTTTGTGAACTACAAAGGTAATATCAGTTCTACTATTGCACATATACAATAATTTGTCAATAATCTTTCTGTAATTGCTAGCAGACTCAGCTGAAAGAAAATCACCATCAAACTTGTTGAGCTTGCAAGCTGGAACCATAGGAGTTTGAGTGGGCTTGCAGTCTACATAACTAGTCTGAGCCAGAATATCCATCAAAAACCTTATGAACCTCAAAACCAATGAAATCTCGAATCTCGAATCTCTCTCTCTCTCTCTCCCACAGACGGGCTGCCGCCCTGCCGCCGCCGCCACTTCCCACCGATGCCGCCACCGCCGTTGTCTCCTTCCTGTTCTTCTTCCGGTAAATCCAAAAATCATTTCTTTATCAATTGGGTTGTTTGCCCATAAACTTCATGGGTTGTGTTGGGATTAATCATGTTCTTAGTTTAAGGGAGAAACCCTAGTTATGGAGGGGACACTTGAATTATTGATTTGAATGATTTGATGATCCTAGTATGAGGGTAGTAACTTGATTTGAGGTGGGTATTCATTGAGCATTGACTTAGTTTGAATACGGGGTTAACTAAATGTTTTGGAGGATAATTTAAAGGAAAACCCATGATTCCCGTATGGGTAATGTGGGTGTGGCTAGAAAGTTAAAACATGCATATCTTTTGATCCGGGAATCGAAATTCGGATCTGTTTAAGGATAGACTTATTTTTCAGAGTGTTTTAGATCTAATGAGACTATTTTTTGAGTCTTTATAAGTTTGGGAAGATGTATTAATAAATTAGTGGAGTTATGTTAGGTTATGTGCACATTAGATTATGGGGTTTTGGGGCAAGGTTTTGGGTTGTGTTTTGAGGTATGAGTTAAGGGGTGAACTAGAGAATTAAATAGGCATTGTCTATTTGTTTTAGTATTGTATTTTGATTAAAATATTATCAACTTGTAGGCAAAGAGCTCTTAGATGAGGGATACGTCGAGTATTACGACTGATTCGATGTAGTTTCTTTTATTTGAGGTAAGTAAATGTGCCGGGCCTAGCGCCCATTCCTTCTTTTGTGTCTAAATTGTATTTTATGATTTAGTGTCTCAAAATGAAATATTTTCTTTAAATGTTTATTTGAGGATCTTGTTGATTTCTACTAAAGTGATTCTATCAAAACTATCACAGGAGATATTCAAAAGACGTAATGACGCAAAGTGGAATAGCTGTGCATGGGATCATTTTATTTGGGTTTGATCGATGTGGACTACGGTCTCTCGAACCATTTTATTTATTTTTCTCGGCCGCAACAGCCCTGAGTTTGCTCCTTGTACTTACCTCTCTGGCCGCAAGAAGTCTTAGGGGGGTGTCGACACTTATGGTCTTCGTAGTGTGTGATGGTTGGTTCTTCCCCGTGTCAACGTGATAAAATATGAATTTTCAAGATTGGACCTTTATTTTTTAAATTTTAAAGCCCTTTTTGGACAATGAAGAGAGTTTGGGAATATTTCCCCAATTGAAATGATAAAAGGAAAATTTGGTGAAATCCTTGTTTCGTACTTATACTTCATCTCTTTCTTTTCAAACTATTGTGTCTTATTTAAAATCATGCCTCATAATCTATTTACATGTATGGGTGTTTATTTACTCAGTATTTCCGTTGACTTTGGAATCTGTGGTGTTCTCTTTTTTTCCTGCACCACAGGTCTATATGATGGAAGCATAGCTTAGCGGGGACACGAATCATCACTTAAACGATTAGTAATATCACATTTAAATTTCTTAGATCTTATTTTAGTATCGTTAGATTTTACTTGGATGTCATTCCCGTGTTTGAGGCACAGAGACTTGAGTTTTAATAGAGCTTTACTTGGATCCACTATTTAAACCTCCTTGTATTCGGGTTTAATCTCGGGTACGGAGTGACACCCCCGGGTTTCCGGCTTGGTCATTTCTGGGGTGTTACAACTAGCACCTTCAAGGCTTAAGTATTTTTATCCGGTGGTACGGGTAAAGAAGTTTCTGGGACAGTAATACTCTCAAGGTGTTACATAACAATCTAACAAGTACTAGATGGATCAAAGAGCCAATAAGAGATAGAGGAAATGGGTGGAAATAAGCAGTATTGTACTATAGAGGAGAGAGATAACTTGTTGGCAGCAATTTGGTACAAAATAACCTAGTGTACGAAATGGCGTCACGTACCGTCCTATTTATACTAGTCAGAATAGGACAACCAATGGGAGACACGTGGTCGTACGGACAACCCAAATACCATTATGAAGAATGAGGTTGTTGTGATTTATTGCTAGTTCGGGCGTTTCTATGCGTTTTAGATGTTATTTTTCAAATATAATCGCTTGGTATGCCTTTTCATGTTGTAATGATAGGAAAATATTCTAAACGACTTCTAGGAGGCATGAAACAAACTTCGGAAGATGAGAAAAGCTCGGGAATGGCCAAGGAGAATGAAGAGAAGCAAAGTTAGAGGAGCAAAACTGACCAACCTTCATTATTTTGATTATATATTGAGTTCTACAAGGTCTTCTATAGTGAGAGCGGTGGAAAATGAAATTAGACTCAAAGAAATTTCCAACGGTGGGTCACGAAGCTCAATTAAAGGTCGGACGAGAAAGTTGGTTTCGCGAAGACGACGCAAAAACAAAGAAAAGCTGGTAAAGTTGCACTGGACCAGTGTGTATTCTTCGGGCCGTATCTGGAGTAAGTCCTATAGCATTATAAATTAGACATTCAGGGATTTACAACGATATAAGATAGGCCGAAACCAGAGTCCGACTGAGGGAGAAAAGGCCCGCACAAGATCAACTTATGAATTTTGTCTGAGAATTGCAAACTGGAGGAGCTGAATTGCAAATTCGGCCAAAATACTTAGAAAATCGTACCCATGCCTATTTATCACAACTTTTGGACCTACAAGGCAGAATAGAGGCTGTGGGAGACGCAGAGCACACGGTTGGAGAGCACAATTGGAGCCGAAGTTCGTCGTGGAAGCGAGAATTCTACCGTTTGATCTCTTCTCTCTTATCTTCTTATCGTTTTGTCTCATGATCATAAAAAATCTTGTAATTATGATCATGTATCGCAGTAGCCAAGTTTAACATTGGGATTTCTCTATTGTAGCTAGGGCTTGAAGCTGTTATGGCGAATTATGAATTTGATTCACGTTTTGCGTAAACTTAATTGATGATTAATGGTTGTGCTATGTTTAATTCTTGTTCTTAACCCATCTTTGTATAGTTTGATCACCTATATGAAGATCTCACATGTAATTAGTTAGTGAAAGCAACGGATTGCCAGGATGTTGGAATTAAGCCCGTAGTCACCGGTTAGAGGAATCAACCACAGACTGTGAACATGAAGTAACTAGATGTTCTTAATACATTGTTTAGGGAAAATTAAGAACTTGGTAACTCGGTTCTATTTCAACCTAGGCATTGAACTCACTTGGTTACTCGGTGAGTAATGTTGCTCGTTCGGCAAATTAAATCATCATATGTGTTTCAAAACGTAATTCCTTAACGGTGAATAACTAGTGAACCTAGAGAAAATCCTGATATTTGTCTCATCACTTTACTCTCAATTTAAATAATTGTGTTGTTATTTACTTTCCTTAGTTATTAGAAATCTCAAATTGATTTCCCAAAAGAATTTAATCATCCTAATTGATTCACAACAAGTCCTCTAGGATTCGACAACCCTATCTTCCACATTTATTATTAGAGTGATGATAACTCTATATTAGAGTTATATTTCTTCTACGTTTGTGTACCGTTTTGTGTAGTTTCCGGGTTGAATATATTAGAAATACACTATGAACTTGAGGAAATTGGATAAGTTTAGCTTTGAGTGATAAATTATTAATTCGGGTGTTTTTCACATTATTTACATATATTTTGTCACTTTTGATCGCACGGGGATTTTCGTGTTGTGTTGGACAGGAAACGGAGCTCATGGATCAAGAGGAGGAAGAAAACAAACTTCGGAACATATGCGGAAGCTTGGGAGAGAAAGAAATTGGAAGAAAAGAGGACAAAGATGGAAAAAGGGGGTCAAAGTGTCATTTTAGAAAGTTTGAAGTGTAGGATCAAAAGTTGATCCTAGGATCAAGTAGCAGATCGTACGATCAAGTAGCAGATCACACGATCTGCTAGGGGAGAACTCACTGACTTGTAGGATCAAGTAGCAGATCGCACGATCAGAGCAGATCGTACGATCAGCAAAAGCAGATCGCGCGATCTGCTAGCAGTACCAGCAACGCACGGAAAAGCCAGGATTTAGGGTTACTAATTAATAGTTTTTGATTATTAATTAATACACCCTAATTTAAGATAAAAAGAGACCCTAATATTAAAAGAGGAGAGAGACACAATAGGAGAAGGAGGCCATCAACGTAGGAAGCAAGAGAAGGAGGCACGCACACGAGGAGGACTCCTCCTCCATTGAAGCTCTAAGTTTGATTTCTTCTTCTTCTCTCTCAATCTTTCTATGGAGAAACTTGTAAGTCTTGTTTGGTTTATTAGTATTAGCTAGACGTTTTGCTAGGCATCTCTTTTAGAGCCTATGGTTTATGTAAACGATGATATTTTTCCGGATTTGATCTTTGCTTCATGATTTCTTGATTTCTTCTTTTGAATCAATTCTAGTTTCTTTTTTATGTTAGTAATCCTAATTGAGTGACACGATTGGGAGATAAACTAGGGTTCAAGAACTAGGGTTTGTTCAATAGTTGATTCATGCTTAAAGTTAGCAATATTTTAATTCAATTGTTCATAATCTATGCTTAATTCTTAATGGGGATGGAGTAATTAACCGGAACCGTTAGTTGGCTAGTGAAGTGCGCGACAGTGACTTTAAATAGCTAGGATGAGATATGAGCATCAATCCCGTATCACTGAGACTGAGAAGAGACGTGTTAGGATTGGCTAGTGTGGGTAGATTCGGTAGGTGAAATTCGATTGTCTCGTGCAACGGTGGACCGACAGGACCCGTTGCCGTGCATGTCGTTAGCCTACTAGAACGGACCGATAGACGCAAGAGACCGATAGGAGATTGTAGTCTACCGTGAAGTAGAATGACTTGAGACCGATAGGAGATAGTCAGCGCTGTTACCCGGCTTAGTTAGAATAGAGTTAACGAGTTGCTCAGTAATCCGGAAATCGTCTACAACCCTAGGTGATCTAGAGATTGCCTAGTTTCTCCAAACTTATATCTTAAATATAAAAAAATACAAAAATATTAGATTAGTTTTTATTTCAATTCTAAAAATCAATCAAATCTTTCCTCCTGCACCGTACTCTAAATTAAATAACTAATTAAATAATCTCAAGCATGTCCTCATGGGATCGATAACTAAGGGTTGAAATACCACCCCTATATTACTTGACCGTGCACTTGCGCATACGCGTTAAGAAATCGCGTCAAGTGATAACTGTACACTTGCATAGATTGTATCAAGTTTTTGGCGTCGTTGTCGAGGATCGGACCCAGGTCACCCGCGTGATAGGCTGGAATACTTATCATGTCTCTGAAGATTCTGCTGGTAAAGCCAAGTTTCCTCATAACACGTTCCATCTCAGTGCATACAATCTCGTCTCCATGAGTAAGACAAGGTTCGAATTACTCATCTTCACAAGATCATGAAGTGAAGCTATGTTTCCCCCACACGTTCTAGCTGAGGATACTCATTTTGTGTGGCTAGGATGTCTCGTAGCCTCAGCCAATATCGCAGTTGGTTTCTTCAAGGCTATCCCCTACTTTTGCGGAATCCGATTTTCAGAAACCTATAAGTCAATCCCCTTCGCATTACCATAATCTACCAGCCCATTTTTAGAAGCCGCTTTTGTGTCACTGTCCTTGTTGGTGGGAGCATTGGTATGGGCACGATGATCATATTGAATATTCGGCTTATTGAACTGGCATTACCCCTGTTGTGCATCGGCTGAGTTGCAGCTCGAAGAGTCCTACTTCTGTTGTTAACGACAGTTTGGGTATGTGCTCCCATGCCCGTAAATTTATGGCTCCCTCGACCGCCTCTACCACGCTGACCACCTCATCTCTTTCCACTTAAATTCTCCTTTGGATTAGGCGATACATTCGCCTCACTAATTTCTATTTCGCTCCTATCACCGTCGGCGCAGACTTTGTTGCCCACCCCTTCGCTTTTTGTGCCATCATAAATCTACCCGTCACTGCCGAACATTTAGATTTGGAATCTGCCACCGACATATTGAAGAAGGATGTCATTCCTAAACACTGATTTTGTTTCTCACCCATGGCCACCTCCTTCAATTTTATATGAATTGTCCTCTTCTCCACTAAACCCCCAGGCATCATCCACCCACTTTGGGTCTTCCTCCATTATTACTTCATCTCAGTCACCTTCAGTGCCCTTGTCTGACATGCCATCATCCTTTAGTAATAAGAATCAAATAACTTCTTTTTTGGTGGCGTCTTAAATAGTAGTCATTCCTCGAAGTCGGGATTCATCTGCTCTTTTTCGAGAACCTCCTTATCCATGCATTCGTTGCTATGAGGCCAATCTTCCCACACCAAGAACAAAAGGGATTGAAACCGTTTGTATTTGTAGTCCAAACATAATTTTTCGCCAGAAAACATTATGTAGTAATCTCTCCTTAACGACATGTTGATTTCGAGTCAGACACTAACCCTCATGTATTTCCTCCTTGTCCGTTCAAACCCTATGATCCGATTGGAGGATCGTCCCCATCTTGCAAACTAACATTCGGAAATCGAATTTTGTTTAAAGAAACCATGGCAAGTTTATAACTTGACCCAAACATAAAACTGCTCAAAAAGACATTATCTATACGAGCAGAAATCTCCATTTATTTGAGAAGGGGGATGTTATCATCAAAATATCATATATCCATGGACCCCCATTAAAGACTTTCTGCCTCGAACTTGTTGACGGAAAATGAAATATGAATCTATTATGGCTAGTTTCATGGATGTGTATATCTTCCCATTTCGACCATATTTTCTTGAACAAAATCTTCATTACCCAGACGTTGAAACGAATTGGCAAGAGAAACAAACCCACAAAGCAAGGTTGACCACCTTGAATCGCCTTTAAAAATCACTCCTTGCCAAATTCCTCGACTTCCTCCTCCTCGATTGCGAGCTTGCCGAAGCATGAGCTATACAACTAGCCGCTTTCATCTTCGGAAAACCCACATAGGCGCAAGGAATCGGAACTCCATGCCCTAGCCGCCCTTATTACGCGTGTTGTATTTCTGCAGAATTCAAACTATTTTCCTGGTTCAAAATATATATTTTTGAAGTTAGGCACTTTCACATTTCAGTTGATTTGTTACATGTATGAGTGTGTTTGGCTGAGATAGTTGATTGTAAAGATTATTGAATATATTCAAGGGTAAAAGACATTTTCCACCCTCCGACTATGGGTAAAAGACATTTTGCCCCTGATTTATGGAAAAAGACATTTTTCACCCTTGTTGACGTATGGAGGGTGGACATATACCACCCTTCTGTTACAATCCGTTAGTGGAGGGGTACAAAATGACTTTTTTGTGACCATTTTACCCTTATTGATTGTGTACAAATACCACCCTTTTCTTGATGTTCTTGGTGTTCTTGAGCACTGTTGGGTTTCAAAGTAGGTAACGCAGCGGAATAACAAAATTTAATTCCTACTTCAATGCCCACCACAGATCGTCAGGAGGAGACATCATAACATGATAAGAGACATAGTATAGTGTACCTTTTGAATTTGTGAGATCACACGAAGAATGATGTCCTCGTCTCTACGGTTGATCCACGTCTAGAGGTGAGATCTAGATTCTTCCTTCAAACAAGTGCTAGCTTGAACCCGGAGGAAGAGGGAAGAAGATCAAAGCAACAAAGGCACAAGAGGAGGTTCGGCCTCCTCTTTGAGCCGACGGGAAAGGGGGGCGGACGGGGCTAGGGTTTCGGCCCTAGCTCTTGTCTTACTCTCTCTTTTGCTTTCTCCCACTCTCTTTGTTATGTCTAATAACATTAGTGTGGTAAGGAAGCTAAAGCCTCTTTATATACTCCAACAACTCCTTGTTGTTTCCATAAAAGAGTTTCCTAATTCTAGATGAACTAGAACTATTCCCTTCCTTGCAAATTAGTCCTACTAAGTTTGCAAGGTGTTGCACAATGATCCTTCTATTAATTAATCAATATTAGTTAATCCCAAATCTAGCTCTACTCTATTTGACGTGTGACCCCATTGGTTTCTACATAGTTGGTAGTAACTATTACTAACATGTAGTGGTGTCTAGCAACACATCCATGCCACCCAACCAATAGAAATAGTCAGTGATCCCGACAAAATTCTTGTGCCCAATATGTCATATTGCACTATCCCTTTGTCTCCATATCCGGATTGGACACGAGACATTCATAGTCACACTCGTATATCCAATCCGTAGTTCCTCGATCTTGGGAATATGCTTGTGCTAGCAGATAACATCAATATCTCCATATTGATTTATCTGAGTCTGGCCAGACTTTCAATAAGCCTCATCCCTCGAGTGGCCGTGGATATTTACCCCCATTATGTGGGAGGGACAAATCCTATCTACATCACTACTATCTCTAAGCTTGCTTCCTATCACGCCCGATAGCCATCTTTATGATTACCCAGTTACGGTGTAACGTTTGATAACATCAAAGCGCAATATTTCACAACTAGAGTATCTAGTGACTTCAAGTCTAAGGATTGCAATTATATTAGCACTACGAAAAGCGATTGTGACTTGACAAAATCTAATGTATCCTTTTCGTCGTGGGTCAATCCAGTATGCCATTACTCCTGATGCATACCCATGTGTTAGACTTGATATCTCCATATCAATCTACCCACATACTAGTCTATATTTGATCGTCCTATTAATCAATATAGTGGACTAGGGATATTTAAGATAAACAACACATTTTATCTAAGGACTTCATTATATTAAAAATCACAATATATACTAAATGAATATTCTAGCCAAAACAATGTTCATACTAAATCTATGATTGCCTGTAGGGAATCTATTCCAACAAGCACCACCTCCACTACCACCAAATCACCACCACCACTACCACCAGTACCACCAAGTCCCCACCAACTCCACCACCAAATCCCCACCACCTCCACCACAACCACCAACACCGAATCCCCACCACAAAGACAACAAAACTTCACAGATTCTCCAAGCAATCTGGGCCCAACCAAGTCAAATTCGCCTTCAATTCTCACCACTACCAAAATCGCCTTCAATCCGACCACCAACACTGCACCACCACCATAAAATAAACCATCAATTATCACCTCTCCATACCCAAATATATCATAGAGAGACACATGAACTACTAAAAACTCACTGTACATCCCAGATTACGAAACCTAATTTACAACCCTAAACCTATATTGAAACAAACCGAGATTCCAAAACAAACTCACAGAACAAGACCCAGGCTTGTGAATTAAGTAACCCGACTCCGCCCTCTCATCTTTCACCCAACTCCCAACATATAAATCGCACGAATTTTGAAACACACCAAATCCGTGTTTGCTCAGGGAGTCTCTGGGTCGTCTCCAGAGGTGGGTTATGGCTGAAGAGCGTCGAGAGGAGTAGGAAAGAGAACGGGGGTCTGTGAATTTGAGTAGTGGCGATCGATGTAGGGATTCAATTGGAAGCTCCGGCGAGTTCAATCTAACGTTCGATTCGAAGGCCAGAGGGCCAATTGGGTTTCAGGGGTTGTGCGGTATGTGAACCGGGTCTGGTTCGTGGTTTTACGGTACTGGGCGAGCTCGTGGAGGCAACGACAATGGGTGGGCAGTGGTTCGACAAAGAGTGTTTGAGTGAGAAAAGGGAGATATGATATCACAGATGTAGGAGGCGATGAATCGAGAGCAAATTAGATGACACAACGAGTATCGATCTGAATCTGTTAGACAAACCAGAAACCCTAATTTCCATTATCAGCAAACAAAGAAGAAGAAGAGGAAGAAGAAGACAAGGATGATGAAGAGAGAGAAATCAAATCTCATTTCTTAGCTGATGAAGAATACAGAACGGTGTAATATACCACCGTATAAAACTACTAATCAAATTACAACCAATCAGAAGGTTCCAAGCCTAACTAACTCCACCATTATCAAAACGACATAGTTTTGTTTAATGAGTAACCAACGGCAGAGATTAGAAATGTGCAATCACATCCAACGGTTATTGCTGCATGATATTTCATGTCATCAGTTTGGATGTGATTGCAATATAGTCCATGCCAGGAATATCAATTTAATCAATACTAGACTAATACCCCCCCCCCTCAAATTGAAGGGGGTTGACATAAGACTTTCAACTTGCGCAGAAGAGAAAGAAATGCAGAGTAGGCAAGAGGCTTAGTCAAAAGATCTGCAAGATGCTCCTCAGTAGAAACATGATGAAGAGAAACAGCACCTCACTTAACCATGTCTCTTGTAATGTGACAATCAACTTCAATGTGCTTGGTCCTCTCATGGCAAACAGGATTATGAGCAATGTGGATAGCAGAAGTAATATCTGAGAAAAGAGAAGGAGACACAGCAACAGTGATGAGTAATTCGTGAAGAAGAGAAAGAATCCATTTGACCTCACATACAAGATGAGCCAAACTTCTATATTCAGCTTCAGCTGAACCCCTAGCCACCACTTTCTGCTTATTAGACTTCCACGAGACCAAAGTAGAACCCAAAAATACCAAATACCCTTAAGTAGACCTTCTAGTGTCCAAACAACCACCCCAATCTGCATATGCATATCCAAGTAAAGAGATGGAGGAGGAAGCACATAAATGAATTCCAAAATCAACTGTGGACTTGAGATATCTCAGAATGTGATGTGAAGCTCCAAATTGTGCAGTGGTAGGATTAGAGAAAAATTGACTGAGTTTGTGAACTAAAAAGGTAATGTCAGTTCTACTATTGCACATATACAATAATTTGTCAATAAGTTCCTGTAATTGCTAGCAGACTCAGCTGAAAGAAAATCACCATCAAACTTGCTGAGCTTGCAAGCTGGAACCATAGGAGTTTGAGTGGGCTTGCAGTCTACATGACCAGTCTGAGCCAGAATATCCATCAAAAACCTTATGAACCTCAAAACCAATGAAATAAGCAGTAGAACCCAGATCCTTGAGTTTAAAAGTTGCATTCAAAGATGTTTTGAAAGCATCCAGAGCTGAAATATCATTGCCTAAGAGCAAGATGTCATCAACATAGACTAGAAGCAGCATAATAGAAGAAACCTCCTTCTTGACAAACAAGGTATAGTCTGACTTGCATTGAACAAAACCATACCTTAGAATAGTATCTGAAAATTTAACAAACCATTGTCTAGAAGCCTGCTTAAGACCATACAAGGATTTTTGCAACTTGCACACCAAAGTGCCTGAAGAACAAGAATCAGAGTGCTGAGAAACAATGTAACCATCAGGAAGCTTCATATAAACCTCTTCAGGAAGATCACCATGCAGAAATGAATTATTAACATCAAGTTGACATATATTCCATCCTTCTTGAACAGAAAGAGACAGAAGAATCCTAAAAGTTACCAATTTAGCAACAGGAGAAAAAGTTTCAAAATAGTCCAAACCTTCTGTTTGAGTGAATCCTTTAGCAACCAGCCTTGCTTTATATCTCTCAATGGTCCCATCAGCTTTATATTTTATCTTGTAAACCCATTTTTTACCAACAACAGAGTGCCCTGGAGGAAGTGCAGTGATTGACCAAGTTTGATTAGCTTCTAAAGCTGCAATCTCTGATTTCATAGCTTTTATCCACTATGGTTGTTGAGAAGCTTGTTTATAATTAGTAGGTTCAGTAAGAGCATACACACTTTTGAGTGTAACAGAACTGCAAACTGAAGATGGAAGAGCTTTCACTGAAGTCAACAATAGTCCTGAAAATGTGTTGGTTGTCTTGTGGGACTTGTACTATGTCTAACTGGAACTGGATGAACAAGGACCTCTCTGTAAGTTCTGGGACTAGTAGATGCAGAAGTTGGTGTAGAAAAGGAGGAAGAAGAGGCATTAGGTATATCAGGAGAAGACTGCACCACAGTTTGAGACAAAGACCAAGAATCAAAAGGATCTTGGGTTGAACCATTAATGTTGGAGAAAGGAAACATTTCTTCATGAAAAATGACATTTCTGGAAGTGAAAAAAGATTGTGAAGCCAAATCATAGACTTTGTAGCCCTTCATACAAAAAACATAGCCAAAAAGACTCCTTTGATAGCTCTAGGATCAAATTTGGTTCTAGAATGAACCAAAGTAGAAGCATAGCAGAGACATCCAAAGACCCTGAATTGAGTGTAATCTGGAAGCTTACCATAAAGTAACTCAAAAGGAGATTTATTTTGAAGCTTTGTTGAAGGCAATCTATTAATCAAGAATGTTGCAGTAAGAACACAATCACCCCAAAACCTAATGAGAACATGTGATTGAAACTTTAGTGCTCTAGCCACATTGAGTAAATGCTGATGTTTTCTCTCAACAACTGAGTTTTCTTGAGGAGTTTCAACACAACTAAGCTCATGAACAATACCATGTTTCATGTAGAAATCATGTAGGTGCAATTCTGGTGCATTATCTATTTTGATCTTCTTAATTTTGAAACCAAACCGAGTTTCAACCATGTGATGAAACTTAGGTAAGACCTCAGCTGCTTCAGATTTAGAGATCATAAGATACACCCAAGTGACCCTTGTGGCATCATCGACAATAGTCAAGAAAAAACCCTTTTCTAAAGAAGGATGTCCAAGCCTTTGATGCCAAATATTTTCTTTCACTTTCTGAACAGCTACAAAACCTTTCTTTTGAACTTGATCATGTAAATCCAGAATATAGAGACCTCCAACCTTATTCCCTATACCAAGAATTGGATCACCTTTCCAAAGAACACATCTTCCAATCTCACATACACAAATACAACCACAGCTCTGAGTAAGTTGAGAAATTGAAATGAGATTGAACTGAAAGTCAGGAACGCAAAGAACTTTATGCAAAATCAAAGTATCAGTTAACTTAACCATTCCAATGTGAGTGACTGCAACCTGTTTTCCATCAGGTAAATGCACATAAATGTTGCTAATTGGCTGAGCATTACTCAAAAGACTCAAATCAGAGCACATATGATCAGTAGCTCCACTATCCAAAATCCATGAGGTAGGAACCATATTCAAATCATGATTTGAGGGGAAAGATGTGTGCAGAGAGTAGGAGCTTATGATACCTCCCATAAAGTGAGACTGATCAAAAGGACTGTTAATATGTAGTGGTGATTCCACTGAGGTTGCTGAATAGGAAGATACAGAGCTAGTATCACTGAAAGTCTTTGAACTCAGATGTGTGTTGAGCAGAGAAACCAACTGTTGGCATTGATTATCTGTCAATGTGATGGTTTTGCCACCTAAATCAAATGATGATGTTGGCATTTGCTTATGAGAATTAACTTGTGACATAGATGCATTGTGAGCTCTATGTTTGGTATTACCTCCCTGATTAGTGAATTTGAAATTAGGAGGAAATCCATGCAATCTATAACACTTGGTTTAACATGACCTTCATGTCCACAATGATGACACACAAGTTTACCATTAGGACCCCTTCCACCAAAGACTTGAATTATTTCCGAAGTATTTGAACCCTTATAAGAACCAGAAGCATGATTGGCATTGTTTGCATACATTGGCATGTTATGAGATGGAGATGAAACACTTTTGAGCTGTATTTGTCTCTCTTGTTGAATAATTTTTGCAAAAACTATATTGAGTGAAGGTAATGGTTCTGTCAGCAACATTCGATCCCTAACAGGTATATATTGCTCATTGAGACCCATGAGAAACTGCATTACTCTGTCATCCTCTTATAATTGTTTCAGCTTTGCATTTACGTGACAATGACAAGCATGACACGCACAATTAGGCAATGGCTTGTAATTTCTCAACCCATTCCAAAGAGTCTTAAGTTTAGTAAAATATGCAGTCACTGACATATCAGCCTGTTTCAGATTTGAGATAGCCATTGAAATCTGAAACAACCTTGGCAAATTTCCTTGAGAAAAACGCTCCAAAAGATCCAGCCAAACTTCTCTAGAATTGGCTCTACGTACAACACTGCAGGCAATATCCTTAGAGATATAATTAAGTAACCATGACATGATCATTCTGTCACACCTCTTCCACACATAATACATCTCAGAATTAACCTCAGGAGTGGTAATTGTACCATCCACAAACTGCAATTTATTCTTTGCTTCCAAAGCTACTATCATCGACATATGCCATGAATAGAAATTATCTGCAGTTAGAGGTTGAGTGACAAGAATGTTACCAGGATTATCTCCGTGATGAAGGAAATACGGCGAGTGAGGATCCATTGACACCGCTGAAGTACCAGAAACACCAGAATGCTCGCTATGAGCCATGAATCAAAACCGGATCTGAGAATTTTCCAGAACCGAGAAGAGCAAATCAACCTTCTCAAATCTTCTCGCAACACTTCAAACACCAGAGAAATCAATCAGCAGCCTTCGTAACCTGGCTGTGATACCATGTTAGACAAACCGGAAACCCTAATTGCCATTATTAGCAACCAAAGAAGAGGAAGAAGACAAGGATGATGAAGAGAGAGAAATCAAATCTCATTTCTTAGCTGATGAGGAATACCGAACGGTGTAATATACCACCATATAAAACTACTAATCAAACTACAACCAATCAGAAGGCTCCAAGCATAACTAACTCTACCATTATCAAAACGACATAGTTTTTGTTTAATGAGTAACCAACGACAGAGATTAGAAATGTGCAATCACATCCAACGGTTATTGATGCATGATATTTCATGTCATCAGTTTGGATGTGATTGCAATTTAGTCCAAGCCAGAAACTATCAATTTAATCAATACTAGACTAATATAATCCCCTGCTTTGAGCTGCAGATCTCTGATTCCGAAATCCCCTGTTTCGATTCCTCAAGAGGAACCCATAAATCGGCCATTGGAGGAGGTTGGTGGAAGGTGATCAGGAGGAAGAATAACTGTGAGATGTGGTTGTGGTTTAGGGTTTAGTATAAGTATATAAGGGTAGTTTTTCACCATTTCAGGAGTATTTGTCTTTTATCTCTCTGTTGGTCAACTGTTAGTTTTTTAACACTAACAAGGGTGCAAAATTATTTCAAAAAAAAAAAGGTGCAAAGTGTCTTTTATCCATAATTGGAGGGTGGAAAATGTCTTTTATCCATAATTGGAGGGTGGAAAATGTCTTTTACCTACATTCATTTATTTGTATTTTACGGCCTACGAGAATTGTGGAAAACCTATACGTCCAAACTGATCATAGTTTGGCTCACGCAGTCACAGCTCACAACAACTCACTCTAAATTTGGAGTCCATTACCGCCAAAATTATAGGTTCAACTTTGTAACATCAAAGAAGACGAACGGTGGGTTCGCCGGCGGCGGAGAGGTCTTTCGGATTTGGCGATCGGTCTCTTTACCCATTCCTTGCTCGTCATCACAGCAGATTTCACTCCACCACCGGTAATGACTCCTTCGGCTTAGGGCTTGCAATTACAAAGTTTAGTCTTTCAGCTCACTCTGCCTTCCTTTTCTAAACTTTCTCTCTGTAAACGCCACACAGCACCGGTGATATGTCCGTCGTCGATTCGGTAAAGCTCAGAAGATGGACTGCGCGAGGAGACAAAACCATCCCCAAATCCAAGTAACTCCTCTCCTTCTCAATTTACATCCTAGGGCTTATCGTCTTTTAAGTTATTCTGACATTTGAAGAATCTCCCTAGCTTCTATGCCAGTTTTATTGTGGATGTCAAAACCTAGCCTAAGTACAATATTTTTATAACCGAGTCTAGCCTGAATAGGAGAAGCTCTTGATACACCGATTTCAATATAGGTATATGACTACCTGTAATAGGTTCATAGTCTCTTCATCACTACATCAAGGACACCGATTACTCAACTGTAAGCGTGTGGGATAACGTTTTTCTGTGACTACTTTCCTCATTCTTTCAATGACCCCCCATTTTTCTATTTATCCACATGTCGGCAATTGCTTCTGCTGTTGGAGAATGGAGAGAACCAATAAAGTATTGATAAAGAATTTGGGGATAAGAAAAGATAGTGTGGTAGGTTTAAGTTTGGTTGTACTTGTATTTTTTATTTAATTGTTTGCGGATGAGGAGAATAGTAAAATGTAGCAGTGAGATCTGTGAGGTTGAGTAAACGTGTTTGACATATTTAGATGACGAGTAGAGAAAGAACAAGAATTGTCATACAGGAAAGTACTATTTTGTTTCAACATACACCTGCGAGTTATCTGGAACAATCGCCTGGAGACCGACCTTGCTCATCATATACACAGTCTTCAATGTAATGTAATACATAATTACCATAAAAGTACCAGGCAAATGTAATGTATTGAACAACTTTGGCAGACACCTTATTGATATTAGGCAAATGATTAAGTTAATATGATCTGTCTCTTTGACTGCTGTATAACTATCATCATGACAGGGCTGTATCCTCCCACAAACACATGTAGCTACTTGTTAATAGTTATTCAACTCACCCAACAGTGATTTGAGCTTAGTGAAATACAGACACTCATATCCCCTTGCTACAAAGTTTCTAGAGCTCTGCTCAGTCGAAAGATTTTAGGAACATTCTTTTGTGAGATCCCCGTACAGAGATCCACCCAAATTTCTCTAAATGTAATGCAATACACAGAACTAAACAACCAAGAAATAACCATACCGTTGCATCTTCTCCATATTGCATACTGTTCTTATCCATTCTCAGGAACAGCCAAAGTACGATCAACAAATCCTAGTTTGTTCATTGCCTCTAAGGCTACACTTGAGACCTCACATAATTACATAATTGCAATACATGTTCACCACAGTTTGAAACACAGTAAACTAACGTCAAAATGCAAAAAGCAAATATGATTGTCACATGATATACTGATGTATTTTTCAGGTTCTTCAACAATATGTCTTGGACAAAACCTGATAAGCAACTTTCATGGTTGGCCTATATTGGGGATCTTGATGCAAGCAAGAAATTCCAAGTTCTAAAACACGCTTCGCGAACTCCTCCTCGTGAGGAGATGGCGGTGGCAGGCGTTGGTCTAACATTTCTGTGATATGTTTATCTCCAACACCTGGGATTGAAATACTAGTAATTGAATCACCTGGATGCTTTCCTTTCATAACTTCCAACGCCAACACTCCAAAGCTATAGACATCGCACTTCTCAGTCACCTGCATTGTATAAGCAAACTCTGCATGCAACCCAAATGAACATCTATACAGTGAGACAAAAGAAAAAAAAAAAAAACAAACTGATTTGTATTCAAAAATTAGTACCACGTTTCTTTTTTACCTGGCGCAACATATCCGTAAGTGCCTGCAACTGCACTCCAATTAGATGAATCATACTTCAGAAGCTTAGCAGTGCCAAAGTCTGAAACACGAGGCTCATACTCCTCATCGATAAGAATGTTCTTACTTGATATATCACGGTGGACAATAGGTGGCAGGCAGTCATGGTGCATGTAGGACAAAGCTCGAGCCACGCCTTTAATGATATTCACCCTCCGAAGCCAATCCAATTCCATGGCTCCTTCATCTCTTCCCAAAATCATTGCTAAGCTACCCCTTTCCAAGTACTCATACACCAACAAAGAATGCTTTGAGTCGGAACAGAACCCGAAGAGCTTAACAATGTTCCTATGTCTCATCTCCGTCAGCGCCTCTACCTCTTTCAGAAAGGCTCTCTGGTCAATGTCTTCTGGCAACCCATGCATCTTCTTCACAGCAACGTTATTTGTTGCCGAAAGTTCAGCCTTGTAGACGCTTCCGTATCCTCCTTCTCCAATGCAGTATGCGGCATCAAAATTCATGGTGGCATTAACTATGTTGTCGTACAATGCTTTTCCATCAAATGTCAATACTCGTAATACATCTACATGCGGATCATCTTGTATTTTCAAATTTCTTTTCTTTCTCCAGTTGAACCAATAGAGAACGCCCACAAACAGCCCTAGAAGCAGAATTGATCCAGCAAGAGGAAGTGCGATGATAAGAACAAGCTCCTTTTCCTGCTTCTTTTTCATCGTATGTTTACCAGCTGAAGGACTTTTGCAAGAATCTAATCCAGAGGCGTTGCCACACAACCCTTTGTTTCCTTGGAGCGACTCAAATGGAGCTTTCATAAAAGCTTTGCTTAAGGGAAGTGGACCCTCAAGGTCATTGAAAGATATGTCAATTTGATCTAGCCAAGGCATCTCCTCAAAGTCTGTCGGAATGAGACCTGAGAGGTGGTTGTGGGAAATGTTGAAAGACTCCAAACTCCTGAAATTTCTGATATTTGATGGTATATTCCCCGAGAGTGAATTGTAGCTGAAGTCGATGCTAGACAATTGAGTTAACTTATATAATTGTGATGGAATCACATGGCTAAAATTGTTGTTGCTCATATTCAGGTGGTTCACTTTCACACAGTTCTCCAGCTTGCCTTCTGCCATTGAACCATTTAACCTATTCTTGGAAAAATCTAGTTTCTCTAGATTAGTCAATAATCCGATTTCTGGTGGTATACCTCCAGAAAGTTCGTTATCATTAAGAAAGAGCTTGAGAATAGACGTCATCCCTTTGAACTCCTTGGGAATCTTTCCTACTAAATGGTTTGAAGAAAGATCAAGCCACTGAAGTGCAGTTAATCCTCCAAAGTCTGGAGGGAGTTCACCTGTGATATTGTTCCCTGCGAATATGATGGTTTTCAAGTTTTTGCATTTTCCCCAGTTCCCTGATAATTCACCTTGGAATCTATTGTAACTCAAATCCAAGAAAATTAATTTAGGGTAGACTCCGAAATCTCCACTTATGCTTCCGCTCAGCCGATTTTTTTCGATTCGAAACCGGAGTAAGCTGCTGCAGTTTTTCAAGCTTTCGGGGATTTTGCCTGTGAGTTTGTTTATGCTAAGCGTGAGTCTTTGGAGTTTTCCTCCCTGGCATATCTGTGGAATACGACCAGACAGTTGATTGTGGTCCAGTAGCAAGTCTGTCAAGTTCTTCAAATCCTTTAGTTGTTGTGGAATCGCACCTGAAAGATTGTTGGATCGCAGATACAAAGTTTTGAGATTGAGCAACTTGCTGATTTGTGGTGGAATGGAACCGTTGAGTTGGTTATCACTCAGACCTAGATCAGCGAGGGACTTCAAATTTCCTAGTTTATCAGGAATCGGACCGGTAAGTTGATTCAAATACAGCCACAAAACTTTCAAATTCAAAAGATTTCCCATTTCAGGTGGGATGCTCCCGTAAAACTCATTTTGAGACAAATCAAGATGGATCAATTTGGAGATGTTGCTTATCTCCGGAGGGATGGTTCCAGAGAGTTTGTTCATGCGGAGATCAATATATGCAAGATTCGGTAACACTGAGAAAGGAAAGGCATAGAGCGTACCCGTGACACCTGAATCTGTGAGGTTCAATCTTGCTACACTCCCATTGGAGTCGCAAGAAATTCCGGCAAAATTGCAAGGGCTTGAACTGGAATTAGCATTTGCAGTAAGAGCCCATGAAGTTAGCATAGTACTGTCTCTACTTTGGAGGCTGGTTTTCCATTTTAGAAGAGCTTTGACTTCCTCCCCAGAATTTTCAGAAAGAGAATTTGTTGCTGATGGAAACGGACTAGTAAGAAAAAGCAGAAACAAGGAAAGTGGGAAGTATGATGTCTTAAGATGATCCATCTCGCTTACTCTGATCAAGTCCACCTAGTTCCTCAAGGCTCTCTTATATATGTATGCAGAGATCAATTGATTCGTGCATTTAAATGGCTTTGAACATACACAACTGGAGGAGTTTGCTCCTTGTATCCACCCCCAGTTAAGCTGGGAAAAAGCGATGTTGATGTGTTTGGTCACCTAGTAAAATTACATGTAATGAATTTCAGAGTGGCTAAACTTCAGGTCAACAATTTGAAATAAATGAAGATTTATAATTATTTTTACCAATTTGACCTTTTCAATTTGGAAAGTTTTAGTAATTTAAACACTTGTTGCGAGGAATTTGATGCTTGAATGATTGAAAATTTGAGTCATCGTACAAAGGTCCAGGTTGGTTGCCAATAATTTATTCACAGTATAATAGTTGCAAGTCGAAAGTCAAGAGTCTTTAGTCCAGAATGACAACTTATTAGATTACATTGATTAATATGTTGGCCACTTTTCGCCACTGTTTTTTGAACACCTTTGCTGACTTGTAGGGGTGTAATCGAGCCGAGCCGAGTTTTATGGTGCACATACTCGGCTCGCTTTATTTTAAGCGAGTTCGTGCTTACCGCGAGCCACGAATGAAGCTCAAGCTTGACTCGTTTAATAGTTCATCAAGCTCGTGGCGCGTCTCGAGCTAGCTTGGCTTATTAGTTCGACGAGCACCTAACCGATTTTGTTCACGAGTTATGTTTACAAGATTGTTTAATGAACGAGTATACGAGCTCGATTCACAAGTCAATAAACAAGCGAGTTGCGAGCCCTAACGAGCCGAGTATCACAATGCTCAAGTTCAGCTCGTTTATAAGACGAGCTCTGAAATGAAGCTCAAGCTTGGCTCATTCAAGATTCTACTCGTGAGCGGCTTGAATGGTTAACAGCCCTAGTGACATGAAACACGGCATCTGTTGAGGGTGTTTGAATGATTGTTTTGTGGTTTTTTAGAATGTTTGGTTGAGGTGAGGAGAGAGCGTATCTTCTCACCTCAACCACACATTACAAAAGACCGAAAAATTAAAAAACCGTTCATCCAAATTACGAGATTGATTTGTAAAGAACATTTTTTGCGGTTTAGCTTTCTGGTATCTATTTCAGCACCATTCAAGTGTTTATTAATTGTTCAAAAAATAATTTGGAATTCAAATGGATGCCCTGTTGGTTAAGTTCGGTTTTAACTGAGTAAGATGACCTGCCCAATAACTTTTACCACAGATGAAAACTGCAAGTTACATGTCAGCAGTGTCTGCTTATAAGCCTCAATGACAAATCCTGTTTTACCGCGGATGAAAGCCGTGTGGATTGTCTTGAAGATCTAGCAGCTTCAGTATATGTGACGCAGACAAAGCCATATAAGGCACAAAAATAGTAGGCATTGTAACTTAAGTATGGCGGCATTTACTTTGATAATGTTTCCTGTGAATATTGATGTCTAAACTCTTGATTGGTTGGCAAAAATTTATACGCGCACACCGAATGTTCACAACTAGGAAGTCATAAGTCTTCTGTTCCTCCCTTTTTGAAGTTAGTAATTAAAGGGCAGAGTTTAGACTCCAGTAACTAGTTAAAGGAAACCGACAAACAACGTTGTAGACTACATGCAGCCAATAATAAAATGGCAAGTCCAGCTTTATTTGCTATAGATTTTACATCACCTCATTGATGGCAATTATGCTATCAATTATAACTAAATTTTCTGCACAAGAAGCTTGTTTGAATGATCGAGAAACAAACCAAATAAACTCAAACTGTTAATTTCACTGAGATGCCATATGCCATGAATGTTAATACGATTTGGACACATTTAATTGAGTACTTATTGTTTGGAATTCATTATTTATATATTTACAATGTTGCAAGTCTACGCTCATATGCAATGGACTCTTTCTTCTTTGTTTATCTGTTTGTTCACTTCCTTTACATGGGCATGAGCTGTACTATCCGGTACCTTAAAATTAGACGCAAAAATACTGGGATAAACAATGCGGAATATTCCCCCAGTAGCTGAGGAATTCGTATCTTTAAGGTGATGCTTGTAATGAAAGACCTTTAACCATTCATTTAAAGGACTCAGGAATTTATTAATTCATTCATAGCTCTACTTGTACTTGATAGAATGATTGAATTGGTGCTGCGCCATTGATTGAATAACGCGGTACTCCTAGTACATTGATGCATCTTTTGTATATCTCAATTTCAGATCATTTTTTTCGAATCTACCAAGTGTTTTTAAGAATGCTTTAATTGACTGTCTTAAACTATATGTAGATTCACGGGGAGTATTGTTCCACCTGTGCAAATGTAATGTAGAGAGCAGGAACCGCCTGGAAAACTGGAACGTGTAAGTTTGCTTTCCATTCTCAGTTACTTCTGCTTCACCATTTACTGTTGTTTGCTGAATTTGTTCCGGCTTATATAAAGATACATAATGGGAACGACTGTTTTGAAAGCCTGAATGATAATTTAGTCTTATGGATCGGTATCTCGTGTACGACATTGCTCACAATCGTTCGGTCTATGGATGGGATCTTCTGAACCTCTGCGAACATGAGGGGATTGTCGATGAGGCCCTTCAGTTGTTTGGCACGAGTCCTCTGAGCAGAGCTGCTCTTTCGGTTAACCAGAACCGAAACCGGCCCGGGATTTCTTGAACCAACCGGGCTCTGTTCGGGCTCGGTTACCGGTGGTTCGGGCTCGGTAAACCGGACCGAGATTTTTCACAATACCTCTAACCGGCCCGGACTCTATAACAGTAACCGGGCATAACGGTTTGGTACGGTTCGGTTTCGGGAAGGGTTCGGTTAACACCGTGGTGACAACTCCAGCCGTTGGGGTCAGTTTCGGGTCGGTTAACCGGCGAGTTCGGTTACTGGTCGGATCGGTTAATACCAGGCTGGTTTCGGGCCGATTCACGATTAGACAGAAGGTCTGACCGGACCTAGCCCGCTAAAACTCGGTTTCGGTCCCGGCTTGGTCCTTTCGGGCTCGAGCTCGGTTACTGCAGAATCGGTTCAAAACCGGGCCGGTTTACCGGTTAACCGGCCCGTTTGACAGCTCTACCACTGAGGAGTGCACTACTGCAGGGTTTGATGTGCCCCATGGAACCACACTGTAAATTAGTGCCTGGCCCATTTCATAGAAATCCTCACAAATGGGAGGATCCTGAAAGATTCATGACAGAGATACGTTAATGGTGAAGTAAAGTGTCAGAATATCAATTCAACCCATTTCTGCTCTTCCGATTCCAGCCATTTCTTCTTTCTTCAGGGGTTGATGGAGTGGCATTGAGCCTCAATTCCTAAGGAACTTCACCTTCCCTCCGGTTGCCTCTTGGAGTACACCTGGGGCACTGTTTCCATTTAATTCGCAATCAGGAACCCTACATCTTCCCTTATGAGATGGTGTGTAGTTTCCCATACCTGGACCAGTACCTCAACTACGTCGAAGTCATACTCAGCCACCAAAAGATTTGGGTACCATTCCTTGAGGATGAGGAGGCGGTCATCGAAAGACCACGATCCTCTGTCACGAAAGGAGGAGGAGAGAAATCAAAAACTAAGTTGCTGCAAAAACCAAATGAACAGTAACTTTACTGTTCATTTGGTAAACCGTTGAAACGTTCAGTAGCCGTACGATGAGGGTTGGGGGTTATAATCTCAGCCGTCGATAGAAATAGACGTTAGGATTTGAATAGTATTCAGCACTTAAAGGGAACGCCGTCGTTTTGGACAGCCGAGCAGCGCTAGTCTCTGATTGGTCCACATCAGCATCACTCGGTCACCAACAGCCACGTGAGCAGCTGACGTGGGGAGTCCGTTACTTATTTCCTTTAATTGTAGCGTTACCCTTAAGTTTGATTAATTGTAATTTAACCCCGCTCCATATAAGAGACGGTGGACTGCATTAGAGAAAATTATGAATGAATTTGATATCTCTCAATTCCTCTCTGAATCTCTCTCAAATCCTCTCTCTCAATTCTGAAATTCTCTTATCTCCTTCCTAAATTCTACAAATCAAGGGCAGGAATCGCTTGATTCCTGACAATTGGTATCAGAGCAGTACTTTCCCTGCTCTCGTTAGTCAGAAATGGGACCTAGGAAGGCGCCGGCGCTGAATTACGACCACAGCGATGGAGTGAAGAACCATCTGCAGATGCTGGATGAAGCAATTGACGAGATCCGTAGCGGACAGGACTTGTTACACAGCCGCATGACCCAATTGGATGAGATTGGGGGCTTAAAAGAGGAGATCCGCAAGCTTATGAACTGCTACAATTTGCTTGCAAATGAGCGAGACAAGGCTCAAGGTGGATCGATTCTGTGTCAACCAAAGGAACAATCCTCAATAACAGCTAGTAACAGGGGTAAAGGAGTCATGGGATCTTCCAGCCATCCAAGTTCTGCTGCACAATTTGGGGAAAATGAAGATTCAAACCCTAATTTGGTAAGGAACACTCACTGTAATTCTTTGCCAATACCTAAAATTGAGTTCCCTAAATTTGATGGCACAGACCCCATGGGGTGGTTACTCAAAGCCAATAGATATTTCCAACTCCATCAGCTCAATGACTTACAGAAATTGATCCTAGTATCTCTTAATTGTGTGGATGAAGCTGAGGTATGGTTTAGGGTTGAGTTTGAAGTGTTAGAAGGAATCACTTGGGAAGTGTTTAGTGAAAGGGTGTGTGCAGAATTTCTAGAAGTGGGACATGATAATGTATTGGGAGAGTTTCAAAGAATTAGCCAAGAGGGTACAGTCCTAGAATACATGAGAAAGTTTGATGCATTTAGGCCTAGAGTGAAGGCACTATATAGCTGGGCTGATGATTACTACTTCCTTAAAAGTTTCATGGGGGGTTTGAAGATGGAAATCAGGAGTGCTGTTAACTGTATGGCTCCCAAAAACTTGGCTGAAGCTAAAGCTATGGCTAGAATGCAGGAGGTGAACTATAACATTGGCAAAAAAGAGGTGTTACAAGATCTGCAGCACATGATGAAAGGGTGGAACAAGCAAGCTAGTAACCCTTACAAACAGAAAACAAGTTTGACAAATTGGGATCCAAAACCAAAAACTAGTACTAGCTCAAATGGATTTACTAGTTACAAGAAGCTGACTCCAGCTGAAATGCAAGAGAAAAGAGCAAATAAACAGTGCTATTTCTGTGAGGAACAGTATACACCTGGACACAAATGCAAGAAGCCACAGCTATTCCTAGTAACTGGCAGTGATCTAGAAGAAGGGGAAGACACAAAATTGCTGTCAAGCTTGGCCTCTCCAACCAGCACCAGCAGTGACAAGACTGAGGCAGATCAGGACAATGTCAACCCAGAAATGGCAGCTGAGATCTCCATACATGCTATAACTGGCAACATGGGCAATCAAACCATTAGAATTCCTGGTTATATTGGCAAAACCAAGGTGAGTGTTTTGGTGGACACAGTACACACAATTTTATTGACAAGAACACAGCCTCTAAATTGTGTGGACAATGCACTCACACCACTCCCTTAAGAATTATGGTGGCAAATGGGAATCAAATGGACAGTAGTCAGATGTGCCAAAAGGTGGAGCTCAAGTTGCAGCAACACAAAACACTAGCTGACATGTATGTCATTCCTCTAGGGCGGTGTGACATTGTGTTGGGAGTCCAGTGGTTACAAGAGGTAAGCCCAGTGTGCATGGATTTCAAAGAAAGAACTATTACAATAACTCTCTTGGGAAATGCTGTCAAGCTCAAAGCTGAAGAACCCAGTTGCCAATACAAGGCTGCAAACTTACACTCTCTTCAAGCTTATTGCCACCAACAAGAAGGAGCCATTGTGGGCCACCTGTTCTGCATCCAAGAAAATTCTCCCACATTAGCTATACCCCCAGAAATTGAACCAATAATGCTACAGTTTACACCTGTATTTTCTGAACCCAAGAGCCTACCCCCCAAGAGAGAACAAGACCATTTCATACCTCTTAAACCCAATTCCACTCCTGTGTGCCTGAGACCTTATAGATACCCACATGTGCAGAAGAATGAGATTGAGAAGTTGGTGTCAGAAATGTTAGAGAATGGGGTGATTCAACATAGCACCAACTCATTTGCATCACCAGTTTTGTTAGTGAAGAAAAAAGATGGAACCTGGAGATTCTGTGTGGATTATAGGGGATTGAATGAATTGACAATCAAAAACAAATTCCCAATTCCTGTCATTGATGAGTTATTAGAAGAGCTGCATGGAGCTTTCTATTTTTCTAAGCTGGATCTCAGATCAGGGTACGACCAAATTAGAATGGCAGAGGAAGACATACACAAAACTGCATTCAGAACACATCAAGGCTTATATGAGTTTAGGGTGATGCCCTTTGGCTTAACCAATGCACCAGCCACCTTCCAAGCTCTCATGAATCAGGTGTTTCAGCCACATTTGAGAAAGTTTCTGCTTGTATTCTTTGATGACATACTCATATACAGCAGGTCTAAAGAAGAGCACTATGAGCATTTAAGGTTAACCCTAGCTCTCCTATTGAAGCATGAATTATATGTCAAGCTATCTAAGTGCACATTCATGCAAACCACTATTGAATACCTAGGCCATTTGATTAGTGGGTGATGGGGGTGAAGGCAGATCCTAACAAGGTCAAAGCTATGAAGGAGTGGCCACAACCAACCTCATTGAAGAGTCTTAGAGGATTTTTAGGACTCACTGGTTACTATAGGAGGTTTGTACAAGGATAGGGGGTCATTGCTAGATCTCTCACTCAACTACTCAAGAAGGGAGCCTTCAAATGGGATTCAGAAGCTCAGAAGGCATTTGAAGCTCTCAAGGAAGCCATGTGTCAAACTCCAGTATCGGCTCTCCCAGATTTCTCTCAAGGATTTGTGGTGGAAACAGATGCATGTCATCAAGGGTTGGGAGCTGTACTTATGCAGAACAACAGGCCAATAGCATTCTTCAGCAAAGCACTCTCTGATAAACACCTAGGCCTTTCCACCTATGAGAAGGAGTTGCTAGCACTGGTACAGGCAGTCAAGAAATGGAGGTCTTACTTAGAGACTAGAAAGTTTCAAATTAAAACTGATCATTACAGTTTAAAGTTCCTACTTGGCCAGAAGGTGAGCACCTTGTTGCAACAAAAGTGGCTCAGCAAGTTAATGGGATTAGATTTTGAAATAATCTTCAAACCAGGGAAGATGAATGCTGCAGCTGATGCTTTGTCTAGAATAGCCACCAATTCAGAAAGCAAGAGAGAAGGACATGACCTTCAGTGCATGGCTGTAACTGCCATCACCCCTCATTGGGTAGAAGAAGTAGTTAAAACTTATGATGGAGATGTGTGGGCCCAATAGCTATTGACAAGGCTGACTGTGGATCCAGACCCAGGTGGAGATTGGCAAGTGAAGGAAGGTCTGATCAAGAAGGGGTCTACTATCTACATTGGGGACAAAGGGACTTTAAGAGAAACTCTGATCAAAGAGATGCACAGCAGTGGTGTTGGTGGACATTCTGGGATACATGGCACATACAAGAGGTTGGCTTCTGTCTTCTTCTGGCCTGGTTTGCACAAAGAAGTGAAAGAATGGGTTCAACAATGTGATGTATGTCAAAGAATGAAGGTAGAACATGTACCTTACCCTGACTTTTGCAACCTCTACCAATACCAGAAACACCCTGGTCTCACATTAGCATGGATTTTGTAGAAGGGCTTCCAAAATCAGAGAGTAAGACTACCATTTTTGTGGTGGTGGATAGATACTCAAAATATGGGCATTTCCTTGCACTCACTCACCCTTATACTGCTGTTGAGGTGGCACAAGTGTTTCTGGATCACATACACAAGTTACATGGGTTGCCTGAGACTATTGTAAGTGACAGGGACACCATTTTCTTGAGTCATTTCTGGAATGCCTTGCTTAAAGCTTTGGGAACCAAATTGCACTTTACAAGTGCTTACCATCCCCAAACAGATGGACAAACAGAAAGGCTCAACCAGTGTTTAGAGAATTACTTAAGGTGCATGACTTCAGGCCTCACAAATGGGTTAAATGGCTACCCCTTGCTGAATATTGGTACAATACCTCCTATCACTCAAGCCTCAAAATGTCCCCTTTTGAAGTTCTATATGGCTATGCCCCAAAGCTGCTTTCCTTTCATCAGTTGAACTCTAGTGGAGATGCAGAAATAGACTCATTCTTGGAGGAAAGGAAGAGAGTGATGATCGTGATCAAAGATAATCTGGTGAAAGCCCAAGAAAGAATGCAACATTATGCCAATAAACACAGAAGTGACAGACAGTTTCAGGTAGGAGATATGGTATTTCTTAAACTACAGCCATACAGACAGACTAGTGTGCAGGTCAGGAGGAACTTGAAGCTCTCAGCTAAGTTCTATGGTCCTTACAAGGTGCTGGAGAAGATTGGGAAGGTAGCTTATAAATTATTGTTGCCAGGTGAGGCTAAAATTCACCCTGTGTTTCATGTTTCCCAGCTTAAGAAAGCACAAGGTCAGTCCCTCTCTAGCTCTATTACATTGCCTAAAATTGGGCCTGAAGGCCAAATGTTGGTGGAACCAGTTGCCATATTGGAGAGGAAGCTTATTAAGAAGGGAAATGCACCTGTTGTGATGGTTTTAGTACAGTGGATGAACTCACCTCCTACAGAAGCTACATGGGAGGAATATCATGCCCTCAAGGCTCAGTTCCCTCATTTAGATTCATGAGGACATGAATCATCTGGGTGGGATGCATTGTCACGGAAGGAGGAGGAGAGAAATCAAAAACTAAGTTGCTGCAAATACCAAATGAACAGTAACTTTACTGTTCATTTGGTAAACCGTTGAAACGTTCAGTAGCCGTACGATGAGGGTTGGGGGTTATAATCTCAGCCGTCGATAGAAATAGACGTTAGGATTTGAATAGTATTCAGCACTTAAAGGGAACGCCGTCGTTTTGGACAGCCGAGCAGCGCTAGTCTCTGATTGGTCCACATCAGCATCACTCGGTCACCAACAGCCACGTGAGCAGCTGACGTGGGGAGTCCGTTACTTATTTCCTTTAATTGTAGCGTTACCCTTAAGTTTAATTAATTGTAATTTAACCCCGCTCCATATAAGAGACGGTGGACTGCATTAGAGAAAATTATGAATGAATTTGATATCTCTCAATTCCTCTCTGAATCTCTCTCAAATCCTCTCTCTCAATTCTGAAATTCTCTTATCTCCTTCCTAAATTCTACAAATCAAGGGCAGGAATCGCTTGATTCCTGACATCCTCCTTTAAGCACTTTGTTTTTGGTTTCATTAGACCTAAGCTTTACTGAATACAGATTTTTACCCACTTCTACTATGCCTTCTCCTTTATTCATCTTCCAGATCTGTGTAAGAATCTCCATCACGGCTTTGTCGTTCACAGGCTCGTCTTGGTAGACCGCTGGATCTACCAAAACTAGACTCCCTCTCCACTTAGTTTGAAAATTTTAACACGAGTAACATACATCATACATAATGTGAATTAACAAAGAGTTAATTCATTAAGCAGCAAGATAACACTCCAAACACCGTTGGAGCCTAAATCTATAACGGGAAAACTAGGAAAAGCTTTTTAGAAAAAGGGAACCAGAGTAAATAACTCTAAACTGAATTTCTTTTATCTACAATGATCTGACTCTTACTTATTCATACATCTATATTTTTATAGGAGTAGAAAATAATAGCATTTACTGGCTACATTTATTAGGCAGTCAATTCGTAAATTTCTAGGTAGTTAAAACTCTTTTACTCTTCTCAATCCAAACAAGAAAGTCGTGGTTTCCTGGACTTAATAAATATTTAGATACTTTTAGATTTATCTCTTAACATCAATACAACATCACCCACAATAGTCAAACACATAGATACACTCAAGATCATAATAAACATTAAGTCACCCAAAAACCTGCTATTATGGTCCAAGTTTCGTTGTTTGGGGAGCAATTCCACTATGCAAACAACCGGGGATCGACCTGCCTGGTTAGGTCGAAGGTCTTAGGGGCACAGCCCCTTAAGGAACCTTTTTTGTGAATCGGCATGCTGTCCTTCTGGGGTTCTCAATGATCTACATTCTTTCGGCATTCTAGTCTTCATTGTGAGTACATAAATCCTAGCCTCCAAAGATCCTGCAAATCAGTCTATACCAGAGTACCAGAGAGTGCTATAGACTTTTAATGACTCCAAGGAGCTCACATTCAACTACAATAGAATAACAGAACAAAGGGTTTAACACTACAGAAGGTTACGCCCTTTAATAATCCACGAAAAAACAGTGTGGGACCCAATTCCAAATCAAGCCACACAAACCATCATACATAAAATAGTATGACCATAATAGCAGGACACAGTTTAACTTGCAAAGCAGAGTTAGAGATCGTATTCTTCCTACTCTAACATACATGGCAGGTTTGATTACTGGACAACATGGTTGTATAGCACATATACATAATGGAATCTACTCTGATACTAGTTGCTGGGAGGCGAATCCAAGATCGGTTCGACTTGCATGTGCGCTATACCGATTAAAATCATGTGTAATAGCGAGAAATAACTACCCTGCAAGGCGGAACTATGGTTTAAATTTGTGTCCTGCTAGTTGATGTAGGTTGGACTCTATCCGGATCTTCTCCCGTATTCCTGAAGTTTGTCTGGCTGCAAGCGTGGGCTTCTTATTCCTAGAATCCCTTCTTGCTTGCATATGAAAGTAGTTTGCATTTTTAACCCTCAACTCTCTTTGACACCTTTTCAATTGTGGAATGAAAGGAAGAGATATATGACTTTTTGTGGAACATGGGTAGTCCCAAGTAGAGTGCTTTCTGAGCCTTAATTCTTCCCTTAGCCTTCTTTTTTGCTCTCCCGATTTTTTTTTTTTTGCTGTAAAGGACAGAGGATTCTTCTTTATTCACCTTCTACCCAGAAGCTTCCTCACAGCTTTAGACAGAGGTTTATGTATTTGCATTGTTTCTTATCAGCTCTAGCTAGGATGGTTAAGGCACATCCTGATTGCGCAGAGGGAATTTAACAAATCCTCCAAGCCTATCCCTCTCAAGAAGAGAAATATAAGCACAGATTTCATCTCCTCACCAACATGAGCAATTTAAAAACCTAATGAACTAAAATCATAATTCCTAGGACTATTACATGAATACATCCACACAGCATTCTTGGAAGAAATTTGCATTTTTCTAATCAGAAGGCGATCCATTATCTAGCCACATAATTGTACTCTACAGTCCCCAGGAAATTAGTAGCTTCTGAAAACGTGGTTAAGCTCATTTAAAAGCACTTCTTCATAAATAACTTCATTTACTTACTGACTCACAACTAGTACAAACTGTTCCAACTTTTGTGGGTGAGTTCGATCACCTCGTGACTTCGACATTAAAAGTTTTTTCCACAGAAGGGCATATATACATACATAATTACATACTATACTCATATTTGGTCTCTCAATGATCTATTGTATAGTATTATAAAATAGCTTTTCCCTGGCTAGGCATGTTTTAGACAGACCTTTATGGCTCTTGTAGATATTTTCGGTGTCGTTAGAAGTCGAGAAATAGCTTCCATTGTTGGCCTGGACTGTGGACTTTGTTGCAAACAAGCGACAGCCAGTTTGAAAATGCACATCACTACTTCCTCCACTTCAGGTGGTGGAGGTGAAAGGCGTATGTCTGGCACGAAGTGCAGCTCTATATTTTCCACTACCGTGGTTGATAGAGTGGAAAGGAGATCTCCAGGATGTGATCCTTTGATTACTTCCAGCGCCAGCACTCCAAAGCTATACACGTCACATTTCTCTGATACCTTCATAGTATATGCAAGCTCTGCAGATAAAGAAACAACCGAATTTACCATTCAAGCTGTTCAAAAACATAGAATTAGTATGTGAAAGAGAGATTATCACAAAATCATTATTATGTTTTACCTGGTGCCACATAGCCATATGTGCCTGCGAATGCACTCCAATTTGACAAATCCTGCTTCAGTATCTTGGCAGTACCAAAGTCAGAAACCCTGGCCTCGTACTCCTCATCAATCAAAATGTTCTTGCTTGATATGTCACGGTGAGCAATTGGCGGTAAACAATTGTGGTGCATGTACGACAAAGCATGAGCAACACCCTTGATAGCATTCACCCTCTTCAGCCAATCAAATTCTTTTGCTGTTTCATCTCGTTCCAAAATCATGGCCAAACTACCTCTTTCCACGTACTCATACACCAAGAGAGAGTGCTTGGAATGAGAGCAGTACCCGAAAAGCTTCACTATGTTTCGATGCCTAATCCCTGTTAAGGCCGTTATCTCATTCAAGAAGCCTTCCTGGTCAACTGTATCTTGGAAGGGGTGAAGCTTCTTGACAGCCACAATATCTGCAGAGGGGAGTGTAACCTTGTACACAGTTCCATGTCCTCCTTCTCCAATACAATACACTGTCATTGGTGGCTTTCACAATTTCATCAAACAATGCTTTCCCATCAAATGTTGACACGGCTAACACATTTTTGATATGAGAGTTATCTGCTGCTGTTGCTTGCAACTTATTTTTATGTCTTGAATCAAACATGAAAACAAGCCACACAAATGCTCCTCGAAGCAGAAGTGCTCCGACAAGAGGAAGTGCGATTGATAGCGCAAGTTTCCTTTTCTGATCATGTTTTTTAGATGCACGACCATTTTCACAAGGCTGTAATCTAGAGACATTACCGCATAACCCTTTGTTTCCTTCTAGGGCCTCAATCGGAGCATCACTAAAGGCTTTGCTTTTGGGGATCGGTCCCACTAGGTTGTTGTAGGATATGTCAATCCATTCCAGCCAATGCATCTCTCCAAACTCCTCCGGGATGAAACCAGAGATATTGTTGTGAGAAATGTTTAACAACTCCAAGCTCTGAAAACTTGTTATCTGGGATGGAATCTGATAACAAATCAAAGAAAAGAGGAAAGTACAGAAATGAGAGAGAGAGAGAGAGAAGATGAATGATGTGTATATTTTCTCATTACCAAATACAGTACTAACAGATGTATTTATACACACCAATTATAACAGAAACTAATACTTATAATTGCAGAATAGTCCTTCTACTATCATGAACTAACACTATAGACTCTATAGTTTATTATCCCTCCTCAAGCTGATAGCAGAGTGGGGCTAGCAGCTTGTATAGCAGAAGTAGAAGTAAGAGCTCCAAGTCTCTGCCTGAGAAATGCAAACCTAGCAGTAGTCAAAGGCTTAGTGAAGAAATCAGCCACTTGATACTCAGTAGAAACATGTTCAACTAGGAGCTGTCTCTTTTGAACCCTATCTCTGACAAAATAACAATCCACATCAACATGCTTCATCCTGCTATGAAGAACTGGATTGGAAGCAACAGTTAAGGCAGAGATATTGTCACAAAATAAAAGAGGAGGTGTGGCAAGAGACACATGAAGTTCAGCTAGAAGAATTTTAACCCAAAGGAGATCTGAAGCTGTAGAAGCTAGAGCCCTAAATTCAGCTTCTGTAGTAGACCTTGAAACAGTATCTTGTTTTTGAGAAGACCAGCTTATCAAATTTGGACCCAAATATAAGCAAGACCCAGAAATTGACTTTCTGTCTGAGCAATCTCCAGCCCAGTCAGAATCTGAGAAAGCACATAACTGAAGAGAGCCTTTGGTAAAGGCTAACCCCAAATTAATGGTACCTTTGATGTACCTCAACACTCTGTGCAGGGCCTGCAAATCTGAAGCATTAGGAGAGTGCATCTTCTGACAAGCCTGATTAACTGCAAAAGTGAGATCAGGTCTTGTGGTTGTAAGATACTGAAGAGAGCCTACAAGACTCCTGTAAGAAGAAGGATCTGTCAAGAGAGTTTCATCAAGAGTGATAGTGGACTTGAGAGCAACAGGAGTGGCTACTGGTTTACAATCTTCAAAACCAGCTTTGTGCAGAATTTCAGCTGCATATTTGCTTTGTGTCAACATAAAACCAGAAGCAGTCTTGTGATAAGCCATCCCCAAAAAATAAGAGAGAAGACCCAAGTCTTTTATAGAGAAGGTAGAAGCCATTTTCTGAATGAGTTGCTCATTGAAAACCTTGTTACTCCCTGTAAGAATAAGATCATCCACATATACAAGAAGAATGCTAATTTTAGCACCATCATGTCTATAGAAGAGAGAGGTATCAGTAGGTGAAGTGACAAAGCCTTGTTGAAGCAAGAAGGAGTGAAGAAGCTGGTACCATGCTCTTGGGGCTTGTTTGAGCCCATAAAGAGCTTTGTGGAGATGACAAATGTAACCTGAATGTGATGGATCTTCAAAACCAGGAGGTTGAGACATAAACACAGCTTCAGACAAGGGACCATGCAGGAATGCATTATTCACATCAAACTGTCTAAGTTCCCAATCAAAGTGACATGCCAAACTAAGAACCAATCTGAGGGTAGGTTGCTTTACCACAGGACTGAAAGTCTCTTGATAGTCTATTCCTTCTTGTTGACTATACCCTTTGGCCACTAATCTGGCCTTGTATCTAGCAATAGTGCCATCTGAGTGTCTCTTAATTTTAAACACCCATTTGCAACCAATAATATTGCAATCTGAAGGAAGAGAAGTAGGAGAAACAAGCTGCCATGTCTGTTGTTGTTGAAGAGCAGAAAACTCTTCACACATGGCATTATACCACTTTGGATGAGAGAGAGCTTGTTTGACAGTAGCAGGTTCTACATCATCTGCAATAGAAGTGACTAGAAGGTTGAAAGGAGTTTTAGGTTTGGTAATGCCACTCTTAGATCTGGTTGTCATGGGGTGAGTGGGTAAAACAGGAGTGGTATTAGAAGAAGAAGAAGATGAGGAGGAAGAAGGGGAATCAGAAGCTAAATGAGATGATTGTAATGGAGAATTGAGTGGAGCAGAGCTGGAAGGGGTGCAATTATTGTGGTTAGAGCTTGGAGTAGGAGAGGGAGAAGCACCAGGACAAGAACTGGGTTGTAAAGAAGTAACATTGACCACTGGTAAAGTAGACAAGTCACTATCAATAGAGGCATCCAATGTTTGTGAGGAAACAGCTGTACTTTGGAAAGGGAACACAGCTTCTTGGAAAGTGACATGTCTAGAGTAAAACACTTTACCAGTGCTAGGGTCTAAGCACTTGTAACCAGTTGGAAATCTGTACCCAAGAAAGACACAAGCAATGGATTTAGCATCCAATTTACTATGGGTGTATGGTTTTGTCCAGGGGTAGCAAAGGCACCCAAAGACTTTGAGATTTGTGTAAGAAGGAGACTGTTGAAAAAGTTTGGCATAAGGAGTGACAAAACCAATAGCAGATAAAGGCAGTCTATTAATCAAATAGACAGATGTCAATGCAGCATCACTCCAATAAGTGTGAGAAACTGAGGCATGAATCAATAATGTCCTCATGGTTTCAGTAACATGCCTATTCTTTCTTTCAACTACCCCATTGTGTTCTGGGGTGTAAGGACAAGTCTTGTGAAAAAACAATACCCTTGGTATGATAATAGGAAAGAAGAGTTGAATTGTCAAACTCTTTGCCACCATCAGCCCTGATAGCTAACACTTTAGTAGAGAACTGATTTTCCAAATAAGAGACAAACTTTGGAACTAAAGTAATGACTTCAGACTTAGCCACAAGAGGATACAACCAGGAGTACCTTGAAAAGTCATCCACAATAAGCAAGAAATATCTAAATCCTTCATGAGAAATTGTAGGAGATGGGCCCCAAACATCCATGTGGAGAAGGGCTCCAACAACAGTAGCATGAGAGTTCTTAACTGGAAAGGAAAGTTTGTGAGCCTTCCCAAGAGCACATGCAGTACAGTGACTTGTAGAAGGCAAATTAATTGTGCCTTTGTTTTGTTGAACTAGAGCAATGGAGATATCAGAAGATGGGTGACCCAATCTGGCATGCCAAGGATGAGCAGAAGTATGAAGAGCTGTTGGAGGAGTGTTAGTTGTATGAAGGTGTGAGGGAACATAACTGTAGAGGCCATTAGATAGTGGTCCTCTATATAAAATTTCCAGTGTGGTTTTGTCCTGAACCACAACAGAGGTAGAGTCAAATATCACTTGGCAATTGTTGTCATGTGCCAATTTTTGAACAGATATTAAAGTGTGTGAAAGAGCAGGAACATGTAGCATATTATTGAGTAAAAGAGTACCATGTGGTGTTGGGAGAAGACCATCACCCTTATGAGAAGATTGAGCCACAGAACCATCAGCCAAAGCAATAGAAGAGTTATTATATGGTTGCATATGATGAAATGCAGCTGGATTATTTGTAAAATGCTCAGTAGCTCCAGAATCAAAGACCCAAGGAGCATGATATCCAGAAGCATGAGCTGCATTGTTGGTGTATAAGGCTCTTGGTTGATAATTTTCTTTGAATCTGTGCCAACAAGTAAGAGCTGTATGGCCATCTTTTGTACAGATCTGACAAGTGACAGAAGATCTCCCTCCCTGAGGTCTATACCCCCCTTCATGAACACTAGGAGGACCACCAAAAGCCTTAGAAGAAGACTTCTGAAATGGTTTGTTAAACTTTGATTGCCACTGTGGTTTAGCATAATGAGACTTAGAAGGTTGTTGATGAGTAAACATAGCCATAGAGGAGTTATGATCACTTGCAGATAACAGTGACTTATGTTCAAGATCAAGATGAACAGATTCTGCCAGAATTCGAGCATGAATTTCATCAATGTCAAGATCCAAAGGTAAATTGCGAATAACAGGCTTGATAGGAGCATATTCAGCAGGCAATCCTTGTAATGAATAGAACACCAAATCAGCTTTATCAACAGGAGATCCAGCAAGAGCCAATTGATCCGAAATATTCTTAAGAGAAATAAGAAACTCTTGAACACTCTGAGTACCAGACTTCTTGAGATTGTGTAGAGTAGATCGTAAATTGTAGACATCAGAAGAACTTAATCTGGTGAATTTTAGTTCAAGAAATCGCCACAAATCATATGCAGTACCAGTAGATTTCACTTGAGCAAGCACAGATGAACTTAGGGTTGCAAGAAGACAACTCTTGATATATGAATCCTCGATAGTCCACTGAACAAAACACGGATTAGAAGATCGATTACCTGTAGAATCAACCAAATCTGGAACAGGAGCAGAAGAATTGGAGAGAACTCGATCAATTAGTGAACTAGCAGTGAGCGCACTTTGACATTGAAGGCGCCAAACGCCATAGTTGTGTTGATCGAGCTTAATAGGAACAAGATGATGGAAATTGGCGATGAAGAATTGAAGATTCGTCGGAATCACTGTATCGACGGAAGGCGTCATGAGAGTAGATAGATCGAGAGCTCTGATACCATGATAACAAATCAAAGAAAAGAGGAAAGTACAGAAATGAGAGAGAGAGAGAGAGAGAGAAGATGAATGATGTGTATATTTTCTCATTACCAAATACAGTACTAACAGATGTATTTATACACACCAATTATAACAGAAACTAATACTTATAATTGCAGAATAGTCCTTCTACTATCATGAACTAACACTATAGACTCTATAGTTTATTAGAATCTCCCCAGACAGTGAATTGTGGCTAAGATCAAAGGTAGACAAGTGGGTTAACTTGTCCAATTGGGTTGGTATCGTTTGGGTAAACTTGTTGATGCTCAAGTTCAAATAGTTGAGCTTGATGCAGTTGTCAAGATTGCCTTCTGCAATTGATCCACTTAATCCATTCTTGGACAGGTCTAGATGCTCCAATTCCGTCAACAGTCCAAGTTCTGGGGGTATTCCACCAGTAAGTTGGTTGTCATTTAGATGGAGATTTATAAGAGAGGTCAACTTTTTGAGTTCCGCCGGTATTTTTCCAACAAAGTGGTTGGAAGAAAGATCAAGCCAGTGAAGTTCCTTTGAATCTCCCAACTCTAGGGGTATTCGGCCTGTGATATTGTTACCCCCGATGAGTAAAGTCTTCAACTTCTTGCACTCTCCCCAATTCAATGATAATTCCCCATAGAAACTATTGGAGCTTAAGTCTAAGAAATCCAGGTTCGGGTGTACTCCAATAGCTTCAGAAATGCTTCCAGTGAGCTGGTTGCTCTCAAGGCAAACTCTGAGTAAGCTTGAGCAGTTTCTCAAGCTTTTAGGAATTGAACCTGTAAGCTTGTTTAGGCTCAGAGTGAGGTTCTGAAGTCTTCCACCTTGGCAAATCTCTGGAATGTTGCCGGAAAGTTGATTCGTACCCATGTACAGTGCGATTAAATTTTTCAAGTCCCCAAGCTGCGGTGGAATGGAACCCGAAAGTTGGTTGACATCCAAGAACAACGTTTCCAAGTTGGACAAGTTACCAATCCTAGAAGGAATAGAACAATTGAGTTGGTTGTCACCCAGCTCAAGATCCGTGATGGACTTCAAGTTCTCAAACTCACTAGGAATGGGACCGGAAAGCTTGTTAAAAAATAAGTACAAAGTTTCCAAGTTGGACAAGTTACCAATCCCAGGAGGAATAGAACCACTGAGTTGGTTGTCATTAAGCTCAAGATCCCTGATGGACTTCAAGTTTCCAAACTCATCCGGAATTGGACCAGAAAGCTTGTTGTGGTGCAAGAACAAATATTTCAAGTTGGACAAGTTACCTATCGAGGGGGGTATAAAACCAATGAGTTGGTTGTAACCAAGTGCGAGATCCATGATGGACTTCAAGTTTTGGAACTCGTTTGGGATGGGACCGGAAAGCTGGTTGTTTTGCATGTGCAGAATTTTGAGGTTGGACAAGTTACCGATCCATGGAGGAATAGAACCACTGAATTGGTTGTCACTCAGTTCAAGATAAGTGATGGACTTCATCTTTTCAAGCTCATCAGGTATGTTTCCGGAAAGCTTGTTGGAATACAAGTACAAACTTTCCAGGGATGACAAGTCGCCAATCCCAGATGGTATAGAACCAGTGAGGTTATTTTTATACAGATAGAGGTTGGCCAAGTTGGTCAGATTTCCTAACGTGGCAGGAATTGGACCTTCAAGATTGTTGGTGGACAAAGAAAGAGAGGAGAGGGACTTCAGTCGTTCCATTTCTGCAGGAATAGGTCCATTTAGCTTGTTTTCATCTAGGACAAGTTTTTCGAGATTCGTTAAGAAGGAGATTTCTGTTGGGATTTTTCCTGAGAACAAATTTACAGACAGATCAAGATAGATCAATTCAGAGAGATGGCTAACCTGAGGGGGGATTGTACCGTAGAGTTGGTTCATGCTGAGATCAATGTGAGTAAGATTTGGGAATGCTGAGAAAGAAAATGAATAGAGTGTACCTTTGAGGCTTGCATTTGTGAGGTTCAATCTATTAACACTTCCGTTGGAGTCACAAGCTACTCCGATAAAAGTGCATGGACTTGAACTGGAGTTGGTATTTGCCGGAAGAACCCATGAGGCCAGAACAGTGTTGTTTGCACTTAGGAGGCTGGTTTTCCATTTCAGAAGACCTCTAGCTTCTTTGTTAGTAGCAAAGGACGAATTAGTTGTTAAAGAAAACATAACTAGATGAAGCAGAAACAACGAAATCAAGAGGACTTGAACTAGATGTAGTTTCTTAAAATTTTCCATTAGTGAACTAGATGTGGTTTGATGTTAGAGATTCCGGAAGGCAGTAATTTATATGGAAATGTGAATGAAGAGTTCATTTCAGAAGTCAGGTCTTTCAGCTGGACTGCTACAAATTAACATGAATGGACAAGCGACTATTATAATTGCCACAGTGAACTCTTTTAGAGAATTATTTGCGGACCTACAAAGAATCAGATAATGTGGTAAACCATTATCAACCTTTACTTTGCTTAATTTTCTGAATATGTTTCTTACATATATTTATTAAAGCATTTCTTGTTGCTTACTTTTGAAATATCTCTCAGAATCATATTTCATCTCACGGATTTGTTTTAAGGTGTTCTTAATAGTCCTCAAAACTAATTGACAATGTCGAGAGTAATCTAAGATCTTATTAAGCACAAAACAACCAATTCGCAGCAACTTGATAACAAACATTTGGATAACCATGTGGATAACAATAGTTATGATCATCATGTAACTTCTTTTATCTGCCATGCTCAGAACTTAGAATTTTCGAGGAAGAGACTCAAAATAGTAAGAGGAATGGCAATGATTTTGTATTTGTTTGTAATCGAAATGCATGATCCCGTGATTATTATCTGTTATAACATTCCCTTCATTTTCTCGGCTAGATTTGCACGTAGCTTCCTGTGAGCATCATATTTATTTTTTTCTTTTGCTACTTGGTTTAGATACCCTAATGCATCCTTCCGTTTGAAATCTTCTTACTCTTCCCATAATGATTGGTGCAATATGTGTTTCCTTTTGGTAAAGAAAGACTGAAATTGCATGTCTTCTCAGTCCCCTTCTCTTTTGAGGACTGATGATTGCCAATTGTTTGCCACTATCTTCTGGTCCCTAACTATTATTTTCCAAAAGTGGTAGCCACTATTTTCCCCTTTGCTAACTGTGATTTGGCTCATACTTTTGAAAATATGACTGCTTGGAGTGAACAATGATTGAGGTTTGAATATTATTCAGTAGGCTAAATGGATATCCGTTATCACACGACGATTTTATGGTCCCAAAATGATTTGAAATGGATATCCGTTATCACACGACGATTTTATGGCCCCAAGATGATTTGAGTGTAAATCATCTTGGGACCATAAAACATTTTTTACCATTTCTTTGAATTCGTACATGTATTTATGCATTTAAAATTTTTCTCTTTCCAACACACACCTCACTTCTCTCTTTCAAGTCTCATTCTCAAATTGCACTTACTAGGGTCTTGTAAGTAGGAACTATGAACTAAAACACCCAGACTAGGCTTGAGCATTGGTTCTGTTTACCGAGTGATCTGAGGAATGCAAACATTTGGCAGTGTGATGTGTATACTGTTCCTGAATGAAGCCTTTGAATTGTCTATTCCGAGATTCTCCAAAATCCGGGTCTCATCCCACTCTACTCGCATGAAGATATTGGAACTTTTTTTTTAAATGTCGACCTCCTGTAAGAAAGTCAAACAAGTCTTCAGTTTATGATCAAACGGATTGCTGTGAAGCTCTGAATAAACTGCCAACTTGGCCTGGTGTTGAGTATAAAATAATTTGAATGCTTTAGTTAGTTAAGATCCCCTGCATATCAGATTTTAGGAATCAAGATGTCCTGAATTCCTGATAGCTTGAATTCTTGTGCCGCTTTAGTTAGTTAAGAGCCTTATGATGAGTGTATGTGTACATGTTCTGCTTATAAAACCAATAACGTGGCGCATCAGAACCCAAAGTTGCTTCAAGTGGTGTTATTCGTGTGGTTGCATTTGATACGACTAATTCTGCAAATGTATCTTAGTCTTGGTCTGACTTTTTGTTTTCGTCTATGTCAAGCCTTTTTTATGGCTAGCATAGCATAAATTCCTCGATTCATTTTTCAGGAATTGATTCTAACAAGTTTTGAATTGAAGGTTGTTATGACAGGTGAGCATTTTGGGATGAGAAGGTTTGCGCCCTTGGCATGCGGGAATGACAATAGCAGAATAATAGCTGAAGTTTCATCTAATGGCTTGGATATCATGGATTCAATATGGTTGGCAAAGCCAGTACCACTGACGAATTCAGTAGATTGTCATGATACCGAATTTTTGTAAACATTCACTTGTTCTCGTCCTCTTGCAGGAAGTTGAAATGGAAAAGCCCATAACCTGGGCGTGATAATTTATATTCGTGTCATGTATATATGTTAGAGGCGAAGAATGACCATGAATTTATTGATAGTACCATAACTGCACCAGATATGATGACTACTGGACTCAGAAATGTATGTGTATGGAAGCAATGGGATATGATGATTCTTGCAATGTTGTTGGTGGAGATAGTTCTAGAAAGTAGAATAGATTTGCATGCAAAATTGCATTTATCACCAGGGTTCGACCCTGTGGCACGCAAGTAGTTTTTGATATGATGTTCTAGTATATGTCATCATTTAGACACGAGGATCATATCAGAGCCAAGTGTTGTAGGCTTTATATTCTCACAAATTTCAAGTTCAAAAAGCCTAAATAAATAAATAAGAGCAATGCTACACGTACTAACATACACATCCCAACCACATCACTACATGCCCAGATCACCTATATGATCCACAATTATTCAAAGCACTTATCATTTTATTAGTCAATGTAGTACATGTGGCAAGTTGAGACACCAAAGTTGGGACATATACCATATTAATAATGCGCTCGCACATTCTCTTTGATATCACCACAAGGAGGTGAAAAGATACTGAAACACATAAAATGAAGAATGTACATGGCGGGTGTTGGGGCTATAGCCCTCTGTTCACTTTTTTTTTTTTTTTTTTTTTTTATCAACCAACACAAAAGATGAACAGCAAATCTTAGAACTAATTGTCAGCAAGTCTTGAAGCTTCCTTCTCCACTTCCTTGGCCACTTCTGCTTCCCGCCTTGATTCGCTTCGTGCTGATGAATAAGATTGAAAATACAAAGATGATTAATGTACACCTTCAAATGTAAAAAGTTCTTATTGTGCAGGGAATCAAAAGCAGTTGCAATGGCATCCAAAATAGCATTGGGAGTATCCTCTGTGGTAGTTCTCTTATGAGAAAAAAACATCATCCCACAATTCACAGCATTCCAGTGCACTATTTTAGTCTTCTTGATCTTGGTAACCCAAACAGACACCTCCGTTTGCTGCATTGAGCAAGTGGTTTCACTGATGCTGATGACATCATTCCCATTCTCCTTTGAACCTAACGTTTGGTCCTGAGTTTGCTAAGCTTCAAGGAATTGGGACACAAGGATTTTTGCCCTCAAGATAGGCGAAGTGGTGTCCATATCATCCTCAAAGCGATCATTGTTAAAGACCAAAGAGTTCCTATACATCCAAACTGACCAGATGATTGCACCTAGCCAACAGAGTTTCCTATCTTGCATGCCCGTGCTTGTCAAAACTTGTAGGACGAGTTGTAGGAAAGTGGAGTTTGCAGGGATACAAATAGGAGATATAGACCATAGCGTTTGAGCAAACTTGCAATGCAGTAATAGATGATCAATACTTTCCTCATGAGATTTACAAAGGGTGCAAAGCTTATTTGAGGAGACTCTGATCTTACTAATTCTAAGATTTGTGGGAAGTTTCCTATTGATGGTTTGCCACAGGAAAAAAAAAAGGATTTTGAAGGGTAATTTGAGGCGCCAAAAACTTTTCCATGGGAAGTTCAGGTTGATACCTCTCCACCCTATCTCCTTTGACATTGCAAGCGCCTCACAAAACTCAATTTTAACGAGTTGTTTGTAAGCTGATTCCACAGAAAAATCCCCCTCCGAAGAGAACGACCACCTAAAATTATCTGGCTGATTTGTTCTAGCTAAAGGAATGGAGGTGATTTGTCTTTGTAGCCAAGGAGGCAGCTGCCCAAGCTTTTCAAGCTTCCAACATCTTCCGTCACTGCTATCCTTATGAATCCATGATTCCACCTTCTCCTCATCACTGACATTTAGATTCATAAAAGTGGGGAGAGGAAGAGTGTCAGGTATCCATTTATAACCCTTAACCTTGATCATATCCCCTTTCCCAACATCCCACTCAATACCTTGACTAACCAAGGACCTGACTGAAGAGAAACTACTCCACACATTAGAAGGTTTCTAGTTTGTTTTCCTACTTAGGAAGTCTTTCTGTTACAATATCTAGACTGGAACTAACGAGACAACTAACTCTTCCTATCAGTAGCAATTCTCCAAGCCTTCTTAGCCAGCAGAGCCTTGTTCATTAGTGAAGGGGCTTTAATGTTTAGACCACCCATATCATGAGGTCTACACATGTGTTTCCATGAAACCCAATGTGTAGTCCTTCTCTCCTTGGACCCCCTCCAGATGAAGGAAGCCATAATGTGGCCAAGCCTCTTAATGCTCTTTTGAGGAAAGTTAATATTAGAGAAAGGATAAACCAATAAGCCTGTAAGGACATACTTGACAAGAGTGGTTCTTCCAGCTCTATTAAGACAGCAACCCACCCATCTTGCACACCTATCTTCAACCTTTTCCAGGGTTTGGCTTATAATATCATCCGTACTAGCCCCCATAGTTAGGGGAAGCCCAAGATAATTCCCTATTTGGTCCTTTTGGTTAATCTGAAGTTGTGAAGCCAGAACCATCCGTTTGTGGAAGGTACAATTTGGGCTAACTGTCAAGACTGATTTAGAGAAATTAATCTCTTGGCCAGATTGGGTGCAATATTCCTTAAAAATATTTCTTAGATGATGACCACTTTGGTCTTCAATCCTAAAGAAGAAGATAGAATCATCTGCAAACTGCAAGTGGGTGATAGAAGGGCCATTTGGTGAATGTTGAATACCCATAATGAGATTGTCTTTCTTAACCCTGATTAAATCCCATGAAAGGGCCTCAGATGTTAAGACAAACAGGAAGGGGGACAAAGGCTCCCCCTGTGTAAGGCCACATCTTGGGGTGAAGTAGTCTAAGAGATATCCATTTACATTGATGGCAAAGGAGGTTGTGGTGATGCAGCCCATAACCAATATTGTGAAAGAGTTAGGGAAGTCAAAGTTAACCAAAGTTTTCTCTAGAAAGCCCCATATAACTGTGTCAAAAGCTTTTGACATGTCTATCTTAAGACTTCCAAAAGCCTCATTGCCTCTGTGATTAACCTTTGATATGAATTGCATTATGTCTGAGGCAATGGAGATATTGTCATTGATTAGTCTTCCAGAGACAAACCCAGATTGATTCCATCTAACAATGTTTGACCAACTTTAGTCTGTTAGTTAAAACTTTGGAAATTATCCTATAAATCACATTAGTTAGGCTTATGGGTCTGTAGTCTTTAACATACTCTGGTTTTGTCCCTTTGGAATTAGAACAATTATATTTCTGTTTGTTTCTCCTAACATATACCCATAGTTCAGGTAAGAAAGGACTGCAAAAATGGTAGAATTTGAAACTATAGTCCATAAATTATGGAAGAAAATAGGTGGAATACATCTGGTCCTGATGCTTTCAAAGGGCTCATGGAAAAAACAGCCTGAGTTACATCCTTAGAAGAGAAAGGTTTTTGAATATTTCCCACTTGTTTAGAGTCGAGAGTACTCTCAATGTGATTGAGAATGGAGAACTCTTGGCATGGATTACCTGCATCTGGAGGTTGGAAAATTTCTTTATAGTATGCAAGAGATTCTTCTTTAATTTCATCTTGGTTCATTAGGCTAACCCATTGATCTGTGGTTACAGTCCAAATGTGATTCCTATGTCTTCTGATCTTAGTGGAAGCATGGAAGAACTTTGTGTTCCTGTCCCCATGCTTGAGCCACTTGCAGTGTGCTCTCTGAGCCCAGAAGACTTCCTGATCCAAGAGAATCTTGTCAAGAGACTTTTTGGTTGTGAATTTTTTTTTTGCAAGGCTATGGGATTGGGGAGAAGACTATGGTAGTGCAGGACCATTTTCCTGGCTTCCTCAATCCTATTTGATAAGGAGCCTTTTGCTTTGCCCACTGGCTAATGGTTCTAACCCCTACCTTTAGTAGTTGTTTAAGTTTGAAGAGAGGAGAACCAGGAATATCAAGAGACCACACATACTTTACAAGCTCATGAACTGCCTGGTGGTTTGTCCACTAAGCTTCAAACTTGTAAAGTCTTCTTATCTGGACTTGCATGGGTTGGGTTCTAACAAGGATTGGGCAATGGTATGAAGAGAAAAAACCTAAGTTTTGTTGAAGACATCATGGAAAGGCATTTAGCCAGGTTGGGTTGATCCAAGCCCGGTCCAAACGCTCAAAAGTTGGAACTGAATTCACCGTAGTTGTTATGTCCATGTAAACCACGACCCAACATGGTTAACCTCAAACAGGCCCCAATTCCCTAGATAGTCTCTTAAAATTTCCGCTCCCTGATAAATGTTTCCATTTGGCCCCGCTTTATCATTGGGCGAGATAATTTGGTTAAAGTCTCCCATTAAAATGAGGGGGAGGAAAGAGTGATCCATTAGAAAATAAATCTCCTTCCAAACCTCTCCCCTGGCCCGCACATTTGGGTGTCCGTATATAAGGCCAACTAAACACCCCCCCAACGACCTGCAGACCAATTATTAGGAGTATGAAATGGTTTGAAGAAAATTTCACATCAACCATTAGAGAAGATTTCCAAACATCCCACAAACCCCCCAGATCTACCCACAGAGTCAACCCCAAAAGATTGAAACCCTAATTTTCTAAGTTTGTTATTTAAAAATTTAACAGAGTTTTTGTTTCTGAAAGGAACAGGAGCGAAGGGTTAAAAACATTGGTCAACTCGAAGACATCATGAACTGCAGGTTTTTGACCAATTCCCTTGCAGTTCCACGCTATGGCATTCATGGTGATTTTGGAGGTTGTTTAGGGACAACCTGCCTAAACCCATATAGATTTTGGTGTGTAAACTCATGGTTCAACCTTAGTCTATCTAAATCAGGATAAATCTTCCTAACTTTATACCATTTATCTCTCTATCAACTAGTTTAGCCTTATAATTTTAAAAACATAATATGCAAGTACCTGGTGGGTTCACAAGGTGTTGGATAGGGGATAAACGAGATTTCTTACCCTAACTTTCTCCTTCCTCCATCCTCCACTGCTTTCTTTTCTTCGGCGGGCTCACACTCTCCTTTTTCTCCATATCTTTCTTGTCTGCCTGGTTTTCCTTTTTCATCTCTGTCACAACTGGGTTCTCGTCCTGCTCCTCCTTTTCCTCTTCGTCGTTGCTAATGATGATAACTTCTGGGGTACTTTCATCCTTTTTGTTATTGCCTTCAATCCTTGGGATAAGTGCCTTCAACATGTCCACCTTTCCCTCCATGATTTCTTCCATAGCTTCTTTGCCCAGTTCCCACTCCGAATACTCATCACTATTCCACTCCTCGAAGTCAGGAATCTCCATTCTGAACGCCGGCCAAGTTTCAATCGGCTCCTCATCAACAACCGGTATGATTGCTAGACACTCATTCTTCTTCTAACCCGAAACCTCAAATTTCTCCTCAATCTCAATTTGTGTCTCTTCAGTCTCTATTTTCTTTAATTCATTCCGGTCTGCAACCTCTTCCTTTGATTTTTTTCCATGCATGAACTCTCTCCCTTCTCCATTTTGGTCAAAAAGTTTTGGGTTATGACTTTTTTGCCTTTTATATTCCCCTCTGCAGGACAACCAATCTCTTTCTCTTCCTCTTGAGACAATTCAACTTCTCTTTGACTAAGAACCTTCACGTGTCCACATTCATTCACCTCGGGAATCAGCGAACCGTCTCCCCCCTCTTTTGTGGGCCCTGCCACGACCCTTCCCGAAACTGCCCGTTCTCCAACCGCCGCTTGCGTCTCTTCATTTCCCCCAACCTATCCGCCGAAAATGCTGCTTGCTACAACACCCCCAAGGTTGAAACAGGTTCATTTAATCTGACTGCATGGTTTATAGAACCGAGGTTGGTGAGTTAAAAGATGCAGGGGAAGTGGTTGATTCATCGGAAGATGACGAGTCTGATGAACCCACATTAAAGACAAGACCATGATCATTCACTATAAAAGGGGGTGGGATTGGTTATAACTCCGCATTAGGAGTTATATTCTCATAGGATTCACCACCGTTTTGCGTGTGCGTCGATGCATTTGTGTGAGAAATTGACCAAATCTTAGACGTTTTGAGCACACTTGAGCTTTTGGCCTTTATTTCATAATCCGGGAGTTTTCCGTGTAACTTATGCTTTATTTGTCGCATGTGATCTTCCGGTATTTGCTCGTGTTGTGGATTTAAGGAACCGGGAGCTTGGAGCGAATATTTTGGAGCAGAAACGAACTTCGGAACACGCGAATGGCGCAAGGAGATGCTCGAGAATGAAGACGAGAGAGAAAGAATCATGACAAGAGCTGAAGAGTGCTGGCCCCAGGGGTGTTCGCACGAACACAGTTCTTGTTCGCACGAACAAAAACACTTAGAAAAAATTTCAGCTGGCCAAAGAGGGTGAAAAGTGCACTGCTAAATTGTTCGAACAGGCTTTCTGTTCGTGCGAACAGAGAACAAAGCTGTGTTCGTGCGAACATAGGGGTCTGAACGCAACTTTTGGGGCTGTTTCGTGAAATTTTGAAAGTTGGAGCATGGAAGACTTATTCCAACCTAGGAGGCCATGAAAGGGGGGATTATTACGCATATTTGGAGCATTGGAGAGCACGAGAAGGTGGGAGACGAAGCTTGGAGTGCGAAGATCATCAATCTTTGAAGCTTTTAGCGTTTGATATCATCTTCTTCATCTTTCATCTATGTTTGCGAATATTTTGACTTTGTTAAACTATTTCATGTCTAGATAAAATCTCTAAGCTAGGCAATGGATGGAGAACTAGGGTTTGTTTAATATTTTCCGGATTTGAGGACTTGACTCATGCGTTGTGCTTAGTTCTAATGATGTTTTAGTTATCTCTCTTGTTCTTGAGTTTTATTCTTTAGCATACTTGGATTGATCAACCGTTGTAGGCTAGTTGTCAGAATTGTTGCATGATAGTGAACTATTCTAGACGTTTTGAAGAACATAGAGAGTGATCTTGTAGTTCTTTGAGACTGAGAAGAGATTAGAACTTGATTATCCATTGGAGGGTTGTTTCGGTTGGTGTGGTTAGGACTTAGTGAAAACGGTGGGCCGACGGGACCCGGTGAGCGAGCCTATTGAGCCAACTAGAACGTAACGGTAGACAACGGTGGATCGAAAGGACCCAAAGTCAACCGATTACGCAAATTCATGTGAGATCGAGAGAAGATCATTATGAGTGTTACCCGGTGTAGCTAGAACATCCGTAGAGTGTCTCAAGCATAATCTGGAAATTGTTAACAACCTTAGGGACCATTAATTGCCTAGTTCTTCTCCATAAACTTATTCCATCACAATCGTTCATTTAAATTGAAAACTCATACAAAAACAGTTAGCTTAGTTGTTATTTAATTTAAGTCGCTTGTTTGTGGGCGACGAACTTCCAAAAATCAAACACTTTTTACCGGTTACCTAGGTATCGTTTAATTAATCTTTAATTAGATGATAATCGTATAATTCCCTTGGGTTCGATACTCGGAGTCGTAAAATACTCCCATTACTACTTGACCGTATACTTGCGTCTAAACGCGTTAAGAATTCGCGTCAAGTTTTTGGCGCCGTTGCCGGGGTATTAAACGGTTATTTAGTTTAGTTAAAAATTAATTTAGGATATCTCTTTTATTTTTGTTTCATTTGCTATTTTGGTTTCACATTTGTATTTGATTATGCTTTTCAGATATTCGGTGTATGCCCAGGATCCCTATTGACCTTGTGCCCCCACTCGAAGACCCAGAGCAGTTACTCAGATACCAAAGGAGAAAGCAGAAACAGAGCACCATGGGCGAACAATTGACCAACGCACAGCTCAATCAGCGGGTGGAAGAGCTGTCTAAGTTGTTAAATGATCGCAACGCCCAGACACTGTACAACAAGTCTGGGCAGGATATTGTGGAGAAATTCCAGTCGTCCACATATGGACACAATTCGGCAATCGTAGTGCCAGATATACAGGCTGAGCACTTTGATCTCAAGCCTGCAACGATTCAGACGGTGACCAACCAGTTCCAATTTTATGGGAACAAGGATGAAGACCCCAATGATTTTATTGGGAAGTTCAACACATATATAAAGACTGTCAAGTACAAGAATGTGACTCCAGAAGCGTTGAAGCTCATTCTGTTCCCTTACTGTCTGAAAGGTCCAGCTGAGAAGTGGCTTGAGTCAAGAGCTCCGGATTCAATCACTACATGGGCTCAGTGTGTGGATGAATTTATGGTGAAGTTTTACCCAGTTCAACGGGTAATTGAGCTACCGGGTGACATTATGGGCTTCCGCCAACGTGATGATGAAACTGTGGTAGATGCATGGGACCGTTATATGCACTTTATTAGGAAGTGCCCAAATCATGACTTTGGGGATTACAAAATTCTGCAAGTCTTCTACCACGGTTTAGAACGCCACAATCAGGAGCTAGTTAACAGAGAAGCTCGGGGAAATTTTCTATACTCTATTGACAAAGAAGGAGCTACGTGGGGGCAAGCGAGGATGTGAGTCATAATATGAGTCGGCTTTGGCACAGTTAGCAAGCGAGGATGTAAACTACGTGGGGGCACAAGGACAGCGGCAAACTGGAATCAAGGTAATTACAGACCAGGCACGAGAGATCATCCAGGCTTTAGGTATGGGATCAGTCTGGAGCGTCATATGCACCGGGATTCCAGCATAGGCCACCAGTTTCGCAGGCTCCACCAGCAGTTGTGGTAGCACCGAATCTAGATATCTCTGAACTGACGAAGGCATTGACACAATTGAGTAACAATATGAACACTATGACCACCAACGTGAACAACATGTCCACACAGGTTACTGCTGTGTCTGCTGATTTACAGGCTACGAAGACTTCTCTTCGTTCCCTTGAGGTACAGGTGGGTCAGATTGCCACTCAGCTCTCAGCTAGAGCTCCAGGTTCATTTCCGTCTAACACGGAAGATAATCCTCGTCAAATCAATGCAATCACTACTCGAAGCGGGGTTGCATTGAAAGATCCGCCATATCCAACTCATGCTAGAGCCGATGCTTCTAAGGCTAAAGAGCATGAGATTTTTTATAATGATGCTAATGTCGTGATCCCCCAATCAAAGGGCGCGACGGATGAGGAGACGGTGAAAGACAAGGATGAGGTACGTGTGGATACTACTACTGTTTCTAAGGCAGTTCCATATCCCTTGAGGACGCGAAAGAGGGATGATTCTAAAGATTTTCTAATATTTCTTGATATATTCAAGAAAGTTGAGATTAACACCCCTCTTGCGGAAGCCGTATCTAAGATGCCCACATATGCCAAGTTCTTCAAAGAAATTCTTACAGGAAAGAGGCGCATGAGTGACTTTGCACAGGTTAACTGACGGCCGAAACTTCTGAATGCCTCAGGAATGGATTGCCAGAGAAGAAGAAAGACCCTGGGAGCTTTGTGATACCGGTTACTCTTGGGGATTCTATCACCATGATTGCTTTATGTGATTTGGGGGCAAGCATCAATTTGATTCCCTTGTCCGTATTCAGGAAACTAGGTGTGGGGGAGCCTCGTCCCACCCGATTTACCTTGTAGATGGCTGATAGATCCATTCGTAGAGCATATGGGGTGATCGAGGACATTTTGGTTAAAGTTGGCACTCTCATCTTCCCTGCAGATTTAGTCATCCTAGACATGGAGGTTGGTGAAGTACCTCTAATTCTTGGAAGGCCCTTCCTAGCTACGGGAGAGGCTATTATTCATGTAAAAAGTGGGAAACTCTCTATGCAGATTAATGATGATAAAGTGGTCTTTGATGTTTTTAAGGAAATGAAAATGCTTTCATGCTATAATTATGAAGATTGCTTTGGCATAGAGGTTTTTGATAATGATATGTGAGATGAGGAAGCTGAACTGATGTGGGAGGAAATAGATGGCATGTACAAATTCGAAGATCAGAGTCCTCCCATGGATGTGTTCCACATGAGCAGCTGGACCAAGCTAGATTTATATGCGCAAGGGGAGAAAAAGTTAGCTCTCGTTCCTTCACTCAAGTCACCACCTGTGCTTGATTTGAAGCCATTGCCGAGCCATCTCAGGTATGTATTTCTTGGTATTGATAACACGTTGCCCGTAATTGTTTCCTCTGTTTTATCTTAGGCACAGGAGGAGCAGCTGTTGGATGTGTTAAGGAAGCATAAAGCAGCAATTGGATGTACAATTGCAGACATTAAGAGGATCAGCCCCGCATATTGCCAGCACAAGATCAGGGTGGAAGAAGTCAAGAAGCCAGTGATCCAGGCACAACGGAGATTGAATCCTCACATGAAAGATGTGGTGAGAAAAGAGGTCATGAAGTGGCTAGAGGCTGGCATTATTTTCCCGATCTCAAACAGCACTTGGACTAGCCCGATCCAGTGTGTGCCTAAGAAATGAGGGATGACTGTGGTGGAGAACGACAAGCATGAGCAGATTGCTCAACGGGCAGTTACTGGGTGGCGTGTGTGTATGGATTACAGGAAGATCAATGAAGCCACGCTCAAAGATCACTTCCCGTTGCCTTTTATTGATCAGATGCTTGACCGATTTGCCCACCACGAGTACTATTGTTTTCTGGATGGCTACTCAGGTTATAATCAGATTGCCATTGCTCCAGAAGACCAGGAGAAGACCACCTTTACATGTCCCTATGGCACATTCGCGTTCCGCGGCATGCCATTTGGACTATGTAATGCACCGGCTACTTTTCAGCGGTGTATGATGGCTATTTTCTCAGATATGATTGAGAAGCACTTGGAGGTCTTCATGGATGATTTCTCTTTATTTGGTGACAGTTTTGAGGATTGTCTACATCATCTTGGTCGTGTCTTGATTCGCTGTGAAGACACCAATCTTGTGCTAAATTGGGAGAAATGCCATTTTATGGTCACTGAGGGGATAGTTCTTGGCCACAAGATTTCATGCAGAGGTTTGGAGGTTGATCAAGCAAAGGTAGAGACGATCAAGCAGCTCCCTTATCCGACTTCAATGAAGGGGGTCAGAAGCTTCTTGCGACATGCAGGTTTCTATCGCAGGTTTATCAAAGACTTTTCAAAGATTTGTAAACCTATGTGTGAATTGCTTGGGAAAGATGTCCCATTCGTGTTGATGAAGCATGCAAGAAAGCTTTAGACTTTTTGAAGGAACAACTCACCTCAGCCCCGATCATTACAACTCCGGATTGGAGTTTGTCATTTGAGCTTATGTGCGATGCCAGTGATTTTGCCATTGGAGCAGCGGAAAGAAAAGGTAGGCCATATTATTTATTATGCGAGTAGAGTTCTTAATGAGGCTCAACTCAACTATGGCACTACTGAGAAGGAGCTGGTGGCTGTGATTTTTGCTCTTGATAAATTTCGACCTTATCTTGTTGGATCGAAAGTGATTATTTTTACAGATCACTCGGCACTAAAGTATTTGCTTGATAAGAAGGACGCCAAACCGAGGTTGTTGAGGTGGGTCCTTTTGATGCAAGAATTTTATGTAGAGATCCGCGACAAGAAGGATGTTGAGAATGTGGTAGTGGACCATCTCTCAAGACTTGAGAATGGCGTGGAAGAAAAAGTTCCTATTCAAAAGAACTTTCCTGATGAGAGCTTGATGTCTTTGGGGGATACTGAGCCATGGTATTGGGCGATTGCCAATTATCTACCCAGTGGGGAGATTCCTGAGGAGTGGACAGTACAACAAAAGAAGCAGTTCTTTGTTGGAATAGATGCCCTAGAGGCAATCTAGTTTTAGTATGAATTTATTTGTGGCTAGAAATTCATTTATTATTTATTGGATATTTAATATAATAAAGTCCTTAGATTTACAATTGTGTTGTTTATCTTAAATATCCCTAGTCCAGTATAATGATTAATAGGACAATCATCTATAGACTAGTATGGGGTTGGATTGATATGGAGATATCACGATCCAACACATAGGTGTGCATTAGGGAATGTTGCACTGGATTGACCCATCCCCGAGAAGGCTACATACACGTTATGTTGAGTCACAAGCGCTTCTCGCGGTACAATGGTATTGTCATCCTTAGAATTGAGGTCACTAGATATTCTAGTTGTGGATTATTGTGATTTTGGTAGCGTTAAACGCTACACCGTGACTGGGTAGTTATAAAGGCGTGTACTGGATACAATAAGAAGCAAGCTTAGAGATCGTAGTGGACGTAGATAGAATTTGTCCCTCCCTCATAACGGGAGCAAATATCCTAGGCCACTCGAGGGATAGTGCTTATAGAATGTCTGGCCAGACTCAAATAAATCAATATGGGATATTGATGTTATTTGTACGAATAAGGCTATTCCCATGGATCGAGAAACTATGGATTGGATATACGAGTGTGACTTGTATGTCTCGTGTCCAATCCGGATATGGAGACAAAGGGATGAGACAATTACTTGTACAAAGGTTGTCAAGATGACTATTCTATTAGTTGGCTAGAATGGATGTTTTGCTAGAAACCGCTCCATATTTGCAAATAGTTGCTACCAACTAGATAGAACCTATGGGGTCACACGCTACATAGAGTTGAACTAGATTTGGGAATTAATTAATTGGATTAATTAATTAGAAGGATCACTTTGCAAAACCTTGCAAACTTAGTAGGGACTAATTTGCAAGGAAGGGACTAAATTGAATTCTAGTAGGACTAGAATAAGTCCTTTAGGTAGTTGGCAAGGAGTTGTTGGACTATATAAAGGACCCTCCTTCCTTCCTTCCCACACAACTTATGCTCATTATTGGACATAACAAAGAGTGGGAGAGAACAAAAGGAGAGAGAGAGAGAGCAACAAGCAAAGGAGCCGACCGCCCCTTTGCCCGCCGCCCGTCCCGTCGGCCACAAAGGAGGCCGAGACCCTCCTTTTGGGTCTCGTTTTTGCGTGATTCTTCTTCCTATTCCTCTTTCGGGCTAGAACCAAGGACTTGGGAGATTCTAGGATCAACTCTAGGCGTGGATCAACCATAGAGAACGTGACACAATTCGCGTTTGAAGTCATCAAAGGAGAACCCTAAGGTGTGTTATTGATTTCTTCCTTTACCATCGTTATGTCTCTTCACTTGTGATCCTTGGAGGGTTTTTCATGGTTTTATGATTGTTTGTGTTTCCGTTGCGCATCCATGAATCAAAACCCTACAGTGGTATCAGAGCCACAGGTCGTAGAGCATAAACGTGGTTTATGTGTTACGTTTTAGTTGTTTTACACCTTAATTTGATTGTTTATCGCGTAAAACAAGACAAATCAAGCATGGGATGCAATTTGTCAAAAAATCATCATAACAAGATCTAATTTTTGCATTGGATGCATGAATTGGTGAGTTTGAGAAATTTTAGGATCTTAGATCTAGGGTTTGGGCATCCTTGGGGAAGAAGGAGTTCTCCCAAAACAAGGAAACAACCAAACTTGGGCACCAAGCAAGGGAGTTGTTTTGGAAACAACTCCCTCAAGGAGGTTCGGCCCCCCTAGGGGACCGCCCCACTTGCTTGCCGCCCAAGCTTGGCCGCCCTAAGGGTCGGGCGGCCCTAACCCGCGGCCTAGGCTTGTGGGTTTTGGGCCGGGCCGGCCCTAGGGCCTTATGGTTCACCTTATTGGGCCCGGGCAATTTGATTGTTGGGCCCATGGACCGTTTTAACCCTAGAAATCCTAAAATCAATTAAAATTGACCAAGCGCGTAAAATTGGATTTTAACTGTTTATGTGCAAATCGCATGGTGATTGGATATGGCCTTAGGATGTGGTTTGGTGTGGATGTTTAATTTTGTGGTTTGGTTTTACGGCCTGCGAGCTGATCAATTAATTTTAATAATTAATTAGGGTTTTATGGCCTGCGTGCCATTTATTTTCTCTACTTGTGAGATTTATTTTATTTAGTATAGAAGTTAGCTAGTGCTAGATAAAGTAGATTGTTAGCCAAGATTGAAGAAAAGAAGCCCAAAACCAAAGAAGCTACAAAAGATGGAGCATGGAGCATTCCACATGACTATGAAGGATGGACCAAAAGATCAAGACGCATGGAGATGTGTTTGTTTTAGGGTTCATAGATAATTCAATTGGATTGGAATTATCTTATTCTAGAAAAAGGCCATATCCACATCACGTTTAATTTCTATTTTGTGGTTGTTTATTTTATTGTCTTATTATTGTGTGGTTGGTGTATGGATGATGCATGCAATTTGGATAATAAGATAATTAGACAACCCGGATCTATTATTTGGAGTTGTGCCCAAACTCAAATAGATAGATTAGTTGATATTGATCAACAAAACAATTAAAATTGAATTTAAAAATCCCTCAAAATTCAAATATTGTGTTCTTGCCTTCTCGTTATTTAAACACTCATTATCATCATTATTTATCAAGCTCGTGCGTGCCAAAGCATGGCACTTGGTTCATAATGATGGAATGCGATGGCACGTAACAATGTGCAATTGTTTAGATAAGAGGTTGAGCACAACTAGGCTATTAATATGATTAAGAAACCTAGAGGCAATCAATTGAGATTATCCATATGGATGGATAAATAAGGAGTTATTTGCCCAATTGAACCAAGAGTTGCATATGGGATGCAATTGGAATTGTTCCTACCTAAAGTAGTCAAATTATGGGTGACTTGCCAAAGCAAGCTCATAAGGAGATGAAAGATGGATCTTGGCCCACTAGAAAATATAAGGATATTTTCCGCATTAATATCTTGAGGGTTATTGATCCGTAGAAAAATAGTGGGAGCTATATTTGATAAACTAGCCATTATTGAATATAGTCAAAAATTCACAAATACTAAAACTTGCGTATTTTCCTTTTGTAGAATTCCAAAGGGCAAACAACTCATCGAGTTCACAACATTCCCTACGATCTGTCCTTGAGAAGGACAAGCTCTCTGGAACCAACTTTCTTGATTGGTACAGAAACCTGAGAATTGTTCTCAAGCAAGAGAAGAAACTGTACGCAATAGAGGAGCATGTTCCAGAAGGTCCAGAGAACCAAACACCTGCTGCCCTAAAGGCGTATCAAAAGCGTGTTGATGACGCTAATGATGCAGCCTGCCTTATGCTATGCACCATGACTTCTGAGCTTCAGAAGCAACACGAAAACATGAATGATGTCGATATGATCGAGCATCTGAAGCAGCTCTACCAAGAGCAGACAAGGGTAGAGAGGTATGAGGTCTCTAAGGCACTGTTCAAGTGTCATCTGGCAGAAGGGAACCCGGTGGGACCCCATGTACTCCGTATGATCGGGTACTTGGAGAATCTTGCCCGACTAGGGTTCCCGTTCGGCCAAGAGTTGGCAACCGATCTCGTGTTGCAATTGTTTCCCGAGAGTTATGGACAGTTCATCATGAACTATAACATGAACGAGATCATGAAACCACTGCCCGATTTACTCAATATGTTGAGGACAGCTGAAGAGAGCATCAACAAGGGTAAGGGCAGGCCATTATGATGGTGTAAAAAGGAAAGGGAAAAAGGTTTGCCCCATCCTCCAAGGGAAAAGGCAAGTCGGTTTCCAAGTCCAAGGAACCCGCCCTTAAGCCTGTTGGTGGCATTGCCAAAGGTGTGACTAAAGGTGAGTGTCACTACTGCAGTCAGCCTGGACACTGGAGGAGGAACTGCCCAAAATATATGGAGGACAAGAGGCTTGGAATAGTGATTCCACCACCTCCAGGTATTTTTGTTGTAGATGTCAATTTAACTGTCTCTACATCGTCAGTATTAGATACTGGATGTGGATCTCATTTTGTCGAAATATGCAGGATCTAAAGAGAAGTAGAAAATTGGCTAAAGGAGAGGTAGATATGCGCGTTGGGAATGGAGCAAAGATTGCTGCGTTGGCCATAGGCATGTGCGAGCTATCTCTGCCTTCAGGATTAGTTTTAGAATTAAATAATTGCTATTTTGTGCCTGCTATGAGCAGAAACATTATTTCTATTTCTTGTTTGGACAAGGATGGTTTTATTATTTCAATAAAGAACAATTGTTGTTCCTTTTATTTTAATAATATTCACTATTTTAGTGCGCAATTATTTAATGGACTTTATGTCCTTGATCTAAGCAATCCTGTCTACAACATTAATACCAAGCGGATTAAAATAAATGATTTAAATCCTGCTTATTTATGGCACTGTCGTTTAGGCCACATAAATGAGAAACGTGTATCTAGACTCCATAAGGATGGATTACTAGACTCATTTGATTTTGAATCATATGAGACATGTGAAGCTTTTTTATTGGGAAGAATGACAAAGTCCCCTTTCAATAAGAAATGTGAGAGGACTAGTGAGCAATTGGCGCTCATACATACCGATGTGTGCGGTCCATTTGCCACGCCAGCCAGGGGTGGTTATGTCTACTTCATTACATTTACTGATGATTACAGTAGATATGGATTTGTGTACCTCATGAGGGAAAAATCCGAATCCTTTGAAGTGTTCAAAGAATTCAAGAATGAAGTAGAGAAGCAACTTGGAAAAAGTATCAAGGCTCTACGATCGGATCGTGGAGGAGAATACTTAAGCCAAGAGTTTGACGACTATCTTAGAGAGTGTGGGATCGTGTCCCAACTCACTCCACCCGGAACGCCACAATGGAATGGCGTGTCCGAGAGGAGGAATCGAACCCTATTAGATATGGTTCGATCTATGATGTGTCAAACTGATCTTCCATTATCATTTTGGGTGTACGCTCTATTAAGTGCAGCTTTCACCATTAACCGTGTTCCATATAAATCAGTCATGAAGACACCATATGAGATGTGGAGTGGGAGGCGTCCCACACTGTCGTTCATGAGGATTTGGGGCTGCGATGTCTATGTAAAACGTTTACAATCAGACAAGCTGGGGTCCAAATCGGATAAGTGTAAATTTGTGGGGTACCCTAAGGAAACTAAGGGATACTACTTCTACAATCCAACCGAGAACAAAGTGTTTGTTGCTCGGACCGGCGTGTTTCTAGAAAGAGAGTTTGTCTCTAAAGAAGCAAGTGGGAGGAATGTAGAACTTGAAGAGGTTCAAGAACCACAAATCACTGAACCGATTGTGGAACATGAACAGGAACCACAAACAGTTGTGGAGCAACCTGTTCAGGTAACACAAGAGCTTCGTAGATCTAGTAGAGTGCGCCAGGAACCCGAGAGGTATGGACTTCTCGTGACCGATTCCGGTGACACGAAGCTCATAGATGATGAGTCTACTACCTATGAGGAGGCCATGAAAGGCCCAGACTCTCAGAAGTGGCTAGAAGCCATGAGATCCGAGATGGAATCCATGTATACCAACAAAGTATGGACTTTGGTGGAACCACCCGATGAGGCGCGACCTATAGGGTGCAAGTGGGTCTTCAAGAAGAAGATCGACATGGATGGTAATGTGATTACCTATAAGGGCCGATTGGTGGCTAAAGGATTCAGACAGATTCATGGTATTGACTATGATGAAACCTTTTCACCAGTCGCTATGACCAAATCCATCCGAATCCTACTTGCAATTGCAGCGTACCACGACTATGAGATTTGGCAGATGGATGTCAAAACAGCATTCCTTTATGGTAATCTCCTCGAGGACGTATATATGATACAGCCGGAGGGTTTTGAGGATCCAAAGCAAGCAATAAAGTCTGTAAGCTGCAACGATCCATTTATGGATTGAAGCAAGCTTCTAGGAGTTGGAATCGACGTTTTGATGAAGTGGTCAAAGAGTTTGGCTTCATCAGAAATGAAGATGAGTCTTGTGTCTACAAGAAGGTTAGTGGGAGCTCTGTAGCTTTTCTGGTCTTGTAAGTGGATGACATACTACTCATTGGAAACAACGTTCCCATGCTGCAATCTGTTAAAGATTGGCTAGGGAAGTGTTTCTCAATGAAGGACTTAGGGGAAGCAGCCTATATACTCGGTATAAAGATCTATAGAGATAGATCTAAGAGGTTTCTAGGCCTAAGTCAAAGTACATATATTGACAAGGTGTTGAAACGGTTCAACATGCAAGATTCCAAGAAGGGATTCTTGCCCATGTCACATGGAATCACTCTTTTGAAGAGTGGTTGTCCTTCCAATGAGATTGAGAAGAACGCATGAGTAGGATTCCCTATGCCTCGGCCATAGGATCTATCATGTACGCCATGATATGTACTAGACCAGATGTGTCATATGCCTTGAGTATGACAAGCAGATACCAATCCAATCCGGGTGAGAGTCAGTCGATTGCAGTCAAGAACATCCTAAAGTACTTGAGAAGAATTAAGGATGCTTTATTGATATTTGGCGGTGAGGAAGAGTTGCGTGTAAGGGGTTACACTGATGCAAGCTTCCGAACCGACAGAGATGACTTTAGATCACAGTCGGGATATGTGTTTTGCCTGAATGGAGCAGCGGTGAGCTGGAAGAGTTCCATGCAAGAGACGGTAGCTTCTTCTACAACAGAGGCTGAGTACATTGCTGCAAATGGCGCAGCAAAGGAAGCTGTTTGGATCAGAAAGTTTGTTTCTGAACTTGGTGTGGTCCCTAGCATTGCGGATCCAGTCGAGTTGTACTGTGACAACACTGGGGCGATCGCGCAATCAAAGGAACCAAGACGCACCAGAATTCCAAGCACGTGCTCAGGAAGTTTCATCTGATTCGAGATATTATCGATAGAGGAGACGTTCGGATATGCAAGATTCCTACAGATGATAATCTGTCAGACCCGCTTACAAAGCCGCTCACGCAGTGGAAGCATGAAGGGCACACTAGGAGTATGGGCATACGAGATGCGCCAGATTGGCTCTAGTGCAACTGGGAGACTGTTGGAATAGATGCCCTAGAGGCAATCTAGTTTTAGTATGAATTTATTTGTGGCTAGAAATTCATTTATTATTTATTGGATATTTAATATAATGAAGTCCTTAGATTTACAATTGTGTTGTTTATCTTAAATATCCCTAATCCAGTATAATGATTAATAGGACAATCATCTATAGACTAGTATGGGGTTGGATTGATATGGAGATATCGCGATCCAACACATAGGTGTGCATTAGGGAATGTTGCACTGGATTGACCCATCCCCGAGAAGGCTACATACACGTTATGTTGAGTCACAAGCGCTTCTCGCGGTACAATGGTATTGTCATCCTTAGACTTGAGGTCACTAGATATTCTAGTTGTGGATTATTGTGATTTTGGTAGCGTTAAACGCTACACCGTGACTGGGTAGTTATAAAGGCGTGTACTGGATACAATAAGAAGCAAGCTTAGAGATCGTAGTGGAAGTAGATAGAATTTTTCCCTCCCTCATAACGGGAGCAAATATCCTAGGCCACTCGAGGGATAGTGCTTATAGAATGTCTGGCCAGACTCAAATAAATCAATATGGGATATTGATGTTATTTGTACGAATAAGGCTATTCCCATGGATCGAGAAACTATGGATTGGATATACGAGTGTGAATTGTATGTCTTGTGTCCAATCCGGATATGGAGACAAAGGGATGAGAAAATTACTTGTACAAAGGTTGTCAAGATGACTATTCTATTAGTTGGCTAGAATGGATGTTTTGCTAGAAACCGCTCCATATTAGCAAATAGTTGCTACCAACTAGATAGAACCTATGGGGTCACACGCTACATAGAGTTTAACTAGATTTGAGAATTAATTAATTGGATTAATTAATTAGAAGGATCACTTTGCAAAACCTTGCAAACTTAGTAGGGACTAATTTGCAAGGAAGGGACTAAATTGAATTCTAGTATGACTAGAATAAGTCCTTTAGGTAGTTGACAAGGAGTTGTTGGACTATATAAAGGACCCTCCTTCCTTCCTTCCCACACAACTTATGCTCATTATTGGACATGACAAAGAGTGGGAGAGAACAAAAGGAGAGAGAGCGCAACAAGCAAAGGAGCCGACCGCCCCTTTGCCCGCCGCCCGTCCCGTCGGCCACAAAGGAGGCCGAGACCCTCCTTTTGGGTCTCGTTTTTGCGTGATTCTTCTTCCTCTTCCTCTTCCGGGCTACCACCAAGGACTTGGGAGATTCTAGGATCAACTCTAGGCGTGGATCAACCATAGAGAACGTGACACAATTCGCGTTTGAAGTCATCAAAGGAGAACCCTAAGGTGTGTTATTGATTTCTTCCTTTACCATCGTTATGTCTCTTCACTTGTGATCCTTGGAGGGTTTTGCATGGTTTTATGATTGTTTGTGTTTCCGTTGCGCATCCATGAATCAAAACCCTACATTCTTGTATGAGGGGAAGCACTACTTTTGGGAGGATCCATATCTATTCAAAATGGGCGCCGATAACATCATTAGGAAGTGTGTTCCTACCCATGAGATTTATGATGTGATCAAGCATTGTCATGCAGCACCTAGTGGAGGTCATTTCAGCGGCCCGCGCACCGCCATGAAGGTATTACAATCTGGCTTTTTTTTGTCCAACTATTTTTAAAGATTGTCATGAATGGGTTGCAGGGTGTGATAGCTGCCAGAGAACAGGTAACATCTCCAAGCGAGATGAGATGCCAATGTCTGAATGGCTTGAGGTGGAGCCGTTTATTGTTTGGGGCATAGATTTCATGGGACCGTTTCCAGCGTCGTATGGGAATCTCTACATCTTGCTTGCCGTTGATTATATGACAAATTGGTTATAAGCAATTGCTTGTCCCAAGAATGATGCAGCTACAGTAGAGAAGTTTTTGAAGAAGCACATTTTCACTCGGTTTGGCACACCAAGGGCAATGGTGAGCGATGAAGGGTCACACTTCATAAACCGAGTATTTGCCAGAGTTTTGAAGTCATACGGGGTGTCTATCCATAAATTTTTCCTACCTTATCACCCCCAAACTAGCGGGCAAGCCGAAGTGTCCAACAGGGAAATCAAAGGGATTTTGCAGAAAACTGTCAATGTCGGGCGCAAGGATTGGTCTGTGAAACTTGATGATGCATTGTGGGCATACCGTACGGCATGGAAAACACCGTTGAATATGTCACCATTTCAGCTTGTATATGGTAAGGCGTGCCACCTCCCTGTTGAGTTAGAACACAAGGTGTATTGGGCTATCAAGCTGTTGAACATGGACCCCGCGTTAGCGGGGCAAGCACGGAAGATGAAACTGCTTGATCTTGAAGAATTGAGACTGCAGGCCTATGATAGCTCCAAGCTTTACAAGGAATAGATCAAGAGATGGCATGATAGCCGTCTCAAGCCGAAAGAACTTCGTGTGGGACAACTAGTGTTGCTATTCAACTCTCGCATGAAGCTCTTTCCAGGCAAAATTTGTTCTAGATGGTCCGGGCCATTCCGGATCCACCAGATCTATCCCTGGGGTGCGGTTGAATTAGAGGATCCTCACAAGAAGGAGTGCTTCCGAGTCAATGGAAGCCGAGTGAAACTGTACCTGGAATCTGCGCCAAAACCGGCCAAAGTGGATGCCATCTACTTTGATGAGCCATGATCTTTATGAGGTACTGGGTCGGGCCGTCGACAGTAAATCACAAGTGCTTGTTGGGAGGCAACCCAACGTATTTTTATGCTTTAGTGTAGAGAGTGTGTTTAAATACTGTCGTGTGTGTTTTCTTGATATTTTGTTATATGAGGGGTGAGAGAGAGAGAGAGAATTTGACATTTGAGTCGTGTCTTCGCAGGACCACAGGTGGAGACGCGATTCGGATCCCCCTTATTGATGCACGCAAGACTCAATGCTCACATCAGAGTCCGAACGCGAAGGCGAGGCGGAATTTGAGTTGGGAATCCATTGATGGTGATAATGGAGGAATCCCGCAACTATTGGAAGATTCTCCATGAAAAGTTGGATCAAGAACACATTGGGGAGTATGGAAGTCAAGAGGGGATGCTTCGATGATCAAGCAAGGAAGCGGAGCGAAAAACAAAGCATGGAGGACAAAGTGTTCGTGCGAACACCGCTCCTGTTCGCAGGAACAAGAGAGAACAAAAACCCACTGCTAAATTCTACGAACAAATTTTTTGTTCGTGCGATAACTTTAAAAAAAGTGTTCGGCGAACACTCTTTTATTTCGTACGAACGGAAAGTCAAAAGCCTGCGGATAGGTCTGCAAGGGCAAAATCAGGATTTTGGTGATTTAGAAGCATCATGGGGAGACAGATAGCAACTCCCTCACCCATTCACAAACCCTCAAGCCCTCTCTTTTCTCTCTGAAACCCATCGGACTATCCAAGACTTGAAATTTCCAGCGACTTGGTGGGGCTTCACCCGCGTTCTTAGGCCGTCGCACAACTCCGGCGTGGTGGGTCACGGGCTCCGGCGAGTTGACTTGCAAGAACCCCCACCCTCTTTCCGACCGGTTTCACTCACAACCGGCCAACACTCAAAACCGGAGCAATTCTCCGGCGAATTGCTGGGTTCCGGCGCGCTCTCAGTGCCTTCAACACCACCTCTTGGTGTTTTGGGCGATTGAAGAAGGAAGAGCATGAATTGGGAACGAAACCCAAGTAGGGTTCTTCGAAGAGATTTCCAAATTCTTGAGGAAGGAGTCCGATTCAGCTCGCGGGGAAGAAGGAAGAAGTGACGCGGAGGGCAAGAAGAAGTTAGGAGTACCAATCAAACGGAGCAATTCGACGAACAAATTCGGCGACCAAATCGGTCCTTCTTGCCGAACGATTCTGAAATTTCGTGCCCGTAAGACTAGCTCCGGGCACGTAGGTACCATTCTTCCTTCTCTTTACGCGCACGTAGTTTTGCATTGTTAAATTGCTTTATTGCTTGACATGTCTAAGAGAAAGGCCGCCACTTTTGATGACCCCGTGTTTCAACTGGTGCGGAGAGTCGTTCCAAATGTTGATGAGATGATAGTAGAGGACCCTCCGATAGTACCCAACCAAGAGCCTGAGTATGTGGTGCCGGACTCTCCGGTACACACAATACTCAACACCCCTATGCCCCCTAAGCCCCGCTTGAGAAAGGGTAGGTCGGACAAGAAACTTTAGATAGCCAATGCCAATGTGGCACCGGGTAATTTCTGTAGCTACAGGTTCGTTAGCTTTAAAGCTCACCTTGCTTCTTTCTCCGACCGATACCTCAAGCTCAAAGGTGCAGCTGAGAAACCCTACCCCATAGATGAGTTGAAACTCATGCCTACCGAGCTCATAGCAATTCATCTCCATGAGAGGTTGGACAAATGGTTTGAGTTGTGTGGACCATCCAGTTCTCAAGTTGCGCGGGAGATTTATGTTAATCTGAGGTTTGGGGACGAGGGTGAGAGTAAATATGAACGGCTTGTGTATTGCAGGAGTAAGTGGGTGCGTCTCACACCCGAGTCAATTAGGCAGGCCTTGAAATTCCAAGAATTGGACCCCGCCACTGAGTGTGCCTACCATGACATGATTAGGAGAGCTGATGTGGTGCCTATGGTCAATGCATATTGTTTTGTGGGGGAGGGGGGAGATCTGTGGGATAAGTCAAAGGCCGGGTTGCCGGGTTGGATGGTGTCTAAGAGAGCCCTACTCCCACGTGCTAGGTGGGTTTGCGAGTTGCTTGAGAATTGGGTCTTGGGCATTACGCCTAACCCCAAGTTCTCAATCCGCCTGTGTTGTATGGCCATGTGCGTATGGTTAGGTAAGAGGATTGACATTCCTCGTATGATTTGGCTCAACATCATGGCACGCAAATCGGAGGGGAACAGAATGGCCCCAGGTCACACATGTTTGTTGACCAAATTGGCTATACAGGCAGGGGTAGTGGTTAGTGATTTGGATATCCTGCAACCGTCTGATCACGAGTGGTCGAAATATCTGTAACCCCCGAAGGTGTCTAGGTCTAAGAAGGGAAAGGATAAGGAGGGCGAGTCATCTAATACCAACGATCTCTTGCAGAGCATGCATCAGCTTATGATAGAGTCTAAGGCGGTGAATGAGCGGCAGTTTGCTCATGACCGTAGCAGCCGGAAGAAATTGGGGGATTCAGTAAAGACTATTGGGAAGTGGGTAGCTCAGTTGGCTCGGTCGAGCAATGTGGCCTTAGACCCTGACCTCGAAAGTGAGGAGCTGTGGTATGAGTCTAGTGACTATGATGCGCCTGGTTCAGCAGAGGAGGAGTCTGGGGACCAGGGGTCCGAGTCATAGTAGAATCACCGCCCCTCGCATTAGAAATGCTGAGTCCTCTGTTTGATATCTAAATTCGTTGAAGACAACGAAGCGTTCCAGTGTGGGGGGGGGGAGTTTTAGTCTTAACTAGCCAGTATGTGTCTGCATTACCCTCTTTGCATATAGATTGTTAGAGCGTATTGTGTCGTACTTGTGTGGTCCGTGTCGTGTTTATATATTGTGTCATATTGTGATGTTAGTAGTTGTATATATATGGGTTTGATGTTTCATTTTGCACGTTTTCTTACTTGACTCCACCTACCCTATCGAGTCAGTGTTATGTGGAGTCTTCATTCGAGTCGGCCTTGCATATAGAATAGGAATTTAATATGAGAAAATGAAAAAAAAAAAATAGAAAATCCATATAAATGAAAATTTTGAGAAAGGGCAAAGGAAAAGGATTCGAACGTGGAGAGAGCTCAATGATGGTGCGTGAGTGATATTGTAGAACTGCGCTTAGGTGTGTGGAAACCGAGAAAGCCAACCCGAAATTGAGAATCCATTAGAATGCATAGAGAGAGTTCGTAGCTCGGGTGACAAAGCCATTTTGAACTTAACCAAAAATTTACATGTGAAAGTATGTGCTGTTTTTGAGACATTCTAGTAGTTAGCCGATAGTGCATGACCACCGTCTTAGGTAGTCGACAACCCCGCCTCGTAGTGGCAACGGAACAGTCGTGCGAGTGAGTTTTTTGGGGGCCTCACGTCCCGTCTCACAGCCTAGGTCCACTTAGTTAGCCCATTGATCCGTTTACCCCTTTTATTCATCGCCTCTACGCCTAGGAGCCATTCATTGTGTCTTCAATCACTTGATTAGTTTTTCCTTTTCCTATGAGTCGTGACAGAGGGAGTGAGTGAGGGAGGTTCGATGAGGGAGTGTGCTACGTTACAGATATTGCGGATTTAATATTCTATCGTTTTATCGAGGGGATGTGAGGGTGAGTTTGAGATGGCTAGCGCACTTCGGTGTCGCGGTGAGTCGTGTCCATACATCACAATCACAAAGAGGCGAAGCCATGTGCGTGACATTCTTTCCGCACTACTAGGGTGGGTTGATTGATTTGCATTGGAGGGCGTTCCACGAATTTACTTTCATCTTTCGGTGTTGCGGAGGATAGGATGGGTAGTGGCACGCGTTTACATTACATTTTCGGCTACTTTGAGAGATTGGGCTTCATTGAGTGTGGGGGTGGTGGATACTTCACAGAGTTCAGCGTCTACATCAGTTTCATCTCCACCAGAATTTACGAGATTCTAGACTACTCGGATTTACGTCTTTAGCAATATTCTGTTTCGTATTGTATTTTTTTTTAGTAAAAAAAAATGAAAATTAGAAAAAAAAGAGAAGTTGTGCTTGTTTTATATTTAGTTTTGTTCATATAGTTGAGTAAGTTCGTCGAATAAAAATCCGGGTAGTTGCTTTGATCACTTGTGCTTCTTCACGATTGTGGCCGCGAGAACGACGTTATACCGGTGGTGAGGGAATCGAGGGCCGGAGTTGTGAGATTCGGGCTTGGTATTCATTCATCGTGGTGAGGGAGTGTGAGAATGGGGTTATTGGTGAGAATTGTCACGACAAGTAGGACGACGCTTCTAAAAAGCCTATCCTACTGTCCCTAATCTTTCGACCGAATAAACCCATTGACATTAAAAGCTTGGATGGTGTACTAGGCTAGGCTAGGATGTCTCTACCGTTTTCACACGCACGAAAGGTTAGTCACTTTTAGAGAGAGACGTTAAACTCTCTATGCACTCTAAGGGGATTTCAAGTTGAGAAACATAAGTCTCACTCGGTTTGCGCATATTTATGTTGCGTGTTTTGCGATTTGAGAGTTCTGAGAGCTTGTTGACACCGTTCGAATGATTTGAGATTGCCCGATCTCGCCCGAAAAGATAAAAAGTTTATTTATATGTATATTAATGTTTATGTAGGATCGAGTCGTAATATTGCGTTGCATCATCTTGTTGCATCGATGAGTCGTATTTTGTTATTGAGTCAGCTAGTTGAGATTTGTATGCAACGGTGTTTCTAGTAAGTATGCAAGTCACAGCTCGTATCACTTGTGGGGATGATGTTTTGTTGGGAGATGTTGATGGTCGGATTTTGATTTGTTGCTCGGGACGCGCAATAGGTGAGTGTGGGGGTATTTGATAACTCCGCATTATGATTCTCATAGGATTCACCACCATTTTGCGTGTGCGTCGATGCATTTATGTGAGAAATTGACCAAATCTTAGACGTTTTGAGCAAACTTGAGTTTTTGGCCTTTATTTCTTAATCCGGGCGTTTTCCGTGTAATTTATGCTTTATTTGTCGCATGTGATCTTCCGGAATTTGCTCCTGTTGTGGTTTTAGGAACCGGGAGCTTGGAGCGAATATTTTGGAGCGGAACGAACTTCGGAACATGGGAATGGCTCAAGGAGATGCACGAGAATGAAGACGAGAGAGAAAGAATCATGACAAGAGCTGAAGAGTGCTGGCCCCAGGGGTGTTTGTGCGAACACAGTTCTTGTTCGCACGAACAAAAACTCTTAGAAAAAATTTCAGCTGGCCAAAGAGGGTGAAAAGTGCACTGCTAAATTTTACGAACAGGCTTTCTGTTCGTGCGAACAGAGAACAAAGTTGTGTTCGTGCGAACACACGAATGTTCGTGCGAACAGAGGGGTCACAACGCAACTTTTGGGGCTGTTTCATGAAATTTTGAAAGTTGGAGCATGGGAGATTTATTCCAACCTAGGTGGACGTGAAAGGGGGGATGATTACGCATCTTTGGAGCAATGGAGAGCACGAGAAGGTGGGAGATGAAGCTTGGAGTGCGAAGATCATAAATCTTTGAAGCTTTTAGCGTTTGATATAATCTTCTTCATATTTCATCTATGTTTATGAATATTTTGACTTTGTTAAACTATTTCATGTCTAGCTAAACTCTCCAAGCTAGGAAATTGATGGAGAACAAGGGTTTGTTTAATATTTTCCGGATTTGAGGACTTGACTCATGCTTGTGCTTAATTCTAATGATGATTTAGTTATCTCTCTTGTTCTTGAGTTTTATTCTTTAGCATACTTGGATTGATCAACCGTAGTAGGCTAGTTGTCGGAATTGTTGCACGATAGTGAACTATTCTAGACGTGCTGAAGAACATAGAGAGTGATCTTGTAGTTCTTTGAGACTGAGAAGAGATTAGAACTTGATTATCCATTGGAGGGTTGTTTCGGTTGGTGTGGTTAGGACTTAGTGAAAATGGTGGGCCGACGGGACCTGGTGAGCGAGCCTATTGAGCCAACTAGAACGTAACGGTAGACAACGGTGGATCGAAAGGACCCGAAGTCAACCGATTGCGCAAATTCGTGTGAGATCGAGAGAAGATCATGATGAGTGTTACCCGGTGTAGCTAGAACATCCGTAGAGCGTCTCAAGCATAATACGGAAATTGTTAACAACCTCAGGGACCATTAATGGCCTAGTTCCTCTCCATAAACTTATTCCATCACAATCGTTCATTTCAATTGAAAACTCATACAAAAACAGTTAGCTTAGTTGTTATTTAATTATATGTCGCTTGTTTGTGGGCGACGAACTTCCAAAAATCAAACACTTTTTACCGATTACCTAGGTATCGTTTAATTAATCTTTAATTAGCTGATAATCGTATAATTCCCTTGGGTTCGATACTCGGAGTCGTAAAATTCTCCCATTACTACTTGACCGTATACTTGCGTCTAAACGCGTTAAGAATTTGCGTCAATTGGTTGAAGTGATTTGTTTAGGTCATAACCAAAACTTTTGTAGATCTGTTAGGGCCAAAAAGGCTGAAAGCCCTAAGCCTTGGTGTAAACAGGGGGTATTGTTGCTCAATCATAACAGGTACCACATTACCAAAACCCCGCCTCCTAATACCTATTATTTAGGTTCTCGACCACCATCCAATCCTCCCAGTCATATCTAGAAACTTTATGACCTATCCTTCCACACTTAAGACAAACTTTAAAGATCCTCTCATACCTGAAAAACAGCCACACTGGCGCACCATCCAGAAAATGAAGAAAATAACCCGGCATCAGAGGTTGATGTGGGTCAATTCTGATGCGGATGCGAAAAAAGTCCATGTTCACCACCCTTTGGTCATTCCAGTCGATTTCAAGAATCTCTCCAGCCAGCTTCCCAAGGTCTTCAGCCAACTGGTAAACGAAATACTCCATTGGCACAGTGGAACCTTCAGCCAAACATCTATGGTTGGGAACTCCACATCAGCCAGGACTAGGTTTAAAGTTTTCTCCTTTAGCATTAGAGTCTTTCCTCTTATAGACACTAATCTTTCTCTTAGCAGAGCTTCCTTATCCTGTGGATCCAAGCAACGAAACATATAGACATTTTGCTTTCTTTCCACTACCACCATATTGAGTGTTCCCCAACTTGCATGCACTTCCTCATGCACCACGGTTGAAGGGGGAGGGCTCTCATCCAAGAACTTCCCAATAAAAGTGTTGTGCCACAGGTTTCTTAGTGATGAGACAAGAACTGGGTTAACATACATGGTCGGACCTTGTCTTGGTAGAGGAATGAAGTTAGGATTGAAGATTTGGTAGTCCGCACTTGAGTCTGGTGAGATGTGATCCATTAGAGGTGACAAAACAAAAGAAACAAAACAAACAAACCCTAATAAGGAGAGGAAACTGAAATGCAAACCCTAGACCCTAAGACACCCTACGCAAGCCCTAGAGAGACTCTAATTGGTGGAATTGGGCGGCATGCAAGACTAATAGAAAACCCTAGCTATAGAGCAATCCCACCGATCAGCTTTAACCTCGGTTAATTCCTAAACTGCAGCTAATCCATGCAAGAACTCCCAAAAACCCACTTTTCACTCTCAATCCAGAACTGCTAGTCATAGATCTGTCCACTTTGAAAATTGAAATTTCAGCCTCGTTATGTTAATTTTCAGTTCAGCTTAAAAAAATTATACTACCTCTGTTTCTTCTATGTGACCATTTTCACTTTTTGACTCGTACCTGGGACCGGTTGATTTGGATAACAAAACGATGCGACTTTTTTGATAATTTTTTCACCGTATCATAGAACAAACTTTCACTCTACAGCACTATCAAAAGATCATAACAAAATGCATCATTTTACCCGAATCACCGGGTCAAAGTGACCTAGTCGATAGTGGTAAAAGTAAAACCGGTGTCGTAGAGAAGAAACGGAGGTAGTACAATAGTGCCACTCAACTTCACAAAGTTCAGGTTTCATATAAATTTTGTTAAAATGTTCATTTTAACACTGCAACAAATACTTAATCATTGAACCAACTCGTGACTTAACACAATACTTGATTACTGAACCAACTCATTTAGTTACTAGTATGTAAACGTATATACTAATATATAAAGAACAAGCAAAAGTGGTTTCCTCAAAAAAAAAGAAAAAATCAAGCAAAATGTGTTTTCTCCAAATGTTAACCAAACAAAAGAAAAATATTGTTTACAGCTAGTCAAACCGAGTCCAAGTTGTTTGTTTTAGGATTTAGGAAGTATGGTTTAAATATTGTGTGGCATGTGGCGAAATCACATCTTCCTAGTCATGGAGCATTAACATTTCGGGGATTATGAATCTCTCACAATTATCTTATTCTCGCATCTATAATTCGTACTGATCGACTCCCATTTGCTCTGTATACTTGCTATTTGCTCATTTGTTTGCTAAACCACTTTCTCCGTATTCTTGTTATTTGCTCGTTTAAACATGTATAATAACGTTGACGCGAATTCTTTACGCGCTTAAACGCAAGTATACGGTCAAGTAGTAAGTGGAGTATTTTACGACTCCGAGTATCGAACCCAAGGGAATTTACGATTATTAGTTAACTAGAAAGTAATTATGAGATATCTAAGTAACCGGTAAGAAGGGTTTGGATTTTGTAAAGTTGTCGCCCACAAACAAGCGACTAAAATTAAATGACAAGTAACTAAATATTTTTGGAGAATTTTCACTTTAAACGAAGATAAATTGTGATGTAATACGATTAATAAGGAAGAACTAGGCAATTGATGGTCCCTAGGGTTGTTAACAATTTCCGGGTTGTGCTTGAAACACTCTACGCACGTTCTAGTTATATCGGGTAATACTCATCACGATCTTCTCTCGATCTCACGTGAATTTGTGTAAACAATAGCTTTTGGGTCCTCTCGGTCCACCTCCGTCTACAATTACACTCTAGTTGATTTGTTAGGCTCATTCACCGGGCCCTATCGGTCCACCGAATTCACTAAGTTCTAACAAAATCAACCGAAACTACCCTCACACGATTAATCAAGTTTCTATCTCCTCTCAGTCTCAAGAAACTACAAGATTATCTACCTATTCTTTAACACGTCTCAAAGAATTCACTTTCGTGCAACTCTATCAACAAGTAGCATTCTACGGGTGATCAAGCCAAGAACACTAAGAATTGAGTACAAGAATAGATAAACTAACAAGAACGTTCATAGAATTAAGCAAAAGCATGCATCAAGTCCAAAATCCGGAAAATCATCCAACAAACCCTAGTTTTCCACCAATAACCTAGCTTAAAGTGTTTAGCTAGACATCATATTGTTCAACATGATCAAAATCATAGAGTTCATGAAGAATAGAAGAAGAAAAGATGATCAAACGCTTGAATCTTCAATGTTGATGATCTTCCAAGCTCCAAGCTTTGTCTCCTATCTTCCCTAGCGCCAAAGACTTCAAAGATACGTCAATATCCTGTTCTTAGGTCGTTCTCCCCGTTCTCTACCAGCTGGGCACGTTTTTTAATGAAAATATGCCGAAATTGCACTTCAGCCCCTCTACTTTGTAATTCCCGGGCAGAATTCTTTGCTGATTTTGCGCGGGCTGTTTCTCCCTCATACGGACTCGTCTTCGGGCCTACCATATACCGTTGGAAAGCTACGGATGTCTACTTTCCAATGCCGCAAGCCTTGCTTCAAAATTCCTTGTAGATTTTCCTGGGCATCGAAAAGAGTGCAGGCTGGTCCTGTGTGACTTTTCCAACTTCTCATCGTTTGTGCGCCTCCTTTTCTCCTCTTCATCTAGCTCCATTCCAAGCATGTCCAAGCATCTCATAAGCTCCATTGCACCTATTTCACCTGAGATACACAACACTAAACAACCCGTGCAATTATCATAGCAAATATGAGAGAAAACATGCACAAATAGGCTAGAAACACAACTTTTCACTCTTAGGCTTGTAAGTCATCAATTTCACATATTAACGCACATATAACATATAAATCATGTGAAATAAGCCTATTACAAGTAATTTGGAAGTATAAAAATAACTCCTAAAAGAGAGTTATCAAACGTGCATAGTTGTGTTGCAATAATAACACAGCTAATAGTGAAAGAATTGCACATTTATAATAACGTGCTCAGTTCATAACTTATGTTGGACATTGTTAGGATAGCACTTAAATAATTTAGCGGACTCTAAATAATGATTGTCTGTCTATACTTGAGGCAAGAACTTAGATGTTTAAATTTTGAACTAGTTTTTTTGATCAAAAGGAGAGCTTCAATTAAACTAAATCGGAAAGTACAAGGTGATTATGTTCCAACACAAACCAAAGCTAAACCAGAACAATAACAGACAACCAACAAGAAATCCCAGATATCTAAGTAGAGACTGAAACAAACTAGAGGACAAGTTCACAAACATTAATCAGATATCAATAGAGCTTCTGAAATGGATCCGAAAACCGTTTCAAGTTGATTTAACATTCTTATAAGAAACTTGATCAGCTCTACTTCTATCGGGTTAACCTCCTTGCTTTGATCATGAACTCATGGTTGGGTGGGGGCTCGAAACTAGCACTTTTTTTTCCTTGTCTGCTGAGGAAGCACGAGGCTTTGGCTTTTTCTTCTGCTTCTTGTTAACTAAAGGTGCATGTCATGAGAATCATTAGATGGAGTAGCAAAAGCCATATTAATTTGATTGATGATGCCCTTCATGGTAGCAAGATTCAACAATAGTTGAATCATTACGGAAAATTGCAGAGTTTATATCACTCCAAATAACCCAACAAACAGGCGACTTTCGTCTAGTTGTGTTGTGATTTAACAAGAAGTTCACTCAGTCGGTTTCTTCCCCAACTAGTGCTAGATAACTTTATTGCCAGAAATTGTGTGATAGAAGATATATAACGAGCTATCACATAGATCAGCTACTCACCACAATACATTTACCTGCCTCGCTTCTGCAGTCTCTTATATATCACCACATGCGGTGGCAATCCTATTACTCTATTTAATCTGGTTGGGGACTCACACACCAACTCACACCTTGAGATGACGACTTGAGCTACACGTAAACCACATATTCAGGCGTGTAGTACATGATGTTTTCCACCGTAGTTCGTCAAGTGAACAACTCTATCACCGTAGTTCGTGAGTGAACAAATCTATCACATGTTGATACTGGAATACTATAACCTGCAAAGAATATGAGACTCTAGATAAGACTAACATAATCCTAGTACAGACAATAAGTAACTTGGCCTAGACAAAACTAAAAAGTCACCAACAGGGATACACGACCAGATCTGAAGCATTCAGATCAAGACAGCTCCGCACAAGAACAACTTCACAAATCTGAAAACCAAATGGACTCTATGATGAACAAATTGTGATAGATCCTAGACATGATAAATCTAAATCTAAGAACTATATCAAGAGATTAAGATTTATATAAATAAACTTCTATGACAGATCCTAGACACAAGTAGATCAAACATACATAAGTTCTAGATCCGAACTAGAGGGATAATATATAACTTGAATGAATCAATGAAGAATAGATCTAGCCTGAAGAACTCTATAAAATAAAACAAACTTTGAATACCTGAAGTAAAATCCTTGCAGGAATACGTGTAACTGACGCTGAATCATAACACCTGAAGATAACAACACAACAACTGAATATCTGGAGCACACACATGGCTTAAGAACCACATGGGTTGAACTCTCTAAGTTGTGGGACTGAAGGAGGAGTCACTAACTCTCTCTGGCCGAACCTATAGAGCTGAAGGGGAATTATGTCCCTTTCTTTCTCTCACTTAAGTATGATGAATTCCCACAACTTGATTTTCTCCGGACTCTAGATCCCTATACATAGAGAGCGATGAAACTCATTTTTTAGAAAAGAGAGTTCTAGAGAAAATCTTATATGAAAATTAAGTATTTTGAAATTAAATTAAAGTTAAACCCTCAATTAAAGATAACTAAATCAAATTAAAAAGAGTTTTACAACAAACACTGAATCTTAAATTAAATAACAAGAAACAACGAGACGATCCACCTTGTGGACAGACGAAAAGTGTTCATAAATATCGACTAGTAAGAACTGATAGTTTGCATAAGTGGTGATGTTCATACGACCCATGGGGGGCTGAGGGCCAGTATAACAGGGCTCACGCAGTCACGACTCATAACTCGTTGTTAATATAGGGAGAGCAGAATTTGTACTAAAACCTCCTCCCAAATAGCTATTTGTTTCATAACCTTACCCCGATTTAAAATTGGACATCTAACCTCCATTTGTGGAGAAATTTTTGTTTGCTCTAAGAGCAAATACACGTGGTGCTCTAACCAATACAACACATGACACGTCGGGAAGAAAGAGAATGAGTAGCAGACAAAATAAAGTGGATTCTTACATGTTCCTGACGTGTCTTGTGATGTATTGATTAAAGCACCACGTCATATTTGCTCTTGGAGCAAGCAATAATTACTCCCATTTGTGAGAGACAAAAGTTGTTTGTCTATTTCCCCGATGGTTAGATTTCGAATTCAGGTGAGGTTAGATCCCCAATTGTCCCAGGAGGGAGTCCTTACCGCCAAAATTTCAGGTTGAACTTTAACATCTCAGTATGTGGTGGGTTGAAAGAAGACGAAAGCCGGGCTCGCCGGCGGGAGAAGTCTTGCGAATGCGGCAATCGTTCTCCTTTCCCATTCCTCCACTCGCTATCACAGCAAATTTCACTCCGCCACCGGTATGACTCCTTCCGCTTAGGGTTTCCAACTACAAAGTTTAATCGTTCAGTTCACTCTGCCTTCCTTTTCTAAGCTTTCTCTCTGTAAACCGCCACACACCATCAGTAATTATCTACCTCAGTAACTCTTCTCCCTCCCAATTTACGTCCTAGGGCTTATCTTCTCTTAAGTTTCTCTGAAATTTGAAGAACCTCTTCACCCTCTATACCAGTTTTATTGTGGATATCAAAACCTAGCCTAAGTCGGAAGGTTTTCTGAAAGTATAATGATAGGGAATGTAGAAGTTGAGATTTGTGGGTTGATACACACCAATTTCATCATATGACTACCTGTAACAGGTTCATATTTGTCTATTTATCTACAAGTCGGACACTTAAAATATGTATCAGAACATTATCTATCGAATTTCTTGTAGGAAAATATTCATTGTTTATTTTCATCTCGAATATCATACATATCGACCGCACATCAAAATAGTTCTTGAAACTGGAGTCATGGTTATACAGGTATTCTTAGGCAAAACATAATATATCTCATGTTATCTACATAGTCTATGAAGAAACCCAGAGACTGTCAAACTTTTAGTTCCAGTGAAATGCCTTTGGACAAACTTAATTAGGTTTTATATAGTTTGGAGTTAAATCCTTATATATATTTACAATGTTGCAAGTCTTAACCTTTGTCTAATCTCATATGCAGTGGACTCTTTCTTATTTGTTTATCTTACATAATCTATTTCTTTACATGAGCATGTGTGTCAAAATAGCTGTGGAATACCAAATAAGAGAAGCTTAAGTTGTCCTCCCATTTCTTTCTTATTTGTTTATCTTACATCTGTTTGTCCCCCTTCTTTACATAGAGCATGCTTTAATTGACTGTCTTAAACTATTTTTAGATTCATGGGGAGTATCGTTCCACCGGTGCAAATGTAGAGAACAGGGACCTCCTGAAAACTGCAACTGTAAGTTTGCTTTCCATTCCTAATTACTTTTGCTTCATCAATTACTGATGTTTGCTGAAGTTGATCCGTCTAATATAAAGTCTACTTCGTAGAGGCAATTGAATCAGTCATTGCCCCAATTAATAGAAGAGATAACTGGCAAGACCTAATCTATCTTCATCAAGGACTGCGTAAATGATCACTTGTGTATGCAAATATATAGCTGTAAAGTAAATCAGAAAATACGACAATTTTATGAAAAGTAAAGATGCATAACACTCAAGATTTTTACCGTGGGGAAACATTCACTATGTTCTCCGCCTGAGAATGACATTTACGATAAAAGCCCCACATGCCGGCACCAACCAGTGCTACACAACATTATTGTCAGAAATTGTCTGATAGAAGATATATAACGACCTATCACACAGATCTGCTACTCACCACAACACATTTACCTGCCTAGCTTCTGCAATCTCTCGTGTAACACCACATACGGTGGCAATCCAACTACTCCCTTTAATCTCGTTTGAAACTAACACATCAACTCACGCCTTGGGCTGGCGACTTGAACTACACGTAAAGAACATATTTAGGCATGTACTACATGATGTTTTCCACCGTAGTTCGTCAAGTCAACAACTCTATCACCGTAGTTCGTGAGTGAACAAATCTATCACATGTAGATACTGAATATGAGACTCTAGACAAGACTAACAGAATCATAAACCTACAGTAACTAGACCTAGACAATACTCAGAAGTCACAAGACAATCCCAACAGGGATACATGAACAAATATGAAGCATTCGGATCAAACAGCTCAGCAGAAGAACAACTTCACAAATCTGAAAAACAAATGGACTTTAGGATGAACAAACTGTGATAGATCCTAGATATGATAAAGAAAAATCTAAGAACTATATCGCGAGATTAAAATTATATAAACAAACTTCTATGGCAGATTAGGGAGCGTCTTTGTGAACACTTGTTCAAAGCGATAGGTTGAAAGTCATGCCAGGTTAGGGATCATGTCTTTAATTAATTTCCTAACGCCTGGGCGTCAGGTAAGGCATGTAAACATTACCATGAGTTCTAGCGCGAGCGAAATGTCAATTTATAGCTCTTCAACTCGGCATGATTAGAAGAATCTGGGACATGACCTGTAATACCCCGTTTAAATACGGAGGGTAAATTAGTAATTGAGACAAGAAATTCGATTTTATTTGAAAATGAAGAGTTTGGTAATTTTTGGGTTCAAAATATAGTCGGGAAGTTTACATTTTAATTTTATTTTCCCTCTAGAAAACGCTATCTTTATTGCGTAGTTGTTTTAACATTTTATGTAATTTATAGAAGTGTAGACTAGTGTGTGCCCAATCCACTAGATGATCCCACATATTGGTGCTCCAAACACACACTAACATAACTAATACAAAAAAAGGAGACAAGGACGGTGGGTAGGAGAATGACTTCTCCAAGTAACCAATTTTCTATTTAATAGTCGTCTCTCTCTCCTTGTTTCTCTCACACAAAACAAATCTGATTTCTCTCTCTCTTATCAAAACAAACCCACTGAAAACAAAAACCCACCACAACCACCATCGTAGACTCCATCACCACCACCGGTACCACCTTCACCACTAAACTACTCCTCCTCCTCATCTCTCCATCCCCTCCCTTCTCCCTTTATGTTCGAAGCAGCAGCAGCAGCTCCAGACGAGGAGGCTGCCAACCACCGCCGGCGGAACCAACCCGGACGGGAATTCACCGCTACCACCTCTGTCTTCTCTCTCTCTCTTGCTAGATAAGCTCTCTTCCTTCCTCCGCTTCGATCTAGGAAGAAGCAACACCAGCAGCAAGAACCTGCTGTAGAAGCACCCCGAAGCACCACCACCGCCGACCACCATATTTTCCGGCGACAAGCTCAACCGAGCCAACCGGAGCGACCTACCCTTTGAAATCGATACCAAACAGCTCCTGGAGGTCCAATGAGTCTAGATTCATCAAAAAACATAGCCTTTGACGCTGAATTGTTCGTAGTCAATCATCACCTCCGACCACCACCTTCGGAACCGAGACCCGCTTCGTCTCTTGACCATTTCTCGCGATTTTTCTTATGGGTAAACTCTAAATCACCCTCTAGTTCATTTTTAATCATCAAAATCTTAGCTTGATAGCTTAAAATCGATTTGGGTTTGTTGGGTTGAGGATTTTATGATTATGTTCATGAAGGGGGTTGTTTATGTACTTTCTGAAAAGTTGAGGGTGAGTGGTAGACTGCATGTGTACTTCCTGAAAAGTTGGGGGTGACTTGTGTAGCATAACAAACCTGCATGTGTAGTGGGGGTGTAACTAGTTGAGTTTTATAGAAACTTGGGGGATTCATTTGTTGTTTATATAATCTGCATATCATATATGAAATTAAAAATGTGATTTTTGGATTAAAGTTACATTTCGAAATTAAAAATGACAGACTGGTTTGTTGGTGCAGGAACCAGGTTCCAAACCTTAGTCCTCTCAAACTCATTGAGCTCACTTTGCATATCAATAATCCAGTCTGCTTCTTGAAATGCTTCCTTCACAGTTTATGGTTCTACAAGAGAGATAAAAACATTAAAAGCACATAAGTTCTTCAACTGTGATCTAGTCTGTGTACCAGCGGTTGGATCTGATATGATATTTCCAGCTGGATGAGATGAGAGATATTTAAATCTCTTTCTTGGAGAACATGGTTCAGGATCACCATAGATCTTCTCTGGTCTTGAAGTAGTAGCTTTGTCACTTGAATCCTTCTGATCATCTGTTTCAAGACTTTGAACTGTATTTTCAAGGCCTTGAGAACTGTTTCAAGGTCTTGAAAATGTCTTCTATTTTCTTCTGAGCCTTTCTTGAATCCAAGTGGATTCTCAGTCTCTTCCTCTGATTCATGCTTGTTCAAATTCAAATCTGCAAAACTTTCACTCAAAGAACCATCATAGCTTTCATCAAAAATAACATGAATGCTTTCTTCAACCATTTTGGTTCTTTTATTGTACACTCTATAAGCTTTGCTATTCATAGAATAACCAAGAAATATACGTTCATCACTTCTTGAATCAAACTTACCAAGATTGTCTTTTCCATTGTTATGGATAAAACAAGTGCATCCAAAGGGTCTTAAGTAAGAGATGTTTGGCTTCCTCCCTTTGAATAATTCATAGGGGGTCTTCTTTAGAATGGGTCTGATCAAGCACCTGTTCAAAATATAGTTTGTTGTATTCACAGCTTCTGCCCAGTAGTGTTTTGGAAACTTGTTCTCAAGAAGCATTGTCCTTGAAATATCTTCCAGAGTCATGTTCTTTAAACTTCTTTGGCTTAAAGGAGCTTCTGGTGTGCTTTCCTTGTGCACAGGATTTGCGTAACTAATCTTCTTTGAACTTGGAGGATGGCAATCCTCTTACCAAGTCTTTGGAAATCAATTTGTTCAGAGTATACAAACTGATATGACCAAGTTTCCCATGCCAAAGTTTTGAATCTTCTTTAAAGGCCTTGAGACACTTCAAACTTTCACCTGAAACTTTGTTAGTCTGAAAAGTATAAACATTGTTTGATCTAGAGGTTGTGAGAATGAAATCTCTTGATTTCTCATTTTTCACCACACACTCTTTATCAAAGATAACTTTGTTACCATTATCACAAAGCTGAGATACACTAAGTAAATTAAACCTCAAACATTCAACTAGATAAACATCATAAATAGAATTTTTAGAATTTGTACCAACTTTTCCAATACCAAGAATATTTCACTTTCCTTTATAAACAAGTGTTATTGAACCTTCTGATTGCTCTTTTAATTCTGAGAATAGAGATCTCTTTCCCCTCATATGTCTTGAGCAACCACTCTCCATGAACCACTTCTGTTCCTTGGTGACAACCTGTAAGCACCAATCACTGCCTTACCCAGCTGTTAGACCAAGTGTGGAATTTGGATTCATATTCAGGATCAACCATGTTAGGTCGTCTAACCCCTTTAGGAACCCAAATCTGCTTAACTTTTCCTTTAAGTTCGAAAGGAAAAGTGTTCCTCATTATGTGAGGGTCTCTTCTACTAAAAGGACAAGCCATTTTAACATGACCAGTTTTACAGCAGTAGTGACAAGTAGGAGAGGTTTTGTTTCCATCTTTCACAATTCTGGTATTGTTTCTTCTTGGAAAGTTTGGATTGAATCCAATACCAGCTTTGTGAACAGATTGTGAACTTCCTCCAAGAATCAAGTTCAACTTCTGTTCTGATCCAGCAAGCTTGATTTTAACTAGTTCAGATTCTTGAAGTTTCTCAATAAGATTAGTCTATTGTCTTTCTAAGTCATCAACATGATGTCTTAGATTAACAAGGATGTCATTCATAGAAGAGTTTTCAGTGACTACTTCCTTTACTTGTGTTTTCAAGGCTTTGAAACTGGTTTTCAAGGCCTTGAAATCACTGTCAGTTTTCTTCTGAGAGATTTCAAGATTCTGATTTAGGCAAATAAGTTGTAAATTTCTTTTGCTTGCTCATGTACTTTATCTTTCAAAAGCCTGATCTCTTTCAGATAATCTTCCTCATTTAAAAGCATAATTTTGAGATATTCTGAAAGAGATTCTTTTGGCTTTGAAATTAAACAGTTAACCATTACCTCAATGTTCTTTTCAGAACTATCATCATGCTTGTCCATGAAGAAAAGATTGGCATGTTCTTCTTCAGATTCAGATTCACTGGAGCTGTCTGAATCACTCCATGAGGCTATCATGGCTTTCTTTCTTCTGCATGATCATTCTTCTGAAAGTTCTTGCTCTTTTTGTATGGACAATCTCTTATCAAGTGTCCTGCATCACCACACTCAAAGCAGTTCATAACTTTTGACTTGCTTTGTGAAGAGGGCTTACCTTTGTAGTCCTTGCTGCTGGATGGTCAAGGCTATAGAAATCAAGGCAATTGGATCTTCATCATCACCAACATCAGTTTCAAGGCTTTGAATTCTCTCATTCTCTTTGGCTTTGAGGGCTAAATTTTTGACACCTTCTGGGAGTTCTCCATCAACTTCATTCATGGATATCTCATGTGTTAGGAGCTTCCCTTGGAGGTCATCAAGTTGTAAAGTTGAGAGATTCTGAGCTTCTTCAATAGTTGTGGTTTTTGGTTCCCACTTTGCCTTTGGAAGACTTCTAAGTATCTTCCTCACCTTTTCCTCATTGGAAAAGTGTTTTCCCAGTGAGTCAAGGTTGTGGACAATATCAGTGAATCTCTTGAACATATCTCTGATGGATTCATCTGCATTCATTTTGAACAGCTCATACTGTCTGAGATAAATGTTGATCTTCGTCTGTTTGACTTGGCTGGTTCCTTCAAAGGTAACCACAAGTTTATCCCAAATTTATTTAGCACTTGTGCATCCAGAGATCCTGTTGAATTTATCTGTACTCAAAGCAGAATACAAAATGATAATAGCCTTGTAATTCTTAGAAACTTGCTCTAATTCAGAAGAGGAGAGTGAGTCTTCTGTTTTAGGAGTTTCTCTGTATAGAAAGTATGAAGTCCAGTTTGAATAATGGTCCAAAGCTCTAGATCTTGATCAATGATAAACATTTTCTTGAGAGCTTTCCAATGAGCAAAATTTTATCCACAGAATAGAGGAGGTCTGTTAGCAGCTCTTCCTTGTGAGAAGCCACCATCACCTGCAGTACTCATGATCACCAGATGGTTAAATCTTATACAGTGATACAAGCTCTGATACCAATTGAAAGTGTGAGTATGCATATGTATAAGAAACTAAGATACTCTAGAAGGGGGGGTTGAATAGAGTATGCCAACTTTTTGCAAAACTAGCTAACAAGTAGAATAACTAGTGTAGACAATAAAGTTCAAGGCCTTGAACACAGATTCAAGCCTTTGAAAAGTAGCAGAAAGTTTTATAACAAGTAAGCCTTTTTCAAGGCCTTGAAAACAAGTTCAAACCCTTGAAAAATAAACAGTTTTTGTATCCTGCAAAAGTTTTGAAAGTAGATGGACAGAAAATGCACAAGACAAGTGATTTATAGAGTTCAGTCCACTTGGACCTACGTCTCTACCTCAGGGATTAGATCCCTGCAGTATTTTCAACTTAATTTTTATTAATCAAAAGCTAAGCCCTAGAACTCAAGCACAGAGAGTTCCCTTACTCTGTTAGAGCTTGTGGTTTTCCCTAACCTGTCAAGTACCTGCTCTAGCTAACTGATTAACTAAGAATTATCTATTGTTCACCTTGAACAATCCTTGAGAATGAATGTAGAAATAATACAGAAATGATCTACCAATATAGCTCTATACAGAAGATCACTTAAGAGTAGAAAACTGCAGTGAAATGTAGTGAACTTCTGTGTGTGGATTGGAAGAGATGAAGAACTTCTTTGATGCTTTTCAATCCAGAATGCTTTCTATGTATTTGCCCGTTGAGAATTGTGTTGTTGTTGCTTCGAATTTGAGCTCTTTGAATACTTAAAACAGCTCTGCAAATCTCCCCAGATTTTCAGCAATTACCTTCCTACTTTTTAGGTAACAGAGTTTGACTATGTTGAGATCTTCTCCAACGGTTGAATGATTGTAATCTTCTGAGATATTGTTGTAATCCTTCATTAAACCATCATGAGAAGCTGTCAAACACATCTGATTGATCACAGGATCAAAGTCTTCAAGTGTTTCTAAATCTACAGCAATCCAGTTTAGGAAACAATCCTGCAAACTTAGAAACAATATTTCCTACATTATCATGGTCAAACAGTTGATATAGTACGATTCAAAACAATTTAAAAAAAAAAATCTTTCATCATATAACAACAGATAATCAAACATATGCAAGAGAGATGATAAATTCGATCAGAGAGTTAGTAGAAAAACTCCCCCTGAGAATATGCTTTCAGGTTTAACAGTTTCAATGCTTTGAATCCAGATTCAAGGCCTATTTTCAAGCCTCTGAAGCTGATTCAAGGCTTTGAAAGCTGTTTCAAGGCCTTGAAATAGTCAAGCTCTTTCTAGCCTTGAACAACCTGAGCTTTCAATCTCCCCCTTGATGAAAGACAAAACCAAATTCTGTTTGATCCTTAGTCTCTGCAAAATGAACTGATTAGTCTGCATTTTAAAGATACAATTATTCCAAAAAGATCCAACTTATTTAAATACCAACAAAAAACACCTAAAAAGTTCAGCAGATAAGAACAAATAAACCTAAGATCCTAAACTGAAAACCTAAAAATTTTCTCCCCCTCTTTGACTTTCATCAAAAAGATAGAATATGTTGGATCAAGTGTCTGGAAAATTTTGAAAAATTAAAGAAATAAAGCAGAGAGAATATGGAAGAAAGAATAGGCAAGATTAAGGGTTTTGATCTTCATCTTCCTCCTGATCTCCTTCCTCTTTCTCATTGTCTTCTTCATCAGTCTTGTCTTGCTCCTCCTGTTCCTCTGCAACTTCTTCTGCAGTAGCTGTCTCACCAGTCTTGTCCTTTTCAGCTGCCTTTGGAAATTTCTTCTTTTTCTTCAAAGTGATCAGCAGCTCATCTTAATCAGGACTATCGGCTTCATCTTTTGCCTGTTCTGCTGCCTACTTTCCCTTATCTGAAATTGGAGTAACTTCTTCCTATTCTAAATGCTCACTAGGCAACTCCTTGTCTGATTCTCCTTTCTTTGTTCCTTGAGGCTCCTCAGGAACATCAAGCAAGGTCATGCTTCTGAAGATACTTTCCACCATATACTTAACTTGTCCCATATCACTTTCTAGTCCAAAAACAGTAGCTTTGACATCCTCCATGTCCAGTTCCAAACCATCAAGTCTTTGATTGTCTGTAGGCTGAGAGGTCTGGCTTGAAGTGGGAGTCAAGGTCATGGGCTTAGAAAACTTCTTTGCACCTAGTTCTGCTTCAGTAAGATCTAAGTAAAGTTTCCAAACTTTCTCGTTGGTTTTCACAACTCCAATTTTCTCAAAGGATTTCTCATTGAGTTCCCCAAAACCAGATGTGACTCATTCTTCTCCAGTAAAAGGGATCTCAAATTGCTCAAAGAACATGGTAAGGAGGTTTGCATATGGCAGAGGGTGAACTCTCTTACTGGTTAAGCTGAAGAGCATGTGTTCAATGACTAGTTTTGGGAGATCAATCTCATAGCCATGCATAATCAGGTACATGATGTGTAACATTCTCTCAGTCACCAACTCTCTTGAGTGCTCTCTAGGAAAGACACATCTTACCAGAATAGTATGAAGAACTTTGGCTTCAACATTTAACACAGAGTGTGTTTAATTGTTTGGCTGAGGTTGAGACATTTGGAAGAAAGAATTCTTCTTTGGCTAGCTTCGAAGTTTCTAACTTTGGAGGATGGTTGCTCGTGTAATACCTCTTTGGAAAACTTAACACATTGGCAAACTCAGAGTGATTGAGTTCAATTGTTATCCCAGCAACTTTAGATGTGATCACTAAGTGTGCAGATCTATTTACTTGGGTGAGGTTCAGATAGAAGAGTCTGGTGAGTCTGGGGTAGGCAATATCCCTAGGATTTAGCATACACCACAAAGAGCTCTTCTTTAACATAGAGATGCACTTGAGTTTCATGTGTTCCAACACATACTTATTAACCAAACTGCAGAAACCAATAGACCTTGAGGCAAAACCATCTAACCACTTACCTTTAGAGATGTTTGAGACAAACCATGTCTCATCTGGAGCTGTGTTCTTTGTTGAGACTTGAGAATAGATCTGTAAAGCCTTCTCCAATTGACCTTCTGGTTGTGCTTCAGTCACCTTCCCTTTGTTGGGCATAGCATACACACCATAGGATCCTGAAGAAGTGTCTGAGTTTGAGTCTTGAATAAGGATTTCCTTTCCTTTTCTTTAACCTCAGAGACTATCTTCTTCTTGTCTCTCTTAGGGCTTCCAAAATGGATACCCTTCTGTTTATCTTGTGTAGATGTCATAGATTGTTTCTTCCTTGTTGGAGCTAGGTATTTTCTCACTGCCTTCTTGGGTGGTGAGAATTCTTCTTCTTCTTCAGTAAAGCTTTTTGACACAGAGTCCTCACTGATCTCTTGAACCTCTTCCACTGCTGCTTTTCTCTTCTTCTCTGAGACAGGTTTTGAACCACCTGCCATCTTGATTCGATCTGAGGTTCTCCTTGTGCTCATTAGGGTTATGGAGAAGAAAAGATAGAGATGGAATGATACGGAATGAAGGAGAAGATAAGGGGATAAATACTGAAAGAGTTTGAGTTTAAAAAGGAAACTAGTATTTCTCTGATTCTAAAAAGATTTGCAAAGATCAGAAAAATTTCAAACTATTATGCCGTTGGAAAAAGAATATACTAATACTATTTTTGACTAAAACAAATTTTTAAAAAGGTAGGGGATATATTAGGCAAATATCTACAGAGATATCACCCAGTATAGAATGATCCAAGTTTATTGACTATTAGTGTAACAGATTCATTTTCAAGGCTTTGAAAAGGCTTTCAAGGTCTTGAAATACTGTAACACTGCAACAGATAAAAGATCTAAGCTTTGAAATGATTTTCAAGGCTTTGAAACTCAGTTCAAAACTTTGTAAACACAAATAACTTACATTTCTTACCTTAAGCTCCCCCTAAACCAATGCAGTCTTATTTAGCATTCCCAATTCCAATCTTAGAGCTGAGAATCTCGCATCTCCCAATGCTTTGGTGAAGATATCTGCAATTCGCATATTAGTAGCAACAAATTCAAGAACAATATCACCTTTCTCAGCATGATCTCTGATAAAGTGGTGTCTGACATCAATGTGCTTGGTTCTTGAGTGTTGTACAAGATTCTTTGTAATTGAAATTGCACTAGTGTTGTCACACTTAATAGGTAAGCCTCTGAAGTCAAATCCAAGGTCTCTTAGCTGTTTAGCAATCCATAGTACTTCTGAACAACATGCTCTTGCAGCTATATATTCAGCTTCAGCTGTCGATAGAGCAACTGAATTCTGATTCTTGGAATGCCAGCTAATCAAAGATGATCCAATGAATTGACATGTTCCAAAAGTGCTTTTTCTATCAACTTTGTAACCTGCAAAGTCAGCCTCTGAAAAACCACTTAAAGAAAAGTTAGAATGTCTTGGATGCCAAAGCCCTAAGTCTTTGGTACCATTGAGATATCTGAATATTCTCTTCACAGCAGTTAAGTGTGATTCTTTTGGATCGGCTTGAAACCTAGCACACATGCATACACTAAACATGATATTTGGTCTGCTTGCTGTCAAATAGAGTAATGGTCCAATCATGCCTCTATACTATTTAACATTGACACTCTTACTAGATCCATCCTTTTCTAATGATAGAGTGGAGCACATTGGGATCTTAACTTCCTTGCATTAAGCCATGCTGTATTTATTCAACAAGTCTCTTGTATACTTGCTTTGATTCAGAAAAATACCCTTCTTCAATTGATGTATTTGAAGTCCTAGGAAGAAGGTTAATTCTCTCATCATGCTCATTTCAAACTCCCTGCTCATAAGACTTGAGAAATCTCTGCACAATTGATCATTAGTAGCTCCAAACAGTATATCATCAACATATATCTAGACTACAAGTAAATCTTTCTCATGAGTCTTGATGAAAAGAGTCTTGTCTACTAAAACCCTTTTGAAATCATTTTCAAGTAGAAAACTTTGACAATCTTTCATACCAAGCCCTAGGAGCTTGTTTCAAACCATAAAGAGCTTTGTCAAGTTTGTAAACATGATCTGGAAAATTGTCATTTTCAAAACCAGGAGGTTGTGCAACATAAACTTCTTCTTGTAAATAACCATTCAAGAAAGAACATTTTACATCCATTTGAAAGAGTTTTATGTTCTTGTAGGATGCAAATGCAAGTAAAATTCTAATTGCTTCTAACCTGGCAACTGGAGCAAATGTTTCTTCATAATATATACCTTCTTCTTGATTGTAACCTTGAGCAACTAACCTTGCTTGTTTTCTGATTACATTTCCACTTTAATCCAACTTATTTCTAAATACCCATCTGGTACCAATGACAGATTGGTTTGTTGGTACAGGAACCAGGTTCCAAACCTTATTCCTCTCAAACTCATTAAGCTCACTTTGCATAGCAATAATCCAGTATGTTTCTCGCAATGCTTCCTTCACAGTTTTTGGGTCTACAAGAGAGATAAAAGCATTAAAAGCACATAAGTTCTTCAACTGTGATCTAGTCTGTGTACCAGTGGTTGGATCTGATATGATATTGTCAGCTGGATGAGATGAGAGATATTTAAATCTCTTCCTTGGATACCATGGTTCAGGATCACCATAGATCTTCTCTGGTCTTGAAGTAGTAGCTTTGTCAATTGAATCCTTCTGATCATCTGTTTCAAGACTTTGAACTGTATTTTCAAGGACTTGAGAACTGTTTTCAAGGTCTTGAAAATTTCTTCTATTTTCTTCCGATCCTTTCTTGAATCCAAGTGGATTCTCAGTCTCATCCTCTGATTCATGCTTGTTCGAATTCAAATCTACAAAACTTTCACTCAAAGAACCATCATAGCTTTCATAAAAAATAACATGAATGCTTTCTTCAACCAGTTTGGTTCTTTTATTGTACACTCTATAAGCTTTGCTATTCAGAGAGTAACCAAGAAATATACGTTCATCACTTCTTGCATCAAACTTACCAAGACTGTCTTTTCCATTGTTATGGATAAAACAAGTGCATCCAAAGGGTCTGAAGTAAGAGATGTTTGGCTTCCTCCCTTTGAATAATTCATATGGGGTCTTATTTGGAATGGGTCTGATCAAGCACATGTTCAAAATATAGTTTGCTGTATTCACAGCTTCTGTCCGGTAGTGTTTTGGCAACTTGTTCTCAAGAAGCATTGTCCTTGACATATCTTCCAGAGTCCTGTTCTTTAAACTTCTTTGGCTTAAAAGAGCTTCTGGTCTGCTTTCCTTGTGCACATGATTTGCATAACTCATCTTCTTTGAACTTGGAGGATGGCAATCCTCTTACCAAGTATTTGGAAATCATTTTTTTCAAAGTATGCAAACTGATATGACCAAGTTTCCTATGCCAAAGCTTTGAATCTTCTTTCAAGGCCTTGAGACACTTCAAATTTTCACCTGCAACTTTGTTAGTCTGAAAAGTATAAACATTGTTTGATCTAGAGGTTGTGAGAATGCAATCTCCTGATTTCTCATTTTTCACCACACACTTATCTTTATCAAAGATAACTTTGTTACCATTATCACAAAGCTGAGATACACTAAGTAAATTAAACTTCAAACCTTCAACTAGATAAACATCAGAAATAGAGTTTTCTGAATTTGTACCAAATTTTCCAATACCAAGAATATTGCACTTTCCTTTATCACCAAGTGTTATTGAACCTTCTGATTGCTCTTTTACTTCTGATAATAGAGATCTCTTTCCACTCATATGTCTTGAGCAACCATTGTCCATGAACCACTTATGTTCCTTGGTGACAACCTGCAAGCACCAATCACTGCCTTACTCAGCTGGTAGACCAAGTGTGGAATTTGGATTCATATTCAGGACCAACCATGTTAGGTAGTCTAACCCCTTTAGGAACCCAAATCTGCTTAACTTGTCCTTTAAGTTGGAAAGGAAAAGTGTTCCTCATTATGTGAGGGTCTCTTCTTCAAAAGGACAAGCCATTTTAACATGACCAGTTTTACAGCAGTAATGACAAGTAGGAGAGGTTTTGTTTCCAGCTTTCACAAATCTAGTATTGTTTCTTCTTCGAAAGTTTGGATTGAATCCAATACCAGCTTTGTGAACAGACTGTGAACTTCCTCCAAGAATCAAGTTCAACTTCTGCTCTGATCCAGCAAGCTTGATTTTGACTAGTTCAGATTCTTGAAGTTTCTCAGTAAGAGTAGTCTTTTGTCTTTCTAAGTCATCAACATGATGTCTTAGATTAACAAGGCTGTCATTCATAGAAGAGTTTTCAGTTACTACTTCCTTGACTTGTGTTTTCAAGGCTTGGAAACTGGTTTTCAAGGCCTTGAAATCACTGTCAGTTTCTTCAGAGAGATTTCAAGATTCTGATTTAGGCAAACAAGTTGTAAATTTTCTTTTTCTTGCTCATGTACTTTCTCTTTCAAAAGCCTGATCTCTTTCAGATAATCTTCCTCATTTAAAAGCATAATTTTGAGATATTCTGAAAGAGCTTCTTTTGTCTTTGAAATTAAACAGTTAACCATTACCTCAATGTTCTTTTCAGAACTATCATCATGTTTGGCCATGAAGCAAAGATTGGCATGTTCTTCTTCAGATTCAGATTCACTGGAGCTGTCTGAATCACTCCATGAGGCTATCATGGCTTTCTTTCTTCTATCATGATCTTTCTTCTGAAAGTTCTTGCTCTATTTGTATGGACAATCTCATATCAAGTGTCCTGCATCACCACACTCAAAGCAGTTCATAATTTTTGACTTGCTTTGTGAAGAGGGCTTACCTTTGTAGTCCTTGCTGCTGTATGGTCTATGCCTTTCTCTATTGAACTCTTTGTTTCCAGAGATTCTCTTCATTTTTAGGATCCTTGTCAAGACTTTGGAAATCAAGGCAATTGGATCTTCATCATCACCATCATCAGTTTCAAGGCTTTGAATTCTCTCATTCTATTTGGCTTTGTGGGCTAGATTTTTGACACCTTCTGGGAGTTCTCCATCAACTTCATTCATGGATATCTCATGTGTTAGGAGTTTCCCTTGGAGGTCATCAAGTTGTAAAGTTGAGAGATTCTGAGATAGCTGTGGTTTTTGGTTCCCAGTTTGCCTTTGGAAGACTTCTAAGTATCTTCCTCACCTTTTCCTCATTGGAGAAGTGTTTTCCCAGTGAGTCAAGGTTGTGGACAATATCAGTGAATCTCTTGAACATATCTCTGATGGATTCATCTGCGTTCATTTTGAACAGCTCATACTGTCTGAGATAAATGTTGATCTTCGTCTGTTTGACTTGGCTGGTTCCTTCAAAGGTAACCACAAGTTTATCCCAAATTTCTTTAGCACTTGTGCATCCAGAGATCCTGTTGAATTCATCTGTACTCAAAGCACAATACAAAATGATAATAGCCTTGTAATTCTTAGAAACTTGCTCTAATTCAGAAGAGGAGAGTGAGTCTTCTGTTTTAGGAGTTCTGATCCCATCTTTCTCTGTATAAAAAGTATGAAGTCCATTTTGAATAATGGTACAAAGCTCTAGATCTTTATCAATGATAAACTTTTTCATGAGAGCTTTCCAGTGAGCAAAATTTTCTCCACAGAATAGAGGAGGTCTGTTAGCAGCTCTTCCTTGTGAGAAGCCACCATCACATGCAGTACTCATGATCACCGGATGGTTAAATCTTATACAGTGATACAAGCTCTGATACCAATTGAAAGTGTGAGTATGCAGATGTAAAACAACTAAGATACTCTAGAAGGGGGGGTTGAATAGAGTATGCAAACTTTTTGCAAAACTAGCTAACAAATAGAATAATTAGTGTAGACAATAAAGTTCAAGGCCTTGAACACAGATTCAAGCCTTTGAAAAGTAGCAGAAAGTTTTAGAACAAGTAAGCCTTTTTCAAGGCCTTGAAAACAAGTTCAAACCCTTGAAAAATAAACTGTTTTTGTATCCTGCAAAAGCTTTGAAAGTAGATGAACTGAAAATGCACAAGACAAGTGATTTATAGAGTTCAGTCCACTTGGACCTACGTCTCTACCTCAGGGATTAGATCCCTGCAAGATTTTCAACTCAATTCTTATTAATCAAAAGCTAAGCCCTAGAACTCAAGCATAGAGAGTTCCCTTACTCTGTTACAGCTTGTGGTTTTCCCTAACCTGTCTAGTACCTGCTCTAGATAACTGATTAACTAAGAATTCTCTATTGTTCACCTTGAACAATCCTTGAGAATGAATGTAGAAATAATACAGAAATGATCTACCAATATTGCTCTATACAGAAGATCACTTAAGAGTAGAAAACTGCAGTGAAATGCAGTGAACTTCTGTGTATGGATTGGAAGAGATGAAGAACTTTTTTGATGCTTTTCAATCCAGAATGCTTTATCTGTATTTGCCCGTTGAGAATTATGTTGTTGTTGCTCGAATTTGAGCTCTTTAAATACTTCAAACAGCTCTGCAAATCTCCCCAGATTTTCAGCAACAACCTTCCTACTTTGTACGTAACAGAGTTTGACTATGTTGAGATCTTCTCCAACGGTTGAATGATTGTAATCTTCTGAGATATTGTTGTAATCCTTCATTTAACCATCATGAGAAGCTGTCAAACACATCTGATTGATCACATGATCAAAGTCTTCAAGTGTTTCTAAATCTGCAGCAATCCAGTTTAGGAAACAATCCTGCAAACTTAGAAACAATATTTCTAGCATTATCATGGTCAAACAGTTGATATAGTACGATTCAAAACAAGTTTAACAATTTGTCTTTCATCATCTAACAACAGATAATCAAACATATGCAAGAGAGATGATAAATTAGATCAGAGAGTTAGTAGAAAAACTCCCCCTGAGAATATGCTTTCATGTTTAACAGTTTCAAGGCTTTGAATCCAGTTTCAACTGAAGCTGATTCAAGGCTTTGAAAGCTGTTTCAAGGCCTTAAAATAGTCAAGCTCTTTCAAGCCTTGAACAACCCGAGCTTTCACATTCTAATATTTCTAGATATTAGTTTGACTATATAAAAGTAAATTGGTTGTTAAAATTATATAGGAATTACCTAATATGAAATATTGTTGTTTTTATTGAAAATAAGCAAGATAAAAATATACTTTGGATTTAACTATATAATTTTAGTTTGCTTAACTAAATATTTTTAAGTGCTTGTAAACTAGTGTTTTGAGTAAAGTGGGTTATTTTGATAATATTGATGAAATAAAATAAGTTGGGAAGTTGACTTAGAAAATAGCTAATAAGTAGACTCTTTATTAAAGATCCATATTTCTATTATTTTATATTACTTGATTGTTTTTCCTAGATAGTGGAAATTACCTCTCGAACATCAATTTATAAATATATATATATATATTTATATATATATGACTTGTTTCATTGGAAAAAATAGTTTATGAATTACATTTATGAATTTAATTCTTTATAGCATACACACATTCTAATAAATAAATAGCTATAATTAAATTAGTCTGAACTAAATTTTATAGTTATTTACAAATAAATAGATTTTCTAATAAATTATTATTTCCTAAAAATGAGAGTGTATAAACTTTATTGGGATTTCTTACACATAATTTTACGAATTTTACTTACATAAGTTATGATGTTTTCATGAGAAAAATACTAGTGGTAATGTTGCTAGTTTATTAAATAATCGTTGCATGCTACTTAGTAATGGGGTAAAAGGGGATAATTTCAAATGAGACGCGTTAGGAGTTTTGGCATTCCGCATATCAGACTTGCAAAATTAAACTTGTAATTAATTTAGGAAAGTACAAATTGTAAGTGACGAGTTCATAACCGAGGGCTACGTGTATCCGTAGAAGCTCTATCGTGCTATTTGTCTTGCTACTTGAGGTGAGTAAATATGCCTAACCTAATGTGTCCGTCATACTTTCGTGTCCAAATATTTTTTTACGATTTTATGTCTTAAATGTGATTTGTGATTTGCGTGCTTGTCTTAGAATTTCAATTACTTGTTTATCGATTCATTTGGAAACTATTACATGGAAATTTAATAATGCATAATAATGAAAAGTGAAAACAGTTGTGCGGTGGAACCATGTGCGGATTCTTATATACTGTGGTTATGATATTTTGCTCGGTTGCAATTGCCCAGGGCTGCTCCATGTACTCACCCTTCTGGCCACTAGAGTCTTAAGGGGGTGTCGACACTTAAGGTCTTGGATGCATGCGAGATGGTTTTCTATATTATTAATTCGTTCCCCGCTACAACTAAATAATAATGTAAATTTTGAGATGTGGATGATGGATGAATATTTGATCTTGGAAATCCCCTAATTGGGACAAAGGTTATGGATTGGAATGTTTCCTTTGGATAAATGTCTATTTGTACTATGATGATTTGAGAACTCGTTTCTGGAAACAAAAGATTCAAAGTTGGAGAATATGTTTCTTTTCTCACATGAGAACACATTTGTTTACTTCTTACATATCCTTATTTTTTAAATTAAAAATATGCCTCTTTCCTTTTTACATGTTGGGGTGTTTACTTGCTCAGCTTTTGTGCTGACTTTGGAAAAAATGCGGTCTTGTTTCTTTCCCCCGCAGGTCTAGGTGAAGGAAGCTCGGCTTAAGGGGAATAGCAGACTCACCTAGTTGTGCTAGTATTAACTGAATAGAACCCCTAGAGCTTGTTCATCTTGTTTAATAGTATGCAATATTTCACTGGTGAAGACATTATGATTTGTTATAAATAACTGTGGCGATCTTTGTTTTTGTTTTCCATTGTTCCTTGCACCCGAGAGCGATCTTGGGTGTGGAGTGACATTTCCGTATTTCTCCCACGACGAAGTACGGGGTGTCACATGACCTACTTGCGCCATGGAGATGAAAACTTGTCAAATGAAGTACTAAGTTATCAATTATGAGTACAAAAGTATCTTTCACAACAAAAATTTCACCAAGGATTGGAATAAGGGCGCCCCGCATGTGTCATGTATGCCCCTTGCTGGAAGCCCAAGCTTTTCAGCTCAGTTCACTAACTGGGCGCCCAAGTCAGTGACTCAACTAATAAACTTGGGATTCCAGCAAGGGCGCACAAAGAACAAGATGGGCGCCCAACCGTGCGCCCTGTGATGGAAGCCCCAAGTTCTGGATTGAAAACTACCAAGCCGCCTAGTGAGGGTGCCCACAATATATTGAAGGCGCCCTCCCATTCCCCCTTGAATTTTTTTCAGTTCAAAACTTGGGGCTTCCCGCACAGGGCTCACTGAACCTTGCTGGGCGCCCTTCACATATTGTGGGTGCTCTACCAGGCGCCTTTTCTCAGTCCAAATTCATGTTCTAGTGTGCGCCCCCATGGTTCATCAACTTGATTTTTTACATGAACTTGTACGTGAATTTTACTGAACAACATTATTTTATCAACGAATTGTGCACAAAAAAAATTAACACAATATCAATTTTTCTAACCCTAGAACTTGAATTTGATGAAAAAACTTGATATGATGGAAAAGAACTCACCTCTTTGTGGATATTTACTCCGGCAGAGGGAGAAGCCGGTGCCTGAGAAGCCTCGACCACAGCCCCTACAACCTTCGGAGCCGGAGAAGACGACGCAAACATGGTCAATTGGTTCCCAGAGTTGAGATCTCCGAGCACGTTGCTCACACGTTGGTAGGAGAGGGTGGGAAGTCATGAGAGAGAGAGAGAGAGCGACAGCGAGAGAAACGAGTGAGAGAGGGTGCTTGGTGGTGGTAGCGCTGGAAAAAATGGAGTAGGAGGAGGGGTGACAGTCGGACGAATTTGTAGGTGAAGAAGAAAGAAACTGTTGAAGTTTCTTTTTAAATCCCGAGATTGAGAAAGATGAGAGAGAACAGTTTATTTTGAATTTTAATAGATTGTTTATGCTTTGGTTTTTATTAGACGAGTATCTTATTTTTATCTAAAAAAAAGATGAGTATCTCTTGATTACTTTTCCAAATAGAGGTCCAATCTTCATAATAAAATAAAGAACAATTGACATTTAACTACCATGCAGTTTGACATTCCTGACACTTTGGTGCACGCAGTTTCAAGACCAACACTTAAGTGCACGAATTTTTGACATTTCTGCCACTTTGGTGGACACGGTTTCAAAATTGCCACTCAAGCGCACACAGTATGTATATTACCGACAACACACTCCAATTTCGATGACACCTTTAGTTGATTTGCAAGTGACACAATAATCGAATTGGAGCGGGATGTTGGTAAATTGCATACTGCGCCCATTTAAGTGTCGATATTGAAATTGTGTGCACCAAAGTATCGGGAATGTCAAACTACATGATAGTTTAGTGTCAATTTTGAAACTGCATGCACTAAAGTGACAGGAGTGTCAAACTGCATGGTAGTTAAGTGTCAATTGTTCTAAAAAAAAAAAAAAATTAGAGGTCAAATGAAAATCTAAAAAAGTCCATGAGTAGTATGCACAAAGAAAGTGGGAGACACTTCTTAAAAAAAAAGAAAGTAGGAGACGCAGTATAACACGGCTGACGCAGTCGCAACTATAGCTGCGAAATCGGTTCGGTTCACCCGAGAACCGAACCGAAACCGGCGCCAAACGAACCGGCCGAGGAGACCCGGAACCGAACCGAAGACCCAAAGACCAGAACCGAACCGGATCCGTGGGATCTTCGGTTCCGGTTCGGCTTTACGTACTTTCGGAACCGGGACCGGAACCGAAACCGGAACCGGTGGAACCGGAACCAGAACCGGCCCGGAACCGACCCGAAAACCTAAGTAACGGCCAGATTTTTGAAAAATATAGCCGTTATTTGTGACCGTTTGGGCAAACGGTCCAGTGACCGTTTGGGCATTATTATTATTATTTTTTTTCTTTTTTCACCTTCCCTCCCCTTCCTTCAACACCTATAAATACCCAACCCATACTACAAATTTTTTCACACTTCCTCATCAAACTCTCTCAACATTTCTCACAATTCTTCACCCAAAAATCATCCTACACTCTCCAAAATTCATTCTCCAATCTCCATATTCCTCAATCCTCAATTCAAATTTCCACATACACTCTCAAAAATCAAAATCACTCAAAAATCCTCATACACTCTCGTCTTCAATATTCGACAAGCAAGAGCAACACATCTTCAATCTTCGGCAACGCATCTTCAATCTTCGACGTTTCGCTTCACCTCCAAGAATTATTCTTGGAGTTTGTAAGTTTTATTTTTTGTTGTTTGCTATTTGCTTGTGTTATTATTTGTGCTTTATTTGAAATTTTTTTTTTCATCAAATTTCTATTAGAAAAAAATGGCTTCTTCTTCTCATGTAAATTTTGATGACCAAAACAACCAATACGTACCTGTAGTCGAGGACATGACTATTGATGAGCAAATGGACATTATGTTTGGCGAAGGTGCCGCTAACGCTTTTGACGGTATAGAGGAAAATGATCCGAATTTAGGTAGTAATAAAAGAACACGTAAGGTAGAAAAACTAAAAAAAGCCCCGTTTAGGAACATATGGATAAATTACCCGATGGCTTAGACGCCAACGGTAGACAAAAATTTAGGGCTAAATGCAAACATTGTCAAAAAAGTTTTGTATTGGATATAACCGGTGGATTAGGATCACTTAGAAAACATTTACAAAATGTACACGGACTTTTGAAAGATACACCCGCCGTAGGCGACGCGATGCTCCAAAAAAGCCCCGTTTGGGAGCATATGGATAAAATACCCGATGGCTTAGACGCCAAGGGTAAGAGTAAGTATGCTATTGGTTCTTTATTTAAGACTACACAAGGCACACCCACCGGGACTAGTTGCGTCTCGGAATTAACGTTATTTCTCAACCAACATTATTTCATATATGTATCGGAGAAAGACATAGAAAATGTAGATATACTTGATTGGTGGAAAAATTATGAAAGAACTTATCCAATTGTTTCTAAAATGGCACGTGATTTACTGACCCCTCCCGCTTCTACAGTCCCTTCCGAATCTACTTTTAGTGCAGGTAAACGAGTTTTGTCGGAGAAAAGATCGTGCCTAACCTCGGAGATATTGGAGGTACTCATATGCTCGAAGGATTGGAGCGACGCCAACAAACGCACACAAGACCAACACCCTTTGGACGTTTTGGTCACCGAACTTTACCAAGATTTGGGAATAGACCCGGACACTCCCCTAGATGTAGACGAATTGCCAAAGACAAGGCGTTGAAAAATGAAGACTATTATTGGGTATTTTTGTTAATTTCAATAAGTTTGTATGTAAGTTAGAAAAAATGAAAATGATTGTTAGTTAAGTAGGTGCCAACCTAGTTGGGATGTACTTAAACTATAGTGATGCAATTTTTTCTAACATTTGATGTTTTAACTTTTAATCAATAATAAAAGTTTAGTTGGTTTTTTTCAATATTTGTAAAGTTTTGATGTTTTTTTTCAATGTTTGTCAATTTTTGTCAAGCTTAAGTATTTTACATTTGTACATTCAAAAAAAGCTATTATTAATTAAGAACATTAATGGAACCCTAAGTCCCTAACCCTAACCCTAATTTTATTAATGAACCCTAACCCTAATTTTATTAATTAATACTACAACAATTAAAATATCAACACAAACAAATAATAAAAAAAAATTATCCGACCGGTTCATAACCGGAACCGAACCGAAACCGAACCGGTGAAGGAACCGGTTCCGGTTCACGGTTCGGGTTCGGTTCTAGCGGAACGAAAATCCCGGTTCCGGTTCAACCGAACCGAACACGGAACCTGAACCGCCGAACCGAACCGAAACCGACCGGTTCCGGCTACAAGCGGTTCGGTTCCGGTTCGCTTGAACCGAAATCGCACCCCTAAGTGTCAATTGTTCTAAAATAAAATAAAAAAATAAAAAAATTAGAGGTCAAATGAAAATCTAAAAAAGTCCAGGAGTGGTATGCACAAAGAAAGTGGGAGACACTTCTAAAAAAAAGAAAGTGGGAGACGCAGTACGCAGTCGCAACTCCCTTGTTAATATAGAGAGTCCATTACCGCCAAAATTATAGGTTGAACTTTGTAACATCAGCCGTCGAAAGAAAGAAGACGAACGGTGGGTTCGCCGGCGGTGGAGAGGTCTTGCCAATGCGGCGATCCTTCTCCTTTCCGTACCTTCACTCGCTATCACAGCAGACTTCACTCCCCCACCGGTAATCACTCCTTCGTCTTAGGGTTTACAATCACAAAGTTTAGTCTTTCAGTTCACTCTGCCTTCCTTCCTTTTCTAAGCTTTCTCTCTGTAAAACGCCCCGCAGCATCAGTAATTAGTCCGTCGGCGATGTCGTGGAGCTCAGAAGATCCACTGGGCGAGGAGACAAAACCATCCCCAAATCCAAGTAACTCTTCTCTCCCTCCCAATTTACATCCTAGGGCTTATCTTCTTTGAGTTACTCTGAAATTTATATGACTACCTGTAACAGGTTCATATGTGTCTATTTATCTACAAGTCGGACACTTAAAATATGTATCAGAACAAGTAGCTATCGAATATGTTGTAGGAAAATACTCAATTGTTCATTTTCATCTCGAATATCATACATAAAGACCGCACATCTAATAGTTCTTGAAACTGGAGTCGCGGTTATACAGAAATTCTTAGGCAAAACATAAAATACATCATATTATCTACAGTCTATGAAGAAAACCAGAGACTGTCAAACTCTTAGTTCCACTGAAATGCCTTTGGACAGACTTAATTAGGTTTTATATAGTTTGGAATTAAATCCTTATATATATATATACATATACACAATGTTGGAAGTCTTAACCTTTGTCTAGTCTCATATGCAGTGGTTTCTTTCTTATTTGTTTATCTTACATAATCTGTTTCTTTACATGAGCATGTGCGCCAAAATAGCTGTGGAATACCAAATAAGAGAAACTTAAGTTGTCCTCCCATTTCTTTCTTATTTGTCCATCTTACATCTGTTTGTCCCCTTTCTTTACATAAGGCATGCTTTAATTGACTGTCTTAAACTATTTGTAGATTCATGGGGAGTATCATTCCACCCGTGCAAATGTAGAGAGCAGGAACCTCCTGAAAACTGCAACTGTAAGTTTGCTTTCCATTCCTAATTACTTCTGCTTCACCAATTACTGCTGTTTGCTGAAGTTGCTCCGTCTTATATAAAGATGCATATATGGAGTGACTGTTTTGAAAGCCTGAATGATAATTCTGTCTTATGGGTTAGTATCTCATGTTTAACAATGCGCACAATCGTTTGGTCTATGAATGGGATCTTTTGAAACTCTAGGAATTTCAGCGGGCTGTCGATAAGACCTTTCAGTTGTACTGTATGAGAGCAACTGAAGGTATCCAGGGATGGAATCTAATTTTGTTGGGTTTTTGGGCAATCTAACGTTGTGGATATAAAAAAAAAAAGAAAAGAAAAAAGAAAAAAAAAAAAGAAAAAGAAAAAAAAAAAAAACTTTGGCAAACACCTTATCATAGGATCACATGAAGTACTAAGTAGTTAATCCTATAACCCAAGTAATCTGGAGCACCATCATGAAATTCTGGATGATTTATTGAACAACTTTGGCACACAACTTATTGATATTAGGCAAATGATAAGTTAATAAGATCTGGTCTGTGACTGCTGTATAACTTATCATACTGTTCTATCAAAAATTACATCACATAATCTTCATGACAGGGCTGTATCCTCCTACAAACACATGTAGGTACTTGTTAATAGTTATTTAACTCACCCAACAGTGATTTGAGCTTAGTGAAATACAGACACTCATATCCCCTTGCTGCAAAGTTGTTTGAGCTCTGCTCAGTTGAAAGATTTTAGGAACATTCTTTTGTGAGATCCACCCAAATAGCTCTAGCTGTAATGCAACACACAACACTAGACAACCAAGAAATAACCACACAGTTGCATCATCTCCATATTACATACAGTTCTTATCCTTGCTCAGGAACAACCAAAGCACCATCAACAAATCCTAGTTTGTTCTTTGCCTTTAGGGCTACTAACATGGATCTATACCTGGTGTTGAAATTCGCTCTAGTAACTATCTGCACACTGCCTGGGCTTTTCGAATTACTTAAGAAATGCGGAGAAGAAGGATAAACGGAGGAATTTATACCTCCGACAACCTCGAACGAACTCCATCATTTGATTCACTATCCAGCTCCATAGCTGGAACAACTGATTTTAATCGATTTCACGAGGTAGGTCAATCGAGCACCAGAGAATACTCTATCTATTGCAACCAGTCCACGTCTCTCCAGCACCACAAACATGTCGTGAAGTGTTAGATCAAACCTATGCTCTTGTACCATATTGCAAATCAACTTAGAAGATCAGAGAGGTAGAGAGAGAGAAAGCGAGGTTTGGGGAAGAAGGAAACCTTCATTCCATTTTCTGAAAAGTGAACATACACCTCATTACATTTTTGTCTAAAGACCGAATGAGAGAATAACTAACTGACAAAATAAAAACCAATCAGGACCTGCCACCTGTCCTAATCAGCTCAACTGACAAGTGAGTTTGTCCTAAGTGCAACGACACCGTTTGGATATACCATAATTGCACTTGAGACCTCACATAATTACATAATTGAAATACATATGCACCACAATTTGAAACACAATAAACCAATATCTAAATGCAAAAAGCAAATATGATTGTCACATGATATACTGATGTACCATTCAGGCTCTTCAACAAATTGTCTTGGACAAAACCTGATAAGCAACTTTCATGGTTGGTCTATATTGGGGATCTTGATGCAAGCAAGAAATGGCAAGTTCTAAAACACACTTAGCTAGCTCCTCCACTTGAGGAGATGGCGGCGGCAGGCGTTGGTCTAACATTTCCATGATTTGTAAATTTTCAACGCCTGGGGTTGAAATACTGGTAATTGAATCACCTGGATGCCTTCCTTTCACAACTTCGAACGCCAACACTCCAAAGCTATAGACATCGCACTTTTCAGTCACCTGCATTGTATACGCAAACTCTGCATGCAATTCAAATGAACATCTACACAGTGAGACAAAAGGAAAGAAACAAATTGATGAGCATACAAAATTAGTACAGCGTTTCTCTTACCTGGCGCAACATATCCATAAGTGCCTGCAACTGCACTCCAATTAGATGAATCATACTTCAGAAGCTTAGCAGTGCCAAAGTCTGAAACACGAGCCTCGTATTCCTCATCGATCAAAATGTTCTTACTCGATATATCACGGTGGACAATAGGCGGCAAGCAGTCATGGTGCATGTAAGACAAAGCTCGAGCCACGCCCTTAATGATATTTACCCTCTGAAGCCAATCCAATTCCATGGCTCTTTCATCTCTTCCCAAAATCATTGCCAAGCTACCCCTTTCCAAGTACTCATACACCAGCAAAGAATGCTTTGAGTGTGAACAGAACCCAAATAGCTTAACGACGTTCCGATGTCTCATCTCCGTTAGAGCCTCTACCTCCTTCAGAAAGGCTCTCTGGTTAATGTCTTCCGGCAACCCATGCATCTTCTTCTCAGCAACGATATTTGTTGCAGAAAGTTCAGCCTTGTAGACGCTTCCGTATCCTCCTTCTCCAATGCAGTAAGCAGCGTCAAAATTCATGGTGGCATTAACTATGTTGTCGAACAATGCTTTCCCATCAAATGTTAATACTCGTAGCACGTCTGCATGTGGATCATCTTGTATTTTCAAATCTCTTTTCTGTCTCCAGTTGAACCAGTAGAGAACGCCCATAAACAGCCCTAGAAGCAGAATTGATCCAGCAAGAGGAAGTGCGTTGATAAGACCAAGCTCCTGAGCCTCCTTCTTTTTCATCTTACGTTTACCGGATGAAGGACTTTTGCAAGATTCTAATCCGGAGGCGTTGCCACACAACCCTTTGTTTCCTTGCAGCGCCTCAAATGGAGCGTTCATAAAAGCTTTGCTTAAGGGAAGTGGACCCTTAAGATCATTGAAAGATATGTCAATTTGATCTAGCCAAGGCATCTCCTCAAAGTCTTTCGGGATGAGACCGGAAAGGTGGTTGTGGGAAATGTTGAAAGACTCCAAACTCTTGAAATGTTTGATATTTGATGGTATTTTCCCGGAGAGTGAATTGTGGCTGAAGTCGATGCTAGACAATTGAGTTAACTTGTCTAATTGTGATGGAATCACATGGCTAAAATTATTGTTGCTCATGTTCAGGTTGTTCACTTTCAAACAGTTCTCTAGCTTGCCTTCTGCAAGCGAACCACTTAGCCTATTCTTGGAAAAATCTAGTTGCTCTAGCTCAGACAGTAGTCCAAGTTCTGGTGGTATACCTCCAGAAAGTTTGTTATCATTAAGAAAGAGCTTGAGAAGAGACGTCATCCCTTTTAACTGCTTTGGAATCTTACCTACAAAATTGTTTGAAGAAAGATCAAGCCACTGAAGTTCAGTTAATTCTCCAAAGTTTGGTGGTATTTGACCTGTAATATTGTTCCCTGCCAATATTATGGTCTTCAAGTTCTTGTATTTCTCCCAGTTCCATGATAATTCACCTTGGAATCTATTGTAACTTAAATCCAAGAAATCTAATTTAGGGTATACGCCGAAATCTCCACTGATGCTACCGGTGAGCAAATGTTTTTCAATTCGAAACCGGAGTAAGCTAGAGCAGTTTTTCAAGCTTTCGGGGATTTGACCCGTGAGTTTGTTTATGCTAAGCGCGAGTTTTTGAAGTTTTCCGCCTTGGCAGATCTGTGGAATGCGGCCAGACAGTTGATTGTGGTCCAAGAACAAGACTGTCAAGTTCTTCAAATCTCCAAGTTCTTGTGGAATCGCGCCCGAAAGGTTGTTGGAACGCAAATACAAAGATGCCATATCGGCCAACTTGCCGATCTGAGGAGGAATGGAACCGTTGAGTTGGTTCTCACTCAGATCTAGAAGAGCAAGGGATTTCAAGTTCCCTAGTTCATTGGGTATGGGTCCGGTAAGTTTGTTGAAAGTCAAGAACAAAAATTTCAAGTTGGTCAAGTTGCCGATCCGAGGAGGGATAGAACTAGTTAGTTGGTTGTCAGCCAATTCTAAATCAGTCACCAACTTCAAGTTTCCCAGTTCATTGGGAACTGGTCCTGTAAGTTGGTTAGTATAGAGTACAAGATGATATAGGTTGGACAAGTTGCCGATCTGAGGAGGGATAGAACTATTGAGCTGGTTGCCATTCAGGTATATATGAGTTAGGGACTTCAAGTTTCCCAGTTCGTTGGGAATGGGTCCTGTAAGGTTGTTTCTATGTAAGGACAGAACGTTAAGGTTAGACAAGTTGCCAATTCGAGGAGGGATTGAACCGTATAGTCGGTTGTTAGACAGTGCTAGATCAGTGAGGGACTTCAAGTTTCCTAGTTTATCAGGAATGAGACCGGTAAGCTGATTCCAATACAGCCACAAAACTTCCAAATTCAAAAGATTTCCCATTTCAGGTGGGATGCTCCCGTAAAACTGATTTCGAGATAAATCAAGATAGATCAATTTGGAAATGTTGCTTATTTCAGGAGGGATGGTTCCAAAGAGCTTGTTCATCCCGAGATCAATATATGCAAGATTTGATAATACTGAGAAAGGAAAGGCATGGAGCGTACCCGTGACACCTGCACGTGTGAGGTTCAATCTTGCTACACTCCCGTTGGAGTCGCAAGCAACTCCAGGAAAAGTGCAAGCGCTTGAACTGGAATTATCATTTGCAGGAAGAGCCCATGAAGCCAGCACAGTACTGTTTATACTTTGGAGTGAGGTTTTCCATTTTAGAAGAGCTTTGACTTCTTCCTCAGGACTTGCAGAATGAGAATTTCTTTGTGATGGAAACAGATTAATAAGAAGCAGAAACAAGAAAAGTGGGAGGTATGATGTCTTAAGATGATCCATCTCGCTTACCCTGACCAAGTTTTTAGTTAGTTCCTCAAGGCACTCTTATATATGTATGCAGAGATAAATTTCATGCAATTAAATGGCTTTGGAGATGAGCAACTGGAGGAGTTTGATCCATGTAGCCGCCTCCATTTAAGCCTGGAAATAGCGATGTTGATGTGTTTGGTCGCCGAGTAAAATTACATGTAATGATTTTCAGAGTGGCTGATTAGGTCAACTGTTTAAAAAAATGTAACCAACAGAATTATAATCATTTTTTCAAATTTGACTTTTTCAATTTGGATAGTTTTGTAATTTAAAACACTCGTTGCGATGAACTTGATGCTTCAATTATTAAAAGTTTGAATCATCGTACCCAGTTCCAGGTTGGTTAGCAATAATTTATACACTGGTTGCAAGTTGAAAGTCCAGAGTCTTTTGTCCCTTCCCTTTCAGGTTGGTTAGTGTAAAGGAAGACTATGCTTTAGATGTATTCAATAACAATATGGTGAGGCTGCTGATTTCAGAAGGGCTGGTCCCAAAGAATTTGTTTATACTGAGATTTACATATGCAAGATTTGATAATACTGTGAAAGGATAGTCATTGAGCGTACCCTTGACACTTGAACTTGTGAGGTTCAATTAACTCCAGGGAAAGTGCAAGGTCCTGAACTGGTATTAGCATTTGCAGAAAGAGCCCATGCAGCCAACACAGGGTTATTTCCACTTTGGAGACTGGCTTTACATTTAAGAGAGCTTTGGCTTCTTCTGTAGAATTATCAGAGTGGGAATTTGTTGATGAAGAAAACAGACTGACAAGAAGCAGCAGAAACAAGGGAATTGGTAAATATGGCATCTTAAATGCTCCATCTTGCTAACTTTGCCCATGTCTAGTTTCTCAACATTGTTCTTAAATTCTCGATCGGTTGGTATTATTTTATACGCACAGATAATGATTGAAAGTGGTAAGTTAGTACTGAAGAACTATGTTATAGACTACATCACCTCATTGATGCCCATTCTACTATGAATGTTTTAACAAGGAGTTCATCTGCACAAGAAAGTTGTTTGAGTGGTCAAGAAACAAGAATTTCCATGTAGCCACCTCTTACCTAGTAAAATTAATGTCATGATTTCCCAGAGTGGCTGAACCTCAGGTCTACTGTTTTTAATAAATGAAACCAATAGAACTATAATCATTTTTACAAGTTTTACCTTTTCAATTTGGACAGTTTTAGTAATTTAAAACACTTGTTGCGAGGAACTTGATGCTAGAGTTACTGAAAATTGGAATCATCGTACTAAGTTCCAGGTTGGTTGGCAATTATTTATACACAGGTGGGTTTAATATTGCAAGTTGAAAGTCCAGAAATGTTTTGTCCCGTCGCTTTCAGGTTTGTTATGTAAGGGAAGACTATATTTTAGATGTATTAATTAGTATATACTGATAATTAAACGAACCTATATCACAGCTTAATAGATTACAATGTTTTATACTTTGACCACCGTCCTTGTGATTTTTGATCTGACTCCCTAGTTCAGAAGTAAGCCTGATCTCCCAGGTTATTATCTAGCTTATTATGGCTACATAAACGTCTAATCTCTACCACTTATTTGCAAGTGCTAGCATGAGAAAATACCAGGGGCTGGGAGCTCCTTTTATGGACTACTATGTATAATCATAGAATCACCCGGTCATAATTTTGGCATTTACATTCTTTTAATAGACATTTGGAACACCTTTGGTGACCAGTAACATGACATATATTGGGAGTGTTCTGATTATTGGTTTCCGATTTTTGGTTTTTTGGAATGTGTCCTCAACCGCACATTCCAGAAAACCAATAAATTGTTCATCCAAACTACTAGCTTGATTTGTAGAAAACATCTCTCTTGGTTTAGCCTTCCGGTATCTACTACAGCACCTTTATTAACTGTTCGAAAAGTAATTCACATGGATACCCTTTTGGATAAGTTTTGTTATAACTGAGTAAGATGATCCCTCTTCAATAACGCTTACCACGGATGAAAACTGCAAGTCACATGTCAGCAGTTTCTGCTTAAAAGCCTTTAAGCCTCAATTACAAGTTCTGTTTTGCGGGAAAGTCGTGTGGATGTCTTGAAGTTCCAGGAGCTTCAGTATTTGTGATGAAGACGAAGCAATATAAGACAAACTTGTAGTTATTGTAAGTTAAGTCTGGCGGCATTTAAATTTGATGATGTTTCCCTTGGATATTAATTTTTCCAACATCGTACCTAAAGTCGTATTACTCAGGTTGGTTGGCGAAAATTTATACACTTAGATAATTTTTGCAACTAGGAAGTCGTAAATCTTCTGTCCCTCCCTTTTTGGAGTTATTAAATGGAAGACTTTAGACTCCAGTGACTAATTGAAGGAATCCGACGTACAACGCTCTAGACTACATGCATTTAATAATAAAATGACGAGGCCAGCTCTATCTACTATATATTTTAAATGACCTTTTTGATGCCCACTGTTGAGAAGTCCCACGTTGGACAATCAAGAAGAAATATAATTAAAAAATATCTTGGGCTACTCTCCTCATTGCCAATTGGTTTTGAGGTGGAACCCCATCGATTCTTACACCCACTATACTATCAGTAGTATAACAAGTAGTCCAGAAACTTGTTTGAATGGTCAAGAAGCAAAACCAAATACACAAACAGTTAATTTAACTGAACTGCCATATGGCATGAATCGTAATATGATTCAGACACATTTAACTAGTTGCTTTTTGTTTGGAATTCATTATTCTATATTTACAATGTTGCAAGCCTTAACCCTTGTCTACACTCGTATGCAATGGACTCTTTCTTCTTTCTTTATCTCACATCTGTTTGTCCTCTTTATTTACATGACCATGATTGTCACAATAGCTGTGGAATACCCATCCAGAGAATCTTAAGTTTTCACTTTTATTTTTATCTTTCAGTTTTAAGTCTCAAGATATCAGTAATTACTTCAATGACGAATTTTGTTAAAAAAGAGTGGTCTTGATATGCCGTACTATCTGGTACCTCAAAAATTAGATGCTGAAATACTGGGGGAAAGACCAAGGAATATTTCACAAGGAAATATAGAATAGACCATTCGACAAGGAAAATATGTCATGTTCAGCGTAGGACAAACCTCAACAGGGTCCACTAGAATAAGTTGCTGAGATTGTGATGAAGGCAGATGCATTCCGCACACTTGCACTGTTAGTTGACGAGTTTTCTGTGTTTTTAAGGGGAATGCTTGTAATTGTAGACATTTCACCATTCATTTTAAGAAGGTAGAAATTTATTGAATTCAGTCATAGCTCTACTTGTGCTTGATAGAGTGATTGAATTGGTGTTGTGCCATTGAATTAATAGCGTTATACTCTTAGATCGTTGATGCATCTTTTATATATCCCAATTCTAGTTGTTTTTCAAAGATACAATGGGTTCTTTTGAATGTTTTAATTGACTGTTACCACTCCGTCCCAGCTCTATCTTCCCATGGCTGCTCGGCTCGTGGTTTAAGAGCTGGGACGGAAAGACCAAAATGCCCTGCTTTTTCACCCAAATGACAATCAACTCCACCATCAACACCACCCACCAGCCACCATCAACACCACCACTCTGCCACCATCAACAAGAACACAACCCGCCATCATCAACAAGAGCACAACCTAACACATCAAATTCAACCGATTATGTAGCATATCAAATCCAAAATCAAGTTTTTCAACATATCCAAAACAAATTGAAGAACAACTATCCATTACTCTCTGTATTCAATTTATTGACAGATCCAAAAAATAGATCTCAGAAAATAGATCAAAAACAAACAAAAAAAAACATAAGAGGAGCAGGAGAAGAAGGAGAAGATGGTGGAGAAAAGGGGGAAGAAAACAGAAGAAGAAGATGTAGAAGATCGAGTCAAAATCTTCTGCCACAGCCACCGCCGGCAACTCACTGGATCGAAGCCAAAGCCACCTCGTCGCCGCCAACTCACTGGATCTTCTGCCACAGCCACCACATCGTCGCCAAATCAGAGTCGAAATCTTCACTAGATCTAGTACCGGAGTCGAAATATTCGAAATCTTCACTGGATCTGCGAAAAAAAAAGAAGAAGAAGAAGATGATGAAGAAGGAAGAGACGCGAACAGAGAGAGAGAGAGAGAGAGCTGACCTTAGTACCGGCGTCGGTGTCGGCGTCTTCTTATCCGCCGTCCTCCTCGCCGCCATCATCATCGTCGAGAGAGCACCAGAGAGAGGGAGGAGTCTCAATGTCGTTTCCTCTGCGCCTCTCTCTCTACTGGGTGTGGTGTGAGATGAGAAAGTGAGAAGATAAGGCAGAAGGGGGTGAGGTTGGGAAGGGGAAAAAATCGTGTGGGTGATTTGTGAGGGTATTGTAGTCTTTTGCACTGTTTAAGGTTACCCAAAAAGGAAATAGGAAGAAAGAGGTGGGACGTCCCAAAATAGAAATTGGGAAGAAAGAGGTGGGACGGAGTGGTATATGAGATACCAAACCATAAGACAGAATTATCATTCCGGCTCTTCAAATAGTCGTTCCATTATTCATCTTTATATAAGACAGGACAACTTCAGCAAACAACAGTAACTGGTGAAGCAGAAGTAAATGGGAATGGAAAGCAAACTTACAGTTGCAGTTCTTCAGGAGGTTCCAGCTCTCTAAATTTGCAAGGGTGGAATAATACTCCCCACGAATCTACAGATAGTTTATACCATATAAAATTGCTCACAATCGTGTGGTGTTTGAATGGGATCTTCTGAAACTCTACGAACTAGGGATTGTCTATAAGGCCCTTCAACTGCACGAGTCCTCTTAGGACTGCACCATAGCAGGGTTTGAAATGCTTCATGAAACCACGTTATTAATTAATGTCTAGAACATTTCATAGAAATCCTGACAAATGGGAGTATCCTGAAAGATTCATGACAGAGGTATGGAAATGTAGGACAATAATGGCCAGAATAAGTTGATTTGTTTCTTCGGTCTTGTTCTTATAGATCCTGACAACAGGCAGATAAAACAGCAGTCTTAAACACCGAGATTCTACCCATTTCTTCTCTCCTCTTTCGATTGTAGCAATTTCTCCCTTCTTCAGGGTTCGTGGGGTGGCATTGATGATGCTTGGATCCTAAGAACTTCCTCTTAATGGATTTTGGCAGTGTTCCTATCTTCTTCCCAATCAGGAACCTTTATCCTCCTATGAGATGGTGTGGAAGATCCCATACCTCAACTACGTTGAACTCATACTCAGCCACCAAAAGCTTTGGGTGTTATTCTTTGAGGATCAGGAGGCCATTATTGAAAGACCATAGGCCCTCGTTTTAGCACCCTGTTTCTGTCTTCATTAGACCCAAACTTCACTGAATACAGATTCCAGCCACTTCTGCTACGTCTTTTCCTTTGTTCATCTTCCAGATCCGCCTAAGAATCTCCATCATGGCTTTGCTATTCGCAGGCTTGTCTGTGAAGAACTTTCCCACCAAGCTATAGTGGTAGTCTTCCTTGGCTTCCTTCACTCCACCGTTGTCAAAATTTTGCCACGGTTTTGGTGGTTATCAAAATTTTAAGTATGGGTACTTAACTGTAATAAAAATCCAATAGTAATAGTGAACAGTTACCATGAATAGTGGGCTGAGAGAAAAAGAATTGAAGAAAGAAGAAGATCAGGAAGAAGCGGCAAATACTTTACCTTCGCAAAAGATTCGCTAACCACAGGAACACATTCACACTTAATAATTCATCTGTTAAGTCGGATTATGAAGAATATTACAGTCCCATGAAAAGAATTAAGCTAAGCCCTAATTGCTAAAATAACTGAAATACACTTGATAATAAAACGACGACTACTCAAGTGACGAGGACTAGGGGTGCACATCAATTTCCTCGACCCACCGAACCCGATTCACTCAAGCCAATCCGAACCAAATTTACTGGATTCTGGTGAATTGCGTTGATTTCGGTTTATATTTAGGTCAAACCGAATATTGGATTGAATCGTAGATATAATAAGGTAATCCAAATTTCCAACTGAACCAATCCAACATACGTGTATGGACACACTATAATACACATGAAGTATCGTAGTCAATATTATCCAGTGATATTGCTAAGCACACCCGATATATATTTACTTTTGACTTCCATAAGGATACTGGAGATGGTGAACAATTTAACATAAAAACATCCCTCTTTCCATTTATCATTATACGTATATATATATACATTGAGAAAAATTTCTTATTATATTTTAATGTTGCATGAACAATACTAATTAGGCTTAATTACTTAATGCATACCCCCAGTATAGCTAAACTAACACATTGCAACCCCCACTTCTAGAATAGGCTTATTGCATCCCCCATTTGCAAAAAATCATACTTGTTGAAGCTGGTAAAAAAGTTCCGTCCAATACTTAACGGAATACTCCGTTAGTTGACAAAAAAGTCCTTTTTATTAAGGGTAAAATGGTCAACTCCCTAAAGATATGAACACCGCCGTAACCTCCGGCGTAAGCAGCCCAGATTCCGACGACCAGCAACCCAGATTCCGGTAATGTCTTCATCTTCTTCTTCTCCTCCCCCATAAGTCCCAACATAAAATCGTGCAATATCTTTTCCAGTAGATAACTTTTTTCCTCTCAAATCTTCTCACCAACACACAGATTGAGATAAATCAAAACAACCAATATGAAACTCGAAACACATTAGACACCACACCAGGACTACAAAATCCAACCGACCTTCACATCATTCTAACTCGTGCACAGAAACAGAAAAAAATGATTCAAAATTGTTCCCTCTGAACTCAGGAACATGGACAAAATGAGAGAGAGAATAGAGGTAAAAGACACAAATTGATTAAGAGAAACTGAAGAGAGAGATAGAAGGACTAAAGAACCGAATTGAAGACGAACTGATTCCACCTCTTGACTCTTTCTCTGTGAGAGAAAAAGAAACAAAACATGGGAATACCAGCCATTAAAGACCCCCTTAGAACCCTTTCAAAGCCGACAAAGCACCGCGGCCAGAATTACCCGAACCCAACACCACTACCCTCCTACCCTAATTGAAGCCGGCGAAGAGATGCGGACCAAGACCCAACCGAGGAACTCCCTCCCATGAATCTGAATTAGAGAGATAGAGAGAGAGAGCAAATCGATATCAACTAGTCAGCGCCGCCGCAAGCCTTGACTAAACGAATGGTCACTGACTCACTGCCACACCCACCTCTGGAGATATCACTGGACGAGAATCCAACATCCTGCTAGTCTCTGAAAGGTCCTCGTGGTCTTCTCATCTTTCTGTTCTTCTCAACCTTATCATGCTTTCTATTCATCTTCTTTGTTAGTAATTTTTCAATTTTATTTATTTTTTCATTTATTTGTTTAAATATATTTTTTATTGACAACTTTACCCTTCCTTAATGGATGGCGTTTGGATGGATTATTTAACCAGTTTCAACAAGTATGATTTATCACAAATGGGGGATGCAATACGCATATTGTATTAGTTTAGCTATATTGGGGGTATGCATTAAGTAATTAAGCCTACTAATTATGCCATAATGTTTTTACACCGTATATTTCTATACTATGTTCCAATACTATTCATACTGCTAAAGAGTACCTAAATTTTATTTATGTATTTTGATCATCTGTGCAAGACAAAAAATATGTACATACGAAAAGTAATGAATCGCAAACGGACAAATCCACCCAAAACGAACCAATCCATTTCGATGATTTGGGTTGGTCGTCTTGATATTTGGTTTGGTTTTGGTTTTGGTTTATGCTTATCAAATCCAGTTACATATGGAATGGATGCTACTTTCCCTCTAAAACCGCCCAAATAGAATACTAAAAAAGACTCGCAACTAGTATAGACTGTTTCTTCCTTCATTGAAGCCATGAACTGGCGACGAGCATTGCTCATCATAAAGACATAAAAAGTTTCCAGCACACAACCCTATTTTCTCATCATAGTAGACTACTGTCTACTAGTCTTGTAAAAACCATCTTCTTTATCAACTTGTAACCCCTGCCTAGGCGTGTTACAAACATATATTTATGGCTCTTCAAGATATAGTTCGATTCATTAGAAAAGTGACATGGTTTCCATTGTTGGCCTTGATTGTGGACTTGGTTGCAAACACTTGACAGCCAGCTTAGTTATGCACATCAACGCCTCCTCCACTTCCGATGGTGGAGTTGATAGGCGTTGGTCAGGCACGAGTTGCAACTCTATATTTTCCACAGCTGTGGTTGATAGAGTTAAAAGAAATCCCCTGGATGTGTTCCTTAATTACTTCCAGTGCCAGCACACCAAAGCCATACACGTCACACTTCTCAGTTACCTTTATTGTGAATGCAAGCTCCGCAGAGAAAAACAAACAAAAAAGAATCTTAATTTGCCTTTTAGCTGTTAAAAAATACTTGAAATTAAGTATATGGAAGAATATCACAAAATTAGAATGATGTTTTACCTGATGCCCCATAGCCATAGGTGCCTGCAAATGCACTCCAATGAGATGAATCCTGCTTCAGAAGCTTAGCAGTCCTGAAGTCCGAAATCCTGGCCTCGTACGCTTATCGACCAAAATATTCTTGCTTGATATGTGACGGTGAACAAATTGGTGTTAAACAATTATGGTGTATGTATGACAAGGCATGAGCAACACCCTTAATAGCAGTCAGCCTCTTTAGCCAATCAAATTCCTTGTCTGTTTTATATTGTCCCAAAATCATGGCCAAGCTACCTCTTTCTATGTACTCGTACACCAAGAGAGAGTGTTTTAAGTGCGAGCAATACTCGAAAAGGTTTCGATGCCTGATCCCCGTTAAGGTCTTTATCTTGTTCAAAAAGCCTGCCTGGTCAACTGCATCTTGGAAGAGATGAAGCTTCTTGACAGTCACTATATCTGCTGACAGAAGTGTCACCTTGTACATTGTTCCATATCCTCCTTCTCCTATACAATACGCTGCGTCAAATTCATTGGTGGCTTTAACTCATTAAAAATTGATTTCCCATGAAATGTTGACACTGAGAATATGTTTTGGTTATGAGGGGCATCTACTACTTGCAACTTAGTTTTATGTCTTGGGTCAAAAATAAAAAAGAAGCCATGCAAGCACCCCTACAAGCAGAAGTGCTCCACCAAGAGGATGTGCGATTGATAGAGCAAGCTTCCTTTTCTGATCCTGTCTTTTAGATGGATGGGAATTTTCACAAGGCTGCAATCTAGAAAAATTACCGCATAACCCTTTGTTTCCTTCTAGGGACTCAATTGGAGCATCCCTGAAGACTCTGCTCTTTGGAATTGGTCCCACTAGGTTATTGTAGGATATGTCAATCCATTCTAGCCAACGCATGTCTCCAAACTCTTCCGGAATAAAACGAGAGAAATATTTGTGGGACATGTTTAACAACACCAAGCTATGAAAACCAGTGATATGGGATGGGATCTCCCTAGAAAGTAAATTGTGACAGAGATCTATGATAGACAAGTGGGATACCTTGTCCAATTGGGATGGGATCGTCTGCATAAACTTGTTACTACTCAAGTTCAGATAGTTCAGCTGGATGCAGTTGTCATGTTTCCCTTCTGCAATCGTTCCACTTAGCCCGTTCTTGGACAGGTCTAGATGCTCCAACTCAGTCAATAGTCCAAGTTTTGGTGGTATTCCACCAGTAAGTTGGTTGTCATTTAGATTGAGATTTACAAGAGAGGTCAACTTTTAGACTTCCGCTGGGATTAGTTAAGTGCTTGGAAGAAAGATCAAGCCAGTGAAGTTCGTTTGAATCTCCCAACTCAAGTAGTATTGGCCCTGTGATATTGTTACCCCCGATAAGTAACGTCTTCAACTTTTCGCTTTTCCCCCAATTAGCTGACAACTCACGATAGAAATTATTGGAACGCAAGTCCAAAAAATCTAGGTTTGGGTATACACCAAAAGCTTCAGAAATGCTTCCGGTGAGCTGGTTACTCTCAAGGCGAACTCTGAGCAAGCTTGAGCAGTTTCTCAAGCTTTTAGGAAATAAACCAGTAAGCTTGTTTAGGCTTAGAGTGAGGTTCCGAAGTCTCCCACCTTGGCAAATCTCTGGAATGCTGCCTGAAAGTTGATTATGGTCCAATGCCAAAATGACCGCTTTTTTCAATTTCTCTAGCTGTTGTGGGATGGGACCGGAAAGTTTGTTGGCACGAAGGTGCAAAGTTTCTAAGTTGGACAAGTTACAGATCCCAGGAGGAATAAACCCAGTGAGTTGGTTTTCATTTAGAACAAGAGACGTGGTGGACTTTAAGTTTTCAAAATCATTAGGTCTGTTTCCGTGAAGCTTATTCGAATAGAAGTTCAAAATTTCCAAGTTGGACAAGTTACCAATTCCATGAGGAATAGAACCATGGAGTTGGTTTACACTCAGTTCGAGATCTGTCACGAGCTTCAAGTTTTCAAACTCGTTAGGTATGTTTCCGTAAAGGTTATTGGAATACAAGTACAAACCTTCCAAGTTTGACAAGTTACCAATTCCCGGAGGAATAGGACCATGCAGTTCATTTTCACTCAGTTCAAGACCGACAATAGACTTGAAGTTCAAGGTCCTTAGGAATGGGACCGGAAATGATACGGGATATAGTATCTATATTAGTTAGTTAGTTAGTTAGTTAGTTAGTTATTTATTAGTTAATTAATTATTAGTTAATTATGTTATTTAATTATTTATTGAGTTGATCCGGGCTTGGCCCGTAGGAGTCTAAGGTTAGGTTTAGGGTTGCTAGTTTGTCTATTTAAAAAGTGTAATGTTTCATTATTAATCAGTCAATGAAATATTAGTTTTCTTAACCCTAGTCTCTCCCTACTCCCATATCAATATTTTGACCCTCGTCTCAATTCTCTTCGTCTCTCAATCACTTCCTCCTAAATTCTCCAGTTCTTCGCCTCTAAATTTGTCCAATTCTTCCTATCTCAATACTTAACGTATTTATTGATACTATATGCCGTATCAGGAAAGCTTGTTAGAACGCATGTGTAGACTTTCCAATTTCGACGAGTTACTGATCCCGGGAGGGCTGGAACCATTGAGATTGTTCTCACTCAGTATAAGATGCCTGATGGACCTCAAGTTTCCCAGTTCATCAGGAATCGGACCTGTAAGTTGGTTGCTATGTAAGAACAGAGTGTCAAAGTTGGACAAGTTTCCAATTCGATGAGGAATTGGACCGTATAGTCGGTTGTGGCTAAGTTCTAGATCAGTGAGGGAGTTCAAGCTTCCTAGTTCATCAGGAATGAGTCGTGTAAGTTGGTTGCTATGTAAGAACAGAGTGCTAGGGTTGGGCAAGTTGCCAATTCTAGGAGGAATTGAACGTTTAGTCGGTTGTGGCTAAGTTCTAGATCAGTGAGGGTGTTCAAATTTCCTAGTTTATCAGGAACGGGCCCGTAATTTGATTCGAATACAGGTACAGAACTTCCAAATTCAAAAGATTTCCCATTTCTGGTGGGATGCTCCCGTACAACTGATTTTGAGACAAATCAAGGTAAATCAATTTGGAAAGTTAGATTACTTCAGAAGGGATGGTATCACAGACTTGGTTCATGCTAAGATTTACATACCCAAGATTCGATAGTACTGAGAAAGGAAAAGCATAGAGCATACCCTTGACACTTGCACCTGTGAGGTTCAATCGAGCTACACTCCCATTCTAGTCACAAGCAACTCCGGAAAAGGTACACAGGCTGAGACTGGAACTTGAATTTGCTGGAAGAGCCCATGAAGATAGAACAGTGCTGCCTGCACTCTGGAGGCTGGTTTTCAGTTTAGAAGAGCTTTGCCTTCTTTCTCAGGATTAGCAAAGACGGAAATTTTTTTCAAAGAAAACAAATTAACTAGAGGAAGTAGAAGCAGAAACAAGGAAATTGGGACGCCTATTTTCTTCAGATTCCCCATTTGGTTAACTCTGCCCAAGTCTAGTTTTTTTTTTTCTTTATTATTATTATTATTATTATTATTATTATTATTATTATTATTATTATTATTATTATTATTATTATTATCAACAAGTCTAGTTTTTTCAATACACTCATTTATATGCGTTGATGAATATATTGTTGAGAAGTCCCACATCGGACGTTCAAGAAAAACAAAAATAATTAATAAGTGTCCTGGGCTATTCCCCTCATTGCCAATTGGTTTTGAGGCGGAACCCCATGGATTCTTACATATATAACTCATTTGATCAATTCCTGTTTGGTCAACTAGTATTTCGACCTAGAGGTTCTCTTTTCAGGAACAACCAAGTCAAGGATTGGTGGGATTCGTGCCTGGAATTAATATGAAGAAAAATAACAGCGCACCAACCCTTAGGAGAACAGATTTAATGCGGAGAAGAATAACAGGGCACCAACCCTTTCGGCTGACTTTTTAAATGAATGAAACAACACACAAGTATATTCTTGAAGTTTGTATTACTCAACATCTTATAGAAACTGTAGGTAATACTACCTTATACACACGGATAGTGATTGCAAGCTGGCAAACTGTAGTCTTATGTGCTTTCCCTTTCCTTCCGACTAGTATTCATAAGCGCAGACTTTCAAATTATTTGTATCTATTAATTAAGGAAATCTGACGAACTACATTATAGATTATAGTGAGTATTTCTGATGTACATGTGTTCAACTCTATAATTTGATTTTATATCAGCTACGCCGGCAATATTAAGTAGTTTATCTGACCCAGAAATATAACCAAATACATTCAAAACAGAAAAGGGAATTCAACTTAAAATGTTACAGACAAGCCAACATAAAAATATGATGTGAAACATGATATATCATATTTATATCATGCACTAGAAGAAATGCATATTTGAACACATCCAGACTTTTTGTTACTACTATTCTGATATCTTATTTGTAGATTTATTTCAATAACTACAAAATCTATTTAACATCTTAACAATCAAACTTTTCAAATGAATGAATGTTAATTACAGGAGGCCCTGTATTGCTCACAATGTCGACCTAAAATGTGCCACTTAAAACTTAATGTCACTTTCAGTCAAGCACAGAAGATTTTCCCTACAACCGGAAATTGTTTTCACAGCCACATCTGTTTCCTTAGTTTTGGGATACACATTTATGGTCACAATAAAAAGACGTTAAAGTCACTTCTGGTTCACTACCATCTGCACTCTTTAATAGATAATGAACTATCAATAACAAAAGTCAGAGTCTCAGTTAATCCAATAAACAAGTTGTAGAAATTCCAAGAACCAAGATTTGCCTCATTATTAAATTCGATACTATTTAAGAACCAAGAGCAAGTGTTGGCACTAAAATTTCAACCAAGTCCCTTGACTCTGGAAATTCACAAACACCAGGAACTGGGTGAAATTGCCAAAATCAAAAAATTCAAAAAGGCGCCAAAATCTGAAAATTTAAAACTTAAACAGATGTGTGCCGAATTCGGGGGTAATTCCCAAGAAATTCAAAGTATATCTCCAGCACATGGGAAAATACTTGGCGGGATTTTTCAAATCAAAGAGATAAGTTATCTCTTAAATCTGTAGGAAAGTTAATCTCCAGCAGATGAGAAATATATTTGGAGATATTTCAAAATCAAGAGATAAACCCCTGCCTTCATCTCTAAAATCTGGAGATAACAATATTATCTTAAAAACCTGGAGATAACATAAAAAAGATTGCAGAGATTTCTTATCTCAAACAACCTGCTGGAAGAGCATCTATAAATAAGTGGCCTCACCAAAGCTGAGCAAAAAAATATACAGAGAGAGAGAGAGCAGAAAATACGGCAGGAGCAAAAAACACTGCATAGGGAACCTTGCTGAGAATTACCCAGATAATTCAGAATTACGCAAGCTCCCCTGGAACGCAGTGAATTCAGAATTCAAGGGTCAAGCTAGTAGAAGCACACAAGCTGGACATCAGAGGAAATTCCATCACAGCGATGTCCTCCAACTGGTAAAGGGTTCCAAACCCCTACCAACCTGTCTCCTTTCAATTCTGCCATGAATTTTCTTTCATACACAAACACCGATGCATCTACATCAGTAAATTCAAATTGCATCCCTCGGGTGCAAAACCCAGAAATCCAATTCATTTTCGTACTTTATTCATTATGTCTTTTAAATCAGGGGTTTCAAGTGTTCGGGTAAAATTAGGTAGGTTGATCCACTACAAACAAAAAAACATTTGTTCTGCAGATTTTTAAAACAAAAGGCATAAAATACAGCCTCTTAAAATTTGTGCTAACATATTGGCACGCCCAGTGGGACATCTACCTCCCCTCATCTTCTAAGGCATAAAAATATCTTACATTTTTGAAAGATTGGCTAAGTTTTGTACTTGTGATGCGAACACGCTGATTTCTGGAAAGATAAATTGCTAGCACCAGCACCAGCAGTATCAAGGAAGGAGTTCCTGCAAGACCGATTCTTTGTCACTGGAAAGAGAAATTGCTAGCATCAGAAGTGGCTATACGTGGGACGCGAACCTCTCGTACGCATTGTGCTCCTAAAAGTGTGGCTATTGATGGGGCATACCGCGAGGACTACAGAGTTCACATGAATTCTGTGTTTCTAAAAGAGTGGTTTCTCCTGGAAAAAACGAGTCATTAATGAGGAAGGTCGAGATCTTGCTAGAAGAGGCCAGATACTTGGTTCAAAGTGCCAGAGTTCTCCCCGGAATTCGACGAACAAACACAACCAAAGAGTTCCTGGCCCTAGCAAGAAAAGCTGAGAAGGTGGCTATTTTCGCCACAGAGATAGTCGTCGCGGGCACGATGCCAGAGACATCCGCCAAAATGATAAAAGAGGCGGAAGAGATGAAGAATTCTGCTGCAAAAGCCGGAGAGGCAGCATCGGAAGAAAATAAGAGAATTATTCGAGCCAAAGAGAAGAAGATTATGCTGCACGAAGCCCATGCAGTGTTAGAGGGGAAGCACTCAACCTTGCTTGATCAAAATTACTTGGCCAATGCGAGTTCACTAGTGGCCAGCCAAGCAGATACCACACTGACCCAATCAAGTGGAGGGGCTCGAAATACAAAAGAAAATAGTACAAAAACGGGAAAGCCGGTGTGGAGTTTATGCCATGCCAGCGACGACTCACCCTAAAAGCAGAAAACCAAAACAAAACAGTGCGGTCAGTGGTGCCTCTGGAACCGAAGAGGGAGAAGGCCAAGCAGGCCAAGAACACCAGCCTCCTTTCTTCACCTTAACAAGGGAACCGACTAGAGACAAGGAAAAATGAGGCATGCCGGCTGCCGCATTGGTCCGGGGAAATGTCATGACACCGCGGAACGGTCCCATCACAAGATCAATGATAAAAAACATAGAGGCACTGGACTTGATGGGATTGCTAAACCCCCTGTATGACGAAAGCGACGACGGTTTGGCCACGGCAATGAGAAATCGCACTGTGGCGGTCATGATGGCAGACGTGGAAGACGACCCGGTTATGCGAGCAATGCAAGACAAGTTAACTATGTTTCACGAACAGTTAGAGAAAAAGGAAAATGAAATGGAAGCTATGGCACAACAAATGAAAATTTTGCAAGCACAACTTGCAGAAACTGAGAGATCCAACATGGGTAGACAAAGTGTGTCTACTCATGGGCTATCCCCAACCAGAGTTCAAAATGTTCAATGGAACTAGAGATCCAAAACAACACCAGCACATTTTCCTTTTAGGTCTGGACCCATAGCACAGAATGAGGCATTGTGCCTACAATTATTTGTGCAATCCCTAGAAGACGCAGCGTTCACGTGGTATTCACAGTTATCAGAAGGCTCCATACCGTGTTGGGATGCCATGGCAAACGAATTCCTGAAACATTTCTGCAACACTCAAAGGCGAGTGGGAGTTCCAGAACTAACTGAGGCAAAGCAACGTGACAACGAACCCATCACGGACTTCATAGCAAGGTGGCGAGTGCTAACTTTTGCATGTGCTTAGAAGTTCACTCAAAAAGAACTTATCAGGATGTGCCTCAAAAATTTTAGACACGAGTTGTCCACTTCGCTAATGGCTCAAACATTCAGTGGTTTCAATGACTTGTGTACCAAAGCACATGACATGAAATTACACCTCAACAAACGAAGGACGATGAGATTCAAAACAGAGTCCTTTACTACTGCAATAGTCGACATGAGAAAGACTCCATCTGTCGTAGGGGTTAAAGAACAATCGGAAATCAAAAAGTTTACCATAAAAGAAAGAATGGAAAATAAGCATTCCTTCTCCGATGATCTCGTGGAAGATATATTTGAAGATCTTCTCGAGCATAAATTGATTCGTCTCCCAGAAATGAAAAGACCTCACGAGGTAGGGAAAACAAAAGAGCCAAAATATTGTCCATGTCATCGGTTGATTGATCATTGCTTAAGTGATTGTTTTGTTCTGAAAGACAAAATTCAGGAGCTATTGGATTCAAAAACCATTGAATTACCTCCTTCAGAGATGACGACTACAAGTTAAATCATTGTTGATGTCAACTAGGTCCAAACACAAAAAGAGCGGCCTAGTAAAATGACGAAATTGGGTTGCTAGGTTGAAAAGTTAAAAGGGCGACCTAGACAAAAGAAAAGGCCCATAATAGTCTACTAGGTCAAAAATCCAATCCAAAAGGGCGGCCTAAATTATGTTGGAATTGGTTTGCTAGGTTGAAAACTGGAATGGGCGACCTAGACAAATTAAAAGGAGTCTATTTGGTCAAAAACTCGAAAGCACGACCTTCAACAAAGCTCACTAGGTTCAAAACCCGTAAAAGCGGCCTAGGCAAAAGTAAGAGCATGAATGACCTGCTAGGTTGAAAACCCGGGCGGCCCGGCGCAAATCCTAAGGTCAAAACAAAAAACACAAAAAAACACAAAAGTTCCATATGAATTACGTTTGACTTGATCCCGTAACGGTACGTAGGCATCTTGAAATTTCAAGTCCAGTCCAACAAACCAAAAAAAAAAATCCATTATCACTTGGATTAACAGTGTGTTAATCCCTTTCAAGTTCAATTCATGTTCCCTGAGAACTATAACTTGATCCCTGAACTTGTATCCCTAGTTCAGGTTTAACCACTCTCATAAACCAAGTCTGACTTAGTCCATATATGGAAGATAGGCAAATTCACTCATCCATTTCAATGTGTCCAAAAAATTGCAAAAAATGACATAAGCGAAGCTAGGCTATGAATCAACGCCCTGAGGAAACCAAGCTGCAAGCTATGCAAACCGACATCAAAAGGGATGCAAGCCAAATAAGCTATTGCAACTCGAAAACATGTAAGGATGCAAGCCGGATCATGGGAAGGAGTCTCTCGGCCTTGGTTTGAGTATTGACAAGAACATCAACCTCTAAACAAGGAAGGCACTCAATCTTAACACCCTTCTTGGTAGGGTTGTTAGTATCAGACTTAGTAGCACGACGTTCCATGAGAATATGACATGTTCAAAAATAAGCAGACATTATTCCACAAGAACGAATGTATTCTACCCGCATTAAACAAACATGATGAAGACTCATGAAAAAAAATAAAACATCCGACAGATGGCCCTTTGCCCTTCAAATAAAATGCCAGGTCAAACACCTGAAAGGCGGCCTAAGCAAGACCAAATAGCGTCCATTAAGACGACTATCGAGTCCGGACAAGGTCACGACAATGTGCATGGAAAAAGCATATCCCCGATGCCAAAACCAAAAAGTCAACCAAAGTAGATTGTGACTAAATTCGCTATGCCAGGTGTCATGCTTACACCAAAAGATTGAGCAATTAGCGATGGGAATCACTGTTACAATACTCTGACAACAGGCCAAGTTGTCGTGATTCGAGCAAGAGGCAAATTATCTTACACGAATCACGAGGGCGTTTCGTTGGCACTAAAATTTCAACCAAGTCCCTTGATTCCGGAAATTCACAAACACCAGGAACTGCGTGAAAGAGCCAAATCAGAAAATTCAAAATAGGCGCCAAAATTTGAAAATTTAAAACTTAAACAGATGTGTGCCGAATTTTGGAGTAATCCCCAAGATATTCAAAGTATATTTCCAGCACATGGGAAAATACTTGGCGGGATTTTTCAAATCAAAGAGATAAGTTACCTCTTAAATCTGCAGGAAAGGTAATCTCTAGCAGATGAGAAGGATATTTGGGGATATTTCAAAATCAAGAGATAAACCCCTGCCTTTATCTCTAAAATTTGGAGATAACAATATTATCTCAAAAACCTGGAGATAACATAAAAAAGATTGCATAGATCTCTTATTTCAAACATCGTGCTGGAAGAGCCTCTATAAATAAGTGGCCTCACCAAAGCTGCAGGGGGACTTTTTTTGTGGAGCAAAAAATTATACAGAAGGAGAGAGAGCAAGAATATACGACAGAGAGCAAAAAACACTGCATAGGAAACCTTGCTGAGAATTACACAGAGAATTCAGAATTACGCAAGCTCCCCTGCAACGCAGAGAATTCAGAATTCAAGGGTCAAGCCAGTAGAAGCACACAAGCTGGACATCATAGGAAATTCCATAACATCGATGGCATCCAACTGGTAAAGGGTTCCAAACCCCTACCAAATCTTGTCTCCTTTCAATTCTGCCATGAATTTTCTTTCATACACAAACACTGGTGCATTTACATCAGTAAATTCAAATTGCATCCCTCGGGTGCAAAAACCAGAAATCCAATAACAACCAATCCTTTTTTCTCCTCTTTTCTGTTTTATTCATTTTCGTACTTTATTCATTCTGTCTTTTAAATAAGGGGTTCCAAGTGTCGGGGAAAATTAGGTAGGTTGATCTACTACAAACAAAAAACATTTTTTGTGCAGATTTATAAAACAAAAAGCATAAAATACAGTCTTTTAAAAATCTGTGCTAACAGCAATTGTAGCCAGCCCACGTACAAAATATTGAAATAAAAGAATGTAACAACCCGTGTGGATTACTATCCCAGCAACATCTTTATTTGTACCACTTGATAAAAAAATGCTTAAGCCTTGAAGGTGATAGTAGTAATCCAACAAGGAATATTATATACCAGATGTCGAACTCACTAATCTCCGATGAATCCCCCCCCCCCCCCCCAAAAAAAACACACACACACACGCACGCATACCTTAAATACATCTAATCCACAATATCTCGATGTGGGACGGAATATTACAATCCCCTCACCTTGTGTGCTCGACGTCCTGTTTGTGTGCCTAGTCACGTAACCCCTCGGTTGGCGGCGCACCGCCATGTAGCCCTTGCGGGACCAGAGTTCGCTTCATACCATTTGTAACAATCACAACCCGAGCGGATTACTGTCTCTACAACTTCTTTATCTGTACCACCGGATAAATAATTGCTTAAGCCTTGTAGGTGCTAGTAGTAATACACAAAGTGTATTATATACCAGATGTTTAACTTACAAATCTCCGATGTGTACCTTATATACATCTAATCCACAATTTCTCAATGTGGGACGGGATATTACTAAGAACCTATAGGAGATAAATAATTATATTATTTGTTATTACATAATTACCTCAGTACCCCTAGGGGTCTCTATATAAACTATGTGTACTCTCAATATTATAATCAATGGAATACCTATTCGCTGAACCTTTACATGACATCACAGCAGGTAGGGTAATCTATCTCCTGCTGCAATCCCCAAACCCTAGCTTCCTAATCTTAAGCTGTTTACAAGCTACTGTTCACAACTCAGAGCAACCATCTCTCTGGATCCAAAATCCTAGCTTCCTAATCTTAAACCCTTCTCCGGTGATAAAACATCGGCTTCTTCCTCCTTACCGGCAACCCAGCCCGATTTCTCCACCCAGTAAAGAACCTGACCCATTGCCGATCAGCTGTTGTCAGATTTCTCGACCCTCAATGCCGGTAAAGCACCGGCTCGCCGGACAAAACGCCGGTTTCGGATCGCAGAAAACTGCTGGACTTCTCCTGCTCAGCTAAGCAACATGCTGCTTAGCTATTAGTCACCAGACTTGTTAACCCAGAAATCTGTTGACTCCGCAGGGGGAACTTAACAACCCTCCAAGCCTATCCCCACTCACGCAGAGAAATAGAAGCACATATTACATCTAATACCCAATCCCAAGCAATTTCAAAAACCTTAATGGTCGAGTACTCAGTTTAGATTTCATTTATTCATCTGCTTTCATTTTCTTCTGGAAAATACAATAAAATAGTAGCACCTAAGGAAATGCCAGAAAATGTAAATAGGCTCATTTAAAAGCAGTTCTTCAGAAATAAACTCCATTTTTGTAATGACTCACAAGTATTACAAACTATTCCAAATTTTGTGGATGAATTATTTTGAACAATCACCTCGTGACCAACCTTGCCACAGAAGGGCATATATAGATACATAACTACCATCTTGAGTACACTTCTATTTGGTCTCTCAATAATTTATGTGGAACTCTCTAGTCTTATATAATATCTTGTCCCTGTCTAGGCATGATTCGGAAAGGCATTTATGGCTCTTCAGGATGTTGTTCCAGTTGTTAAGAGTCGAGAAATAGCTTCCATTGTTGGCCTTGACTGTGGAATTTGTTGCAAACAAGAGACAGCCAGTTTAAAAATGCACATCAACATCTCCTCCACTTCTGGTGGTGGAGGTGAAAGGCGTTGATCTGGCACGGCGTGCAGCTCCATTTTTTCTGTAGCTGAGGTTGAAAGAGTTGACATGAAATCCCCTGGATGTGTTCCTTGTATTACCTCGAGAGCCAGCACTCCAAAGCTATACACGTCACACTTCTCAGTTACCTTCATAGTATAAGCAAGCTCTGCATATAAAGAAACAATCCGGTATGTACCTTTCAAGCTGTCAAAAAAATACTTAGACTTGTGTATATGAAATATAAACGTATTCCAAAAATGAATTTATTCTTTACCTGGTGCCGCATAGCCATATGTGCCTGCGAATGCACTCCAATTTGACGAATCTTGCTTCAGTAGCTTGGCAGTGCCGAAGTCAGAAACTCTGGCCTCGTAATTCTCATCGATCAATATGTTCTTGCTTGATATGTCACGGTGAACAATAGCCGGTAGACAATTATGGTGCATGTATGATAAAGCATGAGCAACACCTTTAGTAACGTTCAGTCTCTTAAGCCAATCAAATTCCTTTGCTGCTTCATCTTGTTCCAAAATCATGGCCAAGCTACCTCTTTCCAAGTACTCATACACCAAGAGAGAGTTCCTGGAGTGAGAGCAGTATCCCAAAAGCTTCACTATGTTCCGATGCCTAATCTCCGTTAAGGCTCTTATCTCATTCACAAAGCCTGCTTGATCCACTGTATCTTGGAAAGGATGAAGCTTCTTGACAGCCACAATATCTCCTGAAGGAAGTGTAACCTTATACACCGTTCCATATCCTCCTTCTCCAATACAATACGATGCATCAAAATCATTGGTGGCTTTAACAATATCATTAAACATAGCTTTCCCATCAAATGTTGACACAGAGAACACATTCTTGTTATGAGGGGCGTCTATTGCTGGCAATCTTGTCATATGTCTTGGATAAAACATGAAAAGAAGCAATGCACACCCCCCGAGAAGCAAAAGTGCTCCGGCAAGGGGAAGTGCGATTGAGAGAGTAAGCTTCCTTTTACGATCATGTTTTCTAGTTGTACCGGGAAGTTCACACGGGTACAATCCCGAGATATTACCACATAACCGTTTGTTTCCTCGCAGGGCTTCAATTGGAGCCTCACTAAAGGCTTTGCTTTTGGGGATCGGTCCTTCCAGATAATTGTAGGATATGTCGACCCACCGTAGCCAATGCATTTTGTCAAACTCCTCTGGAATGGAACCAGAAAAATTATTGTGGGAAATGTTTAACAATTCCAAGCTCTGGAAACTCGTTACTTGGGGTGGGATCTCCCCAGACAGTGAATTGTGACTGAAATCTAAGGTAGACAAATGGGTTAACTTATCCAATTCTGATGGGATTGTTTGCATAAACTTGTTATTGCTCAAGTTCAAAAAGTTCAACTTGACGCAATTGTGAAGTTTTCCTTCTGCAATTGATCCGGTCAACCCGTTCTTGGATAGGTCTACATGCTCCAACTGTGTCAATAATCCAAATTCTGGTGGTATTCCACCAGTAAGTTGGTTGTCATTAAGTTGCATATTTACAAGAGAAGTCAACTTCTTGAACTCTTCTGGGATTTTTCCAACAAAGTGGTTGGAGGAAAGATCTAACCAATGAAGGGTTGTCGAATTTCCCAACACCAGTGGTAATGGCCCTGTGATATTGTTGTCCCCGATTATTAAAGTCTGTAACTTTTTGCACTTCTCCCAATTAACTGATAGCTCACTGTAGAAATTATTGGAACTTAAGTCCAGGAAGTCCAGGTTTGGGTATGCACCAAAAGCTTCAGATATGCTTCCAGTGAGTTGGTTACTCTGAAGACGAACTCTAATAAAACTAGAGCAGTTTCTTAAACTTTTGAGAATTGAACCAGTTAGCCTGTTGTGGCTTAGACTGAGGTGTTGAAGTTTCCCACCTTGGCAAATATCTGGAGTGCTCCCAGAAAGTTGGTTGCGATACAATTGCAGCCCTTTCAAGTTGGACAAGTTACCAATGCCGGGAGGAATAGAACCAGTGAGTTGGTTGTCACCCAGTAAAAGATAAGTGATGGACTTCAAGCTTTCAAATTCCATAGGTATGTTTCCGTAAAGCTTGTTGGAACGCAAGTGCAACTTTTCTAAGTTGGACAAGTTACCAATCCTAGGAGGAATAGAACCACTGAGTTGGTTATAGCTCAGTTGAAGTTCCCTAATGGACTTCAATTTTTCAAATTCATTAGGAATAGGACCGGAAAGCTTGTTGGAAAACAAGTACAAATATCCCAAGTTGGACAAGTTACCAATCCAAGGGGGAATAAATCCACGTAGTTGGTTTTCCTGTAGTCCGAGTTCCGTTATGGACTGGAAGTTTTCAAATTCATTAGGAATAGTACCGGAAATCTCGTTGGAAACCAAGTACAAAAATTTTATGTTGGAAAAGTTACCAATCCCAGGAGGAATAGAGCCACTAAGTTGATTAAAGCTCAGTTGAAGATCCATGAGGGACTTCAAGTTTTCAAACTCATTTGGGATGGGACCGGAAAGTTGATTCTTATGCAGATTGAGGTAGGCCAATTTGGTCAAATTTCCTAACGTGGCAGGAATTAGACCTTCAAGATTGTTGGAGGCCAAAAAAAGCACGAAGAGAGACTTCAGTCGTCCAATTTCTGCCGGAATAGGTCCAGTCAGCTGATTTTTAGCTATTTGAAGTGCTTCGAGGTTAGTTAAGAAAGAAATCTCGGGTGGAATGTTCCCTGAGAACTTATTTGCAGACAGATCAAGATAGATCAATTTGGAGAGGTTGCTAACCTGAGGGGGGATTGTACCGAATAGTTGGTTCATGCTGAGGTCAATATGGGTGAGATTTGGGAACGCTGAGAAAGAAAAAGAATATAGAGTACCTTTGAGACTTGCATTTGTGAGGTTCAATCTGTTTACACTTCCTTTGGAGTCGCAAGCAACTCCGATAAAAGTGCACGGACTTGAACTGGAGTTGGTATTTGCCGGCAGAACCCATGATGCCAGAACTGTGTTGTTTGTACTATGCAGGCTGGTTTTCCATTTCAGCAGACCTTTAGCTTCTTCGTTAGTAGCGAAAGAGGAATTGGTTGTTAAGGAAAACAGAACAAGATGAAGTAGAAACAATAAAATCAGGAAGGGTAATTTCTCAAAGTTTTCCATTTGGTGAACTCTGGTGTGACGTTAGAGACTATTGAAGGCAGCAATTTATATGCACAGGTGAGGACTTCAAGTCAGAAGTCAGTCAATTCGGGTCCCTCCCTATTGGACTAGTGAATTATTCAGAGGGTTTTATTTGTTAGTTACATGAATAACGCAGTTTCTTAATTTGTTTGATAGTTTCTTAATTTATTTGATATCCAGAACATCTTTTGTTATAAGTCTTAAACTCATGACTAAAAGAAGTCTGAACTCCCTATGACTTCGTATGTTTCCTGCCTAGAACTATTTTGTTCCATATTCTGAAATATCTCTCAAAGAATCATATTTCATTCTAAAGATGTATTTTAATGGTTTTTATTTTCTATGCAGGAAATAGACGTGTATTGAGAATCGTGGAGTTCTAACTCAAAACCAACTGACATTGAATTGAGTAATCCAATTTCTTATTAACCGCATAAAGACATATTCATTATGTGAGACAAACCCAACAACATGATAACAAACGGTCTGCTAAGCAATGGGCATATGGATAGCAGAAGCTACAATGATCATCATGTAAGTTATTTCTCATTTATGCTCTACACTCTAGATTTTGTTTGGAAAATATAACGTCGCGAACGCGGAAAGACTAAAAAAAAGTCATTTATTTTGATTACTGTGGTCCAATTTATTCATTTTTCATATGTTCATATTACATTTTTCCAAGATTCTTATTTTCGAAATTTCCCATATTTTCCTAGTAAAATACATGCTTCCGTTATCAGAGCTAACAATTTCTTGGCCAGATTATCCCGTAGCTTTCTGTTAGCATAATATTAATTTTTCTTTTGCTAATTAGTTTAGATAAAGTGACAATATTATTAGTCTTAGTTGACGGTAAGATTAAAGGTTTAATCCATTCAGCATATCCAATGTGATGAAGAATGATTATTAATCGTGTTATATGTAACAATATGAGAGTTTGGAAGGCTAAACGACAGTTTCACCCCCTCAGGTTTAACACAAAGACAGTTTAACTCCTTTCTGTTTGGGAAATGACACTTTAACCCTTTCAGTCTGCCAAACTTCAAGACACATGCATCCCCTGGTTGTCATTCCATTCTCTTAAGAGGAAAAATTTGTCCTAGAAACTACTATCAGTAATGGACCTCCAACCCCAGACTAATGGTATCACAGTCGGGGAGTGTAGGTATCCTGAAATTTGGCACACTGAAGGGGTGAAGGTGTCGTTTCCCAAACTGGAGGGGTGAAAGCTATTTTGTGTCAAATTTGAGGGGGGGGGGGGGGGGAGGGTGAAAGTGTCTTTTACCCAGGTTAAAAATTAGTTTGATGATACAAACTGTAATTTTCTTAATATGCACCGTACATATGAAGAAAGACTTGGAATCGCAAGTCTTCTCGGCCACCTTCTGTTTAGATGTCTGCTTCTAGATGTCTGCTTCCGAAGAAAAGTCTAGGCCTTCGCATATTTGACAATCTTGTTCTTAATGGATGTTGACATGAGTGGACACTGAGAAGATTGGGGTCTTCGTTTGGACTACCAACAAGAATTAGTTTCCACAAAGACTTTGTCAATATCTTCCTTGCCAGTTGTGCTTTGCCAACATTCTTAAAAATGAGAGGGACTTGTTTGCAGTATGAAATATGAAGGACTTGTTGGAACATGTATATTTTCCTTTAGAGTTTCTTCTCAGTTCCATTGTGAGTTCTTTAGATTATTTAACTTCGCGTATACATTTTGTTTCTCCTGCACGTCATGGTTAGCACTTAAGATTTAGAGAATGGAACAATATAGGTTGTTAGTTTTATTGATAACACTTGTAGTATATTGTAGTGAGACACTTTTGGAACATGTGCCCTGATAATGATACCCCATAGTGAGACCAAACTAGAACTAACTATGGTGTACACAAAACTACTATTACTCAAAGTGTGTACCATGTTGCCGTATAAGTTCTATGGACTGGTACACGTGTTGTTGTGTTAGTCGACATCTCTCATTCTCAAATATATGTGCCACTAAATTATAGTTACGCATATAGTTAGTTTTTTACCAGTAACACACTCATATTCTATATCATACCTCCATAACCACGTCCCAAAATAGGATTGATTAAAAAGGATGAACTGTCGGATACCCAATCCTCCACTCTCCAGTAGGATACATATCATTACAGCCTCACTTTTCATATATGACGGTAAAACTAATCCATTCAGCATATCCAATGTGATGAAGAATGACTATTAATCATGTTATATGTAAAAATATGAGAGTTTGGAAGGGTAAAAGACAGTTTCACTCCCTCGGGTTTAACATAAAGACACTTTAACCCCTTTCTGTTTGGGAAATGACACTTTCAGCCTTCTAGTGTGTCAAACTTCAAGACACATGCACCCCTGGTTTGTGTTATTCCATTGTCTTAAGAGGAAAAGTTGTCGTAGAAATTACTATCAGTGATGGACCCCCAACCCCGGACTAATGGTATCACAATAGGGGAGTGTAGGTGTCCTGAAATTCGGCACACTGAAGGGGTGAAAGTGTCGTTTCCCAAACTGGAGGGGATGAAAGTGCCTTTGTACCAAACTTGAGGGGGGGGGGGTGAAAGTGTCTTTTAACCAGTTTGGAAATCAGTTTGAGGATAGAGATTGGAAACTGTAATTGTCTTAATATGCACTGTACATATGAAGAAAGACTTAGAATTGACAAGTTTTCTCGGCCCCCTTCCCTTTAGACCAACTCCAACAGTGGGCTTCGGCGCGCCTGGGGGGTGAATTAGCGAGCCCAACGGAGAGGGGGCGTGGTGGAGGAGCCGACTAATCAGGCTAATTAGGCGCGGTCGCGGGTTCGGCGCGCACGCCCCTGCCCGGCCATTGGAGTCGTCGTCGCTGTGGCAGAAGTTGTGGGGATCAGTTAATTGATTGATTTAGTTGATTTCGTAGAGTTATTTGGTATTGTTTGAACAAAAATGCTAAACGGACAGAAATAATGGACAAAAAGCTATACAGAAATTTCATTAACCAGTTATGTAATGCCACCTGTTTATTTGACCTACTTCCCTCACATGAAATCCGCCACATGTTTTGTGGAAAATTTGATTGGATACAACTAAAGCACATCCTCAATTTGTGGTACATATTGCACGTGACCTGTGAAATTATTCATTCTATGTCCAGATCTGAAGTGGTAGTGTTTAGAGCTGTATTTAGGGTTTGCATGTTGACATATAGTACTAGGTTGTTGGATTAAATCTTAGATCTCAAACTAATTACTATAGGGTTTAGATTGAGGGTGTAGGTATTATTTTTTGTTTCTGCTGCACCTTATAACAACTTAAGTTTTCTGTCCATTTTCTGGTCTTAGATGTCTTCTTCGGAAGAAAAGTCTAGGTCTTCGGGTCTATTGGAATACTGGTATTTGACAATCTTGTTTTTAGTGGATGCTGACATGAGTGGACACTGAGGGGATTGGGTTTTTGTTTGGACTACTAACTAGTTACGTATTAGTTTCCACAAAGACTGTGTCACTATCTTCGTTGCCAATTGTGATTAGGGGATACATTCTTAAAAATGTGAAGGACTTGTTTGAGGTAATGAAGATATGGACTTGGTGGAGGGTACAAGGTTTGAGCTTTTGATTTAAACACGTATACTTACCTTCAGAATTTTCTTCTCTCAGTTCCATTGTCAGTACTTTAGATTATTTACCTTCGCGTATACATTTTGTTTCTCCTGCACTTCATCGTTAGCACTAAAGATTTAGAGAATGGAAACAATATAAGTTAGTTTTATTGATAACGCTTGTAAATGGTAGTGACGCACTTTTGGAACCTGTGCCCTGGTAATGATACCGTATTATGATTCCAAACTAGAACTAACTTTGGTTTGCAAAATACTATTACTCAAAGTATACAATTTTGCCGGATACGTTCAATGGATTGGTACAAGTGTTGTTGTGTTAACATCTCTGATTCTCAAATTTATGAGCCCCTTAGCTATAGTTACGCATATAGTTAGTTTTTTTTTATTGGTAAGAGAAGAATTAAACAAATCATAAACAAACCAAGCCAATGAATAAAAAACAATCAAATGATCTAAGGAGCTCATTGACACGCCTTATTTCCATTCCAAGAGCAACTGAAAGATGAAGCTTCTAACAAAAGTGTCCAACATACGGACCCAATCAAACATTGGCCTGTTCCGCACTTGCAAATAACCCACCCACGTTTCGCTCCCTCAATCGGTCGCCACTCTGCCAAGAAACTGACCAACCCACCTCCGTGGGTCTCATGTCGATTTCAGTTTGGAACAGGGTATGCAGTGGCCGGAGTTGATGCAAGCCGTCGTGCTCCGTCATGTGGTCTCTCTCCCTCCCAAATAAAGGCCCCTCTTAGATCTGCATCTGTCTCCTTTGAGTTCAGTTCGAATTCAGTTCTTGTTTGAGATAAAACCCGATTTCCGGGTTTGTTATCAATTTCACGACTCTGTTTGAGTTTGCTTCAGTTTATAGGAATGATTTGATTCAGTGTAAGAATTTGGCTTGATTTGATTTTAGGGGCGGGTTGGTGTATAGGTTTTATGTTTTTCTGGTTTTGTTCTCATGTAGGTGAGAACATGAAGGGGATGAAGTAGCAGGTACTGCCACAAAACTTGATGTTGCTGGTGGGCATTCTCATACTTGGGCACTAAACTACCTATTTAATTTGCTTTCATTGTTGGAGGTTGAAGGTTCTGAGAATAGGAGTTCTCAGGAGGTTGGAGATTCTGATAGGAGTTGTTGTCCAGTACTATACAACTTTATGCTACAAACCGAATGGAGAATAGGAGTTGTTGTCCATTTGCTCTTCATTGTTGGAGGTTGGAGGTTTTGAGAATAGGAGGTTGTTGATAGTGATGGTTGTGTTGTTGTTGTTGTTGTTGGTAGTGGTGGTGTAGTTGTTGATTAGTGTGTAATCCATCTTTGTAGTCAATCTTGGTTGATGTTTGAAGCTAAATCGGCTAGAAATCAAAACTATTTTTGAGATGTTCTTGGTGTTCATAGATTCAAGGAAGAGTACGTAATTTTGTTTGTTTTGTTTTGTTGTTGATGGTGGTTCTGGGTTTCAAAACTTGAGCAAGTGTTGGTATGGGTAGGAATGAGGATCAGAGGGCAACAGATTAGGTAATTATGAAACATTTCAGGGGCGGTGATGGTGGCGGCAGCGGTGGTGGCGGTGGCGATGGTGGTGATGGTGGTGGTCAAGAACACGAAGAACACCTAAGAGCATGAACACAATTAACACAAAAATACAAATAAGAGCAAAATAGTCATAAAAAAGTCAGTTTGCACCCCTGTACTAACTGATTGTAATAGAAGGGTGATATTTGTCCAACGTCCATCCACTGACAGGGGACTTTTTGTCTCTGCTGGGGGGTTTTCGTATATCCCTAAAGACGAGGGCCTTACTTGTATGTAATCCATACTCAAGGGGTGGTTTTGTTTCTAACCCTTTGGAAAAGATAGTAAATCTGGAATCTCCCAGCCATTCAAGGCTCGCTTAAATCGAACATCCCACACCACACTGCCACCTTTGCTTTCCTCCCTCAGGTCTTCATTCCGTAAGAGCTTAACAATCTTGGGCTCGGCGATAGAGGACGGAAACTGATGCGACAAAGAAATCCCTCCCGCCCGACAATCCTTCCAAAATCTGACACAATCCCCTATGCCAACCTTAACCTGAACCCTCTCTGCAAAGCGATCCCAACAAAGTTCTATACGCTTACAACACTGTTGGACCGACAACCTTCCCTCACCGGGTCAAACTTTAGCATCAATAACTCTACTCCAAGCAGGCCCGGCTTTAGCTCTAAGCCATTAAAGGGGCTGCTTAGGGCACCACATCATTGGAGGGCACCAGATTCTATAAAATAAAGGGATATATTTTGTCATTTCACTGTTGGTAAATTGTTCGGTTAATACTGTTTTGCTGTCGCAATTAAGAAAAAATTGACTATGTTTTACCGTTTGCATTTTTTACGTGCATTTAAGATCGTAATTAGTGATGATATCTCTCCATCACCTCATTTTTCTCCTTAAATCTCTCTAAACATTTCCTCTTCTCTAGGAATCTATTAACAACCACAATTCTCCATAACTACTTCGAGAGTTTATCATCAAATCAGGTCGCCAACTTAAGTTTCTTTAGCAAAAAGGAAAAAAAAATATCTCTACACCGTGAAGATTCCTAAAATGATGTCCCGTTATCCAAGATCTGTGTTTGGCGATACAAGAACTTGAAGAAGGTTTTTTTGGCCACCAAACAAAGTACTTAGAGCCTGTTTGGTTCCAGCTTAAAATCTCAATAATCTGATGAAAATAATCTGGAGTGAATAAGCTGGTTGAAATTATAATCTGAAAACTGTTTGGCATGCGCTGAAAATTTGGAATTAAAATTTAATTGCGTTTGGCAATACCTGTAGCTTTTACAACAAAATTTACAATAAATGTATTTATTTGAACTATAAGAGCATCTCCAGTAGTAGTAGTTAAAAGTTATTTATAATTTGATGAAAATTTAACATTTCTATTTTAGATATTGTAAAAATTTAGTCAGTGCTCCAATAGTGTTAGTTAAATGATTAGCTAAATAACACGTGGCACATTCTCAATATTTCTTGTATGAGAATTTTAAGGAATTAAGGACATAACCGCTAAGAACATGGGTAAACAAAATATGAAGTTATTTATCCGGCTCGTTAAAAGTAGTGAGCGAGATAACTATCCGCTAAAATAAAGAGCGTGGTAGAGAGCCTATTGCAGACAATTTTTTTCCCATCTTATTTATATTTTGAAGATAACCGTCATATAAATAACCTATTGGAGATGCTCTAATACGTTTAAGATGCTAAGAGTTTGCACAAATTAACAATTCAAGCATTAACGGGATGATAGAGTATGATATTTTATACGTTTTACTCAAAAAATTTCAAAACCGGAGATTATATAATCTGCAGATTATTAGCCAACTTAAATTAAAATCTGACTCAAAAAATCTGCGAAACAAACAAGATTAAATTTTTTGGCAGATTTTAATCTCAAATGAGATTTTAATCTCGAACCAAACAAGCACTTACCCTTTATCAAAATTTCTCCTCGAATAGATGAAAAAACCACATTGAAGTATCTTCAATTCTTTTGAAGAAGTGAAGAATATAGGTTTCATTCATTTGCTCAGGTATGTACAATTTGGTTGGAGTTTTGTTTTTATTTGAAAGAATTATTAATTCAATATTTTTTAAATTTCGGTGTTGGATTTTAATTTATACAATGTGGTTATTAACAACTTAAATTAAAGATCTAAATTAACTCTCGTCAAGATATATCAGAAGAACAGTAGACTTGCCAATTTCATTGTGCACACTGTGAGTGTATTTTCATTTTGGATGAGTTATCAACTCAATTGTTTTCAATTTTAGTGTGTAGTAAAATCTCTTCAAACTAGTTAGTTATAATATTCATTGTTGATCAGATATGTGTAGTATTTTGAATTATCTAGGTTTGTTTGAGCTATGATGTCAACTAGAAGAAAAAAATGAGGTGATAAGCGAGAAAGAAAGGGAAAATATAAACAAGAACAATTAGTTGATCAAAATGTTCTCTAAATGAATTTGTCACCAATATAAATTCGAAAACCGAAGTACTACTAGATCAAAATGGCATTGCTATTTGTGAGGTAGATGAAGTAAAATAGAAGAACAAAACTATTAATTTTAAATTTTTCATAAAGGGCATTAAACTTGTCATTTGCTTAGGGCACCCAAAAGCTTAGAGCCGGCCCTGACTCCAAGACACTCATATTCCATACCTTACCTCCATAACCACGTCCCAAACAAGGATTGATTAAAAATGATCAACTGTCGGATACACAATCCTCCATTTTGCAGTGGGAGACACAACGATGAGAGACATGAAATAAGTAGGATGACTGACTCTAGAGAGTACTCTCCATAAATTCCCCATCCCACCTCAATGGAAATCTTGCTGAATCTTCTGCAACTGCCTACCTACAAAAACTGGCACAACAAAGATAGACATGAAATAAGTAGGATTACTGACTCGAGAGAGTACTCTCTATGAGAGTAATCACCCTCCCTAGCTTCCTACTCAACGATAAGGGCGAAAGAGGATTCCTTTGCCTAAGACCACACGATCTGAAAGAAACTTTTAGGAGCTCTATCAACTAGAAGGAACAACCTGACAGAAGAGATAAAAGTCTTAATCAAAGGAATCGTAGGCCTACCCAATGGCCAATTTGCAAAGAATTTAGGGCTCGCCTCCTCTCAACCTATGATCCACACACTCATTCGCCACCAAAACTGCATCTAAAATGTGCCGACTTGCCACCAAAGCATTCTGATCCCCCAAAAAAGAGACGGGAGAACACTTTTTAACCTGAGAACAAGCACTTCAGCTAGAATCTTATGATGTATTCACTAAAGTGGCAGTCTGAAGTCTCGAATGTTCGCTGCCCCAAATTCGCATTTAAGCTCTTTTCAAACTTTCGTGTCATATGGAACTCCTGCATCAAGGGCGTAACATCTGGCTTAACGACATCTAAATTCTGCTAAAAAAAGCAAAAGTTCAATCGTCCAGACAGGTGCTGTGTCCCCACTCAACGAATATATAGCCCGCTTCACTTCGTCCTCCCCAAATGAAACTTCTGAACCAATACAGGCTCCCTCCTCTAAGACTGCAAAATCTAACACATCCAAGTTGGGTTTGTCCTCGCCCTCCTGGAAGTGACCCTGATAAAAGTTCACAAATGCCTGCCCCGCCTCTTACTCGAGCAATGAAATGGACCTCCTATGAGAGTTAGCTAGCCGATAAAAAAACTGAGCTCTTATGGTTCAACAACTGGACTATTAACCTTGCCCTATCTTACCAGAAATGCTCAATTGGTCTAATTTGGTTAGTTATGAACTTATGGTTCAACAACATAACTATTAACCTCACTGCCAACTAGTTTTGAGATGGAATATATGACACGATGGGTAATAAAGTCATTCACACACAAAAACATAATCGACGAGGCGTCACTGAGACCGTTCAACACATCAATTACACGTGACCAGAAGAATGGAAGACTTGGAAATCACATGTGACCAGATGAATGGAAGACTTAGGAATCAACAAGTCTTTCTTATATAAATTTCCTGCACTCACTAGTAACTGAAATTGCTCTTTACAACAGTCAGTCAACAACAAAAACCATTAGGCTCTGTCATACATTCTCAGCACTTTCTAGGTTGCCTTGAAGTTGAAGGTAACTCATTCGTTTCACGAGTATAGAAATATGTAGGGTCTCAATTGTGTACCACACCAAGAATATTTCAAGTGTGCGAAGATATGTTCATGTTTCTTAATTTCATTTATAGTTTAGGTGGAAAGTCCCATGGTTAACTTGATAACATCCAAGAGTTCAAAGTATCCCAGTTTTCAGACCCTTGACTTGAAGGTAGTATTCAAATATTTCTGAAGCCATTAGATTTGTCCCTTGAAAAATACAGCAAAACATCAGCATACTGAACCGTAATTTGTATACTAAAACCTTTGTGGATGTAAGGTGTTGTTTTACTGTTAAGGTTTAACCTGCTCTTATATCTCGGAAGCCCAGTGTGTATTTGGTCACCTCTACAAGCGATACTTGACCAGTCCCCATGATGAACAACCATCTCAAGATTGTTAGAGGAGCTTCATTTTATTTGTCGTAAGCTCTTGCATCAAACAGTTATTGGGAACCAAGAGTTCAATAACAATAAGAACCTAAATCGGAGGTAAAATATTTATGTGCCTGGCTCAAGAAATAGCCTATTATTTGTCATACCATTCAAAGGGAATAAACCATTCAGAGATCGCCTGAACAGAAATCTTGCTCTTCGACTACGTACATCAGGAGTTTTACCACAGATACCACATATACAGTCTCCAATACATTATATACATAACTACAATTTAAGTAGTCCAATTCAGTTTACAAAAGATTTATGACATCCCACCAACATGTGGTGTTATTGAGCCTAATAAAAATCTTCACATCCTAAAATGGCTTTGCCCTGTCTAGTCATGGTTATGAACATCTTTGGCTCTACCATTTATAGTTCGAGCCAATAAGAGCTGTGAAACAACTTCCATAGTCGGCCTGGACTGTGAACTTGGATGCAAGCAAGCAATCGCTAGTTTAATAATGCACATCACCACCTCTTCCACTTCAGGTGTTGGATGTAAAAGCCGTTGGTCCAGTAGGACTTTCAGCTCTATGTTTTCTACAGCTGGGGTTGATAAAGTGGAAACAAAGTCCCCTGGATGTGTTCCTTGTATTACTTCCAGCGCCAGCACTCCAAAGCTATACACGTCACACTTCTCAGTTACCTTCATAGTATAAGCAAGCTCTGCAGATAAAGAAGCAGATAATTTATGAGTCCATTTCTAGCTGTTAAATGCTTATTTGATTCTAGAATGTGATTTCAAGGTAGAGAAGTTGAACTCCATGCAGTATATGTTTGCTGACAGTCTGATACATGCACTATGAAAATTGATAGATAACCCTCAATCACTGACATTGCGCCCCACAAAGCAAATAGCCGTTATCGTACTGTTTGTGCGCGATGTCAGTAAAGATCAATGCTGCATATGGATTATCTATCAATTCTCATGGTGCATGTATCGCACTGTCAGCGAACAAATACTGCCTGGGAGTTATATGTCAGAAGCCCAATATATATAAGGATAAAATATTTAGATTAACCCAAAATTAGAAGTGTGTTTACCTGGTGCAGCATATCCGTAAGTGCCTGCAAAAGCAGTCCAATTAGATGAGTCCTGCTTCAGAAGCTTAGCAGTACCAAAGTCAGAAACTGTGGCCTCGTACTCCTCATCAATCAAAATGTTCTTGCTCGATATGTCACGATGAACAACGGGAGGCAAACAATCATGGTGCATGTACGACAAAGCATGAGCCACACCCTTAACTATGTTCACCCTCTTCACCCAATCCATTTTCTTGGCTGCTTCATCTTTACCCAAAATCATCGCCAAACTACCCCTCTCCAAGTACTCGTACACCAAGAAAGAGTGCCTTGAGTGTGAGCAATACCCAAAGAGTTTCACTATGTTTCGATGCCGTATTTCTGTTAAGGCCCTTATCTCATTTAGAAAACCTGATCTGTCAACTGAATCCTGGAACGGGTGAAGCTTCTTCACAGCCACGATATTACCTGATGGAAGTTTTGCCTTGTACACAGTACCATATCCTCCTTTTCCAATGCAATATGCTTCATCGAAATTCTTGGTTGCTTTAACGATATCATTAAACATTGCTTTTCCATCAAATGTTGACACTGAAAAGAAGTCTTCATCATGCAGGTCCTCTTCTTCTTCTGCCTTTCTCTTCTCTCCGCGATTGCACCGTAAAAGGATCCAAGTAAACACCCCCAGAAGCAAAAGTGCCCCAGCCAGAGGAAGCGCGATTATAAGAGCAAGCTTCCTTTTCCTATCCTTTTCTGAATCATGTTGGTTATCTGCAGGATTTTCACAAGGCTGCAATCCGAAAACTTTACCGCATAATCCTTTGTTTCCTTTCAGGGCTTCAATCGAAGCATTCGTAAAGGCTTTGCTGTTGGGAATCGGACCCTCCAGGTCATTGTAGGATACGTCAACACGATCCAGCCAAGGCATTTCTTCAAAATCATCTGGAATGGAACCAGAGAAGTTGTTATGGGAAATGTTCAACAACTCTAAACTCTGGAAGCTTTTTATGTTTGCTGGTATCCTCCCGGAGAGCAAATTGTGACTGAGATCTATTTTGGACAAGTGGGTTAACTTATTCAGCTGCGGAGGGATCGAGTGGGTAAACCTGTTGCTGCTCAAGTTCAAAGAGTTCAGCTGGATGCAATTCTCGAGATTTCCTTCTGAGATTGATCCAGTAAATCCGTTGCGGGAAAGGTCTAGCTGCTCCAACTCCGTCAGCAGTCCAATTTCTGGCGGTATACTCCCCGTAAGTTGGTTGTCAGCTAGATACAGATTCAGCAAAGAACTCAACCTTTTGAATTCCTGTGGTATTGTTCCAACTAAGTGGTTGGAGGAAAGATCCAACCGATGAAGTTCAGTTGCATCCCCAAGCTCTGGCGGTATACTTCCTGTGATATTGTTGCCCCTGATATTCAAAGTCTGCAAACTCTTGCACTCCCCCCAATTCCCTGATAATTCGCCGTAGAAATTATTGTTACTCAAGTCCAAGAAATCAAGATCGGGGTATACGCCAAAAGCTTCAGATATGTCCCCGGTGAGGTGGTTGCTCTCAAGGCGAACTCTCGCTAAGCTCGAGCAGTTTTTCAAGCTTTTGGGTATTGGACCAGTAAGCTCATTTTGGTTGAGTGTAAGGTTTTTGAGTTTCCCACCTTGGCAAATATCTGGAATGAAGCCACTTAGTTTGTTCTGGTCCAACTCCAGTACAGTCACTTTTCTCAGATCCCCGAGTTGCTTGGGAATTGGACCGGAGAATAGGTTGTCCCTCAGGTAGAGAATTTCCAAGTTTGACAAGTTACCGATCCAAGGAGGAATAGAACCATTGAGTTGATTCTCGCTAATTTCTAGATCAATGATAGACTTCAAGTTTTCGAATTCGTTAGGGATGGGACCGGTGAGCTGGTTTTTATATAGATGGAGGGTTTCTAATGAGGTGAGGTCACCTAAAGATGCAGGTATTGTGCCGGTAAGGTTGTTTGAATGGAAGCTTAAGCTAAACAATGAAGTCAGCTTTCCTATTTCTGGAGGAATGATACCAGAAAGTCCATTATAGAAGAGGTGCAACACAGTGAGGTTTCTCAGATTCCCTAGAGATGATGGAATTGGACCTGTGAGATTGTTAGAATCCAAATAAATCTCTTCAAGATTTAACAGATTCCCCAATTCCGGAGGAATCGACCCAGAAAGCTGATTAGAATAGAGATATAAGTACACCATGTTGGTCAAATTCCCAAATGAAGCTGGAATTGGACCTTCAATGCTGTTGGTATACAAAGCAAGCTCAGAAAGGGACTTGAGTTGACCCATTTCCTCAGGAATTGATCCATTCAGCTGGTTTTCAACTATGTGGAGTGTTTCGAGTTTCGTTAAGAGGGAAATCTCTGGTGGGATGCTCCCAGAAAACTGATTAGCAGACAGATCAAGATAGACTAGTTTTTTGAGGAAGCTAATCTGAGGAGGGATGGTACCAAAGAGTTGGTTCAAGCTGATATCAACATATGCAAGGTTTGGGAATGCTGAGAAAGTGAAAGCATAGAGTGTACCTTTGAGGCTTGAATCAGTGAGGTTCAATCTAGTTACACTGTCATTTGAATCGCATGCCACGCCGAAGAAAGTACATGGACCTGAACTGGATTTGGTGTTTGCAGGAAGAACCCATGAATTGAGAAGATGGAGGGTAGTGGTGTTGGCACTCTGGAGGGTAGCTTTCCATTTTAGGAGAGCTTTGGCTTCTTCAATGGGATCAGAAAAGGAAAGTTTTGGTGAAGAGACGAGGACAAGGAACAAGAGAAAGGGAACTGGGCTGATGAGTTTGTTGAAATGCCCCATTGGGTTCTTGTTTGAGGATATGATTGGGACTGACTAGTGTGTTATATCAGCACAACATGCTGGTTCAGAGACAAAAGAGCTGTGGGTTGTATTTAGAAATGATGCTCTAGTTTTTTTGTCTGGAGCAGTGAGGTCAAAGTCTTTGACACATGCACTCGCTTTCTGCAAAGTGCGCGTTTTCACTAGAGAATGGGTTTTTACTTGTGAAACGTTGACTGAGGTGACAGCCTGACAGGAGTGAATGTCTTCGTGGGTGGTTGGGTCTTGATTGGTACCAGTTCATCTGTCTATAACTGAAAGTATTTATTTATTTATTTATTTATTTATTTATTTATTTATTTATTTTCTTTTGCATCGCATCTGCTGTCTCAGTTTAAATGAATTTGTTTTGCGAATTGACCAACAGCAGTGAATAGAAAGAAATGCAGATTGGGGAATTCGAAAGTGTGGCCAAGGAGGCTTTGATACAGATCTGTTTTTGTAGGTTGGTAATTTTGTAGGGATGACAATTGTGGTACTACTTGGCATGGTCTTTGTCCAATTAAACAGATTTGATTAAATTCATAAATGGTACTTTTTTATATATGAAATCTGATGTAAAAAAAGTAATCAATTGTCATAAATACGTCAATATTATTATGTTTTTTTAAACTATATTTCATTTGTCATAAATATATTAATATTGTTATCTTATTTCGAAATATGTTTCTTTCTAATCATATCCAAACACGTAAAATACATGCAAGTAGTTTTGGTGTAGGACCATGGCCTTCTCTGAACAAATTGGTTTTTGACTTTTTAAAATTAAAAATCCAAGGTGGTTCGATAATATTGATTTTTGTTAGTTTTCTAGTTAAAAAATGTATCCTGTTTTTGTCAGTATATGAGATCAGATTAAAAGTTACAAAAAATCTGAAAGAACACTCGGTCCAAACACCCCATTTGCCATCTTTGTTAGGCCTAATTTGTGGTTTACATAAAGGTCCCACCGCATTTTGGAAAAGAGTCGCAGTTTTGGATATTTTTGTGAAAGTCAGAATAGTTGGAGAAGTTAGGGGATGGGAAATAGAGGCATGGAGGCTGGAGCTGTATATTTTGGACGTCTACAGATTTGGTTGACATGCTGGAGTCAATACTTTTTTGGTGAATTCTGGAAAACCTGCCTTGATTTGCTGCATAATACCATCAGGTCATACTGTTGGATATTTTAGTAGGTATAATCTCACAGCGACATGAATGATCATGTATGTTATGCATAGTGGAAAAAGTACTAAGCTTGATAATGTGTATAGTAAAAACTCTCGCACCTTTGCAAATCTTCAGTAAATGGGTTGCAAGTCTAAGAGTCCGCTTGGTAATGCTTCTGCTTTCTAGAACGTCGTTTTTTTAATTTAAAAGCAGTTTTAATGTGTTTGGTAAATTTATTTTTTCCGCTTTCTGGAAATCATTTGCTTCCCCACATTTTCTTTTAAAAACATAAGAGGGGTTGTTTTTCAGGACCTGCTTTTTGATAAATGTATTATTTGATATCCTCATACGTTAATAAATATTAATAAGGGTAAAAGACACTGACCACCCCTGAGTTTATGACTAATTCCATCTCGCTACCCTGTGTTTTGGAAAAAGACACTCCGCACCCAAATAACGGAATATTCCGTGGACAGTTAGCACTCTTCTGTCATGTTCCGTTAGAAAAGTGTTTGATTGTTTTTTTCGGACCATATTGCCCTTTATATTTTTTTGGACTTTTTACCCTTATTTCTCATTAAAAACACCAAGAATATCACAACTACAAAAAATATCAAGAACACCAAGAACATCACAACTAAAAAAAATATATAAAAAACACCAAGAACAACACAATTAAAAAATTACAACACCAAGAACATTTTTTCACTTTAAATTCAAAACATCAACAATACTAACAACAAATGATGAACATTTTGGAGTACTAGTAACAACACTATTGCTTTGTTCATTATCAGATAGTTGCACTTTCATTCAAAGATAGCAAAGACATAGAAAAAACATACCAAACCAACCCAAACTCAACTCAAACCAAACGACTGTAGAATGTTAATTATGAGCTTCCGCCATGGATTTCCCCTGAAGCTCGCCGGTTGATCTCGAAGCTCCTTGTCGCCGACCCAAATCGCAGAATCACAATCCCAGTGATTTCCTGATCGACTTAATTCAGGAAAATAACCATACCTCCGCAAAGTCGTCAATTCCAGAATTCACAAACGGAAATCTCGAGGAAGATACAGAGGAGGCGGCGCAGAAAACTCAAAATCGAAGAAGCCTCAATCCCCGGCGTTCTTGAACGCGTTCGAGTTCATTTCCTCGATGTCATCCGGGTTCGATCTGTCCAATTGCAAAACAATTTCAATGGATGGTTTTGTATATGAGAAATCAAATAAGATATCAATCAATTGCTACTGGATTCAACAACACTGAACAATCTGTAACTTCACCACCAAAAGACCCAACAATGTCATTGAACTAAAATTATTTTATCACAAATCGAAAAGTCAAACCTGGGAATATCCCCCTCTGGGATCATCGCCCACCGGCGATAGCAGCGACCCGTACGGTGACTCGACGTCATCAACGTCCACTGGAACCCTAACCGCAGCATGAAATAGCACCAACACAGCCAAACCCGAGACGAAGAGATTCGACCAAACGCTGGCCCAAATTAGGGCTAAGACAGTAAACAAGCTGAGCACAATTGAAGTGATCCCATCATCGATCGTGACTCCGAAGAGCATCCACGGTCCGTCCCTGTAGACGTAGAAGACCAACCAGGCGGCGACGGTGACGAGGAAGACGACGACGGAGATTGGATGGTAGATCAAGCTGAGCAACAGGACGAGGAGTGAGACGACGGCGTAGTTGAGGCGGAAGGCGTTGAGGTTGTGCCAGATTCGAAAGGTGGCTTCGGAGAAGGAGATGGGGGTGGTGAGAGCGGTGGGGTTGAGAAATTCGGGCCAGGGGCGGATTGCGATGGCGAAGGAGTGGTGGATTTGGGAGGTGGAGCAGAGTTGTAAGAAGAGTTCACAGAGGAAGAGAGAAAGAGGGGTAGAGAGAGAGAGAGAGTGATTAGGGTTAGAAATGAGGTAGAGAGAGATTAGGGTTATATTAGGGGGTAATTTTAGAACATTCCAGGGGTAAAATTGTTTTTTTTTTCGTGCAGTTAGTCAACTGTGAGCCTCCATCCAAAAAAAGGTGCGGAGTGTCTTTTTACAAAACACAGGATAGCGGGGTGGAGTTAATCCTAAACTTAAGGGTGGTCTGATTTATTGTAATAACACTATTTATCATTTCATGTATGATATTGTCATTTCGACATCAACAACAACTCTAAAACACAAATTACCAAATACAAAATGTCAAAAGTGATTTCCCGCAACTGCTTAAATACGGAATTTACCAAACATTTTTCGGATAGATTTCTACAGCAGCTTCTTACAATACTTTACAGTAGCTTTCTAAAATGCCACAGCATTACCAAACTAGCCCTAACTCATCAAATGTGTTCAGGGACGGACCCAGAATTTTTTGTTGGGAGGGGCGAAAGAGAAAATGTAGGCTTATATTACTTTGAAAAAAATAGTTTGTACTAAAATATCACAATTTTAAGCTTTAAATTTACTTAAAAAATTAAAACAACATAAAAATAATAATGTAATCATCATCTATAACTTTTTGACGATCTTTAATTGAGTACGAGATGCACTGTAACATATATTTTTGCAGAATATCATGAATAAAATTGATCAAGGGGGGCCATATGTATGAATTTTGTTGTTCAAGCTGGTATTACAGGAGCATAATATACATATTTGAAGCTAACACCCAATTTCATGAGGGGCCACTGCCCCTGCTTCACAAGCTACAGGTCCGTCCCTGAATGTGTTGCATGTTTTTTTATGCAATAAAATTTCAATAGTTGAATTATCAAATTAAAATGTAACATGAGGGTTAACTATTCAAAATAATTTAAAATTGCAAAACTTTAGTAAATTGACTTTGAAAACCAATTCACCTAAGGAACCGTGCTCTCTATTTTGAAACGCTTTCATAGTGAAGTTCGGACTTCAAAGAACCAGAGCGAAGTTTGAGAACGAGACTGATACTCCTTCGAGAGGTTTTAGGTGACTGAAGGTGAGACATCTTTCACCAGTTTATGTACATTCTATTATCAACTGAATACATTGAATATTACATTTAGTTACTAATTGGATAAACTACACATAGTTGATCGTGTGTAATTGTTTATTTGAAACAATTCAGTTTTAGAATATATACATAACTAAGTTAAAAAATATATGTATAACTTAAATGAAACCGTTAAAAACTCATCATGCGTCAGATACAAGTAAAGTGGGAGAAGATATTCAGTAGCACGGTTGTATAGTGATGCGGTACTTTTATTGGTTGATTGAACATAATTAAGGTTTAGTGATTCTCGATCTTACCACAATTTTATATACATTACTACATGGAAATGTATATAGACAAATCTTCAAATAGATCATTCGTGGTACTACCAACGTGGTACTGAATATTTTCTCGTAAAACGGGGTGTCTTGGGGATGTTGTATTGTGTGTTAAGTACTAAACACATCATCGTCAATTATTATTATTATTATTATTATTATTATTATTATTATTATTATTATTATTATTATTATTATTTGAGAATTGTATTATTATATGTTTTTAATAATTTAGTGACAAGAAAACAATAATACTATCTGTCATGTTCCACGCAAATGTGCCACATCCTCGAAGGAAAAAAGGGAAGTAAAATATAATAATTATATTTTAACTTTTCGAAGGACATGGCATATTATAATAAAATTCCGTCTCACGCAAGAAACATATCTGGGTTTATTTATTAACTTTCATAAAAGACTCATAATGTATAATTGGAACATTAGGTTTCGGATTTGATAGAGTACTAATAATCTGCCAATAATGTACTCATATCCAAAACACTTAAAATTAAAAAGAAATATGAAATAAAATCTCACATAATCAAGCTCACCCAAACAGTCCTATGCTCTTTGACTGTTCTATTTTTTTAATAGTTACATTTTATAGCCGAATTCGAACTCGGGACATCATGCAGGAGCTTCAATTACTTTCAATCCAAAGTTACATTAAAATTAGTTCAATAATAACATCATCAACAAATTTAAGAAAATCTTTTGCAACTTTAGTACTCAAAATACCCCATGAAACATCCTTGAAAAGTCAATGAATCGCAAGTACTACTATATATTAAATCTTGCGTCACTTAGTGACCCTACATAGCGTGAATATATTAAATTTTCGATGACATATTATTCACTTACAATATACAACAATCTTCACATTCAATCTATATCTATATCTATATTTATATAAAATCAGGAAAGTGCCGAGAGTTAACCTGGGGACGCCATTTGTCATCGAAAAACTCTCCTCCTAAATACATGTGGATTGATTATTTGGCAATCACCCAATAAATAACCGACAATTGTAATTTATTTGATTAAAAGTGCCAAGTTGTCATCTTATTCATCATCAATTAATAAAAATATTGCTATATTAATTAAAAAAAAAAACTAATTAAATGCTCATAGTACAGCCAAAAGATAGTAACTGATACACAGCACCATTACTACCATTTTTAAGAGACTCCAAACATTACTATCCCATTATTACCTATTCTCTCAGGTACACAATTGTTCCATTTCTATTTTGTATTTCATTTGAAAGTCTCCAGAAAAAAAAAAAAAAAAAAAAAAAAAACATTTAATTTCCAGTTCTCTATGGTGTTACTAATTTATCAAAAATAAAAATGTCTATAGTTACTTTTACACAAAAAATATAATTAAATGCCCATATTGCAAATAAAGTGTAACTTTTCAAAGTAAAAGAAAAAAAAAATGTAACTTTCACTCAAAAAAGTAAATAACGGATTTCACATCAACAATTACAATTTACAAACCCCCCCCCCCCCCCCCCCCCCCCTTTTTAAGAGAAAACAACCATTACTAACCTATTATTGCCTATTCACTCTTTAGCTGTATGTGAGAACAATTATTCAATTTCAATTTTGAATTTTATTTAAAAGTCTCGATAAATAGTTGTAATTCATTTCCAAACTTCCATGGTGTTACTATTTCATGTCTGATTTTTGTTCTTTCGAATCTTTTCGTTCATAACTTTATTCTACCTATAAATATTGTTTATAATTTAGCATTCCGTTATCTTTTTTAAAGTTCTACAATATTCCCTTTTTGTGGTTTGTAATGCAACGGCACAAAAATTCCCATATTATTATGAAAAATGTTATTTGGCATCGAGCTAAATAAGTAACATAACATGGCTATCGAAAAACTCTCCTCCTAAATACATGTGGATTGATTATTTGGCAATCACCCAATCCGACAATTGTAATTTATTTGATTAAAAGTGCCAAGTTGTCATCTTATTCATCATCAATTAATAAAAATATTGCTATATTAATTAAAAAAACTAATTAAATGCTCATAGTACAGCCAAAAGAAATAGTAACTGATACACAGCACCATTACTACCAATTTTAAGAGACTCCAAACATTACTATCCGATTATTACCTATTCTCTCACTTACACAATTGTTCAATTTTTACTTTGTATTTCATTTGAAAGTCTCCAGAAAAAAGAAACCCCATTTAATTTTCAGTTCTCTATGGTGTTACTAATTTATCAAAAATGAAAATGTCTATAGTTAGTTTTACACAAAAAATATAATTAAATGCCCATATTGCAAACAAAGTGTAACTTTTTAAAAGTAAAAAAAAAATGTAACTTTCCCCCAAAAAAGTAAATAACGGATTTCACATCAACCATTACAATTTATAACCCCCCTTTTTAAGAGAAAACAACCATTACTAACCTATTATTGCCTATTCACTCTTTAGCTGTATGTGAGTTGAACAATTATTCAATTTCAATTTCGAATTTTATTTGAAAGTCTTGATAAAATGTTGTCAGAGAAATGCTAAGGAAACTCTCCTTATGCACTCTCTTTGGAAACTCTCCACTAGAATATGCCACTTGGTCCTATTTTCTCTCATCAAAATAAGTACCCCTAATTTATAGGAGAGAATAAATGAGATGATTTCCACTTCCATTTGAATATCAATCCCACATTTGTAGGCGGTTAATTTTTTAACTAACAACTGTTTTACTAAGTATATGTTTATTTTTGTTGACAACTTTTTCACGCCGGATAAAAAATGTGGAATTGATATTTCAAATGGAAGTTGAAGTCATCTCATTTATTCTCTCCTATAAATTATGGGTAATTATTTTGATGAGAGAAAATAGAACCAAGTGGCATATTCTAGTGGAGAGTTTCAAAGAGAGTGCATAAGGAGAGTTTCCTTAGCATTTCTCAAGTAATTCATTTCCAAACTTCCATGGTGTTACTATTTCATGTCTAATTTTTGTTCTTTGGAAACTTTTCATTCAGAACTCTATTCTACCTATAAATATTGTTCATAATTTAGCATTCCATTGTCTTTTTTAAAGTTCTACAATATTACCTTTTTGTGGTTTGTAATGCAACGGCACAAAAATTCCCATATTATTATGAAAATTTTTATTTTCTTTCACGTTGTAACCCACTTTTTGATAACAACTCCTCTACCCATTACTAGGACTAGATTTGTCATTTTTCCCATTGTAACTGAAAACTCATTAACTGGTAGCATTTTAATAAGTATTAGAATACCCTTTGGTAACTGAACATTCATAGTTTAGTATTTTCGTTTGCGGAAAAAATAAATCGATCAAAGATTCATATATGCTTTTGCGTGCTTAATAGTATATTCCCTTCCATCTAACTCTATCCCTTCTTTTGTTATTTACTTTGTTCGTTTTGTTTTTGGGCACTTAATTTTCAGTGAATAGACAATTCTGCTCATAGTTTGAAGCCTCAAGATTTGATAAGGTCCGTCGGTGTTTTTTTTTTTTTTTGAAAGCATTTGGGGGCATCGAAAATTGAAAGATCGTGAATTCAGTGTTGTTCAAGTTGTAGTTAGTTGTTAACTCAACACTTAATTTTCCGTGAATTGATAATTCTGCTCATATTGCGAAACCTCGGGTATTTTCCAGTTTCTTTTTCTTAAATTGAACTTCTATTACAGGTTTGGTAATGCAAAATTGGTGAAGTACAAGGCAGATACCGACAAGTGGAGGATCATGAGTTTTGTATTTGATGTTTCGCTATTGGTCTGACGGCTCCCTGAATAAACACATGTTTTAACGACAAGAGTCAATTTCTCTTACTAGCTGAAGGTCAGATCCTTCATTTGACACTCAATTGATAATTGGTTATTTGGGTACTTTTCAAGGTTGTTGCGCGAAAAGAGCTTGCAATTTTGTTTTGAAGTTGTTGTTAGCAAATGAAACTATTTTAGACCTAAAAAAAATGTTCGAGGCGTCATGTGAAAAGGTGGCAGCGAACTTTCAAAGATCAAATGTACTATTTTAAAATATGCATAGACTCTTCATTTCCTCCTTTTTTGGTTACGGTCAACAAAATAGATGAACTGAATGTGTTTCGGACTTGAACTTTGATCGAGAACCTAAAATTTTTATTTTTCTAGAAAAGGACCAGCCCACTTATGAAATGAAAGTGGAAGTAAATCAATTCCAGCTAAATCCTTATTAGAAATACAAGGAGAAACGTTGAACTTAACTCAACTTATTTGACTTTAGAACGATTAGAAAATAACAAAAAGGAAGTTGTTCCAAAAACAAAATTCTTCTAAAAGAAACCAACGTCAATTAACCAGGTTCTACGACGAATTTTCCACCCAGTCTAATCAGCAGGGATGTAAGAGTGGATTTTTATGAAATCACTTATGTATTAATATTACTCATTGAAATTAAGTTTTTAAGTTAATTATTTTTTCACAAGGGCCAAAATTCTAAACCGACATAAAACTCTTTAACCATAACGCAAAAACCCACAATTGATCAGAATATCATGTTTTATTTCATCATGCAAACTTTGCATTATTGTGTGTACAGATATGATAGTTAGCGAGTCAATTTCAATTTTGAGATGTAGATTTGACGGTGTAAGTTATGGATGTCAATCTAAGGGGTCATATTAAAAAAAGGTTTTTAGTTATCTTCGAGCAATTAGGGTTTCTCAATTATAGGTTCTGGTCAAAATAGATAATTGATATGGTACCCTTGATGCACTCAATAACTCGACAGAAAATTCTGTTGTTGGGGTTTCGAGTTGTGTAGCACAACTCTTACAAGGGTAGTGTAGCAAATCTTTTCTTATAGATTTTAAAGAGAAATGCTAGGGAAGCAACCAATATCTCCCACGCATCTCCCACCCAGATCCGGTCCATATCCGTTCGGATTATCACCAGATTCAAATCAGACTGAATCTGGTTTCATTCAGCTGATCCAATCCGATCCGTAAATCCATATAGTACGTGGTCGGATGGGATTCAGATCAGACCCGACTCAGTTTTGCAATAAAATACAAATAACATAAAAAAATACTATTTCATACGTTAAGACATGTTCGGTAGTTATGAAGTCTAAAACACAAAAAAAAAAGCTTTGTAAATTGGAGTTACTGTTGTATTCTTCTTGGAAGTGTAAGTGGGGATGTAATAGGATTATATTTGTAAAGCAAACATATACTTCAAATTGGATAGGGTCGGAACTCGGTGGATCTGTCCTGAGATCCAAATTCAGATCAAAATTCGATGGGGTCTGGTTTTCCGGATCCAAATCCAATCCATTTTAAATTAAATTGGATTCGGATCGCTCGGATCTCATATTAGATCGGACCATATAGTCATTCCTAATTATACAAGAGAAGAACAACCACAAATGTCTTGATACTGAAAGGGATCCCCTACACCCCACTAGCATGATGCAAACCAAGCTATTGGAGGATGTATATTACTTCAAAGGCAGGAGTTGTTGAAACATGGCATCACTCAAGCACTCATTCCGGAAAATGTGGAAGTAGACAAGGGAAAATTACACTGTGAAAGATATACAGTACTTTGTGTAGAAAGAATGAACTATCAAATTATTTATATTAAAAGACTCCATAAAAGAGAAAAGTATATTTTAGATCACGGGAACAAATTTTTTTGGGAACATGATAGTGGGTTAGTAGCAATCAAATTCATTATACATGTCATGTGAGGTGAGAAATGTATTTCCATGGTTCACCGATACATAATCAAAATATTCGAATATTTGTTTCCCTCCATTTTACATTCTTATTTGCTACAGTGAACATGATTTGTAATGGAACACACTGAGTGTCTATCTGATTCCGAAGCCAAATATCCAAATATTTGTTTCTCTTAAATTTTTGTGATCTTATGTGCTACATTGAACATTATTTTTATTGAAACACAGTAAGTGTTGCTATATTTGAATAACATTCTTTCTTTGCCAATCCGCGCGTAGCGCGGGTATCGCCTAGTTAATCAAAAAAGAAATTAAATAAACCATTCCGTTGAGATGGCATGACAATAGAGTTTACACATCCATCAATCGCTCCTATTTCCGTACATACCAACTTACCAACTACAATTACATCTCAACCTTCAACTGCAATTTTTCAAAATTAAGCTTCTATCCTTGAAAGTGATTTGTCATACAGAAATTATGTGTTCACATGACTTCATCTATAAGTCAGAATTTTGACAAGTACTTAAATTTTATTTAGGTACAGAAGAGATACAACGAAGGCTTGGGGCAGCACCAGTAGAGTAGTGGGACTTGACCCATGCACTGCACACGCCCACCTAAGTCGAACTTGCAGACTGCTCCACAGAGACAGGTAAATATGAAGTTTGACTCATGTTTTCTTTCATTGCGTATATTAAGTTTCATAGACTATTGTTAATTAATGAGTTCTATCTGGTCCTAAATGCAATTAGGACACAATGAATTATGATTGTGATTGTCACTGTCCTCTCATTAGGGATATGCTAAGTATTGAGTTGATATAAACATAATAGGTGAAACTTTAGATATGTCATTTGCTAAGGAGACGAAAATGCACAGGGTATAAATTTTTTATTGATAGGGAAAAGAAAACTCTGACAGCACCGATCCGAGTTAAATTTTGATGCCAAACATTTATTTTGAGGAAAATGCAAAACATTTGTATCTAAATATTAGATTTGTTAACATTAAACATGAAAAATTCACCAAACATTGCAGGAAGAAATCCCAAAGCTGTTTTTTTTTTACCTCTGCTGTTAAATTTTTGTACCTCTCGTGATGACATGATGGAGCATACAAAAAATTACCACCAAAATTCACAATATGTGGTTCAGCATGTGCTACGAGAATCGAATATATGCATACACGACTTTTTCTCAACTGTGCATCCATGCGGGAGATGAAGAGACTGAGTCGTGATCCACCGAGCGGGGTTATTTCTTGTTTAGAAGTAGATATGAAGGGCCGTTGGGCGTTTTAGTATTTTAATCCAAATCCAATAACAATAATAATAATAATAATAATAATAATAATAATAATAATAATAATAATAATAATAATAATAATAATAATAATAATAATAATAATAACAACAACAACAACAACTAGTCGGTATCCCGCGCCTTAACTACTTATTGAATTGCGTTCTATCAATCAACAATCTCAAGAAAAATTGGTATATTAGTAGATTCAATAACATATGTATTGTAATTGCCATATAAAAATCTTGAAAGATCTCAAACATGTGCCTCGGGGCTTCCGATGTGGGAAGAAGGCAAAATCATTTGCCGACCAACTTGTTCTGGAGATGCTTCATCCCTTATAATGACATCAGCTAAATCTTTATAAAGCTCTCTATGATGCTTATGCTGGTTCAACCTTGCGTAGATTAGTCGATTTTGCTCAGTTGCTGCCCATGCATCAACCAAAAACTCTTGGAACAATTTGCCTGATCGTAAGATTGTTGAGTATTCTATTGGATGCTGAAAGATCCAGTATAAATAGTATTGCATCTGAGTAAGCCGGCTATTAGTTGGAGATCCAATACAAACATCCCATTGGCGCATTCCAGGTTCCCACCCTAACTCACCATGAGGGAAAAATAATACATTATGCAACGCCAAGTTAGCAGAGTGACATCCATTGATTCTCATCAATTCATTCCCGCCTCTTAAGCGAACAATAATATCACGCATTCCACATATCTCAGTGCCATCCTCGGGTAATATGACCGCAACCTCCTCAACAATTGGCATGTTGTATCGGCGTTTGTCAATAGAGGTACTGTAATGAAGATAAGTCGGAACACACCTGCCATCGAGTTTGGTTTCCGTCAACAACTCATAAGACATGCAAAATTTAGAGGGAATTCATAGTGCATATGCAATGTATCTTGTATGGACTTGAGAACATCTCGTCTTAAGTGTGGATTTCTGCAATATCGGACTTCTATAGCTGAGTCTGGATCATATATGTATAGTTTTGCATAACTCGGCTCCTGACAAGATTCTGGAATTAATGTGCTAGTCCTGTGACGTAATTCTCCATGGAGGATAAAATATTTAGGTCCCCTCCCCATGACAACTCTTGGATCAAGCTTGGACCCTAGACTTGTAAATGCGTTAGCTGCATCATACTCGCGAGCATAGCGACGAAATGATCTCGATCTGTCATTTTTGCCGTCGTATGAAGATTGAATAATTGGTGGTGGTGTCTTGAGAAATGGGAGTCGCACCTTTCCTTGCAAACAACATGTTCCGAAATGGGGATTTGATTCTGAAGAATATACCAATTTCTCAGCCTTCCAATGCAAAGAAGAACAAAATGGACATCTAACATCCATGTTTCCCAAAGAGTGACGCATGTCATTCCCATTTACAGTAGGAAGGATATGTGGGTCATATCGAATATCATCATCGTCGTCGTCAGCTAATATTTCATAAATGGATAATTGTTATTGTGCATGGCATTCATCTTGTAAGTTGGGCACATGAGAAGAAGTTAATCTTGTAAAAGATTCTCTAGCAGGAGCAACAACATCAACATCTATGAAGTCATCTATAAGATTCCTTGGAGTGGGAGTTGAATGCGAGTCTTCCATATGCCGGCTCTTGTGATGGTTTGGTAACGTACTTGTGAGGGGTGTTCTTTCATTAATTAAACCATCCACCAATCTCGGGGTTGTGGAAGCATATCTGAACGTTGAGGGAAGTTTTCCTTCAAGAAAAATAGAGAAGAAATTGATTAATAGCTGCATAAAAGTGTAGCCAAGAAATTAACATCGCAATTAAAATAATATTGCACCATATCATTTACGGTTTCGGGCTCATTCCGTGTTCTGGAACACGATGCCCCATCAGATTTAGAATTTTTTCCCCTCTCTCTCTTCGTGCTCGTTGAACTAGATTGGCCTTCGATACAGTAGGGATAATCTAGGTGTGTAGGAAAAAATGAGTGTAGATTTCTCAATATATTATATAAGCATGTATTTTAAAATGATAACAAGCTATACCAAATCATTTGCAGGAGTGGGAGTTTAATGCGAGTCTTCCATATTCCGACTCTTGTGATGGTTTGGTAACGTACTCGTGAGGGGTGTTCTTTCACTAATTAAACCATACGCCAAGCTCGGGGTTGGTGGAAGCATAAGTGAACGTTGAGGGAAGTTTTCTTTCAAGAGAAATAGGAAAGAAATTGATTAAATGCTATATAAAAGTGTAGCCAAGAATTAACATCGCATTTAAAATAAGGTGGCACCATATCATTCACGGATTCCGGCTCATTTCATATTCTGGAACACGATGCCCCATCAGTTTTAAATTTGTTTTCCTCTCTCTTCGTGCTCGTTGAGATAGAGTGGCCTTCGATACAGCAGGGGGAATCTGGGTCTGTAGGAAACAAATGAGTGTCTAGTTTCTCAAATTATTGCATAAACATATATTTGAAAATGATAACAGACTAAACAAAAACATTTGCAGATCCTGTAGGTGGTGTGCTTAATTTGTTGCTAGATGTTTTCTCTCGTTCTCTACGTGCTTTCCGAGCTAACGAATCTTTCTACACACAAATATTTTGTGTCTAAAGAAGCAACGATGAGTACAGATTGCATAAATCATAAGAAGCACATGTACTGAAATATAAAAACATGTATACCAAGTCATTCAGAGGTTCCGGTTGTGGTGTGTTTTGTTTGTTGTTGGATGTCCGCTCACGTTCTCGGCGTGCTTGCTGTGCTAGGGCAGCCCTCGACACTTCATTACGACTTTTGTTGTTGGATGCCTGCTCTCGATCTCGGCGTACTTGCTGAGCTAGAGCAGCCCTCGACACGCCATTATGACTATGGGGCTGAATGTAGAAGCTAGATTTAATTAGATTGAATTAGTGACATAAAGATATTGAAATGCAATTAGTATGACAATAATAAGATATGTCAAGACAAAGTATTGGGGCTAAAGTGAAAATATACTGAAGCTGTGATGCTGTTATATAAAGACAAGAAGAGTTGAGGCTATTATGTAAAACTATTGGACTAGAATGAAAGCAGGTGTAAAATGCAAAGGCATCTGTGAGTTTATCTTCTAGAAGGTTTCATCCAACGGTCACAATTTGTGCCGTTTGGATTATCATTACTAATACCTCTCTGTAAACCCTACACGTTAAGGGGTTCATGAATGATCAATGGAATCCGATTACCATTCTCAATACCTTCTCTTCGTCTTCATCAATTTCTGATTCATCTTAATTCACTTTACTATAATTATCAGTTTATTATCATGGTATCAGAGCTTTTGGGTTGTTGAGTCCGTGTTTCTGCTCTGTCTTTGTTTTCATCCCCTTCCCAAATCCACCCCAAAACCATGTCGATTACTACTTTTTCTGCTTCAAACCCTAACAATCCTCATTTTTTTTTACAAAATATCAACAATCTAGTTCCCTTTAAGCTTGATAACAACAACTGTGTGATCTGGAAACACCAGATCTCTGTTGTTCTTCGCACCCAATCGGTGTATGGTTATGTTGATGGTTCGATTCCGGCACCGCCGCCGCTCCTCGCCGCCCCTGATGGCACAACCTCTCCAAATCCGGCGCATGCAAGCTGGGTTGTACAAGATCAGGCCATTCAAGCCCTAATCGACGCAACTCTTTCTCAAGACGCCATTATCCATGTTATAGGTCAGCCTACTGTCTTTGCTTCTTGGTCCGCTCTGGACCGCAGGTATGCCTCTCTAACTCGTGCGAACATCATACAATTACAGGGTGATCTTCAAACCATCAAGAGAAGGTCAGATTCTATCGATCTATATACGCAAAAATTGAAAACCATTCGTGACAAACCTTGGTGCTTCTGTGCCTGTTGATGATGAAGATATGTTGCTGTTTACACTCTGTGGTCTACCTGCTGAATACAATCCCTTCAAGTCCTCTCTTAATATTCGTTCTACACCTGTTTCCTTTGAATAACTTCATGTTTTACTTAAACCTGAAGAAAAAATGCATGAAAATCGTTCTAATACTGATGAAATGAATGTGTATTTTGCCTCCTTGAACACCGGAACCTCTTCCTACTCCACTTACAATTCTAGAGGCAGAGGAAGGGGTGGCAGTAACTCTAACCATCGAGGGGCTTGGGTTGGTTCCTCAAGAGGGGGGTATAGACCACCTGGAGGTCGTTTTGACTCCAACCCTTTACCTGGAAGACCTTTCTCTAGTCGTGGTGGTGGTAGAGGTGACAACCACAGAGGGAGATCAAGTAAACTGGGTGGTTCCTTTCACCCAAATGGTACACCTATTAATTTTGAAATCTGTGGTCAAGACTATCACTCTGCTGTAGATTGTTGGTTTAGGATGGACCATTCTTACCAAGGAAAGCTTCCCTCAAATCAATTGACTGCTTATACTGCTGGAAATGGAAACTCTTCCCCAAATCATCCCTCTACCTGTTGGCTTTCTGATACTGGTGCTACCAACCATATGACTACTGATCTTTACAATCTGTCTTCTGTTGAATCTTACACTGGGTCTGATCAAGTTGCAATTGGTAATGGGAACACTCTCCCTATTACTCATTCTGGTAATGCCTTGCTATCCACTGAAAAACATGATTTTCTTCTTTCAAATACTTTACTAGTACCCTCTTTAGCTACAAACCTACGTTTTGTACACAAATTATGTGTTGAACATATCTGCAAATTTGTTTTTGATGCTCATTCCTTTCTAATTCTGGACAAGGATACGGGTCAAACTCTTTACAAGGTTCAGAGTAGCAATCGTCTTTATCCCATCCACTCTGGGTGTTTCCCTAAGAAGAGTCAAGTGTCTGCACATTTGGGACACAAAGTCTCTTCACCTCTCTGGCATTCTATATTAGGGCATCCCAGTGTTGCTATTTTAAAACTTATTTTCTTGCTATTTCTTCTTCTTGTACTGAGTCTCTTTGCAAACACTGCTTGGAAGGCAAAATGTGTAGGTTGCCTTATAAATTATCTACAACTAAAACTGTCAATCCTTTACAAATGTTTCATACTGATGTGTGGGGTCCTGCCTCATGCAAGTCTTTGAATGGTTATAAATTTTATGTTCTCTTTATTGATGATTTCTCAAGATTTACCTGGTTATTTGGTATGAGTAACAAGTCTGATGTTGTTGTTTTATTTCCCAAGTTCAAACTTCAAATTGAAAACATTCTTGGTCATAATATTAGTGTTATCAGGTCTGATGGTGGTGGTGAATATGTTTCTTATCTTTTTCAAAATGTTCTTTCTGAAAGTGGAATTACACACAAAATGTCTTGTCGACACACACCACAACAGAATGGTATAGCAGAAAGAAAGCATAGACACATTATTGAAACTGCAGTAACTCTTTTAAAACAAGCTTCTATGCCTAAGTTTATGTGGTATCATGCTGTCAACACTGCAACTTATCTTATTAATTGAATGCCTAGCAAGGTCACAAATAACAAATCTCCTTTTGAACTTATTTTTAAACACAAACCCAGTTATGATCATCTTAAAATTTTTGAGTGTGCTTGTTATCCTTATTTGAGACCTTACACTGCTTCAAAACTTGATCCTAGAACTAATCAGTGTGTGTTTCTGGGGGTATGCCACACAAAACAAAAGCTATTTGTGCTATGATATAAAATCTCGAAGAACTTATATCAGTAGAGATGTTGTTTTTGATGAAACTGTCTTTCCATACTCTGGATCTTCTAATACTTATCACAATGATATTACTAATGCTGCTTCTTTCTCTGACATTTCAGGCACTGCTCACTCTCATTACAACCCCACCCCCTCCTACATCTGTTTCTGAGGAGCCTCTGATTACAAATACTACACCACCTATGATGAGACAAAGTCCCAGAACAGAAGTGATGCAGACTGCTGGCACTACCTCCAGTCCTGTGAGGGTAGAATGCAACACACTACTGGAGATCAGTCCAGTCCAGGCATGGCATCTCTTTCTGAAACTCATAACAGCTCTGAGGTGCCTTCTTCCCAAAACACAAATCATGCTCCCACAGCAGGAGGGGGTCAACCTATGCAAACAAGAAGTAAGTCTGGTATTTCTAAAAGAAAGATTGGTTTTAATGTTATTAATTCTACTAAAGATCCTACTTCCTTTACTGAAGAAAAGAAAGATCCAAAATGGATATCTGCTATGAAAGATGAATTTTACAGTCTCTTAAGGCAACATACCTGGATTCTTGTTAAACCTCCTTTAAACTCCAACATTGTTGGCAACAAATGGGTTTATAACACCAAACACAATCCTGATGGTTCTGTTACTAGATAAAAAGCTAGACTTGTTTCCAAGGGGTTTCATCAAACCCTTGGAATTGACTTTGATGAAACTTTTAGCCCTGTGCTCAAACACAAAACTGTTAGAATCATTCTCAGTCTTGCTGCTTCTTTTAATTGGCCTCTCATTCAGTTGGATGTCAAAAATGCATTTCTGCATGGTCACTTAAGAGAAACAGTTTATATGACTCAACCTCAAGGTTTGGTTCATCCTTCTTTTCCTTATCATGTTTGTCAGTTACAGAAATCTATCTATGGCTTAAAGCAGGCACCACGTGCTTGGTTTGAAAGGTTTACCTATTACATTCAATCCCTTGGTTTCAAAGCTTCAGGAGCATACTCTTCTATGTTTTTAAGACATTATGGTAACAAGCTTACCCTTCTCTTACTTTATGCTGATGATATCATAGTTACAGATAGTGATTCTACCTACATTGCATCTCTTGTTCAGAAACTGAATCATGAATTTGACATGAAAAATCTTGGCAGTCTAACCTACTTTCTGGGCTTGCAAATTAGAAGATCCTCATCAGGGATTTTTGTGCATCAAACCAAATATGTGCATGAATTGCTTGATAAATTTAACAAGTCTCATTGCAAACCTTACAACACTCCTATCTCTCCTGGCACTAAGTTTCACATCAATGATGGCACTCTTCTTCATGATTTTACTCCCTATAGACAGTTAGTAGGAGCACTCCAATATCTCACTTTCACAAGACCTGATATATGCTTTGCTGTTAACCATCTGTATAATTTATGCATGCTCCTACTGACATACATTTAATTGCTACAAAAAGGATTCTGATATATCTAAAGGGTACTCACACCCATGGCCTCTTCTATCAACAAGGACATCTCCCTATCCAGGCATACAGTGATGCAGATTGGGGAGGTAATCTCATTGATAGAAGAAGTACCACTGGTTTAGTTGTCTTTCTGGGCCAGAATCCTATTCACTGGGGTTCTAAGAAGCAATCCTCAGCTGCTAGGTCCTCAGCTGAAGCTAAGTATAGGGCCTTAGCCACAAATGCAGCATAAATTAGTTGGATACAAATTATGTTCAAAGAATTTGGCATTAGAATTCCTCATGCTCCCACCATTTGGTGTGATAGTATGTCTGCTATTGCTATGTCTGCCAATCCAGTTTTACACTCTAAAACAAAACATATAGATCTTGACTATCATTTCATTAGAGAAAGAGTTATGAGAAAACTTATTCAAGTTTCATTTGTTGCAGGAAAGAATCAGGTTGCTGACATATTCACTAAAGGTGGGCTCAACTACAAATTTCATTCCCATAATGACAAACTCATGGTTCCTGGACCACCATGAGTTTGAAGGAGGGTAATAAGAGAATTCAAGACAAAGTATTGGGGCTAAAGTGCAAATATACTGAAGCTGTGATGCTGTTATATAAAGACAAGAAGAGTTAAGGCTATTATGTAAAACAATTGGACTAGAATGAAAGCAGGTGTAAACTGCTGAGGCATCTGTGAGTTTATCTTCTAGAAGGTTTCATCCAACGGTCAAAATTTGTGCCGTTTGGATTATCAGTACTAATACCTCTATGTAAACCCTAAGCGTTAAGGGGTTCATGAATGATCAATGGAATCCAATTACCATTCTGAGTACCTTCTCTTCGTCTTCATCAATTGTTGATTCATCTTCATTCACTTTACTATAATTATCAGTTTCTTATCAGACAATACCGATAATATTTCAGTTCCTTGTGCCCCAACAATCTGAGGTAAAGTTCTGGAAAAATGTTCCCTTTCCTCGTTGCGCAGTTGCAGCCTTTGAAAGAACAGACTGCAAGAGATTTTATGAGATATGAGATTAGGCAATGGTAACAAACTGACTGAAAAATTTGTTTAGTGGAACCTAAAAACAGTAATCCGATACCATTCCGCTCCGGGATTTGATTCTCTTTTCCTTGATGAGAGTAAGTTTCTCCGGATTTTCTTTCTGCGCGGCATGGCTGTTTCCCTTTATCAGTAGTTAAGTTTGATTAAAAACATCACATAGTTTATTTAGTTTGAGATAAAAGTGTTAGTATGCACTATTATAGTTAATGCGGTACCTCGAGAACCTGAGTCATATTGGTTTGTTGGTCATCGGCGATTCAACACCGACATCTCGCTCAGTCAAGAATTGGACCTGTATTCAATGAAAGATGGTTTTAGCTTTAAGTCACCTATGAGATATGAGATAAGAGGAAACTGAAGAACATAGTGTCATTGAAGTCATACCACCCTGCTAGGAGTTCGATTATCTTTTTCTTCTGCGCAGAATGGTGCTTTTCCTTTACCCTTACATTGGGTTTCCTGAACATAGCACAGTTGTCAGTATAATTGAGATGAAAGACAAGTGAGAATTATATATTGAATACACTTACCTCACAGCTTTTCTCTTCGGACTGTTTTTGTGGACATCGCGGATTACGACACCGGTGTTTCGTTCTTTCAACACCATTGAAGCTTAGCTGCAAAAAAGTAGATGGAGCGGTAGCAACAAACTGGTTAGTATTTATTTCCTAGACCGAACGAAAGTAATGAAATTCCAGTTGTATGATGTGTAGGGTAACCAAATAATTTAATATCCATGACACAAACATGAGTTCAAGAAACCGAAATACAAACCATTCTAGTTCTCAAAGTGGACAACTGTTGGATGCAATAACAGTAACATTTGAAGGAATTGATTAATGCGGCAAACATAAGTATTGATCAAGGAAAAGAGACTCAAAAAATCGAACATGTACAAAACTGATTCAAATAGCAGAATCACAAAGATAAGTTCTGATTTCTCCTCAAGGAATTGATTTGATTCTCTTCTGATTTCTCATCTAAACAATACTTCTTCAACACAAAAGGAACATATACAAAATTGATCAAAATTGAAACTTGAGCAAGTAATACATATTGGATGAAACTGATTGTAACACCCCGTCTTTTTCTAAATATAATTGACGTCTTTTTCGTAAAATTTAAACAGCTATTTTCGAATTATATGACTTGTAGGGGAGGTAGTTGTAATTAGATAATGCTAAATAGTTATGGCTGGGGTTATTTCTAATGTTATGAGAACTAGGAGGGGGTGTAATTGTATTTACCTGGAAAGTTACTTAGGAAACCCATATTGAGTTTCCCCAACTCCTTCTTCTCTCTCTCTCTCTCTCCCCGTACAGCTCTCTCCCTCTCCCTATAACTTCTCCTTCTTCTTCTCTTCGGAACAACCACCACTACCCCTGAAACCAACACCACCCCAACGCCACCACCTCCATATCTTCTCTCCCTCATCTCCCCCATCTCTCTATCCCCATCTCTTCTCTCTGTTCTAACCGACGAAGGAGCAGCAGCGGCAACAATGGTCGCTGCCATCCCCGATGAAAACCCACCGGCGACCACCACCTCACCTTTCCACCTCTCTCTCTCTCTATCTCTCTCTCTCTCTCTCTCTATTTACTCCCCTTCTCGCGACCGGAAGCAGAGGAAGAAGCAGAACAGTAGCAGCAGAAGCAGCAACCCAAACTGTGGCCGCAAGCCACTCCAACACCAGCGAGACTCCATGGATTCCGGCGAGAAGTTTGCTGGAGCTCAACCAAGGCGACCCACGCCTCCAAACCAACTCTATTCAACTCAGAAAGGTCCGACCAAGCCTGGACAAGGCTCAACCGCACCTGAAACTGACCGGAGAAAGCCCTGTCGGCCATCACCGTCGAGCTCCACGGTGGCAAGCTCGACCCGTCCCGTTTCTTGTTCGTTTATCGCAAAATTTGGTATGGGTATGCTCAAAATCTCCCCCTAAGTTGTTTTATGTAATCAAAGTCGTGTCTTTAGGCCTTGAATCCATGTTTTGATCCGTGAGTTTGAGTGTTCATGCTTGGGGGGCTAAATTGCAATTTTTAGAAAGTCTTTGGGGGTTATATTGCAGTTTCAAAAACTTAGGGGGAGATAGATGGCTTTTTCTAAACTTTTGGGGATCTAGTTGCAGTTTTCAATTTCGGTTTCATTAATAAACTTAGTTTTTTCAAAATAATTATTTAAAATTAATAACTATGTTTTTGGGTTCGTAAATAAGATAAATTTATATTTTCTTGAGAAAAATAAAAGGAGTTAGAAAATGTATTAAAATAGTTTGTTTTCATAAATTGGTTGAGATTGTATTGAGTTAGAAGCTCCAATTTGTAGGTGACAGTTTCGTATGCGAGAAAGACATCTAAGACGTGCTTTTGTATTACAGTGAGTTAATATGCCTAGCGTCGCGTGCCTTTCCTTCATTTCGTGTATCGCGTGTGTTATTTGTGAACTACTATTATATATGATTTTTTTGAATCGTTTACTTGATTTTTGAAAAACTCTACTTTGGAAGCATCGTATTGGTAATCCAAATCAAAAGTAAGAATCCGAAAGAAGAACATCTAAATTTTGTTTCGAAATGAAATGTCAATCAAACACGATTACAAAATTAGTTCGTGATTACCTAGTTCACGGACCACGATTATCCAAGAGTAGCACACCGCTCACTTATTGGCCGAATAATATTTCTCACAATCATACATCGATTATTATGAAAATTACCACACCGGCCTTACTTGGAGCTCCCGATTTACATCTTGTGTTATCTTAAAAGAAAGGGTCATTGACACTATACTTACCTACAATATCATTTTTGTGCCACTAAACCACCCGCACTTTCGATTTGCCACCACAACTCCCCGCACTTTACATAAGTGTGACACATAACCCAAAAGTACTAACGGACGTTAAAAACTAACGGAAAACACATCACTTGCTATTCACGTGATGGGTGTTATTGTCAATCAATAACTAATTAGTGATTACATCAATGAGTGACTACATCAATCACTAACCATCGGGTTACTTATAGCAAAAAAATATTTTGGGTGTTGGAAAGCAAGAGGGGCTAGGGCTTCGTTCGGCGACTCCGATGATTATGTGAGTGTGAGGGAGGAACCTCGCGATGGAGATGTCAAGACGAAGGCTCGGTTCAACCTCGAATCAAAGTGGCGGTCGTTTGGGTGGAAACCCTTTGGAATCTCAACGAGAAGTCGTGTCTCATTCGCGAATTCAAAGTCGGCACAATACAGGTGAAAGTCTCATCTTGTACACGTTTGTGATATTTTACCTGCAATTTTCGACCTCGAATCAAGGTGGCAATGGTTTGGGCGGCTTGACGGATGTTGGTTCTTGAGGTCTCCAATTCTGAGTGAACTTTTCGTCAGTAAACAACACCTTAGCTTCTGGAGTTTTTTTTAAGGAAGGTTGTTGACTGAAATAGGGGGTTTACTCTGTGTTGGAGTTCAATTTGTTAAGCCTTTTTAAGTTCAAACAATGTTGCATGGGAATATATTAATTCACTGTTTGTTATAGTATAATCACATTTTTTTGGATTGTAGTATATTGTTTAATCACATTTTGTAAATAATGTACTCTGTATTAAACAATCACAGTTTTGTGTAATGCACTTTGTATTAAACAAGTAAAAGCTGATGAGAGATATAGTTGTTTAATCACAGTTTGTTTTCAAAGGCTTTCCATTGTTTAATCAAAGTTAGTATGATTTGATAATACTTACCGTTTGTTATTTATTGTTATGCAATACACTGTGTATTTTGTTGTGTTACATGCTGCTAAATTATGTTAAAATGGCTTAGCATACATTCTGTTACATCTAGAAATGCAATTTGGTTAACTCTTTTGAATGAAAAGTAATTGCTGTGTTTTTGTTTGGTGCAGAGGAGGGAATCTTCACTATAAAGCTACACTATGGTGGTGAACTTGTGCATTCTCCTACAAAGCAGTACATTGGTGGCCATGTTGATTACATTGGCAGGGTGGTTCGTGATAAGTTTTCAATGAAGGACTTCAGCAAATTGATTTCTAAACTTGGGTGCCAAGGGGCAATGTTGTTTTGGTACCTGATTCCTGGAATGGATTTGGATCAAGGCTTGAGGCTGCTCGACACCGAAGAAGCGTTGTTAGAGATGATGAGTGACTGTGAGCTAGGTGCCAATACTTTTTTTGTTTATCTACAAAATATGGACGTGAATGATATATTGGGGGTTCAAGATAAAAATGCTGCCAACAATATAAGCTTGGAGGAGTTACAAGAAGTGCAAGTGTTACATGCAGATTCTGATTCCAATAGTGGTAGTGGCTTTGAAGGGGAAGAATCTAGTGTTGATGGGGATGATGATATATATGAAGAAGCTATTGACAGAGAGGTTGAGTGGGGTGTATTAATAACTGAAGTGCCTAGGGAAGATCCGCTTGGGGTTGGGGATTTCAGCCATGTGAATCATTTGGATAGTGACCATGGAGGGTCTATTGATGAGAATTGCAGTGATTTTATTGATTCTTCTGATGAAGAGGGAAACACAAAGGTATGATTTCAATTGCTAGCCACTCATGTAGATTATTATCCATTTCAAACATGGCATTATATCTAAACTTGGAATTTAATTTTTTCTCAGGATAAGTACAATCAGTTTAACCCTAAAGTGGATCAGAAGGAGGTTCAATTCGAGGTAGGCTTGTTGTTCTCGAGTCCTAATGAGTTTAGATGTGCTCTAAGAGACTATGCTATTAAGAATGGGAAGCCAATCAAGTGGATAAAGAATGACGGACAAAAGTTGAGGGCTGGTTGTGGGGAAGGTTGCAAGTGGCAAATTGATGTGTCAAGAATGCAAAATCAGAACACTATGCAAGTGAAATATTTCAATAATGTTCACACATGCCACAGGGTGTTTCGTAACAAGCTGGCAACCTCTTCTTGGATTGCTTGCAAATATCTGCAAGAGGTGAGATCGAACCCGAAAATTCCTATACAGACATTGAAGGATAAGATACAAAAGGAATGGGTTGTTTGTCTTTCTAGAAGACAGTTATTTAGAGCAAGAAGGAAGGCAAGAGATATGATTGAAGGGTGTGATAAGGAGCAATATGGTAGGTTGTATGACTACCTAAATGAGATAGTAACATCAAACCCTGGGACAACCACATTTATTAAGACTGTGGATGGAGTTAATGGAGAGCAAATCTTTCAAAGGCTCTACATATGCCTTGGTGCACTAAATAAGGGTATGAAGGAAGGTTGTAGACCTATTATTGGTCTTGATGGGGCACACTTGAGAGGCACACACAGATGACAAGTGTTAATTGCGGTAGGTTTGGATGGAACAACAAAAGTTATCCTTTTGCATATGCAATTGTTGAAGGTGAGACAAAAGAAACTTGGAAATGGTTTCTTGCATTTGTAGCTGAAGACTTAGAGATTGTGAATTCACACCATTGGACATTCATATCTGATAAACAAAAGGTATACATTACATATTGTTAGAATACATAATCCAAAATTCTTCTACTTGATCTAACTTTTCTCATTGTTTCATAAATGCAGGGTCTAATACCTGCATTGACTGAGGATTTCCCTAATTATGAACACTGGTTCTGTGTGAAGCACTTGTAATCAAATTTCATGGCTGACAACAAAGGGTTGATGCTGAAATTACTGTTCTATAAAGCTTCTCAAGCAACAACAGAGCCAGAGTTTGTGAGTATCATGTATGAGATCAAGGCAACTGATAAAGACGCATTTAAATGGCTTAGTGAGAGAGATCCAGCACATTGGTCTAGGGCATTTTTCAAGACACATTGCCACACAGACTTGCAGATAAACAACAACTGTGAGAGTTTAAATGGTGCAATTAAAGATGCCAGGGAAAAGGTCATTCAGTCATTGCTAGAGGCCATAAGAGTGTTGCTAATGGAGAGAATCAATGAGAGAAGAGTCTTCATGCTTAAGCATTTTGGTAAGTTATGTCCCAACATACAAGAAATGCTAGAGAAATTGAAAATTGAAGCAGGAGGATGCCACCCTGTAGAAGATGCAGAGGGCATTTACCAGATTAGGGTCATAGATTGGGGGTTGCTCAAAGTTGATCTAAATGAAAGAACTTGTGGGTGTAGGAAATGGAAACTCACAGGTATTCCTTGCTGTCATGCAATATCTGGCATCTACCACAAAATGCACTCTGCAGAGGACTACGTGAGTGATTACTACTTGGTGTCCACATATATGAAGGCATATGAGGGAGTGATCTATCCAATTAATGGACCTGCTTTGTGGAAAAGAATGAATTGTGCTCCACCATTGCCACCGTATTACCACCAACAACCTGGTAGGCCAAGGAAAAAATCTGCTGAGGAGATAATGGCAGGTAACAATTACAGAACATATGCAAATGGAGTTGTTTGACTTAGATTATTACTTATGTATATTCACTGATGTGTTACATGAAGAAAGAAAAAGAGGAACCTAAAACCTGTTAAAGATGGGAGATATGTGAGGACTGGTAAGAAGGTCATGGTGTGTGGTAATTGTGGGTTGAAGTCTCACAATGCAAGGTCATGTACAAATCCACCAAATATGGATCACTAGAGAAAGAACTTGCCAAGATGGAAAGATAAGGTAAGGTTTATTGTCTTGTGTTTTTTAGTAGATAAGGAATGGGTGGTTGTGGTGCAATATATTAGTGACATACTCTTGTATTTTCATTCTACAGTCAGCAGAGTCTAGTGCAAGAGAAGCAGCAAGAAATTATGCATCAACACTACCAAAGAACAAAGGAGGGAGACCAAAGAAAAACCTATTAAATTTTGCATTTACACCAGCACGTCATGTCCTAACAACCTCCAGCTATGCTCCATCTGGCTACAATGGCACTGAACTAGGTCAACCACCATCAGAAGTACCATTAACTAGACCTCCATCAGCTACAAGAGGAAGAGGTAGAGGTAGGGGAAGGGCTAGTTCAAGTTCAAGAGCAGCAGCACCACCAAGTCCAAGAGCAGGAGCACCACCAAGAGCTAGTACAGGAGCAACACCAAGTGCTAGAGGAAGAGGCAGAGGTAGAGTTATCCCAAGAACTCAGTCCTTTTTTGCTTCAGTGTTCTCTTCGACACCACCTCAACCTACTGAGCCCAATCCAACGGTCAGAAGAATGTTCAATTCAACACAGATGCTTGAAGAGGAGCTAAAATCCAGAGGACTAGCAAGTAAAGTGTTTAGCTGCGTTTGGTTTTGGTGGAAGATAAAGTCAGTGGTTTTGCTGAAAGGTTGAAGTTTTCTAATAAAGTGTGGAAGATAAACTCAGTTTTTGGTTTTTATTGGAAGACAGTGATGTTATTTTTTGGGTATTCTGTTTTTATGGTTAAAGTTCTGTTTGACATTTTCAAGTTATGTACCAGTACTTAGTCACTTTTGTCACATTCTAGCTGTATGGTTGTGTTTAGGAGATGTCAATTTTAGCAAACTCACTTTTTTATTTTGTTTGAAACTTTTGTTAGGAGATGTCAATTTTTAGTGTATTTTTGCATGTTTCATTTTGTTTGGAGACGTCAGACTTAGTGTAGACTGGTGTCAGTTTCATGTAGGCATCTGTCTAACCGTCATGTTCTGTGGTTTTGATGTCTTATGATAATTACCACTCCGTCCCAGCTCTTTCTACCCAAATTAATTTTTTGACTCGTATCTGGGTCACTTTGACCGAATTAATTTGGATAGCAAAATAATACGAGTTTTTGATAATTTTTTCACCGTATTATAGAGAAACTTTTAATCTACAACAACTGTGAAAAAATTATCGAAAAATTTCATCGGTTTGCTATTCAAATCAACGGGTCAAAGTGACCAAGTGAATAGTGGCAAAAGTCAGTTTGGGTAGAAAGAGCTGGGACGAAGTGGTAGTTCATAATTTAGAGGTGGCTGGTGTTAGTATTAATATACGCGATTGATGTCTAAGAAAATACCACCCCGGATAAATAAAATTTGAACTCAATTTCCTGTTTTCCGTTGGTTTTCTACCCCATACTAGTGTCTCATATTGAACTATGCGTTCATGTTGTTCTCTTTATTCAAATGAATTTCCAGTAGCACGACTTTAGCATCAAACTATCAATTTTACCTGTGCATTTATTCTGATGCTATTTATATTCAGGCTACATGAGATTGAAGCACAGTACAAAGATAATGTCGCCAATGTGATACACTTGCCAGTAGCTGAAAAAGACATGGACAGGATATATGCTGATGCTATTTAACATTTGTTTGCAAGGTGAAGATGGCCTTTCTTCCCCACCATATACACAAATCAGAGCCAAGAACTTGATTACACTACCACCTTGTTTATTGCAAAGAATCTCGGTTCATAACATGTCACGAAACCCTTCAAAAAACACAGTAAATGGAAAACAAAAACGACTATACGTCGATTGTTCCAACAACCTAAGCAAAAAAAGTTACAGCCACCATCGCCACAAATCAATCACAGCAAATAACATCCAACCGATAATCAACCTCCTTCTTGCAATCTTTACAGTCTTGTTTATCCTCCACAAAAGTCCGGGTATAATTTGTTTATCCTCCTCAAAAGTCAGGGTATAATTTGGGTGCCCCTCGAACACATCTGCAGATGATACCACATGAAAAATCCAAAACCACCACAGCCCTAGAACAAAATCAAATAACAAACATTGTGAAAGCACAAGGTACAATCTAGTGGAAAAACAGAGCTTTAATTACCGGAGACCAGTTCGAACAACCGTTGAATCGTCTATCCGAATTTTCCGGTTTCCAGCAGGGCTTTAATTCGGCTGGCACTCCACATCGGCATAACCGAGAAGCCACTGTTCCTCCAGATGTAGCAGAAACCCTCTGAAAATCTATGAATCTCTCCCTCAATCTCTAGAACTCTCTGTGAATCCATCCCTTTCTTATATGCGTCCGATTCAACTGGAGGGGCGCTTCTTAAATCGCCAAGACTGCCACCGGTCACCTGCTACGCCTTGGCTTGCATCGAAGAAGATGACGGCTGTGCTTTTCATCGGAGAAGAAGAAGATAAAAAATACCATTGTACCTCGTTAAATAAGGCTTGGACTATTAAACCCATCACGTGAATAGCACTTGATGTGTTTTCCGTTAGTTTTAACATCCGTTAGTACTTTTGGGTTATGTGTCACACTTATGTAAAGTGCGGGGAGTTGTGGTGGCAAATCGAAAGTGCGCGTGGTTTAGTGGCACAAAAATGATATTGTAGGTAGGTTTAGTGTCAATGACCCTATAAATCTTAATGATGTAAAGTGGAAATAATTGTGCGTGGGTTTGTGCCATATCCTTGATACGATACATTTCTGACATATTGTGATTGGTTACTGTTATGATACTATGAGGCGCTATGATGCGAACCTCCTTTTGATTATGTTATAGTTATGAGGAGCTATGATGCGAACCTCCTTGTGATTGAGTTATGGTTATGGTTGTGCTTTTGCGCATTATGAGAAAGCGGTTGTAGATTGGATATGGTCACGCCCCGTATCAACTAGTTGGTAAAATGAACTCCTGAACTCGATTATCTTATCATTGAGAAAAGTGAAAGTTATCATCTTGAGATTTAAAGTTATATTGTGAAATACTATTATCAGTGATGTCCAGAGATGGACCACATCTTTGGGTTGGAATATGAAATTTGAAATCGTTACGAAGTATGACACATCAAACTAACGAGAATGTTATTCCCACATATTTCTGATATTTATTAGAAAACTTGTTATTCATGTCACATGCCTCATAATCTATTTATGTGCTATGGGTGTTAACTTACTCAGTCGTTTGCTGATCATTTTCTGTAAAAATTGCGTCGGCTTTTGCCATTTTAAAACTGCAGGTTATCGTTCGAGGTGGGGGAACGTTAACGACAACAGCTGGATAGGGAATCTTGTTTCTTAGAGCATAGATCACATAGTATATCACTAAAAAATGTATTCCTTATTTTTCAAAGGTCACTGTTGTATTCCTGATTTTTCAAAGGTCACTGTTGTATTGAAATTGTAATACATTATGTTTTGATTAGTCGATGGTTGTACTAGCTGTGAACCGACGATCCTTATCCGTTTCCAATGGGGCTCATCACCTCGGGCAGAGACATATTTCCAAACGTACGGTTCGGCCACCGTATGATTTGGGGGGTGTTCCACTGATCAACTAGAAATTGGATGAAATTGGATATGTCAAACATTCGGAAAAAAAAGACCAAAAGATCATAATTGATATTCACGTCATGGAGTCTCAAAATGAGATGAGAAGATAAGAAATTTACCTCCTACATGATTCCCACAGAGAAATCAGAAGAGAAGAAGAGAATCGCAGCAAATTTGAAATTGTGGAGGAGAGAAACATAGGAAGAATTTTGATACTTGGATTACTGATTTTGAGAATTCAATATTTTGATTAACTTACTAGAATCGCAGCAAAATTGAAACTGTGGAGGAGAAAAACATAGGAAGAATTTTGATACTTTGATTACTGATTTTGAGAATTCAATATTGTGATTAACTTACCAGAATTGCGGCAAAGTTGAAACTGTGGTGGAGACAAACATATGAAGAATTTCGCTACTTCGATTACTGATTTTGAGAATTCAATATTTCAATTACTTTCCCAGTTGAAGAACTCGATCGTAGTAGAACTTCGCTCGTTCTGAATCTGTACTGGTAAGAAGATGAAGAAGAGGAAGAAGAGAAAGCAGGAGACAAAGAAGACTACGTGTATCCAACCGTGGGAGTACGATTACTTACCCAGTTGAAGAAATCGATCGTAGTAGAACTTCGCTTGATCCGAACATGTACTGGTAAGAAGATGAAGAAGAGAAAAATAGAAATCAGGAGACTCTCTACATGTAAGAAGATGAAGAAGAGGAAGAAAAGAAATCAGGAGACAGAGAAGACTGCATGTAACCAACCGTGGGAGTGCTGCGTTGACACCGTCGTGGGAGGTGGTAATCCCTAATTCGGATTTCGAGGAGGATGAACGTGGGAGGTCAACGTGTGAGGTAACACAGTATTGAGGAGGATCCGTTAAGTTGTAATCGGACGGTGAAAAATGTGTAGTGTAATTGTAATCCAACTGTTTAAAATGTCTCCTCAAATTGTCTCATTGAAAATGTCTTTTAAAAATATGCGTAGGACCCACACCGTGCTGTTATATATATATTCTGAAGAGTATACCACTTGCTGACTCCACCCCTTATCGCCAATTACTTGGCGCTCTTCAGTACTTAACCTTTAATCGACCGGACATCTCTTTTGCTGTAAACCACTTGTTCCAATTCATGCACAAACCGACTGAAAATCATTTAATAGGCGCTAAACGTATTCTTCGATATTTGCAGGGATCCAAGCATCATGGTCTCTACTATCAAAAGGAATCATGCCCATTCCAGCCTTTTCCGAACCTGATTGGGCTAGAAATCCCACGAACCGCCGAAGCACTACCGGATTCGTTATATTCCTTGGCCCAAATCCTACACATTGGGGAACGAAGAAACAACCCACAGTCGCGCGCTCGTCGACCGAGGCTGAATATCGTGCCCTCGCATCCACAGAGCTGAACTTGCGTGGCTAAAAATACTTCTACGCGATTTAAATATTTACATAGCTCATAAACCTAGACTTTGGTGTGACAACCTGTCCGCTATAGCTATAACTGCGAATCATGTCTTACACGCTAGAAAAAATATATCGAAATATATTACCACTATATCCGTGAAAAAGTTCTTACTCACGATTTGTCTATTTCCTTTATCAACAGCTCGGACCAAATGGCATAACATATTCACCAAAGGGCTATCAACAAGTCAATTCCAAGCTTTAAAGGACAAACTCATGGTTCATCCAGCACCATCAGTTTGAGGGAGAGTTTCAAGACATATCAAGTGAAGGCCAAAGACTATGGCCCAATAACTCTACAAGAAGCCCGTACAACAGAAAGTGAATCCCAATACTTATTTTATCCCATTTCAGACTTTGAGGGCCATTAGTGTATTTATTTAGAGGTCAAGGACCTATTTTTAATTGTCTTATGCAGCTTATTCTCCCTACCTCTAGATCTAGGGTATCATCTAACGGCTCCAGTCAAGCCTTCTATTGTATTTAAACCTCATTCTCGCATAATGAATTGTCACTTTCTCTCTCTAAGTCGAGAGCTTCTCTTCTCCGGCTATGCCTCTTCGATCTCTCTGTTGACTCCTCATCGAACCCAAACGAGTCTTTTCAAAAAATAATCTAGTTAAGGTTAGTTTTTTCTATTTAAACACTATAATCGTTCGTTTTATTCATCAAGAAAAGAATTAAAAAAATAGTATATTTATTTTCGTGTTTGTGTGCCCGAGCAATAGCAATTGTGCTATCATGTCATTTGCTAATGAGATGAAAACAGGGTATAAATTTTGTATAGATAGGGAAAAGAAAACTCTGACAGCACCGATCCGAATGAAGTTTGATGCCAAACATTTGTAACTAAATATAGATTTGTTAACATTAAACATGAAAAGTTTACCAAATATTGCAAGAAGAAATCCCAAAGCTGTTTTTTTTTTTTTACCTCCGCTGTTCAATTGTTATAACTCTCCTGATCATATGATGGAGCAACTAAAGCTACTCAAAATTCACAATACGTGGTTCAGCATGTGCTACCAGAATCGAATATACGCGTTTTCTCAACTGTGCATCCCCATGCGGGAGATGAAGGGATTTGAGCCGTGATCCACCGAGTCGGCCTATTTCTTGTTAAGAAGTAAATATAAACAATCGATCTCGGTGAGCCTTGGAATTTGCTTAACCGGGAGTGAGCGATTCACAAATAAAACTATATATCGCCTGCCAAACTCTCCATTATCAGCCTAAATGATTTGAGTTGAGAACCCGAATCCGAAACACAAACCATTGGAAAGCTTTATTAAGTTAGACACCGGTTGCTAAAGCTTTTACGAATCAATTTTCGCGTTGATTGCCACATTAGTTTTTTTACAGTGCTTCTTGCACGATAGTTTTCTGAAACGCCACAACATTTTCAAAATCTAGCAGTTAAGCCGCTACCTCATTGTTTAACTTAACTGGAACCAGGGTCTCCCTGTAAAAGCATTCCATCTCACTGAGCTCCCAAACCATGGTCTCTGGGTCAAGGTAATGCATCTCATTGAGCTCTCGAAGATTCGTGGATTGTTTCGTAGAAATATCAAACAATGTTGGAGTACCATTAATATTGCCAAATACGAGAAGCAGATTGTCCTTCCAAACACCCAACGGCACACCAAGTTCCAGAGCTCTTTCGATAGTTGTTACAAGAGACCACGAATCATCGTCAAGCTCATAGCTCTTCATCACTAATATGTCAGGCCACATCGTTCCATCATATCCGTACATATATATAACGGCAAGCTTGTTCTCCAACGCCGAAATGTGAATATTAGATATTTTCGACGAGTACTTTTTGGGTAGCCTCGTAACCTGGAGCGAGTCATCGTCCATGCGAAAAGATACTATCACTTTTTCATTTACATCTTTTGACATGCTCCAGTGAAGCACCCCACATCCATTGTCGTTGGTGTATATGCCGGTGTTATGGGCGATTGCCCTGATATTTTGCATGCTAAAGTAGTTATCGTTTCCTCTAATAAGCACCATTCGCCACGAGTTGCTTCTCATAGAATAAACTTCTATCATTTCACAGCCCTTACTTTCCCTGAAGCACACAATCTTGACAACCTTATAATCATTTGTCTTGGGATCGAACCCGAAACCAATTTCAACCATATGTCGTTGTTGGTAGGGTGGTAAGTCAGAATCTGATGCTGGGAGACGCCGAAATTCCATAATTGCAGGGTTACATAGAGCAATTACCACCTCATAGCCCGAAGCATAGTAACTAAAGTCACGTCTAAGCTGCCTACACGAAAGACAAAATATGCCATCGCTGTAGCCCACAATTGAATAAGGCGTGTGCATGTTGAGACCGGCATTACGATGACCAGGAGAGAATATGCGGCCGTCCTCAATGGTATCGCCAAAATAAAGTTCTAGGAAATCGTAAGGAGAATCAGCTTGACCCATATAACCTTTGCCACAATGAAAGATGCTAAACGATACGCCACTGCATATGTCGGAACATAGCCTCTTCCCATTTTGGGTGTTGGTAAGATGTAATGAAATAAAACTAGGGTTTGTGATGATATTATACCATCTTTTGGAAACGGACTTGAATCGGATCAGGGGTTTCACTGGTAGCATGCTGAGAATGTTAGTTACCACATCGTCTGGAAAATAAAGGTCGCCGTCGTTGTCTCTGCCACGAATGGGACTTGACGTCTCCATCGGAATGATGATGTTGAATGGAGGAGAATCCTTGTCAGAGCTAATCCATGCAGTTTTGGTTGAATGATAAATTATATATTGTCAATGTTTGGAAATATGTTTCATTCTACAATCACTACGATCTTCATAGCAAAATCTTGTAGAAGGCGTTTACCAAAAAAATCTTGTAGATGGTGTATTTAGCTCTAAGCCGTTACAGCAATTGATGATAATGATCACAAAATATGTGAGGGCCATATTTTGAAGACCCGGAACATACTCTAAACCATGAAAAACAACCAACCATAGCCACCCAAATATTTAAGCCACTCCACATCCATTTTAAAGAATGTTAAGAAAATTTACGTTGATATTGAAATCGTAGCCAGTTTGAAATTGTATCTTCCAGACATCATAAATTAGTTTCTCGTTCTTCTCTGCACTGAAAATAACTAATTTTTCTCCTCAACAAAAAAAAAAAAAAAAAAAAAAAAAAAAAAAAAAGAAAATTACAGTTCATAAATTTTGTGGTGTGATATTAGTAACAATTTTTTTTTTTTTTTTGAGAAATTATTTTGTCATCTATTGAACCCGGAACCTCATGCAGGTGCTTCCAACGCTTTACCACTTGAGCTACCACCCTAACTGCATTTGTAACAATTTTTTTATTATATTTTTGTCATTTTTTTTAGAAGTAGACTTTTCGAAAAACTATTTATTAACAAGGCAATTTTTTAAAAATTGTACCTGCTTTGGCTATTATACCCTTTTATTATAACACTAATATTCTTCTACTCTTTCATTCTTTTTTTTTCACCGGCAACGAAAGAAATCACATTAATAAGGGAAAACGATTACAAAGAGAAAAGGGACATACCCCTAGAAAGAGAACGAAACCTGAAAAATAAACCTAAACCTTCAAAAAAGCAACTAGGATCCTAGTGGGTTAAGCTTAAAGGCACCCACATAACAAACTCAAACAATAAAAACTGGCCCAACGGACATCCAAAGCCTCCTATGCCTGCAATACTAAGCTAAAAGCCCAAACAACAAACAGTCCACAGGAGACCAAGGCCCAAAAACATGTTCAACAAGGCCCAAACCCATAAACAAGCCCAACAAAACCCTATATCTTGGACGGCAGCCGACGACGACCACGGACGACGGTAGCTGGACAACTCACGACGGCAGGGACGGCGGCGGCGGTGGCGGTGGAACAGCCCCTCGCAACACTCGAATCCTGGGGGGAGGGGGTCCTATGCTAACCAGGGGAGGGGGGGGGAGAAGAATCAACAACCCTTGAGGGGTGCAGCAACCATGGACCACCGGAGGACCTGGGCAAGAGAGAGGAGTGGAGGGGGAGTGGAGGGAGATGACGACGGCACGACGGGGATCTGACACGGCAAGGAGGAGCAAGCTGGTGGGCGGCGCGATTGATGGCGACAAGGAGGCGGCACGGCTGAAACGTTTTGCTAAGTACCGAGGTGGCGGGGTAGTTAGAATGTCCGGCGGAGACCCCTAGGAGGGGAGAGTGAGGCAAAGAGGAGGAGCTGGACTTCACCTACCGAAAGCCCGATCGGCAGTGCACCAGATCTGAAGAAGTCCGGCCGGAGCAAGGCTCCCAACGAAAGGCCGGCAACGGTGAGAGGAGACGAGTTGCGAAGGCGGCTTGGCAGGGGTCAAAGACAAAGCAAGCGGGGATCTGTCGTTTCCCGACGACAGCTCCTCTATTTCGGAGCTGCCGGCGGAGGTGAAGCTTGAAGAGGCTAGGGTTTGCAGAGAGAGTTTTTAGAGAGAGAGTACTCTTTCGGTTTGTATCTACTCAACCCTAATCAAGTTTGGTCAATGACCACTAAAATTTTGATTGTAACACGAGATTATTTCAGCTTTGAGGTAGAACCAAGTGATAGTTGCATTAGTTGTACGAGTGCTGGTTGTGGTGTTGATTGAAGTGACAGTAGCAGCGGCAAGTGAGTGGCAAGCAAAGGATGTCAAGTCGTGGTTTTGGTCGGGGACCGAGAACCAAAATTGGAATTCCAAAAAACACATATTTAGTGTCATCAAAAACTAAAATTAGGCGAGTCAAATTCCAATTATAAATGACATGGAACTTTCAAATTCGATACATCCAAACTGGTCGCTTCAAATGCGAAAATTTCAAATTCTAGGGATTTTTGTGTGTGTGTGTGGTGTGGGGTGGGCAAGCAAGAGCCGGGTTGGGGAACGGAACGAGTCATTTCCACCCGCAGTTCGGGATGTTTTGACACCTTGATGTACACCTATAAAAAAATGTATAGTTCTACCACTTGATATCATGACGCTACTGCAAGAGCTTATAATCACGGTGGGAAGATCTTAACTCTAATGAAGGTGGAAGAACTCGACAAAACCAGCCCCATTGGCACAAATAGAATGCACGGCAGAAGAGGACGCCATACACCCCCATGAACCGTGCCAAACCCGATCGATGAAGTGACGCCATGCACCCCCAATGAACCGTGCCAAACCCGGTCGATGAAGTGGGTTTGCCTACATTGAAAGACTAATCCTCTCGAGGCGTAAAGATCACTCAAGTGAGTTCAACAAAATATTTCCCCCTACACTCCCCCATATTTGCTCCCCAAACATCATGTTCAAGGGGACCAACCCCCTACTACTACTAGTAATGCCAAACAATGTTGATAGAATTGAAGCATTACTTTTACCCTCTCCAATACTCATAAGTAAACAAGACTCATGGAAAACATATGTCAAGGAAAATTGTCAATAAAAAACACAGAGAAACACACCGAACAAACAGAAATGAAACCTCTAAGAGAAAAAGGAGACCTCAGTCTACAACCAGGAAAAGAGAAAAGGTGCGGAGGAACAATGATCCTAGTGGTACATATTACGCTAACAGAAAAACTAACTTATGCAAGCAATGAACGCACCAGACCAATGTACCATGCTAATAAAACTAATCCAGCCAGCACTCAGCAGCAGGAGCGGTAGTTAGCAATGAAACACAGCCATGGTAGTCATCAACATTACAGGCTCAAAGCAACCGACAACCAAGACATGGTGGCTCCAGCCCCGAAGCTAACGGCAAAAGTAAAGCAACAATCACTCTACTAACACATCGACTATCCCTTCAAATCTACTTTTATGCCAATCAGCTACGTGTAAAATGCATGTGCACTTCAACCATCTTTTAGGTCATCAGTCACCACCGCTACTGAGACTCCTCATCAGGCCAAAATTTTCAAGTCAGATAAAAAGTAGGGTCAGGTTCAGACCAGAAAGTTCACATGACTTTAGCAACAAGCAAATTACCACCCTTACCAATGGGGACCATCAACGAAAATTGCAAGAACCTCATTTGCAACCGGCAAGAATGCTATCAGCCAACAGCAGGTTTAAACATGATGATGATCAACTAAGCTGCTACATCAATCAGCCAGCCACATTCAATCTTGCAGCACAAAATACCCAAGGCAAGTACATGGTCCAACAGAAGAAGGTGAAAACATCAGTCATCAGAAACACCCAAAACACCAACAAAAAAAATCAATAAACTCAAAGTTAACTCCAAACATGCATTCTTTAATCCACAAACCAAAACATAAAACTTCCCGAATCCAGATACTTCAAAACAGCAGACAACGGCATGGTCAAACCTTAAATCTGCTCTGGGCTACAAGGTTCAGGCATTTAGAATACTGAGAAATAACAATGATAGTCTGAAGATGTAGGGCAAACAAGATTTTTATCACATCAAATCAAGCAAAACGCAACCGAAGATCCATCACAGGGTATGTATCCTTCATTCCTACAAAACAAAAGTACCGAAGGAAAACAAATAAGAATATATACCCCTGGTTGCAACCAATTCTAGAGAGGGTCACTACTCACATCAGCGACAGAACGGGGTGATGGGCTTCGTTAACCTGCAGGTTCCCCAGGAGAAGCAGAGGCACCCCTTGGAGTAGGTGAACGTCTTCCACGACTGCGTCTTACAGGACTAGCACTCCTGGAACGAGGGGAGGGACTGCTAAGAGGAGTAGGCAACCGACGAGGAGGAGAGGCACTGTGGAAAATCCATGTAGCATCGATCAAATAATCAGCATAAGAAAGTAAAATCCTAAGAAGATGTGGATGGGAGGGGGGGGGGGGGGGGGGGGGGGGGGGGGGTTCTTGGTATGGAATTATAAGCTCTGGATTATAAGTTAGAGACAACTTACAAGTAGTGCCTGGTGTGTGACTTATAAACTGAATATTTGGATGTGACTTATAAGTTCATAGTGTAAAAATGAGCTTAAGAAAACGTTGGGTTTTTTAATCTTTTATAGAACTTTTGGACGTGACAACTTTTACACCAAACACGCATATATTTTTTCTTCATCTTTTTTGTCGTAGACTTTTTTGAAATAAACTTATAAGTCAGCTTAAGTTGTAAATAAGTCATACCAAACTGTCCCTACTTCATAATAGAAAGCGAGAAGCTGAATACCTTTCATATGACCTGCTTCGACTTCGCCTCTCTTCAGCATACCTGCCTCTGCCACGGTCAGGACTTCTGCTGTAACTCCTGCTACGACGACGATAATCTCTTTCTCTTCCCCGGCGACGATCACGGTCATATCTGTCCCTACTTCTGCTGCGACTTCTCCTCCTGTAATCTCTATCCCTGTAGTAGTCATCCCTGTGCCTCGAACTGTGTTCAAAATCACAAAGACAAGTGATTATATAGGTTCCTAACATTTCCAATAGCCAGCATGCCAGTTTCTGATCAGAACACAAAAGGGGGTAAAATAAACAATGCAAAAGCATATAACAGAAGCAGTTAAAGCACACGGAACTACTAATATTGTAGTAGTAACAGACAACCAAGGAGTTGGACCTCATTAGTCGCTACCAGTACTTATCAGGGAGAAATGAACAAACTTGCGAAGGAACGTCTTCCAAGAGTTCAAACTGAACATTCGAGAAAAGTGCTGACACAGACCTTCAATGGTAACTTAATGAGTTATATGTTTCTGGAACATGATATCTTTTTTCCCTAGGGACCAAAGGATAAGTCTCTTAGACGTCCGTGGAAACATCTCCAATATCGAATAAGGCTATATTCAGGGATATGGGTTTTGCAGATTTGAAGATTATTATTTTTTCTGGAAAACTATCTAAAGAGTAAATGATAGATTTTTTTTTTTCCTGACAAACAGCCACAATACTGTAGTTCCGACTTCGAAAAACCACTAAACTAGTGGATAGCCATCCCTTTTAATAACGACTATCCCCAGCAAGAGAAAACTAACACGCTTTAAAGGAAGCCTAAACTGGAAACTAAATATTCTCCCTTGCTATTCTCTAATCACAATCATCTAGTGAATCAATCACATATACAGATATACTAACATTCCCCATTCAATGTGTCAACAATGAGTTTGTTATGATGATCAAACCAGGAACGGACAAAAGCCACCAATTCCGAGTCCAAAGCAAGCCAAGAGGCAATATTCATTAGTCACAAAGATTCAAGATTCGCAGAATCGCCTCGTCTCTGGTCCAGTCAAACCCACATTCGTTAACAGAAGGTTAGCTACGTCGTGGCGCAACCGCGCAACAAGATAACAAGAGTAGTACAACAGGCAAGCTTCTCCCACTCTCCTTGAAATGCAATAAAGGAAGCGTGCAATCCATGGCACGACACATGTAGGAAAACTACAAACTGAAAAATTCCTAGATTCTTGACACTTACAGTTTGGGTGGAAAGAATGTGCGCTAAAAGGCTGTGACACATCAATCATTGGTAGAGCCATGGTAGAGTCGGCGCGGCGGAAGTGTTTAGGTCCCACAGCTTACAGCTCTTATACCAAGTTAAGAAATGGATGAACTGTATTATTTGGTAAAATCTAAACCATTGCAAATGCCCATTAAATAGGAACAGCCAACATACATAAAAGGAAGCGAACAAACTAAACTGGGAACTAAATACTCTCCCTTCTTATTCTCTAATCCCAATAATCTTGCAAACCAATCACATATTCTAACACTATATTGTAACAGCATCACGTGCAATGATAGGTTTCATAAAAAAAGATAGCTTCACTCATCAGTCATCACCAAACTAAGCTTCATGATAGAGAACTAACTTAGAGACATGCTACTTATAAACTCGACAGAGTCCATCTAAAGTGTAGTTCTTCCACGCGAAAAATACACAAAAGGAGGAGAACACAAGATGGGTTAAGTTAATGAGATAATGTACCTTCGTCGGGGGCTAAGGCTGCCAGACCTGCCACGTGACTTTGATACTGGTTCGACTATCCTTCCTTTTTCACTGAAAACAAATGTCAAATCAAGAACTATGATAAATGCACAACTAAAAAGCAGTAGAAAGGATACGACAACAAAGTTTAATATATCTAACATACAAGAACCATTACTACTGGACAAATACTTTCTTTAACAGTACAAGTGCGCAAACACTCCAAAATATCTTTCTCAAATAGTCGATCAAACATTGACGAATCAACGGCTGGGTTACAGGATCCGGCTTGCTTCATTATCTTGGAATATTATATTAAATCACCATTTACTACAAAGAAATATCCATATAAAGAAATCATCCTTATACAACAAAAATCCTGACTAAGATTAAATCAATATGCAACGACTAAATGTGAAAGGTCAAACATGCTAATCTTAAATGTTAAGCGAAACATAGAATAACCTAATATAGTAAGAGATCAAGTCTAGTTTCTTCGTGCTAAGGCGGAGATCATTATTTAAATAGGCCACCAACAATGAGTCCATGACTGAAAAACTCTAAACAACGAAAGTATTGTTTTCATCATTGTTTACAAAGAACATATCACCAGAGCATCCTAGGAAACAGATAGATGTAGGAAAGTGTTCTTAGCTTTATCACCAGGTTGAGAAGGATAATAATATATCTGTAGAAAGGGTATTTTGTTGGGCCCAAACCATCACACTTCCCATGTCACAAGGCCATTCAAAAAAGTTTTTTTATTTAAGAATTAGTTTCGAGCCATTTGAGTTCTCAAATGAAACGGTTAGTATAATGAGGCGGTTTAAAGTCTGAACTACCCCGCCAAACTACCGTTTCTATGTCTGAGACTAAAACCAACTCATTGTTGATATCTTTAACGCTTTCACTTATTATAAAGAGCTATAGACATTGATCAGCACTATAAATGGCTTGCTTAATTATTAATGCTTGGTTCCCTCGCTTCATTATGTGTCTACCAAGCCATTCCAAACACTGTTTGGAGAATGGCTGATTCAAAAGGCTACAGAAACATGGATCCAGCTGCCTACAGCAGGTACATTCGTTCAGTCGCTCCTCAAAATAAACAGGACCTCTAGGAAACAACATTGTAAGCATAAATATTTCAAAAAAATTAACATAGGTAAGCACAAGTCCCGAACTTCATACATACAAAATACATAAAGAAACGCGAGACTTACATCCGTTCAGCATTAGGTCCATACTTGGCAAATTGAACCATCATTTCTCTACCATCAACAACCCTGCCTGTAAAATTGCACAACCAAACCCCACATCAAGATGAGACACAACCAAATACCACCTCATCCCATCAAAAATTAACCCTCTAATCGATTATTCGCAGCTTCAAAACCATACCATCTAGCTTATCAACTGCTCTCTGGGCTTCATCAGCATACTTGTACCGAACAAACGCAAAACCCCTCGAATCGCCAGTTCTACACCATCAAAACAGCTACCCATCAGAAAAAATTCACAACAGAAACAGAGTTAACTAGTAAACAGAATTGATTAAACCTTCGGTCCCTTGGAATGAAGACATCCACAACCTTTCCGTACTTGTCGAACAGAGGGAACAAATCATCAGCACTAGTTCCTGAGTCACAAAAACGAAAATTAACGAATTGAGAACGACGAACAAAAAAAATGAAATCGAGCGATAACATGAGAACGACGATCTCGAAGGAATTTGATTAGGGAAGGGGTTGGTTTACGAAATGAGATGTTGAGGACGAGGAGAGAGTAGGTGTCTTTGATGTCTGGAGGACCAGATCTTCCGAAATGCGACATCTTCTTCTTCCTTCTGCAACCAGAGTTGAGGCTTAGGGCTTCTCCGCAGGAGTGGTGGCAAAAATCAGTCTTTGTAGTTTCTAGATGGCTGGCGCTCCGGGACCCAATAGACGAATTTACCCCTGAAGTTTAATTCATTTCTTTTCTCCCTCCACTTTTCTAGATGTCTGAATGCGATGTCTTAGGAAGTCAAGTCTCGTACTGAAAAGAATAAAGAAAAGCTATTCTAATTCTGAGTTTGAAGTCACCAGTGTCCCAGTAACATGTACAGAAAGAAAATACTATAATTTTGAAAAAAACAAAACACTATAATTGGAGTACGGCGATTTCATTGGCGTTAAAACGGTAAGGAATTTTGTTACAAGTCAAGAAGGTCTGGGTGAGTTTGTTACTGTTCATTTGGTAAGGAGTGACCAAATGAACAGTACCCTCATCTAGGAGCAGCTTCCGTCCGATTAGACTCCACCAAGTAGCAGTCACCGTTGGATGATGAAGACCGTTGCTACGTTTAGTTTCACATAGTAAGTAGCACGACAGCGTTTTATCTAAATGTGTTTAGTTAACGTTAAAATCGTTTAATTGTTTGTTTTGAGTCGCACAACTTGATTGGCTCATTATCATCCAATCAGTTAGTTTATTTTCTTTCCCTTTTCTTTCTTCTTTTCTTTTCTGTTTTCATTCCTCGTGTGTGAGGATATATTCAGCCTTCTGTATGTGGATTTAGTAAGTTTTTCAACCGATGTTTTATCTTCTTCTTCTCGATTCAATTTTCTCAATATGGTATCAAAGCCTGGTGTTTGATACTCTTGGTCTCTTCTGGTTTGCTAGGGTTGCAGTTTGTGAACCGATCTAGTGTGAGTTTCTCTTGGAGGGGATGGTGTTGCCGGAGGAATCAAATATGGCTGAGTCTCGTACCACCGGTTATTCAAGATCGCGACTTCAGCTTGACGGATCTTCTCCACTTTCCTCCATAACTCAGATTCAGCAGGTATGCTTTTGGTTTCTCAGGTTCTTAATGGTGATAATTTCAATTACAGATACAGATCCATGAATACTGAATGGCATAAGATCATATAAGAAAGATATATGGGAGTTGCAAAATCAATCGTGATAAATTAAACACAGCACCCCCACACTAAGTGAAGCATATTCCTAAAATAGGCAATGTATAAATTTGCAAGTCGACCTACCTCCTCAACACCGATAATGATAAAAGTCTGCACATCCACCGATTAAGCCAAAACCATCCCGAGTACCCCATGTGTGCGAAAAAATGACCCGGACGCGACTTCTCCACATGTGATCACCATGTCGTATAGTGAATCACCTCCACAAATCAATAGTCGCCTATAGCTCACTGTGGCATCCCTTAAATAAATCAAATCAAAATAATCCACATAAAGATATACTAAATCTGCATATACTCTCTCAAATTCCCCCTCTTTCAACTCCCTCTGCCATGACTAATAAGAGGCTTTACCCTACTTTCAAATTATGCTAGTTTCAACGAAAGGCTTCCGAGGCTCAGTGGCTATGAAAAAAGGGATCAATAAGGTGTATAGTGGACCTAAGGATCGAGTCAGGACAATGGGGCCCCTTTAAGCCTATCACTCCACCAAAGATGTGGTGACCGTCATGGCAGAATGTCGACTACCTAATGACGGTGATCATACATTATCGACTACCTACTCGAAGACTTTTAAACATAGCGCATACTTTCATATTTAAGTCTCGAATGTTTTCAGGTTTTCCAGAATAACTAGGCATCCGAGTAAGGAACTCTCTCTAAGCACGAGGACATAACGTTTAAGTGGTTGAGATTTCTCGATCTCGCAAAAAAGAAACAATGTGTGTTTTAAATGATATTTTCGCTAAGATCGAGTCGTAGTTACTTGCATTCACATCATTTAGTTTCATTGCCGAGTCATGTATTGACTCGTGCAATTTTGAGTCTCGAGCCGGCTAGTAAACAGGTGTGTATGCAATTGCGATAGATTGACGTTTGCTCGGGGCGCATAAATGATAAGTGTGGGGGTATTTGATAACCATGTATTCGGAGTTATATTCTATTTTATATTCTGCAATTTTATGTGTATTTTGAGTATATTTGACACGATTCTTTACGCGTATGCGCAAGTGCACAGTCAAGTAATATAGGGGTGGTACTTCAACCTCGAGTTATCGATCCCACGAGGACAGGCTTGATATTATTTAATTAGTTATTTAATTTAGAGTACGGTGCAGGAGGAAAGATTTGATTGACTTTAGAATTGAAATAACAACTAATCTAATATTTTGTATTTTTTTTTATATTTAAGAAACAATTTTGGAGAAACTAGGCAATCTCTAGATCACCTAGGGCTGTAGACGATTTCCGGTTCAACTATGTAACACGTCTATCCTATTCTAGTTCAGTCGGGTAATAAACTATGACAATATCATGTCGGTCTCATGTCACTTTACGTCTCGGTTAACTACAATCTCCTATCGGTCTCATGTTGTCTACCGGTCCGTTCTAGCAGGTCATCGACTGGTACGATAACGGGTCCTGTCGGCCCACCGTTTCAGGGAACAGCTAAATAATCCTACCGAATTCCCCCACACTACCCTTTTGCGCGTCCCGAGCAAAATCAATCCTCACACTACGTTTTAATCCACCGAATTGCATAGAATTACACTAGCCATGTGACACACACAACATACACACCCAATGCAATCTACATGACTATAAACAATGCAACTCGATTATAGAACAATGCTAAAATTAAAACAACACAAAAATATATTTTTTTTTTCTTTTTCGTTAGAGATCGGGCAATCTCGCTATCACTAACCAAAATCATCAAGTTCTCACAAGTCTCTTTTGCAATTCACACAACCGCAACAGCTTCTTGTTCCTTGTTGGTGCGAACAACTTTCTGTTCGTGCGAACAAACTTTACTCTCTGTCCACACGAACAACTTTCTTGTTCGTACAATTTAACAACCTCTTTTTCTCAAATTTGCATCCTCTTTGACGGACCATATCCTTCTCGTCCGATCTCCGTTTTAGCTCTGTGACCTATCGTTGGAAAGCTCTTTGAGTCTACTTTCATTTGCCACTGGTCTTACTCCAAAATTTATTGTAGAACTCAAGATAAAATCAAAATAGTGGAGATTTGTCACTTTTGCTCTTCTAACTTTGCTTCTCTTGCTTCCTCTTGAGTTTGCTTTGTTTCCGAAGTTCGTTTCAGTCCTCCTAGTCATCGTTTAGCATCCGTTCCTGTCAACACAACATGAAAAACCATACCAACCGATTATATTTGACAAATAACATCGAAATATGCATCGAAACGCCCGGATTAACAATAAAGTGCTAAAACTCAACTTTCTACGTTTTCTCAACATTCATAGTGTACAACTCATATTTCAACCCCAGAATCACGCAAAACGGTATTAAATATGCAAGAAATATAACTCTAATAAAGAGTTATCAATCCTCACACTACCCTTTTGCGCGTCCCGAGCAAAATCAATCCTCACACTTCGTTTTAATCCACCGAATTGCATACAATTACACTATCCATGTGACACACACAACACACACACCAAATGCAATCTACATGACTATAAACAATGCAACTCGATTATAGAACAATGCTAAAATTGAAACAACACAAAAATATATTTTTTTTCTTTTTCGTTAGAGATTGGGCAATCTCGCTATCACTAACCAAAATCATCAAGTTCTCACAAGTCTCTTTTGCAATTCACACAACCGCAATAAGGAATTGAGAATACAATGATCCTACGTACAAGCTCACTAAGGAGTCCCCAAACATCTACCAAATTCAATCCAAGATCCGGGCACGTCCTTTAGCTCAGAGGGTCTAGGGACCCTTAGTCCTATAGTAGTCTTTCGTCGCCAAGTCATATGAGGTTTTCAGACCCTCTTAGCCGTGATTGCATTTGAATGCAAATTGTCCCATTGACGGGAGACACAACTCCGTGTAATACGGCTTGACTTTAATTTTTCTTAGACGCTCTAATTGGTTTGAATCCAAATTCTCCGCGCGAACGGAGGCACATTAGGTTGTTCACCGTATCTAATCCAAGAGACGATTTTGATTATTTTTTTCTTCATTCTCTTCTATTTTTTTCAACCGTGCATTTAGAGCAACTAAGTGTGGCTTTTTCGAGTTTTCTCTTAGAACCACCTTAAGGGATGGGGGTGTACGCTCCCCGACTTCGCTTAGGCCGAAGACTCGTACCACATAGAACCGACTCTACACGAAGGTTCACCCCAGATTCTAAGAGTCCACAAGTTTCCACTCAAAAACAGACTATTCAACTCCTTAGGACTAAATCCTCCTAGCACAATATAGGAACTAAAGGTATGCCCTCGTCTACATTCCACTTTTCCCTGAATACCCGGGACTTCCTTTCGTGAAACTGGTGCGCAAGATACTAAGAATTAAGGTTTTCCTACTACGGTGCTTCCTATTCTTAGAGACTCTTTCACTGAACTCTCTCTAGTTTCAAGCTTCATCAATTGCCCAACTAAAAAAAATTAATTAATTTGTAAGGATTTTATTTTCTATTTTTTTTCAATTTTTTAGACTCTACATGTAACTGGCCAACTCGATTAACCACAACGATTGGGTAGGGGACTCAATAATATAAAAGTGCAGAACAATGCAGAAAAAATTTGAACCTATCACAATACAACAATATATTAAAAACATTACACTAACCACACAATACTCACAATACTACACACCTACATGTAACAAGGCTATGCAAGGACCGACATGGCTAGCAAAATGTACACAGAACCCCCCCCCCCCCACACTTAAGCGTTTTGTTGTCCTCAACGAATTTAGAGATATAATTAGAGGACTCATCGCTTAAATGTGTTGGCGGTGGATCTACACTATTATGGCTCAAAACGTGGAACAGAGAGAGTTAGAGGTACCTGGGGTGCCCGGACCTACATGGGCACCGTGCCCGCAAAACTGCAACAAGAAGGGGTCTTGTGGACCGTTCAATGTTTCCGGAAAAGTCTCATCTCGCGTCCGGATTCCGATGCGCCTACTCACATTCTCTATCGCACGCATCAAGAAAGGGAACCCGAATTGTCTTCTGTACATGTGTCTCTGCACACTGATTGTAAGAATTAACAGTACTCTCTCTCACCCCTCAAAATCAAATATGGAGAACTAAAAGCAAAAACAGAAACAAATTGCATCGTACTCTACATTCGGTTGCCTCCCAAGCAGCGCTTGTAATTTAAGGTCGACAGCCCGACCCGGTTACCTCAACCGAAAAGGAAAGTGGAGACTGCTTTATCCCTCCACTTCTTCTTATTCCACCATCTCTTCTCGATAAGCCTTTTCTCACGAGCACCCCTGTGCTCTGGCGATGGTGGACAGCTGTGAAAGCTAACTCTTTTCATCTTGCAATTTATCTTTTTTATCAGCTTCTACCAAGTACCACTGGGTTCAAATGTGTTGCTCTCCATAAAGTCATCCCAGTAATACCTCTTTGGTGCTAGATGCTCATCAAATGACCCATGCAATTCATCTACACCCCCACACTTGCTGATCAATAGTATCGCTCATAGAACAAGATATTGGAAGTTGCTCATCCCGTTCTTCCCCATAAGAATCCCCATATAGAAATTGTTCCAGCTCGTCGCAGACTTGCGTGACATAAGATATGGAGAATTCATCATTAATCAAAGTTGGGGCTTTTACCTCAATATCCCTGAGCACAAGTGTTTCACCAGCTTCATCGTCGGCACACCACAGGCTTCCAATGTCGGTGTCTTACCATTCATACCAAGGATGTGAGGGCACCTGCGGTCTTGGCTCGGAATACGGCAGATCTTCCCTTCTTGGGCACACAGATCCACCCCAGTCTGAATCAGAGTCTGAGTCCTCATAAATGGCAGAGTCCACCAATGGTTCTTGGACACTGCAGTCTTCGCTCGGCTCAGGTGTCTCTTCTTCCACTTGTGGTGGTGATGATGAAGGTTCAATATGAGGCTCACTGTCATGTGGCAAGGGCTCCTCTTGTGACTCTTGAATACTAGACTCCCCTCCTGTTGACAGTTTTCCTATTCGTTTCTTTATCCTCTCCATCATCTCCCTCACGTATTCCCTACCTATGGCTGAATCCTCTTGTGGCGCTTGTGCAGCTATGGACAAAAAGTTGGAGCAAACTTGGATGTCCTCCATAATACTACGTCGTTCTGCCATACTCGCTGATGAGTCCTGCTGCTGATGAAGATGGGGTGCTTGAACTCGGCATGAGTCTCTACGGTCGTGCCGAATGCCGCATACGTAGCACCAAGTTATGCATGCGTCCTCGTCTTCATGGTTACCCCTGCAGTGGAAACAGTAGGGGGGACCCGAATAACATTCTTCGCTCCACATGCTTAGTAAAATCTCCTGTTTCCTGTATTCCTGAGAAAACAAACTCACAAGACACCCGTGAAGCACAGAGATAGAAAATAAAACAATATAAAAACAAAAACAAAAGTACTATAAACTAACTCCTAACTAAATAATCTACCGCTTTACCCGGCAACGGCGCCAAAAACTTGAGGCGATTCTTTACGCGTATGCGCAAGTGCACGGTCAAGTAATATAGGGGTGGTATTTCAACCCCGAGTTATCGATCCCACGAGGACAGACTTGAGATTATTTAATTAGTTATTTAATTTAGAGTACGGTGCAGGAGGAAAGATTTGATTGATTTTAGAATTGAAATAACAACTAATCTAATATTTTTGTAATTTTTTTATATTTAAGAAACAAGTTTGGAGAAACTTGGCAATCTCTAGATCACCTAGGGTTGTAGACGATTTCCGGTTCAACTATGTAACACGTCTATCCTATTCTAGTTCAGCCGGGTAATAAACTATGACAATATCCGGTCAGTCTCATGTCACTTTACGTCTCGGTTAACTACAATCTCCTCTCGGTCTCATGTTGTCTACCGGTCCGTTCTAGCAGGTCATCTACTGGTACGATAACGGTCCTGTCGGCCCACTGTTTCACGGAACAGCTAAATAATCCTACCGAATCTACCCACACTAGGCCAATCCTAACACTTCTCCTTTTCGATCTCGGTGATTTGGTATTGTGTTCAAATTCTCTACACAATTAGGTTGATTCACTGTCGTGCACTCATCTAATTAGCTAGTACGTCCGGGTAGCTACTCCATTCATACTAAAGATTAAACATAGAACAAGACATGTAACTAGAACGAATATTAACTTTAATCAAGAAATTGATTCACAAAATAAACCTTGGTTTCGTTGAATATCAAATCATATCCTAATCGTGTCAATATACTAAGATCAACAAATTCAAGAAACTAACATTCAATTGAAAAATCAAATCCAAATGCATGAAACAAAGTCTGAAATTCGGAAAATAACCGTCTACATAAACCCTAGGCTCTCGTAGAGATGCCTCGCAAAGTATTTAGCTAAGAAGAATCAACTAAACACGGTGCAATAGTTTCTCCATACAAAGATTGAGAAAGAAGAAGAAGAAAATCAAAAACCTAGTTCTCCAATGGTGGCTTTTGTGTTCTCTTCGACCCGTCTTCTTCCTTGTATCCCTCACTTTTTTTCCTGCTCCAAATATGCGTGAAATACTCCCCCAAAGTCGTCCCTCTATGTTAGATTAGGTCTGGAGTCTTCAAACTTTCAAAAAATAGAAAAACAGCCCCAAAAATCCGCTCTGGCGCTCTCTGTTCGTGCGAACAAATGACTGTTCGTGCGAACATCTTTTTGTTCCTTGTTCGTGCGAACAAATTTCTGTTCGTGCAAACAAACTTTTACTCTCTGTCCACACGAACTTTCTTGTTCGTACAATTTAACAGCCTCTTTTTCTCAGATTTGCATCCTCTTTGGCGGACCATATCTTTCTCGTCCGATCTCCATTTTAGCTCCGTGACCTATCGTCGGAAAGGTCTTTGAGTCTACTTTCATTTTCCACTGGTATCACTCCAAAATTTATTTTATAACTCAATATACAATCAAAATAGTGGAGATTGGTCACTTTTGCTCTTCTAACTTTGCTTCTCTTGCTTCCTCTTGAGTTTGCTTTGTTTCCGAAGTTCGTTTCATGCCTCCTAGTCATTGTTTAGCATCCGTTCCTGTCAAGACAACATGAACAACCATACCACGATTATATTTGACAAATAACATCGAAATAGCATCGAAACTCCTGGATTAACAATAAAGTGCTTAAAAACTCAATTTTCTACGTTTTCTCAACATTCATAGTGTACAACTCATATTTCAACCCCAGAATCACGCAAAACGGTATTAAATATGCAAGAAATATAAATCTAATAAAGAATTATCAATATTTTGATGAGTTATTGGACGTTTGATAAACTCTATGAGAAATTTAACCTTTCGGACGTTAGTGTTATGGGGGGGCATTTTTGTGTTGATTTGAGTTATTATTTGTCACATTGGGTATCGGTAGTGCAGTACATATCAGGTACCATATGTGTGGAGATGGAACCGGAAGAAAGAACGAACTTTGGAAGAGGGTAAAAGCTCGGGATAAGGTCAAGGATGGGAGGAGAAAGGAGTCGCAGTGAAGAAGAAGGCATTTTGGATGTGCATGTATTCGTACGAACAAGCCACTCCTCGAACGAATTGCTGAAAAGAAAAAAAGCATGGAAGAAGACTTGCAGCTGAGAACAGAAGAAGAGGACATGAATCCGTGCGAATTTTAAAGCATTTCACACGAACAAAAAAAAGCAAAAGTGCACAACCAACACATGAGTTTGCACAAAGAGAAATGAATTCGCACCAATAGAAATCAATTCGTATGAACACTTCTCAATTATCAAGAATAATGCACTCTTCACACGAACAGAGTTCATGTTTGCACGAACAGAAGGTTGGCAGCCACGCCAAATTTTGTGGGGAACTTTGTAAATTTCATAATTTTACAAATTAGAAGTGTTTCTAAGACTATAGAACAACCTAAGAGCGAAACTACTGAGGACGGAACAGAACAACAACGTAGGAGAATTCGTTTGGAGCTTGGAGGGTCGCCCAGAGTCTAAGATTTCACTCATTTGGAGTTTTCTCCTCTCTTTCTCTCGTATTGTATGATCTTACTATGTTTATTCGCTTGGATCTTCCTTATGACTAGCTACTTCTCTATTATCGTGACCCAAAATGGCAGATAGGGTTTCATTGTCGGATCACGTTTATTATGAGATTGTGATTCAAGTTTTTGGACTTATCGATGCAAATTACTTATTATGCTTATTCTATGATCTTAATTCCACATACATTTTATGGAATACGCTTCGTTAAACTATAACATAATTAGCAATTATTTGGTAGCTCGATAGTCGTTAGTCGGTAAATTGGAAAAATCACCTAGTCGTATCGAGCACTTGGTAATCCGACATCATTAATTATGAACGATGATAAGAGTTCAGTTTATAAAGTGTGCCTAGGGTTTAGTTTACCCTTGGTAACTCGGTATTAGCTTACTTTAGACAAGGAGTAATTACTTGACGACTTAGTAAATCATTGATGCTCGTTTGACAAGAAAAGTTGTATTGGTGATTCCTAAGTCATAATAATTGTTGTTAATAGCCCTAGTGATCAAATGATGGGTCCTGATACTTTCTTCATAACCAATCAAACTGTCCACGTTAATTTCACAATTCGTAGCTTTAGTTTAATTTCAACACTTTATTTTAGACAAAACAAATTCAAAATGATGCCCACATAAGGTTGATTACGTTAACTAGTTAAATGAAGTCCTTTGGGTTCGAGACTCCTGAAATTTCTGGATTTTATTGCACCGATAACAGTGCACTTGCGGTTGTAGCATGTCACCCAGCCACCACCGCAAACAACCATAACACCCGAATCAACCCATCGACCTAAATTTCACCATCAAACCTCCAACCCTTTTGTCCCTCAAATCAATGAACATAACCAAACACCACAACAAACAACTCTCAACACCAAAGCAACCCTCCTCGTATTCTCCACCCTACAAAAAGCCGCATATCAAAACATACCAGTATTGCCCCAGGTCAAAGAAGAAGAAGAAGAAGATAAAATTATTGGCTATACCAAAAAAACTTGGGACGAATTCGTTCGAACCAGAGAGGGATCTGCATGGTGGGAACATGATGAAAGAGAGAGAAAGAAAGAACAAATATGAGAGAAAGAAAATAGATTGGGTGGTGTGACGAGGAGAATGAGAAGGAGGGGGTTGTCTATGGTGCGTCCCTAATTAGGGTTTGGAGCGGCTTTTTATTTTTTTTTGTGGTCCCTGCTACTAGAGGAAAAAAAAAGGTTACCTGGTATAGCAGGTAACATCGGCTGGGGATAAAGCTGTTAACAAATTTTCTCGCTTTAGATTATATTGTTAATGTCTGCGCAACAGAAAGATAGAAAAGGCTACCCTAAAGTTAATAAATCACAACCAGTCTGACAAAACCCCTTAATATTAAGATAACATTGTTAAGAAATTCAGTTTTCTTGTTAATAAATAACGATTCAATTAACTACAAACAGACCAATATCAATTAGAATGTCCTTTAAAGGCATGATTAATGACTAATACCAGATTAATTCCACAGTAACATTAAACTCATAGGGTGCATGATGAGAGTTGTCTCGCGTATCGTCTTTCTTGTCAAAAAATCGCAAATAAAATCACTCTAAACATACCTTGATCAATCATGTTGGCCTTACATGGACTGATTAGTTGATTGAGACCAGAAGAATTCCTTTTTAACATCAAAATCCACTGGTATTTGTTGAGAATCGTCTTCCGGATCGTCTACTTGTTCGACGGAGTCCACCGGAGGATTGGGGCATGTTGTCATGTTGTGTCCTAGCTCCCTCCAATTGCCACACTGCCTTCTCTTGTCTTTCTAAGGGCAAGAATTCTGCAGATGCAGAGGTGAAAATAATTCCTACTCCTGGATTTGATCTATTCATGTAAGTAATCTTAACTATGGTAATGAATTACAAAACTTTTAAAATTTAACTCTTAAGTACTGCTATTTATGCCTTTCGTAATTTGTTATGTAAAAAATGCACTGTTAATAGCTTTTACTTAATTGCTGCATATTCTTACTTATGTTCTAAATCACACACTTTACTATTGAAATCACTTACAAAACTATTGAAACTGCTATCTAAAGTATTGCTTTGTCTACATTCCGTAATTTGACATGTGAGCAATGCACTGTTAATAGCTTTAAATTAATTATTGGTTGTCCTAACTTGTGTTCTAAATCTGCTTTCCTTGTCATTTTAAGATTTTTCTTAAGTGTTTCAAATGTTTACTTATGACAATGAGGAGAGGAAATCTGCTCTGAGAACCAGAGGGGAGGATATGCCTCCCCAAGTTATGGTACAGCAGTATGCACTGTTCTGCAATTTAACACAGGAGGAAAGAGACAAACACGTGCAAAAAGCTTTGGATGAATCAATTGATGAGGATCTTAATATCCACCAATTCAGATTTGAGCAAAGACAAAATAAGGACAAAGAAGTTGAAGACCAAGAAGAAGGAGATGAGGAGGAAGAGAATGAAGAGAGTGAAGAGAAGGGAGATGAGGAAGAATACAAAGGAGATGAGGATGAAGACTTGGGAGATGAAGAGGATGATTCTGATCATGATGAAGCTCACCATGGCAATGCCATGAATGCTTACATCAGATTCCAGTAAGATTTTACTCTCGCAAAAACTTTGTTTCATGTTAAATCTATTGGTATGAACTTTATTTCGATACTCTTAAAGTATCCTTCTATTATATTACTTGTCCAATCTTGTGCAGTTTGCATGTTATTACTTTATCTCTAATGAATTTAGCTTTAATTTTAATTGTTCCTTGCTGTTTTTTTTTATCTTATGTCTCTATTAATTAAAATTTAAATCTTATTTTCTTTGTTGTCTCACTATTTTTTGTAGAAATGTAAGGATGCACAACCTAAGAAAATTAGACCCTAAGGTGAGGATGACTCAAGAGACAAAACAAATCATCCGGTTAGAGTGGAGTAGCATGAATAATGACCAAAAGGAACCTTGCAGGTGCCCAAGAAAGAAACAAGCGGGAGAGGGATGGTACCTTGACAAGGAAATCCACGGGGGAGATGGCGAAGTTGAAGAAGAAGAAGGCTAAAGCCAAGTTGAAGGGAAAATCAGAAGAAAAAAAAAAGCTGAAGAACCCGAGGCAATTCCAGAGTTACATGAGCCTGCCCTCTGTTGTCAATCTTTTAAAAAAAAATGAAAGTTGAACAAAGGGCATGGATGCACGAAGTGGGCCTTGGGGGACTGGAGCACCTAAAGATCACCAAAACCTCGGATGCCTTCAACCAATTCATTTACAAGTCCTTCGATACCGACGAGTACTTGAGAACGCACGACCGCACCGTTGAGATAACACTGGAAGTTGTCGGGTGGCTCTTTGGAATCAGATACACCGAAGAAACTGAGTTCCCGGAGGTCGAGCCGCTTGTTCTCCGCGAAGTTGAACAAAGGCTTGGCCTCGTCGAGGATGTAAAAAAAGTTGGTGACTTTGTTCTGTGGGTCAAGGCGGAGGAGAACATAAATTTTTTAAATGATGACTGGAAGCAGAGGGCAGTTTGTTTGATCTTGGGGGCCCTAGGAATGTCGATAGGACGACAGGGACTCCGAAGAGGGTTTGCTAGACTTGTTGGTGATTTGGAGCACCTAAAATAGGTAATCTCGGTAGCCTTATGGCTTGATCACTTTAGGACACAATAAGTGAAGGCCCAGACTGGCAGTACCCTTCGCGGAACAGGTTGTGTGCTGATTCCTTTGGTAATTTTCTAACAATGTTTCCTTCACTTTGAACCTGTAATTTAATACTTTAATAACTCCTTCTTAAACTCTATTTTTTCGTTTTTATTTTTTTATAGCTCGTGTACTTGGAGAAGTTCTTCCCAAAGTTTCTGGATAATCCAAAAGGCTGTAAGGACAAGAAAGAAAGTCCAAGGTTGAAGTTGTGGCAAACATTTGATGTTTCAAAGAGATGGAAGTATGTCTCACAAAATAAGAATGTGAGTCAACTTAAACAGTAACATAGAGGTTTCTCATTTATCTGTTAATGTTTTTATCTTAAGTCTTAGTCTCTCACCCTTTTTTTTGTAGGTGAAGTTGAAAAAAAAAAGTGATGATGAGCCCAAAATTGAGAAAGTTGTTGCACCAGTAGTCCAATTAGTTCCTCTACCACAAGATATTTGGAAGAGCATTGTGGGACAGCTGGTGCACAAGGTTGACAGGGATACTTTTTTGGCCGCGTGGAAGGAAGAGGAGAAGAAGAAAGAAGAGGAGAAGAACAAGGGAAAAGAGAATAAGAAAGAAGAAGATGAGAAGAAAGTGGAAGAGGAAGGAGCTGAGAAGAAGGAGGAAGAGGAAGGAGGTGAGAAGAATAAAGAGATGAAAAGGGTGAAGAAGTATTAAGAGCTAAGAAGAAGCAGATGATAGAGGAGGAACATGAAAAAGAAGAAGAACATCCTAAGAAGAAGCAGAGGGTGGAGGAGCCTGAGAGTGACTCTCCGATGGAAGTGGTTTTTTGATATCATCAATGACTAATGAGGTATTAAATTTTTGTGTACAAGGAAATACAGGGAAGAGATCCAAGTGTACACCTCTAACAGGAGATAAGAACAAGGAAAAGAACAAGAACAAGGATGAACACAGAGAGATTGAGGGTTGGCGTAGGGGAAAGAGTAAGCACTTGCTAACTATTCTTGAGAGAGATATTATAACAAATTGTCTAAGAGATTCAAAAAGAAGTGCCATAGAAGGCTAACACTCCTGTAGATAGTGGGGCAGTGACCGTTATGAGGGGTTAATGCGCCCGAAAATTGCGGCTTAATGATAGCCTCGTAACGGCACGTTCGACCGTATATATAGGGCACGTTACACAATCATCCGCATAAGTAGGGGACCGTTATGAGATCGACCGCATTTATGGGACACGTAGGAATTAAATCTCTCATACAGTTACCAAGGGTCGCGCGCGACACTACTAGAATAAGTGCTATTTGTGGCAGTTCTTTTGCGGCAGGCAAATTATTCACCCCAAAAAGATGATTTTTTTGGCGGAATAATACATCTTCCCCAAAAAAGGTAGTAATGTTTAAATTAGACCCCACTCCACTCATTAAAAAAGTCGTTTTCTTAGATAAGTACATAGTTCTCTCTCCGCCCCCTTGATTCTGCGTCCCGATATCTTCTTCTTCACCAAAGTAGCAACCCTAGATTTTGACTCTAGCGGCGGATCGGTGTTTCGTCGGACGAAATTTCAAGCATCATGACTGGTGGTCACTGATGAACAAGGTTAGCTTCAGTTTCTTCTCGCCCTCTACTTCTAATCTAGGGTTCTCTTCCTATTCTTCCCATCTAATCAGTATAGATGTTCTTTGTATAAGCAAAGGAATTGGTCAACACTTTGAGCGAGTCATCTTTCAAGGAAAGCATTGCAGCAATTGGTTTCCAGGATAGAGAACTAGTGTTTCAACTTTCAATCGGCGGTTATGGGGCTACAACTCCCGACTCGTCAATTGAGATTCAGTAAAAAAATTTTAGATCCTCGTTATCAAGTTGGAAAGTTGGATTAATCACCTCCGTGTTAGATGTTTGTAGAATATATAATTTAAACCATTCAAGTTCACATGTAGTTCATGAATCACTTTTCTAGTATCTACTTTAAGTCCGGTGTTTTGGTAATTAGCAATCTAGGTTTTTGCAGTACAACACATTAAATAATGACGCTATCTGTGCTTTCAGCATAAAGAAAAACTTCATAAGTGACTTGACTTGGATCTACGGTAGTTCTATTAATTGAATTTGAGTCATGTTAATGGTCTATCAATTTTTTAAGTCTTTAATGGTGTCTCAATGATTGATGTGAAGAAAATCACTACTGTGATAACTTACTTGGCCATTTGTAAGTTTTCTTTTACTAAAACTGTTAGCTTCTTCATAAATTACATGAGAAGAAACTCTAGAGATCTCGTTAGAGTTGACTGTAAATCTTGTAGAATGCAATAACTGAATAGTCATTTTTTTAATTAACGAATGAACCTCTGTATGTATATTCAATTGAACAATATGAATGGATTGATTGGGAAACCTTATGTGGGTGCTTTCATCATATAAGTATGGTCTTTTTAGTTAGAACCCTGCTCCAATTCATTCACTTCTTAATGAAAATAAACATTTTTGACATCATATTTGAAACTCTAGAAATACTTATTTTTCCAGTTCAGAGTTAAAATTGACAGGCTCGACTGTAGTTTAGCTAAAGATACTGAATGTTGTAGAGGAAAAATTATTTAAATGCCTAATATTTGTCATCTTTCTGGCCTCCGCATGTTACATCATCTGTTTTTTTGCATTGGTAACTTGGGCTCGATGCTCATAGGCATGGTATACATACCACAGTAGCCTTCATCATCGTCTTTAACATTCAAAAAATTGTAGTAATACTATGATTGGCCCCTGTTTACTCATACCTTGCCTCTGTTCAAAGGTCATGTACTGGGAGGAAGCTAGGATCGGAAGTGAACAAAGTCCCTAGCTTTATTTTCGTGCAAAAGAAGTACTAAGGGTGGGATAAGTAGTCAGAGCACCACGACAAACACCTACAACCAAGTAAGGAACTCCTTTTTTCAAGCTGCACACGTGACATGACATGAATGTGAAACTCTAAGCATCCTTGTGGTGTCCCAGATCATTGGCGGACATATCAATGTCTGCGTATTTTAATTACTAAAACTCCATTTACTTCCGTTTACTTTATTCATTATCAATTTTAGGGAAAATCAATAATATTTTCTACCTGCATTATGCACCTCATATCTGAGCTTTCGAGAAGCTAACTTGCTTATGTTAGTGGCTTTAGCTATATCTATTTTCTTGCCTATCTGTACATTAAGAAAGGTACCGAGACCTGAACTATCATTGCCTTCTTTCTTATCCGTTACCCAGATTCTTTGAATCAATAGATAGATATGCAAGGTTGCTACTTGCTAGCTTGAAGATTATCGTAATCCTGAAAGGTGTCTTGAGTTGGTATTCGCAACAAAAGTTTTATGTCTTGACGGGCCCTTTTAAATACCTACTGCTTTGGAATTTATTAATTACCATAAAGATTGTAATGATTCTGTTTCTTTACATGTGTTTTATGACACATAAATTTTTGCATCTTAACTGATTTATTACTCCCTCCGTCCCGCAAAGATAGTCCATATTTCTATTTTGGTCTGTCCCAAAATGATTGTCCACTTATATTTTCAAGGTAAAAAATATAATGAAATTACAATACTACCCTTTCATATTCAATGCAACTAGTCTTTAAAAAACAAAATCAAGGATAATAGTGGAAATAGCTTACCAACAACTTGAAGTGGGTAGCATTAATTGCATGTCTCCAAAAAAAGTTGTAGTTTCAAAAATGGACTATCTTTGCGGGACGGAGGGAGTACAAGAAATATGGGCCGATTTTTTACAACATGTGCATACTTTTTCAATTGGCAGATGAATTGGATGGTGCTCCTCAATAAAGCCTCTCAGTGGATGTTGAGCTTGACAAAGGGTAAACGACTGTAAGTATTGCCTCTGGACAGAATAGCGTCGCGAGCCATTCTGTTACTAAGAATGATCCTTCCCTATTCACCCGGTAGTCCCCATGGCGAGAGCTTGCTGGAAGAAATGAACGTTTTGCAACTCAAACTGATGCCCAATTAGTTGTCAGTAGCTAAAATTCTTGAAATTTGTTTTGCAGATTCTTCCCTAGCTTGTTGAAGACATTTGTCTTTGTGCCGAGCTTGAAAGGTATGTATTAGTATAATTCTCTCTGTTTCTTGCACATGCTAATTGGTTTTATGTTCTATGGTACTCGGGGTTATGCGTTTAGCTGCTGCATTAGTTTTTTCATGTGTCCTAATATTTCAAGGAATAGCATGCAGGCCATGAATCACACTGTGAAGTCACACAATATCTAATCTACAATTAGGCTTGTAAATTAGGATAACTCAGTTCCAGATTCAAGAGAAGACCACGAAGTAAATTTTGGGTATTGATTTGGGTTTTTTACTTGTAGCTATTGTTTTGGGTTCTTTATTCAACTATAAACATGAAGTCAATTTTAGAGATCTCCTAGCTCTGGATTTCATAATACAGAGATTGACTGATTTAACTTCTTTTTCTCTGTCGTTTTCTCGCAGGTTCACATTCAACCTTCTCTTGTGATCCACTTAAAACTGAAGAAACCAATTTTTCCATCAAGTGCAGTGGTTCCAGAAAATCTATGTCCAGCTTTTTATCCATTGTAGTGCATCTGAGTCTGATGAACACTCTTGTATTTATCTTCTAAGTTATGTAATAGACTAATAGTTTCATGATACTCATTTTTTGTGTGGTAGGTTCAAGAACTCAAACCTTTGCCATTGATGTAAAAAATCAATTTATTCATTTTATTAATAGTCATCATTGTTATTGAATATTACTGCATAACATGTGTGCACACTTTCTAGTGGAACATATGTCCAGATATAGGTGCAAAAGATTTCCAATCTCAATAACCAGGAAGCAGTTCTAGAAAAAATATACAGCACATTCTTTTTTGTGGGAGGAGATTGTTTATTATAGCGGGAGGTTATTGCTGCTAAAGAAATTATTTGGCGCCAAATATGACTTTTTGTGGCGGGTGAAAACTGCTGCATCAGCTGCCACAATAACTTTTTGTGGCGGAAGGGAACCGTCACTTACCTTTTGCGACGGAGGCAGATGAGGCGGGTGGAGAACCGCCACAAGTCCCGCCACAAAAACCTTTTTGTGGCGGTTTTGGATGTATTTGTGGCGGTTTTCGCCCGCCGCAAAAACTATTATTTTTAGTAGTGCGAGCATGGTTGTTGCTCTCGCGCGATGTTCCTTACTCTAGCCTCCAAGCCACTAAGTCCCTACAACTCCCGTGTGGTTAGTATCGCGGGTGACTCTGTCTCACAGCCCCCCATGTGGATAAACTTACATATAGAGATATGATAGGGTGTATACGGAGTACCATCAGATGCGCTAGACGACTGCCACATGGACGGTGGTTGATATGTTCAGAATGTACTATATACATTAGCCCCCTTTTGCGCGTATACGACGCACGTCATTGTGTAGACGCGCAAAACTAGCCTTGCGTGGCCCCACGCAGATCCTCGTATCAATTCGAATATTATTCGAAAACCCTAGCCCCCAGATATAGCCATGATTGCCTATGTCTCAATGTGAACACAATCTTTAGAATTTAATTCTATAAAGCTTCTCGTTTTGTCAAATGTTTGCGCGAGTCTATGCTTGTTTGGACAGATATGAATAAATATGCTTATTTGAGACGACTGTGCTTGCAATCATATTTACATACTATCTAGGTAGATAGGTTTTAAGTATACACGAACGAGCTCAGTCAGGAAAACCGCTATCTATGAAGATAGGCTTAAATCTCGCGCATGGATGCCCTCTGGGCAAATTTGCTTTAAATTGCACATTGTTGCTATCTGAACAAATAGGCTTAAGTCTGATGCCGTTTAGACAAGCTTGAGTTTCACGTATTGCAGCTATCTAAGCAGAAAGGCTTAAAATCGCGTATTGTTGCTATCCAAACAGATAGGCTTTAGTTTTGCTGCTATCTAGACAAATAGGCTTTAGTTTTGCTGCTATCTAGACATATAGGCTTAGAATTATGTATTGATGCTATCTAGGCAGATAGGCTTATGCTCGCGTATTGCTGCTATCTAGGCAGATAGGCTTAAGTGGGAAAGATTTCTATCTAGGCAGATAGGCTTACAAGACATGCATTGGTGCTATCTAGACAGATAGGCTTAGGTTTGCAAATTAATTGACTATCAGTCTTAAAACAAACAATGCAAACGATAAAATGAAGCCAGCTGTTGATCAAAGAGCTCTCATATGGGAAAGTCATTATCATTAATTGAATCCTCCTATGGGAGGATATAAGAAATGTACAATGTAGATGGAAATAAAAAAATAGAAGGATAGGGATAGTACTTCTTAAGCCATCGCATGTTGATCGGGGTGGGAGTCGTGGCAGTCCCATGGAAACGTAGAATAGTGCAATAGCTGCTATCGAAGACTTCTTTGACTTCGAAAGGTCCTTCCCAATTGGCTGCGAACTTGGGATGAGCTGCTTCGCGCATGCAATGGTCGGATGCTCGTAGAACTAGATCTCCCACCGCGAAGTCTAGATTCTAGACGGTCTTGTTGTAGGCTCGAGAGATTCTCTCCTTATACTTTGTATTCGTCCTTTTGGCTTGTTCCCGCTTCTCCTCAAGCAAAATGAGGTAGTGGTCGCGTTCATTGTCATATAAGGCACTGAAGGCCAATCTTCCAGAATTAATCTTAACTTCAGCAGGCACAAATGCTTCAGGTCCATAGCAAAGCAGAAATGGAGAGTTCCCTGTAGGAGTTATTGGTGGTGTGCGATACGCCCACAATGCCGTACCCAAAGAATCTTCCCACTTCTTGTGATCATACGCGACCATCTTGCTTAGAATCATGAGAAGTGTCTTGTTTGTAGCTTCTGCTTGCCCATTTCCTTTCGGGTAATAAGGTGTCGAGCATACTTGCCTCACGTTATATTCCATCAGCTTTGAAGCTTCTTGACGATTGACAAAGGGCGTCCCATTATCGGATAGGATCGTATTAGGAATCCCAAAACGACATATGATATTCTCTTGAATGAACTTGACGACCGCCAATGCGTTTGCTGTCTTTAGTGGGACTACTTTGACCCATTTGGTGAATTGCTCTGTCCCGGTCAGGATGAACTGATTCCCGTGCGATGGAGGACGAATGGGACTAATGAAATCCAGATACCAAGCATGAAATGGCCAAGGGGTTCCCAATGCGTGCAGATCAACTGCAGAAGCATGGACTAAATTTCCATGGAACTGACACTGCTGGCATCTTCTGACCATCGCGCGACAATCCGCCTCCATAGTCGGCCAGAAATAACCAACAGTCAAGAGCTTCCTGCATAACGTCGCCCCTCCTTGGTGTTCAACCTGGTGAGACATTCCCATGACTTCTTGAATTTTTTGGCCATTCAAGCACCTGAGCAAGTTTCCCTCATGTCCCTTTCGCCATAGCAAGTTTTTCTTTAGCACGTACCTAACATTGTGGATCCAATTGAGTTGTATTGTGAAAACACCGGGGCGATCGCACAATCAAAGGAACCTAGGTCACACCATAAATCCAAACACGTACTCAGGAAGTTCCATCTTATTCGAGATATCATCAATAGAGGAGATGTGAAGATATGCAAGATTCCTACAGATGAGAATCTGTCAGATCCACTTACGAATCCGCTTGTCCAGCGCAAGCCTGAAGGGCACACTAGATCTATTGGCATTCGGGATGCACCAGATTGGCTCTAGTGCAAGTGGGAGACTATTGAAATAGATGGCCCCAGAGGTAATCTTATTTAGTATGAACAATGTTTTGGCTAGAACATTCATTGTATTACTTATGGAGATATTTAATATAATGAAGTCCTTAGATTACAAATGTGTTTGTTTATCTTAAATATCCCTAGTGAATTATACTGATTAGTTGGACGATCAACTATAGACAAGTATGTGGTTGGATTGATATGGAGATATCATGATCCAACATATGGGTATGCATTAGAAGTAATGTCATACTAGATTGACCCAATTACGAGAAGGCTACATTCAAGTTATGTAAAGTCACAAGTGCTTCTCGTAGTGACATCGGTATTCTCAACCTTAGACTTGAAGTCACTAGATCCTGTAGTTGTGGAGTATTGTGTTTTGACATCGTCAAACGCTACACCGTAACTGGGTAGTAATAAAGGCGCTAATCGGACACAATAGGAATCAAGCTTAGATGAAACGACCCGGGATCTCGGTTCAGAGTTAAAGAGACAATCGACAACCAAAAGTAGAAATATACTATTAAGATTACATTTCGCTTAATGTACATAACAAACTTTCGATAATAAGTACAATTTAAAACATAACTTTTTTGATCTACTAAGTGATCTAAGTTAAGCTATACATCTTCGTCTCGATTCGCGTTCTCATTCCCCAACCTTGATTGACGACATGCGGTTTTAAAATGGCAAAAACCGACGCAGTTTTGAAGAAATTGATCAGTAAAAACAGAGTAAGTACACACTACGACATGTAAAGCAACGAGTGGCACGGAAGCATGAGTTGAAACAAATTAGATGATTTAAACGGAAAACTATCATATTGGAGAATTTGGATCAACTTGAAGTAACCGAGTAACAAAAACCTCTCAATTTAATAACATTAAGGAACCTCGAGTAGTTGGTAAAATATCAGAGTAAACAAGTTCATTTGAACTGATAACGATAGTAGTTCATGAGTAGCCAAGATTTACAACTCATTTCAATCGATTAGGGCATATCAAGAGCCACAAACAGCATTAATAAGTAGTCAATTTTTAATTTTGACTTCAATCAACAGTTTAATTTAGCTGAGGCGTGTCAAGAGCCACCAGCAGGATCGATGTAAACAGAGGGATCACGAAATAATCACAAAGGGTTCCTTCTAGGGTCTATCAAACCCTATTTCACCCGAGCGTTAAGGGAGCCCATTCGTCAACCCCGCTCACAACATTAGCTAAAAGGCCTTAAGTGTCGACACCCCTATACCGTAGTGACCCTTACAAGTATAAGTAGCACTCTATAACTCTATAAAACCCTTGGCCTCAATAACTTGGTACATTGTGGCTCATCGGGGGCGGATTTTTGAACATTGACGTTCTATCCAATAATAAGAAGCATTGCTTCAATGGTCTTAGCCATAAGAAAATGGAGGATCGCTTGACGCCTCCCATTAATAACAGTACTCTGTGCATCGTCCTAAGTCTATTAGAGGTATTTTATTTCTTCACTTTCACATAACCAGAATCGAGGAATATCAAAATTTCACAAGTAATTTCCGAGAGTTCTCAAAGGAGATGAATAAAATAGTTTAAAACTTTTGATTGGATAACTGACACGATTTCTTACGTGTTACCGCAAGTGCACGGTTCAAGTAATATAGGGCTGGTATTTCAACCCCGAGTTATCGATCCCACGAGGACAGTGTTACTGTATAATCAGAAATTAGGATTAAAGAGTACAAACGTAAAAAAGTAAAAGGAGTAAAAACAGAATTAAACGATATTTTTGGTAATTTCTGGTAATAAAGTCTGACTGTAAAAACTAGGGTTTCGGGTGCCTAGATTTCCAGGATCCCCTAGGGTTACTATTCAGCCTTTCAGTTTTTCCGATTCAGAAACACACAACAGTTTTGTTTATGCCAGCATACCATTGATACAATCTCATCTCGGTCTCATGCACCTGTCACTCTCCTACAGATTTCGGGTCCTCTCGGTCCACCTAGATCTGCAGGTTTGTTCTAAGTCTGCTAGGGTTACAGGTTCTCCTCTCGGTCTCCCCCTAAACGTCTAGCAGTTGGTCTAATGCTTCTGGGCTAGTCCCCTGATTCTCTTCACCTCTCGGTCCATCAAGGCAGAGTACTAAATCCTGTCTTCTCTTCCTAACTCTCACTGGCCACTCTCGCGCACCAGATCCTGTCTGTAGCAATCCAGGTTCATGACTCCGTTCATGCATAAACAGTAAAAACCAAAGACAGAATAATAAACAAAACCTCTACTGTATTAAGATTTAAACAATCATGAATCTGGAATCAGAATCTGAAGTACTGAAATCATAAACCCTAGGTTCACCGAGAACCTAGGTAAAAAGTTTAGCTAATAGAAACTAACATAAAGAAGAGAAGAGAATCAAACAGGTGACGGAAATCTGGCGATTTCCGGGACTGCTCCGGTGCTCCCTGTCTCTGCTGTGTCTAACTCTGATTCTGTGTCTGTCTGTCTGTGTATCCTGTGTTGTGTATGCTGTATATATGCTGAAACTGATGGGCAGAGCTGCTTTATATACTGCTGAAGTTTCCCTAATCCTGTGCTGAAATTCCTATTCTGTCCCTGTCTAAACCGCCCTGGGAAGCTTCTGGAAATCCTGTCCTGCGTCTGAACGCACATCTGCTGACTTTGACTTTTCTGACGAAGTTTGACTTTTTTCCACCGTCTTCAGGAATTCTGAAAAATCTTGACCTGCGTTTGAACGCACAAAGGCTGCGTTTGAACGCACATTTTGAGAGTTGACTTTTTGACTTTGACTTCCGCTGACTTTTTGGGAGTGCGTTTGAACGCACACCTTCTGCGTTTGAACGCAAGACTTAGCCGTTTTTCCATTTTTCTCTTCTGGCTCCTGAACCCATGCGTTTGAACGCAGCTCCTCTGCGTTTGAACGCACCCCTTGGCCGTTTCTTCTCTTGAGTGTTGAGTCCTGCGTTTGAACGCACACCGCCTGCGTTTGAACGCAGGACTTAGCTTTTCTGCACTTTGGTCTCTGACTCCTGCGTTTGAACGCAGACTGCCTGCGTTTGAACGTAGGACTTAGCCATTTTTCCTGCTACTTTCCTGCTGCCGCCATCTTGTGCGTTTGAACGCAGCTCCTGCGTTTGAACGCACCACTTAGCATTTTTTCCTCTTTTTCTGCTCAGCTTTCCTGACACGCTGCCTCCTATTCAAGTTAATCTCATGCATTTTTCGGCACCTGTTACCTGCACATCATAACACGCACCCGCGATCATATCCAACAAACAAAAGTATGCATAAAATTACTCAAATTTTGAAATCATGATCTATAAATCTCTGCCTCGTATCAGGTGGAAAATAAGCTGAAAATGGCCAAACTCAACTCTCACAGGGTTAAAACCAATGGTAAAAAGATGTCCCAAACTAATACATTTTCAAGCTGTCAAAATACCCCCACACTTATCTCTGCTCGTCCCGAGCAGACCCTTGCATACTGCCTTGCAGACCCATTTTTTGCATACTTTTATTGCATACTTCCCCTCTTTCACAGATTCAAGACACAGACCAAAACACTCAATAGACGACTGACTCAGATACAGAATATACACAAACTGACTCAAGACACAGCTAAAATTTTTTTTTATATATATATTTTCTGAAATTGGGCAACCTCTCTATCATAAACTGAAATCATCAAATCCTCACAAGGTCATTTCGAAATTCCACAACACGTAGCAAGAAATGATATAAACTGATCCGATGCACAAACTCACTAAGGTATCCCCAAACATCCACCAAACCAACCAAGATAAAGCACGTCTTTTGACTTTGAGGGTCCAGGCATCTATAGTCAACAGATAATTTTTCTTCGCCAAGTCATTTGAGGTTTTCAGACCCTCTTAGCCGTTATTGCGTTTGATTTGCAAATTGTCCCATTGCTGGGAGACACAACTCCTGTGTAATACGGCTTGACTTTAATTTCCCTCTTAAGCTCTAAATTGGATTGAATCCAAATTTTCCATGTGAATGGAAGCACATTATGTTGTTTCTCCTTTAAGCGCAAAGTATTATTTATTCATTATATTTTTTTTCTCTCTTTTTTTTTTTTATAATCACCTCTATTTTTACAACTGTGCTGTAGAGCTTTAAGAGTGCGGGCTTTTTAGGATTTTCTCTTGGAACCACCTTAAGGGATGGTGGTGTACATTCTCCAACTTCGCTTAGGCCACAGATTTGTACCACATAAAACCGACTCTACACGAAGGTCCACCCCAGATTCCAAGAGTCCACCAGTTTCCACGGGAAACAGAATATTCAATTATCTACAGACCAAATATGCCTAGCACACTAGAGAAGTCAAAAGTATGCCTGTTATCTACTTTCCACATTCCTGAATACCCGGGATAGCCTGTCGTGAAAATTGTGCACAAAATACTAAAATTTGAAGTATCCCTGCTACGGTGCTTCCTACTCTAGTAAGCTCTTTCATTGGATTCTCTTCAGTTTCTAGGTCCTAGGTTGCCCTTTCTCAAAAAAAAATTTTTTTTTTTTAGAATTATTTATTTAATATTATTAATTTTATTTTCATTTCATATTTTTTTTTTATATCATGCAAGGTCAGAAAGGTTGGTGGGTAGACTCAACATAAAAAACGTGCTGACTCAAAAAATGAAAATAAAATGAAAAATAAAAATTGACAAAAATATGCTGACATGGCTATGCAGGAGGACACGATTCCCCACCCCCACACTAGAGGTGGCGCGTCCCCGCGACTCTACTGATCTGGCCTTTAACTCGAATCCGTGTTCTCCGGAGTAGACTGGTCAGTCGGCTCGGGAGATGGTGAAGGGGTTCGCCCTCTGGCGCGTTTCCTCGCAGCATGGCGTGCTGCGGCAGCGGTACCAGCGTGGCTGGCACCGGGATGGGCACTGCTGGCCCCTGGGTCTGCATGCTCTCTCCTAGGTGGGTACTGGGTACCTGGGTCTGCATGCTCTCTCCCCTGGGTCTGCATGCTCTCTCCTAGATTACAACGCCACCACCCCCACACTGGATGGTGCCATGCCCTCATGGTACTAATCATCAGGCATATAATCTGGATTGATGAGATGGCGTGACTCATCTACTGGGATTGGGACGACCTAATGCTAGACTGACCGACTGACTTATGGCCTGATAGAGCCACTGGCTTGCTGGCTCGAGCCTGGCCGTCAGTCAACCAGCTGGTAGTATACTCAGAAAAATAAAGCAAGAGACAGAAATTAAACCTGTTCACCCGGAGTCAGTTCGTACAGGCGCTGACTTTTCTGCAGATTCCGGCAGAGAAGGACCGTTGACCGGTCGCCGGAAAATTTCTCAACGGAAGTTGTCAACCTTCCGGGCTCTGTTGCGCTCTTCAAGTGTGCAATCCCCAAGCACCATCGTCTGTGACAATGTGCTCCCATATGGTCGAGTGTATTTTCGTACACCGGGGTCGATTGCTCCTTTCCTGCTGAAAATTGTTCCTGAAAAATCCCCAACTCATACGAGTCCCTGTGAAGGTCGAGTGCATCCTGTGCACCGGGGTCGATTCTTCAGGATTTTTCCAATCTGCCTTTTTCTGGCAGGCTGCCACTGAACGTCAGTCTGCATCTGGATGCTGACAGCGAGCCAGTTTCTGTACTTCAGCTTCCTGTAACCTGTTTTCTGAAAATTTCTGCAGCTAAACATTAGCTCACCCTCATCTCTCCTCTCAAAATTTATTAAACAATAAATAATTTAATAAGTGAAACTAACTCCTACGTTGGGTTACCTCCCAACAAGTGCTTGTAATTTACAGTCGACGGCCCGACCCTGTTACCTCAACATTTGAGAAATTTGAAGGCTTCTTTATCTCTCCACTTCTTCTTCTTCCATCATCTCTTCTCAATGATCCTCATCTCACGTGCACACTCATTCGTTTCACGAGGTGGATAGTTGTGAAATATGATTTCTTTGATTTTGCACTTTTTCTTCTTGATCAGCTTCCACTCATTGTTCACTGGCTTGTCTGTGAATATTTTTACAAAGTCCTGCCGATGAACTTCACCCCTGGATGGTTGCTGTGGACTCTGGAACTTCAGCTCATATCCAGCTGACTCATGATGCTGAAAAACCCGTGCAGGCAGCTTATCAGTACCCCCACACTGAGTGATTTCCAATCCCTTTTCTATGTCCTGTGTAATGTTACAAGAACAGTCCATAGAGCAAGGATCAGGGGAATGGTCATGATCAGCTTCCGTGTCAGAGTCCTCACACAGCCGTCTTTCCAACTCCTCACATACTTGATAAACATACGACATGGTGATTTCTTCAGCAGGCTGAGTTGGTATTCCTACCTCAAGCTCATCCATATCAGTGGACACATTCTCGAACACAGTTTCTTCCTCAGTACACCCCCATTGCTCAATATCAGTGTCTTTCAAATCATGCCTAGAATTTGAAATTGGTTGTGGTTCCATCCATGCAGGCACTGTTTCTTCCAAATCTGATTCAGAATCTGAGTCCTCATAATAATGAAATACCTGAGATGGCTCTTGAATAGTGCACACTTCTCTTGGCTCGGGCACCTCTTCTTCCATGACAGCAACCTGTGATGCAGCTTTATGTTGTTCTTGCGCCATCTTTGCAAAGAAGCCCTTCTGCATCTCCAGCACTGCTGGAAGCCAGTGAGGAATATATGAGTCTGTTTCCTGTGGTGCGGGTACTGAATCAATTTCTGGCTCAACTGGACCTGATGATGTCACTGTCTGCACTTCTTCAAATTCTGGTGGCATGAACTCTGTTTCTGGTTCTGGCGTATCTGCTGAGATCCATGACTGAGAAAGTTCCTGATACTTGTTTGCCAATCGCAATATGTCACTGTTAATTTCTCTCATCTCCTCTGCAATCTGGTCAAGGCGTGCTGAAAAAAAATTCTCCAGCATGCACTCCAATTTAGACATCCATGAGAAGAAAACTTCTTGAGTGAGCGGTTCAAAAGGTGGCGGAGGTACAAATTGAGGTGGATCGGGGTAGTACAGAGCAGTCTCAAGATGCGCCCCTGCTTGGCAGTGCTGAAAGCTCCAGGGTTGATAAGTTCTGCATGCCCCAACCCCGCAACCACCCCCACACTGGATGCAGTAGGGGTAATACTGTTGATAAAGCTGGGGTGAGTGCAATATGCACGCCTCTTCATACTCATGATAATTTTTGCACTGAAAGCAATAAACTGGACGGTGTGCATCCTCTTTTCTGTGCCAATTGTGGCAGTATTCACAGTAGGGAGGACTCAGGAACTGAGTTGCCCCCGACTCAAGATTGCCGCTCCACATGCCTATAATTTCTCTGGCCCCTTGCGTTCCTGAGAAAACAAAGCTCCAGAAATACCTGTGAGGTAACTAGGTATAAAAATATATATATATTTTTTCGATTTTTTTTTTTCTGTTTTTTTTTTTTTAGATTTTTTTTAACTCCCTAATCTAGTTCCTGAGTAACAATAAATCTGTCCCCGGCAACGGCGCCAAAAACTTGACACGATTTCTTACGTGTTACCGCAAGTGCACGGTTCAAGTAATATAGGGCTGGTATTTCAACCCCGAGTTATCGATCCCACGAGGACAGTGTTACTGTATAATCAGAAATTAGGATTAAAGAGTACAAACGTAAAAAAGTAAAAGGAGTAAAAACAGAATTAAACGATATTTTTGGTAATTTCTGGTAATAAAGTCTGACTGTAAAAACTAGGGTTTCGGGTGCCTAGATTTCCAGGATCCCCTAGGGTTACTATTCAGCCTTTCAGTTTTTCCGATTCAGAAACACACAACAGTTTTGTTTATGCCAGCATACCATTGATACAATCTCCTCTCGGTCTCATGCACCTGTCACTCTCCTACAGATTTCGGGTCCTCTCGGTCCACCTAGATCTGCAGGTTTGTTCTAAGTCTGCTAGGGTTACAGGTTCTCCTCTCGGTCTCCCCCTAAACGTCTAGCAGTTGGTCTAATGCTTCTGGGCTAGTCCCCTGATTCTCTTCACCTCTCGGTCCATCAAGGCAGAGTACTAAATCCTGTCTTCTCTTCCTAACTCTCACTGGCCACTCTCGTGCACCAGATCCTGTCTGTAGCAATCCAGGTTCATGACTCAGTTCATGCATAAACAGTAAAAACCAAAGACAGAATAATAAACAAAACCTCTACTGTATTAAGATTTAAACAATCATGAATCTGGAATCAGAATCTGAAGTACTGAAATCATAAACCCTAGGTTCACCGAGAACCTAGGTAAAAAGTTTAGCTAATAGAAACTAACATAAAGAAGAGAAGAGAATCAAACAGGTGACGGAAATCTGGCGATTTCCGGGACTGCTCCGGTGCTCCCTGTCTCTGCTGTGTCTAACTCTGATTCTGTGTCTGTCTGTCTGTGTATCCTGTGTTGTGTATGCTGTATATATGCTGAAACTGATGGGCAGAGCTGCTTTATATACTGCTGAAGTTTCCCTAATCCTGTGCTGAAATTCCTATTCTGTCCCTGTCTAAACCGCCCTGGGAAGCTTCTGGAAATCCTGTCCTGCGTCTGAACGCACATCTGCTGACTTTGACTTTTCTGACGAAGTTTGACTTTTTTCCACCGTCTTCAGGAATTCTGAAAAATCTTGACCTGCGTTTGAACGCACAAAGGCTGCGTTTGAACGCACATTTTGAGAGTTGACTTTTTGACTTTGACTTCCGCTGACTTTTTGGGTGTGCGTTTGAACGCACACCTTCTGCGTTTGAACGCAAGACTTAGCCGTTTTTCCATTTTTCTCTTCTGGCTCCTGAACCCATGCGTTTGAACGCAGCTCCTCTGCGTTTGAACGCACCCCTTGGCCGTTTCTTCTCTTGAGTGTTGAGTCCTGCGTTTGAACGCACACCGCCTGCGTTTGAACGCAGGACTTAGCTTTTCTGCACTTTGGTCTCTGACTCCTGCGTTTGAACGCAGACTGCCTGCGTTTGAACGTAGGACTTAGCCATTTTTCCTGCTACTTTCCTGCTGCCGCCATCTTGTGCGTTTGAACGCAGCTCCTGCGTTTGAACGCACCACTTAGCATTTTTTCCTCTTTTTCTGCTCAGCTTTCCTGACACGCTGCCTCCTATTCAAGTTAATCTCATGCATTTTTCGGCACCTGTTACCTGCACATCATAACACGCACCCGCGATCATATCCAACAAACAAAAGTATGCATAAAATTACTCAAATTTTGAAATCATGATCTATAAATCTCTGCCTCGTATCAGGTGGAAAATAAGCTGAAAATGGCCAAACTCAACTCTCACAGGGTTAAAACCAATGGTAAAAAGATGTCCCAAACTAATACATTTTCAAGCTGTCAATAACATGCATTATCATACTATTTCATATAACAAACATTCATTTGAAACATCAAGAACATACGCAGATTTTGATATGAAAAGGTCGTACATATGTACTTACCTCTGAGCCATGAAAGGCGAAAAGCAACGCTAGCACTCCTACAACGCTCGTCTCCGAATCTCACAGTAAATGCAGCAACACGAATACGTACATCTACTTCGAACGATCCTTAATAACGGCTGAATATACACAAGTCAAGTATATAGTCTATTAGCATTTACCCTCTATATGAAGTTGTATGCAAGAATGCCATGGAATGCGGGTCGTGCAAGATAAATGACTAAAACGCCCCTCATACTCCAAAACTGTCTAGTTGCCCGGTCCCAAAATTATACTCATATTGGCCCAAAAACATGTAAGAATGACTCTAAACTCTCCCATATGTACTTAGCATCGAAATCTACAACTTTTAATAATTTGCACTTAAGCCCCTGAAGTTTGGTAAAATTGCAAAAAGACCCCAACATTTGACTTGGTCAACACTAGCCCATAATTATATACGAGTACTCCAAATATGCATACAAGACATGCTGACAAACTCCAAGTTACTAAACTAATCTCAATTCAATGTTTAAGTGAAATTACTATTTTGCCCCTCCTATACAGTTCAGTCAAACTAGGGTTTGCCAAAAGTCAAACTTGATATTTAGACTCAGAAGATGAATACGAGCAAGTTTCATGAAGAACGCTAAGGCTAGAAATGTCATTTAGAATGTCGAATTCAAAAGTCAAAAATAGAGGAAAATCGACTCAACTAGTCAACTTTAGAGCTGATTTGTGATCAATTGAGGGGCATACTTGGAAATATAAGAATAGGGTTTTGAAGATGGTAGATCAAAGATTCCAGAACATATTTGAACTTCCAACAATCCAGAATACACAAAAAGCTATGCTTGTTCAAAGTTGGGTAAAAATAATTATTCAACACTTCGAAAAATTTCAAGTGTTTATTATAAGTTCAAAGTAGCAAGTTTAGGATCGATTTGTGAGCAATCTGTTATAAATTTGAACATGACCCAGAGACGATGAAATGACGTATTATACACCACCTTTACACAGGAGAAAACAGATCTAAATTTCATCAAGTTTTGAGGAAGATACAAGGGTTAGAAAATAGGTGTTTCACCACGGCATTCTATACTTAGAAAATTTTGAATTCTTTGATAGCGAAGAACATTAGCATTGCAGCAACTTTGGAGCCAAAATCAGAGGGTTTAGAGATCAAGTTGGACCAAGAAATCAACATGAAAGTTGTAGCCAATTCTCCAAGGATTCCAAAAAGCTAAGGATCATTCAAAACGGACCAAAAACGAGGGAGATACAGAGATCCAAAGTTGGGTCAAAAATGGTGGTGGGAAAAACTCAGCATGAACAAGCACAAACACAGCAACTTCAATTAGATTTTTGGCTGGGTTAGAAACCGAATTGGTAAAAATTTAAAACATGAAAGTTGTAGCCAATTGTCTGAGGATTCCACAAAGTCCAGAATCGCTCAAAACGGATTAAAAAAGAGAGAGATATGATCATTTGAACAGGGGCTGTTTATGCATGACGGAAAAACGAACCAAGAGTGAAAAATAAATCAAAATCGACTCTAACAACAATCTGGGCAGATTTGGATCATTCAAACAGGTTCATGACATGATTGGGAGCAATTTGATGCATAGAACGCGAAATTTGGTGGAGAAATGAAGCTTACCCAAGGTTTGGTCGGCCATGGAGTTTTCCGGCGACTTTGCCGCCTAGTTCCGACGCTTCAACGAATACCCGGCAGCTTCAAGGCTGCCCAGAGTGTTCCACGATGTCTAGAGGCCTCGGGGAAACCGTTTGGAGGGATAGAACGGCGAAGAATAGAGATAACGCCCAAGAAATCGGCAGCTTGTGGCGGTTTCCGTCGGGTTCTTCAACCCGGATTCCGGCGACCCCGTTTACGGCGATTTGAGGGGCAAGCTTGTGCTTCCCGGAATCGTCTCAACCTCAGGAACAAGATTATGTGGGTTAATCGAACCGAAATTCAACGATGAGGGAGGAATCGACAATAAACGGTTCTAGGGCTCATACCTTTGAATCGGGTTTTCTCTCTCGTTACTCGTCGTTTTCCAAAATTGATTTGTGCGTTTTACTCCTGAGGTTGGTGGCAACCTCCGGTAGTAGAAGGTCGGGGAGAGGTGGACATATAGTGGAGTTCTTTGGTGGTGGTGTTGGTTCTTCAATGGTGATGGTGGTTGTTCTTGTTGAAGTTCTTGCATGGTAGAGAGGGAGGAGGATGAAAATGAAAGTGTTGATGAACCAATGTAGATCAGATGGAGGAGATGATCAAGAAGGGGCTGCCACCTAGGGGATGTGATGTCAAAAGAAGTATGACAAGTGTCCCACATGCTAGGGGGTGAAAGTGTAGTTTTTCGAACTTTAGTTTATAAACTAGAATTAGAGCTTCTATTTAATTTCAGATAATTGCACAACCACCCCGAACATCTCTAGTGCTCCAAAATCATTCTACGACTCCCAAATATTGCAAACACTCCGAAGTTCCAACTTTAAAGTCGTGACAAAATATTTATAAAATCGCCCCCAAAGTCTTGATATTGCACTTAGAGCTCGCTTGAGAAATAGGGGTGTTACATTAGAGATGCTAGTGATGTAGATAGAATTTGTCCCTCCCACATAACGGGAGAGACAAATATATGATATTTATGTTATCTGCATGGATAAGACTATTCCCAGGATCGAGAAACTATGGATTGGATATACGACTGTTACTTTTATGTCTCGTGTCCAATCCGGACACAAGGTTTGTCGGATTACTGACTATTTCTATTAGTTGGGTGGCATTGATGTGTTGCTAGACACCGCCATATGGATTAAACTAGACTTGAAAATTAATTAATATGGTTAGTTAAATAGAAGGATCAATACACAACCACATACAAACTTAGTAAGATTAATTTGCAAGGTGAACTAATTCATGTAAGGACATGATTAGTAGAAGGGCCTTTATGTAGTTAACAAGGAGTTGTTTGGACTATATAAAGGACACTCCTAACTTATTTTCTCACTAATGCTCATAACACACATTGAGTGAGAGAGAGAACAAAGTAAGGAGAGAGAGCACGACAAGTCAAGGCCGAAGCCAAGACCCGTCCGCCCCCTTCCCATCGTCGGCCACAAGAGGCCGAGCCTCTTTGGTCTCCGTTGCATGATTCTTCTTCTTCTTCCTTCTTCCACCTGTTGCTAGCACAAGACGTGGAGGAATCTAGATCTTGATCCTAGGCGTGGACTAGCCGTAGAGACACAAACACTATTTTAGGTTTGAAGTCATCCAAAGAGACAAACAAGGTAGTTGTTACTAAATCCTTTACTATCGTTATGATGTCCCTTCCTGTGATCTTTGGAGGATTTTGTGCGGATCTTAATTATTATTTTTCCGCTGCGTAATCCGTTACAAAACCCTACAGATCAAATTTTTTTTTACCCTAATCTTTTTTGTAGGTAATAGTGCTATGCACGTGTCGGTTCTGCCAGTTATTTTGAAAGTACGACAGCCAACCCGATCTCTTAGGTATCAACATTCTCAACCCAACCCCAATCGGAACACCAATAAAAGCCGGTCCTTTCAGGTTCAAACCTTGGGTAACTCAAGTGTTTCCTATTAGCCTTCTCAACTGTGAGACAACCCGAATTTTCTCAGGCTGGTTTACTGGTTTACCTTTCTGGTGTGGTTTCTACGTCAAAAATAAAATTTTAGTCCTATAAGGGCATAAAAATCCCATGTCATCTTCGCCCTCCCCCACCTCCCCCAAACTACTACTCATCTCTAACCCATTCCGTTCCCCCACCCAACAAAATTAAAATTTTATATATTATTTAATGATTTTAAATAAATATTAATACTGAAAAAAGTAAATATTAAATAAGTGATGGTATTTGTTGTGTATCTAATTACGATACTTTGTATCGTTATGATTCAATAAATTTGACATTTTTTTTCCGTATTTCTCAATAATTCAATAATTATAATTGTTAATTGCATAAGAAATAAGATTTATCAAATTTTCAACAAAATAAAATAACGATAACTTTTCGTAATTGTTTTTGTCAATAATCGAGAATAGATTATTAACTTTTATAAATAATAATAAATAATAAAATATATTAATCATAATAACTAATACTTAATAATCATAAAATTTTATTAAGTTTAATATTGCAAAAAATTAAGTTAATCAACTAACCCATATAGGGGGAGGGAGGGAGGGGCATATACATGGGAAAATCCCTCCTAACCTCCCACCAAAGATAAAAAATAATTGTCCCCCGTCGATATAATCAACAAAGTAAGTACTCTCTCAAAAAAAAGTAAGTACAAAAATGTAGTGCAGTATTGTATGACAAATTTTGGGTGGTGGAGTAAAAGAGCAATTCAAGATAATGTGTTATTGCCCAAGAAGTGCTGCACTTGATCAAAAATAAGAAGACTGGGAAGAAGGGTTTATTGGCTCTAAAGTTGGATCTACAAAAAGCTTATGATAAAGTTGAGTGGCAGTTTCTGCAAAAAGTGCTCACCAGTTTGGGATTTGATTATAAGTTTGTTCAAATGATTATGCAATGTGAAAGCACTACTTCTTTGGGTGTGAAGATTAATGGAGAGGTTATGAGCTATTTTACACCTAAAAGAGGTCTCAGACAAGGAGATTCAATCTCTCCTTATTTATTTGTGCTAATTATGGAGGTGTTGTCTAGAAATTTGAAGGAAGCTGAGATGAATGGTTTACTCAAGGGCATAAAAGTTAGCAAAGGGGCAGTGGCTATAAACCATCTTTTGTTTGCTGATGATGCCATCATCTTTTTGAAAGCATAAGTGACTGAAGTAGCAAATTTTATAGAGATTCTAAAGGAGTTCTGTTTGGCTTCTGGTATGGAGATCAATCTTAATAAATCTGGTATGTACTTATCTCCTAATAATGCTCTTTCCATGGTTGAAGATCTCAAAGAACTTTGTGCCATTCCCCTATTGAGTTAGACACAAAATATTTGGGAATCCCAGTTTTCTGGGCAGATCTAAAGCTGATTGCTTCAACTACATTATTGAGAGGGTAGAAAGTATTTTACAAGGCTGGAAGATGGGGTATCTCTCTTTTGCTGTTAGGGAGTTGATTCTCAAAGCAGTGGCTATGGCAATGCCTAGCTTGCTATGAGTTGCATTCAAATGCCTAAATCCTTTTGTTCTAAGTTGATAAAGTTAATGAGAAATTTTTGGTGGGGGGAAGACCCCTTGAAAATAAGATTTGTTGGATTTCTTGGTGTGATCACACTGCTCCTAAGCATGAAGGGGGTATTACTTTTAGGGATCTAAAAGCCTTTAACCTAGCTATGTTGGCTAAGAGTGTGTGGAGATTTATGCACAACCCTGGTTCTCTTTGTGCAAGAATATTGAAGGCCAAATATTTCCCTAAGTCTTCTATTTTGGAGGCTAAAAATGGCAATAATTCTTCATGGACTTGGAAAAGTTTAAAGGCTGGTTTAGAAGTGATTAAACAAGGGTCTTGTTGGCAAGTTGGAAATGGAAGAAATGTTAGGATTTTTGAAGACTGCTGGGTTCCAAACTTACAAGGTGGTAAACTTCATAGAAATTCTATGAATGCTGGTTTAAATAAGGTGTGTGATCTTATAAATCCAACTTCTAGAAGTTGGAAGATTAATGTGATCTGCAACAGCTTTTCTCCTCAAGAGAGAAATGCAATTTTGGCCATTCACATTCCTTGGTATGACACCCGAGATCAGATTAGTGGGCAGTTACTTCTGTGGGTTTATATATAGTTAAGTCAGGTACTGGTATTGCTAGACAAATTTTTGCTCAGAAAGCTTGTCAAAAGAAAGCTGGTTTTGCTGAATATGCTCATAATAAAGCCTCTTCTTCTTTATGCTTGTCCAAAGATTTTTGGAGAAGAAGCTGGTCTCTCAACCTTCCTCCAAAGATGAAAAATTTCTGGTGGAGAATTTGTAAGGGGGCAATTGCAACACAAAGCAATTTAGTAAAAAGAGGGTGTGGCTTATCTAAGCTTTGTCAAGTGTGCCTTGGGAACTATGAAGATGCATGGCATTTATTTTTGGGGTGCAGCTGAACAAGGCCTATATGGCTGTTCTTGGGGGTCAGGGTGGATCATTGTCAAAATATGGCTGAAAGCTTCATGACGTGGCATATTACAATGTGGGAAAAGGATGCAGTTTTGCCTAAAGGAGATATGTTTCTTGAAAAAATTGTTTTGGCTTGCTGGTTAATATGAAAATCAAGAAATGAGTTTGTTTTTGATAAGAAGAAAGTGTGTCCTCAGAGAGTAGTTCTAAATCTTCAACAGCTTCTGAGTTTCTATGCTAGGAGTGGTGCTGATGAAGTTTGTGTCCCAAAGATTCCTGCTGTTGTTAAGACTCAGCAAGTTATGAAATGGATTAAGCCTCCTCCAGGTAAGCTAAAATGTAACTTTGATGCTTGTTGGAATCCGGATTCTTTGATCATGTTTGCTGGGTGGATAGTAAGGGATGAAAGGGGTAAGATGGTTGACAGTGGGTGGAGACAAGATTTAGCCTGTTCAAGTTCTTGTGCTGAAGCTATAGCTTTTAAGGAAGCTGTGTTTCAGAATTCTACAGGTTGGCTCAATATGATTTTTGAGGGGGACAATTTGCAAGTTGTTAATTTGTGGAAAAGTAAAAATGTAGGAGATTGGAAAGTGCAGCAAATCCTTAATAATATGAAGCAGCTAGTAGGAGAAGAAGTGATCATGGTAGAATGGGTGAGTAGGCAAGCGAATTGTGTAGCTGATTGTCTGGTTAAGCTTATAGCTAGTGGTAATGGGGAAAATTTCCATGTGCTTTCAAACCCAGACTTTGTAACGGTTCTGGAGCATGATATGTACTCTTTGTGTTTGAGTTTTAATTGAATTTTGATTGACAAAAAAAAAAGAAAAGTAGTGTAGTGGGTCATAAACTGATCATTACAAGTGGTTCGGGTCTAAACGGGTTTACGATTTATTGACCCACGGATCACCCGGTTTCGGTCCGTTGGTCGGGTTGGAGTCTTCTCAACCCACAAGCAATCAAACTGACCAATTTCCCTTATTTGTTGGGTCGACTCGGTTCGGTTTCATCTGGTCAAACGGGTTGGGCTGGGGTTCTTGCACAAGTCACTTGAAATCACTATCTTTCGTCGGACCAACAATCCCAGTCTCTTTTGGAAACGATCACCTTTCTCATTCTTCTTCCCTCAGCCCTGTGAAATTCTCATCACCTCCACTGTTCCAGATCAATTAAATCAAACGACAAACCCAAGATCGCGATGTCGATTCGTGACCTCTACACCGAGGAAGAACTCATGGATTCACCCTCCCGGAGAGACGGCGTCGACGAAGCCACCGAGACCCATCTCCGAGCCTACGGATGCACCCTCATACAGGCAGCCGCCATCTTACTAAAGCTTCCCCAATCGGCCTGCGCAACAGGTCAGACTCTCTTCCATCGATTTTACTGTAAACAATCATTCGTCCAATTCAACGTAAACACCCTCGCCGCCGCCTGTATCTGGCTAGCTTCAAAATACAAAGAAAACCCTAGAAAAGCTAGGCAAGTAGTCTTAGTTTTTCATAAAATGGAGTTGAGAAGAAAAAACCTGCCCATACAACAATTGGACATTTATTCTCAGAAATACCCAAAATTGAAGAGGGATTTGGTGATAGCCGAGAGTTGGGTTTTGAAAGAGCTAGGGTTCATTTGCCATGTGGAATATCCACATATGTTCATATCGAATTACCTCTCGGCTCTAGAGGCTCAGGAACTGAGCCAGGAGGCGTGGAGTATCGCGAATGATAGCTTGCGTACCGCTCTATGTGTGAGATTTAAGGCTGAGGTAGTGGCTTGTGGAGTGATATATGCTGCTTCCAGGAGATTGCAGGTGGTGCTGCCTGAAAATCCGCCTTGGTGGGAGGCGTTTGATTCTAAAAAGTCGGAGATAGACGAGGTTTGTAGAGTGCTGGCGAATTTGTACAGCATTGGTGAAATGAGATATATACCGGTTTGTGGAGACAGTGATGTGTTTGCTGTGTCCGGCGAATCATGGGATTTACGGCCGCCTCCAGGTCTGTTGGGACCTGGTATTACACGGGGAACAGCTGAAAGGGCTGCTAGAATGGACTTAGTGGTGTCGAAGGAGGTTGTGAGTAAACCAGGAATCAACAAGTTGAAAGAGAATAGTAAAATTGGTGATGATTATGAAAGAAGGTCTCGCGAGAGGAATATTAGGGTTGACATTGTTTCTAAGCCTACAGGGTTTCATAGGTTTGCGTATCCTTTCTCTAGAAATGGCAAGAAAACTGAGCCTATGAGGAAAAGAAAAAGAGAAGAAACTGTGTCTAAATCATGTTCCGGACACAGGAATAGGAACGATGATGTGAGTGGTTATAGCTACAAGATCGACCATGTGAGACAAGATAGGAACAATCATAGACGCCGCGAGGAGAGGAGGGAGAGGTTGAAGGTTTGATGTTGACAAATTTGGTTTGTGAGGATGTTTGGACAGCCATTCTCACCATGTTTTGCTTATCGTCAAATGGTATTTTAGTCCTTTTCAGCATGAATGCTCTTACATTAATGTTATATAGCCTTTCTACACTTATCTTTTTGTACCGTCTCTTGATTATATCTGATGCCTTCGTACAAACTCGGTGCACATAGTATATAGCCTTCAGCTCATTCTAGATATGCTTCATAGTATTTAAGGTAATACTCCTTGTACCAGTTTGTGAAAATTTGTGAACAGTGGTCTCACACTTAGTCTTTTGCAATTACACCATGTAGGATCTCTGTTTCCAAGTTGACCAAATGCTGGAAGCTCCAGAGTTGAGAAAAATGTTTTGGTCTCAAGTTCAAAGCTTTTGTGACATGGTTCTGCTTGGTACACGGGAAGCTTCGAGCTGGCACCTACACGCTGCAAGTTTATAGAAGGTGGAGATCTCCTGTGTGATTCGAGAGTCATGGACTGATGTCACGTCACTCATTTCTGTGGGTTAGTCTCTGCAGCTGGAACTCTAGACTTAGCTTTGTCGTATGCCTGTACTTGCATTTTTTGTTAGATCTCCCATATTCATATGTTATCATAGGTGCATACGTGGTTGCGACTTCTATGCAATTTACCTCAAGATGCCGCAAGATGATAGTGTCTGCAGAAGGGTTTATACTTATGTTCTCAGGTTCAAGAAAGATTCTTCTTTTGCTTTTGATAAGACGTAGTGAATGCATTGGTATATGTTCAAACTGATCTGTATTTAGCTACTTAAGCATTTACATGTTGAATGAGAGCCATCCTCATGTGCGAGTCATTGTTTACTTTTCATGTCTCATTTCGGTTATGTCCAGATGGAACTACTTCTTCATGCGCGTTCTCTATCATGTCTTCGAGTGCCATGTCAAATTTGCTCTTGGAGCACGCAATAATTGCTCCTATCATCCAGATTATACCTTGGTGGAAAATTCTAGGCAAAATACTCTAACGTGGGCGGCGAGTTTTTCACTTCTTACTTGGTGGGTAAGTCCAGTAACATGGTGGATTCCTTGAAAATTATGAAATTTTGGTTGTGACATAAATTGAAATCGATAGAATATATAAAATCCTAGAAGGCTGGTTCAACTTGTTTATTCTGGAGAATGTTTTGGGTATGTGGGAAGATTACTTGTTATTTGCATTTGTTTGTATACAAGAAATCTAGTTGGTATAAGAAAATATTGTTATAGTAGAGGAAAAATGTTTATGGTTTGGAAGATGTTATATTTGGACTTTTGAAGCAAGTGCATGCTTGCATGCTGTTGTGCCAAATAAGTCTTGTCTTACTCAATCTTGTAGGCTAGTGGGAGGTTTTGGGGAATCTGGATACTCATTTCTAAATCGAGAGCATTTTATTTGGTCATGTTGAAATTTCCTTGCCATGCTGCTGAAATTGCTCATAAGACGACAGAAGAGAAGCCCAAAGATTCCACAATTGGATTTTGAGAGATCTTAATTCTTGATTCATGCAAGATCCTTACAGTTTTTGCAAGGATTCTTCCCTTGCCTTTCGCTTCACCTAATCTTTCCCTCCACCAATCTTCTTTTGGTCTTGCCTCCTCTTAAGCTTCTTGTTCTCTATCACTTTTCTCCCTCCCTTTCTTTCTTAGGTTGTAGGTTGCGGAAGGGTATTAGAGCTGGTTGCGGTCACTTTGTGGTGATGGTTGGGGTTAAAAGTGGCATACAGGGCAATGCCCGATTTTGGGAGGATTGTTGGGTGGGGAGACTTTATTTCTCATCAATTTCAGTCCCTTTATCGCCTACCCAAGATCCTTCAACTCTTGGAGTCAATGTTAGAGTAGTGACTAGTGAGTGAGAAAAGCGAGGATGGCGGAGTGGTGTGGGTGTTTGGTTGAGGCGAGAATGACTGGAAGATTCTGGATTTAGTGTGTGTTCTGGATTTAGTGTGTGTGTGTGTGTGTGTGTGTGTGTCTTCAAATCCTTCATTTGGAACTCGTTTTGGGAGTAATGACTCTTTGGAGTGGCGCCTGTCCTCGAGCAGGTTGCTTTCTGTCCACTCCTATTATGATGATTTGTGTGGGGCTTGTGTTGCTATGGTTCCAGATCCTTGGCTTTGGAAAGCAGGACCCCTCTATGGGTCTCACTCATTTTTTGTCTGGTTCGCAGCTCATGACAGAATATTGACTGTTGACATTTTGGTTGGCCGCCGTCAAGTGCTAATTGGTGCGATTTGTGCTGATGTAGTGCATAATCGGCTTATTAGTTTCTAATGTATTCTTCTGCTGTGCGGACCTATTGGGATCTGATTCTATGAACTTTTGTTATTTACTGGGAGGACCTTGCTACCGTGCTACGGCTTCAGAGTTTCTCGTCGCTTGTGTTGGGTCAGGTGGATACAAGGGAGGAAAAAGCTTGGCGTATGGCTCATTTTTAATCAAGTGGATCATTACAGTGTGCCGAATAGAAAGGTCTTTGACAGGGTGATAGGAACCAGTAGTGAGAATAGGTAATGAGGTGGAAAATGAAAGAACTTTTACTGGCAGCGAATTGCTCAAGAATCTCAAACACACTCGCAGCCAATAACCTGTCCGTATAGAGAGGACAAAACTCCAATAGAAAAACAAGAACAATGATGATCCCTACTAAACATATCCTACCCTTATTTATACTGAATATCCAGAGTTCAAATAGCTAACAACCATAAACAAACTACTGAAAACAAGGAAAATATCTGCAGCTAAGAGAGTAGCATTATTAGCTAACCAACTGAAACAAACTCCTTAGAAATAGAAATTTGTTGTTGACTTGACTTGACTTTACCAGACTGCTGGAAGTTAGGAACTGAATTAGTTTTCTGCCATGTGCTCATTACCACATGTTCTAACTTTTCTCCTTGAATATACCCGCATAGGTAGGACCTTATCAGTACCTCCCCCCTGGAAACTCGACTTGTCCTCAAGGCGGAAGGAAGGAAATTGTCCTGCTAGGAGATCATAATTTTCCCAGCTAGCCTCTTCAAGTGGCCGGCCTTCCCATTGAACTAACAACTCCAAAATTGGAATTCCTGCTTCCTTAGCCCAACGATGAGACAATATTTTTGCTGGAGAGAGAATGACTTCCCAATTAGAAGAGATGGGAAGTGGGGCTGGAGGGCAAGTAGGTGCTTGTCCACGAGCTGGGCGTAGTTGTGAAACATGGAAGATGGGATGTACCTGAGAAGTAGCTGGAAGTTCCAACTCATATGCTACTGGTCCAACACGCCGAATGATCTTGTAGGGGCCAAAAAATCTGGGAGAAAGTTTCTGAAATCGACGCTTTGCAAGTGACTGCTGACGATACGGCTGAATCCGTAAAAAGACAGAGTCACCAACCGCAAAGCTTAGATCCCTTCGCTTTGCATCAGCTTGTGCTTTCATTCGTGATTGAGCTTTCGAAAGATTTTCTCTCAGAAGTTTCAGCATGTCATCGCGAAGAGCAAGCTGTTGCTCTAGCTCAACAACACGTGTTTCCCCATGAACAAAGGGATGGAGTGGTGGAGGGTCCCTTCCATAAACAATTTTGAAAGGTGTGGTCCCTGTAGAAGTGTGAAAGCCAGTATTGAAAGAGTATTCTGCCCAAGCAAGATATGTACTCCATTCTCTAGGTTGTTCATGAGCGAAACAACGCAAGTAGGTTTCTAATCACCGATTAACCACCTCCGATTGGCCATCAGATTCAGGGTGGTAAGCAGTACCCATTTTCAGACGGGTTTTACTCAGTCTGAAAAGTTCTTACCAGAAATTGCTAAGAAATATGACATCTCTATCCGTAAGAATTGACCTTGGGATGCCGTGCAACCTAACAATCTCCCTGCAGAAACTTTCAGCAACTATTTTTGCAGTAAATGGGTGAGATAACGGGATAAAGTGTACACATTTACTTAGCCGGTCTACGACCACTAATATAGTGTCAAACCTTTTAGATTTAGGGAGACCACTGATGAAGTCCATCGAGATATCTTCCCATATTCTCTCTGGAATAGGCAGAGGCTGCAGGAGGCCCGCATGAGCCAGAGTTTGGTACTTGTTCTGTTGGCAAGTTAAACAATTCTGAACATATTGCTTAACTTCCTGTTTCAGCCCAGGCCAGTAAAAGTTTGAAGAAAGCCTGCTAAGCGTCTTCAAAAACCCTCCATGACCAGCTGATAAAGAATCGTGACACTCTGAGATAAGCTTCTTCCTCATTGAAGTCTTGTCCGGAATCACCAATCGATTCTTATAATAAAGTTTCTGGTCTACCACCTGAAAGTCTGGGTAAGAAGTAGAATCTTCGGAAAGCGACTTCATAATATCAACGGTGTAGGGATCTGCTTGAAGGGCTGCTTGCAGATCCATAAAATCCAGTGAAACAGGGAGAGCCAAAAGCGAGAAAATCTGCATGTTGAGGATGACGAGATAGTGCATCTGCGCCCTTGTTCTCTTTTCCAGCCTTGTAAATGATGGAGAAATCAAATGGTAGCAGCTTCATGAGCAACCTTTGTTGTTCATTTGTGGTGACCCGTTGCTCCAATAGAAATTTGAGGCTGAAATGATCCGTCTTAACAAAGAAATGACGGCCCAAGAGATAGTGTCTCCATTTATCTAAAGCTAGAACAAGAGCAAGTAACTCACGATCATATGTAGATTTTAAGCGATTGGAAAAAGAGAATCCCTTACTAAAATAGGCCACTGGATGATCGTATTGAATAAGTATAGCCCCAATTCCTTCCGAGGAGGCGTCACATTCCACTATAAATGGCTAGCTGAAATCTGGATGGCGCAACACTGGGACTGAAACTAAAGCATCTTTCAGCTTATTGAAAGCCTGTTTAGCCTCTGGAGACCACCGAAACGCGTTTTTCTTTGTGAGATCAGTCAATGGTCGAGCAATAATACCGTAATTCCGTACAAATCTGCGGTAGTATCCCGCCAATCCCAAGAAACCACGTAGCTCCTTCACATTAGATGGCACAGGCCACCCTTGCACCGCCTTGATCTTGTCCCGATCAGCTTCAACTCCTTTTACTGACACCACATGCCCCAAAAATGATATTTGTGTCTGTCCAAATAAGCACTTTGCAGCTTTAGCAAAAAAGTGATTCTCTTTGAGAAGCTCAAGTGCAATCCGTAAATGTTGCAAGTGTTGCTCAATCGACGGACTATAAATGAGTATGTCATCAAAGAAAACCAAGATAAATCTTCTAAGATGTGGTCTGAAAAGATCATTCATTGCTGCTTGGAATGTTGAAGGGGCGTTTGTAAGGCCAAACGGCATTACCACGAACTCATAGTGGCCCGAATGAGTTCGAAAAGCCGTCTTAGAAACATCCTCTGGATTAACTCGGATCTGGTGATATCCAGAGCGCAAGTCAATCTTTGAAAAAATGGCTGCACCATGTAACTCATCGAGAAGCTCATCTATATTGGGTATCGGGTATTTGTCTGGTACGGTAATTTGATTTAGAGCTCTATAATCAACACACATTCGCCATGTATCATCTTTTTTCTTCACTAAAAGGACAGGATTGACAAAAGGGCTAGAACTAGGGCGGATAAAACCCAGCTGAAGTAAATCTGCAACCTGATTTTCGATTTCAGTTTTCTGAAAATAGGGGTAACGATAAGGTCGGGTATTTGGGGGTTTAGAACTTGGGATGAGGGGTATAGAGTGGGTGTGCGACCGAAAAGGAGGGAGAGTGGTTGGTTCCTGAAAAATAGCCTCGAATTGGTGAAGTAGGGATTGAATTTCAGGGGTATATTGATGGTTTCCATCGCTCTTTGCCAAATACTGAAACGTGGCGTCAGTTTGGCCTTTTTGAGAAACCCCTTGAAGCTTGTATCTCCTTCCATTCAAGTTGAAAATGAGAAACATCTCATTCCTATTTACTTGGACGGTGTTGAGAGACGCCAACCATTGAATACCCAGCACAAGATCAGCTCCTCCAATAGAAAAGGGGAAATAATTTTGTGTTAAGTTTAAACCTGGTAACTGTACCTCAACATTCCGGCAAATGCGATTGCAACGGATCACATCTCCATTGCCTATTTGTACTCCGAAAGGTGGAACAAATTGCACAGGGAGTTGAAGATCCTTGACAATGGTTTCAGCCACAAAATTATGTGTTGAGCCGCTGTCTACAAGTATAAGGACTTCTTTGTTCCCGAGAATCCCCTGCAGCTTCATTGTGGTTGCATTCGACTTTCCCAGTATTGCGTGGAAGCTAATTTCAGCAACGTCCTCATTTGTCTCCCCATCTGGATCATTTGGAGGGTTACCTTCATCTTTACTTGTGTCGTCACCGCCGTCTGTGAGCTCCAATAGTGAAAGAGCTCCTGCTTTGCACCGATGACCAGGTCCAAATTTTTCATTGCAACGAAAACATAGGCCCTTAGCAATCCGGTTCTGGCGCTCTACATCCCATGAACGAACTGGTGTTGAGTGGGCAGCGGGCTGTGAAGACGACTGAGGGGTGCGACTATTTGTTGTGAGGTTGCTTCCAGTTTGTTGGCCTTCGTGAGGGTAATGACCACGAGAATGACTTCTGTTTGCGCGAGTGTGGCTTAATTTATTCTCAAATTCCAAGGCCAAGCTCATGGCCTTATATACCGTGCGAGGTTTATGAATCCTCACGTCAGCTTTGAGGTCGTCCCGCAATCCATTGAGAAAAACTCCAAGTAAATAGTGATCTGGCCAATTTGACTGATCGTCTTGCAAATTCGTGCCTATACTCCTGAATGGTTCCTGTTTGGCGAATGCTGCATAGATGTTCATCAGGATTTTGAAACTCTGTTGGACCATAATTTTCTTGTAACGCCTTCACCAGCTCATCCCAATACACAATAGTCCTTTCTTTGTTGAGCCAAGAGAACAAATCCAGTGCATCTCCCTCGAGATACATGGCTGCAATATCTACTTTAAGTTCATCTGGAGTTTCGTAGTAGCGGAAATATTTTTCTGCTTTGAGGATCCAGCCACGAGGGTCGCCCCCGCTAAATTTGGGAAACCCCATCTTCGTGTGTGGACGATAAGCTGGATTCCGTCGCCACCAATGATTTCCCACTTCATCTTCTTCGGTTTCAGACCCAAAGTATCGTCGCGGCTCACGGGAGGCAGACGAATACTCCTTTGCTTTTCCTCTGGCGGCTACACCAATGCTTGTTTCTGCATGAGAAAGCCCAGTGGATTGAGCTTTGAGTGCTGCAACCTCAGCTGCTAGAGTGTCAATGGTGTCTAATTTGGAAGCAATGGCTGATAGTTGGGTAATGGAATCAGAAGTTGGGTTGGTTTGGTTGGAAATTTGGTCACCGGTTTCGTGTGGAAGGTTGGATGATCTGGTGTTAACCATATTGGATCGATGTCGCTCTGATACCAAAATGATAGGAACCAGTAGTGAGAATAGGTAATGAGGTGGAAAATGAAAGAACTTTTACTGGCAGCGAATTGCTCAAGAATCTCAAACACACTCGCAGCCAATAACCTGTCCGTATAGAGAGGACAAAACTGCAATAAAAAAACAAGAACAATGATGATCCCTACTAAACATATCCGACCCTTATTTATACTGAATATCCAGAGTTCAAATAGCTAACAACCATAAACAAACTACTGAAAACAAGGAAAATATCTGCAGCTAAGAGAGTAGCATTATTAGCTAACCAACTGAAACAAACTCCTTAGAAATAGGAATTAGTTGTTGACTTGACTTGACTTTACCAGACTGCTGGAAGTTAGGAACTGAATTAGTTTTCTGCCATGTGCTCATTGCCACATGTCCTAACTTTTCTCCTTGAATATACCCGCATAGGTAGGACCTTATCACAGGGTTTTATGTGGGACACTTTTGTTAGATGCTTCATCCTGCAATTGCTCTTGGAATGGAAATTGTGTGTGACAGTGACCTCTATAGATTGTTTGCTTGATTATCTTGATTCATCATTGGTTTAGTTGGTTTTTTATTTGTTAGTTTCTTCTCTCGCTGTGTAGGCTGTCATATGACTTCCCAGTTTCTCTGTAAACTTTTTTTTTAGCTTTTTATAAAATCTCATATTATTTATAAATAAAAAGAGAGAAATATGAGGGTTTACGTTTACACACCCTTCCCGAGAAAAGGTTACAAGACAAAGTCTATGAAGAAATGAAAATTGAATAAAACTGTTTCTAAATTGCGTTCTAGCACATGAATGACGCTGTTACAGATTCGTAGTACAAGGTCGAAGATGTGAGCGGAGATAGGATTATATCTGATGTCTACTTAACAACTTCGGTGCTAATCGGCTTAAAGAATGTAATACTCCTTGTACTAGTTTGTGCAAACTAGCCGTTTGTGGTCTCACACTGAAAGTTAATACTTATACTAATTTGTGCAAACTAGTTGTTTGTGGTCTCACACTCCGCCTTTTGAATTTACACTATGTAGGTTCTCTGTTTCGAAGTTGACTAAATGTTGGAATCTTGAAGACTTGAGAAAATTGTTTTGGTCCCAAGCTCAACTCTTTGCGATTACTCATTATGTGTGCACATGAAGATCTGAGCCCGCACTTCCATGCTGTAGGTTTACAGAGTTGGGATTTCCTGTGTGATTCTAAATGTAAGGGCATCTCCGTATCTAGGAAGCATGGACACTCCAAAACAGGGACTGTACCCGTGGTGGACACTTTTGATACTCAACACTCGTACGATTCTCAAATATACGTGTCAGACACTCTGGCTGGCATGTCCGAGTATTTTAGAGATTTTATTAGACTGGATACTTGGAGGACACTTAGAATACAATTAACAGGAGGATACTTTCACACGGTTTTTTTGCGAGATATTTAAACTTTAAATGGGTTAAAATATAATAAAGCTACAGTAGATACTACATTTTTGATTAATTGATGGCTCAATATATGAAAATGTTACCCTTTTGAACGAAAGTTCAAGTGAGGTTTCAAGTTCTCAAATGTGACAACTTCAAGAGTATTCCCCAAACAGAAATCGTCAAACTCGAACCCACTTAAGCTACTCTTTCTCTTCTCATTATTATACTTAATATATGCTTTCTGTGATAGTTAAGGTATAAATATAAAGTAGTTGGAACCAATTTTATTATATCTCGTTGTATAAAATTCATATATATATAAAAATATAATAATAATGTTGAGGTATTCGTGCCGTGTCGTCTCCTTATTTTTTAAGAAAATGACGTATTCCGTATTCGTTTCCGTATCGTATCCAATACCCGTATCCGTACCCGTGCTTCTTAGGTCTGTAGTTTCTATAGGTTAATCTCTGCAGCTAGAAATTTATATTTTGTCTATTGAGCAGTACATGCATTTTCAATTGCTCTACCATAATAATCAGTTGTCAAAAGTCAAATACAATCGCAATTTCGACGTGATTATCTTCAGATTCCTATTTTTACTCGGTAAAAAATCAATTCTACTGGTCAAATGAGTGTACTTCTTCATTTTCTTATAAGCTGCTGTGAGTGGTTCTTGTATATATATATATATCCGAACTGATTTGGCATGTTCAATGAGAGCGTCACTCTTATGTCTCATTAATTGTGTACATAGACATGCTTGGTTCTGTTTGTCGGGATTGAGAAGTAAACCTATCTAGGTTTGGAACTAACTGAAAGGGTTTATCCTGTAGTGAGTTGATCTGCTCTGCATCAACATGAAATCGTTTCATGTTTACAGAGTCGGAGAAGACATATAATATAACGACCAATTTATGGGAATAAAATTGATGTGCTTGCGAATCAAGGGGCTGGCCGGTCTGTGGAGTAACTAATATGGTGGTGTTGGACTAATTAGAAAAGTCTAACAACCTTTTTGTATGGAGAAAGACTTACTTGACAACTTGGTGCCTTCGAATGGATGACAAAGCAGAACCACCTTACCAAATTTTGTTTTTTACTCCATGACATACAAGTTTAAACAAGGAATAAAATCTCCAATTTAATTGGATATGTTCAGATATACTGTACAAGCTTAAAATAATAGAATCTCCCATTGGTTGGGTATGTGCATACATACAAGTTTAAACTAGTAAAACAATCTCTAATTGAATTGGGTATGTTCCTTACGAGTGACAATGAGAATGATATTTTTATATAAGCTCATGATATTTTCTTCAGTGGGAAGAGACAACTGATGATTGGGTATGTTCCATCTGAATATTTGTTTACTGTGCGACAAAGACATCGAAAATTTTGTCTGATCTCATCACATTTTCTCCAGTTGGAGGAGAAAATTGATCATACAAATGTTGAGTTTTAATCTTACAAATTAGACGGATGTAGAGTTTTAACCTTACAAATCAGACGGACGTGGAGTTTTAATCTTACAAAAGTTTTTAGGGAATCACATCTGTTTGATGTCAAAATCGTAGTGCACATATACTATATTTTGTTTTAGCATATCATTCCATCTCTTATTGGACATATAGAAATTTCTTGGTTTTCCCCATTTCTCGTAGTATTCAAGAATAAAAATCACATCAGATTGACTCGGTTTCTTTTGTCAGTTCTATGAGGACTATGAGAAAGGGGAATATATGCGAGTGACTTAGGACCATATGAAACGACATAAGTTTCGCCCCATCATTCACATATATGAGTGGAGAAGTCATTCCTAAGTCTATATAGTTCATCATGCAAAATGCATTCACCACAGGAAAGGAAGGATGATATGTTTGTTTTTCATGCAAGTATGCAACAGCACACTCTTAAAATGAGTTGCCACTCTAGTCTTCTAATTAATGTAGGTTGTGATCCTTGTACACATCAATCTACAACTCCTGCTATTATTTTCCAGCCACTCTAGTCTTCTATTTAATGTAGGTTGTGATCACTGTACACGTCAATCTATAACTCTTATTATTTTTCATTTATCAGCTCCCGCTTAACTCTAGTACTCATGGGCGCGGATCAACCCTTTCAGTAGTGGGGGATTATAGTCCCCACTCAAGTTTGTGAAACTGTACTTTTATCTTACTTATTTTTATTAAGTGCAGTTTAGTACCCACTCAAATTGATTACCAACACTTGTTATTTTTGTTTTTACATCAACATTTTATGTGTTGAAAATTTAGCCTTCACCTGGGGAAATTATGGATGCGTCCCTGCTAGTACATTTTCTTTTCAAGCAAGACATCTAGTAAAAAAAAAGAGAAATGTTTTACAGCAAGATGTTCTCCAATTATCGGTTTAGGAAATACAATTTCAGTGGAAGATTTTGAAGAATTTTAGTAAGGGAAGGTCTAGAAGTTGAACCGTTGATGTTGAAGAAATCGAAGGAAGTGACTCCAGAAGCCTTTGAGAGTTGTGAAAGAAGGTGTAGATTGATGATACTTCAAGAAAATATACGGCAAATTCTGGTTTCAAGCATTGACACTTTGTCTTTTGGTCTGGACCCGCTTATCTAATCCAAACCAGCCTCCAAAAAGCTATAGAACCGAATCGGCTTATTCAGGATTCGACAATTCGGTTCACGATTCCCGATTTAGTGACACGATTCTGCTACCCTTCAATTCTATGTACGATTCTGGATTGTTGAGGTATGTACTGAACAGAATCATACGATAGCAATCGCGAATCGACCAATTTTGACAACTACGGATTGACAAAATATATAGAATCTTGAAGGACATGTTCGATTTTTAACCCAAAAGACCGAAAAAATGTATTGACATATGTGGAAAATCTACTTATCGGTTGCATCAGTTATATACAAGAGATCTGATTGGCAAGAGAACATGTTGCTATAGTAAAATAGATTATATTCTATCTATTTTACTTTAAACACCCTCGCCGCCGCCTGTATCTGGCTAGCTTCAGAATACAAAGACAACCCTAGAAAAGTCAGGCGAGTTGTATTGGTTTTTCATAGAATGGAATTGAGAAGGAAAAACACGCCCTTACAACAATTAGACAATTTGATGATAGCCGAGAGCTGGGTTTTGAAAGAGCTAGGGTTTATTTGCCATGTGGAATATCCACATATGTTTGTATCAAATTACCTCTCGGCTCTAGAAGCGTGGGAACTGAGCCAGGAGGCTTGGAGTATCGCGAATGATAGCTTGCGTACCGCTCTATGTGTGAGATTTAAGGCTGAGGTAGTGGCTTGTGGAGTGATATATGCGGTTGCCAGGAGATTGCAGGTGCCGCTGCCTGAAAATCCGCCTTGGTGGGAGGTGTTTGATGTTAAAAAGTCGGAGATAGACGAGGTTTGTAGAGTGCTGGCGAATTTGTACAGCATTGGTGAGGTGAGATATATACCGGTTTGTGGGGATAGTGATGCATTCGATGTGTCCGGTGAATCATGGGATTTATCGCCGCATCCAGGTCTGTTGGGACCTGGTATTACACGGGGAACAGCTGAAAGGGCTGCTAGAATGGACTCAGCGGTGTCGAAGGAGGTTGTGAGTAAACCAGGAATCAACAAGTTGAAAGAGAATAGTAAAATTGGTGATGATTATGAAAGAAGGTCTCGCGAGAGGAATATGAGGGTTGACATTGTTTCTGAGCTTACAGAGGTTGATAGGTTTGCGCATCCTTTCCCGAGAAGTGGCAAGAAAAGTGAGCCTATGATGAAAAGAAAAAAAGAAGAAACTGTGTCTACTAAATCATGTCCCTGACACAGGAATAGGAATGATGATGTGGGTGGTTATAGCTACAAGATCGACGATGTGAGAGAAGATAGGAACAATCATAGACGCCACGAGGGGAGGAGGGAGAAGTTGAAGGTGTGATGGTGACAAATTTGGTTTGTGAGGATGTTTTCACAGCCATTCTTACCATGTTTTGCTTAGCATCAGATGGTGGTATTTTAGTCCTTTTAAGCATGAATGCTCTTACATTAATGTTATATAGCCTTTCTACACTTATCCTTTTGTACCGTTTCTTGATTAAATCTGATGTCTATGTACGATTTCGGTGCACATAGTATATAGCCTTCAGCCCATTCTAGATATGCTTCAGAGTATATAAGGTAATACTCCTTATACCAGTTTGTGTCAATAGTAGTCTCGCGCTCAGCCTTTTGCAATTACACCATGTAGGATCTCTGTTTCCAAGTTTACCAAATGCTGGAAGCTGAAGACTGTAGAAAATTGTTTTGGTCTCAAGTTCAAAGCCTTTGTGACATGGTTCTGTTTGGTACACGGGAAGCTCCGAGCTGGCACCTACACGCTGCAAGTTCATAGAAGGTGGAGATCTCCTGTGTGATTCGAGAGTGATTGACTGATGACACGTCGCTCATTTCAGTGGGTTAGTCTCTGCAGCTGGAACTCTAGACTTTGCTTATTCTCCCGTATGCCTGTACATGCATTTTTTGTTAGCTCTATCATATTAATATGTTATCAAAGGTGCAGATGTGGTTGCGACTTCTATGCAATTACGTCAAGATGCCACAAGATAGAAGTGTCTGCGGAAGGTTTTTAGTGAAGTCTGTTATAACTTGTGTTCTCAGGGTCAAAATAGATAGATTATTCTTTTGCTTTCGATAAGACATAATGAATACAATGTTCAAACTGATCCGTATTTAGCAACTTATGCATTGAATTATTGAATGAGAGCCATCCTTACATGCACTTCATTATTTACTTTTCATGTCTCATTTCAGTTATGTCTGGACGGAACTACTTATTGATGCACATTGTCTCTGATTTGTTAGAGCACCATGTCAAATTTGCTCGTGGAGCAAGCAATAATTGTTCCTATCATTCATATTATACCTTAGTGGAAAATTCTAGGAAAAAATACTCGGTGTAGGTGGCGACTTAGGTTTTTTCACTTCTTACTTCGTGGGTAAGTCCAGTAACACTGTGTATTCCTTGAAAATCATAAACCTTTGGTTGCGACGTAAATTACAATATATAGAATATATAATATCCTAAAAGGCTTCTTCGACTTGTTTATTCTGGAGAACGTATTGCATATGTGGGAAAATTACTTGTTGTTTGCATTTGTTTGTATACAAGTAATCTGGTTGGTATAAGAAGATATTGTTACAGTAGAGGAAAAATGTTTATCGTTTGTACGATGTTATATTTGGACTTTTGAAGCAACTGCTTGAATGCTGTTGCCAACTAAGTCTTGTCCTACTCAATCTTGTAGACTAGTGGGAGGTTTTGGGGAATCTGGATATGCATTTCTATATCAGAGAGCATTTTATTTGGTCATGTTGAAATTTTCTTGCCATGCTGCTGAAATTGCTCATACACGATAGAAGAGAACCCCAAAGATTCCACCGTTGGATTTAGAGAGATCTTAATTCTTGATTCTTGCAAGATCCTTACATTTGTAGCAAGGATTCTTCCGTTGCCTCTCGCTTCACCTGATCTTTCCCTCCACCAATCTTCATTTGGTCTTGTCTCCTGTTAAGCTTCTTGTTCTCTATCATTTTTCTCCCTCCCTTTCTTTCTTAAGTTGTAGGTTGCGGAAGGGTATTAGAGCTGGTTGGAGCCACTTTGCGGCGAGGGTTTGGATTAAGAGTGGCCTACGGGGTAATGCCCGATTTTGGGAGGATTGTTGGGTGGGGAGGCTTAATTGTCCCATCAATTTCAGTCCCTTTATCGCCTAGCACAAGATCCTTCAACTCTTGGAGTCACCGTTAGAGTCGTGAGTGAGAAAAGCGAGGATGGCGGAGTGGTATGGGTGTTCGGTTTAGGCGAGGCTTGAATGACTGGTTGATTCTGGATTTAGTGTGTGTATACAAATCCTTCATCGTGTTGGAACTCTTTTTGGGAGTAATGACTCTTTGGAGTGGCGCTTGTCCTCGAGCGGGTTACTTTCTATCCACTCCTATTATGATGATTTGTGTGGGGCTTGTGTTGCTATGGTTCCAGATCCTTGGATTTGGAAAGCAGGACCCCTCAATAGGTCTCATTCATTTTTTGTCTAGTTCGCAGCTCATGACAGAACATTGACTATTGACAATTTGGTTAGCCGCCGTCAAGTGTTAGTTAATTGGTGCGATTTGTGCCGATCTAGTGCAGAATCGGCTTATCAGTTTCTAATGTATTCTTCTGCTGTGCGGACCTATTGGGATCTGATTCTATGAAATTTTGGTATTTACTGGGAGGACCCTGCTACGGCTTCAGAGTTTCTCGTCGCTTGGGTTGAGTCAAGGTGGATACAAGGGATGAAAAAGCTTGGCGTATGGCTCATTTGATAATCATGTGGATGATTAGAGTGTGCGGAATAGGAAGGTCTTTGACAGGGTTCTATGTGGGACACTTTTGTTAGATGCTTCATCCTGCAATTGCTCTTGGAATGGAGATTATGTGTGCCAGTGACCTCCATTTATTGTTTGCTTGATTTTCTTGATTCATTGGTTTAGTTTGTTTTTATTTGTTAGGTTTTTCTCTCGCTGTGTAGGCTATGACAGTATGACTTACCAGTTTCTCTGTTAACTTTCTTCAGCTTTTTATAAAATCTCTGGTTATTCATAAATAAAAAGAGAGAAATATGAGGGTTAACATTGTATCAAGCCGTCAGAGGTTGATACGTTTACACACCCCTTCCCGAGAAAAGGTGAGAAGACGAAGTCTATGAAGAAATGAAAAAATTGAATAAAACTGTTTCTAAATTGCGTTCTAGCACATGAATGTCGAAGGTGTGAGTGAAGATAGATTATATCTGATGTCTACTTAACGTCGGTGCCAATATTAGATAGGCTTAAAGAATGTGATACTCCTTGTACTAGTTTGTGCAAACTAGCCGTTTGTGGTCTCACTCTGAAAGGTACTACTAATACTTATACTAATTTGTGCAAACTAGTCGTTTGTGGTCTCACACTCCGCCTTTTGAATTTACACTTTGTAGGGTCTCTGACTAAATGTTGGAAGCTGAAGACTTGAGAAAATTGTTTTGGTCCCAAGCTCAACTCTTGTGATGTCACTCATTCTGTGTGCACGTGAAGCTCTGAGCCGGCACTTACATGCTGCAGGTTTACAGAGTGGGGATTTCCTGTGTGATTCGAGTGTAGTGGCATGTCTGTAGTTTCCTGTGTGATTAGACATATATTCTCAGAAATACCCAAAATTGAAGAGGGATTTGGTGATAGCCGAGAGCTGGGTTTTGAAAGAGCTAGGGTTCATCTGCCATGTCGAATACCCGCGTATATTCATATCGAATTACCTCTCGGCTCTAGAAGCGTGGGAACTGAGGCAGGAGGCGTGGAGTATCGCGAATGATAGCTTGCGTACCGCTCTATGTGTGAGATTTAAGGCTGAGGTAGTGGCTTGTGGAGTGATATATGCTGCTTTCAGGAGATTGCAGGTGCCGCTGCCTGAAATCCGCCTTGGTGGGAGGTGTTTGATGGTAGAAAGTTGGAGATAGACGTGGTTTGTAGAGTGTTGGTGAATTTGTACAGCATTGGTGAGGTGAGATATATACCAGTTTGTGGGGACAGTGATGCATTCGCTGTGTCTGGTGAATCATGGGATTTACCGCCGCCGCATTCAGGTCTGTTGGGACCTGATATTACAGGGGGAACAGCTGAAAGGGCTTCTAGACTGGACACGGTGGCGTCCAAGGAGGTTGTGACTAAATCCGGAATCCACAAGTTGAAAGGGAACTGTATAAGTGGTGATGATTCTGAAAGAAGGTCTCCCAAGAGGAATATGAGGGTTGACATTGTTTCTGAGCCATCAGGGGACAGGGGTTAATAGGTTTGCGCATCCAAGAAAAGGTAAGAATACGAAGTCTATGAATAAAAGAAAAAGAGAAGAGACTATCGAATTCATGTTCCCGGCATACGAATGGAAATGATGATGTGAGAGGTTATAGGTACAAGATCGATGATGTGAGAGGAGATAAGAACAATCATAGGCATCACGAGGGGAGGAGGGAGAGGTTGAAGGTGTGATGGGGATACATTTGGTTTGTGAGGATGTTTGCACAGGCAGTCTCACCATGTTGCTTAGCATCAGATGATTGGTGCTGTAGTCCTTTTAACTTTTAAGCATGCATTTTCTTACATTAATGTTATGTAGTCTTTTTACTCTGATTTGTACTGTCTCTTGAATATATCTGATGTCTACTTGCAAACTCGGTGCACAACTGCACGTAGTGGATAGCCTTAAGCTCATTCTAGACATGCTTCATATTGCAGTTACATATTTCATAGTAAATTAGGTGATGCCCGTTATACCAGTCTGCGAACTTGTCAATAGTGGTCTCATGCTCAGCCTTTTAGCAATTACACCATGTAGGATCTCTGTTTCGAAGTTGACTGAATGCTGGAAGCTGAAGACTTGAGAAAATTGTTTCGGTCTCAAGTTCAAAGCCTTTGTGACATGGTTTTGTTTGGTACACAGGAAGCTCCGAGCTGGCACATACACGCTGCAAGTTTACAGGTGGAGATGTCTTGTGTGATTCGAGAGTGATGGACTGATGTCACGTCGCTCATTTCTGTGGGTTAGTCTCTGCAGCTGGAACTCTAGACTTTGCTTATTCTGCCGTATGCCTGTAATTGCATTTTTTGTTTGCTCTACCATATGTTATCAAAGGTGCATGTGTGGTTGCAAGTTCTATGCAATTATGCTTCATTAGCCCAGACTGCTCCCGCCTTCCTTCTCCTTTCAGGGCCTATCCAAAAGAGTCCAATATTGAAATAATTTCAGAGGTTTTCCCCCATCATTTAGGCTTTGGCAACACCTCGGCAGTTGACCTCACGTCAATCCCACGAGCCTCTTATCCATTCTCATTCAATCACGGCGGCGTCACATGAATCGTAAATGCATGAATGTGATGGACCAAAAAATCCGCGGCCTGTTCGGGGGTGGTCAGGACATATGGAGGTAGGCCCATTTCACCGCTCCACCGGAAATTCCCTCTGCCTCAAGATTCCACAAGATAAAATTGTCTGCGGAAGGTTTTTAGTGAAGTCTGTTATAACTTGTGTTCTCAGGGTCAAAATAGGCAGATTTTTTTTTTGCTTTCAATAAGACATCATGAATACATCTGTAAGGTTCAAACTGATACGTATTTAGCAACTTAAGCATTTAATTGTTGAGTGAGAGCCATCCTTATATGTACTTCATTGTTTACTTTTCATGTCTCATTCGGTTATGTCCGGACGGAACTACTTATTGATGCACGTTCTCTCTGATGTGTTAGAGCACCATATCAAATTTTCTCGTGGAGCAAGCAGTAATTGTTCCTATTATTCAGATTATACCTTGGTGGCAGGCAACTAAGGTTCGTTCACTTCTTACTCGGGATTTTTTCACTGGAATGAGCTTGTTGGAGCCGCAAAATACGTAAATAACCCCCACCTAGCGCAAAACACGAAAATAGGCTCGTTTAGAAACCTATGTTAGCAAGTAAGAAACTGATGTTGGTAACATCGGTTATTAACTTTTCCGCGTCCCAAGTAAGAAACTATGTTACGAATATCAGTTATAGAACCTATATTAATAACACATGTTCTTCGCCATGAGACCTATGTTGCTATTATAGGTTCTGTAAAAAAAGTCTAGAGAGAGAGTTTTCTCCCTTTTCTAGAGAGAGAGACCTAGTTTTGTGCTAGGGTTTATATCGGCGCCGTTTTGCCGGAGTGAGTGGTGTTTTTCTCCCCCATCTTATTTTATTTCCTTTCTGATCTGTGATTGAGGAAACGTCTGGTTTTTCTTTTTGTTTCTCTTCTCCTTTCTTCTGTCTCGATTGATCTGGACTACTATTAAGTCAGGTGGTCTAGGCAATGGAAAACACAAAAAAAGTAAGAATGTTGAATCCCCCAAGCTCTAATGAGCTGCAGAACAAAGATCCAGACGAGGCAGTGGATCTAGCAGATGGACAAGAAGATCTAAAAGATAGAGCTCTATTTGCAAAAATTATCTCAAAGAGACTGACAAGAATACAATCGGTCAAAGCATTATTTAGAAACATATGGAGAATCAAAAAGACTTTTGAAGTCCTGAGTAAAGGTGATAACATCTTCATCTTCATCTTTGAAGAGGAGGAGGATTGCAGGAGGGTCTGGGAAGGGGCACCATGGACAGTGATGAATCAGTTGATGATTTTCAAAAGATTCAAAGAAGAACAAGATCCAATGAAGCTGACTTTTAATAGATCCCCATTCTGGCTGAATGTGAAAGGATTGCCAATGGAAAAGATGACAAGAGATAATGCAGAAATTGTTGGAAATAGAGTGGGCAAGGTGCTAGATATCGATGGAGGAGGGCCAGGAACGATGCTGATCAGTCCACACATGAGAATCAAGGTCCTGGTGGATATTGAAAAACCCTTACAACAAGGGTTCATGATGAGAAAAAAGGATGGAGGAGCTCTATGGATCTCTTTCTCCTATGAGAAATTGGGGGATTATTGCTACAGATGTGGCAGAATAGGGCATGACAAGGTGGAATGTAAATGGATTGAACAAGAACAGAGCCTAAACTCAGGCTACGGACCAGGGTTGAGGGTACCGGAGCAGAAACGATATCACTCGAAACTGGGAAGCCAGCATACGGAGAGTCCAGATAAACAACAAACTCGAAATAATGAAGAACAAGCTAATGATGATACAAGAAAGGAGGAGATTAGGCCGGAAAAAGCTCAGAATCCGGCAATGGTGACGGCGAGTAACGTACACGCGCCCCTAATTCAAAGTGATGCAGGTGGGGGAGAGCGTACAATGAATCAGGAAGGAGGAAGGAATAACCAAATGATGAGCTGGGCAAAAACGCGTACACGTGGAGAAAATCCAGAGGCCAACCGCACGATACACGGTGAGGGTTGGGTACTATGCAAAGGAAAGGACAAAGTGGTGATTGATGACAGCTGGCTAAGCAATTATGGGAAGCAAGGTAAGACAGTAATAAATAATTTTACTATTAGTAATGGGCTCACAGACCCGGCCCAAATTTTCCAGGGCTACTCAAGCCCAATTGAGGAAGAGATTTGGGTTACCCAGACAGTAAGCCCAATACAAATTTATGAGGAGACAGTGGCCCAACAAAAGAGCCCACATGTGGTGTATAAACCCAGATCTACCATACACTTAAAGGAAATTTTGGATGAAGAAGATTACGGGGATGAAGAAAATCAGAAAGAAGCAGAAATTCAGAGGAAACTACAAGAAGAAAAGTTGGATATGGCAGTTTTCAAGGAAGATACAAGACGAATGGTGGTAAACAAACTAATTGCAGAGGACTTTCGCACCAAAGTTCAACTAAAGAGAGAATTCCAGCGAATGGGAGGAACTGAGGCAAGAGCAAGAAAGAAAAGGGTCTTCATGAATGAGAAAGATGAGTATGAAATAACTGAAACTGAGATGGAGATAATTGATGTTCCATATACAGTAGCAGAGTCAAAGGAAGTTCAAGTAAGATGCAAGATAATGCCAGCTAGAAAGATGATTATACGAGGCCAAGATGGGATTTTTAGAAGTGCAGAAGCTATACATAACAGGAGCAAGAAGGATAAGAGTAAGGAGGATGGATACATGGCTGAGGAGGCGGGCCTTACCACGCCCCCAACTCCAAAATGAATGGCATTGTATGGAACTGCCGAGGGTTGGGACAGACCTCGGTAGTTCGACATGTAAAGTCTCAAATAAGACAGAAGGATGCTAGCTGGTTCTTTTTGTCAGAAACAAAGGTAAAATCCAGTTTTTTTATGAAGTATTTCATTTCTGAAGGCTTTAACAATTATGAAGTAGTAGAACCAATAGGAAGAAGTGGAGGTATAGTCTTTTGTTGGAAGAACTCAGTACATTGTGAGGTTGTGTTGAAGCACAAGAACCTCATCTCTGTGATAATGTATGGAGATGGTGAAGAAGAAAATTGGATACTTAATGCAATCTATGCACCTTGTGTGAAAAAGGAGAGGGATAAGCTTTGGGAGGAGCTGTTATATATTCAAGATACCACTGCAATGCCATGTATTTTCATAGGAGATTTTAATGAAGTAATCTCCCAAGATGATAAGATTGGGGGCAGAGCTGTAGCTCAATCATCAAAAGGTGGTCTATCAAATGCAATATATGATGGGGGGTGGATTGATGCAGGTTTCAAAGGTGCAAAATACACTTGGACAAATGGTTGGCAAAGAGGTAGAATCATCAAACAAAGGTTAGATAGGTGCTTCTGTAATGATCAATGGAGGTTGCTATTCCCAAGAGCTTCACTTAATCATTTTGCCTCATGTTTTTCTGATCACCATGTGCTATTTTTATGTCCCAATCCAAGACAAATGAATGGAAAAAAGCCATTTAGATTTGAGGCTATGTGGACAAGGGACAAAAGGTGTAAGACTGTTATAAGAAATGCTTGGACAAGACAAGGTGACAGCCCTGGAATGCATTGGAGATGGCAAATGAACAACACAAAAACTGAGCTCAAAAAATGGAATAAGGAGGTGTTTGGGGATCTGCAAACAAATATAGCTGAACTAACTGCAGAGCTGAATGCACTGATGGAGAAAAACAACCTTGAAACAGGTGTTGAGGAGTACAGAATCAAAAAGAAACTACTTGAGTTGCACAAAAGACAAGAGATTTGCTGGAGGCAGAAGTCAAGAGTCATGTGGCTCAAAGAGGGGGAGGCAAACACAAAGTTTTTTCATCTAGCAGCTGCAATCAGAGGCCAAAGAAATTCTATTGACAGTATAAAGAGAGAAGATGGATCTGTTGCAGAAACAAGCAAGGAAATAGGTGATGAGTTTTGTAAGTTCTTCACTAACTTATTTACATCTTCAAATCCACCTGAGAATGATTGGCTAGAGGAGTTGTTTACACACAAAATATCAGAGGAAGAAGCTGATTTTATGAAAAGAACTCCTACAAATGAGGAAATTAGACAAACTCTTTTTAAAATGAGTAGTTTCAAAGCTCCTGGCCCTGATGGAATGCCTGTGTTGTTCTACAAACAATACTGGGACATTGTAGGAGAAGATTTATGTGGAGTAGTAAAAGAGTTTTTTGAAACTGGAAAGTTGAAGAAAGGAATTAATTCAACCTTCATTGCTTTAATACCAAAGATCAAAAGTCCTTCAAAGGTGCAGCACTTTAGACCTATCAGCTTGTGTAACACTGTCTATAAGGTGATTGCAAAGATTCTGGTGAACAAGCTGAAACAAGTTATAGGAGACTTCATAAATCCAAAGCAATCTGCTTTTGTAGAAGGTAGAACAATTCAAGAGAATCTTATTTTGTTGCATGAAGTCATACATACAATTCAGAAGAAGAAAGGGAAAGGAGGACTTATGATTCTGAAGATGGATATGGAAAAAGCTTATGACAAAATGGAGTTTGGCTTTATTGTGAAGGTTCTAAAATGGATGGGGTGCCCAAGCAAGATGATTGAATGGGTACAAGAATGCATAACCACAGTAAAATTGTCTGTTCTCATAAATGGTGCTCCTTGTGGTTTTTTCAGCAGTTATTGTGGTTTAAGGCAGGGAGACCCATTATCTCCTCTATTATTTATCATATGTGCAGAAGTCCTATCTAGGATTCTTCTCTTTGCTGAAAAAGAAGGGCTCATAAATGGAATCAAACTAGCAAGAAACTGTCAAGCTCTAGATCACTTACTCTTTGCTGATGATCTAATGCTAATGGGGAGAGCCACAGTACAAGAGGCAACTAATCTAAAACTGTGTCTGCAATTGTATGAGGAAAGCTCAGGGCAAAGGGTAAATAAAGACAAGTCTTCTGTGTACTTCAGCCCTAACACAGATACTATGATGAGAAAAGAAATCAGGGATATTTTGTCTTTGAAGAAGGGGTGCAAGAAAGCTATCTATCTGGGACTGCCCATGTTTCTAACAAGATCAAAGAAGGTGGATTTTCATCCCATTTTGGAAAAGATGGAAACTAAACTTGGTGGCTGGCAAGCAAAGCTACTCCCTTATGCAGGTAGATTGATTATGCTAAATAGTGTGCTAAATGCAATCCCTTCTCACCATATGTCTGTTTTTGCTCTTCCAAAAAATCTCACAAAGAGGATTGATTCAATCAAAGCAAATTTTTGGTGGGGTAGTACTGAAAAACAGAGAAGAAGGCATGTCAAAAGCTGGGATTTTCTTTGCAAACCAAAAGAAGTTGGTGGCTTAGGTATGAGGAAAGCTGAATTACAAAACAATGCCTTACTGGGTAAATTGGCATGGGATCTTTGGATAAACAAGGAATGTTTATGGGTGAACAATCTCAGGAACAAATATTGCTCCAACATAGATTTTCAGAGAATTGAAAAAAGGTTTCAGGACTCATACTTCTGGAAAGGTATGCTAAAGATCAGAGATATGATAAGTGAAAATGCAATCAAAATTATTGGAAATGGGAAGAGTGTGGATATATGGCAGGATGCTTGGATTCCAGGGCTTATAAACAAAAGACCAGAGCCACCAGACAACCTCACAGATGCTCCAAAAAGAGTCTCTGAATTAATTGTGGAGGAAGACAGATGCTGGGATGTCCAAAAGATACATGACTGGTTTATGCCCCAGGAAAGTGAAGAAATTTTGAAAATTCATATCCCATTAAGTGAAGTTAGTGATCAATGGAATTGGTTGGGAGACAAGAGTGGTAAAGTAACTGCAAGAAGTCTTTACAAATGTCAAAACCAGATTTTGGTTGGAAATCAAAGTCAACAGTTCAATTGGAAGAAAGTGTGGACAGCAAAGATTCATAATAGACTGAAAATTATGATATGGAGAACAGCAGCAGATTGTTTACCAATTGCAGAACAAAGAGATCATGCTACTCATGGCTGCAATATGTGTAATGACAAAGAAGCTACAAGTAAGCACATTTTTTTCTTGTGTCCAGCTGTGAGACCTATCTGGTTTAATGTTCTTGGGATCAAGGTGGATCAACTCAGAGACATGAACATTCAAGATTTAATTGGTTATGTGCTGAACTTAAAATGGCAGAGGGATAGCAATGACATTGCTACCATGTGTGGAATTATTTTGGAGAGGGTCTGGAAACACAGAAATGGAGTTTTCTTTGATAAAAAGGTCTTTCAGCCTGGAAAAATCATTGAAGAATGCTGGAGCTTATGGAAAGAGCATAGAGGTGGTAATGAAAACAATATAGAAGAAAACCCAGTACTTCCAAAGCCAGCTTGGAGCTGCCCAGATCAAGGGGAGGTGAAATTTAATTGTGATGCTAGTTTTAAAAACAATAGGACAACTGCTGCATTTATTTGCAGAAATGAAAAAGGTGAGGCCATGTTTGGAGGAACAAAATGTGAAGAAGGAGACAATGCAGAAGATGCTGAATTTACAGCAGTAGAGGAGGCGATAAAAATTGCTTTGATGAAGATCTCGGTGGAGAAAAGACTAATTTTTGAATCTGATGCACTATGGGTTATAAACGGTTTCAATGATGTGAACAAAGCAAAAGGAGCTTGGAGGACTAGAATTGAAGCTGGCCTTAAAGTTTTGACTGGAAGAGTTTTTATTTTTACACATTGTAGTAGAAAAGTGAATCTTGCAGCTCATAGTTTAGCTCAATGGGGTTATGCTGTTAGACACTCTGGGTTTATCTCGGGTGATCAGCTACCTCAATTAGTTTTTGTAGCAGTTTCAAATGATGTTGCTGGCTCGGTTTTGGTTTAATACATATCTGACTTATCAAAAAAAAAATATTATAGGTTCTGTACTTAAAAGTTTTTAAACCGCATCTCTTCCTTAGCCTTTCATCTTGAAAGATGTGTTCCTAAAATGTTTTATTACTAAAAGACCCCACATATTTTTTAAGCTACAGAACAATCCCTAATGTACCACTGTCATCACTAGGGCATTAAAAACATGTCTCACCAAATGACGCTATCACCAAACGATGTATCGCTTCCTCGGAAAGACGCTATTCACACTTCGGATCGAGTCCTACTTCATTAGTCGACGACACAAGCAGAGCGTTGTTTTCTCCACTCCACCTCTTCTCTCCGAGGGATGCATATACAAACTTCACTTTTTAAGGTCTTTGACGAAGGTGATCTCTATGTTGCTCTGCTCTATGTATGCCTCATCGCAAGTTTTTCCGTTTATTCTACCCCTCTATGCCTCATCGTAAGGGCACTATCATGTTGCACTATCAGCCTTTGTATCTTTTGCCCAGTCGATTTTGTGATCCTTTGTTAGATTCAATTTATGGTTGCCTTGATTTGATTCTGTAGGTAATTGGAAAAACACATTGACTAATTTGTTTGGAACATCAGCTTATTAAAACCCTAGATTCTCAAGGTTTTCTTCATTGACGTATCAGCAAGGTTAATTTATGGCATCGGCATACAAAGGCTTCCATCTAAAGCTCTCAAAATGAATTTTTTCTCACCTCTCTGACGCTGCGGCACAGGTATAACTACGAATTTATCAACTGGCATGAAAAAAAACAAGCAATTTTATCATGTGAAGAACATTTCCAAAAGTGTTAGCAATTGATCTAATTCCTCTATGCCGCAACTCCCACCGATTCAGAAGAGACGTGACTTTTCATGAAAGGACTCCAAGTGTATACAAAACCATCTCAAAACCTAATTCTCTCATCCTCAGATTCTCCTCCTTTATGCTATAGTGATTGTATAGCACGAAGGATATTCATGTGGTTATTTGGCTCCATCAGTTCTTGGGCAGAGTTGCTACCTTGTGAAAATGGTGTGTCGAAGTCCCCCAATTTTGTTGCTTTCAGGTTCCATCTTCTTTACCTTTTTTGCTTCTTTTTCTGTACGTTTTTTCACTGCCAATCACATGAATTGCAGTCCTCCAATAATATACCAATTCATCCTTATTTTATCAATTTGAAATTACACACTTTGCGATGTCAATAGATGCTTCTTCTCCATGATTTATATTGTTGGATTTCTAGGTCCGGTCTGCTCCTTTTCTGGATCCCCTTCGTATATGGTACAAGATATTTATAAGAGAAATCAGATAATTGAATGATCATGGTTCGCACTGAATAACCCATAAACCAAATAGTGAAGTGATTTTTTTTCTTTCACCTTGTCCTTATGAGTTATGATGTCTCTCTTCCATTTTTATTGTCCAAGAAACATGAACATTAAAAGTAGCAAGCAGGTTGTATCGTGAAGAAATACTCCAAAATGGAGACTCAACCATAAATGGGTTTTTTACCATGAATAGTTTCTACTAACTTTTGAGAGTGAGGAAAGTTGTTATACAATTCTGATACGGGAAGTTTACTCTTTATTGGAAAACTTACATAGAATGATCTCTAAAATACTCTTTATGTATTGTTCCTACGACTACCATATACCAGGTTTTGCTAAATCTTTGTGATCCATTTATATAATTCCCACAGCATCCCGGTTGGTATCTTCGTGATTACTATGTTGGAAAGTTATCTCCATCGGGGTCAGGACAGGAAAAACTCTTTCAAGCATAAGCTCCGTGTCCTCTTGCCCTTTTATTTCGACATTTTTAAAATGCAAACACAAGGGAGAGTTTATGGGGTCACATCGGGGTTGTAACTGAAGATGAGATTGGATATGAGATTTTCTAATTTGTTTCTTTATTTACACCGCAAGCTTGTGTCTCAGTTCCGTCTGAACATGTTCATGTCCAGGTTCTTGTTAACTGTCGTGGTTATGTGTTTCTTTGTGATTATCATATTGGTTCATGGCATTTGCTTGTTATTTTTTTACCATATATGCCATTGTTCATGGGTGTGTTATACGTGTAGATATTGTATTTTTTATTTTATTTTGAGGGAAGAATATTGTATTTTTTTTAGAATGGGCATGACGGAGGCTTCAGACAAGTTAATGATTGAACCCAAATATCCTTTTCTCAAAAAAATAAATGATTGAACCCAAATATTGATTTATCGTCAAAGCAGAGGTTGGGGGTATTGTTAACAATGTTAATCAAAACAGTGAAAGTACAGTTACCGATTTCATAACTATAGAACTGAAAAATCAACTATTAGATATTTTACTTGCAGAGAATTTTGTTTTTTATTTTTATTGGTACACAAACAACAATGATTTTTTTATGTCTATAAGAAATTTGTAACAATCTTTGCATCTTTTCATGCAAGCGACATGTTTGAGAAGAATGCAAATTTATGTTTATTAAACTAGGAACAATTATATTGAAATTTTTTATGCCTATCTATGATTAATATATTTATATTTAATGCAATGATGACTACTTGGTTCACATTTCCAGTTCTACTGCTGATTTGGCTAAAGAATAGTTGTATCATGTAACACTAAATGTACGGCGTGATGTGAAATTTATAATTTGTTTGTAAAAATAGTGACATTCGATATCGTGAAGTTGAACAATTATTATTAAGCCCTCTTAGGGGATTTCAGAGGGGGGTTTCGTTGACTATACCTGTTTTACATGATGAAGAAATGTGAAAACTGTTCTAGAAAAAATAAACCTTATTACAGATAAGTGGTTATGGTTGCTCGAAATACTCCGAGAATTGGCCGCGTTCACCAATGAGTGAATTATATTTTCCAAATTAGAAGGGGATAAAAGCATCTCCTTTTTTCAAGACACAACATATGGAAGCATGAGGGAAATGAAAATTCATTATTAAAAAAATGCAAGCATGTGAGGAATTGAATTAATACAGAAAACTGGCATTTCTTCTTCACTATCAATACAAAGAAGGCATAAGGAACTCTTTGTGAACTTTTGAAAGTAGTTTAATAGTTTAGACGAAGATGATTTTTGATACAACATATGAATCGAATGAAAGTGTTTGGGTCTTAAGTTCAAAAGAACATGATTGTTGATAAGATAGATGGTTCGAAAGAAAAGAATGCTCACTAAACCGGTGTTATCCAATCCCTATTATGGAATATCAATGACTCTTTTGCGTAGGGGGTGTCGATGGAAACTATGTTGAAATTATGGCGGAGGGATTTCGACAAGAGGATGAAACGAAAAGGAGATTCCCCTGGTTGTGAACAAGCAGTTAAAGAAACTCACAATTATGTACATCAATAAGTTATGTCAGTTGCAATGTTCTCAAGTAAGCATATACATAAGGTAAGCATTGATATTGATATCGCTTGTTTCTCAACGTGGGGTTGCCATATTGCATACCTAGCTAAATTTGTTTGAGCCTCTTTCCCTTTGATCTATGATGCTATCTCTCAGGTGACGAACATGTCTTAAAAAATAACAAATGTCTGCACGAAGGGCTAGCTTGGGAATAACCAATTATAACGTCTTTTATCCAAAGTGACTGTGAGGTGGCTATATTGCAGGTGATGAACAATTCTCGACACATCACTATTCCTTTACAAGATTGAAATGCTTGCAGAAATGTCGGAATATGTCAGATTAAGAGAGTTTACAGAAGTGAAGTGTAAAAATGCCCCTGCACTAGAAAGGAAGGAAGATGTTGGCTAAATATATGTGTGTCGCAATATGCCTACAGAGTATTGATGTAGACTTCTATTATACTGATTTTTCGCTGTGTTTTGTTGTTCAAGTGTATGAGACATTGTACTGTTTGTGGTTTCTAACATAGCCATCTTGACTTTTTTATAAAAAAAAGTATCTTACAGATAAATTGAGTATTATAATTGTAATGAATAAATCACGTTCCACGTGCAAAGCACGTGCTACCTTACTAGTTTGTCAAAAGTTCAAAACCCCGACGCCGGATTTTGGCGGGCTCCACGCCGGCGACCACAGCGCCGTAGTCCGGCGACCTCCATGGCACTGGTACGTCGGATTTTCCACTGTTGCAGCTCATCAACCGTGCTGGTACATCCAATTAATTTCATCAAATTGTTTGGTTAAATTCTTGCCTATTTATATGTTGGTAACTATAATTATAAAATATTAAATGTAATTCAGGTTCAAGCATTTCATATGGTTTTGCGCATAGCGGACGGACATATGAATGTTGATGAGATCCCAACACGCCAAGCCACATGGAGACAAGTTGTAGAAATTTGCAGGTCTGCAGCCGAGCAAACAGTTGGGTTAGATGTGATACAATCTGAGCATGTTGGCGGCACGAGTCAGGTTGGTCCTTCGACCGGTGGGCCCACTACTACAACTCCGACTGTCACGCTACATCGTCCTTGGCGCAAGATACGCAGTCATACATCACGCGTGGAGTCGCTCGTTGATGACCACCACGATGTGACATCATTGGATGGACTACCTCCACCACCTCTAGCACCACCTACAACCACATCACCTATCACCACCTCCCATAGCACACCAACACCACCACCGCCACATCCACCATCTCCACCAAACATCACATCCACTCCACCACCTCCTACGCCACAACCTCCCACCACAAACACTACACCACCACCAATAATCACAACGTCACTTAGTTTCCTATGGCTAGTTGGCGGATTAGTTATTTTGATTCCAAGACTTGTATTTTGAATTAGCACGGTTCACATTTTAATTTTTATGTAATATATGTGTTTTTTTTATGTAATATATGTTTTTTTTCCGGAAAAAAGTGAGTTTGGCTTTTTTATTTTGAATTAGAACGGTACTGTATTCTGGTGGTATTTTTGACATGTTGTTTTTGTGCAGGGGGACTGGACTGAACAGACTGTTGTGGAAAATGGTAAAGTATAGAACCTATATTAGCAATATCGGTTATTTACTACATAAACTATATTAGTAAGATAGGTTTTTGACTACAGAACCTATATTCTTAATATCGGTTTTTGACTACAGAATCTATATTAGTAATATAGGTTTCAAGCCAAAGAACCTTTGTTACTAATATTGGTTCTATAACCGCGGTTAGCAGTAGCGGTTGTTACCGGGGATGAGGAAAAGCTAAGAACCGATGTTAATCGGTTTCGGCCTCTAAAACCTATGTTGCTAACATAGGTTTCTAAATGAGCTTATTTTCGTGTTTTGTGCCAAGTGGTTATTTACGTGTTTTGCGGCTCCAATGAGCTCATTCCAGTGAAAAATTCTCTTACTCGGTGGGTAAGTCCAGTAACATGGTGTATTCCTTGAAAATCATAAACCTGTGAATGAGACGTGAATTACAATCGATAGAATATATAAAATCGTAAAAGGCTGGTTCAACTTGTTTATTCTGGAGAACGTATTGCATATGTGGAAACATTACTTGTTATTTGCATTTGTTTGTATACTAGAAATCTGCAGGTTGGTATGCGAAAATATTGTTATAGTAGAGGAAAAATGTTATCGTTTGTAAGATGTTATATTTGGACTTTTGAAGCCAGTTCTTGCAGGCTGTTGTGCCAAATAGGTCTTGTATTACTCAATCTTGTAGACTAGTGTGAGTGTTTTGGTGGATGTGCATTTCTAGATAGAGAGCATTTTATTCGGTAATGTTGAAATTTCCTTGCCATGCTGCTGAAATTGCTCATAGACGATAGAAGAGAAGCACAAAGATTCCACTGTTGGATTTTGAATAATCTTAATTCTTGATTCTTGCAAGATCCTTGCATTTGTAGCAAGGATTCTTCTCCCTATCTCGCTTCACCTTATCTTCCCCTTTCTTTTTTTAGGTTGTATGAAGGTGTAGGTTGCGGAAGGGTATTAGAACTGGTTGGGGTCACTTTGCAGCGAGGGTTGGGGTTAAGAGTGGCCTACGGGGTAATACCCGATTTGGGAGGATTATTGGCTGGGGAGACTTAATTGTCCCATCAATTTCAGTCCCTTTATCACCTAGCCCAAGATCCTTCAACTCTTGGAGTCAGTGTTAGAGTTGTGAGTGAGAAAAGAGAGGATGGCAGAGTGGTGTGGGTGTTCGGTTTAGGAGAGGCTTGAAATTGTGTTGCTTCTTCATCCCAGATCAGAAAGTTAATCAGCAATGAAGGCTTCTGAACATAGGATATCTGGATATGGTCTATTGGCTCACGAATATCTTCCAAATAAAAAGAAAAGAGAGTAGGTAAAAATAATATTTGACCCTGAATGTTTTGACGATCCCCTGATGGATAACGAATGCAGTCTTCCAACACGATGAAGGATTTGATTTTATTCATCGTGTTGCACGCTCACTCTGATGTCCTGTGAATCATTTATTCAGATCATACCTTGGTGGAAAATTCTAGACAATAATATTCTTGTGGGTGATGTGACTTGGGTTCTTTCACTTCTTACTCGGTGAAAGAAGACATGGTGGCTGGTAATATGGTGGCTTTTAGGAATTTCATAAACCTTTGGTTGCAACATAAATTACAATTGACAGAATCCATAAAATCATAGAAGACAGCTCCAACATGTTCCAAAGAACCTATCACTTAATATTTGCATTTTTTTTTCTATGTAAGAGATCCGGTTGTAACAAAAGATGTGTTATGTTATAGTTTGCAAAATGAAATATTTTGACTTTTGCAGTGGGTGCTTACATCATGTTGTGCCAAATTAGGCTTTGCCGGTTGAGTCAAGGCCGGAAGGGGCCGTCGGAGTGGCGGGTGGAGCCTCGGGGGTGTCTATCGGGGAGCAAATACTTAGTCTTTGAAGAGTCTCGGGCAGGCGATAGGGTTTGGGTGACAGAGAAAGGGGCTTCAAGTATGAGATCGATTAAAAAATCTTAATCTTCAATGTGCGGCGAGTTTTTTAATGGTTTGATCTAATTCCAAGAGTCGTCCAGGCCGACCAAGGTGTTTGGGAAAATTGTTTCCTCTCACCGGCACTTGTTGTGCGCTATTTAGGAAAACAGGGAGGGGCAACTTTGTGTCCTAGTCGTTGGAGGAAGCTGTTGCTGCTTCGCTGAAGTGCTCGGTGATTTCGAAGTGCGATTCAGACAATCATTCGATTTAAGGAAGGTGGACGACTTGTCCTTCGTCGATATTGTTTATCTTTTACATGAGTTATTATATGTTGAACCTCGTGCCAGTGGATGTCGTCTGTTGCGGTAGAAGTAGATGATGGACAACTCAAATAAGGGTTGGGGTCATACAGAACCTGGTCCGTTTCCTGATAGCTCGGTCAGGTTGTCAATTTGGGTTATACAATTCGGAGTGGAGCCATGCGAGCCGGGTCTACTCCCTAATTGAGGGATGTCAAGGCTAAATTCGGGCCTGAAAGCTTTCAGCAACAAACAAATTTGTGTGCACACTCTTATTCAGGTCTAACCAGATCTAACCGGGAGATATGGATATAAGGTTGAGGAAGTCATATTTTTTTCCTCTCTCACCTCATCATTCTGTGGTCGGTAAAAAGGATACGTGTTCTTATGTGGTGGGTAAAAAAGGATACATGTTTCAACAGTGAGTCAAGTATCTATTTGGATACTAAATGGGTTTGGGGTTCAATTTCTAGGTAGTCAATTTGTTTACCTGGACGCTTTGGTTGTTTTCGAGTTTCAGATTTACAAGAAATAATAACTTGGATCTCCTAGTGATGGCGATTCATTGCACGTCTTTGAGATCGCACAATCCTAGAAGCTGTTCCTATTTTCTTCTACTAGAGATGCATCCCTGGTGCTGATTTTTTATCATTTGATGGCAGTCTTAGTGCCAGAGGGATGATGTTATGCACAAGTCAATGTGGGTTCGTCTATTAGGGTCGCCGATCTTTCTCTATGATTGTAAAATTCCTTAAGAGATGGGGGATTTCTTAGGAGGCTTTATGGAGCTAGACAATTCTACTGCAGCCAAGGAGCACTTTCAATGGGCTAATGCCGGTTAAAGGTGATAGGTCTTTGATTCCTTCGATGGCAAAATAGAGTTCTTATATGTATAGTTAGGAATTAGGGTATGCGTAAAAAATGCGCTTTTGAGTGGTAACTTTTGGGTCACTCTATTTCGTATTGATTAACGCCATAGTGCCTTTCTGGTTCTTCATAGGAGATCATTGCGATTTATTTCCCTTGTGCTTCCGCTGCTGAGTATGGAGGGAGAGGATTGTCTCTCGCATATTTGGCTGACCCTTCAATGACAAGTTCCCCTTCTTTCACCTTCCAAACCATCAACCAGCGAAGCTTCTTGCACACCATGGTGGGATGGGAGATATTATCATGGCATTCTACATTCACACAACGCAACTGCTCCATGTTGGTGGTTTTTAAGTGTGGGTAGTACTGCGTCTTTCCTCCAATTCTTGCAGAGCTTGTCAATCTCCCACCGTGCATGGAAGAGGCATCAATACCTGAATTGACTTGTCTCTCTGAAACTTCTTGGGAAGGGGGACCGTGTTCTTGGATTTCTGCGGGGAGACAACTGCGTGAAACCTCGGTGTCCCTGTCACTGTTGTATCTGCTGTACTTTCCGATTTTTTAGGGGACGGTGAATGTGCCTATTTCTTCTTGCTTTGCACGATAAACTCAATGTTTCTGGTGCTCTCAATAAGCCAATATATGTTGGCAGTTTGTGGTTGATTAGCAGCTCCTGATATTCAATTAGCATCCTTGGAGATGTATCTCCACGAGTCTTTGTTCGAGGACCTCTTCTGCGCATTCAAACTATTTAAGATGGAACTTCTTGATGAATGTAGTGCCTCCTTCATCCTGCCTCGGCAGCCTGCGGGGGAGAAGGATGACAGTGACTTTTTATTCGATCTGGAAGAATTTGATGTAGAATTTCATCACCATAACCTCCAATGTGCAGTAAGAGTTTGACTCTAGGATCATGTAACATTTGTATGCCTCCTACCCCTGGGATTTGGAAAATTCTCGTAGCCCTGAGATTCTTGTTTGTGCCCTATGGTCCCAGCGAATCAATAAATCTCATAACATGCTCTTGAGCATTGCCATTGGCTTCATCGAATTTTTCCACTTGGGTGCTTTATACCCTGCTGGGTTGGGTATCAAGTAGACCTCCATGGGGGATGAGGAGTGTGTACTCGGCGCTTGGAAGTATATTGGGGCTGGGGTTTTGGCTAGCCATGAAGATGTCAAGTATTTTTTCCGACACCGCTATAGCCAGTGTTGAAGCAGCTCTAGAGTCTTCTCTAGCAAATCTGCGAAAGTAGTGAAGTGAGATCTGAGGGTGAGAAGGATTATTGGGGTTAAGGTCCTGGTTTTCAGGGATTGCCATTGTGGGGTTCCCAAACGTGCGATTTGCAGAGAAATCAGATGAGTTTCTTCCGATTGGAGTCTGCGAGCCATGTGAATTTCCCAGGGCGGCTTCTGAAGGCGCAACGGTTCCATGGGGGTGGAGGCGGTGTAGGCAGAACCATATCGAAAGCTGGCAAGTTTATAGTAGCTTGTATTGGTAGCATCTCTCTACCGAGAAGATATTTTCTTTGTGTATTTGCAGCTGCCAGGTCAGCCATATCTTGTTTCATTTGGTTTAAATGGGTATGCATAGTAGCTAAGAGCTTGGATAGCATCAGCCGTTGGATGGGTGTTTCTTGAATCTTGATCCAACATTAGATTTGGGTTCGGTGCAGATCTGCCTCCAATGAATCCTTCTCGGACCATGGTGTGTGTTTAGAGTTACTTGTTTGATTGATAAAGTTCACGTCGGGTTCATCAATGTAAGAAGGGATCTGTGTGATGTGTACTAATCAATAATGTTTAAAGTACTATGATCCAACAAGTAAAAAGCAATGGTGAAGTACATATATGGAAACAATTAGAGCTAGAGGCAAAGGGGATGGAAATAAGACACTTATACAATAAAAGAGAAAGACACATTTCATGGGGAAACTCTAACAATCAGCACGTACTCGGTTGTTCTGTAATGTGTACTGTTTGCAAGGCACCATTCTATTTATACTAGTCCGATTAGGTCAGCCAAGGGGATGATGTGGCGATAAGAGAGCCGTTGTGTGAGATGACTGGGATCTCGAGAGATCGTGACCGTTGATATCGAGTAAGTATATACCGATGGTCACACAAACCTTCTTCCAAAACATATATGGACTGTCGATGGGCCGAAAACCTCGACGACGAGCCTTATTCCAGCCTCCAAACCTTTAAGTCCCATGGTTCCCGTGCGCGCTGCAACATGCAAAGGGACCCTATCTCATGGTCCCCATATGTTATCTAATTTGGTGTGCGCGGAGCACCGTAGGACTGCCAGCTGTGAACTGCTGATAGGTCATCATGGCTGCGTACCCAAACTATAATTTGGACTATCTACATCTTTCTGATTGATGGTGCTAAAGGAAAGCTTGGGGTTTATGAACTTCCTTTCATCTAATTTCAGCGCACCCATAAGAGAGTTAAGAGCACTCTAATAAAGGTAAAAATCACCTTAAGAAAAGTGTTAAAATAAATAAAATTTCAATTCATGTGGTCCTTACAATGCCTAATTGATTAAATGTTATTTTAGAATTTGTCCTTCTATTCTTTCACCTACATAGTTTCCATGAAGAATGTCCTTCCCGCTTGTTACTTTCTTTCCCGAATAATAAAAATCTCCATGTATAGTGTGTTTCCTCATCATCCTACAAATTACAAATAAGACACCGGAGTTCTTTAGCAAGCCGACTGATTGGTTTCTGTTGACAGGTGCTCCGTTCTGTTCCTTCATCTATCATCCACCTGAATTTGAACAAGCTACCTTTGTCTCAATGTAGCTCAGATGATGGTTATGCTCTCTTGGATATCGATCTCGCACGTTCTCAATGTAGCCAAACTATTTGAGAAAATAATATATTCTGAAACTTATTGGTTTTCTCCAACTTCTCATTCTAGTTTATGTACAAGGAAGTGGAATTAATGCAAGTGACTGAGACCACTTGCGGAAACAACATTGATTTTTTTTCTATCATTCATAATTTCACATATATTAGTTAAGAAGTGATTCCCTCCTTAGGTCTATATGGCTCATCATGCAAAATGCATTCCACAACAGGAAAGGATGTCATATGTTTTTTTTTCTGTGCTCTTGAACTTATTGTAGTCATGCATTTCTATTAAATGTAGTTTTGTGAGGATTGTGCACACATATCTATGCCGTGTATTCTTTTCCACTCGATCAATTATCCACTGCAATCTAGTATGTGTGTAGTAACCCCGATATTTATGTTACATGTTTAACTTTAAGTGATGATAGTATTATCTAAAAGAGTGTTTAAGGAAAATATTTTGTTAGTTATGCTGGACTTTTTGTTAAGAAAAGTTATAGAAGTTTAAATCAAGTTACATGTTTGTTTTATTTGGTAACTATAATGTCTTTTAAATAAGTTCATGGTCTTTTGTGCAATATTTTTATGTGAAATAAAATATAGCATTCTTGATTTAATTGAATGTTTTGCATACACCAAGTATTTGCATCAATATGAAATCGATAGTGTGCATTACGTGATTTGAAACTCACTTGTTTTCACTTCTTTTCACTTATTTAGGTGTGACCTTCACACTCTATTATTTTGGGGACTATATAAGCACAAGTTGCATCTTTCCCATCATTTTTCTCCTCAATTTTCTCTCTCTATGAAGTTCCAAAGCTCTCATTTCTCTCCCCTTAGCTTCATTCCCGGTTTTGTTCATGACCCTCCACAAACATGGTCCAAAAATCAAGTTTTTGAGGTTTTAAGTGTTGGAAACCCATCTTGGGTGTTAGTATATCAATTGGGGAGCACATTTTGAGCATCTTCTTCAACTTTGAAGCATCTAGGAGCCATTATTCATCTCTTAACCAAACCCACATCAAGAACACCATGAATGTATGAGTAAGCTTTACATCTTTTGCATCTACATCATGATTTTGTTCATTTACTCCTCATTCTTGTGATTCTATGACAAATCTTTAGTTGCATGTTAGTGGATCATCATTTTTAAGATGCAATCTTAGCATTGACCATCTTATTTGTATGCTAGCATGGTGGATTTGTGATTGCATGTTCTTGATTCATCATCATCTTCATGATTTTCACACATGCAAGTATAAAATTGAGTTTTTGGGTATATATGTATATGCTTCGAATATTTTGATTGTCCAATTTCAGATCTTGGAAGAAAATTTCTTGCCTGCAACAAGTTTTGAACTATACAAAACCATCAAACTCATGTTTTGAGCTGATTTTCACAAAATCGAGAAAAATACTTAATAAATTCAGAAAATTACGAAAAATTCATGGTTTGTGTATTTCCATACGATGTTTCTACAGTAAAAATTTCAGAACCATTGGATTTGTATTTAGTTTTTAATTGGCCAAAAACTTGGGCTGTTTTTACAATCTGTCCCACCCAGACCAGAGAAGTTTTTCATCGATTTCATGTACTTATTTTACTCCGATGGCTACAAAATTTGGATATGTTGTTCAAATAGGTGTTATTTACTTCCAGTTAAAATTGCATAATTTTTGGAATTACTATGAATATTTTATGAATTTATTATCAAGACCGCTTTTCAGCCTCTGTTTTCTACCTAAACAGCTCCGAAAGTTAATGTTTAAAAATACTTAGAAGTTTTTATAATTTTTGATATTTTTATATGTTAAGTTTAAACTCTTTATCTATGTTATGTCAAAATTTGAGGTCCCAAATAATTATTTTGTGTCACCTATGAATTTTGTACAAGCGATGGTTACTCTTATCTTATAAGCATGATTTAGAAGTTTATCAAGTTATTAAAGCTAGTTTATGCAAGTTACATTTTAGTTCATTATATGTTATATTGCTCTTATGTGCTGCATTTTACATTGCATATGCATCTAATAATATGTTTAATACAATACAAGTATATGGATGTGTGAGAAGTTTGTTTATCTTGCATTGATAAGATTAGTATCATTTTGCTAAGTGATTTAGGCATGTCTATGTTTGGAATGATTTCATACTAAATCATTATGTGCTATGTTTGGAATGAATTCATGCTAAGTGCTTATGTGCTATGTTTGGAATGATTTCGTGCTAAGTGCTTATATGTATGATTTGTAGCCTTCTTTGCTATTTACGTGACGTGGAGTTGATGCTCGTACGATTAAGGAATGAATTAAGGAATGTTAAATAAATGGATTAAGCTCGCAAGGTGAGTTACCCTACCTCCCGAAGTTTGTACCGAGCCTCAAGTTTCTTAAAAGCTTATGTATGTTCATGTTGTCCCTATTATTATGTATGTATGTTTTCCTACTCAAATGAAATGTTTGTGCCCCATGGATGCTAATAAATAAAATAAATAAACGTTTCATAAGATAAAACACGCTTTCAGAAAGGCCACGGTTACTGTAGTGAAACCCCCTGTCGGGTATAGGCAGGCTACGGCCCTTTTGCCGGGGCAATATAAGCAGGCAACGCGTCGCCTCACGAGCCGTCGCGATGGACATGTCCCTACGTTATGTTAAGTCACGAAGGTTACACGGGCCATAAGATAAGAAAATAAGCAAGCATGTTCAAGTACGTTATGGTCTCCACGTGAGACAAAGCAAGGTTCCTACTTGGAACAATACGTTTTCACAAGTCTCAAGTTATGCTTTACGTTACGCTTTCTTTACGATGAACGTTATGCTTTATGAATGTCATGCTCTTTCAAGCTTCACAAGTATATGTATGTATGACTATGCCTTATGTTCATGTCGCTCCATGGGAAAGTTAGCCTCTTTTGGTTTTTCAAACCTACGGAGGGGCGTAGATGTTACTCACTGAGCTAGTTGAGCTCACTCTTTCAATTTTAATTTTTTTTCCAGGTTTTAAGGACACGTAAGACAAGAAGTAACAAGGTGTTAAGTTCACATGTGTTGGGTTGTTGACTTCATGATGATTATGTGCTTAGATGTCGAGTATATGCTAGACGACTCGAGCTATTATGGAATACATGTTTGTATATTGTTTTAAGAATGTGAGATTTGTATAATTATGTGTATGGGACTTTCTATGAGCCATTGTATGATACCTAGAACATTCCCGAGTTATGCTTTGTTACGATACGAGTCGAGATGGCTAAATGACATTGAATTCTGATGTTCCAACTTTCTTTTCTTTACAAATCATCTTGTTTATCAAGACGACCCCAAGTAATTTTTATTTACGCTTCCGCGAGGTTATCTTTTTTGAAACTTTTATCACGACTTTTATAAATTACTCATTTAGCCTCTCGACGAGTCTAGGCCGCACCGGCATGCCGCGCCCTCCTCCCGTTAACGCAAAGTTTTATTAATCGCTAATCGGGGTCGGCGGGAGGGGGATGTGACATTTTGTGGTATCAGAGCATTAGGTTGTAGATACATAAGATTAGTAAACCTTAGAAACCCATTATGTGCTTGCTAATGTGAAAATTTATGTGTACGTATGTTATGTGCATGATTCTATACTATGTTAGTATGACACTAATATTTAAAAGGCCCAAGATCATTAGTTAGATCCCATGTTTATATGGTTCTATGTGACGTATGTGGCTAAGTATCGATTTATATGCTTTAGTGAATTATGTTTAAGTAGTCATGTAAGATCATGTTCGAAGTTAATTTGATTTCTTCTAGATACATGAATATGTCTTATGCATGATGATTGTTTTACTTTGTTTAGTCATGGCTAAGATAAGAAAAATGAATGTAAGTTTCAAGAGAATGGTTACGCTAGGAGCATGTCTCATATGAACAAGATAAGGAATATATTTTTGCTAAGGGTTCGTTGATAAGTATAGTTACATGGCTATCATTTCTATAATGTTTGCCTAAGTAAAGTGATAAGTTGGATATTTGAAATGTTATGGTATGATAAGTGTGTTTATGTGATTCATATGCTATCATGACGTCTTTTTCATATATGTAGGATGTTATATGTGTAAATGCATGTACATGTTATGTGAAGATCATGGAAACTATGTATGCTATCTTTCTTGATTATGTATGATGTTTATAAAAAAAAAGAATATATAGCATGCTTTGAACTATGTCATTGGATATTCTAATTGGAGTGTGTATATGCGACAAGTGTTATTTTCATGTCCAAAATAAATTTAAAAAAATATCTATTTGTTATGTTATGTTATGTTATTACACGTTATGTTATGTCCAAGTTATGTGCTTGAAGTATGTTTTTATTTTTATATTTACTAAGTGAGCATATAAATTATGTGATGTATTACGTGTAAATTATGCATGCCATGTATGTTTTGCGCCTGATAAGTTATTTCCATGTATATATGCATGTTAGTAAGTAAATAATTTATAAATCTGAGCATGTCGAAAGTTTAAACCGATGTGCGAATGTCAAGTGTTTCGTCCGCTACATGTGCAAGATTGGACGAGCAGCTATATCATTACGGTGGTATAAGTTGTTCCCGCTATGCTGTACGGTCGAACGGGGACTTCTGACACAATTACGAGCTTGCTGGAGCGGTACAAAGTGTGACGACATGATGTATTGTTCCCTCTCGTAAGCGTGAAAGATAGGACCTCTGAAACAATTACGAGCTTGCTGGAGCGATACAAAGTGTGACGACACTGCGTATGGTTCCCTCTCGTAAGCGTGACAGGCTTGATATATTTGCCAACACGAGTTCAATGGTAAGGTAACCTATAAGGATAAGTTGTGCATTGATGTCATACTAGTTAGAATCTTATATGATTGTGCTCATGTTAGAAATGCGTTAAGCAAATTCGAGGACGAATTCTTTATAAGGTATGTAGAATGTAGTAACCCCGATATTTATGTTACATGTTTAACTTTAAGTGATGATAGTATTATCTAAAAGAGTGTTTAAGGAAAATATTTTGTTAGTTATGCTGGACTTTTTGTTAAGAAAAGTTATAGAAGTTTAAATCAAGTTACATGTTTGTTTTATTTGGTAACTATAATGTCTTTTAAATAAGTTCATGGTCTTTTGTGCAATATTTTTATGTGAAATAAAATATAGCATTCTTGATTTAATTGAATGTTTTGCATACACCAAGTATTTGCATCAATATGAAATCGATAGTGTGCATTACGTGATTTGAAACTCACTTGTTTTCACTTCTTTTCACTTATTTAGGTGTGACCTTCACACTCTATTATTTTGGGGACTATATAAGCACAAGTTGCATCTTTCCCATCATTTTTCTCCTCAATTTTCTCTCTCTATGAAGTTCCAAAGCTCTCATTTCTCTCCCCTTAGCTTCATTCCCGGTTTTGTTCATGACCCTCCACAAACATGGTCCAAAAATCAAGTTTTTGAGGTTTTAAGTGTTGGAAACCCATCTTGGGTGTTAGTATATCAATTGGGGAGCACATTTTGAGCATCTTCTTCAACTTTGAAGCATCTAGGAGCCATTATTCATCTCTTAACCAAACCCACATCAAGAACACCATGAATGTATGAGTAAGCTTTACATCTTTTGCATCTACATCATGATTTTGTTCATTTACTCCTCATTCTTGTGATTCTATGACAAATCTTTAGTTGCATGTTAGTGGATCATCATTTTTAAGATGCAATCTTAGCATTGACCATCTTATTTGTATGCTAGCATGGTGGATTTGTGATTGCATGTTCTTGATTCATCATCATCTTCATGATTTTCACACATGCAAGTATAAAATTGAGTTTTTGGGTATATATGTATATGCTTCGAATATTTTGATTGTCCAATTTCAGATCTTGGAAGAAAATTTCTTGCCTGCAACAAGTTTTGAACTATACAAAACCATCAAACTCATGTTTTGAGCTGATTTTCACAAAATCGAGAAAAATACTTAATAACTTCAGAAAATTACGAAAAATTCATGGTTTGTGTATTTCCATACGATGTTTCTACAGTAAAAATTTCAGAACCATTGGATTTGTATTTAGTTTTTAATTGGCCAAAAACTTGGGCTGTTTTTACAATCTGTCCCACCCAGACCAGAGAAGTTTTTCATCGATTTCATGTACTTATTTTACTCCGATGGCTACAAAATTTGGATATGTTGTTCAAATAGGTGTTATTTACTTCCAGTTAAAATTGCATAATTTTTGGAATTACTATGAATATTTTATGAATTTATTATCAAGACCGCTTTTCAGCCTCTGTTTTCTACCTAAACAGCTCCGAAAGTTAATGTTTAAAAATACTTAGAAGTTTTTATAATTTTTGATATTTTTATATGTTAAGTTTAAACTCTTTATCTATGTTATGTCAAAATTTGAGGTCCCAAATAATTATTTTGTGTCACCTATGAATTTTGTACAAGCGATGGTTACTCTTATCTTATAAGCATGATTTAGAAGTTTATCAAGTTATTAAAGCTAGTTTATGCAAGTTACATTTTAGTTCATTATATGTTATATTGCTCTTATGTGCTGCATTTTACATTGCATATGCATCTAATAATATGTTTAATACAATACAAGTATATGGATGTGTGAGAAGTTTGTTTATCTTGCATTGATAAGATTAGTATCATTTTGCTAAGTGATTTAGGCATGTCTATGTTTGGAATGATTTCATACTAAATCATTATGTGCTATGTTTGGAATGAATTCATGCTAAGTGCTTATGTGCTATGTTTGGAATGATTTCGTGCTAAGTGCTTATATGTATGATTTGTAGCCTTCTTTGCTATTTACGTGACGTGGAGTTGATGCTCGTACGATTAAGGAATGAATTAAGGAATGTTAAATAAATGGATTAAGCTCGCAAGGTGAGTTACCCTACCTCCCGAAGTTTGTACCGAGCCTCAAGTTTCTTAAAAGCTTATGTATGTTCATGTTGTCCCTATTATTATGTATGTATGTTTTCCTACTCAAATGAAATGTTTGTGCCCCATGGATGCTAATAAATAAAATAAATAAACGTTTCATAAGATAAAACACGCTTTCAGAAAGGCCACGGTTACTGTAGTGAAACCCCCTGTCGGGTATAGGCAGGCTACGGCCCTTTTGCCGGGGCAATATAAGCAGGCAACGCGTCGCCTCACGAGCCGTCGCGATGGACATGTCCCTACGTTATGTTAAGTCACGAAGGTTACACGGGCCATAAGATAAGAAAATAAGCAAGCATGTTCAAGTACGTTATGGTCTCCACGTGAGACAAAGCAAGGTTCCTACTTGGAACAATACGTTTTCACAAGTCTCAAGTTATGCTTTACGTTACGCTTTCTTTACGATGAACGTTATGCTTTATGAATGTCATGCTCTTTCAAGCTTCACAAGTATATGTATGTATGACTATGCCTTATGTTCATGTCGCTCCATGGGAAAGTTAGCCTCTTTTGGTTTTTCAAACCTACGGAGGGGCGTAGATGTTACTCACTGAGCTAGTTGAGCTCACTCTTTCAATTTTAATTTTTTTTCCAGGTTTTAAGGACACGTAAGACAAGAAGTAACAAGGTGTTAAGTTCACATGTGTTGGGTTGTTGACTTCATGATGATTATGTGCTTAGATGTCGAGTATATGCTAGACGACTCGAGCTATTATGGAATACATGTTTGTATATTGTTTTAAGAATGTGAGATTTGTATAATTATGTGTATGAGACTTTCTATGAGCCATTGTATGATACCTAGAACATTCCCGAGTTATGCTTTGTTACGATACGAGTCGAGATGGCTAAATGACATTGAATTCTGATGTTCCAACTTTCTTTTCTTTACAAATCATCTTGTTTATCAAGACGACCCCAAGTAATTTTTATTTACGCTTCCGCGAGGTTATCTTTTTTGAAACTTTTATCACGACTTTTATAAATTACTCATTTAGCCTCTCGACGAGTCTAGGCCGCACCGGCATGCCGCGCCCTCCTCCCGTTAACGCAAAGTTTTATTAATCGCTAATCGGGGTCGGCGGGAGGGGGATGTGACAATGTGTGTGTGGGGGGGGGTGGAGGTCAAGCAAGAACTCAATCAAAAAAAAAGAGAATAAATTGGAAATCCATAAACAAACAATTGGATTCCAGAACCAAACTGAATTCCAATCCAAACAAATCCATGTTGCACTAAAGAAATAGCACGGTGTTCAAAACTTAGTCACAGCTTCACCTGTCATCTCTTTCTTCAAAAGGCTTTCAGGCGGGAACTACCTAATTTACCAGTTACTGAAATTGAACTGGTTTATAATCAGAGCTAAGCAAAAATAAAGAGGCGAGAAACTCCTTTTCAGCCAACTGAAATTGAATATCTTCAATATAATTTGGAAGTTAACACGCATCTATGGGATCAAATGGATCTCTATCGATAACTACTTAAATTACCAGTTACTGAAATGGAAAAGCACTGTTCCAACTAACTAAAACCGACTAAGAGCATCAATGGTCTGAAAATGACCTTACATGTTACCTCATTCCAGGAAGGATATTAGATTAGACAAACATAATCTTTTGCGGAAACTTAGGAAGCCATTGGGTCAGAGATGATAAGGTAGTGGGGGGGGGGGGATAGGTGTTCCATTGGAGATGGCCTAAGTGCCTAACAAGAGAGGGATCGGAAAAGAGGCACTGGTGGCATATTGATTCAATACAGTTATTCGTAAGCCTTTTGGTACAAATACCTCGTGATGGAAATAACCTCAAGTTCTTACTATTACCGTAGCGACATCCGTTGTTTTAGATAAAGAAGGTCTTGTGCAATTTAATTGTCACATTGCACCGTGACTGACCAATGCTGAAGGCTTGGGAAAATCATTTTGGCTCCAATTTAAGTCCTTGACCTCACTGTAACCTATATGTGGGAAGCATATTTAAGTCATAACTCACAACTTTATAATATGTGGGTATGTCATGTGAGATTAAAGCATGCATCGAGGGGAATCTGAAGCCAACTAATTAGAAATTTACCGCACGGGGTTAACAATCCATCTCTAGTCATATTATCAGTCAGCCTAATCCGAGATTAAAACCCTAAAATAGTACCATCCCGCCTGGAGAAAAACAGTATTCCTCCTTGGAAAGGATGCTAAATAGGAATTGATTTACTCAGGGTACCCAAAAATCGATGGCCCTGTTGCGAACTAAGTAAAACTATTACAGCCTTATTTCTGCAACAGCCGGCTCCAAGTATGAGTATTACATGATTTCCCGAGCCATCAAAGGTAATTACATCCGTTACATCAAAAGGGATTGCATCGACGTGAAAGGTCTTGTTCCATCCTGGTACTGTAACAGCTATGAAGAATTAATCATATTGCTTCAAATTGCCATGTACTTTACCCAATAAGAACTTGTCAATAGTCCACAATAAGTTTTAGCCAATATCCAATAATGCGCAAATCACTATTATGAAAAGAACATGGTATCGAATGGGGTCCGTTGATGGCATTGTGAGAGGAATATGAAGGTTGACATTGTATCGGAGGCATCGGAGCTCGATAGGTTTACACCCCAAGAAAAGGTAAGAAAATGGATCCTACAAAGAAAAGAAAAGTGATGAAACTACGTCTAAGTCATATTCCCGCCACATGAATGATGATGTGAGAGGTTATATGTACAAGATCGATGATGTGAGAGTAGATAGGAACAAGCAGAGGCATCGCAAAAAGAAGAGGAGAGACGGAAGGTGCGTTGGGGTGTTTACTTGCTCAGCATTTTGTGCTGACTTTGAAAAAACTGCGGTCTTGTTTCTTTCCCCCACATATCTAGGAGAAGGGAGCTCGGCTTAAGGGAAAATCTCGGAGTCATCTATTTGTGTTAGTACTAAATAAATGAAACACCTAGACAATGTTCATCACGTTTAATAGTATATAATATTTCACTGTTGAAGACATTGTGGCTTGTACTATATAACTATGTGTTGATGTTTGTTTTTGACGACCATTGTTCCTTGCACCCGAGAGCGATCTTGGGTGTGGAGTGACATTTCCGTATTTCTCACACGGCAAAAAATCGGAAGTCGCATTCATAGCAACTAGAGGAAGGAAGGCCCCCAACTGCAGATCAGCCAAGGAATCTGAAGCCCTAGCAGCGTTGGATTTGATGGAACTCGCCTCAAATCTAGGCATACTGAAGCTTCACATAGAAGGGGAAGCGAAGGCACTGATAGATGACATCAACTGAAGTTTACAAGGACGAACCAACTCAGATATTTCGGAAATTGGTGACATCACTCAAGATGTGTTAGAGAGCAAAAAACATTTTCAAGATCTGGGACGTTCTTTTGGAAAGAGAAGCTCCAACGAGGTAGCTCACGAGATAGCTAAAGAAGGCTAATGAGTTTAGTGAAGACCACACGTGGGTGGATCGCTTGCGGTCCTTAATGGATGCTAGATAAGATTAACAATGAATTGGCAGTTGTAACCGTTTAGTCTTCTATAAAATTTCACATTCCTCAAAAAAAAAAAAATCATTTAATTTGATTAATTTCACTCCACATTTCTTTGATAACTTGGGATGCACACTTCCAAACTAGGCGAGAAAATGAAAAAAGAAAACTAATGTAAATAAAGTTGTCAACTATAGAACTTGTAGATGTTTGAAAATCTAGTGCGACTCAATCTTTTGTAAGTATGGTATATTAGATTTTAATATATACCATTATTTATTGGACATATACTGAAATGTCTTGGTTTTCTCCAATCTCTAATGGTATTGAAGGATGTCGCATATGAATGCGGTTGTTTTGTCAGTTCTATCTATAAAAAAGAGGAATATATGCAATTGACTAGAACCAAATAGACATTGTTTTTTTACCCCATCATTCACACACATGAGCTGAGAAGTGGTTCCCTCTCAAGTCTATATACGTTCATCATCCACAATGCATTCTACCACAGGAAAGAATGATATGTTTGTTTTTTCTTGTAATTGCACTCTTGAAATTATTATAACTCTTCGTTTTGAGAAATTATTATACCACTTCGATTTAATGTATTTTGTGAGCATTGTACACAGTAATCTATGGCTTGCACTTTTTTCCATATATCATTTATCCCTTAACTCTAGTACCTGATTTGTTAAGCACAACATGTGATAAAAAAAAAAAAGAGAGAAACTGTTTTTCAGCAAATGCGTATCACTTCAGGAAACATATTCTCAGTGAATAAATAACATTTTAAAAATTGTAAAAATGGTATATTGGGCTCGACTGAAGTGATAACTCATGTTTTCAACAACTAATGAATTTGTTTGTCCAAGGGTTGTTATCCAAAATTATTATTTGGAGGAGAGGTTTTTGTTTCGACCGAAATGTCATATAAATTCTATCAGAAATTTGTTATCTAGATAACTAAAAGGATTTTTTGTTGCTATTTATCATTACGTAGTACTTTTGGAGAAAAATCATTATGTAATATACTGAAGTTTACATAAAGAAGATTTCATTGGAAGTATTCGATTGAAAATGGCCTAACAAGAGAAGGATTGAAAAAGAAGCAGTGGTGACACAGAGACTCAATACAGCCCTCTTTATCCCGATAATCTTTCGTTACAGAGACTTTGATCTAATGAGAAGTTGTTAGGCACATAAATCATAGTTCTGAAATGTAAGCTAAACAAAAGGCTTGATTCAATACGCGAATGTGGTAACTATTTCTGGTTCGATAACACTTGACGAGATCGTCTTTTATAAGTATCAGAGGCGGAGCTTGAAGGGGGGGGGGGGGATAGTACATGTAGATGAGCAGATCCGTATAAAAAGACTACAATCATGAAACTAATGAAGGGTAATAGTGGAAATGTAGTGGTAAAAAGTGATTGTAATTTCAAAGAAGACAAACATTTTGAGATAAGGCAATATAAGAAACGGAGGGTCTACGATAATAGTGTAGTACACGAGGAGAAAATTTCTGTGTGTGTGTGTGGGGCGGGGGGGGGGGGGGGGGGGGGGGTTGGATTATACTACTGGGTTGGAAATTGATAATGTTAGGAGGTGGCTAAAAAAAGGTGCCCAGCTGGTTTGGGCCTAAGGAAAAGGTCCCTCTATGTGAACCGGATCATCCTCGCCCGGATCCAGATCTAAACCCGGAATCAGATCTGGATCAATAACCGGACCCGTACCCCGATCCACACCCAGTGTGAGACCCGTATCCGGATCCATACCTTCTGCGAGACCCGTATCCTTGAGTCGACCCGGATCCGTAATGATGGACCGGGCAACCAGACCGAACATGAATGATTGTTTACAGTAGAATCGATGGAACAGAGTCTGACCTGTTGCGCAGGCCGATTGGGGCAGCTTCAATAAGATGGCGGTGTTGTGGTGGTGTAGAGCATCTTGAAGGCTCTGATACCATAAAAAACCCTTTAGAGTTTATTGAGAAAATGCAGAGAAAATGAAGAAGATGGAGAGGCGCAAGAAAATGAACTATGTATATTTACAATCAATACATCAATTGAATACAAAGAGGAAAAAATACTACTACCTCGGTTTCTTCTCTATCACATCCGTTTGAATTTTGTTACTATTCACTTGGTCAGTTTAACCCGATGATTTGTGTAGTAAAACGATGCAAATTTTTGAAATTCTTTTCTTGGTGTTGTATAGTAAAAGTTGCTCTATAACACAGTCAAAGAATTATCAAAAATTCGCATCGTTTTGCTAGCCAAATCACCCGGTCAAAATGACCCAAATATGAGTTAAAAAGTCAAACCGGTGTGATAGAGAAGAAACGGAGGTAGTATGTATCTAACGGTTGGATTGAGATCCAACGGTAAGAAGATAAGACCCCAAAAGTTCTGAAGTTTCTCTTTTTCCTAGTGCTCCGTCTTTCTCAGAGAAAACCCTAGGGCGGAAGTTCGGAAATCCGCCGATGGCTACCATGGCAGCAAGAGCCTCGAATACACTGCAAAGGAGAACCAGGTGATCTTGTTCGATGATGAGTACTGTGATAAAGCGGACAATAACTTCTCTTTTTGTTAGATCGGAATGTTTGCATCCGAGTCAAAAGTTAATGCGACATCAAGGAGAGAGATGGTTAGAAGAAAATAGACTGACGGTGAGAAGATTACTATCTTGGAGGTTGATTTAAATACCTTCTTGTTCCGTTTTCCGGATCAAGGTATCATGGATCATATTACAGCAGGGGGTCCATGGCTTTTTAACAAAAAGATTCTACTATTGAAACACTGGAAGTTGGGAGATCCAATCAAGAACGTTTCATTCGATAAATTCGAAGTATGGGTCCAGGTATTAGGGTTACCAATCCAGCTAGTGAATGAAGAGACAGTAAGCAAGATCGGATCTGGCTTTGGCGAGGTGCTGAGCGTGGATGACAAGTTCTACAGTGAAGGGGACAATGGAAATTAGATGAGGGCTAGGATCCGACTTCCCATCTCTGATCCAATTCCCAGAGGCGCCCATATTATAATAAGAAAGGAGAAGACTTGGGTGGACTTCCGTTTTGAGCGGATACCATCGGTTTGCTGTTGGTGTGGTCTGATCACCCATGAAGGCATAGATTGTGAGGCGTATACCAATGCAGAAAAGGAGAGTGAAGAGGAAGGCTACAGAGTTTACTTGCTACAACATCCATCTGGCAGGAATAGGAGAAGAAACTCTAATGCAAGCCCTAGAGGGATGGAGGAAGCTACACAAGAGACGGAAAATTAGGAGATCCCAACTTCAATGCAGTCGATCTCGTCAACGGATATAGGGGTAGGAAAAGAAACCTGAAATCCTACTATTGAGGAAAACAATGTTGAGAATCCCATGGAAATCACAGTGTACCAAAATCCACTAGCAAGTGAAGGGGGACAGCACCAACAAGATATTCAGCAACTGCCAAATCAGATCATGGTGGAGATGGGGGCCAATAAGGAGAAAGACGTCGAATCATCAGTTAGAACCCACCAAGCAACGGGTGCTAGTACCATAAAGGACAGGACTAACAATTTAAATCAAGAGATTTCAAAGCGGAAGGGATTAACAACAACTTTTAGTCCACCACCGAATAAGACAGCAATTGAAGCTTTCACCAATAAGAGAGGGCGGCAGTTAGAATTTTCGGTGCTGCAAGGCACACCCGCAGAAGAGGAAGACAACCCGAATAGTTCCGTAACAAACACTAAAAAGGCGGAGACCGGATCTCGGTCCGCCTTAGCCCAATGAGTATTATGAGCTGGAACATACGAGGGTTGGGCAACCCTCGTAATGTAACGACCCTTCACCATGTGGTGAGGAGTCACAGCCCCAGTCTGGTTTTCCTCCTCGAGACCAGACTGTCTGTTGAGGAGATGGGAAAGGTAGCACGCAGATTTCCAACGTTCAAAAGAAGCTTCGTAGGTAGCAGAGGAAGAAGTGGAGGTCTAGCCCTGTTGTGGCGAGAGAACCTTCAAGTCCAAGTTACCTCAAGTTCATTTTGGTACGTTGACTGTCTGATAAAGGATGAAAATCTACAAGTTTGGTGGCAGCTTACGTGTTTCTATGGCAATCCAGACGTTAGAGAACGACATCATTCAAGGGAGCTTCTGAAGCGTATTAGAGGTAATAACATCTACCCTTGGTATGTCATTGGAGATTTCAATGCTATGACTAACAGATGAGAAGCAAGGTGTGTACGGGAGAATCCTTTGAGGAAGATTCAACGTACACCAAGAACAGGGGATAGGAGAAACACAGGAGAAGTAGGGTTGTGTATAGGGAGATAGTAAGACAATAGTAGCTGTATGAGAGAGAGACAGAGTTTTGGCAGAGCTTCCGCGTAGTTCAGGTGATTAGTCTTATGTAAGGAAGGGTTAAAGATCCTATATATAGTGGAGAATATGACCGTTGTAGTGGGTTAATGCGCCCATTAATGGTGGCTTAATTGGCTTAACCACAACGGCACGTTCGTCCGCATATATAGGGACCGTTACGCACTTCGTCCGCGTATACCGGAACCGTTATGAGGTTGACCGGGTTTATGGAGCTCGAGCCATAAATCTCTCAAAGCAGTTACTAAAGGTCGCGTGCGGGCTTGGTTGTCACTCGCGCGCGACGAAACTTACTCTAGCCTCCAAACCACTAAGTCCCTACAAGTCCCGTGTGGTGGTATGTGAGGGCCCTGTCTTGCAGCCCCCACGTGGATCAGCGCGGGTGGTGATCCAGTGTGTGCGGAGCACAACAAGGTGTGCTGGATGATTGCCACGTGGCTATGATTTTTCTATCTGGAAAGCACTATCTAGGCAAGGCGGAAGGGGTTTCGATGGACAATGTGCTAGTTTGTTCCGTCAAGCACTCCAAGATCTTGATCTTCTAGATCTGTGTTACGTTGGTAATGATTTTACATGGCAGAGTTATCCAAGAGGCGGAGAAATTATCTACGAACGGCTTGATCGTGCAGTAGCTAATGTGGAATGGATGTCGTTATTTCAGTCTAGAAGGGTTAATCACCTAACGGCCTCAGTCTCGGACCATTGTCCGATTCAGTTACAATGGAAAGCCACGAAAGAAAGGAAGGGGGAACAATCAGGAAAGCACACAATGCTCTAAAGGGACTAGAAGACGAGGGAGGAATCTGGATCACCTCGGAATCAGGTATCATCAAAATTTTAACAAAGTATTTAAGTGAAATTTTACTTCTTCGAGGCCTAGCTCCCCTGACATGGAACCTTTGCTCCGTGACCTCCCAACAATTTTGTCGGAAGCTGACTGAGAGCTTTTAGAACGTCAGTATACGGGGATGGAACTAAAAGAAGCTTTAGCCCATATGGGACCAATCAAATCCCCGGGGTTTGATGATTTCCCGGCAACATTTTTTCAAAATTATTGGAATGTGGTGGGGAAGGATGTTAAACAAGGGTGCCTAAGTGTTCTGAATGGACAAAAAAGCATGAGGGAATTCAACAAGACGATCGTTGCACTTATTCCCAAATTCAAACAAGTGAGAAAGCCTACGGATCTAAGGCCTATTAGTCTATGCTCAGTGTTCTATAAGCTTGTGACTAAGACTATAGCGAATCGGTTGAAAAAGGTACTTCCTAATCTTATCTCAGCCGCTAAAAGCGCTTTTGTTCCCGGCCGTTTAATTACGGACAATATTTTGCTTGCTTTCGAGTTAATGCATTCTATGAAATATCGCAAGAAAGATAGATGGGGAAGTTTTGCGTTAAAAATCGACACGTCAAAGGCGTATGATCGAGTTGAATTGTCGTTTCTTAAATCTTGCATGAACTATTTCGATTTTGGCGAACGTTGGAGTAAGCTTGTAATGGATTGTATCACAACAGTCGCCTTTCCATCTGCATATGAAGGTAAAGTTTGTGGAGAAGTAATACCTGAACGGGGATTGAGGCCAGGTTGCCCGTTTTCTCCATATCTGTTCCTCCTGTGTAGTGAAGCACTATCCAGAGGTCTCACGGCTGCTGCTAGTGAAAAGAGAATATCCGGCTTCTCGGCCTCATGGAATGGTCCGATTATCTCGCACTTGTTCTTCGCGGACGATAGTATCCTATTCTCTAAAGCTAAAGAGGAGGAATTAGATTACATTTTAAAATTATTACAAGCTTATAAAAGAGCTTCGGGCAAATGGTTAACTTGGATAAAAATGCTATTCTTTTCTCAGCTAACGTCAGTCACTTAGGTGAGGCAAGTTGATTTGAGCAACAGAATTGGAGTCTTGCTTGTTGCATCGCATGATCGATACCTTGGCCTTCCTAAAACACTTGGAAAAAATAGACATTAGATTTCAACTTTGTACCAGAAAGAGTGGAATTGAGATGTAAATCTTGGAAGAAGCACTCACTTTCTTTTGCAGATCGCGAAACTTTGATCAAAGCTGTAGCTCAGTCAATTCCCACATACACAATGGGATGCTTCAAACTCCCTCTATCGGTGTGTAAGAAGATTGAAGGCATTTCCAGAAGGTTTTTCTGGGCCCATGAAGATGAAAGCAAGGGGATCTCGTGGGTTTCTTGGGAAACAATGAAACACAGTAAAGAAAGCGGTGGAGTTGGATTTGTAGATCTACAAAGCTTCAGTTTAGCGATGTTGGGTAAACAATTTTGGAGAATCATCAATTAACCTGATAATCTCCTTAGCAAGGTTTTGTTAAGTAAATATTCTAGCAAGAGAATTTTTGAAGTAGAAGGCACCTCTCAGTGCTCCTACACTTGGAGGAGTATCCTCGCAAGCAGGAGCATCATCACCGAGGGCATGAAGTGGAGCATCAGTTGAGGAAACAGGGTCAGAGCTTTCAAGGACCCACGGATCCAAAGGCACTATCCGTACAAACCTATCACGGTGTCAGAAGATCAAGAAACTCTGGTTCAAGAATTCATCATCCACGGTCAAGGTCAGTGGGATATCCAGAAGCTTCCGGAATCATTTTGGCCAGTTGATGTAGAGGAGATTATTAAAATCCTCATTCCAATACAACCGATCTCAGACTCCTTAGCTTGGAATCTCACAGAATCATGTGAGTACAGTGTACACACGGGATACCAAGTGGTCAGAAAACAGCTCCAACAATTCCAAAATTAAGAACACAGATCGAAACCAACAAAGGAAGAATGCTTACCGAAAGTTTGGAAGCTAAAGATCCCGTAAAGATGCTTATATCCTGTGTGGAGAGGATGGATGAGTGCCCTCCCAACAAAAATGAATCTGATCAGGCACAATATTCAGATCCAAGCAAACTGTGACATATGTGGGAAGAATATGGAGGATGAAACACATATTTTCCTTCGGTGCAAAACAACTAAAGACACATGGAGATCAGCCTTTCCAAGGACGGATCTGCAAATCAAAAATAAGGATTTTAGAAGCTGGTTTGAAGAACATATGAAATCAAAGGAAAGGGAGAAAGATCGGGGACTTATCTCTATGTGTATCGCAGAGTTGTGGAGCAATCGTAATCAATGGACTTCAAGCAAAAACAGATGCATGGCTCAGCTATAGCCAGATCTGCAGTAGAGAAGATCGAAGCGTTTGAAGCGGCTCAAGGTAATAGACAACCGTCTCAAGCTCCGCAGCCACAGAAATGGCGACCACCAGAGGAAGACTACCTCAAGCTTAACGTTGATGGGGGCGTGGAACCCAAGAACGCCAACAGCCGGCGCCGGAGGTGTAATTCGAGACCACAGCGGGAACTATATTTGAGGATTTGCAAGGAGAATACCGTTTCGTACGAGATCTATGACTGCTGAAGCTCAAGCTATCAGATATGGGTTGCGGTTCGCCTTGGAGATTGGCTGTCGGCGACTGGTGGTAGAGAGTGATGCTCAAATGATGGTGAGAGAAATGGAAGAGATGGAAAGAGGAATTGGAAGGATTATCTCGGAGACATGAATAGCATTAATGGACGCCTGGGTAGCTTCCCGAAGTTTCGAGTGGATCAGATTTCGACACGTCGGTCGGAGTGCCAACCGCTTAGCCCACTTGCACGCCAAAAATGATGCTGACAATTTGGGTCATGAAACTTGGTCCGGTAAAGAGCCCCATTGGGCATAAAAGGTGTTATGAAGTGATGTAATGGGCCTCATAATCCCAAGAACTACCTAGTTTTTTTAATAAAAAGTCTTCTACTCAAAAAAAAGAAGAAGATAAGACCCAAAGACTGATGGGCTAAGGAAGAGCTAGAGTGAATTCGGCTTATAGAGAGGCCCATACAATAAGGAATACAGCAGATAGGGCCATGTGATATGTATGGGCTTTTAACAGCTTGACTAAATATACAAATCAGCTAGTTTTAGTCGGGCTGGAGTCTTCTCAACCCACAACCAATCAAACTAACCCATTTCTCTTCTCTGTTGGGTTCACTCGGTTATGTTTGATCGAGTAAAACGGGTTGGCCTGGGTTCTCAATTCTCATCACCTCCACCGTTCCAGATCAATTAACTCAGAGCCAAACCAAGATCACGATGTCGATTCGTGACCTCTTTACAGAGGAAGAACTCATCAATTCACCCTCCCGGAGAGACGGCGTCGACGAAGCCACCGAGACCCATCTCCGAGCCTACGGATGCACCCTCATACAGACATCCACCTTCCTTTAAAAGCTGCCCCAATCGGCCTGCGCGACAGGTCAGACTCTGTTCCATCAGTTTTACTGTAAACATTCGTTCCTTCGATTCAACGTCAACACCCTCACCGCCGCCTACATCTAGCTAGCTTTAAAACACAAAGAAAACCCTAGAAAGCAAGGCAAGTAGTCATGGTTTTTCTTAGAATGGAATTGAGAAGAAAAAACAAGCCCATAGAACAATTTGTCAAGGTTGTGTGCTAGAAAGGACTAAAGTGAACTAAGTGCAGAACTATGGTCGTATAAGTAGGACCCAAGTGAAATACACGAAAAACTGTGGTTGTGTAATTTCACTTAGCAGTAGCCGTCGGATGGTTGAGATCATTAGATCTGGCCCGTCCATTTTCATTTACCGTTGCTTTTGAATTGATTAGTGGAACGATGTCGTTCCTTTAGTGATAGTAAGGGTGGAAGCCAGCTCACACCTTTCGTGGTCTGTGATTGGTTGTTAAGTGTCGATGGGTGCTGAGCTGGCTGAGGCCATTATGTAGTTGGTCTAATTGCACCTACCTCCCCTTAGACTATAAATAGGAAGGGTTTTACTGAAAACATTATTATGAAATATTACAAAACTTTCCCTCTTTCTCTTTGCATTCTCTCTTCGTCTTTCTCTCTTCTGGATCTGAGATTGATCTCATCTCCGATCCCCAATTCCGGTCAAATCATTGCAGGAACTCCGTACAGGTGAACGGAGCTCCGACAAGTTGGTATCAGAGCCTGGTTTAGGCGCGAGGGGGGCTAGATATGCCGAACACACGAAATCAAGCTGTGACAACCATGGAAGTAGATGGGAAGGTGATGGTGCTCGAGGAGCGCATCAACGACCTCGACGACACCATTGATGATCTAGGAGTCCAGTTCGTGAAGGTGGAAGAAGGTATACATCTACAACTGAATGATCTTAGAACTAATTTGAAGGATGAATTAATTCAAAGTTTGGGAAAAATGGAGAAAACTTTCAATGAACAATTTATGCGAATGATGAATTGTTACAATTTGTTTGCTAATCAGAGAGATAAGGAGAAAATGGCTGCTTATTCTTAAGTGTGCAATGAAACCAGTAGGACTCCACAGTCTGTAGGGAAGAAACCAGAAAGTAGTGGAGTTCATGAAAGAGAATTCACTAATGAGGAACTGAATGTGTTTAAGAAGAACTATTCTAGTGGTTCCATTCCTCTCCCAAAAATTGAGTTCCCAAAATTCAATGGTTATGATCCAACTGGCTGGTTGCACAAGGTGGATAGCTACTTCAAATTTTTTTCTATGAATGATGTGCAAAAACTAGTTATAGTTTCCCTGCATTTGGAAGGGAAGCAAACAGTTGGTTCAGATCTGAAATTGAGATGCTAGAAGACTTAACTTGGACACAAATTTGTGAACATGTTTGCTTGGAGTTTGCTGAACCAGGGTGTGCACAAGAGAATCCGGCGGGGAGCACTCTGTGTACACCGTAAGTAGGGGATCGGAAATGGCACAGGAAGAGTTGGGTTGTGTGTAGGGAGAGAGTAAGGCAGTAGTAATGTCTGAGAGAGAGACAGGGGTTTGGCAGAGCTTCCGCGTATGTCTGGTGTGTCCTCCTTCGTATGGAAGGGTTAACGTCCTGTATATAACGGATAATGTGACCGTTGCAGTGTGGTTAATGCGCCCATCAATGGCGGCTTAATTAGCTTAACCACAACGGCACGTTCGTCCGCGTATATAGGGATCGTTACAGCACGTTGTGCGCGAATACCGGAACCGTTATGAGGTTGACCGGGTTTGACCGGATTGACCGGGTTTATGGAGCTCGTGCCATAAATCTCTCAAAAGCAGTTACTAAAGGTCGCGCGCGGGCTTGGCTCGCACGCGACAGGACTTACTCTAGCCTCCAAACCACTAAGTCCCTACAAGTCCCGTGCAGTGGTATGCGAGGGCCCTGTCTCACAGCCCCCACATGGATCAGCGCGGCTGGTGATCCAGTGTGTGTGGAGCACAATATGGTGTGCTAGATGATTGCCACGTGGCCAAGATCTGTCAGCTCAGAAAGCAGTATCTACATTATCCCCCTTTCTGCGCGTGAAGACTCATAGCCGGATAGACTTCCATGCGCAGGAACCAACGTACGCGTCGCCGCCACGCACCAATTCAAATGTATGCAGGTTCAGCCCCCATGCGTGCCATTATGACCTAAAACCCCTAGAGTCGTGCCGTCTGGCCTTTTGGGTTTTAGGCGTGACGTCAGCTTGTCCTGTGATTGCGCAATTCGACGGTGACGGTTGCGATTCGACTACTGAAAGGACGCAACCCTTCATTGTTTTTGGATAAATACTATGTACTATCCATTGTTGCAAAGCATCACTTCATTCTCTTAAAGTGAATGATACCCGGAAGCCTTCAAGAGCAGAGTCAGATAATCAATCACCAGTTCTCTCTTGTCAATCGTCTTCTTCAATTGTGCACATCCAAGCAAGCTTTACCAAAACAAGGTTGGCCTTGTTCAATTGCGTTTGATATACTGATATATGCTTTGAACTGCGTTGCATCTTGCAAACCCATAACATATTATCCACTGCAACTTATGAAGAAGTTCTCAATCTTTGAATCTAATTTCAACCTAATCCCCCAATAGTAAGGATCTTGAAGATAGGGTTTCTGAAATCCCTGATAATGTAAACGATTCCAATCTTCTAATTTTGAAAATTGCCACTGGACTGTTCATCTTTCTTCCAATAAACCCTCGTATGCTTAAACCTGAATCTTGAAATTCGAACTAAAGCATGTGTATTTCTCCCCCCTCTTTTCTTGCTTTTTCCGCAGGAATGGCAAAGACAAAAGGAACTAGACCCACTAAGGAGGACGAAGAAATACCTGATCTTCCACGGGCTTTATGGCGAAAAGCCCCCTATCTAGGTGGCAAGGACTTTTATCATGCCAGGGTTAAGGCGAAGAAATTGCCAATCGCCGTCTCTGGTGAAGCACTGCAAACGTTAACCCCTCCAGTTAACTCGGCGTTGCTCGAATTGATCGATTCCGAAGATTTGGTTCGACTGGGAGTCGAAAATGGGTACTTCCCATACACTGCAATTTCTACTCAAGCATTTGTTCAGAAATTGGACTTCATGGATGAATGGATTGACCATGTGTTGACCAATCATGCCGTGACTTTGAACGATGCCGGAATATACTTCGCAGCTCGTGCTATGAAGGGTGCTGCCGTGAAGCTGGATCAGTCCATGCTTCTAAACCTTCTTTCCCGTTACTCGCCTGCGACTCACACGTTTCATTTTGCTGAGTTCGAGGCTGCTCCCACTCTCGAAGATGTGCACATGCTGTATGATTTGTCTCCCGTGAGCGAGGTGGATCCTTTGAGTCCCTTGAGAATGGATGCGGAGATCGCTCTGTACACGCAGATGGAGGAGTGCCTATCAGAGGTGAAGAAAATTTCCACCCAGTGGACTCCTACAGAAGTCCTTCCTGACTGGCAGTTGGTTGACACATCTGCGAAGAATACTTGGAACAAGTGGGTCCAGTACTTTTTCCGTGACTATGCGAACAGTAGTATCACCAAGAAGCTTCTGAGTCGAAACCCGAAGGCTAAGAACTATGTGAATGGCAAGGGTTATCACTTGACCCTGTGCGCCTTCCTCTGTTCCTGGTTGTCGAGGTACTTAATTGATGGTCACCCACATGATGGAGTCTTTTACCACGTTCTGCCTCTTGCTGTGAAGTTGGCCCTTGGTCAGAAGGTCGCACTCGGACCCTTAGTCTTTGGCACACTGTACTACAAGTTGGATCAGCTGGTTGTGGCGATGAAGGAGTCGCGTGGTCGCCTCGACGTACTGACTTACATTAACATTGCTTTCTTGACAGTGTGGGTCTTCGAGCGATGGCCCTCTTATGCCCCAGTCGCTTCCAAGCCCAGCAAATGGTGTCCCCCAGGTACGGAAGAGGAACGTAACAGCGGCAGGGCTGCGAGGTGGTTTGGAACCAACTATCCCAAGTGCTTTTGGAGCCTGATATGCGGCAATCGGGAAGAGTTCATAGCTAGGCCCTATGCCATGCGCATTGAGAACGTGCGATGGTTTCCAAAACTGTATCCTTCTAAGGGTGTTGCCTTCTCAGAAGAGCTCCTTTTCGAAGGTGGAGAGCATTTCCACGAGCGCTATCGTGAATTCTTTTGCTGGTGCCTGAGAGGCTCCCTTCCTGCTCTCGCAGAGCATGTTCGCGAGCTCGCGCCGAGGTACGAGAGGATTACCGTGGATGTTGATCCCACTCGCGTTTCTCCCCAATTTGGCTTTGATGCAGTGGCACCCTCAATCTGGCCGCAGTCCATCATCAGAGGCTGCTACAAGCGGTTATTGTCGAGGGAGTGTAAAACAATCTTGATGAGCAATCTTCCCTTCGAGCAACCTGCAGGTAACCGTGAAGGCGGCTGTTCCAGAAACTGGCTCGCTTACTGGAACGCCCAGCAGACGAGATTCGAGACGCAGTCGGTACCCCAGCCAAGTAGAGCTCCTGTGATCAAGAGGAATTCTTTCCCTTTTCGTCCCAATTGTAGCCTGGACGAGTCTGAATATGGCTGCTATTCGTTGCTGGATCGCGAGAATCATCTATGTCCTTCCATCATTCTAGATGAAAAGATCGCTGCGGTTAGAAAAGGTGATTCACATGTCATCAGATATAGCGAAACTTTTGCTAAGGTAAGCAACTTCTCTTGCATGCACTAAGCTTCTTTACTTCAATAAATTGAAAACCTCATACTACGCTTCCTGCTGTAGTGCCATGTGCGGAGGTTTGCATCGGTGAGCGTTCCAAATCGCTGGTTACCACCATTGTTACTGCAAGAAGGCAAGGACAACCGTTTCGGCAAGCATCTAAAATGGATCCCGCGGTCGAGACCAAGATTCGCGAGATCATGAATGCTTTTGCTGATTCGCTGATAGACAACACTCCAGCCTTGTCTCCTCCTAGGGATGATCCGTCTCCTCCAGCGACTGCTGCCCCGAGAGAGAAGAGGCCCAGGCAAAAGGGAATTACAATTTCTTCCCCCAGGAGCGCTCCAACTTCCCCTTCTGCGAGGTCCCTCTCTGCCAGGGATAAAGGTAAAGGTCGCATGACCAGTAAAGCGCGGAAGGAGCTCGCAGTGGAGAACTTTGTCCCGTTCGGCCAGGAGGAAGAAGAGGAGAGGCTGGAGCTAAGAGAAGGAGACGAATAAGAGGAAAGAATTGAAGATGTCAGAGACAAAGAGGGAGATGCGATACATGAGGAAGAATCAGGAGGTATCTCAATCGTACTTTTCTTCCCATTATCTTAACTCTTTTGCAATCTGGTTTGAACAAATTGTTTCTTTAGCATATGAGATGATGACGAGACCATCGGTGGCCTCTTGGCCAAGAAGCAGAAGAAAGGTTCTCATGCTGGAGTTTCTGATGAAACCATAAGCGAGAACATTCTTGCCGAGTCCAGGAGAACAGCTGTGGAGGCTGCTGAAAGAAGAAGGAAGCGAGAGGAAGAGGAGCTCGAACGCGTAAAGCAGAGGAGCCTAGAAGAACAACACGTCGACGACTTAGTGCGTCCAACTGATGAGGAAGATGTGCTTCCCGAAGAGGTGGCTCCTCAAGGCGAAGAGGAGGATGCGACTCCAGAAGAAGACGCAGCAGCTCTAGAGCAAGCCCAAGCAGACTTCGAAGAAATCGCATGCGGTAACGAAGGTGAGATTTTTAATCTCGCAGTAACTTACCGAGATGTAATTGTCGGTGCACTAAAGCACGGTGTGTCAAAAGCTGACATTCGCCGTTGGCTAGTAGGCAAGTGCGGTGAACCTTCAGGTAATCATTTGAGCAATATGTGTGAACTTGGCTTAGCAACCCAAACATAATCATGACTGGTTTCTTCACGCCCCAGGTCATGCTCACCTTAAAGACATGCTTAATGAATATACATTAATAGGGCAAGGCTCCACGTCCTTAGCATATGACAAGGATGCTTCGATCCCACCTTCGCGTGGAGGTGCTCGCTCTTAGCTTACTAAAGATAATAAAATAATATACGATACAAGTTACCTCACACCATCGTATTTTGTATCGCAGGTAATATTGACGAGGCCGTGTTGGAGCAAAGGAATCAACCTTCTGCATCCTATGTCCCGGTGCCGAGTTCTCATACTGAGAAGCCCGTCGTAGCTGCCGAATATGCAGGAGAGCCCTTCGAAGACATCATTGAACTCTCTGATGATGCCGAAGCTGACACCGTGTTGATGGAGGAAGATGCCCATGCCGGTGCTGAGGAAATAAGAACGAACGCTGATGATGCCATCGCACCTGAAGGTATCTTTCCTCCAGCTGCAACTTTTGCTGCCGCCATGTCTCCGGCAATGACTGAGCCTGCAGCGCCTCTTCCTGCGTGGAACTTTTGGGGTTCGCAGGTCGGGGCAGCAATCGCACCTGGTGTAGCTTATACTCTTCCCCCCAACTATGAGGAGTTAGAGCTCGCAGGTGATAAAAGGGCGATGGAGCGAGGACAATCTTCAACTGCCCCAGCAATGCGCATTCCTTCTCTGCGCCAGATCCTTGAAGGAACCGGTATATCGTGGTTTACTGTTCGCATCTTGTACTCTTTGCTTGCGAGTTTGTCGGTCTAATCTTGACTTTAACATTGCTTTAGGGTTGAAACAAGCCGACGTGGACTGGCTGATTCGCATGCGTCTCTCCTATCCCCAATCGTTTGTGAGGTCTTTGGAGATAGACCCCTTTGATAGAAGGCTGTTTCTGACTGAAGCCATCTGGATTCTAGAGCAGCTGTCCGCGGCCACACATGCGACCATTTCTCCTCAAAGTGCGGAATTGCTTTTTGGTATGTGGCGGAACCTTCTTGCCAAAGTTCAAGGCAGGCTGGGCTTTGGGTTTCTTGTCAAAAGAGTTACCCTGATTCGCGCGGCCGTGACCTTGAAACGCGGCCACCAAAACCTCGCAGCTGAACAGCAGAAGGTAGAGCAACAAAGACAAAAGGTTGAAGAGGCTGTGAAGCTCTTTCATGAGATGAACGCCAAATGCGAGCAATTGAAACAAGAAGTGGAGCAAGTAGAAAATCTGAGCCGTCAATTTACTCCTAACGACTCCTTGATCAAGGGCTTTTTTTGAAAGAGTAAAAAATAAGTAGTTGAAACATTACTGTAATGTTGCTAGGGTTTCTCCCCTTTTTTTTCAAAAAGAATTGAAGTGCCCGTTTTGCCCTTTCCGGGATTTGCTCGAATATCTCTGTGTATATCAATTTATGACGTCATCAATTGATACTTTGCCTTGATTTTCGCGCTAATGGTTCATTAGATAAGCACGCCTTCCTTGGGAAGTCCATCCGTATCATGAATATCCGTCATTAATTAGGATACGCAACCGAATCGTCGTAGCCTTTAGTAGGGTAATTGATTGTTATCGCTTTTCAAGGCGTAAGTGATTGACCCTTAACCTCTTTTCAAATTCTGCTGACTCATCTTGGTAACTGAAGAGTCTTCACAAGGTCTATATAAACCCTGGCTTTTGCTATTTGGGTTGTTTATCCCACAATGTGGCTTGCCGTGAGTCCTTACGACTACTGGCTTCAATGCTTGTTTTTCGTTGATTCATGGCAACTTCAAGTTGTGAAACCTGAGTTTGCGCTTTGTGCTATAGAAATAGTTTCCAAGATCCGCTTTATAAGGCTTATTGATCTTTATAACTATCATAGAGAAGATGCAGATAATACCTCATGTTTGTTCGAAGAATTTTCTTCGTCTATTATGCTTGCAGGTCATGTTTCCGGCCGCCTCCCGGCGAGGTGCAGCGCCGTACTGACCCTGCTACCAACTCGTAATGAGCGGCGGCATTCTCCTCCAGCATGCCCGGAGGTTGATCATTCGCCACCATGTTCGTGAGCTTAGGATGGCGATCCATAGTGCTCGTCCTTGTGGACAAGGAGCCCATTGCCAAAGGAATGACTGCTCCCCTGTTGTGCACAGCTGCATACGCCGGAACAGGTGGTTCCTCAGGAACGTTTCTTAGGCGTAAGACCAAAGAATGGCCTTGTCAGATCCTGGGATCTTGAACATAGCGTCGCATAGCCTTTGTGACGTTTGTAGGACGTTCATTTTATAGCAAGACCCTACTTGCTACAGATCTTTGGTCGCAAGTCTTCGTATCGCATAGCTTTTGTTAGGACCGTTAGGCCGATCCATTTCCATTTGGGGATTTCCCCGATGAGTAACTTCTGTGTGCGAGTTACTATTTAGATGCATTGTAAGCCATGTTGGCTGCGTAGTTAGCTTGAGCTGAGCTTTTTCGCTTGTAAGCTGTTATCTAGACAGATAAATTGTAAGTCGTTTCGACTCATAATGATAAATCACTTTGTATGATTTGCTGTCCTGTTACAACAAATTGCGATTTCGCACGTGTGTTGACAAATTTCTCCTTTTGTAGTGTTGTATAAACACTTTTGCATTGTCGCGTATGATGTGCTATCTGCTGGATAGATTCGCAGATTTGTTTTTAGATCGTTTGAGATCGTATTTGCGCAGCTGTGCTACCTTGACTGGTAGGCTTGTGATTTGTTTTAGATTCAAGTGCAGGTGCTATCTCATCAGATAGACTTTTGTAGATCACTTAAGATCATTTTGCATAATGTTGCTATCATGACAGATAGGCTTAAGCATCATTTGAAGATCGCATTCGTGTAATGCTGCTATCGTGACAGATAGGCTTTGAAAGATCATTTGAGATCATATTTGCATGGGCTGCTATCGTTGCAGATAGGCTTAAAAGATCAACTAAGATCATATTCGCATGAGCTGCTATCGTAGCAGATAGGCTTAGAAGATCAGTTGAGATCATGTTTGCATAGGCTGCTATCGTTGCAGATAGACTTAAAAGATCAGTTAAGATCATTTTCGCATGGGCTGCTATCGTGACAGATAGGCTTAAAAGATCACTTAAGATCATGTTTGCATAGGCTGCTATCGCGGCAGATAGACTTAAAGGATCAATTAAGATCGCATTTGTATACTGCTGCTATCGTGACAGATAGGCTTAAAAGATCACTTAAGATCGTTCTCGCATGGGCTGCTATCGCGGCAGATAGGCTTAAAGGATCAATTAAGATCGCATTTGCATGGGCTGCTATCGTGACAGATAGGCTTAAAAGATCACTTAAGATCATGTTTGCATAGGCTGCTATCGCGGCAGATAGGCTTAAAGGATCAATTAAGATCGCATTTGTATAGTGCTGCTATCGTGACAGATAGGCTTAAAAGATCACTTAAGATCGTTCTCGCATGGGCCGCTATCGCGGCAGATAGGCTTAAAGGATCAATTAAGATCGCATTTGCGTGGGCTGCTATCGTGACAGATAGGCGTAAAAGATCAGTTAAGATCGCATTTGCATGGGCTGCTATCACGGCAGATAGGCTTTTGCTAACAGTGATAATGAACTAAATGAAGCAATAAAGACAGCTAGAAGTATAAAGTTCTTCTCATTTGGGAGAAGTCTTTTATTATAAAACTCTCGTATGGGAGAGATGAGATTACAATTTACTCATATGGGAGAGAAGATGTGTGAATCATGGCAATACGGAGCATAAAGCAAACGTTGTAATATAACGCATATAACAAGAGAAGTTAAGGATAGTACTTCTTGATCCAGCGCATATTGACTGAGCTTGGGGTTGAGGTCGTGCCATGTAACCTCCGTATGCTACAGTAGCCAATGTCAAAGCCTTCCGTGACTTCAAAGGGTCCTTCCCAATTGGCTGTGAATTTGGATGAGCTGCCTCTCGCATGCAATGATCAGATGCGCGTAAGACCAAATCTCCAACTGCAAAATCTCGACGTTGGACTGTTTTGTTGTACGCACGAGCAATCCTTTCTTGGTAGCGCATATTGGTCCTTTTGGCTTGCTCCCGCTTTTCTTCTAGTAGTACTAAGTCATGATCGCGTTGGTTGTCATATAACGCGTGAAAAGCCAACCTTGCGGAGTTAACCTTCACTTCCGCTGGTACCACAGCCTCAGCTCCATAGCACAAAAGGAACGGTGAGACCCCTGTGGGTGTCCTCGGAGAAGTCCGATAAGCCCATAGGGCTATGCTTAAAGAATCAGCCCACTTCTTGTGGTCATCTGCGACCATTTTTCTCAAAATCCTCAACAGGGTTTTGTTGGTTGCTTCTTCTTGCCCATTCCCTTTCGGATAGTATGGAGTGGAGCATATCTGCCTGATGTTGTATTCTGCTAGCTTTGCGGCCACCTGGCGATTAACAAAAGGAGTGCCATTGTCCGAAAGGATGGTGTTGGGAATTCCGAACCTGCATATGATGCTCTCTTGTATGAAATGTACCACAGCTAACGCATTTGCTGTCTTCAGTGGTATAGCTTCTACCCACTTGGTGAACAATTCGGTCGCGGTGAGAATGAAGTGGTTCTTGTGCGAGGTCGGTCGAATGGGACCGATGAAATCCAGAGCCCATGTGTGAAACGGCCATGGTGTTCCCAATGCATGTAGATCTACAGCAGGGGCGTGCACTAGATTACCCTTGAATTGACAATCCTGGAAGCGTCTTACTTTGGTGCGGCAATCAGCCTCCATAGTGGGCCAAAAATATCCAATTGAAAGGAGTTGTCTGCATAATTTCGCCCCCCCCCCCCCTGGTGTTTTGCCTGATGTGAAAGGTCCATCACTTCTTGTGCTTCTGTGCTGTCTAGGCATCGCAGCAGGTTGCCTTCATGGCCCCTTCGTCAAAGCAGATTTTCTTTCACCACATATCGGGATGCTTTCCTCCTTAATTTCTCGGCTTCTTTTCTCGACTCGGGTACAGTACCTTGGGTGAGAAAATCGAAGAGGGGTTTCCTCCAATCCGCATCATCGTCAGTTAGAGCAATGAGTAAAGAGTCCTTGATCAGTGCACAACTCTCGCACTTTCCTTGAATCAATGCTGCGGCCGTTGACATGTCCGGCCAATGAATGCCATACCTCTGAGCTTTCCGATAGATTTACACCTCTTTCCCCGCACGCATGCCGGTGAATCTTTTCTAATAGCAGTTGTCCCTCTTGCTCGGAGACGCATCGCATAAGTATTCCGCCAGGGCCGTTGTAATAAAGGGTGCTGTCATGTATGCAATAGCCCTTTGTGGATGCCCAATTCTCGCTGCTCGTGCCTTCTGCGATGGCCCGTAAAATTGACTTTCTCCAGTCCGTATCGTCCATGCATTCTTTGTCGCACGCGTTTTCTGTCAGCACCGAGGACGTTAGCACTTCAATGAGGATCCTCGCGGGACATTTGTCCGCACTGACCTTGGATCCCAAGGTGGCTAAAGCATCAGCATGCCTGTTGTCCGCTCGAGGTTTGTGCCCGTATCTGACGTCGCAGAATTGTTACACCAATCTTTGCACTAGGGTCCTGTAGGGCAATAAGTTTATTTCCTGCAAACCATACTCGCCCGAGGTTTGTTTGACGATTAGCTTGGAGTCCCCCATAACTGTCAAGTTGCTTACTTCCAAGGCCTTTGCCGCGCGGAGCCCCGCGATGAGAGCTTCATACTCTGCTTCGTTGTTGGTAACTGCGAAGTCAAGCTTTGCGGACATCTGTATGACTTCCCCATCTGGTTTGGTCAAGGCTATCCCAATGCCTCCACCTTTCCTTGTGGACGAGCCGTCGAAATGAAGCGTCCAGTAAGGCAGATCAACTGCGTAGATTTTAGGACCCTCCAATTCTTCTTCAATCACGGGCTCGTGGCTGTTATCAGGGAACTGCGCCAGTAAATTCGCTACCGCCTGCGATTTGATCGCCCGCGACCGAACGCACGTGATGTCAAATTGGGAAATGGTCATATACCATTTTGCCAATCTTCCTCCAGGAGTAGTGTGAGTCAGCAGATATCGTATGGGATCGTTCTTTGTGACCACCACTACTTTGTGTGACGCAAAATAGTGTCTCAACTTCTCTATTACGAAGAACAAAGCAAGGCAATGACGTTCGATGTACGTGTACCTTGATTCTGCCGGCTGCACGATGCGAGAGATATAGTAGATGGGCCTTTCTTGTCCCTCATACTCCTGGGCCAGAAGAGCTCCTATAGACCTCCTTGTTAACGTTAGATACAGCAAAAGCGGTGATCCTAGCTGAGGTGCGATCATCACTTTTGAAGATGTCAGCAGCTCCTTTAGTTTCCCGAACGCAGCTTCGTGCTCCGGAGTCCAGTTGTATACAGCATCCTTCTTGAGAAGATCACTGAAACAGAAAGTAATTTCGGCAATCGCTGGGATGAATCTTCGCAGATATGATAGCTTTCCCAAGAATGTTTTCAAGGCACTCTGGTCATGTGGTGGAGTCATGCCAGTGATGGCTGATACTTTCGCAGGGTCAGGCTCGATTCCTTGGCGATGAACCACGCATCCCAAGAACTTTCCTGATGTTACCCCGAATGTGCACTTCATGGGGTTCATCTTCAATTGAAAGCGTCTACATCTGTTGAACACTTTCCGCAAATCCGCCAGATGGTTTTCCTCCTCCTTGGATTTAACAACCAGGTCATCCACGTAGAATTCCACTTCTTTGTGCATCATGTCGTGGAACAGAGCCATCATGGCCCGCTGATAAGTCGCACCTGCGTTTTTGAGTCCAAAAGGCATCATCGTATAGTTGAATACTCCCACGGGGGTGGTGAATGCGGTTTTCCGTGCATCCTCGGGGTCCATCTTGATCTGATTGTACCCACTAAAGCCGTCCATGAAGCTGAACATGCGATGTCCCGCGGTCGAATCGATAAGCAAGTCGATGTTGGGAAGTGGAAAATCGTCCTTAGGGCAGAAACGATTGAGATCCCGGAAATCCACACAAATGCGAAGCTGCCCATTCTTCTTTACCACAGGCACAATGTTGGCTAGCCACGTGGGATGGTGATTTGGCTCTATGAATTTGGCATCCAAGAGTTTGACAATCTCTTGCTTTATCTTCACGTTGAGCTCGGGCCTAAAACTTCTTGTGCTCTGCTTTACCGGCTTGGATCCCGGTATCACATCCAACCGGTGCATGGTGATGCTCGTGTCGAGGCCCGGCATTTCGTCGTACTCCCATGCGAATACGTCCTTGTACTGGGTCAAGAGCTGTAGCAATCTTTCCTCCTCTTCGCTCGTGAGGTCCGCACTTAGAAAGACCGGCCTTTTCTTTTCTTCGCTCGGGCTTAGGAATACCTCCTTCAGCTCCTGCTTTTGCGGTCTGGGTTTGTCTTCCATGCATTCGGGCGCTTCTTTGAGTTTCTCTTCTAGAGTGCTTGGCTTCGGTTTTTCTTTCTCCGCAACCTGCTCGATTTGGTTGATTTGCTCAGGGATATCCCCATGCCCGTGTGAGGACACCCCCGCGTACCTTCATATGCGATAGCATTTCTTCCCGTTGGCGTAGAAACTTTCTATTTCCTTGCCCTCAGGGTCATACTTTGCTATTCTTTTCAGAGTGTACACGTTCTTTCGCTGGTGGGCAATCCGCGACGCTTCTTCTCGCGTGAGCGGCTCTTCCTTGGCATCCTCTCTTGTCACCATCACTCCCGCAGGTGACTGATCTTTGATATCCTCCCATCGGGGCAACGGAGTGGGGTTAAATGGTCCTGGTGTTTGCTCATCTGCCATCTCGGTGAACCACACCGCCTCACTGAGATGGGCTTCATCCATGTTGAACGGATTCGTCGAATCTGGTATTTCCACTATTCTGTCATTCCAAATGGCTTTCATTACTTGGTGAGCTGTTGAAGGGACAACATCAAAGCGATGAATCCAGGCTCGACCTATGATCATGTGATACGTAGTGTTCGCATCTATGACATAGAATTTCGCTGAGCACTTGATCTTGCCGATCTGAATTCCCAGGCGGATCCATCCTATCGTCATTCTGGAGTCGCTTCCAAATCCCATCAGCGGAGATGGACGCTTGACAATCTTGTATTCTGGAATTCCCGCTAGCTTCAATGTATGGAGCGAAACAACGTTGACTGCTGCTCCTCCGTCAACGAACGCTCTCTTAAACTCAACGCCATTGATGATAGCCGTCACATACAGAGGCCTCTGGTGGCTCGCATCTGTCCTCTTGTCGCTTGCGGAAAAGGTGATGACCTTCTCTGTAGGGCGAGATGCCCTAACAACTTTCCCATTGGAGACTACGAGATCCTCCTCGTAATCTTCTGCTATCCTTAAGATCGCTTTTGTCATTTCCGTCCGACATTTTTCTGAGAAGTTCATCTCGTCGAAGAACCTGCTGAACCCGTGCGACCCCTTCATCCGGTCGGCGCGTTCGTCCTCCGTGTCAATGCTGTAGTCCTCATCCTGGATCTCGGCAATGATGGGTAGACCATCTTCTGCGACCTCTTCAAAATCCACAATCGAGATCATAGCGACCTCTTTGCCTTTCGATTCTTGCTCTGCATGGGCAGGGAGTGGATTGTTGCGCACATCCTGTCTCTGGTCGCTAACAATCAGTTCGCCGTTCTTCATCTTTTGGCTAAACACGATTCTGAGCTTCTTGCAGTCCGCCGTAGGATGCATGACCTTGCCGTGGTATTCGCACTACTTCGGGTCCCTCACCATCTCCTTGGAGGGTGCCCTCTCGAGCGGCGGTAGGACAACATCCTTACGCCATTGCCTGCAAAGGTCGCTTGCCTCTTCCACCGAACATGGCAGAGGTGGTGCCTCAAAGTTCACAATCTTCGCCTGCTTTTGGGTGAGACCACATTCACTTCAGCCTCGCGCCCCCTCTTGTAGCTGAATATCCCGATCTTGAAAGTAGTACCACCCGAGGGTCGCTCAGGGGCGTTTCTCTTTTTCTGCCTCTCCACTATAGGCTCGATGTTCTTCGTGCATTCGATTAGTTTTGAAAACGTAGGCGTTTGCAAGTTAATAAGCATACCTTTGTACTCGTCTCGCATGCACTGCAACCATATCTCTACGAGTCTGCTTTCAAGTATCACATCTTTGCATTCCAAGGACTTGGCCCTGAACTTCTTGATGAAGGTTATTCCGTCCTCCTCGCGCTTCTGATACATCCGCGAGAGATGAATCATCGTCACCTTTTCCTCCATCTGGAAGAACTTGGTGTAGAACTTCTGGACCATATCGTCCCAAGTCTTCACGGATCCAGCTTCCAACGTCCTATACCACTTGTAAGCCACGTTCCCCAGGGATTTGGGGAACTCGCGCATCAGCAGTTTGGGATCAGCTCCATACGGACCCATCACATCAATGAAACGCATGACATGCTCATGGGCGTTCCCATTGACGTCCTCGAACTTATCCCATTTAGGAGCCTTGTACCCAGCAGGGTTAGGCATGAGATAGATCTCTTGTGGGATAGGTGGATCGTTATCGAGCTTCGGAATGATGGTATCTGCGAACGATTGGTGAGCGAGAATGGTATCTATGCGCCGTTGGAGTGACGTCATACACTCCAGAGTACTTCCCTCGGCAACGGGAGGAGGAGTTGTCGCAGGTGGAGGCGACACATACGCCGCAGGAGGGATAGGGACGTATTGCGAATTCACGTTACCCCAGATTGCCGTTGGGGAAGGCAAGGGATACTGTGAGGCCGGATTAGGTACCAAAGCCGGAGGCTGAGGAGTGTGAGCGGCGAGAGGCAAAATTTGAGCTGTTGACCCCTGAATTGAGGGTAGCTGCGTAGTCACCGGTGGAGTTTGCAGATTAGGGTTGGGTGGTGTGGCTGACACTCCCAATACTTGAGTGGTAGAGGCTCCTCCTCCCTGAGAGACGGCGGTGGCTGGTGCAGGGTTTGGAGCAAGAGTCCCCAAGACAGCCATGATCCGTTCTAGCTGCCAGATTGAGCTTTGAGAGCCTTCGCCTGACTTTGGATGGTGGCGTCCAAGGCTTCTAGCGTCGAAGCTTCACCGGGGGCTGTAGGAGTACGGCGAATCTCCTCTCCTGAGGCGGCCTCCGTGGAAGGCGATCTGTTGCTGACATCATCCTCCTGAGACATGGTTGCTTAAGATGGTAGGTTCACGTCGGGTTCACCAAAATGTGCACAAGAGAATCCGGCGGGGAGCACTCTGTGTACACCGTAAGTAGGGGATCGGAAATGGCACAGGAAGAGTAGGGTTGTGTGTAGGGAGAGAGTAAGGCAGTAGTAATGTCTGAGAGAGAGACACGGGTTTGGCAGAGCTTCCGCGTATGTCTGGTGTGTCCTCCTTCGTATGGAAGGGTTAACGTCCTATATATAACGGAGAATGTGACCGTTGCAGTGTGGTTAATGCGCCAATCAATGGCGGCTTAATTAGCTTAACCACAACGGCACGTTCGTCCGCGTATATAGGGACCGTTACAGCACGTTGTGCGCGAATACCGGAACCGTTATGAGGTTGACCGAGTTTGACCGAATTGACCGGGTTTATGGAGCTCGTGCCATAAATCTCTCAAAAGCAGTTATTAAAGGTCGCGCGCGGGCTTGGCTCGCACGCGACAGGACTTACTCTAGCCTCCAAACCACTAAGTCCCTACAAGTCCCGTGCAGTGGTATGCGAGGGCCCTGTCTCACAGCCCCCACATGGATCAGCGCGGCTGGTGATCCAGTGTGTGTGGAGCACAATATGGTGTGCCAGATGATTGCCACGTGGCCAAGATCTGCCAGCTCAGAAAGCAGTATCTACACAGGGCATGAGAATATTTTGGGAGAATTTAACAAGCTAATGCATCATTCTACTGTGGCTGAATATCAGGCTAGGTTTGAGACTCTTAGACCTAGGATCAAAGCAATGTACCCTTGGGCTAATGAAATGCATTTTGTCAAGAGTTTCATAAGTGGTCTTAGGGAAGACTTACAGAAGGATGTGCAGCTACTATTTCCTAAGATATTGTCACAAACCAAGGCCATTGCTAGGCTGCAAGAAGGACATGTAGAGTCCCTAGAAAAACATATCAACAAAAAGAGCCACGACAAAACAACCTACATTGACAAGACCAAAGGTGGACAAGGAGGACTCAACAAGGAGGAGTTCAGTAATAATAGATCCTTCAAGAGGTTATCAGCAGCTGAAATGAAAGAGAAGAGAGATAAGAGTTGTGTTTCTATTGTGATGAGGCTTACACACCAGGGCATAAGTGTGCAAAGAATACATTGTACTTACTCATTGGTAATGAAGAAGAGGAGGGAGAAGAGAACATAGAAACAAAAGGACAAGAAGTAACACCAGAATTGAATGAGGTCAAAACTGAACAAGAAGTGGTTATGGAGGGACCCTTAGGCATCTCAGTGCATGCTATGGTGGGTCATACCAGTGTGGACACCATTAGGATTACTGGGTATATAAATGGTAAAATGGTGCACATCCTTATTGACACTGGTAGTACTCACAACTTCATAGACCAAGAAGCGTCCAAGAGAGTGAATTGTAGACCCACTATAATCAAGGAAATGCATGTGTCAGTAGCTGATGGTAGTGTCATTCAAAGCAGTGGTGTATGTCAACAAGTGAAGATCCAATTGCAGAAGTGTAACATTCAAACAGATTTCAGAATTCTACCTCTAAGAGGGTGTGACATTGTGTTGGGAGCTCAATGGCTGAGAAAAGTTATTCCTATCTCCTTGGACTTTAACAAGAGAGCTTTTGGGTTTCATTATCAAGGGAGAGAGGTTTTGCTGGATGCCAACCAAACTACCACCCAGATTGCAGAGATTGCTCCACACACTGCAGAAGTATTGTACACAAATGCAAGGGGTGGCAGCTCAGCTGTATTGAGTAACAGCAGCAGAAGAGGTGAGCACTATACCCCTACTCCTACAACCACTCCTAAAAAGGTATGCAGACATCTTTGAGGAACCAAAACAGCTACCCCCTAGGAGGGCCCAAGACCACCAGATTCCATTACAACCTGGGGCAACACCTGTCTTCCTCAGACCATATAGATACCCCTATGTGCAGAAGAATGAAATGGAGAAGATGGTACATGTTGGAGAGTGGAACCATACAACCCATCACTAGTCCTTTTGCTGCACCAGTCTTGCTAGTAAAAAAAAGATGGTACTTGGAGACTTTGTGTTGACTACAGAGGGTTGAATGCCATTACAATCAAGAATAAATTTCCCATCCCAGTCATTGATGAATTGATGGATGATCTCAGACAAGCAGTGGTATTTTCTAAATTGGATCTAAGATCAGGGTATCACCAAGTAAGAATGGTAGAAGCTGACATCTACAAGACAGCTTTCCATGAAAGCTTGTATGAGTTTAAAGTCATGCCCTTTTGCTTAACTGATGCACCTGCCACTTTTCAGTGTCTGATGAATCAGGTATTCAAAGAATTCTTGAGGAAAATGGTACTAGTGTTCTTTGATGACATTTTAGTTTATAGCAATTCCCTGGAAGAGCAATGCATTCAATTAGAAATGGTGTTTTAAGTCATGAGGCAAAATCAACTATTTGCAAAGTTGAGTAAATGCTGCTTTGGTAGGTGTTGTGGAGTATCTGGGTCACATTATCAGTAAGGAAGGGGTACAAACTGATCCCAAGAAACTGCAATCCATGAGGGAGTGGCCAACTCCTAAAACACTCAAAGAACACAGGGTTTTTTAGGGTTAACAGGATATTACAGGAGGTTTGTGAGAGGTTATGGGACCATTGCCAGGCCTCTCACACAACTACTTAAGAAAGGGAATTTCAAATGGAGCTCACAAGCTACTGTAGCATTCAACACTCTCAAGCAAGCTATGTGTACTGCCCCAGTGCTAGCCTTGCCCAATTTCAAAGAAGATTTTGTGGTAGAGACTGATGCTTGTTATGATGAAATTAGAGCTGTACTTATGCAGAACCACAAACCGTTGGCTTATTTTAGTAAAGACCTGGCTTCAAAGCATCTGGGAATGTCCACTTATGAGAAAGAATTGCTAGCACTTGTTCATGCCATAGCTAAATGGAGACCCTACTTAAAAGGAGCTAAATTCATCATCAAGACTGACCATCATAGCCTTAAGTTCTTACTAGAGGAAAAACAAACTACAATACTACAGCAGAAGTGGATATCTAAGAATCTAGGACTTAACTATGATATACAGTACAAAAAGGGACAAGAGAACAAAGCTGTTGATGCTTTGTCTAGGAGAGCTTCTTTGTCTGCAGAAGATGAAGGCCATTGTGCAGCAGCGTCCACCATTACACCAAAATGGCTCCAAGAAGTCAAGGGGAGTTATGAGAATGAGGAGTGTGCCTTGGATAAGATGGCTACAATGTCTATTGATCCTCAAGCTCAACCAGGACTACAGTTGAATGATGGCGTTCTTAAACAAGGAGGATTGCACTATGTGGGGTCTGGTTCAGATTTAAGGGTTAACTGTAGGGTTTTGATTCATGGATCGCACAACGGAAGCATAATCAAACATAAACCATGCAAAACCCTCCAAGGATCACAAGTCTAGAGACATAACGATAGTAAAGGTAAGAAATCATAAACACACCTTTGGGTTCTCCTTGATGACTTCAAACGCGAATAATGTCACGTTCTCTATAGTTGATCCACGCCTAGAGTTGATCCTAGATCTCCCAAACTCCTTGGTGCTAGCCCGGATTAGGAAGAGGAAGAAGGAATCACGCAAAACGAGACAAAAAGAGGCTTTCGGCCTCTTTTTGGCCGACGGGGTGAGGGCGGCGGCAAGGGGCGGCGTCGGCCCTCCTTGTTGCTTGCTCTCTCTCCTTTTTGTTCTCTCCCACTCTTGTTATGTTCACTAATGAGCATAAGTTATGAGGAAGGAAGGAAGGAGGGTCCTTTATATAGTCCAACAACTCCTTGTTAACTACCTAAAGGACTTATTCTAGTCCAACTAGAATCCAATTTAGTCCCTTCCTTGCAAATTAGTCCCTACTAAGTTTGCAAGGGTTTGCAAAGTGATCCTTCTAATTAATTAATCCAATTAATTAATTCCCAAATCTAGTTCAACTCTATATAGCGTGTGACCCCATAGGTTCTATCTAGTTGGTAGCAACTATTTGCTAATATGGAGCGGTTTCTAGCAAAACATCCATTCTAGCCAACTAATAGAATAGTCATCTTGACAACCTTTGTACAAGTAATTGTCTCATCCCTTTGCCTCCATATCCGGATTGGACACGAGACATACAAGTCACACTCGTATATCCAATCCATAGTTTCTCGATCCATGGGAATAGCCTTATTCGTGCAAATAACATCAATATCCTATATTGATTTATTTGAGTCTGGCCAGACATTCTATAAGCACTATCCCTCGAGTGGCCTAGGATATTTGCTCCCGTTATGTGGGAGGGGCAAATCCTCTCTACGTCCACTACGATCTCTAAGCTTGCTTCTCATTGTATCCAGTACACGCCTTTATAACTACCCAGTTACGGTGTAGCGTTTAACGCTACCAAGATCACAATGATCCACAACTAGAATATCTAGTGACTTCAAGTCTAAGGATGACAATACCATTGCACCGCGAGAAGCACTTGTGACTCAACATAACGTGTATGTAGCCTTCTCGGAGATGGGTCAATCCAGTGCAACATTCCATAATGCACACCTATGTGTTGGATCGTGATATCTCCATATCAATCCAACCCCATACTAGTCTATAGATGATTGTCCCATTTAATCATTATACTTGACTAGGGATATTTAAGATAAACAACACAATTGTAAATCTAAGGACTTCATTATATTAAATATCCAATAAATAATAAATGAATTTTCTAGCCATGTACAAATTCATACTAAACTAGATTGCCTCTAGGGCATCTATTCCAACATTAACATCATTAAAGAGCTGCATAATACAGGGTAGGGGGCCATTCTAAAATTTTAGGCATTTACAAGAGAGTCAAGTTGTTATTTACTTGGCCTGGTCTCAAGAAGCATGTAAAGGAATGGGTCTCTAAGTGTGACACTCGTCAAAAGGATGAAATGTGAGCATCTCCCTTATCCAGGTCTACTCCAGCCTCTACCTATTCCAGACCAACCTTGGGAGCACATTGCCATGGATTTCATTAAGGGGTTTCCCAACTCAGAAGGTAAATCCACCATACTAGTAGTTATTGACAGACTATCCAAATATGGCCATTTCATTGCAATCACACACCCCTACTCTACTGAAACCATTGCTGATATCTTCTTTCAAAATATTTGCAAGTTACATGGCCTACCTTCTTATATAGTAAGTGACAGAGATACCATTTTCTTAAGTCAGTTTTGGAATAGTTTGTTCAAACTTCTGGGTACACACTTAAGATACACCACTGCATATCATCCCCAGACTGATGGACAAAGTGAGAGACTTAACCAATGCTTGGAAGTTTATTTGATGTGCTTGACTGGAGACAGGCCAAAGAAATGGGTAAAATGGTTGAGTTTAGCTGAGTGGAGGTACAATACCAACTTCCACTCAGCTTTGCAGCTCACACCTTTTGAGGCTTTGTATGGATTTCCTCCTAAACACTATACCTTCCATCAGCTGAACAAAACTGGCATCCCTGAGGTAGATATGTTTGTAAGAGACAGAGCTACATTGCTGCAGCTTCTCAATTTCAATCTTCTCAAAGCTCAAGACAGGAAGGCTACCTACGCCAACAAGCATAGGACTGAGAGGTCTTTTCAGGTTGGGGACTGGGTGTTGTTGAAGCTGTAACCTTACAGACAGAGCTCAGTCCAACTCAGGAGTAACTACAAACTATCTGCAAGATTTTATGGGCCATTTTAAGTAGTGATGAAGGTGGGCAAGGTTGCTTATAAGCTTAATTTGCCCTCTCATTCCAAAGTTCATATAGTTTTTCATGTTTCTCAACGTAAAAAAGCCATTGGACAATATGCTGCATCCCTAGATTTGCCTGCTGTGGGCCCTGATGGGCAATTTCTGGTAGAACCTATTGCTATTCTTGACAGAAGATTAGTCAAGCAAGTAAACTCTTCCACTGTGCAGGTGTTGGTTCAATGGCTTAATCTCTCCCCAAAAGAAGCCACATGGGAGAACTATTACAAGGTTAAGGACCAGTTTCCACAGTTTAAAGCTTGAAGTCAAGCTCTGTTTCAAGAGGAGGGGACTTGTCAAGGTTGTGTGCTAGAAAGGACTGAAGTGAAATAAGTGCAGAACTATGGTCGTATAAGTAGGACCTAAGTGAAATACACGACAATCTGAGGTCGTGTAATTTCACTTAGCAGTAGCCGTCGGATGGTTGAGATCATTAGATCTGGGCCGTCCATTTTCATTTACCGTTGCTTTTGAATTGATTAGTGGAACGATGTCGTTCCTTTAGTGATAGTACAGGTGGAAGCCAACTCACACCTTTCGTGGTCTGTGATTGGTTGTTAAGTGTCGATGGTGCTGAGCTGGCTGAGGCCGTTATGTAGTTGGTCTAATTGCACCTACCTCCCCTTAGACTATAAATAGGAAGGGTTGTACTGGAAACATTATTATGAAATATTACAAAACTTTCCCTCTTTCTCTTTTCATTTCTCTCTTCCTCTTTCCCTCTTCTGGATCTGAGATTGTCTCATCTCCGATCCCCAATTCCGGTCAAATCATTGCCGGAACTCCGTACAGGTGAACGGAGCTCCGACACAATTAGACATTTATTCTCAGAAATACCCAAAATTGAAGAAGGATTTGGTGATAGCCGAGAGCTGGGTTTTGAAAGAGCTAGGGTTCATCTGCCATGTCGAATATCCGCATATGTTTGTATCGAATTACCTCTCGGCTCTAGAGGCTCAGGAACTGAGCCAGGAGGCGTGGAGTATCGCGAATGATAGCTTCCGTACCGCTCTATGTGTGAGATTTAAGGCAGAGGTAGTGGCTTGTGGAGTGATATATGCTGCTTCCAGGAGATTGCAGGTGCCGTTGCCTGAAAATCCGCCTTGGTGGGAGGTGTTTGATGCTAGAAAGTCGGAGATAGACGAGGTTTGTAGAGTGCTGGCGAATTTGTACAGCATTGGTGAGGTGAGATATATACCGGTTTGTGGGGACAGTGATGCCTTCGCTGTGTCTGGTAAATCATGGGATTTACCGCCGCATCCAGGTCTGTTGGGAACAGCTGAAAGCGCTGCTGGACTGGACTCAGTGTCGTCCAAAGAGGTTTTGACCAAACCAGGAATCAACAAGTTGAAAGAGAATAGTAAAATTGGTGATGATTATGAAAGAAGGTCTCGCGAGAGGAATATTAGGGTTGACATTGTTTCTAAGCCTACAGGGTTTCATAGGTTTGCGTATCCTTTCTCTAGAAATGGCAAGAAAACTGAGCCTATCAGGAAAAGAAAAAGAGAAGAAACTGTGTCTAAATCATGTTCCGGACACAGGAATAGGAACGATGATGTGAGTGGTTATAGCTACAAGATCGACCATGTGAGACAAGATAGGAACAATCATAGACGCCGCGAGGAGAGGAGGGAGAGGTTGAAGGTTTGATGTTGACAAATTTGGTTTGTGAGGATGTTTGGACAGCCATTCTCACCATGTTTTGCTTAGCATCAGATGGTGGTATTTTAGTCCTTTTAAGCTCGAATGCTCTTACATTCATGTTATATAGCCTTTCTACGATTATCTTTTTGTACCGTCTCTTGATTAAATCTGATGTCTACATACGAATTCGGTGCACATAGTATATAGCCTTCAGCTCATTCTAGATATGCTTCATAATATATAAGGTACCACTCCTTATACCAGTTTGTGCAAATTTGTCAATAGTGGTCTCGCGCTCAGCCTTTTTCAATTTCACCATGTAGGATCTCTGTTTCCAAGTTGACCAAATGCTGGAAGCTGAAGACTTGAGAAAATTGTTTTGGTCTCAAGTTCAAAGCCCTTGTGACATTGTTCTGTTTGGTACACAGGAAGCTCCGGGCTGGCATCTACACGCTGCAAGTTCATAGAAGGTGGAGATCTCCTGTGTGATTCGAGAGTGATTGACTGATGACACGTCGCTTATTTCAGTGGGTTAGTGACTGCAGCTGGAACTCTATACTTCGCTTATTCTCCCGTATGCCTGTACATGCATTTTTTGTTAGCTCTATTATATTAATATGTTATCAAAGGTGCAGATGTGGTTGCGACTTCTATGCAATTAAGTCAAGATGCCACAAGATAGAAGTGTCTGCGGAAGGTTTTTAGTGAAGTCTGTTATAACTCGTGTTCTCAGGGTCAAAATAGACAGATTATTCTTTTGCTTTCGGTAAGACATAATGAATACAATGTTCAAACTGATCCGTATTTAGCAACTTATGCATTGAATTGTTGAATGAGAGCCATCCTTACATGCACTTCATTATTAACTTTTCATGTCATTTCAGTTATGTCTGGATGGAACTACTTATTGATGCACATTGTCTCTTATTTGTTAGAGCACCATGTCGAATTTGCTCGTGGAGCAAGCAATAATTGTTCCTATCATTCATATTATACCTTAGTGGAAAATTCTAGGAAAAAATACTCGGTGTATAGGTGGCGACTTAGGTTTTTTCACTTCTTACTTCGTGGGTAAGTCCAGTAACACTGTGTATTCCTTGAAAATCATAAACCTTTGGTTGCGACGTAAATTACAATATATAGAATATATAATATCCTAAAAGGCTTGTTCGACTTGTTTATTCTGGAGAACGTATTGCATATGTGGGAAATTTACTTGTATTTGCATTTGTTTGTATACAAGTAATCTGGTTGGTATAAGAAGATATTGTTATAGTAGAGGAAATTTTTTTATCGTTTGTAAGATGTTATATTTGGACTTTTGAAGCAAGTGCTTGAATGCTGTTGCCAACTAAGTCTTGTCTTACTCAATCTTGTAGACTAGTGGGAGGTTTTGGGGAATCTGGATATGCATTTCTATATCAGAGAGCATTTTATTTGGTCATGTTGAAATTTTCTTGCCATGCTGCTGAAATTGCTCATACACGATAGAAGAGAACCCCAAAGATTCCACCGTTGGATTTAGAGAGATCTTAATTCTTGATTCTTGCAAGATCCTTACATTTGTAGCAAGGATTCTTCCGTTGCCTCTCGCTTCACCTGATCTTTCCCTCCACCAATCTTCCTTTGGTCTTGCCTCCTGTTAAGCTTCTTGTTCTCTATCATTCTTCTCCCTCCCTTTCTTTCTTAGGTTGTAGGTTGCGGAAGGGTATTAGAGCTGGTTGGAGCCACTTTGTGGCAAGGGTTTGGATTAAGAGTGGCCTACGGGGTAATGCCCGATTTTGGGAGGATTGTTGGGTGGGGAGGCTTAATTGTCCCATCAATTTCAATTCCTTTATCGCCTAGCCCAAGATCCTTTAACTCTTGGAGTCACTGTTAGAGTCGTGAGTGAGAAAAGCGAGGATGGCGGAGTGGTATGGGTGTTCGGTTTAGGCGAGGCTTGAATGACTGGTTGATTCTAGATTTAGTGTGTGTGTATTCAAATCCTTCATCGTGTTGGAACTCTTTTTGGGAGTAATGACTCTTTGGAGTGGCGCTTGTTCTCGAGCGGGTTACTCTATCCACTCCTATTATGATGATTTGTGTGGGGCTTGTGTTGCTATGGTTCCAGATCCTTGGATTTGGAAAGCAGGACCCCTCTACAGGTCTCATTCATTTTTTGTCTGGTTCGCAGCTCATGACAGAACATTGACTATTGACAATTTGGTTAGCCGCTGTTAAGTGTTAGTTAATTGGTGCGATTTGTGCCGATCTAGTGCAGAATCGGCTTATCAGTTTCTAATGTATTCTTCTGCTGTGCGGACCTATTGGGATCTGATTCTATGAAATTTTGGTATTTACTGGGAGGACCCTGCTACGGCTTCAGAGTTTCTCGTCGCTTGGGTTGAGTGAAGGTGGATACAAGGGATGAAAAAGCTTGGCGTATGGCTCATTTGATACTCATGTGGATGATTAGAGTGTGCGGAATAGGAAGATCTTTGACAGGGTTCTATGTGGGACACTTTTGTTAGATGCTTCATCCTGCAATTGCTCTTGGAATGGAAATTATGTGTGCCAGTGACCTCCATAGATTGTTTGCTTGATTTTCTTGATTCATTGGTTTAGTTTGTTTTTATTTGTTAGGTTTTCTCTCGCTGGGTAGGCTATGACAGTATGACTTACCAGTTTCTCTGTTAACTTTCTTCAGCTTTTTATAAAATCTCTGGTTATTCATAAATAAAAAGAGAGAAATATGAGGGTTGACATTGTATCAAGCCGTCAGAGCTTGATACGTTTACACACTCCTTCCCGAGAAAAGGTGAGAAGACGAAGTCTGTGAAGAAATGAAAAAATGGAATAAAACTGTTTCTAAATTGCGTTCGAGCATGAATGTCGAAGGTGTGAGTGGAGATAGATTATATCTGATGTCTACTTAACGTTGGTGCCAATAGTAGATAGGCTTAAAGAATGTGATACTCCTTGTACTAGTTTGTGCAAACTAGCCGTTTGTGGTCTCACTCTGAAAGGTACTACTAATACTTATACTAATTTGTGCAAACTAGTCGTTTGTGGTCTCACACTCCGCCTTTTGAATTTACACTTTGTAGGGTCTCTGACTAAATGTTGGAAGCTGAAGACTTGAGAAAATTGTGTTGGTCCCAAGCTCAACTCTTGCGATGTCACTCATTCTGTGTGCACGTGAAGCTCTGAGCCGGCACTTACATGCTGCAGGTTTACAGAGTGGGGATTTCCTGTGTGATTCGAGTGTAGTGGCATGTCTGTAGTTTCCTGTGTGATTAGACATATATTCTCAGAAATACCCAAAATTGAAGAGGGATTTGGTGATAGCCGAGAGCTGGGTTTTGAAAGAGATAGGGTTCATCTGCCATGTCGAATACCCACATATATTCATATCGAATTACCTCTCGGCTCTAGAAGCGTGGGAACTGAGCCAGGAGGCGTTGAGTATCGCGAATGATAGCTTGCGTACCGCTCTATGTGTGAGATTTAAGGCTGAGGTAGTGGCTTGTGGAGTGATATATGCTGCTTTCAGGAGATCGCAGGTGCCGCTGCCTGAAATCCGCCTTGGTGGGAGGTGTTTGATGCTAGAAAGTTGGAGATAGATGAGGTTTGTAGAGTGTTGGTGAATTTGTACAGCATCGGTGAGGTGAGATATATACCAGTTTGTGGGGACAGTGATGCATTCGCTGTGTCTGGTGAATCATGGGATTTACCGCTGCCGCATTCAGGTCTGTTGGGACCTGATATTACAGGGGGAACAGCTGAAAGGGCTTCTAGACTGGACACGGTGGCGTCCAAGGAGGTTGTGACTAAAGCCGGAATCCACAAGTTGAAAGGGAACAGTATAAGTGGTGATGATTCTGAAAGAAGGTCTCCCAAGAGGAATATGAGGGTTGACATTGTTTCTGAGCCATCAAGGGTTAATAGGTTTGCGCATCCAAGAAAAGGTAAGAAAACGAAGTCTATGAATAAAAGAAAAAGAGAAGAGACTGTGTCTAATTCATGTTCCCGGCATACGAATGGGAATGATGATGTGAGAGGTAATAGGTACAAGATCGATGATGTGAGAGGAGATAAGAACAATCATAGGCATCACGAGGGGAGGAGGGAGAGGTTGAAGGTGTGATGGGGACACATCTGATGCCTTCGTACAAACTCGGTGCACATAGTATATAGCCTTCAGCTCATTCTAGATATGCTTCATAGTATTTAAGGTAATACTCCTTGTACCAGTTTGTGAAAATTTGTGAACAGTGGTCTCACGCTTAGTCTTTTGCAATTACACCATGTAGGATCTCTGTTTCCAAGTTGACCAAATGCTGGAAGCTCCAGAGTTGAGAACAATGTTTTGGTCTCAAGTTCAAATCTTTTGTGACATGGTTCTGTTTGGTACACGGGAAGCTTCGAGCTGGCACCTACACGCTGCAAGTTTATAGAAGGTGGAGATCTCCTGTGTGATTCGAGAGTCATGGACTGATGTCACGTCACTCATTTCTGTGGGTTAGTCTCTGCAGCTGGAACTCTAGACTTAGCTTTGTCGTATGCCTGTACCTGCATTTTTTGTTAGATCTCCCATATTCATATGTTATCATAGGTGCATACGTGGTTGCGACTTCTATGCAATTTACCTCAAGATGCCGCAAGATGATAGTGTCTGCAGAAGGGTTTATACTTATGTTCTCAGGTTCAAGAAAGATTCTTCTTTTGCTTTCGATAAGACGTAGTGAATGCATTGGTATATGTTCAAACTGATCTGTATTTAGCTACTTAAGCATTTACATGTTGAATGAGAGCCATCCTCATGTGCGAGTCATTGTTTACTTTTCATGTCTCATTTCGGTTATGTCCAGATGGAACTACTTCTTCATGCGCGTTCTCTATCATGTCTTCGAGTGCCATGTCAAATTTGCTCTTGGAGCATGCAATAATTGCTCCTATCATCCAGATTATACCTTGGTGGAAAATTCTAGGCAAAATACTCTAACGTGGGCGGCGAGTTTTTCACTTCTTACTTGGTGGGTAAGTCCAGTAACATGGTGGATTCCTTGAAAATTATGAAATTTTGGTTGTGACATGAATTGCAATCGATAGAATATATAAAATCCTAGAAGGCTGGTTCAACTTGTTTATTCTGGAGAACGTTTTGGGTATGTGGGAAGATTATTGTTATTTGCATTTGTTTGTATACAAGAAATCTAGTTGGTATAAGAAAATATTGTTATAGTAGAGGACAAATGTTTATGGTTTGGAAGATGTTATATTTGGACTTTTGAAGCAAGTGCATGCTTGCATGCTGTTGTGCCAAATAAGTCTTGTCTTACTCAATCTTGTAGGCTAGTGGGAGGTTTGGGGAATCTGGATACTCATTTCTAAATCGAGAGCATTTTATTTGGTCATGTTGAAATTTCCTTGCCTTGCTGCTGAAATTGCTCATAAGACGACAGAAGAGAAGCCCAAAGATTCCACAATTGGATTTTGAGAGATCTTAATTCTTGATTCATGCAAGATCCTTACAGTTTTTGCAAGGATTCTTTCCCTTGCCTTTCGCTTCACCTAATCTTTCCCTCCACCAATCTTCTTTTGGTCTTGCCTCCTCTTAAGCTTCTTGTTCTCTATCACTTTTCTCCTCACCCTTTCTTTCTTAGGTTGTAGGTTGCGGAAGGGTATTAGAGCTGGTTGCGGTCACTTTGTGGTGATGGTTGGGGTTAAAAGTGGCATACAGGGCAATGCCCGATTTTGGGAGGATTGTTGGGTGGGGAGACTTTATTTCTCATCAATTTCAGTCCCTTTATCGCCTACCCAAGATCCTTCAACTCTTGTAGTCAATGTTAGAGTAGTGAGTGAGAAAAGCGAGGATGGCGGAGTGGTGTGGGTGTTTGGTTGAGGCGAGAATGACTGGAAGATTCTGGATTTAGTGTGTGTGTGTGTGTGTGTCTTCAAATCCTTCATTTGGAACTCGTTTTGGGAGTAATGACTCTTTGGAGTGGCGCCTGTCCGCGAGCAGGTTGCTTTCTGTCCACTCCTATTATGATGATTTGTGTGGGGCTTGTGTTGCTATGGTTCCAGATCCTTGGATTTGGAAAGCAGGACCCCTCTATGGGTCTCACTCATTTTTTGTCTGGTTCGCAGCTCATGACAGAATATTGACTGTTGACATTTTGGTTGGCCGCCGTCAAGTGCTAATTGGTGCGATTTGTGCTGATGTAGTGCATAATCGGCTTATTAGTTTCTAATGTATTCTTCTGCTGTGCGGACCTATTGGGATCTGATTCTATGAACTTTTGTTATTTACTGGGAGGACCCTGCTACCGTGCTACGGCTTCAGAGTGTCTCGTCGCTTGGGTTGGGTCAGGTGGATACAAGGGAGGAAAAAGCTTGGCGTGTGGCTCATTTTTAATCAAGTGGATCATTACAGTGTGCCGAATAGAAAGGTCTTTGACAGGGTTTTATGTGGGACACTTTTGTTAGATGCTTCATCCTGCAATTGCTCTTGGAATGGAAATTGTGTGTGACAGTGACCTCTATAGATTGTTTGCTTGATTATCTTGATTCATCATTGGTTTAGTTGGTTTTTTATTTGTTAGTTTCTTCTCTCGCTGTGTAGGCTGTCATATGACTTCCCAGTTTCTCTGTAAACTTTTTTTTAGCTTTTTATAAAATCTCATATTATTTATAAATAAAAAGAGAGAAATATGAGGGTTGACATTGTATCAAGCCTTCAGAGCTTGTTACGTTTACACACCCTTCCCGAGAAAAGGTTACAAGACAAAGTCTATGAAGAAATGAAAATTGAATAAAACTGTTTCTAAATTGCGTTCTAGCACATGAATGACGCTGTTACAGATTCGTAGTACAAGGTCGAAGATGTGAGCGGAGATAGGATTATATCTGATGTCTACTTAACAACTTCGGTGCTAATCGGCTTAAAGAATGTAATACTCCTTGTACTAGTTTGTGCAAACTAGCCGTTTGTGGTCTCACACTGAAAGTTAATACTTATACTAATTTGTGCAAACTAGTTGTTTGTGGTCTCACACTCCGCCTTTTGAATTTACACTATGTAGGTTCTCTGTTTCGAAGTTGACTAAATGTTGGAATCTTGAAGACTTGAGAAAATTGTTTTGGTCCCAAGCTCAACTCTTTGCGATCACTCATTATGTGTGCACATGAAGATCTGAGCCCGCACTTCCATGCTGTAGGTTTACAGAGTGGGGATTTCCTGTGTGTGATTCTAAATGTAATGGCATCTCTGTATCTAGGAAGCATGGACACTCCAAAACAGGGACCGTACCCGTGGTGGACACTTTTGATACTCGAACACTCGTACGATTCTCAAATATACGTGTCAGACACTCCGGCTGGCATGTCCGATTATTTTAGAGATTTTATTAGACTGGATACTTGGAGGACACTTAGAATACACTTAACAGGAGGATACTTTCACACGGGTTTTTTTGCGAGATATTTAAACTTTAAATGGGTTAAAATATAATAAAGCTAAAGTAGATACTACATTTTTGATTAATTGATGGCTCAATATGAAAATGTTACCCTTTTGAACGAATGTTCAAGTGAGGTTTCAAGTTCTCAAATGTGACAACTTCAAGAGTATTCCCAAACAGAAATCGTCGAACTCGAACCCACTTAAGCTACTCTTTCTCTTCTCATTATTATACTTAATATATGCTTTCTGTGATAGTTAAGGTATAAATATAAAGTAGTTGGAACCAATTTTATTATATCTCGTTGTATAAAATTCAAATATATATAAAAATATAATAATAATGTTGAGGTATTCGTGCCGTGTCGTCTCCTTATTTTTTAAGAAAATGACGTATTCCGTATTCGTTTCCGTATCGTATCCAATACCCGTATCCGTACCCGTGCTTCTTAGGTCTGTAGTTTCTATAGGTTAATCTCTGCAGCTAGAAATTTATATTTTGTCTATTGAGCAGTACATGCATTTTCAATTGCTCTACCATAATAATCAGTTGTCAAAAGTCAAATACAATCGCAATTTCGACGTGATTATCTCCGTATTCCTATTTTTACTCGGTAAAAAATCAATTCTACTGGTCAAATGAGTGTACTTCTTCATTTTCTTATAAGCTGCTGTGAGTGGTTCTTGTATATATATATCCGAACTGATTTGGCATGTTCAATGAGAGCGTCACTCTTATGTCTCATTAATTGTGTACATAGACATGCTTGGTTCTGTTTGTCGGGATTGAGAAGTAAACCTATCTAGGTTTGGAACTAACTGAAAGGGTTTATCCTGTAGTGAGTTGATCTGCTCTGCATCAACATGAAATCGTTTCATGTTTACAGAGTCGGAGAAGACATATAATATAACGACCAATTTATGGGAATAAAATTGATGTGCTTGCGAATCAAGGGGCTGGCCGGTCTGTGGAGTAACTAATATGGTGGTGTTGGACTAATTAGAAAAGTCTAACAACCTTTTTGTATGGAGAAAGACTTACTTGACAACTTGGTGCCTTCGAATGGATGACAAAGCAGAACCACCTTACCAAATTTTGTTTTTTACTCCATGACATACAAGTTTAAACAAGGAATAAAATCTCCAATTTGATTGGATATGTTCAGATATACTGTACAAGCTTAAAATAATAGAATCTCCCATTGGTTGGGTATGTGCATACATACAAGTTTAAACTAGTAAAACAATCTCTAATTGAATTGGGTATGTTCCTTACGAGTGACAATGAGAATGATATTTTTATATAAGCTCATGATATTTTCTTCAGTGGGAAGAGAGACAACTGATGATTGGGTATGTTCCATCTGAATATTTGTTTACTGTGCGACAAAAAGAACGATAGTTTTGTCTAATCTCATCACATTTTCTCCAGTAGGAAGAGAAAATTGATCATACAAATGTTGAGTTTTAATCTTACAAAGTAGACGGATGTAGAGTTTTAACCTTACAAATCAGACGGACGTGGAGTTTTAATCTTACAAAAGTTTTTAGGGAATCACATGTGTTTGATGTCAAAATCGTAGTGCACCTATACTATATTTTGTTTTAGCATATCATTCCATCTCTTATTGGACATATAGAAATTTCTTGGTTTTCCCCATTTTCTCGTAGTATTCAAGAATAAAAATCACATCAGATTGACTCGGTTTCTTTTGTCAGTTCTATGAGGACTATGAGAAAGGGGAATATATGCGAGTGACTTAGGACCATATGAAACGACATACGTTTCGCCCCATCATTCACATATATGAGTGGAGAAGTCATTCCTAAGTCTATATAGTTCATCATGCAAAATGCATTCACCACAGGAAAGGAAGGATGATATGTTTGTTTTTCATGCAAGTATGCAACAGCACACTCTTAAAATGAGTTGCCACTCTAGTCTTCTAATTAATGTAGGTTGTGATCATTGTACACATCAATCTACAACTGCTGCTATTATTTTCCAGCCACTCTAGTCTTCTATATAATGTAGGTTGTGATCACTGTACACGTCAATCTATAACTCTTATTATTTTTCATTTATCAGCTCCCGCTTAACTCTAGTACTCATGGGCGCGGATCAACCCTTTCAGTAGTGGGGGATTATAGTCCCCACTCAAGTTTGTGAAACTGTACTTTTATCTTATTTTTATTAAGTGCAGTTTAGTACCCACTCAAATTGATTACCAACACTTGTTATTTTTGTTTTTACATCCACATTTTATGTGTTGAAAATTTAGCCTTCACCTGGGGAAATTATGGATGCGTCCCTGCTAGTACATTTTCTTTTCAAGCAAGACATCTAGTAAAAAAAAAAGAGAAATGTTTTACAGCAAGATGTTCTCCAATTATCGGTTTAGGAAATACAATTTCAGTGGAAGATTTTGAAGAATTTTAGTAAGGGAAGGTCTAGAAGTTGAACCGTTGATGTTGAAGAAATCGAAGGAAGTGACTCCAGAAGCCTTTGAGAGTTGTGAAAGAAGGTGTAGATTGATGATACTTCAAGAAAATATACGGCAAATTCTGGTTTCAAGAATTGACACTTTGTCTTTTGGTCTGGACCCGCTTATCTAATCCAAACCAGCCTCCAAAAAGCTATAGAACCGAATCGGCTTATTCAGGATTCGACAATTCGGTTCACGATTCCCGATTTAGTGACACGATTCTGCTACCCTTCAATTCTATGTACGATTCTGGATTGTTGAGGTATGTACTGAACAGAATCATACGATAGCAATCGCGAATCAACCAATTTTGACAACTACGGATTGACAAAATATATAGAATCTTGAAGGACATGTTCGATTTTTAACCCAAAAGACCGAAAAAATGTATTGACATATGTGGAAAATCTACTTATCAGTTGCATCAGTTATATACAAGAGATCTGATTGGCAAGAGAACATGTTGCTATAGTAAAATAGATTATATTCTATCTATTTTACTTTAAACACCCTCGCCGCCGCCTGTATCTGGCTAGCTTCAAAATACAAAGACAACCCTAGAAAAGTCAGGCAAGTTGTATTGGTTTTTCATAGAATGGAATTGAGAAGGAAAAACATGCCCTTACAACAATTAGACAATTTGATGATAGCCGAGAGCTGGGTTTTGAAAGAGCTAGGGTTTATTTGCCATGTGGAATATCCACATATGTTTGTATCAAATTACCTCTCGGCTCTAGAAGCGTGGGAACTGAGCCAGGAGGCTTGGAGTATCGCGAATGATAGCTTGCGTACCGCTCTATGTGTGAGATTTAAGGCTGAGGTAGTGGCTTGTGGAGTGATATCTGCGGTTGCCAGGAGATTGCAGGTGCCGCTGCCTGAAAATCCGCCTTGGTGGGAGGTGTTTGATGTTAAAAAGTCGGAGATAGACGAGGTTTGTAGAGTGCTGGCGAATTTGTACAGCATTGGTGAGGTGAGATATATACCGGTTTGTGGGGATAGTGATGCATTCGATGTGTCTGGTGAATCATGGGATTTATCGCCGCATCCAGGTCTGTTGGGACCTGGTATTACACGGGGAACAGCTGAAAGGGCTGCTAGAATGGACTCAGCGGTGTCGAAGGAGGTTGTGAGTAAACCAGGAATCAACAAGTTGAAAGAGAATAGTAAAATTGGTGATGATTATGAAAGAAGGTCTCGCAAGAGGAATATGAGGGTTGACATTGTTTCTGAGTTTACAGAGGTTGATAGGTTTGCGCATCCTTTCCCGAGAAGTGGCAAGAAAAGTGAGCCTATGATGAAAAGAAAAAAAGAAGAAACTGTGTCTAAATCATGTCCCTGACACAGGAATAGGAATGATGATGTGGGTGGTTATAGCTACAAGATCCACGATGTGAGAGAAGATAGGAACAATCATAGACGCCACGAGGGGAGGAGGGAGAAGTTGAAGGTGTGATGGTGACAAATTTGGTTTGTGAGGATGTTTGCACAGCCATTCTTACCATGTTTTGCTTAGCATCAGATGGTGGTATTTTAGTCCTTTTAAGCATGAATGCTCTTACATTAATGTTATATAGCCTTTCTACACTTATCCTTTTTCTTGATTAAATCTGATGTCTATGTACGATTTCGGTGCACATAGTATATAGCCTTCAGCCCATTCTAGATATGCTTCAGAGTATATAAGGTAATACTCCTTATACCAGTTTGTGTCAATAGTAGTCTCGCGCTCAGCCTTTTGCAATTACACCATGTAGGATCTCTGTTTCCAAGTTTACCAAATGCTGGAAGCTGAAGACTGTAGAGAATTGTTTTGGTCTCAAGTTCAAAGCCTTTGTGACATGGTTCTGTTTGGTACACGGGAAGCTCCGAGCTGGCACCTACACGCTGCAAGTTCATAGAAGGTGGAGATCTCCTGTGTGATTCGAGAGTGATTGACTGATGACACGTCGCTCATTTCAGTGGGTTAGTCTCTGCAGCTGGAACTCTAGACTTTTCTTATTCTCCCGTATGCCTGTACATGCATTTTTGTTAGCTCTATCATATTAACATGTTATCAAAGGTGCAGATGTGGTTGCTACTTCTATGCAATTACGTCAAGATGCCACAAGATAGAAGTGTCTGCGGAAGGTTTTTAGTGAAGTCTGTTATAACTTGTGTTCTCAGGGTCAAAATAGATAGATTATTCTTTTGCTTTCGATAAGACATAATGAATACAATGTTCAAACTGATCCGTATTTAGCAACTTATGCATTGAATTGTTGAATGAGAGCCATCCTTACATGCACTTCATTATTTACTTTTCATGTCTCATTTCAGTTATGTCTGGACGGAACTACTTATTGATGCACATTGTCTCTGATTTGTTAGAGCACCATGTCAAATTTGCTCGTGGAGCAAGCAATAATTGTTCCTATCATTCATATTATACCTTAGTGGAAAATTCTAGGAAAAAATACTCGGTGTAGGTGGCGACTTAGGTTTTTTCACTTCTTACTTCGTGGGTAAGTCCAGTAACACTGTGTATTCCTTGAAAATCATAAACCTTTGGTTGCGACGTAAATTACAATATATAGAATATATAATATCCTAAAAGGCTTGTTCGATTTGTTTATTCTGGAGAACGTATTGCATATGTGGGAAAATTACTTGTTGTTTGCATTTGTTTGTATACAAGTAATCTGGTTGATATAAGAAGATATTGTTACAGTAGAGGAAAAATGTTTATCGTTTGTAAGATGTTATATTTGGACTTTTGAAGCAACTGCTTGAATGCTGTTGCCAACTAAGTCTTGTCTCAATCTTGTAGACTAGTGGGAGGTTTTGGGGAATCTGGATATGCATTTCTATATCAGAGAGCATTTTATTTGGTCATGTTGAAATTTTCTTGCCATGCTGCTGAAATTGCTCATACACGATAGAAGAGAACCCCAAAGATTCCACCGGATTTAGAGAGATCTTAATTCTTGATTCTTGCAAGATCCTTACATTTGTAGCAAGGATTCTTCCGTTGCCTCTCGCTTCACCTGATCTTTCCCTCCACCAATCTTCATTTGGTCTTGTCTCCTGTTAAGCTTCTTGTTCTCTATCATTTTTCTCCCTCCCTTTCTTTCTTAAGTTGTAGGTTGCGGAAGGGTATTAGAGCTGGTTGGAGCCACTGTGCGGCGAGGGTTTGGATTAAGAGTGGCCTACGGGGTAATGCCCGATTTTGGGAGGATTGTTGGGTGGGGAGGCTTAATTGTCCCATCAATTTCAGTCCCTTTATCGCCTAGCACAAGATCCTTCAACTCTTGGAGTCACCGTTAGAGTCGTGAGTGAGAAAAGCAAGGATGGCGGAGTGGTATGGGTGTTCGGTTTAGGCGAGGCTTGAATGACTGGTTGATTCTGGATTTAGTGTGTGTATACAAATCCTTCATCGTGTTGGAACTCTTTTTGGGAGTAATGACTCTTTGGAGTGGCGCTTGTCCTCGAGCGGGTTACTTTCTATCCACTCCTATTATGATGATTTGTGTGGGGCTTGTGTTGCTATGGTTCCAGATCCTTGGATTTGGAAAGCAGGACCCCTCAATAGGTCTCATTCATTTTTTGTCTAGTTCGCAGCTCATGACAGAACATTGACTATTGACAATTTGGTTAGCCGCCGTCAAGTGTTAGTTAATTGGTGCGGTTTGTGCCGATCTAGTGCAGAATCGGCTTATCAGTTTCTAATGTATTCTTCTGCTGTGCGGACCTATTGGGATCTGATTCTATGAAATTTTGGTATTTACTGGGAGGACCCTGCTACGGCTTCAGAGTTTCTCGTCGCTTGGGTTGAGTCAAGGTGGATACAAGGGATGAAAAAGCTTGGCGTATGGCTCATTTGATAATCATGTGGATGATTAGAGTGTGCGGAATAGGAAGGTCTTTGACAGGGTTCTATGTGGGACACTTTTGTTAGATGCTTCATCCTGCAATTGCTCTTGGAATGGAGATTATGTGTGCCAGTGACCTCCATTTATTGTTTGCTTGATTTTCTTGATTCATTGGTTTAGTTTGTTTTTATTTGTTAGGTTTTTCTCTCGCTGTGTAGGCTATGACAGTATGACTTACCAGTTTCTCTGTTAACTTTCTTCAGCTTTTTATAAAATCTCTGGTTATTCATAAATAAAAAGAGAGAAATATGAGGGTTAACATTGTATCAAGCCGTCAGAGGTTGATACGTTTACACACCCCTTCCCGAGAAAAGGTGAGAAGACGAAGTCTATGAAGAAATGAAAAAATTGAATAAAACTGTTTCTAAATTGCGTTCTAGCACATGAATGTCGAAGGTGTGAGTGGAGATAGATTATATCTGATGTCTACTTAACGTCGGTGCCAAAATTAGATAGGCTTAAAGAATGTGATACTCCTTGTACTAGTTTGTGCATACTAGCCGTTTGTGGTCTCACTCTGAAAGGTACTACTAATACTTCTACTAATTTGTGCAAACTAGTCGTTTGTGGTCTCACACTCCGCCTTTTGAATTTACACTTTGTAGGGTCTCTGACTAAATGTTGGAAGCTGAAGACTTGAGAAAATTGTTTTGGTCCCAAGCTCAACTCTTGCGATGTCACTCATTCTGTGTGCACGTGAAGCTCTGAGCCGGCACTTACATGCTGCAGGTTTACAGAGTGGGGATTTCCTGTGTGATTCGAGTGTAGTGGCATGTCTGTAGTTTCCTGTGTTATTAGAGATATATTCTCAGAAATACCCAAAATTGAAGAGGGATTTGGTGATAGCCGATAGCTGGGTTTTGAAAGAGCTAGGGTTCATCTGCCATGTCAAATACCCGCGTATATTCATATCGAATTACCTCTCGGCTCTAGATGCGTGGGAACTGAGCCACGAGGCGTGGAGTATCGCGAATGATAGCTTGCGTACCGCTCTATTTGTGAGATTTAAGGCTGAGGTAGTGGCTTGTGGAGTGATATATGCTGCTTTCAGGAGATTGCAGGTGCCGCTGCCTGAAATCCGCCTTGGTGGGAGGTGTTTGATGGTAGAAAGTTGGAGATAGACGAGGTTTGTAGAGTGTTGGTGAATTTGTACAGCATCGGTGAGGTGAGATATATACCAGTTTGTGGGGACAGTGATGCATTCGCTGTGTCAGGTGAACATGGGATTTACCGCCGCCGCATTCAGGTCTGTTGGGACCTGATATTACAGGGGGAACAGCTGAAAGGGCTTCTAGACTGGACACGGTGGCGTCCAAGGAGGTTGTGACTAAAGCCGTAATCCACAAGTTGAAAGGGAACAGTATAAGTGGTGATGATTCTGAAAGAAGGTCTCCCAAGAGGAATATGAGGGTTGACATTGTTTCTGAGCCATCAGGGGACAGGGGTTAATAGGTTTGCGCATCCAAGAAAAGGTAAGAAAACGAAGTCTATGAATAAAAGAAAAAGAGAAGAGACTGTGTCGAATTCTTGTTCCCGGCATACGAATGGGAATGATGATGTGAGAGGTTATAGGTACAAGATCGATGATGTGAGAGGAGATAAGAACAATCATAGGCATCACGAGGGGAGGAGGGAGAGGTTGAAGGTGTGATGGGGATACATTTGGTTTGTGAGGATGTTTGCACAGGCAGTCTCACCATGTTGCTTAGCATCAGATGATTGGTGCTGTAGTCCTTTTAACTTTTAAGCATGCATTTTCTTACATTAATGTTATGTAGTCTTTTTACTCTTATTTTTTTGTACTGTCTCTTGAATATATCTGATGTCTACTTGCAAACTCGGTGCACAACTGCACGTAGTGGATAGCCTTAAGCTCATTCTAGACATGCTTCATATTGCAGTTACATATTTCATAGTAAATTAGGTGATGCCCGTTATACCAGTCTGCAAACTTGTCAATAGTGGTCTCATGCTCAGCCTTTTAGCAATTACACCATGTAGGATCCCTGTTTCGAAGTTGACTGAATGCTGGAAGCTGAAGACTTGAGAAAATTGTTTTGGTCTCAAGTTCAAAGCCTTTGTGACATGGTTTTGTTTGGTACACGGGAAGCTCCGAGCTGGCACCTACACGCTGCAAGTTTATAGAAGGTGGAGATGTCTTGTGTGATTCGAGAGTGGACTGATGTCACGTCGCTCATTTCTGTGGGTTAGTCTCTGCAGCTGAAACTCTAGACTTTGCTTATTCTGCCGTATGCCTGTAATTGCATTTTTTATGAGCTCTACCATATGTTATCAAAGGTGCATGTGTGGTTGAGAGTTCTATGCAATTACCTCAAGATTCCACAATATAAAATTGTCCGCGGAAGGTTTTTAGTGAAGTCTGTTATAACTTGTGTTCTCAGGGTCAAAATAGGCAGATTATTTATTTGCTTTCAATAAGACATCATGAATACATCTGTATATATGTTAAATCTGATACGTATTTAGCAACTTATGCATTTAATTGTTGAATGAGAGCCATCCTTATATGTACTTCATTGTTTATTTTTCATGTCTCATTTCGGTTATGTCCGGACGGAACTACTTATTGATGCACGTTCTCTCTGATGTGTTAGAGCACCATATCAAATTTTCTCGTGGAGCAAGCAATAATTGTTCCTATCATTCAGATTATACCTTGGTGGCGACTAAGGTTCTTTCACTTCTTACTCGGGATTTTTTTCACTGGAATGAGCCCGTTGGAGCCGCAAAACACGTAAATAACCCCCACCTAGCGCAAAACACGAAAATAGGCTCGTTTAGAAACCTCTGTTAGCAACATAGGTTTCAAAGGCCAAAACTGATGTTGGTAACATCGGTTATTAACTTCTCCGCGTCCCAAGTAAGACACTATGTTACGAATATCGGTTATAGAACCTATATTAATAACATAGGTTCTTCGCCATGAAACCTGTATTGCTATTATAGGTTATGTACTTAAAAGTTCTTAAACCTTATCTCTTCCTTAGCCTTCCATTTGTCAAAAGTTCAAAACCCTTCCCCCTTTCGTGCTCACAACGCGTGTACCCACTGACGCTGACGGACGAACCAGAGAGGCACCCCGATGCCGGATTTTGGCGGGCTCCACGCCGGCGACCACAGCGCCGTAGTCCGGGGACCTCCACGGCACAGGTACGTCGGATTTTCCACTGTGGCAGCTCATCAAACCGTGCTGGTACATCCAATTAATTTCATCAAATTGTTTGGTTAAGTTCTTGCCTATTTATATGTTGCTAACTATAATTATAAAATATTAATGTAATTCAGGTTCAAGCACTTCATATGGTTTTGCGCATAGCGGACGGACATGAATGTTGACGAGATCCCAACACGCCAAGCCACATGGAGACAAGTTGTAGATCTGCAGTCGAGCAAACAGTTGGGTTTGATGTGATACCATCTGAGCATGTTGGCGGCACGAGTCAGGTGGTCCTTCGACCAGTGGGCCCGCTACTACAATTCCGACTGTCACGCTACATCATCCTAGGCGCAAGATACGCAGTCGTACATCACGCGTGGCATCGCTCGTTGATGAGCAATACCACGATGTGACATCCTTGGATGGACTACCTCCACCACCTCTACCACCACCTACAAAAACATCACCTATCACCACCTCCCATAGCACACCAACACCACCACCGCCACATCCACCATCTCCACCAAACATCACATCCACTCCACCACCTCCTACGCCACAACCTCCCACCACAAACACTACACCACCACAATAATCACAACGCCACTTAGTCTCCTATGGCTAGTTGGCGGATTAGTTATTTTGATTCCAAGACTTGTATTTTGAATTAGCACGGTTCACATTTCAATTTTTATGCAATATATGTGTTTTTTTTTATGTAATATATGTGTTTTTTTTTTGAAAAAAGTGAGTTTGGCTATTTTATTTTGAATTATCACGGTAGTGTATGCTGGTGGTATTTTTGACAGGTTGTTTTTGTGCAGGGGGGCTGGACTGAACAGACTGTTGTGGAAAATGGTTAAGTATAGAACCTATATTAGCAATATCGGTTTTTGACACAGAAACTATATTAGTAATATAGGTTTTTGACTACAGAACCTATATTATTAAATCGGTTTTTGACTACAGAATCTATATTAGTAATTTAGGTTTCAAGCCAAAGAACCTATGTTACTATAACTGCGGTTAGCAGTAGCGGTTGTTACCGGGGATGAGGAAAAGCTAAGAACCGATGTTACTAACATCGGTTTCGGCCTCTAAAACCTATGTTGCTAACATAGGTTTCTAAACAAGCTTATTTTCGTGTTTTGTGCCAAGTGGTTATTTACATGTTTTGCGGCTCCAATGAGCTCATTCCAGTGAAAAATTCTCTTACTCGGTGCATAAGTCCAGTAACACGGTGTATTCCTTAAAAATCATAAACCTGTGGATGCGACATGAATTACAACCGATAGAACATATAAAATCCTAAAAGGCTGGTTCAACTTGTTTATTCTGGAGAACGTATTGCATATGTGGGAAGATTACTTGTTATTTGCATTTGTTTGTATACTAGAAATCTGCAGGATTGTATGCGAAAATATTGTTATAGTAGAGGGAAAATGTTTAGCGTTTGTAAGATGCTATATTTGGACTTTTGAAGCCAGTGCTTGCAGGCTGTTGTGCCAAATAGGTCTTGTATTACTCAATCTTGTAGACTAGTGTGAGAGTTTTGGGGGATGTGCATTTCTAGATAGAGAGCATTTTATTTGGTCATGTTGAATTTCCTTGCCATGCTGCTAAAATTGCTCATAGACCATAGAAGAGAACCCCAAAGATTCCACCGTTGGATTTTGAATGATCTTAATTATTGATTCTTGCAAGATCCTTACATTTGTACCAAGGATTCTTCTCCCTATCTCGCTTCACCTTATCTTTCCCTCCACCAATTTTCATTTGGTCTTGCTCTTAAGCTTCTTGTTCTTTATCATTCTTCTCCATCCCTTTCTTTTTTTAGGTTGTATGAAGGTGTAGGTTGCGGAAGGGTATTAGAGCTGGTTGGGGTCACTTTGCGGCGAGGGTTGGGGTTAAGAGTGGCCTACGGGGTAATGCCCGATTTGGGAGGATTATTGGCTGGGGAGACTTAATTGTCCCATCAATTTCAGTCCCTTTATCACCTAGCCCAAGATCCTTCAATTCTTGGAGTCAATGTTAGAGTTGTGAGTGAGAAAAGCGAGGATGGCAGAGTGGTGTGGGTTCGGTTTAGGAGAGGCTTGAAATTGTGTGGCTTCTTCATCCCAGATCAGAAAGTTAATCACCAATGAAGGCTCCTGAACATAGGATATCTGGATATGGTCTATTGGCTCACGAATATCTTCCAATTAAAAAGAAAAGCGAGTAGGTAAAAATAATATTTGACCCTGAATGTTTTGACGATCGCCTGATGGATAACGAATGCAGTCTTCCAACACGATGAATAAAGTCAAATCCTTCATCGTGTTGGAAGACTGCATTCGTTATCTATCAGGGGATCGTCAAAACATTCAGGGTCAAATATTATTTTTACCTACTCGCTTTTCTTTTTATTTGGAAGATATTCGTAGAATAAGGAAGTGAGCCAATAGACCATATCCAGATATCCTATGTTCAGGAGCCTTCATTGGTGATTAACTTTCTGATCTGGGATGAAGAAGCAACACAATTTCTTAGCCTTCTCTGCTAAAGGAGCCTTTACCCCTCCCTTCCTTAAGATGATGAGAAGGAAGCCTCCATTTGAGCAGCGAGTGAACTGGTATGAAACCCTTCCAACCCATTTCATGGCAAGAAATCTACTAGCGAAGGATCAAAGGCAAGCATCCTTCATTTCAAATGGGAGGCAGACGAGCCTTTCTGTTATTTATGTTTTAAGGATTTGTCAATAAGCAGCAACCAAGGTCGCGTGGGTACTCGGTGGGTGCGACATGGTCATTTGAAAAGTTTTAGTGGAGAGGTCTTTCTAAAATACAACTACAATTTAACCTAAAGAATGCGCATATTTTATGACTTGTGAACATTTGATGCGTATTATCCTTTTCTTCAAGTGGTTAATGTCTTTGGATTATATATGATTTGGACCGTGTATTTATGTTCATTTTTGCATGTAAATGAATATCATATCTCAAAATAATGTAAATAAATATATACATGTAAATTTCCCCCACACGCCCCACACCAGCACCCATAATTTTTGGAAAATTCCTGCTCCCGCACTCTGGACGAACCTGTGCTTCTCAGGTAGTAGATAGAGAAGGCTTTCTAATTGATGGTGGTAAAGAGAAGCTTGGGGTTTATGAACTTCCTTTCATCTAATATTAGCACATCCATAAGAGTTTAAGAGCACTGCAATAAAGGTCAAAATTTCTTTAAGAAAAATTGCTTTTAGAAAATAAAAAAAGTTTCAAGTTATATATACTCCTTACAATGCCCAATTAACAAATGTTATTACAGAATTAGTCTTTCCATTATTGCACCTAGCTCCTAGACAAGCATGGACATTAGCCTGCAAATTGCAGCCCATCCTTAATCAGACACAGAGTCCGTTGGCAAGCCAATTGCATCTATCGCGCCATCGTTACTTGATAGGTGCTTCATTCCGTTCCTTCATCTGTCATCCACCTAAATTTAGATGAGCAACCTTTGTCTCATAAGTATGTTTTTGAAATAGTGTTCTTAGTTTGATTGATTTGTCGTTTAGAAGATGGATATGCTCTATTGGTCATCGATCATGTACGTTTCCAATAAAGCCAAACTAGTTGAGAAAATAAAATAAGACAGTAAGTTAAGGAGGTAAGGTAGCAATATTAAAGTTTCACAATGCGTCATGACATGCGCTTTATGAAAATATAGTACACCTAGCTACCTATTCACTATTTGCATTATGCTTTTTATCAATAAATTAATCTTTTAGTCATACAATATATTTTCTTTTAGTATATCTTATAATCTCTTATAATACAGACATAAACTTATTGGTTTTCTCCAACTTCTCATACTAGATTATGTATGAAGGGGAATCTATTGAAGTGACTAGGACCACTTGCGGAAACGACATTTTTTATATTTCCAACATTCACAATTCACATATATGAGTTGCGAAGTCATTCGATCATCAGGTCTGTATCGCTGATCATGCAAAATGCATTCCACCACCGGAAAGGATGACATGTTTGTTTTCTCTGTGCTCTTGAAATTATTGTACATCTGTATTTCTATTAAATCTAGTTTTGTGAGGATTGTGCACACCACTCTATTGCTTGTATTCTTTACTATTTGATCAATTATCCATTGCACTCTAGTATGTGTGTGCTTGTGTCCTAATTTACCAGTTACTGAAATTGAACTGGTTTACATCATCAGCGCTAAGCAAAAATAAAGAGGCGAGAAACTCCATTTCAACCAACTGAAATTGAAGATCTACAATATAATTTGGAAGTCAACAAGCACCTATGGGATCAAAGGGATCTCCGTCGATAACCATTTAGTTTACCAGCTACTGAAATGGAAAAGCACCGTTTCAACTAACTAAAACCGACTAAGAGGATCAATGGTCTAAAAATGACCTTACAAGTTACCTCTTTCCAGGAAAGATATTAGACCAAGCAAACATAATCTTTTGCGGAAACTTATGAAGCCATTGGGTTAGAGACGATAAGGTAGTGGGTGCGGGGAGGGGATAGGTGTTCCGTGGACTAAGTGCCTAACAAGAGAGGGATCGGAAAAGAGGCACCGGTGGCATATTGATTCAATACAGTAACTCATTCGTAAGCCTTTTGATATAGAGTCCTCATGATGGAAAAAACCTCGAGTTCTTAGCTTAGAAACATCCGTTCTTTTTATAAAGAAGGTCTTTGTGAAATTTAATTGTCACATTGCACCCGTGGCTGACCAATGCTAAAGTCTTGGGAAAATTACTTTGGTTCCAATTTTAAGTGCTTGACCTCACTGTTACCTGTATGTGGGAAGCTTATCGCAAGCAATTTTAAGTCACAACACACAACTTTATATGTTGTGGGTATGTAATGTGAGATTTAACCAATAAGGGGAATCTGAAGCCAACTGAGTGGGAATATACCGAACGGACTATCCAGCTCTAGTCATATAATCAGTCAGCCTAATCCGAGATTAAAACCCTAAAATAGAACTAGAACCTGGAATTCTGCCTGGAGAAAAACAGAATTCCTCTTTGGAAAGGAAGTTTAATCAGATTTGATTTTCTTAGCGCTCCCTAAAATCTAGAGATAGCCCTGTTGGTGAACTACGTAAAACTAGAATGAATTTTACAACCATAACTCTTGAAAAGTCTGCTCAAAGTAAGAGTTATTACATTTTGCCGAGCCATCAAAGGTATTACATCCGGCACTTTAAACAAGGTATTGTTTTGGTCCAAAGTAAAGGTATTGTTTTGGTCCGAAGTTCAAGCCTTGTGATATCACTGTTCTCTCTGGTATACGAGAGATCTCTGCATCTGGTACTCTAGAATTTTCCTATTTTTCCGTACATGCGTTTTTGCTATCTCTACCATATTCATCTGTTATCAAAAGTGTACATATGATTACAACTTCTATGTGATTACCTCCTGATACCACAAGATGATAGTGTCTGACTGTCTGCGAAAGGCTTTTACTGCAGTCTATTATAACTTGAGTTGGCAGGGTTATCCTATTGGCCAAAAGAGGCAGAATCTTATTTTTCTTTTGATAAGACGTAATGGATATATCCGTGTATACACATTCAAACTAATTCATACTGATATACACCAACTTATGAATTTACATGTTGAACGAGAGCCATCCTTATGTCGTAGTAGTTGTTTACATTTTCAAGCTTCATTTCGCTTATCTCTGGAAGGAACTACTTATTGTTGCACGCTCACTCTGATGCAGATCATACCTTGGTGGAAAATTCTAGACAATAATATTCTTGTGGGTGATGTGACTTGGGTTCTTTCACTTCTTACTCGGTAAAAGAAGACATGGTTGCTGGTAATATGGTGGCTTTTAGGAATTTCATAAACCTTTGGTTGCAACATATTTTACAATTGACAGAATCTATAAAATCATAGAAGATAGCTCTAACATGTTCCAAAGAACCTATCACTTAATATTTGCATTTTTTTTTTCAATGTAAGAGATCCGGTTGTAATAAAAGATGTGTTATGTTATAGTTTGCAAAATGAAATATTTTAACTTTCGCAGTGGGTGCTTACATCATGTTGTGCCAAATTAGGCTTTGCCGGTTGAGTCAACGCCGGAAGGGGCCGTCGGAGTGGCGGGTGGAGCCTCGGGGGTGTCTATCGGGGAGCAAATACTTAGTCTTTGCAGAGTCTCGGGCAGGCGATAGGGTTTGGGTGACAGAGAAAGGGGCTTTAAGTATGAGATCGATTAAAAAATCTTAATCTTCATTGTGCGGCGAGTTTTTTAATGGTTTGATCTATTTCCAAGAGTCGTCCAGGCCGACCAAGGTGTTTAGGAAAATTGTTTCCTCTCACCGGCACTTGTTGTGCGCTATTCTGGAACACAGGGAGGGGAAAATTTGTGTCCTATTCGTTGGAGGAAGCTGCTGCTTCGCTGAAGTGCTCGGTGATTTCGATGTGCGATTCAGATAATCATTCGATTTCAGAAAGGTGGACGACTTGTCCTTCGTCGATATTGTTTATCTTTTACATGAGTTATTAAATGTTGAGCATCGTGCCAGTTGATCTCGTCGGTTGCGGTGGAAGTAGATGATGGACAACTCAAATAAGGGTTGGGGTCATACAGAACCTGGTCCGTTTCCTGATAGCTCGGTCAGGTTGTCAATTTGGGTTATATAATTCGGAGTGGAGCCATGCGAACCGGGTCTACTCCCTAATTGAGGGATGTCAAGGCCAAATTCGGGCCTGAAAGCTGTCAGAAACAAACAGATTTGTGTGCGCACTCTTATCCAGGTCTAACCAGATCTAACCGGGAGATATGAATATAAGGTTGAGGAAGTCATATTTTTGTCCTCTCTCACCTCATCATTCTGTAGTGGGTAAAAATGATACATGCTCTTATGTTGTGGGTAAAAAAAGTTACATGTTTCAACAGTGAGTCAAGTATCTCTTTGGATACTAAATGGGTTTGGGGTTCAATTTCTAGGTAGTCAATTTGTTTACCTGGACGCTTTGGTTGTTTTCGAGTTTCAGATTTACAAGAAATAATAATTTGGATCTCCCAGTGATGGCGATTCAATGCACGTCTTTGAGATCGCACAATCCTAGTAGTTGTTCATATTTTCTTCTACTAGAGATGCATCCCTGGTGCTGATTTTTTATTATTTGATGGCAGTCTTAGTGTCAGAGGGATGATTATGCACAAGTCAATGTGGGTTCGTCTATTAGGGCTGCCGATCTTTCTCCATGATTGTCAAATTCTTTGAGAGATGGGAGATTTTTTGGGAGGCTTTATGGAGCTAGACAATTCTACTGCAGCCAAGGAGCACTTTCAGTGGGCTAAATGCCGGTTAAAGGTGATGGGTCTTCGATTCCTTCGATGGAAAAATAGAGTTCTTATATGTATAGTTAGGAATGAGGGTATGCATAAAAAATGCGCTTTTGAGTGGTAACTTTTGAGTCACTCTATTTCTTATTGATTAACGTCGTAGTGCCTTTCTGGTTCTTCATAGGAGATCATTGCGATTTCTTTCCCTTGTGCTTCCGCGGCTGAGTATGGAGGGAGATGATTGTCTCTCGCATCTTTGGCTGACCCTTCAGTGACAAGTTCCCCTTCTTTCACCTTCCAATCCGTCAACCAGCGAAGCTTCTTGCACACCTTGGTGGGATGGGAGATATTATCATGGCATTCACATGGCCGTCTCTATCACAAGGCCAAGTATGCCCTTGTCTAGGGCCCCCATAGTAGGAGGGGGGGGGGCTCAAAATTTTGTGAGAATTATAGGTGTATATTGATATTTGTATATTTAGATATGAATAATGTTCTTCTTTTTTGCATATTATGAGTAACATAATAAATAAAAATATTAATGATACTTTTGATACTTTTCTTTCAAAATAGATAAATAATATTTGGATACTTCAAAGAACTCTTAACAAGTTGACAATCTCATTAAGAAACCAAAATTTCCTTTATAGTTAGTTGAAATTTATAAGCTAACAAAAATGATTTTTGTGTATAATCAAAGCACAGTTGTATTATAAGTAACAATAACTACCAAAACAAAGAATATCAAGAATGATTCACATCACTGCCTACATATCATAATTTTATTCACTAATGTAGTAAGTGGCATAACATGTATGAATATTATATAACAGGGACTCAAACGAGAAACTCGCCTGAGGCCCCAGAATAGGTAGAGATGGCCCTGGGCATTCACACCACGCAACTGCTCCATGTTGGTGGTTTTTAAGTGTGTGGAGTCCTGCATCTTTCCTCCAATTCTTTCAGAGCTTGACAATCTCCCACCGTGCACGAAAGGGGCATCAGTAGCTGAATTGACTTGTCTCTCTGAAACTTCTTGGGAGGGGGGACCGTGTTCTTGTATTTCTGCGAGGAGAAAACTGCGTGAAACCTCGGTGTCCCTGTCACTGTTGTAGCTGCTGTACTTTCCGATTTTGTCGGGGACGGTGAATGTGCCTATTTCTTCTTGCTTTGCACGATAGACTCAATGTTTCTGGTGCTCTCAAGAAGCCAATACAATGTTGGCAGGTTGTGGTTGATTAGCAGCTCCTGGTATTCAATTAGCATCCTTGGAGATGGATCTCCACGAGCCTTTGTTTGAGGACCTCTTCTGCGCATTCAAACTACTTAAGATGGAACTTCTTGATGAATGTATTGACTCCTTCATCCTGCCTCTGCAGCCTGCAGGGGAGAAGGATGACAGTGACTTTTTATTCGACCTGGAAGAATTTGATGTAGAATTTCGTCACCATAACCTCCAATGTGCGGAAAGAGTTTGACTCTAGCATCATGTACCATTTGTATGCCTCCTACCCCAGGGATTTGGAAATTTCTCGTAGCCTGAGATTCTTGTTTGTGCCATATGGTCTTAACGAATCAATAAATCTCATAACATGCTCTTGAGCATTGCCATTGGCTTCATCAAATTTTTTCCACTTGCGTGCTTTATACCCTGCTGGGTTGGGTATCAAGTAGACCTCCATGGGGATGAGGAGTGTGTACTCGGCGCTTGGAAGTATATTGGGCGTGGGGTTTTGGCTAGCCATGAAGATGTCGAGTATTTGTTCCAACGCCGCTATGGCCAGTGTTGAAGCAGCTCTAGAGTCTTCTCTAGCAAATCTGCGAAAATAGTGAAGTGAGATTTGAGGGTGAGAAGGATTATAGGGGTTAAGGCCATGGTTTTCTAGGATCGCCATTGTGGGGTTCCCAAACGTGCGATTTGCAGAGAAATCAGATGAGTTTCCTCCGATTGGAGTCTGCGAGCCATGTGAATTTCCCAGGGCGGCTTCTGAAGGCGCAACGGTTCGATGGGGGTGGAGGCGGTGTAGGCAGAACCATACCGAAAGCTGGCAACTTTATAGTAGCTTGTATTGCTAGCATCTCTCTAGCGAGAAGATATTTTCTTTGTGTATTTGCAACTGCCAGATCAGCCATATCTTGTTTCATTTGGTTTAAATGGGTATGCATAGTAGCTAAGAGCTTGGATAGCATCCGCCGTTGGATCAATGGTGTTTCTTGGATCTTCATCCAACGGTAGTTTTGGGTTCGTTGCAGATCTGCCTCAAATGAATCCTTCTCGGACCATGGTGTGTGTTTAGAGTTACTTGTTTGTTTGATAAAGTTATTTTTCACGTCGGGTTCACCAATGTAAGCAGGGATCTGTGTGATGTGTACTAATCAATAATGTTCAAAGCACTATGATCCAACAAGTAAAAAGCAATGGTGAAGTACATATATGGAAACAAATAGAGCTAGAGGCAAAGGGCATGGAAATAAGCCACGTATACAATAATAGATAAAGACACATTGCATGGGGAAAATCTAACAATCAGCACGTACTCGGTTGTTCCGTAATGCGTATTGTTTGCAAGAATGCACCATTCTATTTATACTAGTCCGATTAGGTCAGCCAACGGGATGGCGTGGCTATATGAGAGCCGTTGTGTGAGGTGATTGGGATCTCGAGAGATCGTGACCGTTGATATCGATTAAGTATAAACAGATGGTCACACAAACCTTCTTCCAAAACATACATGGGCCGTCGATGGGCTGAAAACCTCGGCTAGGAGCCTTATTCCAGCCTCCAAACCTCTAAGTCCCATGGTTCCCGTGCGCGCTGCAACATGCAAAGGGATCCTATCTCATGGTCCACATATGCTATCTGATCTGGTGTGCGTGGAGCACCGTAGGACTGTCAGTTGTGAACTGCTGATAGATCCTCATGGCTGCGTACCCAAACTATAATTTGGACTATCTACATCTTTCTAATTGATGGTGCTAAAGGGAAGCTTGGGGTTTATGAACTTCCTTTCATCTAATGTCAGCGCACCCATAAGAGAGTTAAGAGCACTCTAATAGAGGTCAAAATCACCTTAAGAAAAGTGTTAAAATAAAGAAAATTTCAATTTATGGTGTCCTTACAATGCCTAATTGATTAAATGTTATTTCAGAATTTGTCCTTCTATTGTTGCACCTACATACTTTCCATGAAGAATGTCCTTCCCACTTGTTACTTTCTTTCCCTAACAAGCAAAGAATCCATGTATAGCGTGTTTCCTCATCATCCTACAAATTACAAATAAGACACTGAAGTTCGTTAGCAAGTCGACTGATGGTTTATGTTGACGGGGGCTCCGTTCTGTTCCTTCATCTATCATCCACCTGGATTTGAACAAGCAACCTTTGTCTCAATGTAGTTCAGAAGATGGCTATGCTCTCTTGGATATCGATCTCGCACGTTTTCAATGTAGCCAAACTATTTGAGAAAAATAAAATAAGATATTAAGGTAAGGTAGGGATATTGAATTTTCACAAGGCGTAGATGACTTTTTCTTTCTTAAAATATATTACACCTAAACACCTGTCCTCAGTGAGCATTATGTTTTTATTGGATAACTTAATCTTTTATTCATACAATATATTTTCTTTTAGTAAACCATACAATCTCTTATAATATATTCTGAAACTTATTGGTTTTCTCCAACTTCTCATTCTAGTTTATGTACAAGGAAGTGGAATTAATGCAAGTAACTGAGACCACTTGCGGAAACAACATTGTTTTTTTTCTATCATTCATAATTTCACATATATGAGTTAAGAAGTCATTCCCTCCTTAGGTCTATATGGCTCATCATGCAAAATGCATTCCACCACATGAAAGGATGTCATATGTTTTTTTTTTCTGTGCTCTTGAAATTATTGTAGCCATGCATTTCTATTAAATGTAGTTTTGTGAGGATTGTGCACACAAATCTATGCCGTGTATTCTTTTCCACTCGATCAATTATCCACTGCACTCTAATATGTGTGTGCGTGGGGGGGGGGGTTTGGATTTCAAGCAAGAACTCCAATCAGAAAAAAAGAGAATAAATTGGAAGTCTATAAACAAACAATTGGATTCCAGAACCAAACTGAATTCCAATCCAAACAACTCCATGTTCCACTGAAGAAATAGCACTGTGTTCAAAACTTAGTCACAGCTTCACTTGTCACACCTTTCTTTAAAAGGCTTTCAGTCAGGAACCTACCTAATTTACCAAATTGAAGAAGGTCTTGTGCAATTTAATTGTCACATTGCACCCGTGATTGACCAATGCTGAAGGCTTGGGAAAATCATTTCGGCTCCAATTAAGGCCTTGACCTCACTGTAACATGTGGGAAACAATTTTAAGTCATAACTCACAACTTTATAATATGTGGGTATGTCATGTGAGATTTAAGCATGCATCTGAGGGGAATCTGAAGCCAACTAATTAGGAATTTACCGCACGGGGTTAACAATCCAGCTCTAATCATATTATCAGTCAGCCTAATCTGAGATTAAAACCCTAAAATAGTACTAGAACCTGGAATCCCGCCTGGAGAAAATAGTATTCCTCCTTGGAAAGGAAGTTAAATCGGAATTGATTTACTCAGGGTACCCAAAAATCTAGAGATGGCCCTATTGTGAACTAAGTAAAACTATTACAGCCATGCTGCAACAGTCAGCTCCAAGTATGAGTATTACATGTTTTCCCGAGACATCAAAGGTAATTACATCCGGTACTTCAAAAGGGATTGCATCGACGTGAAAGGTCTTGTTCCATCCTGGTACTGAAACAGCTATGAAGAATTAATCATATTGCTTCAAATTGCCATGTACTTTACCCAATCAGAAATTGTCAATAGTCTACAATAAGATTTAGCCAATATCCAATAATGCGCAAATCACTATTATGAAAAGAACATGGTACCGATTGGGGTCCGTTGAGGGCATTGTGAGAGGAATATGAAGGTTGACATTGTATCGGAGGCATCGGAGCTCGATAGGTTTACACCCCAAGATAAGGTAAGAATTTGGATCCTACAAAGAAAAGAAAAGTGATGAAACTACGTCTAAGTCATATTCCCGCCACATGAATGATGATGTGAGAGGTTATAGGTACAAGATCGATGATGTGAGAGAAGATAGGAACAAGCAGAGGCATCGCAAAAAGAAGAGGAGAGACGGAAGGTGCGATGGTGATTTTGATTTGTGAGGATGCTTATACTGCCCGTCCCAGACTCAGTTGCTTAGAATCAGATGATTCACATTATAATATGTTTGCTTACTTCTTTATTATTCATCTTTTATTAAAATAAAAAATATGCCTCTTTCCTGTTTACACGTTGGGGTGTTTACTTGCTCAACATTTTGTGCTGACTTTGAAAAAACTGCGGTCTTGTTTCTTTCCCCCACAGGTCTAGGAGAAGGGAGCTCGGCTTAAGGGGAAACCGCGGACTCATCTAATTGTGTTCGTACTAAATAAATGGAACACGTAGATAATGTTCATCATGTTTAATAGTATATAATATTTCACTGTTGAAGACATTGTGGCTTGTAATATATAACCATGTGTCGATGTTTGTTTTTGACAACCATTGTTCCTTGCACCCGAGAGCGATCTTGGGTGTTGAGTGACATTTCCGTTATCTCCCACGGCGAAATGTTGGATGTCACATTCATAGCAACTAGAGGAAGGCAGGCCCCCAAATGCAGATCAGCAAGGGAATCTGAAGCCCTAGCAGCGTTGGATTTGATGGAAATCGCCTCAAATCTAGGCATACAGAAGCTTCACATAGAAGGGGAAGCGAAGACACTGATAGATGACATCAACTGAAGTTTACAAGGACGAACCAACTCAGATATTTCGGAAATTGGCGACATCACTCAAGATGTGTTAGGGAGCAAAAACCATTTTCAAGATCTGAGACGTTCTTTTGGAAAGAGAAGCTCCACCGAGGTAGCTCACGAGATAGCTAAAGAAGGCGAAGGAGTTTAGTGAAGACCACACGTGGATCGCTTGCTGTCCCCAATGGATGCTAGATAAGATTCACAATGAATTGCTAGTTGTAACTGTTTAGTCTTCTATATAATTTCACATTCCTCAAAAAGAAAATCAATTAATTTGATTTATTTTACTCCTCATTTCTTTGTTCAACATCGGGATGCGCACTTCCAAACAAGGCGAGAAAAAGAAAAAAGAAAACTAATGTAAATAAATTTGTCAACGATAGAACTTGTAGATGTTTGAAAATCTAGTGTGACTCAATCTTTTGTAAGTATGGTATATTTTCTTTTAATATATACCATCATTTATTGGACATATATACTGAATTGTCTTGGTTTTCTCCAATCTCTAAAGTACTGAAGGATAGCGCATATGAATTCGGTTGTTTTGTCAGTTCTATCTGTAAGAAAGAGGAATATATGCAATTGACTAGAACCAAGTAGACATTGTTTTTTTACCCCATCATTCACACACATGAGCTGAGAAGTGGTTCCCTCTCAAGTCTATATACTTTCATCATCCACAATGCAATCTACCACAGGAAAGGATGATATGTTTGTTTTTTCTTGTAACTGCACTCTTGCAATTATTATAACTCTTCATTTTAAGAAATTATTATAACTCTTCGATTTAATGTATTTTGTGAGCATTGTACACAATAATCTATGTCTTGCACTTTTTTTCCATCTATCATTTATCCCTTAACTCTAGTACCTGATTTTTTAAGCACAAAATGTGATAAAAAAAGAGAAGAAAATGTTTTTCAGCAAATGTTTATCACTTCAAGAAACATATTCTCAGTGAATCAATAATATTTTAAAGATTGTAAAAATGTTATATTGGGCTTGTCTGAAGTGTTAACTCATATTTTCAACAACTAATGAAATTGTTTGTCCAAGGGTTGTTATCCAAAATTATTATTTGGAGGAGACGTTTTTGTTTCGACGGAAATGTCATATAAATTCTATTAGAAATTTGTTATATAGATAAATAAAAAGTTATATTGTTGCTATTTATCATTACGTAATTTTTTGGAGAAATTTATTATGTAATATACGGAAGTTTACATAAAGAAGATTTCATTGGAAGTCTTCGATTGAAAATGGCCTAACAAGAGAAGGATTGAAAAAGAAGTGGCGACACAGAGACTCAATACAATATCCTATTTATCCCGATAATCTTTTTCTATAGAGACTTTGATCTAATGAGAAGTTGTTAGGCACATAAACCATAGCTCTGGAATGTAAGCTAAACAAAAGGCTTGATTCAATTCGCGAATGTGGTAACTATTTCTGGTTCGATAACACTTCACAACATCGTCTTTTATAAGTATCTGAGGCGGAGCTTTGGAGGGGGTGGGGTATGAAACTAATGAAGGGTAATAGTTGAAATATAGTAGTGAAAAGTGGTTGTAATTTCAAATAAGACAAACATTTTAAGATAAGATAATATAAGAAACACAACAAAAAAAAAAAAATGAGTCGGAGGGTCTACAATAATAGTGCAGCACACGAGGAGCAAATTTGTGGGGGGGGGGGGGGGGGGGGGGGGGGGGGGGTGTGTGTGTGGAGTGTACTACTGGGTCGGAAATTGATACTATTAGGAGGTGGCTAAAAAAAAGGTTTGGGCCTAAAGAGAAGGTCCCTCTATGTGAGCCGCATCATCCTCGCCCGGATCCAGATCTAAACCCGGAATCAGATCTGGATCCGTAACCGGACCCGTATCCGGATCCATACCCAGTGCGAGACCCGTATCCGGATCCATACCCAGTGCGAGACCCGTATCCTTGAGTCGACCAACTATCTCATTCTTCCCTGACTCAGCCCTGTGACATTCTCATCATCATCTCCACCGTTCCAGATCAATCAAATCAAAGGCCAAACCCAGATCGCCATGTCGATTCGTGACCTCTACACAGAGGAAGAACTCATGGATTCACCCTCCCGGAGAGACGGCGTCGACGAAGCCACCGAGACCCATCTCCGAGCCTACGGATGCACCCTCATACAGGCAGCCGCCATCTTACTAAAGCTTCCCCAATCGGCCTGCGCAACAGGTCAGACTCTCTTCCATCGATTTTACTGTAAACAATCATTCGTCCAATTCAACGTAAACACCCTCGCCGCCGCCTGTATCTGGCTAGCTTCAAAATACAAAGAAAACCCTAGAAAAGCTAGGCAAGTAGTCTTAGTTTTTCATAAAATGGAGTTGAGAAGAAAAAACCTGCCCATACAACAATTAGACATTTATTCTCAGAAATACCCAAAATTGAAGAAGGATTTGGTGATAGCCGAGAGCTGGGTTTTGAAAGAGCTAGGGTTCATCTGCCATGTCGAATATCCGCATATGTTTGTATCGAATTACCTCTCGGCTCTAGAGGCTCAGGAACTGAGCCAGGAGGCGTGGAGTATCGCGAATGATAGCTTCCGTACCGCTCTATGTGTGAGATTTAAGGCAGAGGTAGTGGCTTGTGGAGTGATATATGCTGCTTCCAGGAGATTGCAGGTGCCGTTGCCTGAAAATCCGCCTTGGTGGGAGGTGTTTGATGCTAGAAAGTCGGAGATAGACGAGGTTTGTAGAGTGCTGGCGAATTTGTACAGCATTGGTGAGGTGAGATATATACCGGTTTGTGGGGACAGTGATGCCTTCGCTGTGTCTGGTAAATCATGGGATTTACCGCCGCATCCAGGTCTGTTGGGAACAGCTGAAAGCGCTGCTGGACTGGACTCAGTGTCGTCCAAAGAGGTTTTGACCAAACCAGGAATCAACAAGTTGAAAGAGAATAGTAAAATTGGTGATGATTATGAAAGAAGGTCTCGCGAGAGGAATATTAGGGTTGACATTGTTTCTAAGCCTACAGGGTTTCATAGGTTTGCGTATCCTTTCTCTAGAAATGGCAAGAAAACTGAGCCTATCAGGAAAAGAAAAAGAGAAGAAACTGTGTCTAAATCATGTTCCGGACACAGGAATAGGAACGATGATGTGAGTGGTTATAGCTACAAGATCGACCATGTGAGACAAGATAGGAACAATCATAGACGCCGCGAGGAGAGGAGGGAGAGGTTGAAGGTTTGATGTTGACAAATTTGGTTTGTGAGGATGTTTGGACAGCCATTCTCACCATGTTTTGCTTAGCATCAGATGGTGGTATTTTAGTCCTTTTAAGCTCGAATGCTCTTACATTCATGTTATATAGCCTTTCTACGATTATCTTTTTGTACCGTCTCTTGATTAAATCTGATGTCTACATACGAATTCGGTGCACATAGTATATAGCCTTCAGCTCATTCTAGATATGCTTCATAATATATAAGGTACCACTCCTTATACCAGTTTGTGCAAATTTGTCAATAGTGGTCTCGCGCTCAGCCTTTTTCAATTTCACCATGTAGGATCTCTGTTTCCAAGTTGACCAAATGCTGGAAGCTGAAGACTTGAGAAAATTGTTTTGGTCTCAAGTTCAAAGCCCTTGTGACATTGTTCTGTTTGGTACACAGGAAGCTCCGGGCTGGCATCTACACGCTGCAAGTTCATAGAAGGTGGAGATCTCCTGTGTGATTCGAGAGTGATTGACTGATGACACGTCGCTTATTTCAGTGGGTTAGTGACTGCAGCTGGAACTCTATACTTCGCTTATTCTCCCGTATGCCTGTACATGCATTTTTTGTTAGCTCTATTATATTAATATGTTATCAAAGGTGCAGATGTGGTTGCGACTTCTATGCAATTAAGTCAAGATGCCACAAGATAGAAGTGTCTGCGGAAGGTTTTTAGTGAAGTCTGTTATAACTCGTGTTCTCAGGGTCAAAATAGACAGATTATTCTTTTGCTTTCGGTAAGACATAATGAATACAATGTTCAAACTGATCCGTATTTAGCAACTTATGCATTGAATTGTTGAATGAGAGCCATCCTTACATGCACTTCATTATTAACTTTTCATGTCATTTCAGTTATGTCTGGATTGAACTACTTATTGATGCACATTGTCTCTTATTTGTTAGAGCACCATGTCGAATTTGCTCGTGGAGCAAGCAATAGTTGTTCCTATCATTCATATTATACCTTAGTGGAAAATTCTAGGAAAAAATACTCGGTGTATAGGTGGCGACTTAGGTTTTTTCAATTCTTACTTCGTGGGTAAGTCCAGTAACACTGTGTATTCCTTGAAAATCATAAACCTTTGGTTGCGACGTAAATTACAATATATAGAATATATAATATCCTAAAAGGCTTGTTCGACTTTTTTATTCTGGAGAACGTATTGCATATGTGGGAAAATTACTTGTATTTGCATTTGTTTGTATACAAGTAATCTGGTTGGTATAAGAAGATATTGTTATAGTAGAGGAAATTTTTTTATCGTTTGTAAGATGTTATATTTGGACTTTTGAAGCAAGTGCTTGAATGCTGTTGCCAACTAAGTCTTGTCTTACTCAATCTTGTAGACTAGTGGGAGGTTTTGGGGAATCTGGATATGCATTTCTATATCAGAGAGCATTTTATTTGGTCATGTTGAAATTTTCTTGCCATGCTGCTGAAATTGCTCATACACGATAGAAGAGAACCCCAAAGATTCCACCGTTGGATTTAGAGAGATCTTAATTCTTGATTCTTGCAAGATCCTTACATTTGTAGCAAGGATTCTTCCGTTGCCTCTCGCTTCACCTGATCTTTCCCTCCACCAATCTTCCTTTGGTCTTGCCTCCTGTTAAGCTTCTTGTTCTCTATCATTCTTCTCCCTCCCTTTCTTTCTTAGGTTGTAGGTTGCGGAAGGGTATTAGAGCTGGTTGGAGCCACTTTGTGGCAAGGGTTTGGATTAAGAGTGGCCTACGGGGTAATGCCCGATTTTGGGAGGATTGTTGGGTGGGGAGGCTTAATTGTCCCATCAATTTCAATTCCTTTATTGCCTAGCCCAAGATCCTTCAACTCTTGAGTCACTGTTAGAGTCGTGAGTGAGAAAAGCGAGGATGGCGGAGTGGTATGGGTGTTCGGTTTAGGCGAGGCTTGAATGACTGGTTGATTCTAGATTTAGTGTGTGTGTATTCAAATCCTTCATCGTGTTGGAACTCTTTTTGGGAGTAATGACTCTTTGGAGTGGCGCTTGTCCTCGAGCGGGTTACTCTATCCACTCCTATTATGATGATTTGTGTGGGGCTTGTGTTGCTATGGTTCCAGATCCTTGGATTTGGAAAGCAGGACCCCTCTACAGGTCTCATTCATTTTTTGTCTGGTTCGCAGCTCATGACAGAACATTGACTATTGACAATTTGGTTAGCCGCTGTTAAGTGTTAGTTAATTGGTGCGATTTGTGCCGATCTAGTGCAGAATCGGCTTATCAGTTTCTAATGTATTCTTCTGCTGTGCGGACCTATTGGGATCTGATTCTATGAAATTTTGGTATTTACTGGGAGGACCCTGCTACGGCTTCAGAGTTTCTCGTCGCTTGGGTTGAGTGAAGGTGGATACAAGGGATGAAAAAGCTTGGCGTATGGCTCATTTGATACTCATGTGGATGATTAGAGTGTGCGGAATAGGAAGATCTTTGACAGGGTTCTATGTGGGACACTTTTGTTAGATGCTTCATCCTGCAATTGCTCTTGGAATGGAAATTATGTGTGCCAGTGACCTCCATAGATTGTTTGCTTGATTTTCTTGATTCATTGGTTTAGTTTGTTTTTATTTGTTAGGTTTTCTCTCGCTGGGTAGGCTATGACAGTATGACTTACCAGTTTCTCTGTTAACTTTCTTCAGCTTTTTATAAAATCTCTGGTTATTCATAAATAAAAAGAGAGAAATATGAGGGTTGACATTGTATCAAGCCGTCAGAGCTTGATACGTTTACACACTCCTTCCCGAGAAAAGGTGAGAAGACGAAGTCTGTGAAGAAATGAAAAAATGGAATAAAACTGTTTCTAAATTGCGTTCGAGCATGAATGTCGAAGGTGTGAGTGGAGATAGATTATATCTGATGTCTACTTAACGTTGGTGCCAATAGTAGATAGGCTTAAAGAATGTGATACTCCTTGTACTAGTTTGTGCAAACTAGCCGTTTGTGGTCTCACTCTGAAAGGTACTACTAATACTTATACTAATTTGTGCAAACTAGTCGTTTGTGGTCTCACACTCCGCCTTTTGAATTTACACTTTGTAGGGTCTCTGACTAAATGTTGGAAGCTGAAGACTTGAGAAAATTGTGTTGGTCCCAAGCTCAACTCTTGCGATGTCACTCATTCTGTGTGCACGTGAAGCTCTGAGCCGGCACTTACATGCTGCAGGTTTACAGAGTGGGGATTTCCTGTGTGATTCGAGTGTAGTGGCATGTCTGTAGTTTCCTGTGTGATTAGACATATATTCTCAGAAATACCCAAAATTGAAGAGGGATTTGGTGATAGCCGAGAGCTGGGTTTTGAAAGAGATAGGGTTCATCTGCCATGTCGAATACCCACATATATTCATATCGAATTACCTCTCGGCTCTAGAAGCGTGGGAACTGAGCCAGGAGGCGTTGAGTATCGCGAATGATAGCTTGCGTACCGCTCTATGTGTGAGATTTAAGGCTGAGGTAGTGGCTTGTGGAGTGATATATGCTGCTTTCAGGAGATCGCAGGTGCCGCTGCCTGAAATCCGCCTTGGTGGGAGGTGTTTGATGCTAGAAAGTTGGAGATAGATGAGGTTTGTAGAGTGTTGGTGAATTTGTACAGCATCGGTGAGGTGAGATATATACCAGTTTGTGGGGACAGTGATGCATTCGCTGTGTCTGGTGAATCATGGGATTTACCGCTGCCGCATTCAGGTCTGTTGGGACCTGATATTACAGGGGGAACAGCTGAAAGGGCTTCTAGACTGGACACGGTGGCGTCCAAGGAGGTTGTGACTAAAGCCGGAATCCACAAGTTGAAAGGGAACAGTATAAGTGGTGATGATTCTGAAAGAAGGTCTCCCAAGAGGAATATGAGGGTTGACATTGTTTCTGAGCCATCAAGGGTTAATAGGTTTGCGCATCCAAGAAAAGGTAAGAAAACGAAGTCTATGAATAAAAGAAAAAGAGAAGAGACTGTGTCTAATTCATGTTCCCGGCATACGAATGGGAATGATGATGTGAGAGGTAATAGGTACAAGATCGATGATGTGAGAGGAGATAAGAACAATCATAGGCATCACGAGGGGAGGAGGGAGAGGGTGAAGGTGTGATGGGGACACATTTGGTTTGTGAGGATGTTTGCATTTTCTTACATTAATGTTATGTAGTCTTTTTACTCTGATTTTTTGTACCGTCTCTTGAATATATCTGATGTCTACTTGCAAACTCGGTGCACAACTGCACGTAGTGGATAGCCTTAAGCTCGTTCTAGACATGCTTCATATTGCAGTTACATATTTCATAGTAAATTAGGTGATGCCCGTTATACCAGTCTGCAAACTTGTAAATAGTGGTCTCATGCTCAGCCTTTTTGCAATTACACCATGTAGGATCTCTGTTTCGAAGTTGACTGAATGCTGGAAGCTGAAGACTTGAGAAAATTGTTTTGGTCTCAAGTTCAAAGCCTTTGTGACATGGTTTTGTTTGGTACACGGGAAGCTCCGAGCTGGCACCTACACGCTGCAAGTTTATAGAACGTGGAGATGTCTTGTGTGATTCGAGAGTGATGGACTGATGTCACGTCGCTCATTCTGTGGGTTAGTCTCGGCAGCTGGAACTCTAGACTTTGCTTATTCTGCCGTATTCCTGTAATTGCATTTTTTGTTAGCTCTACCATATGTTATCAAAGGTGCATGTGTGGTTGCGAGTTCTATGCAATTACCTCAAGATTCCACAAGATAAAATTGTCCGCGGAAGGTTTTTAGTGAAGTCTGTTATAACTTGTGTTCTCAGGGTCAAAATGGGCAGATTATTCTTTTGCTTTCAATAAGACATCATGAATACATCTGTATATATGTTCAAACTGATATGTATTTAGCAACTTGTGCATTTAATTGTTGAATGAGAGCCATCCTTATATGTACTTCATTGTTTACTTTTCATGTCTCATTTCGATTATGTCCGGACGGAACTACTTATTGATGCACATTCTCTCTGATGTGTTAGAGCACCATATCAAATTTTCTCGTGGAGCAAGCAATAATTGTTCCTATCATTCAGATTATACCTTGGTGGCGACTAAGGTTCTTTCACTTCTTACTCGGGATTTTTTCACTGGAATGAGCCTGTTGGAGCCGCAAAACACGTAAATAACCCCCACCTAGCGCAAAACACGAAAATAGGCTCGTTTAGAAACCTATGGGTTTCAAAGGCCAAAACTGATGTTGGTAACATCGGTTATTAACTTTTCTGCGGACCAAGTAAGAAACTATGTTACGAATATCGGTTATAGAACCTATATTAATAACATAGGTTCTTCGCCATGAAATCTATATTGCTATTATAGGTTCTGTACTTAAAAGTTTTTAAACTTTATCTCTTCCTTAGCCTTTCATTTGTCAAAAGTTCAAAACCCTTCCCCCTTTCTTGCTCACGACGTGCGTACCCACTGATGCCGACGGACAAACCAGAGAGGCACCCTGACGCCGGATTTTGGCGGGCTCCACGCCGGCGACCACAGCCCCGTAGTCCGGGGACCTCCACGGCATAGGTACGTCGGTTTTTCCACTGTTGCAGCTCATCAAACCGTGCTGGTACATCCAATTAATTTCATCAACTTGTTTGGTTAAGTTCTTGCCTATTTATATGTTGCTAACTGTAATTATAAAATATTAAACGTAATTCAGGTTCAAGCACTTCATATGGTTTTGCGCATAGCGGACGGACATATGAATGTTGACGAGATCCCAACACGCAAGTTGTAGATCTGCAGTCGAGCAAACAGTTGGGTTAGATGTGATACAATCTGAGCATGTTGGCGGCACGAGTCAGGTGGTCCTTCGACCAGTGGTCCTGCTAGTCCAACTCCGACTGTCACGCTACCTCATCCTAGGCGCAAGATACGCAGTCGTACATCACGCGTGGCATCGCTCGTTGACGAGCAATACCACGATGTGACATCCTTGGATGGACTACCTCCACCACCTCTACCACCACCTACAACCACATCACCTATCACCACCTCCCATAGCACACCAACACCACCACCGCCACATCCACCATCTCCACCAAACATCACATCCACTCCACCACCTCCTACGCCACAACCTCCCACCACAAACACTACACCACCACCAATAATCACAACGCCACTTAGTTTCCTATGGCTAGTTGGCGGATTAGTTATTTTGATTCCAAGACTTGTATTTTGAATTAACACGGTTCACATTTCAATTTTTTTATGCAATATATGTGTTTTTTATGTAATATATGTGTTTTTTTTTAGAAAAAAAGTGAGTTTGGCTATTTTATTTTGAATTAGCACGGTAGTGTATGCTGGTGGTATTTTTGACAGGTTGTTTTTGTGCAGGGGGGCTGGACTGAACAGACTGTTGTGGAAAATGGTTAAGTATAGAACCTATATTAGCAATATCGGTTTTTGACACAGAAACTATATTAGTAATATAGGTTTTTGACTACAGAACCTATATTATTAAATCGGTTTTTGACTACAGAATCTATATTAGTAATTTAGGTTTCAAGCCAAAGAACCTATGTTACTATAACCGCGGTTAGCAGTAGCGGTTGTTACCGGGGATGAGGAAAAGCAAAGAACCGATGTTACTAACATCGGTTTCGGCCTCTAAAACCTATGTTGCTAACATAGGTTTCTAAACAAGCTTATTTTCGTGTTTTGTGCCAAGTGGTTATTTACATGTTTTGCGGCTCCAATGAGCTCATTCCAGTGAAAACTTCTCTTACTCGGTGCATAAGTCCAGTAACACGGTGTATTCCTTAAAAATCATAAACCTGTGGATGCGACATGAATTACAACCGATAGAACATATAAAATCCTAAAAGGCTGGTTCAACTTGTTTATTCTGGAGAACGTATTGCATATGTGGGAAGATTACTTGTTATTTGCATTTGTTTGTATACTAGAAATCTGCAGGATTGTATGCGAAAATATTGTTATAGTAGAGGGAAAATGTTTAGCGTTTGTAAGATGCTATATTTGGACTTTTGAAACCAGTGCGTGCAGGCTGTTGTGCCAAATAGGTCTTGTATTACTCAATCTTGTAGACTAGTGTGAGAGTTTTGGGGGATGTGCATTTCTAGATAGAGAGCATTTTATTTGGTCATGTTGAAATTTCCTTGCCATGCTGCTGAAATTGCTCATAGACCATAGAACCCCAAAGATTCCACCGTTGGATTTTGAATGATCTCAATTCTTGATTCTTGCAAGACCCTTACATTTGTAGCAAGGATTCTTCTCCCTATCTCGCTTCACCTTATCTTTCCCTCCACCAATTTTCATTTGGTCTTGCTCTTAAGCTTCTTGTTCTTTATCATTCTTCTCCATCCCTTTCTTTTTTTAGGTTGTATGAAGGTGTAGGTTGCGGAAGGGTATTAGAGCTGGTTGGGGTCACTTTGGGGCGAGGGTTGGGGTTAAGAGTGGCCTACGGGGTAATGCCCGATTTGGGAGGATTATTGGCTGGGGAGACTTAATTGTCCCATCAATTTCAGTCCCTTTATCACCTAGCCCAAGATCCTTCAACTCTTGGAGTCAATGTTAGAGTTGTGAGTGAGAAAAGCGAGGATGGCAGAGTGGTATGGGTTCGGTTTAGGAGAGGCTTGAAATTGTGTTGCTTCTTCATCCCAGATCAGAAAGTTAATCACCAATGAAGGCTCCTGAACATACGATATCTGGATATGGTCTATTGGCTCATGAATATCTTCCAAATAAAAAGAAAAGCGAGTAGGTAAAATTAATATTTGACCCTGAATGTTTTGATGATCGCCTGATGGATAACGAATGCAGTCTTCCAACACGATGAATAAAATCAAATCCTTCATCGTGTTGGAAGACTGCATTCGTTATCTATCAGGGGATCGTCAAAACATTCAGGGTTAAATATTATTTTTACCTACTCGCTTTTCTTTTTATTTGGAAGATATTCGTAGAATAAGGAAGTGAGCCAATAGACCATATCCAGATATCCTATGTTCAGGAGCCTTCATTGGTGATTAACTTTCTGATCTGGGATGAAGAAGCAACACAATTTCTTAGCCTTCTCTGCTAAAGGAGCCTTTACCCCTCCCTTCCTTAAGATGATGAGAAGGAAGCCTCCATTTGAGCAGCGAGTGAACTGGTATGAAACCCTTCCAACCCATTTCATGGCAAGAAATCTACTAGCGAAGGATCAAAGGCAAGCATCCTTCATTTCTGTTGGGAGGCAGACGAGCCTTTCTGTTATTTATGTTTCAAGGATTTGTCAATAGCCTAAGCAGCAACCAAGGTCGCGTGGGTACTCGGTGGGTGCGACATGGTCATCTGAAAAGTTTTAGTGGAGAGGTCTTTCTAAAATACAACTACAATTTAACCTAAAGAATGCGCATATTTTATGACTTGTGAACATTTGATGCGTATTATCCTTTTTTTCAAGTGGTTAATGTCTTTGGATTATATATGATTTGGACAGTTACTGTATTTATGTTCATTTTTGCATGTAAATGAATATCATATCTCAAAATAATGTAAATAAATATATACATGTAAATTTCCCCCACACGCCCCACACCAGCACCCATAATTTTTGGAAAATTGCTGCTCCCGCACTCCCCGGACGAGCACTGTGCTTCTCTGGTAGTAGATAGAGAAGGCTTTCTAATTGATGGTGGTAAAGAAAAGTTTGGGGTTTATGAACTTCCTTTCATCTAATATTAGCACATCCATAAGAGTTTAAGAGCACTGCAATAAAGGTCAAAATTTCATTAAGAAAATTGCTTTTATAAAATAAAAAAAAGTTTCAAGTTATATGCTCCTTACAATGCCCAGTTGAACAAATGCTATTACATAATTAGTCTTTCCATTATTGCACCTAGCTCCTAGACAAGCATGGACATTAGCCTGCAAATTGCAGCCCATCCTTAATCAGACACAGAGTCCATTGGCAAGCCAATTGCATCTATCGCGCCATCGTTACTTGATAGGTGTCATCCACCTGAATTTAGACGAGCAACCTTTGTCTCATAAGTATGTTTTTGAAATAGTGTTCTTAGTTTGATCGATTTGTCGTTTAGAAGATGGATATGCTCTATTGGACATCGATCATGTACGTTTCCAATAAAGCCAATCTAGTTGAGAAAATAAAATAAGACAGTAAGTTAAGGAGGTAAGGTAGCAATATTAAAGTTTCACAATGCGTCATGAAATGCGCTTTATGAAAATATAGTACACCTAACTACCTATTCACTATTTGCATTATGCTTTTTATCAATAAATTAATCTTTTGGTCATACAATATATTTTCTTTTAGTATATCTTATAATCTCTTATAATACAGACATAAACTTATTGGTTTTCTCCAACTTCTCATACTAGTTCATGTATGAAGGGGAATCTATTGAAGTGACTAGGGCCACTTGGGGAAACGACATTTGTTTTATTTCCAGCATTCACAATTTCACATATATGAGTTGCAAAGTCATTCGATCCTCAAGTCTGTATCACTGATCATGCAAAATGCATTCCACCACTGCAAAGGATGACATGTTTGTTTTTTCTGTGCTCTTGAAATTATTGTACCTCTGTATTTCTATTAAATCTAGTTTTGTGAGGATTGTGCACACCACTCAATTGCTTGTATTCTTTACTATTTGATCAATTATCCATTGCACTCTAGTATGTGTGTGCGTGTGTCCTAATTTACCAGTTACTGAAATTGAACTGGTTTACATCATCAGCGCTAAGCAAAAATAAAGAGGCGAGAACTCCATTTCAACCAACTGAAATTGAAGATCTACAACATAATTTGGAAGTCAACAAGCACCTATGGGATCAAAGGGATCTCCTTCGATAACCACTTAGTTTACCAGCTACTGAAATGGAAAAGCATCGTTTAAACTAACTAAAACCGACTAAGAGGATCAATGGTCTGAAAATGACCTTACAAGTTACCTCTTTCCAGGAAAGATATTAGAACAGGCAAACATAATCTTTTGCCGAAACTTATGAAGCTGTTGGGTTAGAGACGATAAGGTAGTGGGTGCGGGGAGGGGATAGGTGTTCCGTACTTCCGTTGGAGATGGCCTAAGTGCCTAACAAGAGAGGGATCGGAAAAGAGGCACCGGTGACATATTGATTCAATACAGTAACTCATTCGTAAGCCTTTTGATATAGAGTCGTCATGATGGAAACAACCTCAAGTTCTTAGCTTAGAAACATCCGTTCTTTTTTATAAAGAAGGTCTTTGTGAAATTTAATTGTCACATTGCACCCGTGGCTGACCAATGCTGAAGCCTTGGGAAAATTACTTTGGTTCCAATTTTAAGTGCTTGACCTCACTATTACCTGTATGTGGGAAGCTTATAGCAAGCAATTTTAAGTCACAACTCACAACTTTATATGCTGTGGGTATGTAATGTGAGATTTAACCATTTAGGAGAATCTGAAGCCAACTGAGTGGGAATATACCGAGCAGACTATCCAACTCTAGTCATATAATCAGTCAGCCTAATCCGAGATTAAAATCCTAAAATCGAACTAGAACCTGGAATTCTGCCTGGAGAAAAACAGAATTCCTCTTTGGAAAGGAAGTTTAATCACATTTGATTTTCTTAGCGCTCCATAAAATCTAGAGATGGCCCTGTTGGTGAACTAAGTAAAACTAGAATGAATTTTACAACCATAACTCTTGAACAGTCTGCTCCAAGTAAGAGTTATTACATTTTTGCCGAGCCATCAAAGGTATTACATCCGGCACTTTAAACAAGGTATTGCATCAACGTGAAGGGTCTTATTCCATCCTGGTACTGTAACAGCTATGAAGAATTAATCATATGGCTTCCCATTGCCATGAACTTGACACAATTAGAACTCGTCAATAGTCTACAATAAGTTTTAGCCAATATCCAATAATGCGCGAAGTGTTATTATAAAACATGGAATCGAACGGGGTACATTGAGGGCATTGTGAGAGGAATATGAAGGTTGACATTGTATCTGAGGCATCAGAGCTTGATAGATTTACACCCCAAGAAAAGGTAAGAAAATGGAACCTACAAAGTAAATAAAATTTATGAAACTACATCCAAGTCATGTTCCCGGCACAGGAATGATGATGCGAGAGGTTCTAGGTACAAGATCAATGATGTGAGAGCAGATAGGAACAAGCAGAGGCATCGCGAGAGGAAGGTGCAATGTTGATACATATGGTTTGTGAGGATGCTTATTCTGCCAGTCTCAGACTCAGTTACTTGGAATCAGATGATTCATACTATAGTCCTTCTAAGAATATATGTACTATCATTAAAATCGAATAGTCTTTTTACACAGATGTTTTTGTATGTCTCTTGATTATAACTAATGTCTGTACAAACTCGGTGAAAATAGTAGATAAGCTTAAAATCATTCTAGATATGCTTCCTTGTTTTTATTAGATGTTTCGAAGTGAATAAAAGTAAGATTCCTTATTCTAGTATGAAAAAACTTTTCGTTCGTGGTTACACTCAGCCTTCTGCAGTTACACAGTGTAGGATATCTGTTTTGAAGTCCAAAAGCTGGTAGCTGAAGACTTGGGAAAATTATTTTGGTCCAAAGTTCAAGCCTTGTGACATCACTGTTCTCTCTGGTATACGAGAGATCTCTGCATCTGGTACTCTAGACTTTGCCTATTTTTCTGTACATGCGTTTTGCTATCTCTACCATATTCATCTGTTATCAAAAGTGTACATATGATCACAACTTCTATGTGATTACCTCCTGATGCCACAAGATGATAGTGCCTGACTGTCTGCGAAAGGCTTTTACTGCAGTCTATTATAACTTGAGTTGGCAGGGTTATCGTATTGGCCAAAAGAGGCAGAATTTTAATTTTTATTTTGATAAGACGTAATGGATATATCTGTGTAATCTAATTCATACTGGTATTCACCAACTTATGAACTTACATGTTGAACGAGAGCCATCCTTATGTCGTAGTAGTTGTTTACATTTTCAAGCTTTATTTCGCTTATCTCTGGAAGGAACTACTTGTTGTTGCACGCTCACTCTGATGTCCTGTGAATCATTTATTCAGATAATACCTTGGTGGAAAATTGTAGACAATAATATTCTTGTGGGTGATGTGACCTGGGTTCTTTCACTTCTTACTCGGTGAAAGAAGACATGGTGGCTGGTAACATGGTGGCTTCTAGGAATTTCATAAACCTTTGGTTGCAACATAAATCACAATTGACAAAATCTATAAAATCATAGAAGACAGCTCCAACATGTTCCAAAGAACATATCACTTAATATTTGCATTTGTTTCTATGTAAGAGATCGGGTTGTAACAAAAGATGTGTTATGTTGTGGTTTGCAAAATGAAATATTTCGACTTCCGAAGTGGGTGCTTACATCATGTTGTGCCAAATTAAGCTTTGCCGGTTAAGTAAACGGCGGAAGGGGGGCGTCGGAGTGGCGGGTGGAGCCTCGGGGGTGTATCGGGGAGCAAATACTTAGTCTTTTCAGAGTCTCGGGCAGGCGATAGGGTTTGGGTGACAGAGAAAGGGGCTTCGAGTATGAGATCGATTAAAAAAACTTAATCTTCAATTTGCGGCGAGTTTTTTTAATGGTTTGATCTTGTTCGAAGAGTCGTCCAGGCCGACCAACGTGTTTGGGAATATTGTTTCCTCTCACCGGCACTTGTTGTGCGCTCTTCAGAAAACAGGGAGGGGAAACTTTGTATCCTAGTCGTTGGAGGAAGCTGCTGCTTCGCCGAAGTGCTCGGTGATTTCGAAGTGCGATTCAGACAATCATTCGATTTCAGGAAGGTGGACGACTTGTCCTTTGTCGATATTGTTTATCTTTTACATGGTTTATTATTTGTTGAGCCTCGTTCCAGTGGGTCTCTTCCATTGCGGTGGAAGTAGATGATGGACAACTCAAATAAGGGTTGGGGTCATACAGAACCTGGTTCGTTACCTGATAGCTCGCTCAGGTTGTCAATTCGGGTCATACAATTCGGTGTGGGGCCATGCGAACCGGGTCTACTCCCTAATTGAGGGATGTCAAGGCCAAATTCCGGCCTGAAAGCTGTCAGCAATAAACATATTTGTGTGCGCACTCTTATCCAGGTCTAACCAGATATAACCGGGAGATATGGATATAAAGTTGAGGAAGTCATATTTTTGTCCTCTCTGACCTCATCATTTTGTGGTGGCTAAAAAGGATACATGTTCTTATGTGATGGGTGAAAAAGGATACATGTTTCAACAGTGACTCAAGTATCTCCTTGGATACTAAATGGGTTTGGGGTTCAAGTTCTAGGTAGTCAATTTGTTTACCTGGAAGGTTGGGTTGTTTTCGAGTTTCAGATTTATAAGAAATAATAACTTGGATCTCCCGGTGATGGCAATTCAATGCACGCCTTTGAGATTTCACAATCCTAGTAGTTGTTCCTATTTTCTTCTAGTAGAGATGCATCCCTGGTGCTGATTTTTTTATCATTTGATGGCAGTCTTAGTGCCAGATGGATGATGTTATGCATAAGTCAATGGGGTTCGTCTAATAGGGATGCCGATCTTTCTCCATGATTGTCAAATTCTTTGAGAGATGGGGGAGTTTTTAGGAGGCTTTATGGAGCTAGAAAATTTTACTGCAGCCAAGGAGCACTTTTAGTAGGCTAAATGCCGGTGAAAGGCAATGGGTCTTCGGTTCCTTCGATGGGAAAATAGAGTTCTTATATGTATAGATAGGAATGAGGGTATGCGTATAAATGCGCTTTTGAGTGGTACCTTTTGAGTCACTCTATTTCTTATTGATTACCGTAGTAGTGCCTTTCTGGTTTTTCATAGGAGATCATTGCGATTTCTTTCCCTCGTGCTTCCGCTACTGAGTATGAAGGGAGAGGATTGTCTCTCGCATCTTTGGCTGACCCTTCAATGACAAGTTCCCCTTCTTTCACCTTCCAATCCGTCAACCTGCGAAACTTCTTGCACTCCTTGGTAGGATGGGAGATATTTTCGTGGCATTTACACCACGCAACTACTCCATATTGGTGGTTTTTAAGAGTGGGGAGTACTTCGTCTTTCCTCCAATTCTTGCAGAGCTTGACAATCTCCCACCGTGCACGGAATGGGCAACAGTAGCTGAATTGACTTGTCTCTCTGAACTTCTTGGGGGGGGGGGGGGAGAGATCGTGTTCTTGTATTTCTGCGGGGAGACAATTGTGTGAAACCTCGGTGTCCCTGTCAGTTTTGTAGCTGCTGTACTTTTTGATTTAGTAGGGGACGGTGAATGTGCATATTTATTCTTGCTTTGCACGATAGACTCAATGTTTCTAGTGCTCTCAAGAAGCCAAGATAATGCTGGCAGGTTGTGGTTATTAGCATCCTTGGAGATGGATCTCCACGAGCCTTTGTTCGAGGACCTCTTCTGCGCATTCAAACTATTTAAGATGGAACTTCTTGATGAATGTAGTGCCTTCTTCATCCTGCCTCTGCAGCCCGTGGGGGAGAAGGACTGAAATACCCCGTTTTGTGAAAATGGGTATTTATGATATTACTATAACTATTGAGTGTTAATATAATATTATTATAAGTAATTGGTGTTAATATGCTACTATTATATTTTAAGATATTATTTGGTGTCAATATGACATTAATATAAGTTTGGGTACTAGTTATAATTATTTAAAAGTTATTTTTTTAATGTTATAAACTACCTAGGTGCTTTTATGTATTTTCTTATAACTTATATAGTGCCTTTTATTTAAACTAAGGGGGTGGTAGTTGTACTAAGACTAAACCTAGTGGGGTGAAAGTGTCTTTTCCCCTAAAACAAGTCATCTTCTTCCTTATCTCCTACCATGGACGGGAGACCTCCAATGGCTTCACCACCAACACCAATTCGACCACCAAATCTCTCAATAACCGTCCCAATTCTCTCCCTATTCGACAAAGGTCGAATCTTTAGCATCAAGCAAACCAATTTCACCCAATTTCGTGACCCAATTCAAAATCAAAATCAACCCAAAGAACACTCCTTGTCTTCGCCGGATTCTTCAATTGAAATCTTATAAATACCCACCTCAAATTCAGATTTGTTCACACACCAAAACCCAACAATTTCTCATCTCTCAATCTCTCCTTCGATCTCTCTCTCTCTCTCTCTCTCTCTCTCTCTCTCTCTCTCTCTCTCTCTCTCTCTCTCTCTCTCTCTCTCTCTCTCTCTCTCCCTCCGTTCGGTTTCGTGAGCAACCCCGACCGAAGCCGGAGCCGCCACCGCGTCACCGCCGTGCTCCGGCCCAGCCTCCGCCGCCTCCGCCGCGCGCAACCTCCGCCGCCACTGCCGACGGCCTCACCCTTCACCATCCCGTCGCATCTTTCTCCATCGGGTATGAAAACCCGTTCTTCTTCCTCTTCTTTTTCTTTCTTTGTTTTATTCTTTTATGTACTATTATTATTATATATTGTAAGTTAATTATTATTAATTGGGAAGAATGAAGCAAGTGTGGGCTGTTGGCCCAGTGTTTAAATGCTATCACTTAAGGCTTAGTGGGTAGGTGGAAGTGAGGTTCTAGGTTCGAATCTTACCAAAGACAATTCTTTTTATTCTTGTTTAAAATAATATTTTTAAACTCATCTTCACCCCAAAACAAAAGTCTTGAATAAGGATGATAAAAGTATATTTTTTCTTACTTATTCTTTTATAAGTTTGTAACAAATTAGAATAAGTTATTTTCTTCAAGTAAATTTATTATTTCTTTTAAATAAAAGTTAGTTAGTTTATAACTTATGCTCTCTACTAAGGCTTGTTTGGTTGGGATGAACTACTATTAGAATTATTATTGTTTTGGGGAAAAATAATATGCTTCTCTACCCTATAATAAGGGAAATAATTGGTTAATCTTATAAGTTATATTTTTATAACTATAGCTATGTTTTACAATAATAAACGTTAACTCTATAAAGTGTATTTTTCTATAAAAGAGGTTGTCCGCCTTAGTAAAGGTTGGGGAGAGTTAGTAAGGAATTTATTTCATTTACCTATAGGACTTCGTGTGCAATGTGTTGATTATGATACTATTAAATTTTTAGGCAACAATTTCGTTGACGAAGGACACGTCGAGTATCACTAGGAAGTGATTTGCTTTGCTTGAGATTCAAGGTAAGTAAACATGCCAGGCCTAGCGCCCATTCCTCTTTTCGTGTCAAATGTTTTTCATTCCTACTTGTCTCAAAATGATTTTATGCAAAATATGTGCTGCTTGAATACTTGTTTCAAATTGAAATGTTCTCTGAAAATATCACTGCAATCTAATAATCGACGATAACGTAAAGTGGAAGAGTTGTGCGGGGATTGTTGTTGTATGGTTACTATTGGCATTGGGCGTGTTGACTTCGGTCTCTCGTCCAATTTAATTTATTTAATCCGGTTGCAAGTCCCCGGATAGCTCCTTGTACTCACTCTTCTGGCCGCAAGAAGTCTGTAAGGGGGTGTCGACACTTAAGGTCTTGGATGCTTGCGAAGTGGTTGGTTGGTTTTCCCCGTATCAACAAATTAATAAATTGGTTTTTGGATTGGATGTTGTTAATGGAAAATGGAATATCATGAGTTTTGGAATCCCATTATTTGGAGAATGGATGTGATTTGGAAAATATAAATGAACTTGGAATCTCTTATCTCATTTCTTTTATAAAATGGTCAAAACTTTTACTTTCACTTTGTTTTAGCAAAACTACTACAAATTGGTTTGCAAATTACTTCTTCATCATTTTACATGCTTGGGTGATACTTACTCAGTATTTCCGCTGACTTTGGAAACTGTGGTGTTCTATTTTGTTTTCTACGCCAAAGGTTAGATGGGAGCTTGGTCCGAGGGGAAAACGCGACTCATGAAAGTAGTAACATTCACATTTAGTTTCATTTGAACATTAGATAGTAGTTTGAGTTTTAGATTTGTAATAATGCCCATATTTGTGGCAAGACAAGTTTTAAAGTTTTAAATAATTATTTTATGGATTTTGGGTTGGATATTCTGTTATAAAATCTCCTTGTATTCGGGTTTAATCTCGGGTACGGAGTGACATCCCCGGGCTTCCGGCTTGGTCGTTTTGGGGGTGTTACAAGGACGACCGTGACTTTTTATTTGACTTGGAAGAACTTGATGTAGAATTTCGTCACCATATCCTCCAATGTGCGGAAAGAGTTCGACTCTAGCATCATGTACCATTTGTATGCCTCCTACCCCAGGGTCCTACCCCAGGGATTTGAAAATTCTCGCAGCCTCCGATTCTTGTCTGTGCCATATGGTCCCAGCGAATCAATAAATCTCATAACATGCTCTTGAGCATTGCCATTGGCTTCATCAAATTTTTTCTTGGGTGCTTTATACCCTGCTGGGATGGGTACCAAGTAGACTTCCATGGGGATGAGGAGTATGTACTCGGCGCTTGGAAGTATATTGGGGCTGGGGTTTTGGCTAGCCATGAAGCTGTTGAGTATTTGTTCCAACGCCGCTATGGCCGGTGTTGAAGCAGCTCTAGAGTCTTCTCTAGCAAATCTGCGAAAGTAGTGAAGTGAGATTTGAGGGTGAGAAGAATTATAGGGGGTAAGGCCCTGTTTTTCTGGGATCGCCATTATGGGGGTCCCAAACGTGCGATTTGCAGAGAAATCAAATGAGTTTCCTCCGATTGGAGTCTGTGAGCCATGTGAATTTTCTAGGGTGACTTCTGAAGGCTCAACGGTTCCATGGGGGTGGAGGCGGTTGAGGCAGAACCATACCGAAAGCTGGCAAGTTTATAGTAGCTTGTATTGCTAGCATCTCTCTAGCGAGTAGATATTTTCTTTGTGTATTTGCAGCTGCCAGGTCACCCATATCTTGTTTCATTTGGTTTAAGTGGGTATGCATAGTAGCTAAGAGCTTGGATATCAGCCGTCGTTGAATCAATAGTGTTTCTTGGATCTTGATCCAACTGTAGATTTGGGTTCGGTGCAGATCTGCCTCCATTGAGTCTTTCTTCTCCGACCATGGTGTGTGTTTAGAGTTACTTGTTTGATTGATAAAGTTATTTTTCATTTCGGGTTCACCAATGTAAGAAGGGATCTGCGTGATGTGTACTAATCAATAATGTTCAAAGTACTACGATCCAACAACTAAAAAGCAATGGTGAAGTACATAGATGGAAACAAATAGAGCTAGAGGCAAAGGGGATGGAAATAAGCCACATATACAATAAAAAAGAAAGACACATTGCATGGGGAAACTCTAACAACCAGCACGTAATGGGTTGTTGCGTATTGTGTAGTATTTGCAGGAACACACCATTCTATTTATAATAGTCCGATTAGGTCAGCCGAGGGGATGGCGTGGCTATATGAGAGCCGGAAACATCCAAGAGACCGAACAGGTTCTGGGTTTTGAGTAGGGAAGTGATTTGGTACTTCCATATGACGTAATTCCTTCCATCTAGTTTGATTGGAACCAGATTGTGAATATTTGACAGTAGATAGATCGGATTGGAGTGTGTGGTGGTGGAAGATGGAGCGAGAGCATTACTTGAAGATGAGGTGGTGGTATGAGCCATAGGCTCTGATACCATGAAAGAAACCTGAATAGTTTCAGTGAATTTGATTGAAAAATCAAGAGACCATTAAAGGAGATGAACGGAGCTATCGAGAGAGAAACGCAGTGTGCAACTGGAAGCTTCAGTGCATTTCATTGATGGAGTCATTAGATATAAATACATGGTCAAACTCCTATCTCTACCGTTGAAAGGAATCAATTAGAATTAATACATATCTGTAATCTAAGGTAAAGAAATATTGTTGAATGATCCTCCAATAATGAGAAGACCTTCCATTTAGCCCTTCAGTTGACTTTGTGTATAAAGGTGGTCTTGGGCTTGAGCTGAGGTGGCTCATAGCTTTGGGCTTGGCCCAGAGGTGACGGCCCAATGTAGTGGGCTGAAGGTGTAGCTTAATAGATGACTCGTGCTTTCTAAAAGTATATTACACCTACGCACCTATCCTCTATGAGCAATATGTTTTTATCGGATAACTTAATCTATTATTCATACAATATATTTTCTTTTAGTAAACCATACAATCTCTTATAATATATTCTGAAACTTATTGGTTTTCTCCAACTTCTCATTCTAGTTTATGTATAAGGAAGTAGAATTAAAGCAAGTGACTGAGACCACTTGCGGAAACAACATTGTTTTTTTTTTTATCATTCACAATTTCACATATATGAGTTAAGAAGTCATTCCCTCCTTAGGTCTATATCGCTCATCATGCAAAATGCATTCCACCACAGGAAATGATGTCATATGATTTTTTTCTCTCCTCTTGAAATTATTGTACCCATGTATTTCTATTAAATGTAGTTTTGTGAGGATTGTCCACACAAATCTATGCCGTGTATTCTGTTACATTCGATCGATTATCCACTGCACTCTAGTATGTGTGTGCGTGTGTCGCGTGTGTGTGTGTGAGGGGGGGGGGGGGATTTCAAGCAAGAACTCCAAATTGGATTCCAGAACCAAACTGAATTCCAATCCAAACAACTCCATGTTCCACTAAAGAAATAGCACGGTGTTCAAAACTTAGTCTACCTAATTTACCAGTTACTGAGATTGAACTGGTTTATAATCAGAGCTAAGCAAAAATAAAGAGGCGAGAAACTCCTTTTCAACCAACTGAAACTGAATATCTTCAATATAATTTGGAAGTCAACAAGCATCTATGATCAAAGGGATCTCTATCGATAACTACTTAGTTTACCAGTTACTGAAATGGAAGAGCACTGTTTCAACTAACTCAAACCGACTAAGAGCATCAATGGTCTGAAAATGACCTTACATGTTACCTCATTCCAGGAAGGATATTAGACCAGACAAACATAATCTTTTGCGGAAACTTAGGAAGCCATTGGGTTAGAGACAATAAAGGTAATGGGTGGGGGGGGGGGGGAATTGGTGTTCCATTGGAGATGGCCTAAGGGCCTAACAAGAGAGGGATCGGAAAAGAGGCACTGGTGGCATATTGATTCAATACAGCAACTTATTCATAAGCCTTTTGATACAGAGTCCACATGATGGAAATAACCTCATTTTCTTACAATTCTTATCAACATCCGATACTTTAGATAGAGAGAAGGTCTTGTGCAATTTAATTGTCACATTGCACCCGTGACTGACCAATGCAGAAGGCTTGGGAAAACCACTTTGGATCCAATTTAAAGTCCTTGACCTCACTGTTACCTGTATGTGGGAAGCTTATAGCAAGCAGTTTTAAGTCGCAACTCACAAGTTTATAAGCTGTGGGTATGTCATATGAGATTCAAGCATTGAGGGGAATCTGAAGCCAACTGAGTAAGAATTTACCCCTCGGGGTTAACAATCCAGCTCTAGTCATATTATCTGTCATCTTAATCCGAGATTAAAACCCTAAAATAGAACTCGAATCTGAAATCCCGCCTGGAGAAAAACAGTATTCCTCCTTGGAAAGGATGTTTAATCAGAATTTATTTTCTTAGGGTACCCAAAAATCTAGAGATGGCCCTGTTGGCGAACTAAGTAAAATTAGTATGAATTTTACAACCATAGCTTAGCAACAGTCGGCTCCAAGTAAGATTTATTGCATGTTTTCCCGATCCATCAAAGGTAATTATATCCGGCACTTCAAACAAGGGATTGGATCAACGTGAAGGGTCTTATTCCATCCTGGTAATGTAAAAGCTATGAAGAATTAATCATATGGCTTCACTTTCCATGGTCCCATGGATTTTACCCAATTAACTCGTCAATAGTCTACAATAAGTTTTGGGTAGTGATTCTTACACCAGCTAATTTGATGGTTACACCAGTTTTTAGCTGTCATGACAGTATTACCCTTATTACTAATTAATTTAATAATTAGTCAATCTTACCATTATTACTACCTTCCATCTAATACTTTTTCCATATACCTCAAAAAAAAAAAAAAACTTTTTCCATATCAATTGGAATCATAAGTTTTGCAAGTTTATCTTTTCAATATTCTCAATCATCTGATTTCTATAGGTACTAGTATACTATTTGGACACATCCTGGATCAACGTCTGCAACTTTCCTCGACATTTTACTCCTTCACTGAGGAACAAAAGCTGAATACTCACATGTGTGTCAAGATTTTCTTTTATTTCTTTTTTGTCTTTTACTTATGTCTACTAACAGTAACTTCTTATGGGGTTTATGGGGTTTGATGATTATTCGATCAACTTCTAAAACTTCATCTCCTTTTCTTTTGAGTCTCTTGTTTAAGCCTTCGTAAAGCATTCATTCACTTGTTCAATTAATCTAGAAAAACTAAAAATCGTACGAAAAGTCATTGTCGTTTTCAATTAGTCATTTTTAGTAGTCCAGGAGTTTAGATCAAGAATATAATCTTCTTGAACTAATTAATTTTATTTTGTAGACAACCCATCTAAGATAATGAGCAATGAAGAGCCGGTTCAACGGTTTGACAAGGGTCTGATGTTCCAATCCAACAGAAAGTAACTGACGATAATAGAGAAAGGGGGATGCTTGGAGAACTTAATTGGACATTTCAATCTCGTACGGAGCTCCTTAGTACACTTAAAGATTTATAAGTAGCTAGCTAGAGATGCACTCAATTCTACTTGGTTTGTGAATGATATATCTCAGTTAAGATTCAAAAAAGAAAAAAAAATGTTGGTGCCTCGATCAAGGAGTGAAACGGCGAAGAAAGTTGCAAACACAGATTCACTGAAGTGTACAAATGGAATAGTGGCACACATTAGAATAAGATGAATAAGAATCTTTGGAAGATAATGGGAAGGTAAACTTGAAAAATCGTGATTACAAATTGATATGGATATTTTTTTTTTGATGGTAGTAATTATGGTAAAATTGAGTAATTCTTAGATTGATAAGTACTAAGGGTAATAATGTCATGACAACTAAAACTGGTGACACCATCAAATTAGCTGGTGTAAGAATCACTACCTTAAGTTTTAGCCATTATCCAATAATGTGAGAATCGTTATTGTAAGAAGACCAGGGCGTCGAGTGGGGTCCATTGAGGGCATCGTGAGAGGAATATGAAGGTGGCATTCTATCTGAGGCATCAGAGCTTGATAGGTTTACACCCAAAGAAAAGGTAAGAAAATGGAGTCTACAAAGAACAGAAAAGTGATGAAACTAAGTCTAAGTCATGTTTTCGGCACATGAATGATGACGTGAGAGGTTCTAGGTACAAGATCAATGATGTGAGAGCAGATAGGAACAAGCATAGGAAGAGGAGATGTGGAATGTGCAATGGTGATACATTTGGTTCGTGAGGATGCTTATATTGCCCGTCCCAGACTCATATTAGGCATACTAGGCGTTACCCCGCGCGTACGCGCGGGTACTAAAAGTATCGTACGTAAATACACATTAATTTTTATTTGAGTTTGTGTCAAGTACAATTTATAGGTTCAAAAATTTAATACATAAATTTTAAAACATATTTCAATATACTTAAGAGATATTTGGGTAAATTTCATAGTGGATTTCATCCACGGGAAGATTATTAATATATATTGTCAATAGCAAGTGACTGCTCTGAAGAAAATGTCGGTTCAAACTCAAATATTTACATAAATTATAGATTTACAAAGTCATGAAAACATAATGTTGCACATTTGTGTGCGACATATTGCATCAAAGTTCACCCATTTAGCAAAATGACAAATTTTGGTATTTTCAGGGGTGGCATCTCTAAGAATGTTAGAGTAACACGATCAGTAATGTTATGCGCATAATTCAATGTTTTTATCCTTAGAACTCGAGAAATATTTTCTTCCCGTGAATTTTTACTAATGTTGCTCCTCAACAGTCTGGAGATTGATTATGTTTCAGTTTTCATATTGTTTCTCTTGATTTATAACCTAAATGAATTTAAGAGTGAAAATAATAATAGAAACGAAGCTCATGCTTGTGTTTAGCGAACAATCATTAAAGTACAAAGATTGTGTCCCCACCACGATAACGATATGGATATTTTCTCTAAGCAAGAGTCGTTGTTCACATTTCAAACGATAACTAAGAGGATCATATTTGCTTACAACATTGAGAAAAAAATTAGTTATATAGTAAAAGTTTATCCTAAAAACTACTTTAATGTTGCCCATTAAAATATACAAGACATTCATAATTTTACATTATTTAGTAAGAATATTATATATTTTTTAATTATCCTTCTTACTCTGCATTAATGTTAGAACGAAAAATCCATGATGATCATCTATGGTATGTGTATATATATATTATGTGTGTGTGTGTGTGTGGTATATGTATTCATCTATCATATGAAGTGAATCAAAGTGTTTTTTTTTTTAAATTTTCTTATAAATTTCTTATTCTTTTATTGTCATTTTAATTATTTGGAATACAATTATACTTCTTAATTTTAATTACCGAGGGTTAATTAATTTCATTTGTAATTATTATTTTTATCAAAGGAATTAAAATACCACTGCCTCAAACTCATACCGTGCATTAGGGGTGAGCAAAACTCGCCCAAACCGGCCGCCCCAAACCGGTCCGCATCAAACCGGTCCGAATTCAACACCCGTTCATGTCACTTTATTGGGTATGGGTATAGAATTGTGAACCCGAACTAACTTTGATTGATCATGGGTTTGAAGTTGGAAAACCCGATTAGGGCCGGTCCGGTCCGATTAAAAATTTATATGAAAAACTTACATATCTTTTAGTTAGATAATACCGTCCAAGTTAAATTTTATAAGATCGAACAATAGTTTTAGTTGATTTTCCTCAACTTATGCATTAATATGATTTTCTTCGTCAACTAGAATGCCATATTCGACTTTGTTATGTATTAGTACTACATATGTCTTGTTAATAGACATAAGTTTGCTAACGGTTTGCAACATTTTGAACCCGTCCAAACCCGGCCGAACCGGTCCGAGTCGAAAGGCTTGATCGGGTTTGGGTTTGTCGACTACTTGATTGGGTTTGGGTATCGATATGACCAACCCGGGATCATTGGGTTGGGTAGGAAACAAAGCCCTCACCCGCCCAACCCGGTCCGTGCTCTGCCCTACCGTGCATAAGTTATAAGGTTATTTCTAATGATCTTATATACTTATGTAATTATTTGGTAACACTTCTTTCATTTTAAATTCCCTTACGCACCTCTATTAGAAATAAGCCTAACAATTTTGATGATTAACAAATACATTCATCGTCTTCACTTTTTTTTGTTTGGTAGCCTACGCGGATGTAGATTCCGCATATTATTAAAGAAATCGATCTCCCAACCCGTAAAATTTTGGGGAGACATAAAACCATGCCAACCACAAAAACAACGAAGAAAAGAACTAAAAAATACTTTAAGTATTTTATGTATATTAAAAAAATATTAAATATATCTTAAAGATAGATTACCTCAAGTAATTATATGCTATAAAATGATACGTCGACCTCTGAGATAATTCTAACAAAGAGAAAAAAATATTCTTAAAACGTTGTATAAAGTAATCATATGAGCTAAAAGGGAGGTATGAAAGATTTTGAAAAAATATGGTTCTTTTGCATGAGATTATATGTGAAGTTATAAGAACTTATTAAATTTGTAATATTTAAAAACATTACAATGCTCGAATCGATGCTATAAAATGATGCACGTTCTTTTACTATCATATCAAAGCGGGTATGGTGAAGTCTATAAACATATAAAATGATTGGATTCTATAAGAAAATAGTGTGTGTGTGTGTAAGATATTGTTGTAGACAAAATGTTTGAAGTCCAGAGTAGTCACCTTGTCTGTAATTTAGAATTTGTTATTCAGAAATTTCTGTAAAGACTTTATAAATGTGCATAATTTTTCCGTTCTTGACGCCGGGTTATTCACCCAAACGAGGGTTCACATCAGAATCAACAATGCAAAGGCAAAGAAACTAGGGCACGAAGCTCTCTAGAATTCATAATTAAAATAATATCAAGGTCTGACGAAATTTACCCACAAGCCGGGTATAAATAGCTAAAAAACATAATTTTACCAAAAATAGAAAAATCTCAAAAACAATACTAAATTAAATTCCTAGACAAAATAAAGACTCAGCAAAAAGATTCACCCAAATCGGGTTTAATTCGACCTCCTAATTAGTGAAATAAATATTACTAAAAATGAAAAAACGCTGATTTGGACTTCTAAATAGCCGATTTTGACCAAATTAGGGCGGTGCTCGTGATATATCACGAGTTCTTTTTAGAATGTTGTTTCCACTCAAAATAATGTATGACTTTGCCTGTTTCTTTAAACCTTCAATTCTGCCCCCGATTCTGCGTTTTGACCGAAACAACTTTTCTGAAACTGACAAATATTCCTCCAAAATTCCTCCTGCATCAGTCACCCCTTCTTCAAAATAACTCGTCCTCGAGTTCAATATAGGCTCTTGAAAGATATGAGGGACCATAAACGGATCACAATAAAAAGATTTCGGCTTGAGCAGAAAAATCACAGACTCTTCTAATTCAGTTCCCACCAATTCATCCTCAACTTGATAAGAAATAATTAATTGAGAAATTACTGGAGATGAATCTAAAATTACCTCATAACGAATCGGCACTTCTGAAGTATGCTTGTCATCCTCCACAATCAACTCTTCCTCATCATCTCCATAATCGTCATAAACCGGAGGCTTCGTCCAATCCACCTCATAATTAGATGAAGATGAATTTCCCTCATAAAAGATAGCTTCATAGGAAGTATCTTCAAATTTCTCTCCAACAAGTTCATCAATTTCACGAATACAATCGAAGAACTCATCAGGTTGTACTGTACCTGAGTAATCAGAGAGTTCATTCTTCAAACTCTCTCCTCCATAACGCTCGCTCCAACCACCAAAATTGTCGTTGTAGTTTATCTCGAACGCGGGCTGCGAGTAACGATCAAAGACCTTGCGATCTTTGCAAACCTGCGGCGCCAAGCGTTGAGTTAACTTCGCAACTTGTAGCTGCAAATCCCGCAATTCTAGGCGCTGGGCTAACACATCAACAGGGCAGGCCCAAGATATTTGGTGACCTACAGCGAATAACAAAATTGGGGCCATAAATTATAAAAAAGATAGCCATAAAAAGGGTTTGTTTGCAGAAAAATATATTTAACCTTTGAAGCTTGTGTGCAATATATTAGGTAGATTTTTAGGGAATATATTAGGATAGTTCTGTTTATTGTTCAATAACCTATTAATTTTTTGAAAAGTTTAAATTGAAATTTTGACATCAATAAGATTCGAACATGGGTCAAACTTGTGGAAAAAATATCACTTACCACCAAACAATCACACAATTTGCTATAGTATACTACAAAAGTATCTAATGAACTTAAGTACAGTATCTAAAAAAGACAGCAGTTATAAAACATGGGGGCTCTGCTGGCCCGGGGGCCTAAGGCAGCCGCCTCGGCGGCCTACCTATAGGGCCGAACTTGCTCTGATACCAAACTGAGGTCGAGTTATTCACCCTAACGAGGGTTCACAGCAGAATCAACGATGAAAAAATGCAAAGAATTAGGGCACGAAGCTCTCTAGAATTCATAATTAAAATAATATCAAAGTCTGACGAAATTTACCCACAAGCCGGGTGTATATAGCTAAAAAACATAATTTTACCAAAAATAGCAACATCTCAAAAACAATCATAAATTAAAGTCTCAAACAAAATAAAGACTCAGCAAAAAGATTAACCCAAATCGAGTTTAATTTGACCTCCTAATTAGTGAACTAAATATTACTAAAAATGATAAATCTCTAATTTGGATTCCTAAATAGCCGATTTTGACAAAATTAGGGCGGGGCTCGTGATGTATCACAAGTTCTTTTTAGAACGTCGTTTCCAATCAAAATAATGTATGACTTTGTCCGTTTCTGTAAATCTTTAGTTCTGCCCCTGATTCTGCGTTTTGACCGAAACAGTTTTTCTGAAACTGACAGAAATTTTTCCAAAATTCCTCCTGCATCGGTTCTTTAAAAAAAAGTGCAGAATTTTTCATGGGCAACATTGCATGATATTCTTGAATAATTTAAACAAAAATTAAAAGTAATTATAATTAAAAATAATTATCAAAAGTATTACATAGATTACAAAACTTTTGGCAAAGTAAAATGATGGTGGACTAACCTAAATGTTGATAATTTATATTGAAGAGCTAGTATAATGGAGTGGAGGGGGAAAGAAATTGAAACAAAAAGTTTGACGACTAGGAAGAAAAACAACATATATATGGAATAAAAACTAAAATAGGGCAAAGTAAATTGATGGAGGACTAATCTAAAAATTGATAATTTATATTGAAGAGCTAGTATAATGGAGAAGTGGAGGCGGAAAGAATTTGAAACGAAAAGTTTGACGGCTCGGAGAAGAAAAACAACATATATATGTAACAAAGACTGAAATAGTTCATATTATTTTATAATGTCAATTATGTTTGAAAGATGTGATTTTTGTTTACTACAAAAAAGTATTGATTGAAGATAGTGCATTAGTGAGTAATAAGACAAAAGGGTCCAACATGTACATAACATTACAATAGTGGTTATTATATGTATTAATTAGAACTGACTGTATTCATAATTTAGTGGTAATAACATGACTTGGCAATTATATGGCGGATTTTAATTGGTTGTAGTTCAAATAAGCACAACACATGCAAATGTGATATTAAATATGAGAGGACACATGTCGTATCCTTGTGCAATCTGAGCACTTCTCCGCTTTTATATATAGATAGATATTTATTTCGTCCAGATATTCGTAAAAAAATGTTATTTTTGACAAGCTGATGTAACTTTTTAATGATTTCAGTCACGTATCAATTGTTTAGAAAGTTTATTAACAAAGTTGTTTCAGAGGACTGTGTGACCAAGTGGTTCAGTTTTGAATGTCTGACACTTCAGTGCCCTCCAAACTGCCCGAGAAGCCCTCAAAGCTCTCTAACGTTACCAAACTGGTGAAAAATCACACAAAACGATATATGAGTAGTTCCAGTGCCCCTGGTGCCACGTGGGCCTTGCCTCACGGGTGAACATGCTCTTAGCTATATATGAGAGCAGTGGCGGAGCCATGATTCGATCGAGTAAAGGGAGGGGGGGGGGGCACAAATTTGATAAATGAACGTAGAACGTAAAAATATATATTATATGGTATTATATATATTTGTACTTTACAAAAATCCTAATATTTAGTACAAGCAAATGTCATTCGATATAAGCTACTAAACTATTGTTCATCAAAAAATCACTCATGTACAAAGAAAACATAAAGTAGATAATTTGTTAATGACAAGTTCATATGAAACTAAGTAACTGACAGTAAAGATCATTTGAAACTAACAGTCAGAATCGTCATTCAAGCATCATTATTGAGTAAGTTCATGCCATAGAAACTAAATATCGCAAATTCTTAAATGTACTATCTAGCAAGCCCTAATTTCATGTTCAAAACACTCAAGGCCTAATTTCACAATTTCGCAATTCCTAAATTCAAATAAGCTAATTTTGGAATTTTCAGTCAATTATGCTTTTTATCGAGAAATTAATCTTTTACTCGGTTCCATTCGGTTGGAATTCGTATATTTGATGACGTGATCATCATTTACTATACCTTCCAATCTCTTATAACACAAAAAATTTATCTGTTTTCTCCAACTTATTCATGTATGAAGGGGAATCTATGCAAGTGACTAGGACCACTTGCGGAAACAACGTTGGTTTTGTTCCATCATTCACAATTTCACATATATGAGTTGCGAAGTCATTCGATCCTCAAGTCTATATCACTCACTATTCATGCAAAATGCGTTCCACCACAGGAAAGGATGATATGTTTGTTTTCTATGTGCTCTGGAAATTATTGCACCTCTGTATTTCTATTACTATTAAATGTAGTTTTGTGAGGATTGTGCACACCACTCTATTGCTTGTATTCTTTTCTATTTGATCAATTATTCATTGCACTCTAGTGTGTGTGCGTGTATTATGTTTGCGTGTGTGTGTATCAAGCAAGAACTCCAATCGGAAAAAAAGAGAATAAACTGAAAGTCCATAACCATACAATTGGATTCCAGAACCAAACTGAATTCCAATCCATACAACTCCATGTTACAGTAAAGAAATCGCAAGGTGTTCAAACGTTTCCCACAGCTACCACCTGTCACCCCTTTCTTCAAAAGGGCTTTCAGTTTGGAACTGCCTAATTTACCAGTTGCTGAAATTGAACTGGTTTACATCATCAGAGCTAAGCTAAAATAAAGAGCTGTGAAACTCCATTTCAACCAACTGGAAATGAAGATCTACGGTATAATTTTGGAAGTCAATAAGCACTTATGGGATCAAAGGATCTCTGTCGATAACTACTTAGTTTACCAGCTACTGAAATGGAAAAGCACCGTTTAAACCAAGTGAAACCAACTAAGAGTATCAACGGTCTGAAAATGACCTTACAAGTTACCTCTTTCCAGGAAGGATAATAGACCAGACAAACAAAATCTTTTATAGAAACTTAGGAAGCCATTGGGTTATAGACGATAAGATAGTGGAGGGGGGGGGGGTGGAGGGGAGGGGGTAGATGCTTCGTTGGAGATGGCCTAAGTGCGTTACAAGTGAGGGATCGGGAAAGAGGCACTGATGGCATATTGATTCAATACAGTAACTTATTCATAAGCCTTTTGATACCAAGTCCTCACTATGGAAATAAGCTCAAGTTCTTGCTATTAGCTTAGCAACATCCGTTGTTTTAGATAAAGAAGGTCCCGTGCAATTTTATTGTCACATTGCACCCGCGGCTGACCAATGCTAAAGGCTTGGAAAAATTATTTCGGCTCCAATCATAAGTCCTTGACCTCACTGTTACCCATATGGGGGAAGCTTATAGCAAGCAATTTAAGTCATAACTCACAGTTTTATAATCTATGGGTATGTCATGTCATGTGACATTCAAGCATGCATCGAGGTGAATCTGAAGCCAACTAATTGGAATTTACCGCACGGGGTTAACAATCCAACTCTAGTCATATTACCAGTCAGCCTAATCCGAGATTAAAACCCTAAAATAGTACTAGAACCTGGAATCCCGCTTGGACAAAACAATATTCCTCCTTGTAAAGGAAATTAAATTAGAATTGATTTACTCAGGGTACCCAAAAATCTAGAGATCCCTGTTGCGAACTAAGTAAAACGATTACAACCATATCTCTGCAACAGTCGGCTCCAAGTATGAGTATTACATGTTTTCCCGAGCCACCAAAGGTAATTATATCTGGTACTTCAAAAGGGATTGCATCAACGTGAAGGGTCTCGTACCATCCTGGCACTGTAACAACTACGAAGATCTAGTCATATTGCTTCACATTGCCATGTACTTTACCCAATCAGAACTCGTCAATAGTCTACAATAAGTTGTAGCCAATATCCAATAATGATTGAATCGCTATTGTTGGGAATTAAAAGGTGCCTTGAATGTACTTGGGTTCGGTGAGGAGGAGTTGGCGACGAAGCGGGTGAAGACACAGACCAAACAGAGGAGCTTGAGATGAAGAGAACAAGCTGCTGCACAGGGTCTTCGTGCGAAGAGATTTGTATTCCTTTGAAGGTCTTCGTGCGAAGGTCTTAGTACAAAGATAAGTTGTCTTCGTGCGAAGGTCTTCGTAGGAAGACTTTACTTGAGGCGGCCAGAGAGTTATTTCCTCGGTTTTTGGTATTTCTTTGGGTACACGCCGTATTGTAGGCCTATATAAATGCTATAGGTCGTGCATTACAATGTGTGGGTTGTATTTGTGGGCTTCTCTCATTTAAATCAGGGGTTTTCGGGTCGTGGAGGTAGCTAGCTCATCGCTAGTGAACCACGTTATATCTGGTGTATTCTTGTGTTCTTGTTTCATCGACTTCATCGTTCTCTAAGCTCTACCCGGATCATAACAAACTGGTATAAGAGCTTAGGTTGCGGTGTTCCAAGATCAAGATGGAGCTATAGGGCTAGGGTTTCACAATCCGGGAGATTCATAGCTACGGTTTCGCGATCAAGGTGGAGCACGCATTCGGGGGTTATGGATCTGGAAAAGGAGCTGCAGAGAAGATGACTGGGGGGATGACCAAGATCGAAAAGTTCACGTGGAGAAACAACTTCAGCTTATGGCAGATCAAGGTACATGCTTTGTTGAAGCAGCAAGGCCTGTGAATGCCATTGGCGAAAGATAAAGATGGGACTTCTACAACAACCAAGGAGTACAAGATGTTGGAGGAAAGAACACACTCAACGATCATGTTGTGCTTGGCGGACGACGTGATGACGGAGGTTGCGGATAAAGAGACTGCTGAGAAACTATGGAGCAAGTTGGAAAGCCTATACAAGAAGAATTCGCTCACCAACAAGTTGATGTTGAAGCAACAACTCTTTGGTCTACGCATGGGGGAAGGTACGGATCTAAGAGATCACTTTGATCGTCTTAATACTATTGTGCTTGAGTTGCGAAACAGTAATGAGAAGATAAGTGATGAAGATGACGCACTTATTTTGTTGGTGTCTCTACCACCGTCTTATGAGGGGTTCATGCAGAGTTGTTGTGCTGAAAAAGTGACTCACAGGTTGGAGGAGGTAAAATCAGCTCTTCACACAAGGGAGATGCGACAGAGGGCCGCACATGGGGAGTACGACATTCCGGGGTCGGGTACATTCATGGCATCCAAAGGGGGTTATGGCAAAAAGAGGAACAAGGGTTCTAAGTTGCCAAATGATATTGGCGCATTGTGTAAAGAGAAGGGTCATTGGAAAAGGGAGTGTCCGAAGGGAAGGCGTTTGCAGAATTGGCTGCAGACGCAAAGGACGACTTCGTGCTCTAGGCTCCCTTGGGGGACAAGGGGGAATCCGTGCTCTTGACGAGGAGGTGAATGATGGAATAGGGGAGTTTCTCACGAGAGACATGGAACGTGAAGGGGACACATGATGGGGGGTTTGTTGTAGGGACTCGGAACAATAAACGATCTTGTTGTAGGAGCTCGGTGGGAGTTGGAACAACATGCATGGGATTCGATTGCAGGAACTCGCCCGTAGTTGGAGCATCGATAGGGTTCGATTGCAGGAACTAGACGAGGGTTGTAGCATCGATGGGGGCACTTGTTGTAGGATCTTGGTGAAGAACAACTTGTGAACTTAGGGCTATTGGAGAGAACCGTCTAATTATATACTATCTTAAAAGAGTGAAGAATAGAAAAGTGACTCCTAAGATCTTTTACTACTAAAGTGGCTCTTTAAAATAGTTTATTACAAAAGTGTCTTGTTAAACCTAGGCAATTATTTCTTACGTACGTTTTTATTTTGAGGAGACTCTTCCACGAAAAATCTCCCATATTAAAGACGACTCTTCAATTTCCGGCTGCAACCCCAACATCAGAACAAATAAACTCTACCTGATCGGAGATCCACAGGAGGGTTCTTTCAGTGGTACGAAGATGGTTATTGATGGGTAACGTTTAGTTTTTTGGATTCAATTTTGATTTCTAGGACTTGACGCAAACCCTAACTCTCTATATTCTCTATCTCCATCGGACACATATTCGAGACCTCGCTTGAACCGACAGACGCATACTGCGCATCGACTCTCCCTTTGTTGACAAAATACATGTACATGGATTCAACTTAGGTTATTTATGAGTAATGTTTTGTTTACTGTATGTGCTAATTTTTGTGGATGAGTTTGTTGGTCCATGGAAGCAATGCAACCCTTCAGCTAAAGGTGAAAAAGGTTTGTCTATTGCCAGTTCCTCCCTTTCCTTCTAAAAAGGATGGAGACACAGACACACAGTGCCCTTTGAATTCGCAAGACACAGTGTCAAAATGTGATTTTATTTCATGTCTCAAAATATACATGTGAGTATTCATGCTTAGTCTCATGTGCTTATCTTCTTTCGTGTCAAAACGTGATTTATGTCTTGTCTCAAAATATATGCTTAGTTTCGCGTGCCAATTCCTTTCATGTGATATACTTGTTTTATTTGAAAATAATTGACGCACCTTATTTCGAAATTTCTAAACTTGTCGTACTTGCTTTTAAATCGTCACTTCACTATTCGTCTTCAAATCGAAAAACTCATTGTTCAACTGTCACTGTCAGAATTCATTAACAACGTAAAGTGAAAGACCGCATGTACCGGAACCAGTTGGTTGTTCCTTGGAATCCCCTTAGTTGGCTTTAATTTTTCGCTCAGATGGCACGACTCTTCGCCTAGTATAGTTTATTATTATAGTGGGGGCGGGAAAGGTTTTCCATAACGCCAGACACGGAGGAAAGGTTTTCTCTCTTGTTGTCGTCCTACATCGGGAAAGGTTTTCCCAAATTGTGACGTAGTTTATTATTATAGTGGGGGCGGGAAAGGTTTTCCATAACGCCAGACACGGAGGAAATGTTTTCTCTCTCGTTGTCGTCCTACGCTGGGAAGGTTTCCCCGGGAAAGGTTTTCCCAATTCTTGATCTAGATATCCGATCCGAGATGATATACTTCACCCTGGTCTCCCCTGGTTACTGCGACATAATAATATGACTTGTTTCATATTCACGTTTGGAAACGTATGAATATCTCGGTAAACGAATCGGCTACTCATAATAACTTTCAGTTTAGAAACAATAACTTCTGAGAACTCTAATAATCGTGACTTCTACTCGTACTTATATTTCCGAAAATAATTCAAGTCTTTACTCAGATGTTTATACTTATACTCTGTTACTGTTTAAACTATGTCAAATGTAAACCCGATAACCTTTCTTAGCCACTCTGTTTTACATGCTAAGGTGTTTATTCACTCAGTTTTTACTGATACTCGAAAAACTGCGTCCTTGTTTCTTTTAAATTCCCCGCAGGTTTATGATTGGTTGCTTGGGGTAACGCACTGGGATCACGAACACGTTCTCTCATGCAAACAGTAGAGCTTAGTAATTAACCAGAGAGCTCACTTTTGATGTAAAATATTTTGTTAGACTTGGTGTCCAGTTTGGAACCGGTCACGAATGTTGTAAACTTTTATCGTAATGAATCAGTAGTTGGATGTTTCCTTTCACTTGTTTTTGGTTACCGCTCCTCGTACGAAAGGGTAAAATCCCCTGTACGGAGGGCACCAACCGGTTTCCGGCTCCTCTGGAAATCGGGGGTGTTACAGTTGGTATCAGAGCAGTGACATCCAGTAGGAATGTAGGGTGCAAACTCTTAAAACTAAGATTTTTGAAAGTAACTAAAGCTAATTTTGAACTTGAAGTTGAAATCGGTAGGGCAAGACAAACTGAGAAGTAAAATCTGAATAAGCCGGGGATTTGGGTTATGTCTCTTGTTTATCCTCGCATGCCTAACTGATATGTGTTAATTGTCTTTACTTTCATTCCAGTTTCAAGCCTTAGTGCTTATACATGTTCGAATGACCAGTGATTGACTAGGGTATTTCCCGCCCACCCTCATCCTTGGTTTTGAAATATTATATCCTACACTTATGTATGTTCTTTCTTACATGACTTAAGGGTGTTTTACCTGGCTTTGTGCTAATTTCTGATTGGTTAATCGCACTTCGCTATACGCTTCGTTATTTGTGAGTATTATATTCTCAATTTCCGCAAATTGCAATGAGTCTCTTATATGATTTGCCATTGTGTGCGTATTTGTGCGATGTCTTCTTGCACGGTTAGAACCTTTCTTGTGCGCATCGATTCATATCCTACCAGTTTGCATTCCCCGGCCCTTCAAGTCGATAGGCTTTAGTATAAGACGCTCGTCTGATAGGCTATCCTGGTGAGTGGCCAAAAGCAATGTGCCAACCGAAATGGAAGGAAGCAACTCAGTGCAACGTCCAAAGGTCAGGCGGATAGATCTTGCGATGAATCAGATAGAGGGGGAAGCAGCATGCAACATGGAGACGAATACGCTGCCTATCCACGATCACCCTACATTTCACTTCGGATTAGAACCCGTAGATCTCTAGGAACTCTTTCGAGCTTCGAGGACGAAGCTCAGTCCTAAGTAGGGGAAGATGTAACGACCCTGTTTTTGTCCCTGCATATCATTTGCTTGCTAATTGTCGTTTTGGTAGTTGTGACTTAAATAGAGACCCGTAAGACCTAACACCGAGTCCAAGCTTCGAGGACGAAGCTTAGTCCAAGGAGGGAAGGATGTAACAACCCGTCTTTTACTCTAGGGTTATTTTAGTAATTTCGTACGGCGTAGTTATTTTGGATAACGTGAGAATCGTATTGTTTGATAGTAGTGTTAGTCGTAATAAGACGATGTAGATATTATGCGTGATTTGATTTCGTAGTGATTAACTAATTGTTTGTTTATATTTATTTTGACAAGCTAGATTATTGTCGTAAATTATTTAAAAATAACTTTCTTTTATTTTGAATAATAAGTTAATTATAAATTCCGATTAATTGTTTAGTAGATTTTATTTTAAACAAAATATGAAGAGTTTCCTCAAAACAAATGAATTTTCTAAGTCAAATTTCTTTTTATCGATCAAACTCTATTTTAATAGTCAAATTATGTTTAACAGTCAAATTATCATTTTTATTTTTTTTAAGTCAAAATAGTTTATTAATTCATTTTTGTATTGATTATTTATCGCGCGTCAAATTTGTTGTCGCGTATAGTTTTTAGTCGCGTACCAAAATACGAGTCGCATATTAATCGATCGAGGCGTAATTTATCATCGACGTTTTTTTTATATTGTTCGCCACGTTTATATTTAATTCTCGTCGCGTTTTTATTTTTGGTCACGTTTGTTTTATTTTCATCGCGTGTCGAACCACCGCGTAGTCTGGTGAATCTGCCACACCGAATCACTATCTCTCTCCCATCACATCTGTTTTCTTTTCTTTTTTCTTCCTGCTGTGTCCCTGTTTCAGCCACCGACCAGCCTCCTTCCGTACCTCCTCCAACTGCAACAACCACGCTCGGCGTGCTCTTCTTCACCAGCTAGCTAGCCTAGCATCTCAATTCCCATCAGCCCTCACCCTACCTCCCTCTCTTCTATTTCTCCCCTTCATCTTCTTCACCTTCCTCACCTCCAACTCTCCCTGCTCTGTTTTGCCGAGAAACAACCGGTCACCACCAACACCGAACACCACCACTGCCACCAATCACTGCCACCTCCGCCTCTCTGTTTCAGCACCGAAACCCAGCAACACCAACACCCAAACCTCCTCCATATCTTTCTCACTCTGTTTCTGCCGAAACCCAGCAAAAACAGAGCACTTCACCGCCACCGTGAGCCACCACGAACCAGCGACACCACCACCTGCAACTCCCCCTTAACTTACTCTCTGCCCTCTCTCTGGCTCTCTGTGAGCTCGAGGAAGCGAGAACCTGCAGCAGCTGAAGCAGCAGTGGCAGTAACCCAACCCAACGCCGCCGCCGTCACCATTGTTACCGGCGACGAGGTCGGGCCCAAGCAACCGGGCTATACCCAGCCAATTCCCTCACTCTCTCCGAGTTCCCGAGCTCCCGAGGAGCACGAGGAGCTCCTGAGCCAAGCCCGAAGGCAGCTGGAACAGCCCCTTCGATCGCCGCCGCCGCCGCCGTCGAAACGAGCTCGACCCGCCTCGTTTCTTCGCCGATTCTAAGCTTTCTTCATATGGGTATGCTCTAAATCTTCTCATCGTTCTTTATTGATCGTTGAAATTCGATTTTGAAAGCTTGAAATGAAGTTGTGTTTTGGAGAAGATGGCGTGAGTGAAAGAAAATTCTGTTTTGGGGGTTATTTGTGTTCAATCCGAAAAGTTGAGGGTATAGTGTGTAAGATGCTGAAACTGTTAATCTTGTTTTAGGGGTGCTAGCTGTATTTTACATAACCTGCATTTTGTTTATATTTACATTATTGTTTATTTAGTTGAAATGATTAAGTATAGTTAATAAAATTATTTCCTCAACAAATTTATGAAAACAAATGCTTTTGTAATATAAAATACAAAATATAAAGTTTATGTAAATTGGGAAATTGGTTATAGTTAAATAATTGATAATTTGTTTTCTTGAATATTTAGTTAAAATATATATATATATATATATATATATATATATTGTTTATTTACGTTTAATTATATAATCGATCAATAATATCGTTCGAGATATCTTAATAAACGTCACTTTTGTTTTAAGGAAATAAGTAATGAGCTTATGAGATGTTTAAAAGTATCGATATTATTCGTTTTACAAATAAATATATATATTTTTTAGTTGATTATTATTTTTAGTGTAGTAAAATAAATTGTTAGGAAATTATATTTTAATTTTGAAATGTTAAGAAGTAGTTTCTTTGAATAAAAATATATATTTTACAATTATATGAATTATTCTTTTACGCTATTAAGCGAGAACTCTAATTTCTTGTAAACGTTAGTGATCGTAATTAGGATATTAAATAGTTTTATATTCTTAAATCATTCTCTAATTTCCTAAAATCGTTTAGGGGTTTATAATTACCTTGGGGAAATTCGATTAGAGCTTTCGCTTGCAAATCACATAAGACACGTGCATCGTCGTACGTATGTCGATCGAACTTGCTTGTAATTAGGACTATCTGTGTTTTATTTGTAGAGCCTGTCTTTGAAGAACTAGGCGTAGTGTACGAGTAAAGATTTTCTAGCGTATCTTCGGCTCTCACGGTGAGTATTCATGCTTAGCCTTGCGTGCTTATCTCCCTTCGTGTCAAAATGTGATTTTATTTCATGTCTCAAAATATACATGTGAGTATTCATGCTTAGTCTCGTGTGCTTATCTTCTTTCGTGTCAAAACGTGATTTATGTCTTGTCTCAAAATATATGCTTAGTTTCGCGTGCCAATTCCTTTCATGTGATATACTTGTTTTATTTGAAAATAATTGACGCACCTTATTTCGAAATTTCTAAACTTGTCGTACTTGCTTTTAAATCGTCACTTCACTATTCGTCTTCAAATCGAAAAACTCATTGTTCAACTGTCACTGTCATAATTCATTAACAACGTAAAGTGAAAGATCGCATGTACCGGAACCAGTTGGTTGTTCCTTGGAATCCCCTTAGTTGGCTTTAATTTTTCGCTCAGATGGCACGACTCTTCGCCTAGTATAGTTTATTATTATAGTGGGGGCGGGAAAGGTTTTCCATAACGCCAGACACGGAGGAAAGGTTTTCTCTCTTGTTGTCGTCCTACATCGGGAAAGGTTTTCCCAAATTGTGACGTAGTTTATTATTATAGTGGGGGCGGGAAAGGTTTTCCATAACGCCAGACACGGAGGAAATGTTTTCTCTCTCGTTGTCGTCCTACGCTGGGAAGGTTTCCCCGGGAAAGGTTTTCCCAATTCTTGATCTAGATATCCGATCCGAGATGATATAATTCACCCTGGTCTCCCCTGGTTACTGCGACATAATAATATGACTTGTTTCATATTCACGTTTGGAAACGTATGAATATCTCGGTAAACGAATCGGCTACTCATAATAACTTTCAGTTTAGAAACAATAACTTCTGAGAACTCTAATAATCGTGACTTCTACTCGTACTTATATTTCCGAAAATAATTCAAGTCTTTACTCATATGTTTATACTTATACTCTGTTACTGTTTAAACTATGTCAAATGTAAACCCGATAACCTTTCTTAGCCACTCTGTTTTACATGCTAAGGTGTTTATTCACTCAGTTTTTACTGATACTCGAAAAACTGCGTCCTTGTTTCTTTTAAATTCCCCGCAGGTTTATGATTGGTTGCTTGGGGTAACGCACTGGGATCACGAACACGTTCTCTCATGCAAACAGTAGAGCTTAGTAATTAACCAGAGAGCTCACTTTTGATGTAAAATATTTTGTTAGACTTGGTGTCCAGTTTGGAACCAGTCACGAATGTTGTAAACTTTTATCGTAATGAATCAGTGGTTGGATGTTTCCTTTCACTTGTTTTTGGTTACCACTCCTCGTACGAAAGGGTAAAATCTCCTGTACGGAGGGCACCAACCGGTTTCCGGCTCCTCTGGAAATCGGGGGTGTTACAGTTGGTATCAGAGCAGTGACATCCAGTAGGACTGTAGGGTGCAATTTCTTAAAACTAAGATTTTTGAAAGTAACTAAAGCTAATTTTGAACTTGAAGTTGAAATCGGTAGGGCAAGACAAACTGAGAAGTAAAATCTGAATAACCCGAAGATTTGGGTTATGTCTCTTGTTTATCCTCGCATGCCTAACTGATATGTGTTAATTGTCTTTACTTTCATTCCAGTTTCAAGCCTTAGTGCTTATACATGTTCGAATGACCAGTGATTGACTAGGGTATTTCCCGCCCACCCTCATCCTTGGTTTTGAAATATTATATCCTACACTTATGTATGTTCTTTCTTACATGACTTAAGGGTGTTTTACCTGGCTTTGTGCTAATTTCTGATTGGTTAATCGCACTTCGCTATACGCTTCGTTATTTGTGAGTATTATATTCTCAATTTCCGCAAATTGCAATGAGTCTCTTATATGATTTGCCATTGTGTGCGTATTTGTGCGATGTCTTCTTGCACGGTTAGAACCTTTCTTGTGCGCATCGATTCATATCCTACCGGTTTGCATTCCCCGGCCCTTCAAATCGATAGGCTTTAGTATAAGACGCTCGTCTGATAGGCTATCCTGGTAAGTGGCCAAAAGCAATGTGCCAACCGAAATGGAAGGAAGCAACTCAGTGCAACGTCCAAAGGTCAGGCGGATAGATCTTGCGATGAATCAGATAGAGGGGGAAGCAGCATGCAACATGGAGACGAATACGCTGCCTATCCACGATCACCCTACATTTCACTTCGTATTAGAACCCGTAGATCTCTAGGAACTCTTTCGAGCTTCGAGGACGAAGCTCAGTCCTAAGTAGGGGAAGATGTAACGACCCTGTTTTTGTCCCTGCATATCATTTGCTTGCTAATTGTCGTTTTGGTAGTTGTGACTTAAATAGAGACCCGTAAGACCTAACACCGAGTCCAAGCTTCGAGGACGAAGCTTAGTCCAAGGAGGGAAGGATGTAACAACCCGTCTTTTACTCTAGGGTTATTTTAGTAATTTCGTACGGCGTAGTTATTTTGGATAACGTGAGAATCGTATTGTTTGATAGTAGTGTTAGTCGTAATAAGACGTTGTAGATATTATGCGTGATTTGATTTCGTAGTGATTAACTAATTGTTTGTTTATATTTATTTTGACAAGCTAGATTATTGTCTTAAATTATTTAAAAATAACTTTCTTTTATTTTGAATAATAAGTTAATTATAAATTCCGATTAATTGTTTAGTAGATTTTATTTTAAACAAAATATGAAGAGTTTCCTCAAAACAAATGAATTTTCTAAGTCAAATTTCTTTTTATCGATCAAACTCTATTTTAATAGTCAAATTATGTTTAACAGTCAAATTATCATTTTTATTTTTTTTAAGTCAAAATAGTTTATTAATTCATTTTTGTATTGATTATTTATCGCGCGTCAAATTTGTTGTCGCGTATAGTTTTTAGTCGCGTACCAAAATACGAGTCGCATATTAATCGATCGAGGCGTAATTTATCATCGACGTTTTTTTTATATTGTTCGCCACGTTTATATTTAATTCTCGTCGCGTTTTTATTTTTGGTCACGTTTGTTTTATTTTCATCGCGTGTCGAACCACCGCGTAGTCTGGTGAATCTGCCACACCGAATCACTATCTCTCTCCCATCACATCTGTTTTCTTTTCTTTTTTTCTTCCTGCTGTGTCCCTGTTTCAGCCACCGACCAGCCTCCTTCCGTACCTCCTCCAACTGCAACAACCACGCTCGGCGTGCTCTTCTTCACCAGCTAGCTAGCCTAGCATCTCAATTCCCATCAGCCCTCACCCTACCTCCCTCTCTTCTATTTCTCCCCTTCATCTTCTTCACCTTCCTCACCTCCAACTCTCCCTGCTCTGTTTTGCCGAGAAACAACCGCTCACCACCAACACCGAACACCACCACTGCCACCAATCACTGCCACCTCCGCCTCTCTGTTTCAGCACCGAAACCCAGCAACACCAACACCCAAACCTCCTCCATATCTTTCTCACTCTGTTTCTGCCGAAACCCAGCAAAAACAGAGCACTTCACCGCCACCGTGAGCCACCACGAACCAGCGACACCACCACCTGCAAATCCCCCTTAACTTACTCTCTGCCCTCTCTCTGGCTCTCTGTGAGCTCGAGGAAGCGAGAACCTGCAGCAGCCGAAGCAGCAGTGGCAGTAACCCAACCCAACGCCGCCGCCGTCACCATTGTTACCGGCGACGAGGTCGGGCCCAAGCAACCGGGCTATACCCAGCCAATTCCCTCACTCTCTCCGAGTTCCCGAGCTCCCGAGGAGCACGAGGAGCTCCTGAGCCAAGCCCGAAGGCAGCTGGAACAGCCCCTTCGATCGCCGCCGCCGCCGCCGTCGAAACGAGCTCGACCCGCCTCGTTTCTTCGCCGATTCTAAGCTTTCTTCATATGGGTATGCTCTAAATCTTCTCATCGTTCTTTATTGATCGTTGAAATTCGATTTTGAAAGCTTGAAATGAAGTTGTGTTTTGGAGAAGATGGCGTGAGTGAAAGAAAATTCTGTTTTGGGGGTTATTTGTGTTCAATCCGAAAAGTTGAGGGTATAGTGTGTAAGATGCTGAAACTGTTAATCTTGTTTTAGGGGTGCTAGCTGTATTTTACATAACCTGCATTTTGTTTATATTTACATTATTGTTTATTTAGTTGAAATGATTAAGTATAGTTAATAAAATTATTTCCTCAACAAATTTATGAAAACAAATGCTTTTGTAATATAAAATACAAAATATAAAGTTTATGTAAATTGGGAAATTGGTTATAGTTAAATAATTGATAATTTGTTTTCTTGAATATTTAGTTAAAATATATATATATATATATATATTGTTTATTTACGTTTAATTATATAATCGATCAATAATATCGTTCGAGATATCTTAATAAACGTCACTTTTGTTTTAAGGAAATAAGTAATGAGCTTATGAGATGTTTAAAAGTATCGATATTATTCGTTTTACAAATAAATATATATTTTTTTTAGTTGATTATTATTTTTTGTGTAGTAAAATAAATTGTTAGGAAATTATATTTTAATTTTGAAATGTTAAGAAGTAGTTTCTTTGAATAAAAATATATATTTTACAATTATATGAATTATTCTTTTACGCTATTAAGCGAGAACTCTAATTTCTTGTAAACGTTAGTGATCGTAATTAGGATATTAAATAGTTTTATATTCTTAAATCATTCTCTAATTTCCTAAAATCGTTTAGGGGTTTATAATTACCTTGGGGAAATTCGATTAGAGCTTTCGCTTGCAAATCACATAAGACACGTGCATCGTCGTACGTATGTCGATCGAACTTGCTTGTAATTAGGACTATCTGTGTTTTATTTGTAGAGCCTGTCTTTGAAGAACTAGGCGTAGTGTACGAGTAAAGATTTTCTAGCGTATCTTCGGCTCTCACGGTGAGTATTCATGCTTAGCCTTGCGTGCTTATCTCCCAAATGTGATTTTATTTCATGTCTCAAAATATACATGTGAGTATTCATGCTTAGTCTCGTGTGCTTATCTTCTTTCGTGTCAAAACGTGATTTATGTCTTGTCTCAAAATATATGCTTAGTTTCGCGTGCCAATTCCTTTCATGTGATATACTTGTTTTATTTGAAAATAATTGACGCACCTTATTTCGAAATTTCTAAACTTGTCGTACTTGCTTTTAAATCGTCACTTCACTATTCGTCTTCAAATCGAAAAACTCATTGTTCAACTGTCACTGTCATAATTCATTAACAACGTAAAGTGAAAGATCGCATGTACCGGAACCAGTTGGTTGTTCCTTGGAATCCCCTTAGTTGGCTTTAATTTTTCGCTCAGATGGCACGACTCTTCGCCTAGTATAGTTTATTATTATAGTGGGGGCGGGAAAGGTTTTCCATAACGCCAGGCACGGAGGAAAGGTTTTCTCTCTTGTTGTCGTCCTACATCGGGAAAGGTTTTCCCAAATTGTGACGTAGTTTATTATTATAGTGGGGGCGGGAAAGGTTTTCCATAACGCCAGACACGGAGGAAATGTTTTCTCTCTCGTTGTCGTCCTACGCTGGGAAGGTTTCCCCGGGAAAGGTTTTCCCAATTCTTGATCTAGATATCCGATCCGAGATGATATACTTCACCCTGGTCTCCCCTGGTTACTGCGACATAATAATATGACTTGTTTCATATTCACGTTTGGAAACGTATGAATATCTCGGTAAACGAATCGGCTACTCATAATAACTTTCAGTTTAGAAACAATAACTTCTGAGAACTCTAATAATCGTGACTTCTACTCGTACTTATATTTCCGAAAATAATTCAAGTCTTTACTCAGATGTTTATACTTATACTCTGTTACTGTTTAAACTATGTCAAATGTAAACCCGATAACCTTTCTTAGCCACTCTGTTTTACATGCTAAGGTGTTTATTCACTCAGTTTTTACTGATACTCGAAAAACTGCGTCCTTGTTTCTTTTAAATTCCCCGCAGGTTTATGATTGGTTGCTTGGGGTAACGCACTGGGATCACGAACACGTTCTCTCATGCAAACAGTAGAGCTTAGTAATTAACCAGAGAGCTCACTTTTGATGTAAAATATTTTGTTAGACTTGGTGTCCAGTTTGGAACCGGTCACGAATGTTGTAAACTTTTATCGTAATGAATCAGTAGTTGGATGTTTCCTTTCACTTGTTTTTGGTTACCGCTCCTCGTACGAAAGGGTAAAATCCCCTGTACGGAGGGCACCAACCGGTTTCCGGCTCCTCTGGAAATCGGGGGTGTTACAGTTGGTATCAGAGCAGTGACATCCAGTAGGAATGTAGGGTGCAAACTCTTAAAACTAAGATTTTTGAAAGTAACTAAAGCTAATTTTGAACTTGAAGTTGATATCGGTAGGGCAAGACAAACTGAGAAGTAAAATCTGAATAAGTCGGGGATTTGGGTTATGTCTCTTGTTTATCCTCGCATGCCTAACTGATATGTGTTAATTGTCTTTACTTTCATTCCAGTTTCAAGCCTTAGTGCTTATACATGTTCGAATGACCAGTGATTGACTAGGGTATTTCCCGCCCACCCTCATCCTTGGTTTTGAAATATTATATCCTACACTTATGTATGTTCTTTCTTACATGACTTAAGGGTGTTTTACCTGGCTTTGTGCTAATTTCTGATTGGTTAATCGCACTTCGCTATACGCTTCGTTATTTGTGAGTATTATATTCTCAATTTCCGCAAATTGCAATGAGTCTCTTATATGATTTGCCATTGTGTGCGTATTTGTGCGATGTCTTCTTGCACGGTTAGAACCTTTCTTGTGCGCATCGATTCATATCCTACCAGTTTGCATTCCCCGGCCCTTCAAATCGATAGGCTTTAGTATAAGACGCTCGTCTGATAGGCTATCCTGGTGAGTGGCCAAAAGCAATGTGCCAACCGAAATGGAAGGAAGCAACTCAGTGCAACGTCCAAAGGTCAGGCGGATAGATCTTGCGATGAATCAGATAGAGGGGGAAGCAGCATGCAACATGGAGACGAATACGCTGCCTATCCACGATCACCCTACATTTCACTTCGGATTAGAACCCGTAGATCTCTAGGAACTCTTTCGAGCTTCGAGGACGAAGCTCAGTCCTAAGTAGGGGAAGATGTAACGACCCTGTTTTTGTCCCTGCATATCATTTGCTTGCTAATTGTCGTTTTGGTAGTTGTGACTTAAATAGAGACCCGTAAGACCTAACACCGAGTCCAAGCTTCGAGGACGAAGCTTAGTCCAAGGAGGGAAGGATGTAACAACCCGTCTTTTACTCTAGGGTTATTTTAGTAATTTCGTACGGCGTAGTTATTTTGGATAACGTGAGAATCGTATTGTTTGATAGTAGTGTTAGTCGTAATAAGACGTTGTAGATATTATGCGTGATTTGATTTCGTAGTGATTAACTAATTGTTTGTTTATATTTATTTTGACAAGCTAGATTATTGTCGTAAATTATTTAAAAATAACTTTCTTTTATTTTGAATAATAAGTTAATTATAAATTCCGATTAATTGTTTAGTAGATTTTATTTTAAACAAAATATGAAGAGTTTCCTCAAAACAAATGAATTTTCTAAGTCAAATTTCTTTTTATCGATCAAACTCTATTTTAATAGTCAAATTATGTTTAACAGTCAAATTATCATTTTTATTTTTTTTAAGTCAAAATAGTTTATTAATTCATTTTTGTATTGATTATTTATCGCGTGTCAAATTTGTTGTCGCGTATAGTTTTTAGTCGCGTACCAAAATACGAGTCGCATATTAATCGATCGAGGCGTAATTTATCATCGACGTTTTTTTTATATTGTTCGCCACGTTTATATTTAATTCTCGTCGCGTTTTTATTTTTGGTCACGTTTGTTTTATTTTCATCGCGTGTCGAACCACCGCGTAGTCTGGTGAATCTGCCACACCGAATCACTATCTCTCTCCCATCACATCTGTTTTCTTTTCTTTTTTTCTTCCTGCTGTGTCCCTGTTTCAGCCACCGACCAGCCTCCTTCCGTACCTCCTCCAACTGCAACAACCACGCTCGGCGTGCTCTTCTTCACCAGCTAGCTAGCCTAGCATCTCAATTCCCATCAGCCCTCACCCTACCTCCCTCTCTTCTATTTCTCCCCTTCATCTTCTTCACCTTCCTCACCTCCAACTCTCCCTGCTCTGTTTTGCCGAGAAACAACCGGTCACCACCAACACCGAACACCACCACTGCCACCAATCACTGCCACCTCCGCCTCTCTGTTTCAGCACCGAAACCCAGCAACACCAACACCCAAACCTCCTCCATATATTTCTCACTCTGTTTCTGCCGAAACCCAGCAAAAACAGAGCACTTCACCGCCACCGTGAGCCACCACGAACCAGCGACACCACCACCTGCAACTCCCCCTTAACTTACTCTCTGCCCTCTCTCTGGCTCTCTGTGAGCTCGAGGAAGCGAGAACCTGCAGCAGCTGAAGCAGCAGTGGCAGTAACCCAACCCAACGCCGCCGCCGTCACCATTGTTACCGGCGACGAGGTCGGGCCCAAGCAACCGGGCTATACCCAGCCAATTCCCTCACTCTCTCCGAGTTCCCGAGCTCCCGAGGAGCACGAGGAGCTCCTGAGCCAAGCCCGAAGGCAGCTGGAACAGCCCCTTCGATCGCCGCCGCCGCCGCCGTCGAAACGAGCTCGACCCGCCTCGTTTCTTCGCCGATTCTAAGCTTTCTTCATATGGGTATGCTCTAAATCTTCTCATCGTTCTTTATTGATCGTTGAAATTCGATTTTGAAAGCTTGAAATGAAGTTGTGTTTTGGAGAAGATGGCGTGAGTGAAAGAAAATTCTGTTTTGGGGGTTATTTGTGTTCAATCCGAAAAGTTGAGGGTATAGTGTGTAAGATGCTGAAACTGTTAATCTTGTTTTAGGGGTGCTAGCTGTATTTTACATAACCTGCATTTTGTTTATATTTACATTATTGTTTATTTAGTTGAAATGATTAAGTATAGTTAATAAAATTATTTCCTCAACAAATTTATGAAAACAAATGCTTTTGTAATATAAAATACAAAATATAAAGTTTATGTAAATTGGGAAATTGGTTATAGTTAAATAATTGATAATTTGTTTTCTTGAATATTTAGTTAAAATATATATATATATATATATATATATATATATATATTGTTTATTTACGTTTAATTATATAATCGATCAATAATATCGTTCGAGATATCTTAATAAACGTCACTTTTGTTTTAAGGAAATAAGTAATGAGCTTATGAGATGTTTAAAAGTATCGATATTATTCGTTTTACAAATAAATATATATTTTTTTTAGTTGATTATTATTTTTTGTGTAGTAAAATAAATTGTTAGGAAATTATATTTTAATTTTGAAATGTTAAGAAGTAGTTTCTTTGAATAAAAATATATATTTTACAATTATATGAATTATTCTTTTACGCTATTAAGCGAGAACTCTAATTTCTTGTAAACGTTAGTGATCGTAATTAGGATATTAAATAGTTTTATATTCTTAAATCATTCTCTAATTTCCTAAAATCGTTTAGGGGTTTATAATTACCTTGGGGAAATTCTATTAGAGCTTTCGCTTGCATATCACATAAGACACGTGCATCGTCGTACGTATGTCGATCGAACTTGCTTGTAATTAGGACTATCTGTGTTTTATTTGTAGAGCCTGTCTTTGAAGAACTAGGCGTAGTGTACGAGTAAAGATTTTCTAGCGTATCTTCGGCTCTCACGGTGAGTATTCATGCTTAGCCTTGCGTGCTTATCTCCCTTCGTGTCAAAATGTGATTTTATTTCATGTCTCAAAATATACATGTGAGTATTCATGCTTAGTCTCGTGTGCTTATCTTCTTTCGTGTCAAAACGTGAATTATGTCTTGTCTCAAAATATATGCTTAGTTTCGCGTGCCAATTCCTTTCATGTGATATACTTGTTTTATTTGAAAATAATTGACGCACCTTATTTCGAAATTTCTAAACTTGTCGTACTTGCTTTTAAATCGTCACTTCACTATTCGTCTTCAAATCGAAAAACTCATTGTTCAACTGTCACTGTCATAATTCATTAACAACGTAAAGTGAAAGATCGCATGTACCGGAACCAGTTGGTTGTTCCTTGGAATCCCCTTAGTTGGCTTTAATTTTTCGCTCAGATGGCACGACTCTTCGCCTAGTATAGTTTATTATTATAGTGGGGGCGGGAAAGGTTTTCCATAACGCCAGACACGGAGGAAAGGTTTTCTCTCTTGTTGTCGTCCTACATCGGGAAAGGTTTTCCCAAATTGTGACGTAGTTTATTATTATAGTGGGGGCGGGAAAGGTTTTCCATAACGCCAGACACGGAGGAAATGTTTTCTCTCTCGTTGTCGTCCTACGCTGGGAAGGTTTCCCCGGGAAAGGTTTTCCCAATTCTTGATCTAGATATCCGATCCGAGATGATATAATTCACCCTGGTCTCCCCTGGTTACTGCGACATAATAATATGACTTGTTTCATATTCACGTTTGGAAACGTATGAATACCTCGGCAAACGAATCGGCTACTCATAATAACTTTCAGTTTAGAAACAATAACTTCTGAGAACTCTGATAATCGTGACTTCTACTCGTACTTATATTTCCGAAAATAGTTCAAGTCTTTACTCAGATGTTTATACTTATACTCTGTTACTGTTTAAACTATGTCAAATGTAAACCCGATAACCTTTCTTAGCCACTCTGTTTTACATGCTAAGGTGTTTATTCACTCAGTTTTTACTGATACTCGAAAAACTGCGTCCTTGTTTCTTTTAAATTCCCCGCAGGTTTATGATTGGTTGCTTGGGGTAACGCACTGGGATCACGAACACGTTCTCTCATGCAAACAGTAGAGCTTAGTAATTAACCAGAGAGCTCACTTTTGATGTTTGTTAGACTTGGTGTCCAGTTTGGAACCAGTCACGAATGTTGTAAACTTTTATCGTAATGAATCAGTAGTTGGATGTTTTCTTTCACTTGTTTTTGGTTACCACTCCTTGTACGAAAGGGTAAAATCCCCTGTACGGAGGGCACCAACCGGTTTCCGGCTCCTCTGGAAATCGGGGGTGTTACACTTAGCTATATATGAGAGCAGTGGCGGAGCCATGATTCGATCGAGTAAAGGGAGGGGGGGGGGCACAAATTTGATAAATGAACGTAGAACGTAAAAATATATATTATATGGTATTATATATATTTGTACTTTACAAAAATCCTAATATTTAGTACAAGCAAATGTCATTCGATATAAGCTACTAAACTATTGTTCATCAAAAAATCACTCATGTACAAAGAAAACATAAAGTAGATAATTTGTTAATGACAAGTTCATATGAAACTAAGTAACTGACAGTAAAGATCATTTGAAACTAACAGTCAGAATCGTCATTCAAGCATCATTATTGAGTAAGTTCATGCCATAGAAACTAAATTTCGCAAATTCTTAAATGTACTATCTAGCAAGCCCTAATTTCATGTTCAAAACACTCAAGGCCTAATTTCACAATTTCGCAATTCCTAAATTCAAATAAGCTAATTTTGGAATTTTCAGTCAATTATGCTTTTTATCGAGAAATTAATCTTTTACTCGGTTCCATTCGGTTGGAATTCGTATATTTGATGACGTGATCATCATTTACTATACCTTCCAATCTCTTATAACACAAAAAATTTATCTGTTTTCTCCAACTTATTCATGTATGAAGGGGAATCTATGCAAGTGACTAGGACCACTTGCGGAAACAACGTTGGTTTTGTTCCATCATTCACAATTTCACATATATGAGTTGCGAAGTCATTCGATCCTCAAGTCTATATCACTCACTATTCATGCAAAATGCGTTCCACCACAGGAAAGGATGATATGTTTGTTTTCTATGTGCTCTGGAAATTATTGCACCTCTGTATTTCTATTACTATTAAATGTAGTTTTGTGAGGATTGTGCACACCACTCTATTGCTTGTATTCTTTTCTATTTGATCAATTATTCATTGCACTCTAGTGTGTGTGCGTGTATTATGTTTGCGTGTGTGTGTATCAAGCAAGAACTCCAATCGGAAAAAAAGAGAATAAACTGAAAGTCCATAACCATACAATTGGATTCCAGAACCAAACTGAATTCCAATCCATACAACTCCATGTTACAGTAAAGAAATCGCAAGGTGTTCAAACGTTTCCCACAGCTACCACCTGTCACCCCTTTCTTCAAAAGGGCTTTCAGTTTGGAACTGCCTAATTTACCAGTTGCTGAAATTGAACTGGTTTACATCATCAGAGCTAAGCTAAAATAAAGAGCTGTGAAACTCCATTTCAACCAACTGGAAATGAAGATCTACGGTATAATTTTGGAAGTCAATAAGCACCTATGGGATCAAAGGATCTCTGTCGATAACTACTTAGTTTACCAGCTACTGAAATGGAAAAGCACCGTTTAAACCAAGTGAAACCAACTAAGAGTATCAACGGTCTGAAAATGACCTTACAAGTTACCTCTTTCCAGGAAGGATAATAGACCAGACAAACAAAATCTTTTATAGAAACTTAGGAAGCCATTGGGTTATAGACGATAAGATAGTGGAGGGGGGGGGGGGTGGAGGGGAGGGGGTAGATGCTTCGTTGGAGATGGCCTAAGTGCGTTACAAGTGAGGGATCGGGAAAGAGGCACTGATGGCATATTGATTCAATACAGTAACTTATTCATAAGCCTTTTGATACCAAGTCCTCACTATGGAAATAAGCTCAAGTTCTTACTATTAGCTTAGCAACATCCGTTGTTTTAGATAAAGAAGGTCCCGTGCAATTTTATTGTCACATTGCACCCGCGGCTGACCAATGCTAAAGGCTTGGAAAAATTATTTCGGCTCCAATCATAAGTCCTTGACCTCACTGTTACCCATATGGGGGAAGCTTATAGCAAGCAATTTAAGTCATAACTCACAGTTTTATAATCTATGGGTATGTCATGTCATGTGACATTCAAGCATGCATCGAGGTGAATCTGAAGCCAACTAATTGGAATTTACCGCACGGGGTTAACAATCCAACTCTAGTCATATTACCAGTCAGCCTAATCCGAGATTAAAACCCTAAAATAGTACTAGAACCTGGAATCCCGCTTGGACAAAACAGTATTCCTCCTTGTAAAGGAAATTAAATTAGAATTGATTTACTCAGGGTACCCAAAAATCTAGAGATCCCTGTTGCGAACTAAGTAAAACGATTACAACCATATCTCTGCAACAGTCGGCTCCAAGTATGAGTATTACATGTTTTCCCGAGCCACCAAAGGTAATTATATCTGGTACTTCAAAAGGGATTGCATCAACGTGAAGGGTCTCGTACCATCCTGGCACTGTAACAACTACGAAGATCTAGTCATATTGCTTCACATTGCCATGTACTTTACCCAATCAGAACTCGTCAATAGTCTACAATAAGTTGTAGCCAATATCCAATAATGATTGAATCGCTATTGTTGGGAATTCAAAGGTGCCTTGAATGTACTTGGGTTTGGTGAGGAGGAGTTGGCGACGAAGCGGGTGAAGAAACAGACCAAACAGAGGAGCTTGAGATGAAGAGAACAAGCTGCTGCACAGGGTCTTCGTGCGAAGAGATTTGTATTCCTTTGAAGGTCTTCGTGCGAAGGTCTTAGTGCAAAGATAAGTTGTCTTCGTGCGAAGGTCTTCGTAGGAAGACTTTACTTGAGGCGGCCAGAGAGTTATTTCCTCGGTTTTTGGTATTTCTTTGGGTACACGCTGTATTGTAGGCCTATATAAATGCTATAGGTCGTGCATTACAATGTGTGGGTTGTATTTGTGGGCTTCTCTCATTTAAATCAGGGGTTTTCGGGTCGTGGAGGTAGCTAGCTCATCGCTAGTGAACCACGTTATATCTGGTGTATTCTTGTGTTCTTGTTTCATCGACTTCATCGTTCTCTAAGCTCTACCCGGATCATAACAAACTGGTATAAGAGCTTAGGTTGCGGTGTTCCAAGATCAAGATGGAGCTATAGGGCTAGGGTTTCACAATCCGGGAGATTCATAGCTACGGTTTCGCGATCAAGGTGGAGCACGCATTCGGGGGTTATGGATCTGGAAAAGGAGCTGCAGAGAAGATGACTGGGGGGATGACCAAGATCGAAAAGTTCACGTGGAGAAACAACTTCAGCTTATGGCAGATCAAGGTACATGCTTTGTTGAAGCAGCAAGGCCTGTGAATGCCATTGGCGAAAGATAAAGATGGGACTTCTACAACAACCAAGGAGTACAAGATGTTGGAGGAAAGAACACACTCAACGATCATGTTGTGCTTGGCGGACGACGTGATGACGGAGGTTGCGGATAAAGAGACTGCTGAGAAACTATGGAGCAAGTTGGAAAGCCTATACAAGAAGAATTCGCTCACCAACAAGTTGATGTTGAAGCAACAAATCTTTGGTCTACGCATGGGGGAAGGTACGGATCTAAGAGATCACTTTGATCGTCTTAATACTATTGTGCTTGAGTTGCGAAACAGTAATGAGAAGATAAGTGATGAAGATGACGCACTTATTTTGTTGGTGTCTCTACCACCGTCTTATGAGGGGTTCATGCAGAGTTCTTGTGCTGAAAAAGTGACTCACAGGTTGGAGGAGGTAAAATCAGCTCTTCACACAAGGGAGATGCGACAGAGGGCCGCACATGGGGAGTACGACGTTCCGGGGTCGGGTACATTCATGGCATCCAAAGGGGGTTATGGCAAAAAGAGGAACAAGGGTTCTAAATTGCCAAATGATATTGGCGCATTGTGTAAAGAGAAGGGTCATTGGAAAAGGGAGTGTCCGAAGGGAAGGCGTTTGCAGAATTGGCTGCAGACGCAAAGGACGACTTTGTGCTCTAGGCTCCCTTGGGGGACAAGGGGGAATCCGTGCTCTTGACGAGGAGGTGAATGATGGAATAGGGGAGTTTCTCACGAGAGACATGGAACGTGAAGGGGACACATGATGGGGGGTTTGTTGTAGGGACTCGGAACAATAAACGATCTTGTTGTAGGAGCTCGATGGGAGTTGGAACAACATGCAGGGAATTCGATTGCAGGAACTCGCCCGTAGTTGGAGCATCGATAGGGTTCGATTGCAGGAACTAGACGAGGGTTGTAGCATCGATGGGGGCACTTGTTGTAGGATCTTGGTGAAGAACAACTTGTGAACTTAGGGCTATTGGAGAGAACCGTCTAATTATATACTATCTTAAAAGAGTGAAGAATAGAAAAGTGACTCCTAAGATCTTTTACTACTAAAGTGGCTCTTTAAAATAGTTTATTACAAAAGTGTCTTGTTAAACCTAGGCAATTATTTCTTACGTACGTTTTTATTTTGAGGAGACTCCTCCACGAAAAGTCTCCCATATTAAAGACGACTCTTCAATTTCCGGCTGCAACCCCAACATCAGAACAAATAAACTCTACCTGATCGGAGATCCACAGGAGGGTTCTTTCAGTGGTACGAAGATAGTTATTGATGGGTAACGTTTAGTTTTTTGGATTCAATTTTGATTTCTAGGACTTGACGCAAACCCTAACTCTCTATATTCTCTATCTCCATCGGACACATATTCCAGACCTCGCTTGAACCGACAGACGCATACTGCGCATCGACTCTCCCTTTGTTGACAAAATACATGTACGTGGATTCAACTTAGGTTATTTATGAGTAATGTTTTGTTTACTGTATGTGCTAATTTTTGTGGATGAGTTTGTTGGTCCATGGAAGCAATGCAACCCTTCAGCTAAAGGTGAAAAAGGTCTGTCTATTGCCAGCTCCTCCCTTTCCTTCTAAAAAGGATGGAGACACAGACACACAGTGCCCTTTGAATTCGCAAGACTCATGGCAATTGACGCACACTAATGATGGAATCTTCTTCCGGTTAACGAGTCGGGTGAATTTGAAGGAAATCTTGTTATTTTCCTAGGTTTTATGAAGGGTTCACCAGTGATGATGTCGTTGGTGTAGCATCAAACAAACAGCTGGTATATAATAAATATAATGACATTTTCTCGTGCAATTTCAAGTGTTTGATTTTCGTAGATTGATATTATGGTGCTTCTAATTTTGAAGGTTTGTTGAAATCGCTTGATCGAATCCAGTTTCTCTGATTGCTTTCATGGCTATGGGTGATGGTGTGTACTTTTTTCAAGAGCATTGTTATTTATATTGTGTTCTGAATAAATTCATGGCACGAAAGACCACTCTTTTCCTGATTCTCTCTCCTGTATTATAATTTTCCTCTTATGTTATATTAGTCGTTGATCGATAATGATGAAATTGGGGGAGACAACATCCAATGAAGGTCGTAGCATGGGCTTCCAGAGACACATCATGAACTCTCTCTCCCTTCAATCTCTGCAGAAGGTACTACGGTTTTCACCCAATTCATCACCTTTTACGGGATTTTGTTTGTGGATTTGGAGAAAATTCATGTTCTTGGTTGTGGGGATTGTGGCTGCTAGAAAACATGGGATGATGATGTGAGGTTTAAGAAAAGTGCCTACATTAAATGTAGGCTATGCACTTTTGGTCCATCTGAAAGAAATGTTTGAGACTCCTTGTAACCGACGCAACTCTTCCCCTAATTAAAGATCCCATGAGAAACTCCTCTCAGTCAATCGCCAGTTCCACCGTTCCCTTTGGTGGACACATCGCACTTCAAACTTCGACCGTCCGTGCCTCTACCGAAAGGAAACTAAGGTAACCCTCTTTTTGTACTTACAGCCACCTATTTGTATTCCTATGTTCAACGTGTACATTTTGGGCTCGACTGGGTATTTGTGTAGTGAGTACTTGCCGGTGGTGATTGCGATCACTAGCACAACCTGAAGGCCATTCACTAAATTTACAAGGATGCATATTTTGATCTCATAGACAAGACTTATAAGGTAGAAAGTTTTACATTTTTAGATGGTTTTGTAACATTCAGTGTTTACAAGGAGTCCCGTTTGTTCCATTGCTCGCGATTACGTTCTTGATGTGTGTGGGCTTTGGATGACTACAGTAATCAAAGCTTGGTCTAAACAGTTTTGTTTTAGCATGCCTATGGATAATTCAATTGCAGATAGATTATATTAGAAGCAGCCTTCATGATTCAGTAGTTGCACTCATCTTTGAGGTACATAGAATTTGAACAATCAAAAAAGTTGGGAAAACTAATAGTTTCTTCACAAAATAATATCCGCTCGAGATTTTTGTTATACAATGAGAGTCTTGCTACTGTTCGAGTTTCTCGATGTATGGGCTTAATTCCAAAACAAAATGGGGAATGATTGTTGAGTTTCGAACTATATAGATTGTTGTAGGATAGGAGGAAGTTAAAGTACATAACCATAGTAATAAGGGAAATTACAAAGAAAGAATGCAAAAAGTGGTTGTTTCAAATTCTCTCGAGTAAATTACGAGGTCAATCTCGACCTCTGACAACAAGTAAGATATTTCCTCTTTGCTTCTCTTTGAGATATATCTCTTAAAGGTCATGTCTATTACGTTTATGATTTGAGGATAATGTTTCAACTTAGATCATATTTGATTTTCTTCTATTTGGAGTCGACATTTTTATTTTTTGCAGTCACATGTGATAGTTTTGCTTTGACATAAGGTTAGTTCCCCCCCCCCCCCCCCACACACACAACAAGTGCAAGTTATTTATGCATGCATGTTTCAGCCATGACAATTTCGTGTATTGAAATATGGAAGTAGCTGCATTTTGTTTTACTCATTCTCTTTTACGGTTATTCAAACTTTTCTCACATTATACATTATATTGGTCTGGGTAATAAACTTTGGAAAGGAATCGACTGCGACGCATAGAGTCTCTTCATCCCGACCCCTCATATTAGGCCAAAACTCTACCTTGATACAGAATATCATTCATTTTCTTGGTTGTCTAACTTGTATATTTTATGAATAAATCATGTTTCCTGCTTGGCTTAGCCCCTTTAAGACCATCACTATGTTTCTTGTTGCATCTTAAATGTTCTCCGTGAAAGCATGTTTGTGTAAAATCAGGCTTTGCAGCTAAAGCATTCATGCTAAGTAAGGCCAATTTTATAATTTTTCATGTAGTATATTTACACTTTTTTTCCTTGTATTGTTTTGCATAAGGTTCCAGTCTTCCATTTTAACTTTGGAAATTCCACTACTTTGACTGAAACCCTACTTTGCATTTCAATGACACAATATATGTGGACCTTCTTATCTTGTATGATGTAGGTGGACATAATTTTCTCATTCGTCTCTTTTAAGAATTATCAATTTCTACATCATCTTTGGATTACATTTTGGAGTCACTGGAGGTAAGCATCTTGACATGTTGTTTAAAAAGAATAATAGACGCTAAATATATTTATTTTCACTGAATCGGGTAAAATAGGTCAAATTATAGAGCCTCTTGAGGTAGCATCAGCAAATTGTAGATAGCAACAAAACTCTTGTTCCGTGAGTTTGACTATAGTTACTTCAAATTTCTCTTACAAATTGCTGCTTCTTCCGAGAGGCTAAACTGACGAAGCCGCAAAGTTTATACTCTTATGATAGTTAAACTCATCATTGAGTTCAACTTGCATAATGGTGTTGCTTGTCGCTACATTCATCTTTTTTGAAAATAGTTATTTAAATTCATTAGCCCTTTGTCTTTTCACCACCTATGATTTCTATGGGTCTCTAATCTCTATACTCTCCTACCAACACGTTAAACTACACGACACCTCTATCTCTATTCTTGAAAGTAAACGTGGCTATGGGGTAAAGCGATGCAGGAAAAAAATAGGTGATTCCAACTGTGGAGATTTTATAAGTATATCTCCTCTAATTATATGATAAGTTTGGCTACATTATTCTTAAACCATTGATTTGATTCATGCTCTATTTTTTTCTTTTATTTGTTCCTTTCTTGATGAAGTATTTGGTCTTCTTACGCTTTCAAACCTTTTGAACAACGGACATGAGTAGTGTGGCAATCAAATATTGTTGTAACTGGACATCTATAAGAGTATTCTATTAGGAACAACATCACCAATGAGTAAGCAAAATCCATTTAAGTTTTATTTCGTTGTACGTTGTATTGCTCGCCTGATATATTGACATGATTTGAAATAGCTGGCAGCATATAGGAACTTTTCCTACTGCAATGATACCCTTCCTCGCATTTGGAAGTTTTGTAGCTCCTGCTGATTATGGGTTTCCACTATCATGGAAATTGGTTATGTCCACCACTCTTCATTGATTTTGTTTAACGAATTTGTCTTCTTCGGATTCAGTGTTGAACTGATTGAAAGAGAAGAGGAAGCTTTGATTAAAAGGCTAAAGCAGCCAATAGAGTAAAAGAGGAAAAACCTCATATGGAGGGAGCTAAAACCACAACACATCTAGCACTGTTATGGGACATCAATTTTTTCTCCCTTTTAACAAAAGAAAAGGCACAAAACAAGAACTTAGACATTAAAGCTCTGCAATCCTCCACAATGGCATTCACTGAATTGTGAGAGGAGGAATGTTTTGCATTCAAAAAATCTACCATCAGCTTTGAATCTAAGTTGATCAAAATTTTCCTGTAGTGCATGTTGAAAGCCCACAATACAACATCTCTATTTGCCAATCCTTCCAGAATTAGAGGGTCATTGATGTATCTTACTACCTTTTGAACGCTTTAAAAATCACTTCTTGATTGCTTCCCATGAGCACAAATGCAGTACTTTTGTGTTGACGTGATTGTCAGATCGGAGTTTGTGTACTTCTTCTGTATACATGGATTTGAAAAAGATTTAACCCTCGTTCTGATTGTGTCTTCGTACTAAAATTGAGAATTATTTCTTTCTTAAAATATATCTCTTTTTCTGATTGTGGCTTTGTACTCTTCATTACATTTTCTATGTTAGTTACTTATCGTCATGGACAGAACCTATCGTCTTTGGATTTTCGATACTGTAAAATCATGAGCATTGAAGAGAGACCCTTGAGCACCAAGTCAAAAAATACCTAGAGAGAGAGAGGCCGCACTTTGGTGAGACTCAGGCTGACTCCAGTTGGAAGCGGTCTTCGATAACAACGAACGATTTCAATCTGTGAGTGTCCTGTTGTTCTTCTCTTTCCGATTTCTCTCCCTTAGCATGTGCACCTAATGAATCTGATTCCTCTCCTCTGCATTGGCAAATACTCGATAATTATTCTGATGTATTTCTGACTTCTCTGGTTGTTGAAGAAGAGAGATTTTCCTAATGGGGTAGGTAACCAGAGCTTATTTTGATTTCGTAATTTACTAAATTAGCCATATAATTATAGATTTTATGCTTGCTTTACTTCTGAGTAGTGAAAAAACAAAAACGATATCCCTTACGACCCTAAAACGGATCTATTCAAACATTGATTCACTTTACAAATTCGTACAAAAGATTTTTATGGATTCGGGCATGTGGATATCTCGTTGATTGAAGAGATATCTCGTTGATTGATGACCCGAAAACCGTTCGTTGAAGCATTTTGCTTAGTGATTTGTAATTGTAGTGATCTTGATGGAGAACCGCTCGTAGTCATTGTTTCAATCTGGTTCGTCTCCCTAATTGATTATGTTTGTTCAACCTCTCTAAATTGATTTGGTTCGTGTCACAAATTCATATGCTTATTCCACATCTCTGTGCGTGTCTTTTTAACCAAAATTCTATTTGGTCGATTTCACATCCTTATAATTATTTCAAATCTTCTTTTTATTTACCTGCTACTCCAATTTTCGGCAGATTAAATTATTCAAACATGTCATTCTATGATGCAATATTGTACTCGGTAGCATGGTTACAACAATATTGGATTTTCATTGACTTAGGTATGTAAATGATTATTTAATTTTGATTAATTTGTCAATGGGGCTTGACTTATTTTAAGTTACAGTTATGTTGTATTATGCGTCTATGATTTGCATAAACAATTTGCTTATATGGTAACCGAAATCAAAGTTGTTTAATTTTGTCTCTGGCTACAGATGGATAGAGAGCATGCAAAATGTTGTCGGTTCTTATAGGGCCAACACATTTTCATCAAAATAGATATGTTCATCAAAAAATTGAAACCTGTAAAATAATATTATGTGTGCGGTAATTCAATGCGTCAATCGATGATTGTGTGTGCTTGTCCATCAAGGATCTACTTTACTTCTTGCAGGTTTATTTCATGCTATGGAAGATAATGCCTAAACAAATATCAAGGTCAGTAAAAATAATGCATATGACTTTCACCTTTACTCATGGCTGATTTATACACAAGATACCACTACGTTGAATCTCTTCAATTAAGGATTGCCTCGTATATATCTCCTTGTCTATCATGAATTATGGTCAAGGAGATGTGAAACTTTGAACTACGTAGGGCCATGAATTTTTGTGGACTTGGTCTAGAGGTTTCTTGTTTGCAGATATATTGGTGATATATGTTCCTTTCCAGTTATAAAATGTTAGCTAACTTTCCTCTCAGTCATTTTGATATAACTATTGGCAATTGTATAGGAGTAGCAAAAGGAGGGGCTAGATTAGTGGCTTGGCATGACGGATGGAGGGAGTTGAACCTTTTCAATAGAAGCGGCCGGACGAATGGGTACCCTTCTTTATGTGCTTTCCTTATGCGTTTTCTGAAATGCAGATGACCCTCTAACTTAGCTTGGATCTACAAGTTTCTAATGTGAACTCTTAATAGAGGTACATCATTGAATTTTTGCTTACATAATATTATACCTTATTTCACTTTGGTGTGTAATTTACAGTGTGAAAAAGCCTTCACTACCAAGGCAATGCAAGTTCATGAGCTTATAGGTTAGGAAAACATCGATCTGCTGATTATAAAAACCAGTAAGGTGACGAGGACCAATTCTTTGAAGAAGTGCATTTTGGAAGATGTTACTACATGTATGGAAGGCTAGAGCAGTTGGATTTTTTTAGGTTTTAAGCACTGAATGTTTGAAATTCTTTGACTCTCAATTAACCAATAAAAAAAATGACTCTCAATCTTGCAATTGAGGATGGTGCTGGTTCAGTTCATTCTTGATGGTGGTTGATTTTAAGGATGTTTTTGTGGCTATTTCATGTCTTTGAAGGCCAGTTCGTACTTTCTGGTGGCTGTTTTGTCCATGACTGGAGCATTTTGTTTTTCCGGCAATCTACTGTTCTTCATTGGGAACGCTCAAAGTCGACATGTGGTGAAGCGAAGAATCTATTTACTAATCTTTTGAAAATGACCACTTTTGTCTGTTTTCGATGTTTTTTATTTTGTGCTCTTTTTTCAAGAGTTTTGTTTCTCAGAGGTGGTGGGTTGTACCACTCTGCTTGTTTTTCTAGTTGGCTGTGATAGCCTCTCTATTAATGAAAGCTACAATTTTTTGGAAAAAAAGACAATAAAAAAGGACCGCCAAAAGCCCACACATCTCCCGCGCTCACGGAACCCTAAATACATTTACACTAATACACAATTTCCGATTGCGCATTCATCTTCCAAGTCTTCTTCGATCACAATTGCTCTGCGAAGGAGCGATTTACCTGCCCGTTCTCCAACTGTGTCGCTCGATTATGTTTCAAGTCCACCGTCAGAGGGGCTAATCTGATTCGTCTCTAGTTTTCTCAAGAGAGAGTCTTTGATCTTGATGCGTCTCACGTTTTTATACTGATTCGTCTCTAGTAAATATATTGGTTTTGGATGCTTTCCATGGTAAAGTTAGTGCCTTTTTCCGGGTTCGATCGATAAATACGTGTGATATGTTTTGTCTGCAATACTTGTAGTAGATTGAATAGTAAATAAATTTGTGGTATGTTGCGTCTGAAATTATTTAGTGCACTGCTTTGAATTTGATATAGGGGTACTATAAAATTATGACCTGTGATTGTTTGTGATATCAACTGCTCGACTTGTACCTATTTAAAATTGTGTGCAAGTGCTTACCAATAATTATTATTTTTTTCCTTACATTTGATTGATACTACAAGGGGTTGCTTAGTGTTAAGGTCCTTGGTCTCATCAGGGGTGTGCTCTTCCTAATGTTTATGTTTCGCAACCCCACAAGCATTAAAAAATCTAATGGGCCTTACCAAGCTTCTGTGTGGTCTCGTGAATTTAGTCATGGTGTGCGGAAGCTGTTTTCTTCAAGGGGTGTCTCACGTCAATTTCCACTTTAATTGAGTATTATTTATTTTCTTAACCATGTGATATGCTTGACAAGTCGGTATATGTAATCTGTTAGAGTTATGTATGCATAGATGAGTCTTTAATCTTCACTTACATAGTAGTTTAGTGGATATCAATTGTTTGTGGTATGCCTACTGAAGAAACATGTTAAGTTACAGAGCCATAATCCGTATTGTGTCCATAATATTACTACCATGTTTGGATGTTTGATCGGGATTTCTGGCTAGGATTGTGTGTTATTTTTCCATCAGTTTACAACCCTGTTTCAATTCCTTTATAGCTTCCAACAGTGACAGTCACTACTGAAATTGCGGCAGGGAAATAGTTGGTTATTGGAGAGTGGTCTTTGCTCCCTTCTAATTCACTCTTATCTTTGAACAAAATTAACTCTTAGAATCGCATCATTATTCTCTAACTTCAAACCCAGCTATACAAGGAACTTAAGCCAATTCGCTCTTATTGTGAGGTGAAAGACATATTCTTACCGTAGAAATTTGTGGCTAGGAAACAGTGATACCAAGCCACCCTTTCTTCAATCCATTCTTACGTTTCTAGAATATGACCCAATTCACTCTGTTAATTCTTATGCCAAAATTGCGGCAGCTACATCAACTTCTTTGTACCCCTGGTTTGATATGCGAGAATTCCTTTTTTTAAGCTTCCCTGATTTATGTACTTTTACTAATTCTACGGTGCTCTTACATCATCTAAATTTGACTCTTTTGTGGATTAACTGTATCTATTCCTGATTCATACTTCAAATATGGATAAGAATTGAATAAATCTTCGTAGATGTAGAGTAGAATCAAGGAGTAGCAAACTTTCTTAATTGCAATTGAAAATGCATCTCAGAATGGGACAGTTTCATGTCCCTGTCTAAAATGTGTGAACTCGTGTAGTTTGAGTAGAGAAGTCGTACAACTTCACTTGCTAAATAGTGGAATTAGCCAAAATTATTCAATCGATTCTTCTATGGAGAGCCAGTTCCTGAAATCATGCCTCAAATTCCTTTTACCATGGTCGGTAAGATTCATGCTTCAGAAAATTCAGTAGTACCTAATAATATGCAGAATATGTTGCATGATATTTTTGGAATGCACAATCAATCTGAAGAATATGAAGATGGAAGTAATTTTGAGAACTATGGCAAAGACCATCTGATACCGGAGCAAATCTAGAAATGGTCTGAATGAAGGCACAAAACACTTTTTTGAATTACTTAATGATGCAGAAAATCCATTATACAATGAGTGCAAAAACATGAGAAAACTAGAAACTACTGTTACTTTGGTACATCTTAAATGTGTTTAAAATGGATTAACAGCCTTCCTTGATGCTGTAAGACGTATGCTTCCTCCTAATAATGACATGGCAAAAGATTAATGGTGCTAAAAACTATATTAAAGATTTAGGGTTGAGATATGAAAAAGATCAATGCATGTCCAAGGGAAGGAAGAAGGGAACAGTGATATTTTTTTAAAGAAAAAGCCTGAAAAAGTCTTATAGTTTTCATTAAAGGCAAGGCTGCAAATATTATACATGTTCACCGAGAAAAGCTTCTCAAATGAAATGGCATGCAGAGGGTCAACAGGATGATGGTGTGATGAGACATCCTGCTGACATTGTTGCATGGAAAAGCTTTGATTCTCGATATTTAGATTTTTCATCAGATCTTAGAAATGTTAGGCTTGGTCTAGCGAGTGACAGATCAAACCCATTCGGAAACATATGCACTACTTATAGTGTTTTGCCAATGAATTTGATTCTATATAATTTACTGCCATGGTTATGTATGAAGCAATCCTCTTTCATCCTATCATTACTTATCCCTGACCCGACCTTACCTGGACAAAATATAAACGTGTAATTACAACCCTTGGTTGATGAACTCAATTCGCTATGGGAAGAGGGACTTGATACATATGATGCTTGAAAAAAAGAAAATTTTCAAATGCGCGCTGCTTTACTATGGACGATTCATGATTTTCCAGCCTATGGGGATATATCTGGACGGAGTACTAAATATTTACTTACTTGTCCGACTTGAATTATGGTACTCACTCTCTTTGGTTAAAACATGGCAGAATGAAACATCACATGATGCCTTAAAGGGGAGCGAGGTTTTGATATATATCGAAAAATTTGGTTGTTCAACTCTAGGAAAAAGGAAGAGGGATCAAGGCCAGGAGGTTATACCATAGAAAAAAAGAAGAATATTATTTAAGTTGCCGTATTGGAATTACATTCCGCTACGTCATAACCTCGATGTGATGCATATAGAAAAAAAAATGTGTGCAATAATATACTTGGAACGTTGTTCAATGTAAACGGGGAGACAAAGGATAACTGGAAGGCACGCAAGGGTCTTGAGGAAACGGGCATTAGAAAAGAGCTTCATCTTGAACGGATATGTGAAGAAGAGTTTAGTATTCAACATGCTTGCTTCGTAATGCCTAATGAGGAGAATGATGAATTTGTGAAGGCTCTAAATCTTAAGGTACCTGATGGATACTCTTCTAACATATCTCGTCGCATTCAAATAAAGCTATGGAAAATTACAGGTCTGAAAAGTCACGATTGTCATATTCTTATGCAACAACTTCTCCCTATAGCTCTTCGGCGTTCTCTACCAAAGAAAGTGGTTGCTCTACTGATTGATTTATGTTTCATATTTAGACAAAGATATCGACTATCCTAGTAAAAACTAGAGATTAGGATTGCTGAAACATTATGCAACCTGTAAAAAATTATTGCCGCCTTCTTTTTTCACTATTATGGTGCACCTATTTGTTCATCTCGCAAACGAGGCAAATATTATTTGACCGGTACATTACATATGGATGTACCCAATTGAGAGGCCAGTATTTAAGAGGCACTTAGTTGTAGAAGAGTGTCAGGTATTTTATTCTAGATATATGAGATCCGCTGAACGACATCTGATCACAACACTAAGAACCGATGATGATAGCCTCAGATCAACAAAAAGTATCGTGCTTGACCATAAATCATTGATGCAAGCACATATTTATGTATTATTCAATAACGATGAAATAATTCCATTTTAAAAGTGTTACTAAAATGAATATGCATTATATAGGTAAATTTGTTTATTTTTTGAATTATAGTTTATCTCTTATAGTATTCACTGAGATTCAATCAGAAGGAAAAATCGAGGATCCCGCTTGAGTGATGTTTTCTTAGAAAAAATTCACAAGGAGAGATTTGTTGGTTGGTTCCATTCATATGTAAAAATAAACTCAAGCATTTTGTTCAAATGAAATAACTCACCACAGGTTAATGGTCAGTTTTCAGACAAAGTTAAATGGATAGCTCGTGAACATAATACATCTTGTAGAAGATTTCGAAGATATGTGGTTAATGGTGTTAAGTACCGGACAAATGGTTATGAAATGACAACGAGAACTCAAAACAACGGAGTTTGTGTTGACACTGAAACAAGCATTTGTTATTATGGAATTCTGCAAGAAACTATTGAGTTGAATTACTTTGATATGTCGACATACCTTGGTGTATGTCATACGGGGTTAGGTATCAAGGATGCTGGATCTATATTAGGTTTTTGCTCATCTTTTTTGACATGCTTTTTCCTTGGAATAAGGAATAGGACATCCTGAGTTATACTCAAATATTTCTCACTGTAGTTAGGGAAAGGGCGGTTCCAGTCAGCGGCTGGAGTTGATTCTTGTACAGGGTATTCAATGCGTGCTTTAATTGATAATCTTTGTTCCATTTGAAAATTTTGTTTGAGGATAATTGCCTATATTAGGGGATTATATTTAGAGTACTTATTGTATTGTTACAATTGTGTATAAAAATTAATTTACCATTGCTGGAATTTTTCCTCAGTATTTTAATTGTGTTTTCTTCATTTTCTCTACAGGTAGAACCTCATGAACAAGTCTGGAAAGAAGATTTGGTATTTGACACTATTCATTTTGCTCAATCAGACAATATGGGTGCAAGAGCTAAATATTTTCTCATTATCTTTTTTTTTGATTGGAACTTGGTATACGACATTCTATTTTTTTCTCCGAACACGTAGCACTGAGATTTGCCTGTTGAGAATTTGATTCTTTTGTCTGTTTAGAATATTATGTATTCCATTAAAAACTCGTATGTTTTGTATGGAATGAAACTTTATGTTCAATAAGCATGAGATCCCTAAACATCACCTCTAGCTTTTCTATATGACTATTTTATTGTCTCGTATAAAAAAATGGTTAGCTACCATATTGTCAGCTGTTCGAAATGAATTTGACAACAATAATTTGCCTTCATGCTATGGTTTTGTTAGGGGAAGAATGTCCGGTTACCCGTGCAATTCTTCCCGGAAACATTTAATTATGCTTGCAATTTCCTATTTTCAAGCACCTTTTATGTAGCCATTCATGGCTGAGCGTTTTTCAGCGGTTTTTAAAGAAAGACAAACATTGTTTTCATCTGTTGGAGAATCCTTTTTCCCGCAGTTATTTATCGTCTACCAACAGTCGAAATATTGATGGTTAAAGGTCTATGCCAGCAGTTGGTTATGAAATACCAACAATTGTACATATTGTGGATACAGATATGCTCCTCCAGTTTTCGTCAAGACCGCTGGTGAGAGCTATGAATTCAACATACAACAGCGGTTGCCTATACATTTACCCACAGTTTTAAAAATCGTTGGAGTAACCTACACCAGTAGTTATTGGAGCGATTACCCACAGTTGTGAGCGCTGGTGTAGGGTGTTTTTCTTGTAGTGAAGGATTCAACCAGCAAATGGAGCAAAGACCTACTCCGACGAGCAGGCAGCTGACGCCGGCAATGGAAACCCTAACATTGCGAGAAACAAGACCTTGGAGGCCGACATGAGAAGAGAGAGGAGAGAGCAATGTAATACCTCGTGTTTAACTAAAGGGCAATCCTGTAATTTTAGAGGTGATAATTAACTTTTAGGTTGCGAGTGGTGATTTGGGTAATATTTTAAACTTTAAATAGACGAGAATCTAGGGTGCGAATTTTTATTTTTGCGCGAATTATTCTTTTTCTAGACTTCCTCGCGATATCAACCACCGCGTTATCCTACACTCTCACCACACCCAACCATTTCTCCATTTCCTATTATTTGATAATGAAAACCCACTTTTTTTCCATCTGCTCCTTTCTTCTCCTTCACGACCACGCCAGCGTCAACACGGCCCTCACCATCACCGCCACCAACATCACCGCCCTCACCAACATAACTTCTCCAAGTAACCTCAGCCTATTAATACCCCTCATCTCCTCCCCTTGCAACCATCAGCCAGCACCACTCTCTCCTCTCTCTCCTCCCCTTGCAGAGAACACCGCCGCTGCCTCCGTTCCTCCATAACTTCCAGCGAAGTTTTGGCCGAGCAAAACCAGCAACACCCAGCCCTCTTCCTCCATCCCGACGGTATCCAGGAGGCTCGACCTGCTTCCGGAAGGCCTCAGCCAAGCCCAGAAGTCACCAGAGCGTCGCCGTCAAACCTCACCGCCGGCGGCAAATCCGACGACCCGACCCGCCTTGTTTCTTCATCTTTTTCCGCGATTTTTGCGACGGGTAACTCCTAAGCTTCTCTATAATTCATTTCTAATAATCAAAATTTGATTTTTATGACTTAGATTCACGTTTTTATCGAATTGTTTGAGGGAGGTTTTATGTCTTCGTGCGTAGGTAAAAGGGGGGAGCTAGTTATTATTAGTCACTTAGATAATTGTTTGTGGGGGGTAGCATGTTGTAGATTACTAGAGTCCAAGGGGGGGCTGCTATAGGTTGTGCTATTAACATTATTTAGTTATTTGTTACATAAAATAAGATAAATGCTTTTGTAATAAAAATGTGTTTTAGCAATACGAAATAATAATCTTTCTTCGAAAATGAGTCATAATAATGATATGTATATTTGAGATAATTTGTTCCAATAAATTGTCACCCTAGTTATTTAAACAAGTCGTAAGTTTCAATTATTTATACTAAATATTTTTATCAATAAGAATTATTAGAAAATGAAATAGTTTTTGTTTTATTAATAATCTTTAAATGTTACTTGATAAATATTTACAAGTTTTGTTTTAATTACTAAATGTTGAATTTGTTTCTAAAATATTTCTTTATAATAATTGGAAATGAGAATTCGTTGGGGGTTATTGGGACAAAATTAGATCCGACCTAGATTAACACTCATGCATCGATTTATTTAGAAGTAGCATCGTGTAATTACAGGTTTGTGAATTGTGGGAGACGGATTTGTGGACATCGGCTTCATCGATCATCCTACGTACTAGCTGCCAAGTCAAATAAGGTGAGTTTACATGCTTAGCCTAGTGTGCCTAGCTTTTTTCGTGTCGATTGCGATTTCTATTTTCTGTCTCAAAGTATAATTGTTATTTTTTGTTTACACTAGTCAAATATTTGAACTGTTAGCTACTGTTATTGATAACTCTCACACGATAAATAATAATCCGTTAATAATGCAAAGTGGAAAGAATATCGCATGTACCGGAACCAGTTGTTTTACTTATTACGTACGGTGATGATTCCCTGGGCTTTGGTCCCTAAAGATATGGCACTATGTGCATCCCGACTCCTTTCGCCGTAGACTGAAGTACTGCTTCTAGATACCACTCCTTTGATTGACGCTCTTAGGAGGGTGTTGCAACACTTAAGGTCTAGAATGTCTGATTGTGGTCACTGGTCTACCCGGGTACTGTGAAATGAACAAGTGATGATTCGATTGCCTTGTTGGCTTTATTATTATTGGGAGGCCCTTTGTCGGCATTATTATATTCGCTTAACGCTTGGATTATTGATTTACTCTTCTGTTTATGCCTTTGCGAACTCTGAACTGTTTTCATTCATACTCTGTCACTTTCATTTTATTTAATTTGTGTCCAGCAGTTTATATTATCTTTCCTGTTTTACATACTAAGGTGTAGCTCACTCAGTATTTATTGCTGACTTTGAAAACTGCGGTTCCTGTTGTTTTCTTCCCACCGCAGGTCTAGGAGCTGGAACTTAAGGAATAGAAGGGGCGCGAGACTCACCTAGACTGATAATGTCATAATTAGTTTCTAGTTTTGTTAAGATGTTTTGTAATAATAATCACCTTTTGTATAAGACTCTTGTTTAATGTTTAATATTACAAGTTCTTGTTGTGGAATATATGTTGCTTTTGATCTCCGCCACTTCTATTAAGCATCGCCCTCCCGGTCTTGTCCCGAGCCGGATATGGGGGTTGTTGCAGGTGGTATCAGAGCAGTTCTTTCCACTATAGGGATTAAAGCCTGTAGGGTCACTTAAAATGAACATAGGGCAAGATAAAATACGGAAAAGCCGGGTATCTTGGGGGGCGGGGTTATTGTTTACTTCTTCTTGCATGATTAGTTGTTGGTGTTACTCTGTTCCGTGTTGAGGCCCTAATGCCTAGTTGGATTTATGGTTATGAAGTCATACTTCTATGACATTTATGTGGATTTTCTTACTCTGCGTATCTTGTTGAGATATATTGTGTGATTGGATGATATTGTCTACTTACTGGTTGCGACAAGTTACTTGTGTTAGCACGTGTGTTACGATAAGATATCGTTTAGGCTACGCAATCAGCAGGACCACCGCTACGTCTTTGGAAGCAACAATGGAAGGAGAAGAAGCATTACACCCACAGGTGGCCCAACTGATCAACCACATGGGTCAGTTCGTCCAAGCTATGAACAACAACAACCAGAACCGTGACACCAACGTTGCTGTTGAACGAGAACCTGACTGGTCTAAGAAGATAGCTCATCGGAACCCGAGTCTCTTTTATAGAAAAGAAGATCATGTGCTGCTGGATAACTGGATTCGGGACTTCGACAAAATTTTCCAGGCTATGGACTGCCCAAAACCCGCAAGGTTAACGAAGCGGCATTCTACTTTAAAGGAAAAGCTGACAATTGGTGGACTGCCAACCGAGCAAGATTCATAGCTCAAGAAGGTTTCAACTGGGAGGCACTGAAAACGGCGATGAGAATTGCCTTTTACCCAGAGCATGTCAAAGAGGAGAAGTACCAGGAATTCATCTCGCTAAAGAAAGGAAACAACTCTGCAACAGACTACTACGACAAGTTCGTGGAGCTGGCCCGGTTTGCAGAAGATACAGTGCCTACTGAAGGGCGCATGGTGACTCGCTTCATAGGAGGCCTGAGGCTTGAAATCCAGAGGACCATGCCCACAAGGACCTACAGTACCTTATCAGAGGCCTATGGGGTAGCCGCAAATATCTGGAGAGTCGATCAGGCAATAACTCAACATTTGGGGAAAAGAAAGGAGGAAGGCCAAGGAAGTGGTAACTCTAGCCAAGGAGGAAACAACAGTCAAGGATCAGACAAGAGATTCAGGACTGGAAATGGAGGAGGAAATCAAAACTGGGGAAATGGGGAAAATCATAACCAGCAACGCAACTTTAACTGCAAGAGGTGTGGACAAAATCATCGGGGGTACACGTGTGAAGGTGCCGATTTGACTTGTAGGTTATGTGGTATCAAAGGCCACATAGCTCAGGATTGCAGAAGGAGGATGGCAGCTGAAAATGAGCAAGGGATGAACAACCAAGGACAACGTCAGAATCAGAACGGGAACGTTTACCGACAGAACAATCAAAACGGAGGGAATCAGTTCCGCAATAATAACAATAAAAATGGAGACGACAACAGGAATGGAGGACAGAACAGGAATGCAGCTAGCAACGGAAACAATGATGCTGGAAACAATAGAAACAGGAATGCTGGGAATGCAGCTCAGGGAAACAACCAGAGGCAGCCTGGACATATCTTTGTGATGAGTGAAACAGAGGCACGGGCAATAAACAACAAGGAAGGTAAGTATTCTAGTCTTAATCTATGTGCATCTCATTTAGGAAACCCCTGAGACTCTAGGAACCTGACCAGCTTCGAGGAAGAAGCTTATTCTAAGGAGGGAGGATGTAATACCTCGTGTTTAACTAAAGGGCAATTCGGTAATTTTAGAGGTGATAATTAAATTTTAGGTTGCGAGTGGTGATTTGGGTAATATTTTTAAAATTTTAATAGACGAGAATTTAGGGTGCTTTTTCTAGACTTCCTTGCGGTATCAACCACCGCGTTATCCTACACTCTCACCACACCCAACCATTTCTCCATTTCCTATTATTTAATAATGAAAACCCACTTTTTTTTTCATCTGCTCCTTTCTTCTCCTTCACGACCACGCCAGCGTCAACACCGCCCTCACCTTCACCGCCACCAACATCACCGCCCTCACCAACATAACTTCTCCAAGTAACCTCAGCCTATTAATACCCCTCATCTCCTCCCCCTGCACCCATCAGCCAGCACCACTCTCTCCTCTCTTTCCAACGAAACAACCACCGGCACCACCATCATCAACTTCGCCACCATCACCTTCACTCACTGCCCTCTCTCCCTTTCTCTTCTCTCTCTGTTTCTTTCTCTCTGATCACTAACGAGAAGCAGCAGCAGCAAACAGCGGTGAAGCCACCACCACTGCCGCCACCATTGCCGACGGTAAAACAGCCTCCACCCACCACCGTCTCGTCCTACTTTTCTCCACCTCTGTCACTGTCTCTCTCTTTACCTCTCTGCCGAAACCTAGAAGAAGAGGCAACGAAGACAGAGAAGGAGCCGCCACAGCTGCAGAGAACACCGCCGCTGCCTCCGCTCCTCCATAACTTCCGACGAAGTTTTGGCCGAGCAAAACCAGCAACACCCAGCCCTCTTCCTCCATCCCGACGGTATCCAGGAGGCTCGACCTGCTTCCGGAAGGCCTCAGCCAAGCCCAGAAGTCACCGGAGCGTCGCCGTCGAACTTCACCACCGGCGGCAAATCCGACGACCCGACCCGCCTTGTTTCTTCATCTTTTTCCGCAATTTTTGCGACGGTAACTCCTAAACTTCTCTATAATTCATTTCTAATAATCAAAATTTGATTTTTATGACTTAGATTCACGTTTTGATCGAATTGTTTGAGGGAGGTTTTATGTCTTCGTGTGTAAGTATAAGGGGGAGCTAGTTGTTATTAGTCACTTAGATAATTGTTTGTGGGGGGTAGCATGTTGTAGATTACTAGAGTCCAAAGGGGGGGGGGGGGGCTGCTATAGGTTGTGCTATTAACATTATTTACTTATTTGTTACATAAAATAAGATAAATGCTTTTGTAATAAAAATGTGTTTTAGCAATAAGAAATAATAATCTTTTCTCAAAAATGAGTCATAATAATGATATGTATATTTGAGATAGTTTGTTCTAATAAATTGTCACTCTAGTTATTTAAACAAGTCGTAAGTTTCAATTATTTATACTAAATATTTTTATCAATAAGAATTATTAGCAAATGAAATAGTTTTTGTTTTAGAAATAATCTTTAAATGTTACTTGATAAATATTTACAAGTTTTGTTTTAATTACTAAATGTTAAATTTGTTTTTAAAATATTTCTTTATAATAATTGGAAATGAGAATTCGTTGGGGGTTATTGGGACAAACTTAGATCCGACCTAGATTAACACTCATGCATCTATTTATTTAGAAGTAGCATCGTGTGATTACAGGTTTGTGAATTGTAGGATACAGATTTGTGGACATCGGCTTCATCGATCATCCTACGTACTAGCTGCCAAGTCAAATAAGGTGAGTTTACATGCTTAGCCTAGTGTGCCTAGCTTTCTTTTCGTGTCGATTGCGATTTCCATTTTCTGTCTCAAAGTATAATTGTAATTTTTTGTTTACACTAGTCAAATATTTGAACTGTTAGTTACTGTTATTGATAACTCTCACACGATAAATAATAATCCGTTAATAATGCAAAGTGGAAAGAATATCGCATGTACCGGAACCAGTTGTCTATATATATATAAAAGCAGACAAGTGCTCAAATGCAACAACGGAATGCCATTTGTCATCATAAGTTTATCCTCCTAATGACATGTATTGTGCTTATTTGGAACACTCAACCAAAAATCACTTGCCAATTGTAACTTACTAAAATAAATTTCCATGGTGTCACTATACACATCATCTAAATTAAATTCACAATTTAACTAATTAAATGCATGATTTTTTTTGTAACTGATATACAATTTTGACTATTAATTAAATCTACCAATTTAAAAATGACAGGCTTTTCCCTACCAACTTCACAACCACAAGTTTTCGTATGATTAATGTAATTTAAAAAGATAATTTAAGCTTATTTGTTTAACTTTTTCTATCCATGTTTGTAACTCCTGTTTGAAACTACACTAAATAAAATTTCAGTGTCCATTCATTGTTCTCTATTACTAGGGGAAAAAAGTCATTTGGGATTGGAAATTGTAACTGAAAAGCCCGTTTCGACTTCACCTACAACAATTGCCGATTACTTTGAACATTCATCTCTCGAGAAAATCATTGTCCGTTTGATCGCTTTAGATCTTTTACTTATATCACCTGATTTTTTAGTTTATGGTCTGTTAAGCATTTCTCTCATTTGTGCAGTTAGATGTTAAATGCAAGATTTTTTTTTGTAACTGATATACAATTATGACTATAAATTAAATCTACCAATTTAAAAATGACAGGATTTTCCCTACCCACTTCACAACCACAAGTTTTCGTATGATTAATGTAATTTAAAAAGATAATTTAAGCTTATTTGTTTAACTTTTTCTATCCCATGTTTGTAACTCTCGTTTGAAACTAGACTAAATAAAATTTCAGTGTCCATTCTTTGCTCTCTATTACTAGGGGAAAAAATCTTTTGGGATCGGAAATTGTAACTGAAAACACGTTTAGGCTTCACCTACAACAATTTCCGATTACTTTGAACATTCATCTCTTGAGAATTGCCCTTTCGATCGCTTTAGATCTTTACTTTTATCACCTTATTTTTTAGTTTATGGTCTATTTATGCATTTATCTGATTTGTGCAGCTAGATGTGACAACTATGGTTGTAATTTCTCAGGAGAACTCTCAAAAGAGTAGCTATTGAAAGTCTCCAATGACATGTGTCAGTTCCTCTATTATATGTGAAAGTTAGACATATCATGTCATACTTCTTGCCAAATTAAATTATTATGTAATTACTCAAGTTGATAATTCCACAGAGAAACTAAACCATTTAGTTTTGAATATATTGTTGCGGTAGATTTCGGAGTCGTTGGAGATCATGAGAGTGTAGAGACAATTCAAACATATTATCTTACTTGCTGGTTATTCCTTTGAGGTTAGAATTTTTAAGTTAAGTGATAGTCAATCTTACTCTTTACTACAGCAGATCGCACAATTGGGCGAGACTTTCATTTTTATTGACTTCACCAAGGGGTAGTATTGGCAAACTCCACGATCTCAGGTTCGTCCACTGAAAAATTTCAAAATTACCTCATCTCATGGTTCGGGGGAGTATAGTAATTCCAATAATTTTGTAATAGCACCATATAAACAACCATTTCCACAAGAAATTCATTTGTGCATTGAAATTTGTTAGAAGATTTTGTTTTTTAAAACTTTTGTTGATTAGGAAATTGTATATCATTGAAAACACAATTATGAACTGATATTTCATGCAATACTCCAACAGAATGAAATTGCATGTTATCCACGAGTCCCTTCAGTCATATTCTGAAGATGAAAAACTATGGTTAGAATGACAAAATTTGGTGGCTCCAAGTTCAAAAAATCAAATTTCTCAATTGACTTCCGGACTAAATCTATATATACTATTTGAGAATGTCCTCTCAAGCTTTGCGTGAGGAAATGCCACGTGGAAAATACAATTAATTAATTAATTAATATAAAATTATTGAGTAAAGGAAATCAGTTGACCTCCCTACATTAATTGGTGTTTCCGAAAATGATAACTTTCTTTCCAATAAAGTAACAGATTGGAAATTTAAAATCAGAAATGATGTAGTACTATAAGTCAATACAAAAATAGTGAGAGGTAGTGATTCATTCTTAAGTCGATAAAATAAAAAATGGTATAGTACTATAAATCAAAAATAGTATAGGACTATAAGTCAATAAAAAATAGTAACGGATTGAAAATTTAAAAGCATTGATCTTCATTGCGAAAAATCTCCCTTGACTACGTTAATTCATTACCAATAAATTCTCAATCACATAAATTCTCAATAATCACATTTAATAATTTTAAAGTCATTGAAATTTTCCTATATATACTCACTTAACGAAGTCATACTTTTATACTTAAGTTTAGTTCTCTCTTGCTTTCACTTTTTGTTCTTGCTTTAGTTCTCCCTTGCTTTCACTTTTTGTTCTTTCTTGGTCGCCATTTCTTCATCTTTTGTGTGGTTTATATTAAGAACTTCACGAGTTGATACCGGTGTCACAAATAGAGTTCTAATTATTCCTTGCAAACATCATACTCAAACTAACTCAAAACTATTAATTAGTATTTTTATGCTCTTTCTTATACTCAGTATTATATTAAAGTTACCTCTCTTTAACATATGAAGTGGTAGTTATATTATCATTCATATTCTTGGTATTAATTCTTTTGTATTTTAATAATTGACCAGTAGACTTTTCTTTGCAGGGTGTTCATTCTAATGGTGCATGATGATGGAAGGTTCATGTCACTGAGTTAGCTTCAATCACTTATGAAAAAGGTTGTTTTAATGTTGAGATAGAACGCTAGATCAATGATTTATTAGTTTATATGGTTTTTTCTTTACAAAGTAAACTAAATGTTTGAAATTCCAATGTCCATGTCTCCTTTTGATTGATTGTCTGTGTATATGATGTTCATAGTTAATATTCAACAAACATGTAAATGTGTAGCTTGAATATTCCATGGTCTTAAATTTTAATAACCACCGGGATCTTAACATTAAAATTTCATATTTGGTCAATATATTATCAGTATAGATGGAATTCCGGAGATGTTTGAAGAATTTTTTGGTTTATTTGTGTGAATTTTCAGATAGACCACAACACATAAGATTTATAATAGACATCGTTACTAGGACAGGTAATGAATGTCTTCAAGTTAGGTGATTAAGGTTATCTTTATATTAATATTTAACAATGCAGCTAGGGTGGTAGCTCAAGTGGTGGAGCATTGGAAGTCCCTACATGAGGTCTCACCTTCAAACCGCTTTGATGACAAAAAAATTCTCAAAAATTAAACACATTTTACAGTTCTTTTGCTTTGGGTTATTTTTAGAATTTTTGAGATGAATGAATAAATAATTAACTAATATTTGGTTTACATAATTGATGCTAGCCTTTGAACTAACAGTTCTATTTCCAAAATTTTAAATGGACTAAATGTAATAAGAAATAAATGTTTGACTGTGTAAGAACTATGTGTATGTTTATAAACATAGTTTATCGGTATGCTAGAAAAAATAATAAAACAAAAGTTCCGCAAAAAGGGAAAGTACATAAAATCAAATCTTTGAATTGCGAAAATTTATTTCTTACTGAATAAATATGCAAAAAATGAGATATGAACAATAAGAAAAAGAAATACACCGAGACAAAATTTATTGTAACTTATACGATCACGGAGTATGACTATTTCATTGGAAGTTAATAATTATAACATTTTCTTCCAAATTACTACTTAGTATGTAAATATTCAGTGATAGACTTTAAGATTACCAAAATGGCAGACCATACTTCTAGAATGGGTGTACTCCTCTTAATTTATGTATTTTTTTATTATGTCACATAAAGCAATAATACAAGGACTTTTTAGGCTTTAGGATTCAAATTTTGGAAGTGCAAGCCGTGCATCGCACGGGCTCAATGCTAGTTTTACTTATTACGTACGGGTGACGATTCCCTGGGCTTTGGTCCCTAAATATATGGCACTACGTGCATCCCGACTCTTTTCGCCCTAGGCCGGAGTACTGCTTTTAGATACCACTCCTTTGATTGACGCTCTAAGGAGGGTGTTGCAACACTTAAGGTCTAGAATGTCTGATGTGGTCACTGGTCTACCCGGATACTGTGAAGTGAACAAGTGATGATTCGATTGCCTTGTTGGCTTTATTATTATTGGTAGGCCCTTTGTCGGCATTATTATATTCGGTTAACGCTTGAATTATTGATTTACTCTTCTGTTTATACCTTTGCGAACTCTGAACTGTTTTCATTCATACTCTGTCACTTTCATTTTATTTAATTTGTGTCCAGCAATTTATATTATCTTTCCTGTTTTACATGCTAAGGTGTAGCTCACTCAGTATTTATTGCTGACTTTGGAAACTGCGGTTCCTGTTGTTTTCTTCCCACCGCAGGCTAGGAGCTGGAACTTAAGGAATAGAAGGGGCGCGAGACTCACTTAGACTGATAATGTCATAATTAGTTTCCAGTTTTGTTAAGATGTTTTGTAATAATGATCACCTTTTGTATAAGACTCTTTTTAATGTTTAATATTATAAGTTCTTGTTGTGGAATATATGTTGTTTTTGATCTCCTCCACTTCTATTAAGCATCGCCCCCCCAGTCTTGTCCCGAGCCGGATAAGGGAGTTGTTGCAAGCAAACTCTACCGGGTAGAGAGAGAAACTTTTTTTAATTAGATTGTTCTATTATTCTTTTTAAAACATCTTTCACAGTTTCTTGAAATAAGTCATGAATCAATTTTACTTTGATGCTTCTCCATGGTTTTGGAGCTCAAAACTTACAAATTTTCTGAATGGGATTCTCTTATAAATACATTTCCGTTGTAGTTTTCTTTCTTCTTTTTAAAAAAGAACCCGCTAAGTGGAACCACGGCCTAATATTTCATTTTATTAATAAATTAAAAATCATGTTCTAAACCCGTAAAAGACAATGTGGGGCGTATGATCTGCCTCACTAGTGAAATAGATAAACAAAATGACCTCTGGGAGGTTAATAGTAAATGACGTAACAAGCCCTATCTACACAACTTACAACTAGCAGAAAGAAGTTGACCACGTACACGGAGCTTAGAAAAGGTAAACAAGTATGACATTGGGCATCATCAGCAAGCATACCACCTTGTCGTCATGTGTGATGGATCAAAGGCCAAAAAAAAGTGCAGGACAAGCTATAATTGTGGGGAGATATGAAAAGGGATCATCGCGGTGCCCAGAGCTGCCTGCATCCCCAACATAGAATCCCCAAGAGCAAAGTCTACAAAAAGGCCGTGATTGTACAAAATATTCACAACGGCTAAGACGGCACATGCCTCAGCTTCCACCAAGGAAATATGGCCAAAGCTACTAGCAAACATCGTATTAGAAGAACCACCATGGTCTTGGAATACCCTTCCCGCAGCTCCTTGCCCAAGTTGAACAGGCCCTTCAAAATGAAGTGTCGTTTGACCAGGACCAGGCCCTGTCCACCTAATCGAAGATCCTATTCTCACTGGACCATGATGATAGGGAAGTCGCAATTGTGCCATGGTAAGCCGATCTTGCAGACATATGATTCTCGTCGGAGTGAACCTTGGGAGTAAATCTTTGAGCCAATGATAGGCACTTGTGATGATTACAGGAATATGCATATGTTCTTGTTCAAAGATGGCCCAATTTCGAGCAGAGAAAATCTCCCGATAAATGATAGAAGGGGTTCGAGTGTGAAAGAAATGAATCTGACCAGCATGACTCCTCAAACAAGAAAGCATACCATGAAGAGTGATCTGAAAAGAGTCAAGGAACAACGCCTGAAACGAACTCCAAACACCCCTGTTGCGGTTATGTGATGCAAACAATTGATTAATAGTCTCCGATGGTGAGGAGGTGCAACATGAACATCTCGAGACTACAGGTATTCCCTGTGAAATGATTCGATCATTGGTCGGGATAGCAGGATGGGTCACTTTTGTGGATAGTACGGGAATCCAAATTCCAGAGGGCGACACTTGAGCCCATGGATGGAGGAGAGGGATACTATCAGATCCTTCGAGTGTCTGTTGGCAAGTACAATTGCCTTGTATCTTTCCATTGTCTTCCCGAGCAACAAAGCTGTGATAGCGACCTCCACATGCTGTCGTCACCTTGTAAACCGGTTTGAAATACTTCAAAAATATTGTGGTGAGAAGGATTACTGCCGAGTAGGCTACTTGTAACAAAGAGAAAGTGATTGGATCGGAATCATTTTTTTGTAGGTTAACAAAGGATATTACGAAGAGGATTGTTTGGACAAGGCCGAAGGTCAAACCGACCAACTCAATAGGGGTCCCAAAGTAGAGTATGTCCGGAACTTCTTTGTAGTAGAATGGCCACCATTGTCCTCGTCTTGGACATCTTAATCCCACGCCCCTTTTCCTCGCGTTAAAGCAGAAAAATGATAAGTTTGCTAGGAGCAAAAGACTAGACACTATCATAATTGTCATCCGCGCCCAATAAACTTTGTGTTGGCGAATATTCATTTTTGGAACCAGCGTCACCACAAGAGTAAGAGTTGCCAACGACCCTCCTATTAGTGTCAACAGCAGCTTCACTTTGGTACTAACCTGCAAAAAATTAGATACGACATTGGTTTACTTGTCTTTGAAGGACGTCGTTGATAATCGTATACCATCGAAAAATCATATAAACTATAAATCAAAGGTTATTACCTTAGTTTTCTTTGGTGATTGGCATTCTAACCCTTCTATATCATCCATTCCGAGTTGCATATTGTCATGGTCAGCCATAGCTTCTTGGGGGCCTAAAGCGAGATTTTTCAAAGAGGCCCTATGATAAAAAAAAATGGAAAAAAACAGTTAATCAAATCAAAGATAGTATGAGAGATAAAAGAAAGATTGAGACTCCAAATCTTGATTAAGTTTTGGTCATAACATTAAATGATTGTTAAAACCTGTACAGAAAGATCTGCTGAAATTCACTATAAACATGTCTAAACACCTAATAGTTAATAAATGTTATCTAAAATTCATTAAGAAGAAATCACAAACCGAATAAGCGCAAAAACAATTAATTTTCAAGATCATCACTTTTCAACTGTTGATTAGTATAACATCTAATCGGTTGTTTTCAAGTGGTGTGGAGCTATGAAATGGCTAAGAAACCACCCAATTGGGCTAAAAAAAAGAAGAAGATTAAAGGGTCGTGATTAATGTTAGTTTTTCAGAGAAATTAATCAGTCACCTCAAATACATTTCGTTCCACCAAGGATGAATCATGAGTGAGCTGATAAAAGCACCAAACAAAGAATGTGAATAATGCCCAGGAAGAAGATCAAAGAGAACAGCAAAGAGAAAATGGATTCCTCTGAGTAGGTGATATAGAGAAAATGGGAGTGGTGTGTGGTTGAGAGAATTGAGAATATGCTTCGTATGGAGGAATAACATTGCTAGAGAAGAGGAAGTTTGTTGAGAGATAGGAGGAGAAAAAGTTGGTGTGTGAGAGAGAAATGAGGATCTCGTGATGTCTCTCATGATCTCTGGGTCAAAATGATAGGGTATCATTGCCAAATTGATAGGCTATCTATAGCCACAAACTTGAATTTAGGAAAAGCCTTGATTCATTTCAAAATATCAAAATTAAAAAGCTTAATTACTTAATGCATACCTCCAGTTTGTCAAAACTATCACATTGCAACTCGCAATTCTGAAACTAGCTGATTGGATCATCCATTTGCAAAACATACATTAATGTCAAACTGGGAGTTAAAATTTCATCGCAAAATCAACATACTCGGAGGGCATTATTTTACACACTGTGATGAGTTTGTATCATAGCTGATTGCAACCTCCAGTTTGACATTGACGTATCTCTTGCAAATGGGTTATGCAATCAGCTAGTTCTATAACTGAGGGTTGCAAGATAGTTTCGACAAACTAGATGTATCATCAAGTAATTAAGCCGAATTAAAATATTGAAATCTTAAATTTAGTGATTTTATTGGAATGCCCACGTGGTTTCCATAATTTGGTGGCCTCCCTGCAAATCTGTTGTCCTAAGCAAGACATTCAACGGTTTACCTATAAAGCCGGCCATGTTAACTGTGGAAGGACTCTTTCCTTACAACTATGTGTGGTGTTCAGCTGAAGTTGTACTAAGATTTCGTAGAAAAGGAAAATATTAAGACCAAAAACTGAATCTTCTTCAATGATTCCTCTATTTCGATCCGAGAATATACTTTTAAGTATTCCCTCTGACACATAGTATGTTTGAGTTTCCATCAGTAAAAAAGATGTCAACAAAATTATACATTGCCAAAATTGCCCCATACAATAGGCAAAATCTACACAGTAAGACAATAAAAAAAGGATGTCAACAAAATCATACATTGCCAAAATTGCACCATACATTAGGTAAAGTCTACTATGCGTCTTGGCCGGTATTTGCCAGTAATTACTACTTTATGGATTATTCAAAATGATGACCTAGTTGTAACACAAAGATGACATTTTGGTTCTAAAAAAAATGACATTTTGGAATAATGAAAACAAATCAACTATAAAGATGACAAATGCTTAATATTGAACATATAATAATGTAAACAAGTGCTACATCAATGGTAGAAAATGTGAAACTCATGCATGAGATTTGGGGTTCGAACGGCTATATGATGTAATTCTAAAGAATGATATAATAATACAAAGATGATCATAAACTGGAGGTGTGCATTATATAATTAACAACAAGAGAAATCATAATATTCATCAGAAAAAACAAGAGAAATCATAATGTCTTCCAACGCAAAAAAGTCAGGAGACTTAACTTTTACAGCTACAAAAATCCACTAGTAGTTCAAAGGTATTGACATTGTGGTGTTGAGCTTGAGATCTCAGGGGAGCAAACCCTTGAACTTTAAGGCTCCACCACTACGTCAACCTGTTACGGTGTAGAAAGGAAAATTTTCCTCACATAGAAATATCTAGATGGGTTAGGTTTTTTTTCTTTTTTTTTTTTTTTTGAGAAAAAGATGGGTTAGGATTGAACTAATTAGTGTTTCTAGTAAAAACAAGATTCAAGTTTTCTTGGGAAATATCACAATTTCCCTTTTCTATCCCCATCAGGATAGAAGCGAGCCTAGTCAACCTTGGCAAGCTCTTGAAATTCTCGATAGAGTTGTATTAGTCAGATATCATTGTTTTCATTTCCCCTGTGCAATTGAATTTGATATAATTTTCTAGCAATTGGTAAAAATCATCGGCTAACTACTTCTACGTAATTCAACTACCATGTCTCCTCCTGACTAACTTGGTTGAACGATTATTACACGTCACACTAATAACTCATTAGGAGACCAATAGATTTTTTTCATTGCACCCTTTTAGTATTCTCCAATCTCTCTGTGTGGTTGATCATAATAAGAGACATTAACACATATTATTTGTTTCTAAATTAGCCATGACTATTGCAGTGGACAAGAATATAATAAAATTTGACAATTTGATATGTAAATGAAAAAGTAAACTAGTTCTCGTGATGTAGAGGTCATACACATGCGAAAGAAGATGAAGCATAAATGCATATGAAGTGCATCATTCGTGTAGTCATATCAATTGAACTTGACACTGAATGAATGATATAAGAAACATGATTTTTGTTTTCTTCTTGTTAAATTGATTTCTTAGCCTTTTTCCTTCAGCAAGCCAACATACAATTACTTTCAAAATCGAGGAACGTTGCACAATCACTTAAGTAACGAGATTTCTGGATGCTCCAATCACACAATCTTAATACCGTGACTTCATTATAGTTGATGCAGTTAACATTATATACATTTTATTTCATAACAGTATAAAATAACACTAGCTATGTGTTGTTCTATGTTATTCGGCCACGCATGACACGTGGTCGAATTGCACGGAAGACGAAATTATAATTTTTTCATGATTTTTAAATCAATCCGGTCATGTTAGGCCAAATCTAATCTCAGCATAATCACTAGACAAGCGAGACTCCCCGCCTTGGGTGGGGCCCACAAGGCTCGGAGCACCGCGAGATTTGGCGTTTCATCAACTATTAGGGGATCAGTTTTTGTGTTTTCTAACAATTTTTTGTAACACTCTTAACCCTTAAGAATTCGGGTTTGACAACTCAACTTACAATCCCGTAAATTGGAAATTTCTAAGGATTCTGTTCATAATTAATTGTTTGAGTATTAGAAGTTCTATTTTAGCAGTGTTTAGGGGTTTGGGGTTATTAAGCGTATTGTATCTTGCGGACATCACTATATTTTGCTTCTACTAAAATGTTACGCTTTTCTACATTCAAAGTTCCTGTTTTACCCAAATATTAGCTAAGCCCGTGTATGTTCTTTGGGTTTCACTGCGTCATTTTTACAGAACCAGCTTATAGAAGTCTATCCAATATGTTGTGTAAAAGTAACTTAAAATGAAGTCTTATTATGATAACTCCTTCTGAGAGTTATATATCTCTAACATTTGCCTCTCGTTTTATAAGAGAATTGACTGATTTAGGCGTCATTATGGGCATGTTTGTGCATCTTCGATGAAAATGAGTTTATATGCTTAAATTGAGTCTTGGTGCTTTACCCGTATGTTTTATATTTTTTCATATATGGTCACGAGTTTCATTTTATTTTTTTGTTGTTGTGTATGACAGGGTGGGAGGCATTGCGGTTGCTTTGGAGCATAAAACGAGATTCGAAAACGTGGGACGAAAAAAGGACACGTGGAGCAAGGAAAAAGAAGAAGAAGAAAACAAAAAAGCCAAGTGCAGAGGAGGTTGTATGAGCTACCTCAGGATCTCATGCGAGCTCCAGACTTAAGAAAAGTTTCAACAAACCGTTCGCACGAGCTATTTTGGCCCCTGTATTTGTTTCATGAGCTATGCCTTTTATGCAGATTGTCATGTCAGCTCGTACGAGCAGTGATAAGTTCGTACGAGCTGTACTGGATTCCAGCTGCAAGATTTTGGGGTCAAAATGTAATTCCTAAGAATTTCAGCTACAAGGAAACGTTGGTTTTGACAAAACATAACCAACGGGCTAAAAAAATCAGATCATTCACGATGGGAGGCAAGAAAGAAAAACTCGGGAGCTCTTCGAGAGATTGGATTTGTCTCGTCGAAGATTCAACTGTTTGATCATTCTCTTCTCTCTTTTTTTTTCAATTGTATGGAAAACATGATTGCAGCTACATTATTATCATTTTCAGCTATATCATTTACTAGCTTCTGTAGTGAACCTATCGTTGCGATTAGATATTTTCTAGAAAGATGTTGTGACTCACGTCTTCTTTTAACCTAATGATGATTGGATGTTCTAGTTAGATTTCTTGTTCTCGTGCTTCATTCTATCCATGATCAGACTTGTACAACCCAAAATTTCCAGCATGTCTAGGTGAGGGTGCGAGACTAACTCAACCTGGAGTCGAAGAAGAACAAGTTTTCGTTCCCGAATCATGATGGACTGAGAGTTGAAGTGAGTAGTGACACGCTCCAACTGCAAGTGTACAGCTGTCGTGTGTAGTAATAAACCGGAAATCCGGGCTATCGAACCCAAGGGACTTTGTTTAAATTAATTATTATTCTAAACCTTATGTGGGTACGTCGCAAGTTGTGTTTTGTTCTAATTCTACTGAAATAAAAGCGCAATATTCTCAATTAACCGAGTGATGTAGTTCACGATTAATAAAGAATGAATTTTAGGGTTTTTGTAATATAAGGAAAAAATATCGGGAATTCTCTAGGTTCACTAGGTTGAGTTGAATTTATGTTTTGACTTGTAAAACAACCACGTGTCTTTCACTATTAATCAAGCAATATTAAACTTACCGAGTTACCAAGTAAGTTTACTATACTTTAAACCAAAACAAACCGAGTTACCAAGTCTATTCTAGCTTTAAGCATGCATGAAAACCATAATTCTACTTTAACGATCCTAGTTAACGATGTCGAGTTACCAAACATTGATTCGACTAGGTGGATTATTCAATTTACCGACTAATTCTCACGGAGTTACCATGTGAAAACTAATTAATTTTATCTCTACGTTAGCTACTCGCAAAGATAATTTGATTACAAACGTAAATAATCCATAATAATGAATAAACGCGTGAGATTAAGCTAAAACATGAATCACAATCATCAAAACATGATATTTAGATCAACCCCTAGCTACACCAAACGAGAATTCCCAGCAAATAACGTTTTGCTACTCATATTCATACTCAAAACGACAAGTCTCAAGAGTTTAAACATAAAAATCAAGAAAAGAGATGAGTTGAGAATCCAAACGGATGATCCAAAGCTCCTAAGCTCTCCCAATAGCTTCTTAATCTCCAAAAGATGTTTCTAACGTCAAAAACTACTGAAAAAGTCGAGCGAGAATGTTTAAATACGTTTCCATAATCCTATTACAAAGTTTGGATAAACTACGAAAAAGCCCCGAAAAAATTATGCAATCCAGCGAAGTCTTCGTACGAAGACATTTGTCTTCGCACGAAGAGTCTTCGTACGAAGACAAATTGTCTTCGTACGAAGGTCTTCTTATATAGATACTGAGAGCTTGTTTAGGCAGACTTTCTGCAGACCCGAAATTTGGCTAAGTAAATTGTCTTCGTACGAAGACAAATGTCTTCGTACGAAGACCCTCTTTTCCAGCTTCTTTTCTTTGACTTTTTCTTTCCTTCCTTTGACTTTCCTTTGAGTTCCTTGCTTCCTTCTTTCTTCCTTTGACTTTCTTTTGAGTTCCTTGCTTCCGAAGTTCGTTTCCATCTCCCGCATGATCCTCCAAGCCCTGTTTTCCTGCGAATCACAACACGAAAACACAACCCGCGATCATATCACAATAAAAGCTCAAATAACTAAAGAAACGCCCGGATTTAACAAGTAAAGCATATGAACTCACATTATCACATTTAAGCTCAATTTACTCAAAAGACGACGAATTCTCCATGTTGAGCACGCAAAACGTAGAAATAAAAGGCATAAAATAACTCCGAAAACGGAGTTATCAACTACCCCCACACTACCTTTTGCTCGTCCCAAGCAAATCTCCCAAGTCAATTCCATTTCTCTCAAGTAAACACTTCTCTTGCTTTCCCATAATCCATCCAACTTTGCATACTAACATAATTACTCATTGCATAACTTCCCTACGCCATTTGCATACTTTCACCTCACATTGCATACAAAACCATTACCAATTGCATACTAATCCGAGTAGATCAACTCACAAACCATCCTTTTTACTAGTCGACACGACTCGATTATACACAATGCACCTATATGCAAATGCAATATTAACAATGCAAATATTGAAATAACAAATTTTCTTTTTCTTTTGCGAGATTGGGCAATCTCCATTAGCTTAAACTGATTCACACGAAGCGATGAGAAATCTAGACACAAGGAATGAGTTGAAATCAAATCCGACAACACGAATCTCCCCTAGCTAGTATAGAGAACCTAGCTTTACTAAGTACAAGAACGCAATACCTTTTCATGTGCGCCACAAAATAAGAGGCTACGCTAGGCTAAGCCACGTTCAAGGTCCGAGCTACTAATCCGCTAACGGGTTTAGAATGATGAGGCTTTAGGGACAAATAGGATAATAATCAAACACGAGTCCTAAGGCGTCACATTCTCACAATTACCTCATCTCACACACCCTCACAACAATGATAGAAACCAAGCCCGAAACTCACCATCTCCGGCCCTCGATCCCCTCACACCCCGGTAAAATTACGATCTCCGCGGCTATTGTCATGAATGATGTATAAGCCAAAACTTCCCGTTCGTGAACTAGTCGCTTCTCCACTCGTTCTTCCACAAAGCTTCTCATTTTTCCTATATTCAACTCTCCTTTTTTTCTCTCTTTTCTCTTTTTTTTTCTGATTTTCTGTTTGTTTGTTTGTTTGTTTTTTTTTTTTTTTTTTTTTTTGAATCTCTCAACTTTCGGCACAATTTCTTCAATAGACGTCTAGAGTGGTCTTCCAAGTGTCAAGCTAAAAATGATAATAAGGGGAGATAATACCCAAATCAACACGTATGAATCACAAGTAAATGTCTCTCCCCCTAACTCGATAAATCCTCGGTTTAACAAACGAAGCCGCTAACACAATAAAGCACGTGTGGGGATGGAGTCGTCGCAAGCTCAATCTCGATGTCCGAAGTCAAAGGTCGACACCCCCACACTCGAATGTAATCCTGTCCTCTCTCAAGTAGCCAATCACATATATGTCTCGTGCCTAATCCAACCAAACCTCCTACACCATGATGAGTAAGATCCGGTACCTAGCACGATCCACCTATTAAATTCCCCCAACCCAAGTTTTGTGTGCATTAGATGGTACACACTCACGGCTCTCCTCACTCGTGTCCATGTTGTAATGCCATGGAACACCGCCACACCGAAGTGCGCAAGCCTACTCTCACTCACCCTCGCATTCCCCTCGAAGATCACAAATGAAGTGCATGCGATATGTAAGACTCACACAAGTATAGCATGAAGTACTCCCTCATCGAACCCCCTCAACTACAACACCCCCGTGACGCACTAAAGCGGTGATTCTAACCAATCAATGATGAAGGCTAAGAATCGTCACCCTAAGTCCAAAGGTTATCAAAGAATCCAAGGTTCAAAACAGGGTTTACTAGTTGCAACAGCCCGTGGTTCCCCAAGCCTTCCGTTCCGGACCGGAAAGCCCAGGAGGGGCCGATGCTAAAAGTGACGGCGGGAATCAAAACATAACATTCCAAAAGTATTTATTTATTATACATCATTAAACATCATTAGAGTCTCTAAACATTACAAAAGTGATCTCAAAAGCTATACATGATCTTGCTTGCTAACTAAACACTACACGTGAGTCTCGTACCCAGCTTCATCATAGCCTCCTGCCTCTAAGCCTGCGGTGGGAAGGAAAACAGAACCGCAGTTTCTAAAGTCAGTACGAAAGACTGAGTAAGTAACACCCAAACTTGTAAAACAGAAGATGAAGCTTTACTTTTTGCAATAAGAAAACAGGAGGAATAAAACTTGTAAAGAATGAATTCAGTAAATAAAGTAGGAACTCATATAAACTTCTTCTTATCTTAATATCTCTTCCAAACGGGGATTATCTTTCTCAACCTCTTCTTCCTTTCTTTCAAAAGCTCATGCCAAAACTGTATTATTAGTTTTGTTGATACGGGGAAGGAACTACTAATCTATCACTAGCAACCATGACCTTAATTGCCGGCAGCCCCCTAAGACTTCTTGCGGCCAGAGAGGTGAGTACATGGAGCGACCCGGCAGGTTGCGACCGGGTTAAAATAAAATCTGATCTCTGGTCGAGTGATCGAAGTCACACGACAATAATAAATTGCTTCTCCCGCACAACTCTTTCCACTTTACGTTAATTACGCATTATTATTAATCGTGTGACAAGTTCAAATAAATAACTTCTTTGAAATAAAAGGAGACTTCAAATAAAACAAGTAAATAAATAACCAAATTAAATGCATTTTGAGACAAGAAATAAAAGTCATATTAAGACACGAAGGAAGCTAGGCTCTAGGCTTGGCATGTTACTTACCTTACTTCCGTAGCACTAGCACGTTCTAGAAATGTCTCGGCCTACAACCGTCACCTACAACCCGTAACTTTTCATGTCAATTAAATAATCCGACAAAATACTACTTTTCCTAAAAATATTCTCTCTTTATTCTACCCAACCCCTCTAGTTAATATTTTCCTAACATTTTATTTTGTTAAAATCTTCTATTATAAATTATAAACCACAACTATTATTATTGCTATTATTATTATTATTATTAGCTAAAAGTGCCTAACTAACTAGAGAAATTATTTTATAAAATACTTGATAAAGTAGTGAAAACAAAACTAGTTTATCTTTAATGAAAAAGACATTATTATTTCTATCATTATTTATACAATATTCAAAACTATTTAATTTAAAGAGAAATCTTTTACTAAATACTAACCACAACAAAACAATATTTAAAGCCTAGCAAAATATCAAGTTTGCAAGTATTGAACATCCAAGTTACTAACAATATTTATTTAACAATATTTATTTAAAGTTTAACTAAAAAATATTTCTTATTTAATTCTTAACGAATAAACCGCATGCTAATTTAATACCAAAATTACTTTTCTAAAACGAGGATGAAATATAGTATTTTTAGAAATTATTTATATTCCGAAATCATTATTTTTATTTTTAGCGAAAAGTGACAAGTTTAAGTTAAATACACAAAAACCCCCATTCGTATTAAAAGTCTACAAATTCCTCAACTAACCACCAAAACAAGTTTAATATAGTATACTTACAGCCCCTATAGTTTCTGAAATTACAGACAGCACCCCTAGGTCATGTTTTAACAGTTTGCAAAAACTACACTTTTACCCCCCTTCTACAACAACTTCATTTTCTTCAATTTAACTATGACTCAAGCTATCAATCTTCAATTCTAACAACATAAATCAACTAATCAGAAGGTGTAGGACGCACCTAGGCCAAGAATGGCCGGAAATCGCTAAGAAATGGGTCGGGTCGAAGCTTGGCGTCGGGGTCGCCGGAGTTGAGCTCCGTCGCCGGCTTTAATGGCTTCCACAGCTGGGTTTGAAGCTCCTAGTGATCTGGTCGGGGCCCTAAGAGTCTTCTGGAAGCAGAGAAAGAGGTTGGGTGCTGCTGCGGTGCGCTCGCCGGAATTTGGTCGAGGGTTGGCCGGCAACAATGGAGGTCGCCGGAGGTTGCAGTGGTTTCTGCTGCTGCTGCTGCCTCCTTGGGCTCTGCTCAGGTCGGGGATGAGCCCAAAATTGGTCAGAGAGCTTGGGTAAGGCCACGGGGATGAGAGAGAGAACTGGGTTCTCTTCGGTGGTGGTCCGACGGTGGCAGCGGTGGCTGCGGTAGCTGCTGCTACAGCCGCTACTCTGTTCTGCTGAGACCTGAGAACAGAGAGGGAGGGAGAGAAGGATAGAGAGTGAGAGAGGCTGCTGGGTTCTTCTTGGGTTTTGTCGCCGGTAGTTATGGCGACGGTGGTGGTGGCTGGCTGCTGCCACCACTACTCCGCTGCTGCTGGTGGGGTTGTTGCGGGCAGAGAGCAACAGAGAGGTGGAGAAGATGATGGCTGGACAGCGAGAGAGAGAGGGAGCTGCAAGTGGTGGTGTTGGTGATGTTGAAGGTGACGACGACAATGGTGATGAGGGAGGTGGTGGTGGTTGTGTGAGTGGCTGCTGGTGGGAGGGGGTGGCTGATCAGCTGCTTATATAGCTGAGGTTACTTGGGCTCCAAGCACAATTGATGTGACAAGGGCGGTGCTAGTAGCTTCATGAAGGTGGTGGTGATGATGGTGAAGAATCGTATAGAGGAAGGAGAAGAGAAAGCTTGCTGGAAACAAAAGATTTCCAATTAAATAATATTTTTGGCAATAATTGGGTGTGGGTGGAGTACTATGTGGTTGGGCAAGTCTAGCAATACTCGCGGTGCTTAAACACGCGCTATAACTAGCTAAAATTGGCAAAACAACTACAACTATTACTCTATATTATTCTAAAACTTTTTATAAACTCAACTCAAAGATTTATTATTAAAAATATTATATTGCAAATTAATTATTATATGCTTCTAAAATGTCTGTTTTACCCCTGCTAGATAATCGGGGTATTACATCCTTCCCCCCTTAAGCACAGCTTCGTCCTCGAAGCTAAAATCAAGCAACTAAACATGATATTCAAATCATCTAACAAGTAACTGTCTAACAGAATTTATATCACATGGATGGCAAGTAACTTCACACAACAAATAATACCAAGTAGTCAATTTACGACACACGCAATGCAACACGTAAAGTCAAATAAGGTCGTAGTCACGTCTAACTAATTAGGTGGTCATAGTCTCATTTGGGTTCTAGGTCTCAAGGTCAATCAAATCTCAAAGGTACTAAAATAGCAGACTAGGGCATAATAGTATTAAACAAAGGGTTGCATCCTCTCCCCCTTAGAGAGTGACGTCCCCGGAACTCCACGTACCTCATTAAATAAATGCGGGTACTTCTTTCTCATCTCTTCTTCAGCCTCCCAAGTTGCTTCTTCTGTTTGGTGGTTGGTCCAAAGAACTTTGACCAGTTTTACGCTCTTGGTTCTTGTATCCCTTGTCTTTGTGTCCAGTATCTTGACAGGTTGCTCCTCGTAGGTGAGTGATGGATCAAAATCCACTGGTTCTGGATCCAAGATATGAGACGGGTCTGGTATATACTTCTTCAGCTGGGATACGTGGAAGACGTTGTGTACTCGCCCTAGATTCGATGGTAGGTCCAGTCGATACGCAACTTCTCCTATCTTTTCAATAACATCGTATGGACCAATGAATTTAGGGCTTAATTTCCCTTTTAGGTTAAACCTGGTTACCCCCTTAGTAGGTGAGACTCGCAAGAAAGCTTTCTCTCCTACCTGGAATTCCAATGGCCTTCTCTTCTGGTCTGCGTATGACTTCTGCCTGTCTTGAGCTGCTTTCATCCTCTGCTGTATGAGTCGAACTTGGTTCGTCATGTCTTCAATCATTTGTGGGCCAATGATCACCGTTTCGCTGATGTCACTCCAACATAGTGGAGATCGACACTTTCTTCCATAGAGGGCTTCGTACGGTGCCATCCCGATGCTAGCGTGGTAGCTGTTGTTGTAGGAGAACTCTATTAACGGCAGCTTATCGACCCATGAGCCTTGGAAGTCCATAGCACAGGCTCTTAACATATCTTCCAGCGTCTGTATAGTTCTCTCCGTCTGACCATCTGTGGCTGGGTGGAAAGTCGTACTGAATTTCAGCTGCGTTCCAAGTGCTTCTTGAAGCGCTTTCCAGAAATGAGAGAGAAAGTTAGGGTCTCTGTCCGAGATTATCGAACTCGGAACCCCATGATATCTCACGATGTTTCTGACGTACGCATCTGCCCTTTGCTCCATGTTCCACGTGTCCTTCATTGGGATGAACCTCGCCATCTTGGTTAGTCTGTCTACGACTACCCATATCTGGTTGAGTCCATTCTTCGAAGTAGGTAGAGTTGTGACGAAATCCATTGATATGGAGTCCCACTTCCAGACTGGAACATCCAACGGTTGGAGTAGACCTCCCATTCTCTTGTGCTCGAACTTCACTTTCTGGCATGTTAGGCATCTAGCCACGAACTCAGCTACTTCCTTCTTCATATTTGGCCACCAGAACGTCTTCTTCAGATCCTTGTAAAGCTTACCGCCTCCAGGGTGGACGGAGTATGGAGTGTTGTGTGCCTCCTGCATCAGCTTCTCCTTAACCTCTGAACACTTCTGGGGCACGCACCATCTTCCTTTGTAGAGAATGCTCCCATCTTCGTGGATCTGGAACTCCTTGGCCTCTTCTGCTGCAATCTTCTTCTTGATCCTCTCGAGCTTTACATCTCCTGCTTGATTGCTTCGTATTTCTTCGAATAAGTCTGGTACTGCTGTCATGCTCCCGAGCAGCTTTTGCACCGTTCCTTGTTCCACCACTTCGATGTTGAGCTTCCGGAACTCGTGACATAACCAGTCTGATAAGACTACCATGGCGTTCACTGCATGGCTCGATTTACGACTTAGCGCGTCAGCGACTACATTAGCCTTCCCTTCGTGGTACTGGATTTGTAGATCGTAGTCCTTGATGATCTCCAGCCATCTTCGTTGCCTGTTATTTAGCTCCTTCTGCGTGAAGATATACTTCAGGCTGCGGTGATCCGTGTAGAGCTTGCAAACAGCCCCGTAAAGATGATGCCTCCATATCTTCAGCGCAAAGACTACTGCTGCCAGTTCCAGGTCATGTGTAGCATAGTTCTCCTCGTGAGGCTTCAGCTGCCTTGAAGCGTAGGCAATCACCCTCCGATCTTTCATTAGCACACACCCAAGTCCTTTCTTTGACGCATCGCTGTATACCTCGAACTCTCCAGAGTCGTTTGGCAACGCCAACACTGGTGCTGTAGTGAGCTTCTCCTTTAGAGTCTGGAACGCCTCTTCACAACTTTCGTCCCAGTGATACTTCACCGCCTTCTTCGTCAGCGTCGTCAATGGCCTGGCAATCTTCGAAAAGTCCTTCACGAAACGCCTGTAGTAACCGGCTAAGCCGAGGAAACTTCGAATTTCGGACACGTTCTTCGGTGTAGGCCAATCCTTAACCGCTGAGACCTTTGCTGGGTCAACGGATACCCCTTCCTTGGAGATGATGTGGCCTAGAAACGGCACACGATCCAACCAGAAGTCACACTTTGAGAGCTTGGCGTACAGCTGCTCTTGCCTCAAGGTCTGCAATACTTCTCGGAGATGCTCTTCGTGATCCTCTTCGTTCTTCGAGTACACCAGGATGTCATCGATGAAGACAACCACGAACCGGTCTAAAAACGGCTTCATTACTCGGTTCATTAAGTCCATGAACACGGCAGGAGCGTTGGTCAAACCGAACGGCATAACCGTGAACTCATAGTGACCGTACCTTGTGCTGAAGGCCGTCTTAGGAATATCTTTCTCAGCTACGCGGAGTTGATGATAACCCAATCTCAGGTCGATCTTGGAGAAGACACTGGCTCCTTGCAGCTGATCGAATAGATCGTCAATTCGGGGTAGTGGATACTTGTTCTTGATAGTGACGCTGTTTAGCTCCCGGTAATCGATGCATAATCGTAGGCTCCCGTCCTTCTTTCTGACGAACAGCACTGGTGCTCCCCATGGTGACACACTAGGTCGTATGTACCCCTTCTGTAGAAGTTCTTGTATCTGCTCCTTCAGCTCCTTCAATTCCACAGGTGCCATCCGATACGGCGCCTTGGAGATGGGTGCAGTTCCAGGTGCCAAGTCTATAGTAAACTCCACTTCTCGTTGAGGTGGCATTCCGGGAATCTCGTCAGGGAATACATCAGGAAATTCCCTCACGACTGGTATCTCGTCCAGCCCATTTTCCTTCTTGGTTACGTCTTGGACATAGCACAAGTAGGCAAAGTTCCCCTTCTTCATCTGGTTGATTATAGTCAAGGCAGACACTAATCTGATTCGAGGTTCAGTGGTGATACCACGATAGGTGATCTTCTCTCCTTTAGGTCCCTTTAACCGAACCTTCTGATCATAGCAGTCAATAACTGCCCTATACTTCCCAAGCCAGTCCATTCCTAGGATCACATCTATGCCTCCTAGGTTAAATTTTATCAGGTTGGCAGGTAAGGTGCAGGTTAAGATTTTGACTTCTACCCCTTCGAATATGGTATCACAGACAGTTATCTGGCCTTAGGGGTTGCTACTGGGATAGTTATACTAGATGAGCTAGGCAAACTCAATTTCTCAGCAAACGAGGATGATATAAAGGAATAGGATGCACCAGAATCAAATAATACGAAAGCAGGTTGCTCATGGATAGAGAAAGTACCCGTGACAACTCCATGTGCAGCTTCTGCCTCAGTCTTAGTCAGCACAGCAATTCTTCCCACGTTTGCATTTTGAGCTCCTGCTCCTCCTGCTCCAGCTCCATTGTGGTTGTTCCCATATCCAGCATTGGTGTTTCCGATCCTGGGTTGGCCTCCGTTCTGGCCTGCATTGCCTGGGTTGTAGTTCTGCTGCCTGACATATCCATTGCCTCCATTGTTCTGGTTGCGGTTTCCATTCTGCTGGTTCCCGAACTGCTGGTTGCGGGCAAAGTTGTTTCCGTTCTGCTGACGGTTGCCCTGGTAGTTGTTCTGCTGTGGCCTTCCAAAGTTGCCTCCTTGGATCATTAGCTGGTTCCCGGCTGGTTGAGATCGGCATTCATAAGCTCGATGTCCTCGCCTGCCACAGTTGTTGCAAGTGACCGGATTTCCCTCACAGTCCGCTCCTGGGTGGTTTCGTGGGCACCATTTGCAGAAATAGCGACGATTCTTCTGAGTCCCAGCATTCTGCTGATTGCCACGATACTGCCCTTGGTTACTTCCTCCATTGTTAGGCTTGAACCTCTGATTGCCCTTGGAAAAGTTGGTGTTGCTTCCTCCTACCTCCTCAAGCTTGCGTTTCTTGCGATTCTCCTCCTGGGTGACACGAACTCGATAGATGTCAGCAGCTCTGTCGTAGGCTTCATGGAGCGAAGAGTAGGTCCTGCTGAGCAGAGACTCTTGCAGCCTTTCGTGCAATCCGCCGATGAATCGGGAAACTTTGGAGTCTTCATCCGGCACCATGTTACCTACGAATCGTGTCAGCTCAGTGAATTTCCGGAAATACTCAGTCACTGAGTCATTTCCTTGTCGCAGGTTCTGGCATTCCTGTTCCTTGCTCCTCTTCACGTGATGAGGGTAGAACCGAGCTCTGAGGGCGGTTTGAAGAGCTTCCCATTTGAAGTTGGGTTCGGCCAGAAGGGTTTCTCGTACATTTCTCCACCAGAGGTTCGCTTCACTCTTCAAGTAGAAGACTGCGCAGTTGACCTTCTGGTCATCGGGGCATTCTATCACCTCAAGAATCTTATCCATTTCCATGATCCAGTCTTCTAACTCGACAGGATCCTCTTTCCCAGTAAACTCCATGGGTTTCATTTCAGCTACCTTCTTGGCCCAGTTATTTCCTGCCTGTCCTCCGTTATTCATCATCTGAGCCATTTGAGCGAAGAATTGCTCCATAGGGATGTTATCAGCCATCTATCCTGGTCAAACTTTCCTATAGTGGTAATGGAATGGTCTATTAGTCACATCCTACGGTATCCTTGGTTAAGGTCGCGGGAACTTCAATAATCATATTTCGCAATTAATATATCCAACATTATCACATAAAACTAACATGCAGGAAATAACAATTTTACAATAAAAGCACATAAGGCTCATATCTGCACAACTCAGCTAATCAAGAAAGAACTTCTTGTGCAAGTTAAACTCTATCTCCTTCTCATAAATATCAGCAAAGATATGCATCTCAAATAACTCAGAACCCATAAAGCTGAAAATCAGGATGCGGGTGGGTGGGAGAAATCAAGACCTAAACTACCCGTAACCCCCACGGCTTATCCAATTTTAATTATTTTGTCCTATGTCCAATTTTGAGTTGCCCTACAGGTTTTAAATTCCCTTTTTATGGACTGCCTGCTCTGATACCACCTGCAACAGCCCGTGGTTCCCCAAGCCTTCCGTTCCGGACTGGAAAGCCCAGGAGGGGCCGATGCTAAAAGTGACGGCGGGAATCAAAACATAACATTCCAAAAGTATTTATTTATTATACATCATTAAACATCATTAGAGTCTCTAAATATTACAAAAGTGATCTCAAAAGCTATACATGATCTTGCTTGCTAACTAAACACTACACGTGAGTCTCGTACCCAGCTTCATCATAGCCTCCTGCCTCTAAGCCTGCGGTGGGAAGGAAAACAGAACCGCAGTTTCTAAAGTCAGTACGAAAGACTGAGTAAGTAACACCCAAACTTGTAAAACAGAAGATGAAGCTTTACTTTTTGCAATAAGAAAACAGGAGGAATAAAACTTGTAAAGAATGAATTCAGTAAATAAAGTAGGAACTCATATAAACTTCTTCTTATCTTAATATCTCTTCCAAACGGGGATTATCTTTCTCAACCTCTTCTTCCTTTCTTTCAAAAGCTCATGCCAAAACTGTATTATTAGTTTTGTTGATACGGGGAAGGAACTACTAATCTATCACTAGCAACCATGACCTTAACTGTCGGCAGCCCCCTAAGACTTCTTGCGGCCAGAGAGGTGAGTACATGGAGCGACCCGGCAGGTTGCGACCGGGTTAAAATAAAATCTGATCTCTGGTCGAGTGATCGAAGTCACACGACAATAATAAATTGCTTCTCCCGCACAACTCTTTCCACTTTACGTTAATTACGCATTATTATTAATCGTGTGACAAGTTCAAATAAATAACTTCTTTGAAATAAAAGGAGACTTCAAATAAAATAAGTAAATAAATAACCAAATTAAATGCATTTTGAGACAAGAAATAAAAGTCATATTAAGACACGAAGGAAGCTAGGCTCTAGGCTTGGCATGTTACTTACCTTACTTCCGTAGCACTAGCACGTTCTAGAAATGTCTCGGCCTAGAACCGTCACCTACAACCCGTAACTTTTCATGTCAATTAAATAATCCGACAAAATACTACTTGTCCTAAAAATATTCTCTCTTTATTCTACCCAACCCCTCTAGTTAATATTTTCCTAACATTTTATTTTGTTAAAATCTTCTATTATAAATTATAAACCACAACTATTATTATTGCTATTATTATTATTATTATTAGCTAAAAGTGCCTAACTAACTAGAGAAATTATTTTATAAAATACTTGATAAAGTAGTGAAAACAAAACTAGTTTATCTTTAATGAAAAAGACATTATTATTTCTATCATTATTTATACAATATTCAAAACTATTTAATTTAAAGAGAAATCTTTTACTAAATACTAACCACAACAAAACAATATTTAAAGCCTAGCAAAATATCAAGTTTGCAAGTATTGAACATCCAAGTTACTAACAATATTTATTTAACAATATTTATTTAAAGGTTAACTAAAAATATTTCTTATTTAATTCTTAACGAATAAACCGCATGCTAATTTAATACCAAAATTACTTTTCTAAAACGAGGATGAAATATAGTATTTTTAGAAATTATTTATATTCCGAAATCATTATTTTTATTTTTAGCGAAAAGTGACAAGTTTAAGTTAAATACACAAAAACCCCCATTCGTATTAAAAGTCTACAAATTCCTCAACTAACCACCAAAACAAGTTTAATATAGTATACTTACAGCCCCTATAGTTTCTGAAATTACAGACAGCACCCCTAGGTCATGTTTTAACAGTTTGCAAAAACTACACTTTTACCCCCCTTCTACAACAACTTCATTTTCTTCAATTTAACTATGACTCAAGCTATCAATCTTCAATTCTAACAACATAAATCAACTAATCAGAAGGTGTAGGACGCACCTAGGCCAAGAATGGCCGGAAATCGCTAAGAAATGGGTCGGGTCGAAGCTTGGCGTCGGGGTCGCCGGAGTTGAGCTCCGTCGCCGGCTTTAATGGCTTCCACAGCTGGGTTTGAAGCTCCTAGTGATCTGGTCGGGGCCCTAAGAGTCTTCTGGAAGCAGAGAAAGAGGTTGGGTGCTGCTGCGGTGCGCTCGCCGGAATTTGGTCGAGGGTTGGCCGGCAACAATGGAGGTCGCCGGAGGTTGCAGTGGTTTCTGCTGCTGCTGCTGCCTCCTTGGGCTCTGCTCAGGTCGGGGATGAGCCAAAAATTGGTCAGAGAGCTTGGGTAAGGCCACGAGATGAGAGAGAGAACTGGGTTCTCTTCGGTGGTGGTCCGACGGTGGCAGCGGTGGCTGCGGTAGCTGCTGCTACAGCCGCTACTCTGTTCTGCTGAGACCTGAGAACAGAGAGGGAGGGAGAGAAGGATAGAGAGTGAGAGAGGCTGCTGGGTTCTTCTTGGGTTTTGTCGCCGGTAGTTATGGCGACGGTGGTGGTGGCTGGCTGCTGCCACCACTACTCCGCTGCTGCTGGTGGGGTTGTTGCGGGCAGAGAGCAACAGAGAGGTGGAGAAGATGATGGCTGGACAGCGAGAGAGAGAGGGAGCTGCAAGTGGTGGTGTTGGTGATGTTGAAGGTGACGACGGCAATGGTGATGAGGGAGGTGGTGGTGGTTGTGTGAGTGGCTGCTGGTGGGAGGGGGTGGCTGATCAGCTGCTTATATAGCTGAGGTTACTTGGGCTCCAAGCACAATTGATGTGACAAGGGCGGTGCTAGTAGCTTCATGAAGGTGGTGGTGATGATGGTGAAGAATCGTATAGAGGAAGGAGAAGAGAAAGCTTGCTGGAAACAAAAGATTCCCAATTAAATAATATTTTTGGCAATAATTGGGTGTGGGTGGAGTACTATGTGGTTGGGCAAGTCTAGCAATACTCGCGGTGCTTAAACACGCGCTATAACTAGCTAAAATTGGCAAAACAACTACAACTATTACTCTATATTATTCTAAAACTTTTTATAAACTCAACTCAAATATTTATTATTAAAAATATTATATTGCAAATTAATTATTATATGCTTCTAAAATGTCTGTTTTACCCCTGCTAGATAATCGGGGTATTACATCCTTCCCCCCTTAAGCACAGCTTCGTCCTCGAAGCTAAAATCAAGCAACTAAACATGATATTCAAATCATCTAACAAGTAACTGTCTAACAGAATTTATATCACATGGATGGCAAGTAACTTCACACAACAAATAATACCAAGTAGTCAATTTACGACACACGCAATGCAACACGTAAAGTCAAATAAGGTCGTAGTCACGTCTAACTAATTAGGTGGTCATAGTCTCATTTGGGTTCTAGGTCTCAAGGTCAATCAAATCTCAAAGGTACTAAAATAGCAGACTAGGGCATAATAGTATTAAACAAAGGGTTGCATCCTCTCCCCCTTAGAGAGTGACGTCCCCGGAACTCCACGTACCTCGTTAAATAAATGCGGGTACTTCTTTCTCATCTCTTCTTCAGCCTCCCAAGTTGCTTCTTCTGTTTGGTGGTTGGTCCAAAGAACTTTGACCAGTTTTACGCTCTTGGTTCTTGTATCCCTTGTCTTTGTGTCCAGTATCTTGACAGGTTTCTCCTCGTAGGTGAGTGATGGATCAAAATCCACTGGTTCTGGATCCAAGATATGAGACGGGTCTGGTATATACTTCTTCAGCTGGGATACGTGGAAGACGTTGTGTACTCGCCCTAGATTCGATGGTAGGTCCAGTCGATACGCAACTTCTCCTATCTTTTCAATAACATCGTATGGACCAATGAATTTAGGGCTTAATTTCCCTTTTAGGTTAAACCTGGTTACCCCCTTAGTAGGTGAGACTCGCAAGAAAGCTTTCTCTCCTACCAGGAATTCCAATGGCCTTCTCTTCTGGTCTGCGTATGACTTCTGCCTGTCTTGAGCTGCTTTCATCCTCTGCTGTATGAGTCGAACTTGGTTCGTCATGTCTTCAATCATTTGTGGGCCAATGATCACCGTTTCGCTGATGTCACTCCAACATAGTGGAGATCGACACTTTCTTCCATAGAGGGCTTCGTACGGTGCCATCCCGATGCTAGCGTGGTAGCTGTTGTTGTAGGAGAACTCTATTAACGGCAGCTTATCGACCCATGAGCCTTGGAAGTCCATAGCACAGGCTCTTAACATATCTTCCAGCGTCTGTATAGTTCTCTCCGTCTGACCATCTGTGGCTGGGTGGAAAGTCGTACTGAATTTCAGCTGCGTTCCAAGTGCTTCTTGAAGCGCTTTCCAGAAATGAGAGAGAAAGTTAGGGTCTCTGTCCGAGATTATCGAACTCGGAACCCCATGATATCTCACGATGTTTCTGACGTACGCATCTGCCCTTTGCTCCATGTTCCACGTGTCCTTCATTGGGATGAACCTCGCCATCTTGGTTAGTCTGTCTACGACTACCCATATCTGGTTGAGTCCATTCTTCGAAGTAGGTAGAGCTGTGACGAAATCCATTGATATGGAGTCCCTCTTCCAGACTGGAACATCCAACGGTTGGAGTAGACCTCCCATTCTCTTGTCCTCGAACTTCACTTTCGAGCATGTTAGGCATCTAGCCACGAACTCAGCTACTTCCTTCTTCATATTTGGCCACCAGAACGTCTTCTTCAGATCCTTGTAAAGCTTACCGCCTCCAGGGTGGACGGAGTATGGAGTGTTGTGTGCCTCCTGCATCAGCTTCTCCTTAACCTCTGAACACTTCTGGGGCACGCACCATCTTCCTTTGTAGCGAATGCTCCCATCTTCGTGGATCTGGAACTCCTTGGCCTCTTCTGCTGCAATCTTCTTCTTGATCCTCTCGAGCTTTACATCTCCTGCTTGATTGCTTCGTATTTCTTCGAATAAGTCTGGTACTGCTGTCATGCTCCTGAGCAGCTTTTGCACCGTTCCTTGTTCCACCACTTCGATGTTGAGCTTCCGGAACTCGTGACATAACCAGTCTGATAAGACTACCATGGCGTTCACTGCATGGCTCGATTTACGACTTAGCGCGTCAGCGACTACATTAGCCTTCCCTTCGTGGTACTGGATTTGTAGATCGTAGTCCTTGATGATCTCCAGCCATCTTCGTTGCCTGTTATTTAGCTCCTTCTGCGTGAAGATATACTTCAGGCTGCGGTGATCCGTGTAGAGCTTGCAAACAGCCCCGTAAAGATGATGCCTCCATATCTTCAGCGCAAAGACTACTGCTGCCAGTTCCAGGTCATGTGTAGCATAGTTCTCCTCGTGAGGCTTCAGCTGCCTTGAAGCGTAGGCAATCACCCTCCGATCTTTCATTAGCACACACCCAAGTCCTTTCTTTGACGCATCGCTGTATACCTCGAACTCTCCAGAGTCGTTTGGCAACGCCAACACTGGTGCTGTAGTGAGCTTCTCCTTTAGAGTCTGGAACGCCTCTTCACAACTTTCGTCCCAGTGATACTTCACCGCCTTCTTCGTCAGCGTCGTCAATGGCCTGGCAATCTTCGAAAAGTCCTTCACGAAACGCCTGTAGTAACCGGCTAAGCCGAGGAAACTTCGAATTTCGGACACGTTCTTCGGTGTAGGCCAATCCTTAACCGCTGAGACCTTTGCTGGGTCAACGGATACCCCTTCCTTGGAGATGATGTGGCCTAGAAACGGCACACGATCCAACCAGAAGTCACACTTTGAGAGCTTGGCGTACAGCTGCTCTTGCCTCAAGGTCTGCAATACTTCTCGGAGATGCTCTTCGTGATCCTCTTCGTTCTTCGAGTACACCAGGATGTCATCGATGAAGACAACCACGAACCGGTCTAAAAACGGCTTCATTACTCGGTTCATTAAGTCCATGAACACGGCAGGAGCGTTGGTCAAACCGAACGGCATAACCGTGAACTCATAGTGACCGTACCTTGTGCTGAAGGCCGTCTTAGGAATATCTTTCTCAGCTACGCGGAGTTGATGATAACCCAATCTCAGGTCGATCTTGGAGAAGACACTGGCTCCTTGCAGCTGATCGAATAGATCGTCAATTCGGGGTAGTGGATACTTGTTCTTGATAGTGACGCTGTTTAGCTCCCGGTAATCGATGCATAATCGTAGGCTCCCGTCCTTCTTTCTGACGAACAGCACTGGTGCTCCCCATGGTGACACACTAGGTCGTATGTACCCCTTCTGTAGAAGTTCTTGTATCTGCTCCTTCAGCTCCTTCAATTCCACAGGTGCCATCCGATACGGCGCCTTGGAGATGGGTGCAGTTCCAGGTGCCAAGTCTATAGTAAACTCCACTTCTCGTTGAGGTGGCATTCCGGGAATCTCGTCAGGGAATACATCAGGAAATTCCCTCACGACTGGTATCTCGTCCAGCCCATTTTCCTTCTTGGTTACGTCTTGGACATAGCACAAGTAGGCAAAGTTCCCCTTCTTCATCTGGTTGATTATAGTCAAGGCAGACACTAATCTGATTCGAGGTTCAGTGGTGATACCACGATAGGTGATCTTCTCTCCTTTAGGTCCCTTTAACCGAACCTTCTGATCATAGCAGTCAATAACTGCCCTATACTTCCCAAGCCAGTCCATTCCTAGGATCACATCTATGCCTCCTAGGTTAAATTTTATCAGGTTGGCAGGTAAGGTGCAGGTTAAGATTTTGACTTCTACCCCTTCGAATATGGTATCACAGACAGTTATCTGGCCATTAGGGGTTGCTACTGGGATAGTTATACTAGATGAGCTAGGCAAACTCAATTTCTCAGCAAACGAGGATGATATAAAGGAATAGGATGCACCAGAATCAAATAATACGAAAGCAGGTTGCTCATGGATAGAGAAAGTACCCGTGACAACTCCATGTGCAGCTTCTGCCTCAGTCTTAGTCAGCACAGCAATTCTTCCCACGTTTGCATTTTGAGCTCCTGCTCCTCCTGCTCCAGCTCCATTGTGGTTGTTCCCATATCCAGCATTGGTGTTTCCGATCCTGGGTTGGCCTCCGTTCTGGCCTGCATTGCCTGGGTTGTAGTTCTGCTGCCTGACATATCCATTGCCTCCATTGTTCTGGTTGCGGTTTCCATTCTGCTGGTTCCCGAACTGCTGGTTGCGGGCAAAGTTGTTTCCGTTCTGCTGACGGTTGCCCTGGTAGTTGTTCTGCTGTGGCCTTCCAAAGTTGCCTCCTTGGATCATTAGCTGGTTCCCGGCTGGTTGCGGCATTCATAAGCTCGATGTCCTCGCCTGCCACATTTGTTGCAAGTGACCGGATTTCCCTCACAGTCCGCTCCTGGGTGGTTTCGTGGGCACCATTTGCAGAAATAGCGACGATTCTTCTGAGTCCCAGCATTCTGCTGATTGCCACGATACTGCCCTTGGTTACTTCCTCCATTGTTAGGCTTGAACCTCTGATTGCCCTTGGAAAAGTTGGTGTTGCTTCCTCCTACCTCCTCAAGCTTGCGTTTCTTGCGATTCTCCTCCTGGGTGACACGAACTCGATAGATGTCAGCAGCTCTGTCGTAGGCTTCATGGAGCGAAGAGTAGGTCCTGCTCAGCAGAGACTCTTGCAGCCTTTCGTGCAATCCGCCGATGAATCGGGAAACTTTGGAGTCTTCATCCGGCACCATGTTACCTACGAATCGTGTCAGCTCAGTGAATTTCCGGAAATACTCAGTCACTGAGTCATTTCCTTGTCGCAGGTTCTGGAATTCCTGTTCCTTGCTCCTCTTCACGTGATGAGGGTAGAACCGAGCTCTGAGGGCGGTTTGAAGAGCTTCCCATTTGAAGTTGGGTTCGGCCAGAAGGGTTTCTCGTACATTTCTCCACCAGAGGTTCGCTTCACTCTTCAAGTAGAAGACTGCGCAGTTGACCTTCCGGTCATCGGGGCATTCTATCACCTCAAGAATCTTATCCATTTCCATGATCCAGTCTTCTAACTCGACAGGATCCTCTTTCCCAGTAAACTCCATGGGTTTCATTTCAGCTACCTTCTTGGCCCAGTTATTTCCTGCCTGTCCTCCGTTATTCATCATCTGAGCCATTTGAGCGAAGAATTGCTCCATAGGGATGTTATCAGCCATCTATCCTGGTCAAACTTTCCTATAGTGGTAATGGAATGGTCTATTAGTCACATCCTACGGTATCCTTGGTTAAGGTCGCGGGAACTTCAATAATCATATTTCGAAATTAATATATCCAACATTATCACATAAAACTAACATGCAGGAAATAACAATTATACAATAAAAGCACATAAGGCTCATATCTGCACAACTCAGCTAATCAAGAAAGAACTTCTTGTGCAAGTTAAACTCTATCTCCTTCTCATAAATATCAGCAAAGATATGCATCTCAAATAACTCAGAACCCATAAAGCTGAAAATCAGGATGCGGGTGGGTGGGAGAAATCAAGACCTAAACTACCCGTAACCCCCACGGCTTATCCAATTTTAATTATTTTGTCCTATGTCCAATTTTGAGTTGCCCTACAGGTTTTAAATTCCCTTTTTATGGACTGCCTGCTCTGATACCACCTGCAACAGCCCGTGGTTCCCCAAGCCTTCCGTTCCGGACCGGAAAGCCCAGGAGGGGCCGATGCTAAAAGTGACGGCGGGAATCAAAACATAACATTCCAAAAGTATTTATTTATTATACATCATTAAACATCATTAGAGTCTCTAAACATTACAAAAGTGATCTCAAAAGCTATACATGATCTTGCTTGCTAACTAAACACTACACGTGAGTCTCGTACCCAGCTTCATCATAGCCTCCTGCCTCTAAGCCTGCGGTGGGAAGGAAAACAGAACCGCAGTTTCTAAAGTCAGTACGAAAGACTGAGTAAGTAACACCCAAACTTGTAAAACAGAAGATGAAGCTTTACTTTTTGCAATAAGAAAACAGGAGGAATAAAACTTGTAAAGAATGAATTCAGTAAATAAAGTAGGAACTCATATAAACTTCTTCTTATCTTAATATCTCTTCCAAACGGGGATTATCTTTCTCAACCTCTTCTTCCTTTCTTTCAAAAGCTCATGCCAAAACTGTATTATTAGTTTTGTTGATACGGGGAAGGAACTACTAATCTATCACTAGCAACCATGACCTTAACTGCCGGCAGCCCCCTAAGACTTCTTGCGGCCAGAGAGGTGAGTACATGGAGCGACCCGGCAGGTTGCGACCGGGTTAAAATAAAATCTGATCTCTGGTCGAGTGATCGAAGTCACACGACAATAATAAATTGCTTCTCCCGCACAACTCTTTCCACTTTACGTTAATTACGCATTATTATTAATCGTGTGACAAGTTCAAATAAATAACTTCTTTGAAATAAAAGGAGACTTCAAATAAAACAAGTAAATAAATAACCAAATTAAATGCATTTTGAGACAAGAAATAAAAGTCATATTAAGACACGAAGGAAGCTAGGCTCTAGGCTTGGCATGTTACTTACCTTACTTCCGTAGCACTAGCACGTTCTAGAAATGTCTCGGCCTACAACCGTCACCTACAACCCGTAACTTTTCATGTCAATTAAATAATCCGACAAAATACTACTTGTCCTAAAAATATTCTCTCTTTATTCTACCCAACCCCTCTAGTTAATATTTTCCTAACATTTTATTTTGTTAAAATCTTCTATTATAAATTATAAACCACAACTATTATTATTGCTATTATTATTATTATTAGCTAAAAGTGCCTAACTAACTAGAGAAATTATTTTATAAAATACTTGATAAAGTAGTGAAAACAAAACTAGTTTATCTTTAATGAAAAAGACATTATTATTTCTATCATTATTTATACAATATTCAAAACTATTTAATTTAAAGAGAAATCTTTTACTAAATACTAACCACAACAAAACAATATTTAAAGCCTAGCAAAATATCAAGTTTGCAAGTATTGAACATCCAAGTTACTAAGAATATTTATTTAACAATATTTATTTAAAGTTTAACTAAAAATATTTCTTATTTAATTCTTAACGAATAAACCGCATGCTAATTTAATACCAAAATTATTTTTCTAAAACGAGGATGAAATATAGTATTTTTAGAAATTATTTATATTCCGAAATCATTATTTTTATTTTTAGCGAAAAGTGACAAGTTTAAGTTAAATACACAAAAACCCCCATTCGTATTAAAAGTCTACAAATTCCTCGACTAACCACCAAAACAAGTTTAATATAGTATACTTACAGCCCCTATAGTTTCTAAAATTACAGACAGCACCCCTAGGTCATGTTTTAACAGTTTGCAAAAACTACACTTTTACCCCCCTTCTACAACAACTTCATTTTCTTCAATTTAACTATGACTCAAGCTATCAATCTTCAATTCTAACAACATAAATCAACTAATCAGAAGGTGTTGGACGCACCTAGGCCAAGAATGGCCGGAAATCGCTAAGAAATGGGTCGGGTCGAAGCTTGGCGTCGGGGTCGCCGGAGTTGAGCTCCGTCGCCGGCTTTAATGGCTTCCACAGCTGGGTTTGAAGCTCCTAGTGATCTGGTCGGGGCCCTAAGAGTCTTCTGGAAGCAGAGAAAGAGGTTGGGTGCTGCTGCGGTGCGCTCGCCGGAATTTGGTCGAGGGTTGGCCGGCAACAATGGAGGTCGCCGGAGGTTGCAGTGGTTTCTGCTGCTGCTGCTGCCTCCTTGGGCTCTGCTCAGGTCGGGGATGAGCCAAAAATTGGTCAGAGAGCTTGGGTAAGGCCACAGGGATGAGAGAGAGAACTGGGTTCTCTTCGGTGGTGGTCCGACGGTGGCAGCGGTGGCTGCGGTAGCTGCTGCTACAGCCGCTACTCTGTTCTGCTGAGACCTGAGAACAGAGAGGGAGGGAGAGAAGGATAGAGAGTGAGAGAGGCTGCTGGGTTCTTCTTGGGTTTTGTCGCCAGTAGTTATGGCGACGGTGGTGGTGGCTGGCTGCTGCCACCACTACTCCGCTGCTGCTGGTGGGGTTGTTGCGGGCAGAGAGCAACAGAGAGGTGGAGAAGATGATGGCTGGACAGCGAGAGAGAGAGGGAGCTGCAAGTGGTGGTGTTGGTGATGTTGAAGGTGACGACGGCAATGGTGATGAGGGAGGTGGTGGTGGTTGTGTGAGTGGCTGCTGGTGGGAGGGGGTGGCTGATCAGCTGCTTATATAGCTGAGGTTACTTGGGCTCCAAGCACAATTGATGTGACAAGGGCGGTGCTAGTAGCTTCATGAAGGTGGTGGTGATGATGGTGAAGAATCGTATAGAGGAAGGAGAAGAGAAAGCTTGCTGGAAACAAAAGATTTCCAATTAAATAATATTTTTGGCAATAATTGGGTGTGGGTGGAGTACTATGTGGTTGGGCAAGTCTAGCAATACTCGCGGTGCTTAAACACGCGCTATAACTAGCTAAAATTGGCAAAACAACTACAACTATTACTCTATATTATTCTAAAACTTTTTATAAACTCAACTCAAAGATTTATTATTAAAAATATTATATTGCAAATTAATTATTATATGCTTCTTAAATGTCTGTTTTACCCCTGCTAGATAATCGGGGTATTACACTAGTGGTCCTACAAGGTAAGTTCTATAAGCAGTGAGTGCTCTAATACACACCTCGCACAGCTGTTCTGTGTGCCACTACGAGGCGGGTTGGCGACTACCTAAGACATACACAAGAACGTTCGGCTTGTTTAGCTCACACCTAGCTCAACTCTTGTAAGAAAACTAGGCACACACTTTCAATTTGAAAAATTAAGTCCGTGTGTAAAATAGGCACGCATTCCCGTAAAGAAAGTTTCTCTATACTTACTAAGGGAAACTCACATTGTCACTCTCGATCGCAATTCACGCCCTATGCCTAAAAGTCTCACACTTCTCGATTTTACCGAATTTTCAGCTTCTTTCGATTGCCCTTTCTCAAATTTTTAATTTTTTTTACCTATACTACATGCACGGTCAACTCGACTAATGACTCGATAGTGGTGGGATGACTCAATAATACCAAAACGTGCACGCAAAAATATGAATAATAAAAAGAAAAATAAGGACATAAAAATATGAATAATAAAAAGAAAAATAAGGACATAACCAAAAATCTCTAACTAAATGCTGACACGGGCGATGCAATGACTCAAGACTGATTAGTAAAAAGGTATCAACCACCCCCACACTAGGATGCATCGTTGTCCTCAACGATCACACGAGGACTCAACAATCCTAGCACGAGGGCAAACTCCATTACTCGTCTTCCTATTCCTCCTCCTCATCTTCTGTCTCATCCTCTTCTTCTTCATCGTCCTCACTCGGCGGAACCGGATACTCAAATTCCTCCTCCTGGAATCACGGATCTGCCGTCGGGACTGGTGGAACAAACTCCCCCGCCGCCTGACCACTCGATTGTATCACCCACTGGCCCACCATCTGGATTAATCCATCCTGCTTCACCTGATTGTCCCGAGTGTGGGCAAACTGGCGTCTTCTCTCGAGTCTATCCCGGGACGTCTCCTCTCTCAAGTGGTCATAGGCAACCTGGTTATCAAACCTAGAGGTGTTCATCCTCCTACCCTTTCCCCTCTTCCTCGCTGTCTCATCAAACCTATGCCATTTCCTAGCAGTGAACGGTTTCAAGTCCATATATCTCCCAATGACTACTTCGGCGGTTTTGGCTAGGTGAGTCAGCAAGCAAGTATGACCGGGACCTAACTTGTTAGTCCTCGACACCCTCTCTAGACAATTCTCCCAGATAAACTTAGGGATATCGATTCTAACCCCGGTGTAAAGACAGAGAGCCCAGACCGATAGGCGGAAAGAGTAACTAGGGTTTTGTGTGATTCCCAAAACCCAGTTCTCTAGCAATTCACAGCACCACCTCGCCTCCGGCCTATAATACCTCTTTTCAGCCTTCCAATGAATCACCTCCCCTTTTCTGTCCCATGGATCTACCCCCTTCGCAAAACAAAATGCATTTAGACGAGACCAAAGATTCTCACTACGAAGAACAGTCTCGTACCCACAACCCTCTTTCAACCGGGGGAAACCCATGGCCAAAGCGATAGCCTCTGGCGTGAAGACTATCCACTCATTTCGACAGTACACAAGACGAGGGTCTCGGCTCTCACCATCTTTTGCATACCTCAAGTTGAGGCAAAACTCTCTCGCAATATGAGAACTAGACGGCCCTACGAGCTTAAACCAGTTGGTAAGCTTCTCGCGCTCAAAAATTTCCTTGATTGGATTAGGCATGTCCTCGTGCAATGGAAATTTCTTTTCGGGCTGCCCGTTCTTAGTCAAATACGTATCCTTTCGAGAGTCTAGATGGGCCTCGTAGGTGACAAAACGGAAGATATCATAACAAGCGGGCCCAATACTCCGCTCTTTCAAATTAACCTTTGCCGTTCGTCAGCCTACAATGCCCGGTTTAGACGGGGGAGGGGCACTCAAGATTACAAATTGGGGAATGGGCGGTTTTTCTAATTGAGGCTCGCCCGACCCCGATGCTTCTTGCGAGGTACCCTCTCCCGTCTTCCGTTTCTTTCCACCTGCCATTTAGAATACAAGTTCAAGTATAACGAGAAATTCAACTTTTGTGCACGTGACAAGAAGTGTGTACAGAATTAAGCACGTAGGCAAGTAAGCACGTAATTCCTAGGACTCTAAGCAATCGCCCCCAAGCGCGCTACTAAGCGCAACAAAAAGTAAATTGGGCTTTTACTAAATTTTTTCCTAAGACTCGAATATTGAAATAACTAGTTTGAGAGTGTACCTACGTGCCCGGAGCAAGTCTTACGGGCACAAAAATTTCAGAAATTTGACAACCCGGGCTGTTTTGAGGTCGCCGAGAAATTTTTGTCGAAACTTTGAATTAATTGCTGCTCCGTACTCCTTGTGAAGTCCCCGTTAGCGTTGCCTTCTTGACCGTAAGCTGAATCAAACTCCAAGTGGTCCAATTTCTCAGTTTTAGCTTCGGAACCCTAGTTCTTCCTCCTCTGATTTCTCTCTCGTCTCTCAATCTCACTCAAAGCCACCCTTCAATCCTTGTTCTCCTCTGAATTGCGAGCAAAACCGTGGGTTGGTTGTTGAATTTGGCGAAGGAACAAGGGAGATGGCAGTTTGGTGTCGTGCGGCTATGGAGGAGAAAAGAAGTGTTGAAGCTGAAGAATGAGGAAGAGGAACGACCTGCTGATGTCTTCAACCAAATTTTTGAGCCAAAAGTCCATAATGCCCCCAAGAAATAACCCATGGCTGCTCTCTGTGATTGGACAAAACTGACATTCCGCATGATGTCTTCGTACAAAGACAATTGTCTTCGTACGAAGGTCATCCTATATAGATACTGCATGTGGTTATAGGAAGACAATCTTCAGAGCTCAAAAATTTTTCTAAGTGCAAAGTCTTCGTATGAAGAAAATTGTCTTCGTACGAAGACAATGCTGGAGCTTGCCAAAAACATCCTTTTCGACAAATTTTTGCGTATCCGATCGCGCCTTTGCTTTCCGAAGGATCTCCTTGACCTCGAGACTCCCTTTTCACCTTAAAACACTCCCAAAATCCGGGGAGTATTTCATTTGTCAATTTCAGGCGTTCCAAGGCACATTTTGCATTTCCGGATGTTTTTGGCCTCGTTTTACTCTCTAAAGCATCCTTTTTGGCGTAACTTCCTCATCCGGACTCCGATATGCGCGATCCACCTATATACAGAAAGCTCTCGACCACCCCCACATGTTGGCACTGTTCAATTCTGATTTCAGTCTGTTCTTCAAGATTTCACCTCGTAATCCGTGCCGGCGTGCTAGCTTTCTCCCTTCATAAATCAAATTCTTGCGCATATCAAGACGAGGAGTCCGGGAACGTGATCTTCCCCAGGTGCGTGTGTTGAATAAGCGCAGGGATGGCTTCAATCTTCAATTCCTTCACTTCGGATCCCGATACGCGTATTGGGCTGCAAATCTTCAATTTTTACTCTGTTTCGCACGCGCGCATCAAGAAGGGGGGATCGGAAATAGGCCTTTTACCTCGTAATCCTGCACATACTCATTGGAAACAATAAATCCACTCTCTCGCACCTCTCAATGAAATCAAACAGAATAAAAATTACAAAACAGTATTAAAACCTACTCTACATCAATAAATAGGTTGGGTTGCCTCCCAACAAGCGCTTTGTAATTTAAGGTCGACGGCCCGACCCAGTTACCTCAGAGATTAATCAAATTGCCGGAGTTGCATGAAGCCATTCAATGACTCCAATGAAATTCCCGTCCACATATGGTTTCGCTCTCTAGACATTCACCTCATGTTCCCATTTGCATCCTCCACCTCAAGAGATCCCCACGGATAAACTGCAGTAATTGTGTAGGGACCACTCCATCTAGATTTCAATTTCCCTGGAAACAGCTTTAGTCTGGCATTGAAGATCAGCACTCTTTGTCCGACTTTGAAGTCTCTCGGGATGATGTGCCTGTCGTGCCACTGTTTTGTCCTCTCCTTATAGATTCTCGCACTTTCATATGCCATCAATCGAAATGCCTCAAGTTCGAGTAGTGCTTTCCGTAGCTCACCTGAGAGCTTAGCGTCCAAATTGATCTTCTTCAAGGCCCAGAATGCCTTGTGCTCAAGTTCCACCGGAAGATGACACGACTTCCCAAATACTAACTGATAGGGAGACATGCCTAAAGGGGTCTTGTAAGCAGTCCTATACGCCCATAAGCTATCATCTAAATGCAGAGACCAATCTTTGCGTCCCGGGTTGACTGTCTTCTCCAGAATCCCTTTCATCTCTCGGTTAGAAACTTCTGCTTGCCCATTCGACTGCGGATGATAAGCCAGTGATATCTTATGAGTCTTTACCCCATATTTTCTCAAGACATTGGCAAAGACTTTGTTCACGAAAGGCGATCCTTCATCACTGATAATGGCTCTGGGCGTTCCAAACCGTGTAAAAATGCTCTTACGCACGAATCTCTCTATAGTAGCTCCATCGTTTTTAGGGCAAGCCATTGCCTCTACCCACTTGGTCACATAATCCACAGCTAACAGTATATAAAGATTTCCAAGCGAAGACGGGAATGGTCCCATGAAACCAATTCCCCAAACATCAAAGGGCTCTACTTCCAACACGAAATTTTGAGGCATCTCGTTTCGGTTGGAGATATTGCCGGTTCTCTGAAATCTGTCACACTGCTGTACAAACAAATGAGCATCTTTATGTAAAGAGGGCCAATAAAATCCACTTTGAAATACCTTTGCCACAGTGTGCGTTTTGCCAAAATGCCCTCCGCAATTCAGTTTATGGCAAAGTCTAAGAATGTCCAAAGTGTCTGGCTCAGCTACGCATCTTCTCAACACGTTGTCAGCTCCCAACCTGAACAAATAAGGGTCATTCCAGAAATAGTGTCGTGCATCTGCGAAAAATTTATTTTTCTGATGGAAAGACATGTCTTTTGGGACAATATTGAGCGCCTTGAAATTTTCCAAATCCGCAAACCAAGGCACAGCTGCTACCACTACCATAAGTTGTTCATCTGGAAAATCTTCTCTAATTGGCACATCTTCTTGTTTTTCGTTCTCCAGTCGTGACAAATGGTCTGCAACAACGTTCTCTACTCCCTTTTTGTCCTTGATCACTATGTCAAACTCTTGCATTAGCAACACCGATCGGATCAATCTAGGCTTCGCATCCTTCTTAGTAAGAATATATTTGAGGGCTGCATGGTCCGTGAAGATGGTCACCTGAGAACCCACAAGGTATGGACGAAACTTGTCCAATGCGAAGATAATGGCTAACATTTCCTTCTCCGTGGTGGCATAATTAACATGTGCAGTATTAAGAGTCGAATGGCATAGTAAATTACATGAGCTACCTTGTCTTTCCGCTGTCCCAGCACTGCTCCCACCGCATAATCGCTGGCATCACACATTAGCTCGAACGGCAAGGTCCAGTCTGGGGTGGCTATAATTGGAGAACTGATCAGCTTTTTCTTGAGCAAATCAAAGGCTGTCTTGCACTCTTCATTGAAATCAAAGACGGCATCTTTCTCAAGCAACCCAGATAAAGGCTTTGTGATCTTCGAAAAGTCTTTAATGAAGCGCCGATAGAAACCTGCATGTCCCAAGAAACTCCGTACCCCTTTGACAGATATAGGATAAGGAAGCTTCTCAATCACCTCAATTTTCGCCCGATCTACCTCTAAGCCTTTACTGGAGATCTTGTGCCCCAACACTATCCCCTCGGTCACCATGAAATGGCACTTCTCCCAGTTAAGCACTAGGTTGGTGTCAATACATCTGTCCAGTACACGAGCTAGCTGTTGGAGACAGTCTTCGAACCCATCACCATAAAGTGAAAAATCATCCATGAAGACTTCGAAATTTTGCTCCATCATGTCTGAGAAGATAGACATCATACACCTCTGAAACGTGACAGGGGCATTGCATAGCCCAAAAGGCATGCGCCTGAATGCAAAAGTCCCATAAGGACAAGTAAATGTCGTCTTCTCCTGGTCAGCTGGCTCAATCGCTATCTGATTATACCCAGAGTATCCATCCAAAAAGCAGTAATGCGAATGACGTGCCAGCCTATCAAGCATCTGGTCCACAAATGGGAGGGGAAAATGATCCTTCAAAGTGGCATCATTGAGTTTGCGGTAATCCATGCAAACTCTCCACCCAGTAACGGTACGAGTGGCAATCTGATCACCTTTTTCCCCTTCCACCACAATTATACCTCCCTTCTTATGGACACACTGCACCGGGCTAGTCCACGTGCTGTCAGAAATTGGATAGATGATACCTGCTTCCAACCATTTAAGCACCTCTTTCTTCACCACCTCCTGCATGTGAGGGTTGAGGCGGCGCTGAAACTGAACTACCGGCTTCTTGTCTTCCATGAGCCGGATCTTGTGTTGGAAAACTGTGGGGCTGATCCCCTTTATATCCGCTATGGTCCATCCCATAGCTGCTTTCCTCTCCTGCAATACCTTGAGAAGCTGCTCCTCCTGTTCCCTGTCCAAACACGCAGAAACAATAACAGGTAAAGTTTCATCAGATCCCAAGTATAAATATTTTAAATGAGCAGGTAACGGTTTCAATTCTAAAGCAGGGGCAGTAATAAGAGAATGAGTAATAATCTTCCTGCTTCCCTCATTAAAGAGGGGTAGGGGTGAACGCCAGCTGGCTTCCATAGCCTGTTCTTTTTCACTCGAATTAAGTAAGGCAAGTTCCTCATACAGTTGCTCCAATAAGATATCGTCCTCCTCGTCCGGTGTGTATGCCTCCACACCAAAGCACTGCTCACTCACTGCATATGCAGGAAATTTCATAGCTTCAAAGACATTGAATGCCACCTTCTCATCGTTAATACACATAGTCAATTCTCCATTGGCAACATCAATAATCGTCTTTCCCGTAGCAAGGAATGGCCGCCCCCATATGAGTAAGACATCATCGTCAGCATCCATATCTAGGATCACAAAATCTGCGGGAAAGATGAGTCCTTCGAATCTCACAAGCACATCCTCCAAAACGCCCCGTGGTCGTTTTATAGTACGGTCAGCCATCTGTAAACTCATACGAGTAGGTTTTGGATCTCCTACGTCGAGTTGCTCAAATACTGATGTAGGCATCAAGTTTATGCTTGCGCCAAGATCACATAACGCTCTACCATGGAATGCATCTCTCAATGTCACAGGAATAATGAAACCACCCGGATCTTTCATCTTTTTGGGTAGCACTTTTTGCACCACAGCGCTACACTCCTCATTCAGGGTCACAGTCTCAAAATCATTCATGCGTCTTCTATTAGAGAGTAGGTCCTTGAGAAATTTTGCGTATTTAGGCATTTGTGAAATTGCTTCAGCAAAGGGTATATTGATGTGTAACTTTTTGAAGATATCAACAAATTTCTTGAAATTTTTGGCATCCTCTTGACTCTTCAATCTCTGCGGGTAGGGAACATGAACACTATACTCCCCCTTTGGCTTAGGCTTTTCCTCCGACTCCCTACTTGTATCCTTTGATTGGGGAATCACGGTAGGCACGGGAATCTCTTCATCCAAGGCTTTTTCTGTGGCCTTAGTCGCCGTAGCTCGCGCGTGTGTAGGATAGGGAGGATCATTAGTGGTGATCCCACTGCGAGTAGTGATAGCTTTCAATTGCTCAGTTGGAGTGATTGTGTTAGAAGGTAGTATACCTGGTGGAAGTCGAGTGTTCTGATTAGCTATTTGGTCAATCTGTGTCTCATGGCTTTTTATCGAGGCTTCTATCGCGACAATCTTGCTCTCAATCTTATCATTGCTAGCTAACAGTTTCCTCAACAACGCGTTTGTGTCCTGTTCTTCTGAGGATGGAGGTGGTGGAGGGACCTGTTGCTGTGGAGCCTGTCTCTGATCTTGATAAGGAACATTTGGCCTTTGACCTGGCGCATATAGTCCACTATTTGGATTGGCATAACTGAAGTTGGGGTGATTGCGGTTATTGGGATGATAGGTGTTTGGCCATTCCTGCTGTCTTGGTTGACCCATGTAGTTCACGTCTTCAATACCATCCCCATATCCCTGATTTGCATATGCTACCATTTCTCCCACTGACTTCACATGTGCCGATGGATTCAAATTACTGAAAGCCGAAGTCATCACTGCCATCTGATGTTCAAATTTCTGCTCCACCATGGACTCAATCTTACTAACCAATACCCCATCTGATTTCGTGTTTCAACGAGTCTCAGACCTCGTGGATTCACGTTTTGCTACATTATCTAGCAGATCACGACATCTCTGTAGTCCCATTCCCATAAAAGTTCCTTGAGCCATCATGTTTAGCTCACTAGCAGTCTCTCTATCCAAAGCATTATAAAATTAATGGAGAAGTTTATACCTAGGCATATGCGCAGGAGCTGGTTGAAATTTCTCCACGTGTCTCCCAGAGAATCATCTTCCTGCTGTGTAAATTTGGTTATATCAGCCATCCGTTGAGAAACCTTGGATGGTGGAAGATACTTTCTGAGAAACTCTCTGCTACAATCTGCCCATGTAACTATGGTGCCTGCGGGAAGTTCCATAAGCCATGTCTTTGCCTTTCCAGATAGGGAGAAGGGGAAAAGCATGAGCTTTATCGTCTCGAGTGGAACTCTCTGATCATACATGGTAGAAAGTGATTTGCTCGAAATTGAGCAAGTGTTGATGTGGATCATCACTCGGGGCTCCAGTGAATAAGCACTCATCCCTAACCATGTTGATCAACGGTTGGCGAATCTCAAAATGGGCTGCATTAATCTGAGGCCTGAAAATGGTGGGCTGATATCCCTCCGGTGTAGTCCTGAAGTATTCCACCAAAGGACGCTCATCCTCCTCAGCATTGTTGACTTGCTCTACCACATTCCGATCGTTGTTGTTCCGATTATAGCCCCTATTGTTCCCATTGTCACCGTTATTTCTGCCAACTACTTCCGCACCAGGAAGTTGTTGTGGATTCGGAGGGTTCATGCGATCAATCATTGCCTGCATCTCAGCCATTTGAGCCCTAAGTTTCTCAGATTCCGCGGCTCTGTTTGCAGCCTCCTCTACAGCAGCTGCTCTAGCTGCTTCCGCATCTTGCACATTTTTGCGGATTCTCTCAAACTCAGCTCTCCTTTCATCAGCAATAGTGACTGAGCTTGAATTCCTCTTGTCTCTACGATGTGCTTTTAATAAGGATCCCGGGTCTTCAAACGTTGGATACAAAGGCTCGTCTCTAGAACGGGTCATGCACCGTGTAAATCAACCTGAAATCACACAACACGCAAAACGTAGGTGAGTAACGGATATAACCAATAAATTAAAATCCCTAAGGATAGGAATTATAACTAATTTAGCCGAAATCCCCGGCAACGGCGCAAAAAACTTGACACGCTTCAACTGCAAGTGTACAGCTGTCGTGTGTAGTAATAAACCGGAAATTCGGGCTATCGAACCCAAGGGACTTTGTTTAAATTAATCATTATTCTAAACCTTGTGTGGGTACGTCGCAAGTTGTGTTTGTTCTAATTCTACTGAAATAAAAGCGCAATATTATCAATTAACCGAGTGATGTAGTTCACGATTAATAAAGAATGAATTTTAGGGTTTTTTTAATATAAGGGAAAAATACCGGGAATTCTCTAGGTTCACTAGGTTGAGCTGAATTTGTGTTTTGACTTGTAAAACAACCACGTGTCTTTCACTATTAATCAAGCAATATTAAACTTACCGAGTTACCAAGTCTATTCTAGCTTTAAGCATGCATTAAAACCATAATTATACTTTAACGATCCTAGTTAACGATGTCAAGTTACCAAACATTGATTCGACTAGGTGGATTATTCAATTTACCGACTAATTCTCACAGAGTTACCACGTGAAAACTAATTAAGTTTATCTCTACGTTAGCTACTCGCAAAGATAATTTGATTACAAATGTAAATAATCCATAATAATGAATAAACACGTGAGATTAAGCTAAAACATGAATCACAATCATCAAAACATGATATTTATATCAAACCCTAGCTACACCAAACGAGAATTCCCATCAAATAACGTTTAGCTACTCATATTCATACTCAAAACGACAAGTCTCATGAGTTTAAACATAAAAATCAAGAAAAGAGAAGAGTTGAGAATCCAAACGGATGATCCAAAGCTCCTAAGCTCTCCCAATAGCTTCTTGATCTCCAAAAGATGTTTCTGACGTCAAAAACTACTGAAAAAGTCGACCTAGAATGTTTAAATACGTTTCCATAGTCCTATTACAAAATTTGGATAAACGACAAAAAAACCCCGAAAAAATTCTGCAATCCAGCGAAGTCTTCGTACGAAGACATTTGTCTTCGCACGAAGAGTCTTCGTACGAAGACAATTATTATATAGATACTGAGAGCTTGTTTAGGAAGACTTTCTGCAGACCCGAAATTTGGCTAAGTAAATTGTCTTCGACGAAGACAAATGTCTTCGTACGAAGACCCTCTTTTCCAGCTTCTTTTCTTTGAATTTTTCTTTCCTTCCTTTACTTTCCTTTGAGTTCCTTGCTTCCATCTTTCTTCCTTTGACTTTATTTTGAGTTCCTTGCTTCCGAAGTTCGTTTCCATCTCCCGCATGATCCTCCAAGCCCTGTTTTCCTGCGAATCACAACACGAAAACACAACCCGTGATCATATCACAATAAAAGCTCAAATAACTAAAGAAACGCCCGGATTTAACAAGTAAAGCATATGAACTCACATTATCACATTTAAGCTCAATTTACTCAAAAGACGACGAATTCTCCATGTTGAGCACGCAAAACGTAGAAATAAAAGGCATAAAATAACTCCGAAAACGGAGTTATCAAGTAGGAGCGGGCTAGTGACTGTAGATTCAACCTTTGGAGTGGTTTATTCGGTGAACAATGGATCGAGAGGACCCGGTGACCGGAATTTTGTTAGGAGACTAGAATGTAGAGATGTGTAAAGGTGGACCAAGAGGACCCATTACCGAACGTTGTCAAAATTTGTGAGAAATCTTATGGTAACCGCGATGGTTACTACACTGCGTAACTACAGATAAAAGTATCAGGTTTCATCACTTTGTCGGAATTATCTAAAAGAAGAAAGAAGCCAGTGTAAAAAATGTAATAAATTAGGTGATCCAAACCCTACATTAAATTGGGCTTGGCGGCTAGGGCTTGGCAACTAGGGTAGTCGTCGTCTCCTGGGCTTTCCTAGTTCACGTTGGGCTTGGCTTTGGGAGAAGGTTAGGGTTTGTAAGCCTATATATAAAGGCATATACATTGCTCATAACTTGTGTGGGTGGCCGCTATGGCCTTTTGGCCGTAGTGGTGGACTGTGTGCTTGTAATTGAGTTGTTTCTCTCTAATAAATGCGGGTTTCGTGCCGTGGACGTAGCTAGTTTCACAACTAGTGAACCACGTGAAATTATTGTCTCTCGTTCTTTTTTTTGGTTCATCATTATTGCTTGATACCCGGATCATAACAAACTGGTATCAGAGCTTGAGTCAGATTAGGGTTTCAAGAAGATTCGATGTCAGGTTCAATGAAAATCGAGAAGTCCAGCGGGAGGGACATTTTCAGTTCGTTGGCCTTTAAAAAAGGAGGCACAGGTGCAACCACAACTATATGAGCCCATTGGAGGGGCTATTTGGGCTCCTGTATGGAGCTTCCGGCACGAATTTTGCGCACAATCCAACACGCATCCCTAGGATGCCTTCAGTTCTGGCTCGATTTGTTTCAGGCGTGCATTCTTGCATACTGGTCATATGGTATCTAACACATCCTGCACGATTTGGTTCTGGCGCGCATCTGACGACATGGCGCGCACAATCCGGCTAGCAATCTGTTTCTGGCTGCTAGGAGGATTCATCTCAAGGTGGAGGCGACTCGACTCAACTAGAGAATTGGGATCCTGGCATTGAGCGGTCTAGCGCGTGGGTTCTGTTTCTGGCACGCAAATCTGGTTCTAGGCGCGATTCATATGTTCTGATGAGCAGTAGGGTTTTGGGCGCATATGAGGCATAAAGGGCGCATCTGGCATGCCAATTTGTGGCACTCGTCATCGGTGCATTTGGTCTGGATGACATCTGGGCACTTGTCATGGTGCACGGGTTCAGGCACTGTTTGAGCGCATGGGGAATACATTTTGTCTTACTTTCTCAGTGAATGTATTGGAGTCTGGTTCCGGGCGGAGCACTCGGGTTGATTCTTGGGAGTGTAACTGTGTAGGTGGAGGCATGTTCGTTTTTGGTTTTGGGAGATGCATCCAGGTTCCGGTTTGAGAGAAGCACCGGTTCCATTTTTCAGGATCTCTAGGGCGTTTTGATCAAGGTGGAGATTTTTATAAATTGGGTGATCAAAACCCTAGCATTAATTTGGGCTTGGCGGCTAGGGTGGCCGTCGTTTCCTGGGCTTTCCTAGTTCATGTTGGGCTTGCCTTTGGGAGCAAGTTAAGGTTTGTAAGCCTATATATAAAGGCATATGCATTGCTCATAACTTGTGCTGGTGGCCGCTAGCCATAGTGGTGGAGTGTGTGCTTGTAATCGGGTTGCTTCTCTCTAATAAATTCAGGTTTTGGGTCGTGGACGTAGCTACTTTCACAACTAGTGAACCACGTTAAATTATTGTCTCTTATTCTTCTTTTTGGTTCATCGTTCTTTCTTGATATCCAGATCAAAACATAGAAAATGTGCAATTTTTTTTCGAGAAGGAAAAAGAGTGTGATGAATATCACACACAATGCATTTGGTTTCCGTTGGCGAAAAACAAGAAGGGAGAAAATACAACCACCGCGGAGTACAAGACGATGGAGGAAAGGGCGGATGCAACAATCATGTTGTGTCCGTCAACGACGTGATCACAGAGGTCGCAAATCAAGAGACAACTGAAGGGCTTTAGGTCATGTTGGAGAGCCTCTACAAAGAGAAGTCGCTCACAAAAAAGTTGATGTTAAAGCAGCAAATGTTTGCTCTCCGGATGACGGAAGGTACAACTCTAAGAGATCACTTGGATTTCCTTAATACTATTTTTCTTGAGTTGCGAAACAGTAACGAGACAATAAGTGGTGAAGATGCCGCTCTGATTTTGTTGGCGTCGCTACTCCATCAAATGAAGGGTTTGTACAGTCTGTTGTCGCTGAGAAACAAATTGCTACATTGGAGGAGGTAAGATCAGCTATTCACACAAAGGAGATGCGGCATATGGCTGCATATGGGGGTTCAGACGTTGCAGTTTCTGCGCATTCATGGAGGCCAAGGGATACAAGGGTAAGAAGAACAAGGTTTCTAAGTTATCAAACGACGTATGCGCTTTGTGTAAAGAAAATGTCACTGGAAGATGGAGTGTCCGAAGAAGGCATCTGCAGATCTGGTTGTAGATGCAACAGCTTCAGAGGTTAACTACGTCCTCTAAAGCTCCGTTGGGGGCCATGGAAACTGTTCTCTTGAAAAGGAGACGGATTTTGGCATGGTGAATTCTCTGACGAGCACGTGTGAGACATGCAAGGGGGCGCGTATGACGCGCGCAAGGGGTGATATTGGAGGAACTCATTGGGAACTGCAGCAACTTCGCAATAACATTGCAGGAATTCGGTGGGAATTGGGGCAACGTGCTTGGGGGTTTTGTTTAAAGGACGCGGTGGGAGTTGGACCAAAAATTGATTTTGTTGCGGGAGCTCAGTGGGAGTTGAAACAAAAAACATGGAATTCTGTTGCAGGAATTCTGCCGGGTTGGAGCATCAATAGGGTTTTAATTGCAGAAACTCGACGGGGGTTGGAGCATCGCTGGGGGCAGTTGTTGCAGGAACTTGGCGAAGTTTGAGCAACTTGTGGCGTGAGGGTTTCGGGCTACTGAGATGATTCAAATCAAGGTAGAGATTTGTTAATCAATTCCTTAAATGGATTCAAAGGAGGCAATCAAAGGAGGCAAAGTATTTCCAAATTTGGTTAGGAAATATTGAGGTGGTGTAGTCCGTGGGTTCCTACTTGTCGTCCACCTCTTGCAGATTTTCTAGCCAAATTTGTTTGTTCTGTGGGCAGTGTATAAAAGGCATTGCTTATTGATTCTCAACATGAACACAGACAGGGTACAGAGAGTTAGTAGCATGTAGGCTTCATTTGAGAGCTCTCTAATGTGTGTCGAGTGGTTGTAATTCGGGTGAGTTTCTCTCAATAAAATCAGGGTTTTTGGTCTTGGAGGTAGCTAGCTAATCATTAATGAACAACATTAATACTTGTGTTCGTGTTTATCGTTTACATCGTCTTAACTTGCGATACTCAGGTCATAACACCGTCGTCCGGACTATTTTGCAGAGGAGAAATCAGAATGGTTTGTGGATCCACTCATCCTCCCACTCGGCCCTCTTATTGTATTTTGTTGGACTCTCTTGACATTGAAGCTAAATAAATTTCCTTTCCACAAAAATCATATTGAGCATTAATTCAAATTGAATACGAAATGTACATCGTTATTTGATCGCATGAGTTTCTTGATCATAAGGATTAAGAAAAGCTTCTGAAAGAGGTGGGGAGAGTTGCTCTCGATTTGCATTGATGGTCAAGGAAAGGAATGATAGTTTCCTCCAAGATTTCAACTACTTAGGTTTTGCTAAACCTGGTAGTACGTGCGGTCGTGCACTAAAAATGATCAAACTCGGCTAAGGTCAAAAAGATTAATGAATCTTGAGTTTAGTAAACACGTCAATCATTTTGGTCTACACTCATTTATAGACAAACCTCTGCATACTATACCCGTTAATGACGTGGATTTCGTCTAGCTCAAGGAGGTGCTCATGTTGCCAAAAGATGTCCAGGTTCTGCTACTATGTAGTCAGTAGCTTATGAATTAAGACTTCTTCTCAATGGATCAACTAAGAATATCATCTCCGTACTAATCTATATCTCCATGTGATAAAGATATTACACAATTAGTGTATACTAGGAAACATCTTTTCTTCTTTGGAACAATAAGAACATGATAAACATAAACATATCGCATCTTCCAGAAAAACTCGGGTCATCGAAATACTTTGGTATTCTCCAATTTCCCATTTAATTATCTTTCAAAGAACCTATTTAATTAATCAAAGCACATGTCATTGTAGGAATTCTTTGTTTCTAAATTTAGCGATGATTATAGAAGATCGCCTACATTACAATTTATAAACTATGCATTTGGAAGGGTTAACTAGCTGTCCTAATTTATATGGGTGGGATCTCTAGCATTTCTCATTAGAAAAAGATGTGCGCACAAATGAAGTGCGGCATTCCATGTTTCGAGCAATCATGTCAAGTAAACTTGACACTGAATGAATGATTTAAGAAATGCGATTTTCATTTTCCTCAAATCAATTTGACTTCTCAATTTTCCTCCTTAACATGACTCACCGTACCTTCGAATATGTTGTGAACGCACGAGGCTAAGAGCATCATTTATGTACAACCTCAATGCCGCAAGTGATGCAATTACAAGGCCAGGTCATCTTGGTTTATACTTTTTCAACTTAAAGTGTGTTTGCGGTCAGGGGCAGATTCAGAAATTTTGTCTAGTTGGGACTAAATGTTAATGAAAAAACATACTATATGGTGAGGGTTATTATTTAGTTTCAGTGGAGGCTAAATATTATTTACTAAATATAATATAAATTAAAAATGCAATTTCTAAATATTATTTACTAAATATAACATAAAATAAAAATGCAATTTCTCAAAGTTGAGTGGGGGCAATACGGCAATAGTCCTCACATCTCTAAGTGTGAATCCGTCCTTGTTTGCGGTCAGCTCCTAACATTTTGAGAATTCCAAGGTCAATATTGAATCTGACAATATATTATATGTGATTACGAATGTGTTGATACAACATCGAGTTCAAATAATAGAGTTTACAATTAAAGATTTTGCATCAACTTCATTTGGTTAGTTATAAAAGATCATTGTGATAATGAATCTCTGTACTAATGTACTGAACGATAGTACATCAGTCATATATAATGATAAAGAGATTGTCAGGGTCTTATAGTAGTCTTTGCATAAGTACATCACAACCTCATTCACCAATCTTCGAAAGCAAGGGTCTTATCGTAGTCTCTGGTTAAGTGCATCACAACCTCATTTACTGTTAGAAAACGATGCGGAAGTACAAGAGGGGCGATGAGACGAAAGAATACGATGAAAACGACACGAGAATTAACGTGGTTCACTAGTTTTGAGGCTAGCTATATCCACGACCAAAACGAACAAATTTATTGATGAGAACTCAATTACAATCAACCACACAATGTAAGTCTCGATCCTAAGTCTTTATATAGGCCTAGGATACAGACTTGTGCCCAAGAACCGAAGAAGCATTCCAAAATTGAACAAGGAAACAACGAAACCGTTCCAGACACAGTGTCTTCGTATGACGACACTTGTCTTCGTAGGAAGACTCTTCGTACGAACATCCAACAGAACCTTCCCAATACCGCTTCGTACTTCTTCTTCGATTCACCAATTGCTTCGCCGCTTCGTCCAACACTTAGCTAGAAGCTTGAATCACCAAAAAACATAATATTTACAAAATCCATTTTCTCTACCTTTTATTTCTCAAAAGAAATAATAATCTATACCTCTCTCTCTTCGTACCCATACAAATGTTTAGTGTGGAAATTGAACATTTCATTTTAGCATTGTGTTAACCATTTTATGAGAATGTTAAAGAATTAAATACATACCCCCGTCGATTACTTATCAAGTATCTTTTTTGACCATGTGTGACAGTTTTACGGTTGTTACTTATTTAAATACATTATTTCGAACACAAACTTTTAGTATTCTCCAACTTTTCATTTGCGGAGAAAAGTATAATTGTCATGTGTAATAATAGTCACTATCTTTTTTGCAAGGACTAGAAGTAGAACTAGAAAGAAGCTGGTGTATAAATAGTGCAACTTTCGTTCGGGAGGATATGATGAACATCATGGCACTAAATGAATGGGTTCATTCCAAGTTGATTATCTTTTCCTCTAACCTTGCTTTGCCAATAAGAACAAGTTCAACCAATGGATGCCTCTGAGGGGCTCACTGATTGCTTTATCACTACACAAAATTTTAGTGGATCTTCCTCTGATCTTTTTCGCAATAGCCCCATTAAAATTTTGCGATAACCAATAAAATCTCTCACTAAAGTTGGGTAGGGAAAAGGAAGCCATGACATGGTAAATGATTGTACAAAATATAAAACTGGTTAGATTAGGACTAAAGCACAGATGAACATCTTAAATGAAGGATATTGCTCTAAGATTAACGTTAAATCACAAAGAAATGACCCACCACCTTGCTCCAAGCTAGGTTAAGATAAAGGCTTAAACAATTGACAAAACCATACAATTATTCACTGTCTTCAAGCACTGATATATAATGTACAAACATTACAACTAGACCATAAAACCAAACTTTGAAATCTAGCAAAGATGAATAAACAGTGACTTGGAAAGAATTGACCTACATAGCTAGCTACATCTAACAAACTAGTGCAATCAATGAAAGAATCCAGTTCTTAACACAAAAATGTGGCGTTGACATTGTCGTCGCTGCAATACAGTCCTGGACGTTGAGCGAAGCCCTGGCGCTTGAGCATCGTCCTAGCTCTCAAGACAAGCTCAGAATTGGTAACTTTCCCGTCTGTTTCAGCAATTATCGCCTGAATTACATTGCTGAGAGCTCCGTATGCTTCCTTACCTGTTGGACTAAAATCAGTCGATATTTGGTATGTCTGGCAGCCACTAATCAGAATCCCATTATCAAAAGGCAATTGTTTTCCGCCTTCCTCAGGTGCGATTTCAGCATTGTCTCTTATATGCTTCTTGACCTTAGGGCTTGCGTGCTCACCAAAAATTTCGAACAGAGTTGACCTTAGATTCCCAATACTAATGTTTTTGTTGCCTGTTTTTTGTTTCAGAATGTCGACAAGAGTTGAAAGAGGCAAATATTTATTTGTTGAGGTCCCTCCTGCCATATCTTCTGATGTACGAGGGCACAAACACGATGATAAACTTTTGAATTCGAAACAAAAGGGGTTCTTGGTGCTGTTCCCGATTTGCTCTTTTGTTTCATCTATGAGACCACCACTGTGGCACGAGTCTGATACAATAGTAAGGCGGCAACCTTCGGGTACCTTGTTTACCAAATTTCTGAAATCGTCGTCTGCAACACAAGAGAATTACATGATCAATAACATAATTCCTAACTTGATTAAGTGCCTGTTTGTTACGAGTTTAAAAACAAAATGAAAAAATACCTTAAAGCAGATAGAAAAACAAGATACCAAACATGTTCGATTAAGAACACTGTTTCTAAACAAAACAGGTTGTCAAACAAAACAAGTTGTCCAACAGGCACTGTGTTCTTTCCCTTAATTGTTACTTCCTCTGTTTTTTTCTGGAATGTCCTGGTTTGACTTTTCAACCAGGCCACTTTGACTTGGTGATTTAGATAGAAAGACGAAACAATGTTTTGGAAATTTTTCCATGGTATTGTGGAGTAAAGTTTACTCTACAAAACCATGGAAAGATTACCAAATTCTTGTATCGTTTTGATAATCAAATTGTCGGATCAAAGTGACCCGGTCAATAGTGACAAAACGTGAAGTAGGTTGCTCTTAAAGAAAAAGAGGTAGTACAAGTTAAAAACACCTATTCTACCCTACGCCTACTGAGGGTCTGAAACGCGAGACCAGCGAGACCTGATGACCTGCCTCACAATGCCCTTCCCACGGGACTAACGGTGACATGCCTCACTATATTCAAAATGCTAAAAAAATTATAAATTAGGATGGTCAAAATGTTACAAAATGAGGAAAATATGATATATTCTCTTTGAACTTGTTGACAGTAATAGGGATAACATATTTACCAGTGATAAGATTCATGTCAGTCGGGACAATGCACTCGTCGTAACCAGTCTTGTCATCATCATCTCCCTCTCCAGGGGGAAGACGCCTTCCATGGCCGCTGTAGTGAATGAAAAGAACATCCCCAGCTTTGGCTGAGCTCACCAGATTTGTGAAGGCATTCGTTATGTTGATGCCAGTAGGTTGAACATAGGAGCGATCGTTATCAATGAGAATTGTTATATCATCCTTGTTGAAGCCATAACGCTGCATAAGGCACGAATACATCCTCTTGACATCATTAACACATCCCTTCAGCTCCGCCTCCGTCCCCGGATAGTTGCATCCGACGAGCACTGCTTTCTTCCCCATTATCTGCCTCTTTTTGATTTCTCTCTTTAGCTGTCTCTATGTTTGATTTCTTTAATGCGCACTAATAATCACAAATTGGAGATTATTTATAGCTAGCTTTCAGAGTCTCCGTCTACGCACATTCCATTTTCTAAAGAGAACACCTTGCAACAACTTGCGGTTTGTTGTTTTATGGTACTAAACAAACCAGTGTCCTATATTGTATTGTAAGGGGAGTGGTTGAGCCTATATAGTGAATTCGACGAGATGGTGCCTGCCATGTAGCAAAGTTGAAATATAATACCGCACTATAATGCTAGCAATAATTTTGCAAATTATACGAGAAACACGGAGACTTTGTTTGACTTCACATACAAGTCTGTGGAATTGTTTCACGTGGGAATAGAGGGAAGATTTGTGAGTAATGGTGTAGAGTTAGACATAATCAAAACGCAATTTGTACAAACAAAAATAAGTCAATTTAGAATTGGAAGTATGAGGATACATACACGAATATAAACTTTTGAATTCAAACCAAAAACGGTTTATGTTAATTTGCTCCATTAGTAAGGCCTCCACACTGTATAGTGTATACAGTTATAAGACAGTAAACTTTCAAGGCTTTGTTCCTCCAATTTCTTAGATCTTTATCTACTACAGACATAAGGACAACTTCAATATGTGAATTCCGGAAATCATTTAGTTGTAAATTTGTTATGACGTGATTTTAAGGCATCCCGGACCTGAATTGACAAGATTGGAGAAAGAAGCAATTATTTAGATTTTGATTCAGTGTAGTTTGAGTTGAACTAAGGTGTTTGAGTCATTAATGTTAGCAGTTGTTATTGGGTAGATACCAACTAAACTCATCACATTAAATTTGGGTTGGTTCTTACAATATTGACAATACTTGAATCAGTTACCATCAGCTGAATTTCACGATTTAATTCTCCTCTAAATTTGATGTTTATACTTAAATCATACATGCTATCACTAGAAACCACCAACTAACTCCTCGTACCTCCTCCAACTAATTTTTATGCCTTTGATTAAATTTGATGAGCAATTACTATGTGAAGTGTACCATTGTTACCCGTTTTATCATAATAACTTAGTATTCTCCATTTTCTCATTTAGTTATCCAAACTAAAAGTTAGGGCATGAATTCCTTGTTTCCAACTATAGAAAGTAGCCAAGAGAGCTACGAAAAATAGATATGGATATGAAAGAGATTTCTGAACAGGTAATGTACATAGGAAAAAGATTATGCAGATGAGGAAACATTTTATCATTTGAGCAGTAAAGTTAAGTGAACTTGACGCCGAATGAATGACTTAAGAAATGCTGTTTTCATTTTCCTCACTCTAAAATTTGAGTTCTTATCAACATTCAGCATGACCTGGGGATATCTTCATAATGGGGAATGCGCCTAACAACAGGTGTAGTGAGAATAATGGTCCGAGACACCATTTTAATACAGTGACAAAATTATTGACAAATATAACACTTTCAGGGCGGAGCCAACCCTCGGCACGGGTAGGCAAGTGCCACATCCGATTCAGGAAAAATACAATTTTGTCCTTATGTTGCTAAGATTTATTCGAAAGTGCCCTGACTGTAATTGAAAGAGTGCCATTGTTAATTTTGAGTTGTGGCTTCAGTGCCCTTCTTACAATAAAATTTACGTTTGGTCATCTAAAATTGTGTTGTTTCGAATATGTCCCAGTATAATTGCAATAATTCTCTGGTAGGATCGATTTCCTGGCTCCCCCGGAACACTTTGACGTTAGTTAATTATTATCATTTTAATACACGGTGAAAAAAATTATCAAAAAATTGCATGTTTTTGCGATCCAAATCATCCGGTCAAAGCGACCCAAATACGAGTCAAAAAAGTCAAATGGGTAAAAAGAAGAAACAGAGTGGTACATATAAACAACCCGTGTAAACAATAAAAGAATATTTCTGACTCAATCTCTTAACACAAGAAATTAGCATCAACGTTGTTGTCGCTGCAATAGAGTCCCGGGCGTTGAGCAAAACCTTGACGCCTCAGCAACGTCCTGGTTTTCAATACGAGCTCAGCATTCGTAACTTTCCCATCTGTTTCAGTGATTATCATTTGAATCGCATTGCTGAGAGCTCCACACGCATCCTTCACATCACCAGAAGGACTAAAATCAGTCGAGAATTGGTTTGTCTGGCAACCACTAATCAAAATCCCATTGTCAAGAATAGCTTCTTTCTCACTATCCTCGAGCATTTCAACGGTTAGCTTCACATCATCATTCTGTACTTTATCTATGATGTTCTTCATGAAGTTCTTCACCTTAGGGCTTGCATGTTTGCCAAAGATGTCGAAAAGAGTTGGCCTTAGCTTTCCGATATCAATGTCTTTGTTGCCAGTCTTTTGTTTCAGAATGCTCACAATAGTAGAAAGGGGCAATGATTTGTTAGTTGAAGTCCCTCCCGATTTACCATCCGATGTATGAGGGCGCAAGCAGGAAAAGAAACTTTTGAACTCGAAACAGCAAGGCTTGGTGCTGTTCCCGATTTGCTCTTTCGTTTCATCGATTAGACCACCACTGTGACACGAGTCTGATACTATTGTAAGGTGGCACCCTTCCGGTACCTTGTTCACCAAGTTCCTGAAGTCCTCGTCTGCAAGCACAAAGGCACAATTTCAATCATTGAGTTCTAAATTTGATACGGTTACAAGAATGAGATTGAGTGTGCTTGGAAAAGCAAATAGCAGATTATAGGGTGGTAGATTATTGGAATGGGAGTATCATAATTTGTCATTTGCTCATCCAAACAAGGCCTATGTCTGCTATCAACTTTTACAAATAATATTTTGTTTGTTTGTCATAATCTTCTTAGTTGACTTTAGGGGTTACTCTGACCAACTACTTTAGCTAACAATATAATACAAAAAATTGCTAATTTTTTCATAATATTGTAATGTTAAGAAACATTTACAATATTATAAAAAAAAGATTAAACACATTTTCTAGGCAAAAGATTAACACATTTTGTATCATGTTGTAAGCTAAATTTGTCAGTCAAAGTGACCACTAAAACTTGTTCGAAAATTCTAACTGTAGCAGCAGATTGACCCTTAAAATTAACAGAGAAGATTCTCACGAAACGGAGGTAGCAATATATAAAGATGTGTACCAGTGATTAGATTCATGTCAGTTGGGACAATGCACTCGTCGTAGCCAGTCTTGTCATCGTCGCCATTTCCAGCGGGCAAACGCGTCCCGTGCCCACTATAGTGAATGTACAGGATATCGCCGGCTTCCGCCGAGTTCACGAGATTAGAGAAAGCGTACATAATGTTGAAACCAGTGGGTTGGACATAGGAGCGGTTATTGTCGATGAGAAGCGTTATGTCTTCTTCGGCGAAGCCGTAACGCTTCACGAGGCACGAATACATCCTCTTGGCGTCGTTAACGCATCCCCTCAGCTGCGCCTTTGTCCCCGGGTAGTTACATCCCACGAGCACCGCTTTCTTCCCCATTATCTGTCTCTTTGGTAATCTCTCTCAAGAATGTGTGTATGTTTGTTTAATTTCCTTTGCGTAAACACAACCAAATTCAAGATTTTATTTATAGCAAAGTATTAGAGTCTCCATCTATGAACTTTCCACTTCCTTAAAAAACAACAACTAGTTATAGATTGTTGTTTTGTGGTATTAAACAAACGAGGGTCTTGACCAATGAATATTTATTAGTAGTTAATTGATTATGTGTGACCAAGTCGAGCCTCCAATGAGGATGGCAACCATATGGTGTGTCCTTAATAGAAAATGTAAGAGTGGTTGGGTCAATTAGGTGAATTCGACAAAATGGTGGCTGCCATGCTTGCTCAACAAAATAATGCTCGTTTTATTTTAATGATAACGATAATGGTCCAAAATCATATACAACTCCAGCATGGAGTTTGGAGACTTGGTTTGACTCAACAATAGTTTGTTTACTTTGTTTGGCTTCACAATACATAAAGCGCATGTTTGGTATAGGAAAAATTAAAGGGGTCCGATAATAATCGAACAATGATTAATGGAGCTGTTTAGATTTAACGTTTTTGGAGTTAGGTTAAACCGTAATTTGTTGTCGTTTGGATTTAATTGTTGGGGTTTTAAGTTTAGTGGGTGGGATAGAATTTTCCCGGTGACCGGTTTAGTTGGAACCGGTCACCGATTATTTATTATTTTTTTGTTGGTAAAACTACAATTTTCGTCACCACATCATCCCCACACCCGGTCACCGGCCTACTTACCCGGTCACCGATTACAATTACCCGGACACCGGTAATCACGTCCGGTGACCGGGTCTTTGTCATGTTTGGGGTTGGATTAGGTTCCGAATTCCAAACAGCCCCAATGTTTAGTGGAGGAGTAAATTGGTGTTTGGTACAGGGATAAAGAGAAAATGTTAAATAACAAGGATACTTCTACCACTCTACCTTACTTTGAATGAGGCCAACCACGGAAATCCTATAATCAATAATAGAAATTATTTTAGACAGACAACAAAACAAACAGGGGAGTTGAAGCTAGAGGCACCTTCAATGAGACCTTGGCATTGTTTGGACGAGCGAATGTAAGATTAAATAAGTGTGGATTATTGGAATGAGTGGCTGTAGTGTGGAGAGAGAGAGAGTCTTGTCTCCTCACCACAACCACTGATTCTAATAATCTACATTTATTTAATCTCACATCCGCTCATCCAAACAAGACCCTTGTTTCTTAGATGAGGGATCTAGGGGTCCCTGTGATATTTCTTTTGATTCTGAGCCCTAATGTAGAGAATGGCATGAAGAATCCTACAGGACTTTTCCGACATCCCACTTGATAATAAAGCTATTACCTACCAGGGAACCCAGATAGGAGAAAAATGACAGTGTGAGGCCTGCCATAATCCTAGCAGTTGAAACTTATATCTCAGATGTGCAAACAAGGATCATTGCATCTATATGGATTTAATTTTGGACTTTCAGCATATAGTTAGCAGAAGTTGAAGACAAGAATCGGAATTTTCTGGAGAACCCACAACTTAATACGGCCCTTGAAGATGGAACTAGATAACCATCTCTGGAAACCCAAGTCCGAAGGAGAGGCCTAGGACTTCAGAATTTCAGCTGGTTCAAACAAGCCCTTCTTGGCTCAAATGCTCCGAGGATAATGAAGAGCAGAAAGCAGCAAAGGTGTTAGCTCACGTTTCGCTCTCGCCATTGAGAACAAAGGATCCCCATTCCAATTCATCCTTTAGAGGAATTTTCTAGTGGGTGAAGCCTAATATTTGGAAGCTCTTGTATCCAACGGACTACCTCCGGGCAAGTAGGGCACTGTAATAATAACAGTGCGGGTAAGGACATGTGGATCCCTGGTTTGCTCTACCCTTTTAAAATTTCTCTTAACACATCAACTTTCAACCACCTGACGATGTCAAACTTATTGCTCATTTCTAGTTTTTTTTTTTTTTTTTTTTGCGGGAGAACAAGAACATCAATTAATATAATGCAAAGTACACAGTGCCTACATACTATTACAAGCATAGCAACAACTATTAGGCTAACAAGATACAAACGAGACATATAACATCCAGCTAAGAGGACAAACAAAGCTACAAGACCAAGAACAGAATAAAATACATAAAAATTAACGAAGCAATAGGTTTCAGGAAGCAAACTGGAGACTGGAGGACACCACCTGTGGAGAAGACAAGGAGAGAGATCATAAGAGGCTAATAAGAAGATAACATATAACATAGAGGGATCGAAAAATAAGGGTTAAAAAAGATGAGTCCTCGAGTCTGGTGGCTCCCGAAAATTGAAGTGCGGCCTCAATTTCTTGTTCGGATGATGAGTTGGAGAGTGCGGTCTACTCCCATTATCCCTGTGCTGTTGAAACGAAACAGAAACATAGGACCCAGGCGGACAAGAGGGTTCCTCGTGACCCTTCATAGGAACGACTGGCGTAAAGTGACCTGATGAAAATCTCGAGCAACGGGTCTCCTCCGATTTGCACGGCTTTGATCGATCCGATGAGTTGTGAGGCTCGTGTGGAGTGAGAAAACGACGACGGAGCAGGCGATAAGGAACTTGAACAGATCCTCTTCCCTCAGCAGCCAGATGAGGTGATCTCTTCGCAGCTTTCCAATACCAGTCTTGATCAACAAGGATCACCTGTTTGGTCCTTTGATTGACAAATCTGAACTTGCCTTTTTTGGTACCGGTATTGGAGGTTGTCAGGATGCGAGTGATCTCCTTGCATGTATGATCAGGCACACAAATCTTAACTGGAGAGAAGCGAAGACTTAAAAGTTCATCCCGACTATACTTATATTTGACCAGTTGAACCCCATGGATAGCCTGATGAAACTCGCCTTTCATCCGAGTCCTCTTGCACTGTTGACCTGATTCAGTCCAGAATCTGAACCTCTTGGAGAAAAAGCGCACTTTCTTCCTTGTGGGTTCCTGAAAATCTGATCGGAACAAATTCGCAAGAGATCGCGGTTGTTCCTGGTAGCTCAAAGCCCACACTTTAGTTAAGGCAGACGTTCTGACTCGCTTCATGATAAAAAGATCAATTTCACATAGATAAAATCAGGGAAGAGAGGCCAGAGAGAGAAATGAAAAATAAGAATAAGACTAAACCCTTAAAAAGGGTCTGCCTAAACCCAGTAAAATAATAGATGATGAAGCTTCAACAAGGAATATTAAAATAATATGTAAGTGTGGATACGACTCAAGAGAACCACTCAGTGCAAAGGAGATAGATTAAGAAAAGAATACTAAAACAAAACCCAGTGAAAACTAAAACGATAGGGGTAAGATGCGAACAAACATAACCGAAACTGGAGGGCGGCTGTTTGGCGACCCCGGTTGATGCAAGACGGAAACCGCCGAGGATGAAAACGTAGAGGGAAAAACAAGAACAAAGACGAAGCAGAGGGGTTGACTTCGACTGAAACCCGATTGTGACCAGGAGGGATAAAACAAACAGGATGTGGATCTGAACGTGATCTACCTGAAAGTACAGAAATCGCCGGCGGCGAAAACCAACGAAAACAGAGAGCGAAGGTCCGATCTACCCACCAGAGCCAGACCTAAAGGAGGAACGGATCTGCAGAAAAACGAAAAGAGAACGGAAAGAAGGGGGGGGGGGATAACTCTCGGCGGCGGCGGCGGCTAAGAACCGAGAGACAGAGGAAGATAGGGTTTTCAAAAAAATGGGTTGTTTTCTAGAGAATGGAGAGAGCGTTTTTCTCTCTCTAACGCCTCAACCCTTCATCGCTCATTTCTAGTTAAAATAAGGTTTCACTCAGGTGTACGATAAGCCCGCGGAAGATAAGAATATATGGCCATTCTCAAAGACAGAATGTTACTTTGCCAAATCTGGGTACCCATATTACATCTTACTGTGTCTCTTCTTTCTTGTGGGCAATCTAGAAAGCTCGTAACAATGTCGTCTTTGACAAGGTCGATTGGAGCAATGGCAAAGTCTTAGCTCTGGCACATCGCTCCCTGACGAGCTAGGGCTGTTTGACTCCTACATACAGTTGTGCCACCTAACAAAGTCCCCCTCCTTAGAGCATCATCAGTGATCTCATGTATGCCTTCGAGGTAAGTTTTAGTAGTCCCAACGAGACGGGTAATCCTGTAGTAACTATAAAGGAGGCTTGAAAGGCCATGCGGGCGGATACTTACTTTTTTCAGCCCACTGGGCCGACGGCCAGCCCTAAGCGCAATACTCATCTCAGAATACAAGTCAGAATTTGAAGGCATACAGTAGCATACAAATTTATCCGAGTCAAAATGTAAATATTCACAAATCATAACGCGTTTTCGGTATGTTATAGTCTGACATAACAATTTAACTTCTAGTCTACCTCTGCAGAGCAGCTGAATATTACGCGACAATGAAACATCAACAGAAAAGATTTCCATGTAGAACAGAACACTGAATCCACATGGAAAACTCTAAAAACAAATCGTTACAGAGCTAAGTAGAAAACAGCTGAAAAATAACCTAAGTTACTAGTAACAGAAACAGTAAGCGAGATCAACTTACTGGCGCAGCACCACGGCTAGTGCTGGCATCCCCAAACGAAACAGAAGCTAAAGACTTAGAAGCCCACGCTTTGGCGTTCAGCGCACCTTCCTGCAAATTACTTCTCTTGCAAGGCTCCTTCAGGGAACTGAATAGCTGTATAGCCCTATTCAGGTACGAAAGAGGATGCTCCCACAAGCTTCTAATCCTTATGTTTAGGGTGTATCTCCAAGCTAACTGTGAAAGCATCACCAGTGTTGGGTAGATGAAATAGAGCAGCCTCAGAAGGACAAATGCAGTGGCTAGGGCTAAATATGTCTCCTGTCGAAGGAGTTTCTCTGGAGATCTAGCCCACGAGAATGGGCAATTTTCTGGCTCAGCCAGACCGTGTTCTGATGATCGAAGAATTCTTTCTAGAGAGGATCTATCAAGCGGTGATGTCTTCAGTCCTGCAACAGTTCAAAAAATTCATTAAGCATCCCTTCAGAAGTTTCAACAGGAAACAAAGAGAACCTATTGTTTGGTTATAGGTCTTCCTTCTCATCATGAAAAGTGGGAAGGAATTAGAGCGTCTCCAAGAGGAGGATATTTCGTGTCCTGGGAACAATTTTGGTCCTGGATCAAAATTTGCTCCTCCACTTTATTGCTTGAGCTCCAACACCGAGGAGCAGATTTGCTCCATCATGAATATTTTATTACTTTTTTAATATCTTCTATTATGCTATATTATATTTTAAATAATAAATGTCTACAATAATATATATTAAATTAAAAATTGTGGCGACCAAACATAGAAAAACAAAACGAAGTCGCTGCTGTGAAATACACATCACTAGTCTGCCTGCACATCACTAGTTTATATCTACTGTAGGAGGACTAGAATCAAGTTCTCTACGGACTCAAGGTTTTGCATGTACCTCGGGGACCGTACTGGAATATGTTTGGTATATCTTACAATATTCAAATTCTTGCAACACTAATACTGCATCCCGCTTTACCAGGGCACAAGGTGAAGGAGAGAGGCAGAGCACGTATATGGAACTTTCTTGGTTACATGTTACTTATGATGAAGACGACGACCGGTATAGGTTAAATAACGTCTCGAAAGGGTGACGCCTCCGTAGCACCTAAAAAGGAATTACTTGAGCCTTCACTTGGATGGGATTCAAAAGAAATAAATAACAGTCTGTGATTCCATTTTTGTTTCTGTGAAAAGGTTGTCGCATTTTACGTGTCTCGTAGTTGGTGTGATACATTGCATGCACCAAGCTTTCATTAGCACACAACACAAGAAGCATATAGTATTTGTCCAATAACTGGACACTTCCCTCGTATTTAGGTACGCAAAGAAAATCACATTATTACCCTGCTTTGGATAACTAGTTTACTAGATAATTGATTTTTAGTTTTTTATAATACACTTAAATCCAAACATCATCGATATAGTGTGCTTAACATACCAGGCAGGCATTACATAGAGGTACACTTTACTACAGTATTTGCATGTACCAGTATCACTTCTGTTATTAGGTACACGAGTACACAAAGGACAACATAGATTCCACAATGCAGGCGCAAATATATTCATAGAGGCATGATAAAAGAATCACGGTTTTATAAGCCTCTACAACCTTGGATGATTATCCTTGAACAATATTTTCCACTGTTAGTCATGGTACTTCATCTATTAGACCGTATAGTTGCTTTCAGTTGGCTTTTGTGAGCTTTGAGAAGAGCCAAGACACAAGTCTCTTTCCATATATCATGATACGTATAAAAGACGTGTACAACAGATTAAGCGCGCAATTCAGTAACATGCTTTGTAAATTTCAAGACTAAAATGGATCATTCAGGTTATAAATATCAATGCATTATTTTCATTTACTGTATCCTACAGGATAAGACTGTAGCTATACAATGTACAAGACAGTAGATGATACAAGAAGAAAATAAATTTATGACATATGATATCTAAGGATCGCAAGTCTATCTTAAGCTAATTAACATGATAACTCCCTTCTACTATATTCTGCTAGTTGTTTTCAATAGGATAAAATGCGACAAGAAGTACATGATTCATGATGGTTAGTTCTTCGTCTTTATTTTTATTTTGGATAGAGACTTCGATGTTAGTGCTTCCAAGAATTATCGAGGCCGCCATCATGAGTATAGCTTTTAGGTTAAACAGTGGAATTGGAGATGCTTTCTACAGTTGAAAATATTGTATTTCCTTGGACTAGTTGTACAGGTTGAGAAGGAAAACAATTTGGTGGGGTAACCCCATTTATGGTTTGCAAAGGAGCATAGAGAGTGTTGAAATTTTTTTCCAGATGAAGGGCCTAACAATGGACCGGGAGCTTGTACTTCTATATGCAAATTCTCAAAAGCATAAAAAACTGCATATAGAATTAAAGCAAATAACAAAGGATGTATGGAAACTGCAGAAAACACACCAAACTCTATAAATTCAGACTAGGGATGGCAATGGTCCGATCTGATCTGAGACCCGAGAAAGCCAGACCCGAACGTATTTGGATCTGGATTAGGATCTGAGGGCAGATCCACCGGGTTCCGACCCGATCCGATCTGACGTATATGTGTGCTTTACAAATATACCCCTATTAGCTTCCCACTTACACTTACCAGAAGAATACTATAATAACTCCAACCAACAAAGCTATTTCGTTTGTTTTTTAGGCTTCATAACTTACGAACATGCCTTAGCATATGAAATAGTGTTTATATTTATGTTATTTGTTCTATTTTATGGCAAACTCTAGCAGGATCTGATCCGAATCCGATCTGACCATGTACTATATGGATCTACGGATCAGATTTGGATCAGCTGAATGAAACCCGATCCGATCTGATCCGAATCCGCTGATGATCCGAATGGATCTGGATCCCATTTCTCCTGGTCGGATCTGGATTGGGAAGGGCCTGATCCGATCCGGATCCGACCCGTTGCCATCCCTAATTCAGACCTCCATACAGGATAAGTAAAATGTGATAATGATTGATCATTTGAAGAACCTCGGGAGGATATTAAAAATGTGGTGTAAAATTAGATCACATGAAAATCATCATTACTGCCTGTTCGGTGCCACCAGATGAAAATCTAAATTATTGGCTGCAGCGCTGTCAATGGGTCGGGTTTGGGCAGACCCGTGAAGGTTCTGACCCGAACCACTATTAGACCCAGATCCATACCTGGACCAACGAAATGCAACCCTCAGACTCTTGTCCAGACCTGACAATGAGCTCGGCCGCAGTGACTGAGTCATTCCGGGGACGGTTATGGGAGAGATAATGAGACCGAGGAGATTAAGGGAAGGGAGAGAGAGAGAGAGAGAGTTAATTTGACGAGGAGATAAAGTTGCGTCAAAGGAGGAGCGAGGGTGAGAATTACAGGGAGGAAGATGAGGCATTTGAGAAGATTTAGGGGAGAGAGAATGAGAGTCATTAAGAGAGATGATTAATTATAATAAATGAGAAAGCTAATTGAAGCATTGTAAGTAAGAGGAGAGAGAGTTACAGAAAAAAAGAAAACTAACGGATGAGGAATTTTGGGAGCAACGGGGGAGAGATAAGTACAAGAGAGAGGAGGGAGAGAGAATTAGTTGATGGTAATTAAGGCGAGAGATTTACAGAGCCAGAGAGCAGGGGGAGATTGTAAATAACTGATCTTTATTTTACAAATAAAATAAGTATAAGAACCGGTTTCGGTCACCCACTGGGCAAGCGGGTAATACCCAAAACTGTATCAGTTCAAAGCGGGTGTACCGGTTCTTGGTTACTGGTATATATTTTCGGATCTTGTTCTCCCTGGTTGGGTCTACAGCATAAGCCAGTTCTACGGAAACCCCAATCAACTGAAAAAATAACTTGAGGAATAAACTGGCTGACAATTTGAAGTGGATGAAAATCCAAAAAAACTGTTTGGCATGAGCTGAAAATCTGCACAATGTGAGATGATAAATAATCTGCATTTTTCAGCCCAAAACCGGTTTTAATCCTGAATCCAAAACAACATCACAAACAGAACTAAATTATAATGAAAGTTTCATCAAACCAGATTAAAAATAAATGATCCCAAAAAGCACTTCACTCCGCCGTCCAAACTACAGTGAGGTAACATATATTCAAGGGAAATAAAAACCCTTCGGGTGTAGTTGAGTTGGTCGGGTGAGCATTCTTAAGACTTTGGGCATTTGCCTTGAGGTCTTGAGTTCAAACCTTGGTGCAACCCAAGGGCTTCCTATTGGCCTTCTCAATTGCGAGCCTGCGTCCGGGTTTTCTCAGGCTGGTTTGCCTCTCTAATGTGGTTTGCAGGCTATTGCACTAGAGCGGGGGTTTACCCAGTGCGCACCATAAGGGTAGTGTCTGCGGATTCCCACGTCATAAAAAAAAGGGAAATAAAATCTCAAGGGATATAGCCTTACCCAAAGTTTCCCCAACGCAGCATTAGCCAGATCACGAAGGGCAAAAACTTGGTTCTATAGTTCATTAAAGTTGAACTATTTCCTTCTTATAGGCATCTGGAATGAACCCATCTAAGTTAAGGTGTCTACGAGGTGTTTTTTTCACTTTGTTCCACAAATGAAAATTAATATTTTCCTTATAGTGCAACCCAAGGAAACAATATAAGGGAATTCAGCACTATGTTACCAGAAACGTGGTACGATGCGGTACGTGGGACGGAAACGGGAACTGGAAACGCAATAGGTGCCGGTAAGGGGTACGCTTGGGATAGGCTTCTCCGGAATGTTGGCAGGTAAGAAATATAATTACTAGGAACGAGAAACTCTAATTAGGAACATTTTGCCCTACAACTACCGAAAAAGTCCCACAATATCAATCAAAATGGTTACATACTTGCATTCTCAAAGCCAGTTATCATAATACCATAACTTTCTACAAATTAAGTACCACTGAAATCTAGTAATATAAACAGGTTAGTTATGTACTCACTCTATGAATAGTCCGGGTCGCTACTTTTTGGGTTTCGGGTCCAACCCGTTTCGGTACGAACAATTTGGAACGAGAAACGCAGCTATTTTTACGTTTCTGGTAACATAGATTCAGCAAGCATTTTTTGGCTACTAATTGCGGCTGTTTAATCTACCACCTTGCTTTGGTTGTCAAACAAAGATGGCATCATGCTCATAAGCCATGACTTATCTAACTAGAATGGACGCTAGCTTGCCCAGTAATGCCCTACATGAAAACATAGTATTGAAACAAGTTCATGTAGCAATGATGCTACGACAAGAAAGGCTTTACCTGTTACATCGTTATAGAAAGTAACAAGAGAACCAACTGTTCGAGAGCCCTGATACCGCATACGTGTGGTAGAATTTAGCAGGAAAAGAGTGGGAAACCCATGAACTCCATATTTAGAGAGTATGCTGGAGAAAATAAAACCAATGTTAGTTGCACATCAAAAGATTCGGCAATTATACAAATAAAAATAAAGAAGAGAGGATATTGGTTTCCGAACCTTGGCCTAATAATTGATTCCTCAAAAGCAAAATGAGGAATGAACGGATACAAGGAAGACAAAATGGACACGGTTGATCGAAACGTCGCAGAAAAAGGACACCACGAAGCATAGAAAAGCAGCGCGACGTAATCGTGACTATTATCTTGGACAAAACTCATTGCTTTCTGCAACGAGACCTCATCTCCCTTCAAAATGAGAAATTTAGTGATGTCAGTTTCATACCATAAAATTCATAACATGTAAAAACTGCAGTTCGACCAACATAAAATCATTGGGAAAAAACCACTGTGCATTACAAACTACATATTTTCCCATTCAAATAACCCACATATTTAATTTAGCTGTAGTCAACTATATGAAACTTCAAATTTTAATCAAAATTGGACAAATTATCATCCTCACTCTATTGGAATGGGTGATTTTTACTGGAAAGAAGATAACTGGTGAGGAAGGGCTTATGCGGTTATACCTGGTTGAACAGTGTCAAAGACAAAAATAGTGAAAAATTGAGAATTGGTGAAAGAGAAGCTTCTTGACAGCCAATGTATAATAATTTAATCTAAAGGGATGAGATTTTGTAAAAAAAGAAACCACCAAAAATATTAGTTTTCCTGCCACCACAACTTCCATTCACATGTAAAGCAAAAAAATGTAAGAAAACTAAATCTTCTTATGAGATGCTAATGATCGAGTTACTACTTCTGAAATTGAAACTTGTTTTAAGCTTCACATTTTCATGATAATATATGATAAAAGGATAAAGAATAAGAGTTAAGACATGAGTCATAACCTCATGTAAGACATGTGTTCGTGTTAGTTTGTTGTTGCAGAACCTGTTCATTTTGTTGTATAAATTCATCAGAATACTATAAGATTTGTCATGCACATGATTTTTTTACTCCCTGCCCAATGATTGTCCTGTTGTTTATTCCCAACCATTTTGTAGAGATAATTTGACTAGCAAAACATTACCAAATTTGTTATTCTTCACATGAAGTCATAGATTTAAGATGACTCTAGAGCATTATGAATAGATTAAAAAGTTCCTGTATCGTTTTGCTAGTCATTTCACCTCCTCAAAATGCTTGGAAAAGAACAGCACCACAATCATTTTGGGACAAAGGGAGTGACAATTGAAAACGTAGTCCATGTTAGGGGTCTCGCTTTCAAAAACAGATTTGATCAAAAAACTTTTAGAATGTTATTATTTTTTGTCTGTATTTCAGGCTGTTTCCAGAAAACAGTCATTCAAAAAAACACTGAATGAGCTGTTTTAGTTGTTTTCATTCTGTGTACCAAACAGGTTCTTAAGCTTGTATCTTCTCTGAATCAATGAAATCCTCTTTACGATATTCACTAACCGAAACCATGCATGTCTTATTTGACAAGTTAAAGCAAGGTTTCAACTAGCTAAATGATAATTGGCTGAGAGGCATAAGCTAATAGAAAAATCAACTCCTGCCATTATTTCAAATTCGGATTAAATGCATTTCTTTTCCTTTTCCCCAATTCACGGAAACTATTTATTGTTCTCAACCCGCTCTCCCTTTCTCTCCCAAATAAGACTACCACCCCTCTTTCTGTAAACACCCCTCTGTCATTCTCAGACTCCACCGAGTAACCAACACACTGCACCATCAAGTATCAATATGCCTGTGACTCTCTATCCTTCTCCCTCCATTCCCCTTTTTTTTTCATTCCCCTTTTTATTCTTTTGTTGAGCAACCGAGATAGATAATCAGAGACATGCGTAAACAGAAATCTCAGAACAGACACTATAGCGCAGGAGCTTCAACTCCAAATCATCAACACGTTGCTTAAATTTGATAGCAAGTTCTTTAAATGATTAGCATATGAGACACACATAAACTCTTCAATAAAATGATTGATAGAGGAGGTGATCTAAGAAAGTGATGACTGGTTCCACTCCAAGGTTACAGGAACGCTGTATGCAAAACCATAACGAATGAGGTTCACTAGGGGTAGGCATCTTCGGATTGCTTGAGCGAAAAGAAATTCACTTAACCGGATCGGGGAACTAGATTTATGACATTTTTTTACTATTTTATAGTATTAAAGTTAATGATTGATATGAAGTTTTGAGCTAATAATGTAGTAAGACCAAAGTATGATGAGGTGTGCGTGAATGATAATCCAAAGCAGTAGTAAGTAATTACTCTCTTTCAACTACCGGGTTCTTTTATAGAAGTGAAAAACTTCACTCCAAAAGTAAAATAGAAACATGTACCAGACAAGAATTCGAGAGTGATTCCTGGTAATTTTGTTCCTCTCCTAGCTCTTTCATTCCAGCTATTCGAAAGAACTGAGTTTGCTAATGATCTTCTAGCAGTTTGTTCACTCCTGGTATTAATTAGTCTATAGAATTGTATCGACTCTTACATACGTTCTTTCATAGCCATGCGACTTTTTAATAACTGTCATCCACAGTATCTCTTTGAGTCATAAATTGGTTGTTCCATGATCATTGGTTTGTTCCCTCGAGGAAATAAGAATGAGCATATAGAGATTGGTCAACCATAACCACCCGTTATCAAAATGGTGAATACAGGGTCCCAAATACAATTTTCACTTTTCACTTCATGTTTTTTAGCTTAGGGACATAAGGACACCATTTTAAACTTTAAAGTTTAACTGCACAAATCTTCTTGGACTGTGACATTCTACCACTCTCTACAAGTGAGACCCACCAGCCAGTCAATTCAGTATTGAAATGCCATTGAAACAAGCCACCAACCCTGGCCGCTGGTGTTTTATATGAATTTCAAAGTCCCATCTTGAGACATAAGATGTGAATGATGGTCCCAAAAACCTAGGTTACATTAACTTGGGTGCCAGTGCCATGTCAGGTGTGTCCGAGAATCGGATCTGCTCCCTTTCTGAAATTTCGGGATCCGGGTAAGAGGATACTGCGTCATTGCTCATCTTTTACACAATACATATTTATGTTCATAAACTAAGACTAAACCTCAATCTTTAATTGACCGAAAAGAAAACATGAGTGTTTACAAACTCATCAATTGATAAGAGAGATGAACATGTCAGTGAAGCTAGAATATTCAGTGAAATTTAGATGAACACAGCTTTGAACAAAGCTAAGAAGATGAAATAAAGGAGAAAATAGCGACGGGAAAGAAGAAACTGAAGCACCAATTTTGCTACATGACCATGTTTCGAAACCGTGGAGTGTCAGATAATTGGATGACATTTCCGCCACATATCATATACCCTTATACGCAGGGATCATGTCCAATACAGGTAAGGTGCAAGATTGAAGAGTTCGGGTATCTTAGCCTAAAATATGGTGAAACAGTTGTCACTGCAATCCTAGGTGAGGGTCAATTTCCTCTTTTTCTTTTCTGTTTTTATGGTTGTTCAGTAGTATATCTCTACTTATACAGGTAAAAAAGATTCCCATTGTGTAATTGGAGAAGTTAATCTACTATTCACAATTTTAAATACAGGATTCACCAGAGTTACCGTATATCGCCCCTAAGAGTGTGTTTTACAATACAGATCATACGGTCCCAATAGCAGACTTTTGTCAAACCTCATTGCTGATTCCAGCTATCCGGGGTTATATAGGTCTTACCTTATCTGTTTAAGAGTATTCGTCGCATTATGGATAGCCGTCTAGTTCGTCGTCTTGTACATGGTTCTCTTTAACTTGTGGATTAGGATTTTTCTTTTCTATAAATAACTGCGCTTTTTTTATAGGTGTAAAGAACAGCGCATCTGAAATATTTCTATAAAGGAACAACACATTTGAAATAGAGTATATCTACTTAATACTGTTTTGGGTGTGGGGTTATTATTCACATCACACATACTTCGCATTTTGAGATATTGCATTATCAATCCAACCTTTATATCAATCATCAATTTTAATAAGTGTATAATCCTATATCACTATAGTTGCAAAAAATACGAGTTCTGCAATCAGGCCAAGTGTAAGGATCATACCAAATCCCATCAATCGAGTCACTTTTTCGAGAAATACGAGACATCTTAGTCATACAAGTAAAGAGATCTATTCATTGATAAGAAAAAGAAAAAAACATGAACGGGGATTGCATTGATGATAAAATAGAATCCTGGGTCGCAAATAGTGATCCGATTGATGATGAAGAAAGAGAATAATTGGTTCAGTTCACCACCTTAATGACAGAAAAAGGGATTGATCAAATTCTATTGAGTCTGACTCATAGTGATCATTTATCAAAGAATGACTATGGTTTTCAAATGATTGAACAACCAGGAGCAATTTACTTACGATACTTAGTTGACATTCATAAAAAGTATCTAACGAATCTCGGGTGAATTATGCCGGGCATAGATCCGGGCCAATGGATGAAAGGGCTAGGCCGACTCTTGTTTGCCATGTCAGGGTTGCGAGTGGGAACAGCCTTCGTGGACCTTGCCCGAGTCGATTTTGTTCAGGTTAAGCGAACCGAAATAGCCTACCCCTAAAGAATCAATTCCTTGTCCTTCGCTTCTCTCAACTGGTAACTAAATTCCTAAATCTAGAAACTAAAGCAACTCAAATTCTACGAAGGTATGAATATTTCAAGTGCAGACACAGTAAAAAGGGAAAAATCTTCGAGGACTAGCCAGAACTTAAGGAAGGACATTGTTCTCCTATAATCATAAAAAAAAAAAAAAAAAAAAAAAAAAAAAAAAAAAAAACTGAACCTAAGAAAGTAAAAGACCCTAACAAATTAGTACGAGAGTAACAACATGGTACAGAACATGTAAGTGTAGAAAGCATATTATTTCCTCCTATCACCATAAAAAATACCCAAATTAGAATTTGACTTTTTAATTAATTACAGAAACTATTTTTTTTCAAATCCCAACCATTAAGAAATACGAAATGCAAGTATTTTACTGGCCACACAGAAAGAAAAGGGTATAGATGCTACAACCCTGAACGAGTCTCAATTCTTTGACTTTGCTTGTTTTGTATATTTGTAAGGTTACGATGCTTTGACCTATCAGTTTCTCTGTAATTATTCATTCTCTCAATTTCATAGAAGTTTTGATTTATTAAGCAAACCCATATGCAGAAAACCAGTTACAAGCACTTGAAAAGCTAGATAAACATTAACCCCAAAATAGAAAGATTGCAACTCTAACTCAATTCGACTGAAATCAATCCATTCACATACCTCCTGAACTCCAACAGCTTCACCTCCATTCCTCAAACAAACCGAATCTCGAACCTCCAAGACCGATTCCGCAACCGAGTTCACCCGACACACCGGAGACGAAGAAACCCTCGTGACGTCACCGCACGATAGCGCCACCAACGCAACCAACACCGCCCTCCAAACCCTAGCCGCCATTGACGATGACCTCAACGAGAATGAATCGAGACCCAGCTGAGAGAAAACCCTAAATCAGGGGGGAGAAGTCGTCGATTGGCGGTGTGAGAGAGGCAGAGAGAGGTGGGTAGGGTGAGGATTGTTGATCCAAGCGCATTTTAGCGACTAGGATCGGAATGGTTGAGGGATTGAATGGAGAATGCGTTTGAGGATCGATTTGGTGATGAGAGCATGAAATAAAAGTGTGCTTTATTTATTTATTTTGTTTTTTTTTGGGAAATGAAAGTGTGGGTTTTGAAGATGGAGGAGTTGGTTGCGGGTGGATGTAATGTATCTATCTGGTTTGGAGTTGGGAAGGTTCACGGAAGAAGATGACGACTGAAGAGAGGTGGTCCGTGGTCGGATATAGCGAAGGTGTGTTTTTGTTTTTTTTAGTGTAAATGGATCACTATATTCCTAAATAACTTTCCAAAAAAAGCCCAAATCAATTTTATCCAGTTACATAGCCAGCCCAAGGGGGCATTTGAGAATAATATAACTGAGCAGCTTCCTAGTAAAGTTCAGAGAAAGAGCCCAACTTTTTCATCATCATTGGGTGTAAGTCACCTGGAGCGACAGCGGGAGCGGCAAAGTGGCAAATTCTAAAAAATTTATATTTGAGAGCGTCATGAGAGCGCGTATTAAATTGCGTATTTAATATAATTTTAGATATAAACATATTATATTTTTTAATTTTTATGTAACCGAGATTTGGTGACAATCATTACAAAGCTTATATGAGACTAGAACCTCCCATATTGAAGAATGTAATGGAAGTTCAATTTAATTGAGCTAGCGATGAGAACTTGATCTGCAGTGAGGCAGCGGGGGTCTCAGCAAGGGGTTAGTTGTGTCATTTTAGTTAAAATTTTCGTCTGGCTTGGTTTGAAGTAGGCTCGGTAAGTAAGTACTGACGCCAATTGCTAAGAAATTACAAAGTCTTGGTAAAAGCGTGCTCTAAAAATTCGGGAGCGAGAATGATAGGCGAATTCGAGCTAAAAGCGGCATAGCAAAAATTGAGAGCGGGAGCGAAGCCCCTCCTAGGAGGTTTGGATAATCTAGGTCAGACCTCCTGAAGGAGTTTTGAAATTTAACAATGATGCAAATTGGAATAAGGTTAATAAAATTGCACACCTATCTTGAATAGCAAGGGACACAAGAGGAAAATGGTGGAAGAAATATGGAGTAAAATCCATGCCAATTCAGCCTTAAAAGCAGAAGCCTTAGCTCTAATAGTAGCATGTGTAGGAGCAAAAGATTTAAACTTTCTGTTTTGGAATCAGACTGTCAAGATCTGATCCTAACGGTTGAAGAAAGGAAAGCTCGTCCTGGGAAATAGTGGAAGTAGTGAAGGATATTTTGTCTTATTTAAATTCTGTTAAAGTTTTGTTATCAATCTCTTGGATAAGTAAATAAACCAAACAAAATAGCAGATTGGATAGTAAAAAAGGGATAGGAAAGGGTCTTTGTTGGAAGGCTTTTACGTTATCTCTTTGAAGATACAAAAAATACACATGCAAACAAAGTTTTGTTATCTCTTTAAAGAAGGCCTTACGTACTTCCATATTAAAATGGTAACTGGGGACAAAGTCGGGAGTTCGTCATATCAATAAACGGTCATTTTGTTCTCAATTGGTACGGTATGAATATCATTGACTAATCTTAGGTCTATTCTATTCACAGCAACAATGAAATGAATGGTCTTGTAGTTTGCCTTCAACATGTTTATTTCTGAAATAGTAATCATTACAGTGTCCATTTGAAACTGAAAAGAAGTGTAATAGATTTCATTCCAGACAGTCCCATTGAACTATGGTGGTCGAATTACGTGTGTTGGTATCTTGAATGTAATACTTTCTTGATTAATTATGTTTCTAGACTTCAGTCAACTATGTCAGTAATGGTTACTCACTAATACAACTCAATCATATCACAAGTTAATTACTAATATTGTCGAAAAAATTGATGACACTAGCCTCATCTACATTTTAATAGAACTTGCATTACAGACCTAAAAATGTCATGGCATTGCAGCGTAACTAGCATTTTAAGCTCAAACATGGTGAATCCTAGCTCGTCTAATCTTTACAATAAACTAAGTTCACAAACAATCAAATTGATCCGGACAATCTTTTATATTTCTGTATTGGAAGGGACTAAATTGGCATAATGTCTGTGTACGAGTCTGAAAGTACGAGTCTTAAACTAGTATGAAGAAAAGGTGTGATCTGACTTAGTGGGTTAAGTGCAAACAAACGTGTAATTACAGTCACCAATTTTACATGATATTGTTACTTATATAATCGGTGGACACTAATGTATAACAATGAATGTGTTTAGCAACTGTCGAATACCATTTCTTTCGTTTTCTTTTGTTTAGTTGAGATATCGGAGTCAACCAAATAAAATTGTTAGCATCAAATCCATGAGTTGGAGTTAAACATGAGGGATTTTCAGTTGATATTTCGTATTTCTTGCTTTGAAGATTCCATGACGCCCAAGTTTCTCCTCTATAGTTATTTTATTCTTTTTCCATCTTGATTCTTCTTTCTCCTCTTCTTTGAGTATCTATTTTTTTATGCTTTATATGTTGTTTTCATACATATATACTGGAAGAAATTATTAATATGCCACTAGATTTACCCCGCGCGCTACACGCGAGTGGTACCAGTGCAACGACCTTTGCGCTTCTATGCTTATATTGTTTCTGTCAGTCTGCGATATAGATGCAATAGATGTGCGGAGTAAGAAAAGCTTAGCAACTAAGTGAGTAGTCCTACATAAAATTAAGATATCATATCTGGTAGAGAAACATTTGCGAGAAAATACATTGCCGCGAGCATGGAATACCATATGACAGCGTATAGTTTGAAAGATATTGCTTACATTAAAACAAATGGCACAAAGTTTACACACACAATCAATCTTCGAAGATGAACTTTGCAGTATATATCCATGATAGCTGCCGTCAATAGTAGGTCGGATACCCAGCTTTGCTCCAGGTCTTTTGTCACCAATTTTCCTGTGAACATCAAGTAACTTCTCTACATCATCTTTGATGGAGGATGGTACGAACACTGCCGAAGATTTTAAGTTGTACAAACCACAAGTTGCCACATAATCACGGTTTTAAGAGTTTCACAATCATACCTGACTATAAGAAAACATTAGATTCCATAGCATGATCTCTTGCAACTGATGAAATCTGCTCGTAACTACCACTGTATCATTAGTGGCAGAGCCGCGAATTGGAAACAACCAGGGTAAAATTCTATGCACATTAAGTCAACAGTTGAGAGCGAGCCCATAGCTACCTAGTGACATCTGTTTATAGAACACTTTCTGCATATGACCATATAACTGAGGCATACCACTCCTGACTTCAGCAGATTAAGCTATTGACGTGTATACTCCAACATATGCAAAGAAATCATGGAGGATTATAAGTCTAAATAGAGTTATAATCCTCCAAGTAATGCATACCCCATAAGAAATAATAGGAACAATGTAACACATGTTAAACTGTCCAACAGATGCATCTTAACATTATGGTTTTAACTTTTTAGTGAAAGGGCCTAACATAGAAATGTATTACGACATAGAGAATAAGTTTCTCTACCATCCGCCTATTTTTACCACTTAGCAGTTCCTATATGCAATTGAAACCTGAAGAATGTTCATGCATTAACTGAATCGTGTATAGATTATGACCCTGTATAAGGATCAGAGATTTATACAGAGCAGCAATGAATTACTACGACTTCCTTTCATCTCAATAGGAACCTTCCTTGATTCTACTAACATTGTTTAGCCAACATTTATTCTGAAAACATAACAGCCAATGAACAATTCTACTATTTATGAATCAATGAGCACACTATCAGTATGCAAGAGCGTCATTTGATCGTCTATCATGTTGATGTATTTTAGACTGAAACTCTTTTTGGACATCCTAGAGATACAAACTTATAAGACCTGAATTTTCCATATGCGTCTTCACCTTTTCTCATTCTTGAAGTAACAACCCTTAACCAAATATGTTCAATTTTCATCAATGTATTTCAATTGCAAGAGCAGGCCAAAAGGTATAGCAAATTGATGAAAAGTAAATAAATGTGTAGCATGAACTATCAAATGAGAAGTGATAAAAGTAAAAGAAGCAAAAAAAAAAAAAAAAGCGTCGAGCCTTGACTAGAAAAACCATCATATTTACGAAGAAGACTGAGCGATAAACATGTTAAGGCAGCCTCCACAGTGAAAGAATTGAGAGGCGGCAAGAAGCAAGCTATATTTCACTTTTATAGAAGCTAATTATGTACACCTGATTTACCAAATTAAACTCATAACCCATGCAGTGCATTAAAACATCTACAGACTGTTACCTTGATTGGTCATATAGGCAGCAACATTGAACTCTTCAGCTATCTTAACCACTCGTGACATCATTTGACCAGTCAGCTATCAGATTCATCTCTATCGTCTCAACCTTCAAGCTGCAAATATTCAGAATTTAATCAGACAAAATCCAGAACCACAAAAAAAAAATTAAAATAAATTGGGCTGCGGAGCCAGAAAAGGAGAGAGGACTACTCAAGACAACTAGAGAGAAGAGGAAGACTTGTTCTATTGCATGACTTGAAAAAAGACTTATGTACATAGGTTTATATAGGACTCAAAAATTTCTAGTAGCTTCTTCCCACTAACTACTACATTAACTTGGTCAAACCTCATTTAGTTGGTGCAACTACCAACCTCATTAACTTGGACCAAGTCCCGCAACAATGACACTTTGAAAGTCTTTTTCTAGAAACTAGCTAGTACCATACTAGAAAATGTGACACTTAAAATCAAGTTTAATTTCTAACACCCTCCCTTAAACTTGATTGGTAACTCCAAGCGAGATCCTCATCATGCGGAAAACGTCCGCCTTGAGAGGCTTGGTGAAGATATCGGCAATTTGATCTTGGGACTTCACATACTTGAGCTCCATCTTTTTCTTCTCAATGCACTCCCTTATGAAATGGAACCTTGTATCAATATGCTTGCTCCTCTCATGGAACACCGGATTCTTGGCCAAAGCAATGGCCGACTTGTTGTCAACAAAGATCTCCGTTGGCTCCTTTTGCGGCATATTGAGCTCCTTCAATAAATTCCTTAGCCAAATAGCTTGGCAAACACAAGAACTAGCTGTCACATATTCCGCTTCACAAGTGGAGAGTGTCACAATTGGTTGCTTATTTGAACTCCAAGTGAAAGCACAATTTCCCATGAAATATACAAAGTCGGTAGTGCTCTTTCTATCATCAACCAATCGCTATCACAATATCCCACAAGTTTGGAATGAGATGAAGGAGAATAAAGAATTCCAAAATCGCTAGTACCTTTGATGTAGCGAAGAATCCTCTTAGCCGCGTTCAAGTGAGAAGTAGTGGGGGCCTCCTTATAGCGACTAACTAGACCAACTCCATAGAGTATGTCCGGTCTTGTGCAAGTTAAATACCGCAAGCTTCCAACAAGACTTTTGAACAAAGTCGAATCTACCTTCTTTCCTTCATCATGCTTGGATAATTTTGCTCCAATCTCAACGGGTGTGCTTACGGAATTGCATTTCTCCATCTTGAACTTCTTGAGAACGTCTTTGGCATACTTCTCTTGAGAAATAAAAATTCCTTCCTTCCTTTGCTTCACTTCAATGCCAAGATAGTATGACATGAGGCCCGTATCCGTCATTTCGAAATGCTTGGCCATCTCCTTCTTGAAATCTTCAATCATGCTTGCATTATTTCCTGTGAAAATTAAATCATCCACATAAAAGCAAACAATCATTAAATCACCACCATTATTTTTCTTTACATACAAATCATGCTCATGAGGGCACTTGAGAAAATGATTGTCTTGGAAATACTTTTCAATTCTAGTATTCCAAGCGCGTGGTGCTTGCTTCAACCCATATAGTGCTTCCTTCAATCTCAACACTTTGTTTTCTTGTCCCTTCACAATATAGCCGGTGGGTTGCTCAACATATACCTCTTCCTCCAAGTAGCCGTTCAAAAAGGTCGATTTCACATCCATTTGATGGATCCTCCAATTGTTTTGAACCGCCATGGAAATAATAAGCCTTATTGTTTCAAGACGTGCCACGGGTGCAAACACCTCTTCATAATCAACACCATATCTTTGCTTGTAGCCTTTGGCCACCAATCTTGCATTGTGTCTTTCTACTTCTCCTTTGGCATTCAATTTGGTCTTGTACACCCATTTCACTCCAATGGGTTTTTGACCTTTGGGAAGTGTGACAAGCTCCCATGTAGAATTCTTCTCAATCACCATGATTTCTCATCCATAGCTTTCTTCCATTTCTCTTCTTTGATCGCTTCTTTAAAATCTAGAGATTCACAATCACCAAGTAGACAAAAAGTGTTAAATCCTCTAAACTTGGAAATACCTCTTCGGATCTTTCATACAAATCTCCAAGATTTCTTGTTCCACGTGGCCCTTCAAGTGGACTTCCTTCTTGAGATGATGGACTTTCTTGTGCATGATTGGATGGCACGGGTGATGGAGGAGGAGTAGCGGGCTGCAACACAACATCTTCTTGAACATGATCAACATCAACATCATCATCATCATAAAATGGAAAGAAATCATAATTACCATTAGGAGAACTCCAATCCCATGAACTTTCTTCATCAAACTCAACATCACGACTAATGATAGTCTTCTTAGTTTCGGGATTGTAGAGTTTATAGCCCTTGGATCTTGCATCATATCCAACAAAAATAAATTTCTCACTTTTATCATCCAACTTTGATCTCTTCTAATCCGACACATGGGCATAGGCAACACTACCAAATACCCTCAAGTGAGAAACATTGGGCTTTACTCCACTCCAATCTTCTTGAGGGGTTTTAGATTCCACACTTCTAGTGGGGCACCGATTAGACAAGTAAACGGCACAATCAACGGCTTCAGCCCAAAATTCTTTTGGCATATTTTTACTCTTCAACATACTTCTAGCCATATTAAGAAGGCTTCTATTTTTTTCTTTCCGCCACCCCATTTTGTTGTGGTGATCTTGGAACGGTTAAAGGATGCCTAATTCCATTTTCTTCACAAAAATTTTGAAACTCATTTGAAGTAAACTCCCCTCCTCTATCGGATCTTATCGCTTTGATTTCATAGCCACTTTGTTTCTCAACAACTTTCTTGAATCTTTTAAAAGCTTCAAAGACCTCCGATTTATGCTTGAGAAAATAAACCCATGTTTTGCGACTAAAATCATCAATAAAGAGGAGGAAGTAATTGTTCATACCCATGGACGCCGATTTGATTGGACCGCAAACATCCGAATGAATAAGCTCCAATGGGACTTTTGCTCTTGAAGATGATTCTTTGGGAAAACTCTTCCTTGATTGCTTTCCGAGTAGGCATCCTTCACAAAGTTGTTCCGGGTGATTGATGTTTGGCAAGCCTTTCACCATCTTCTCCTTGCCCAATTGCTTCAAGCCTCCAAAATTCATGTGCCCAAATCGCATATGCCAAAGCCAAGATTCATCTTTCACACAAGCTTTCAAACATTTAGCAAAGTCATTTCGAATATTCAACAAGAACATCCGATTTTTAGACATAGCAACTTTGGCTAGCAAACTTCCACATTCATCTCTAATGCTCAAACAATTAATTTTCATGAGAATCTCATAACCTTTCTCCAAAAGTTGGCCCAAACTCAAAATATTGCTCTTCATATTAGGCACATAATAAACATTGGAGATGAATTGATGATTTCCATTCTTTGAACGGATCAAAATTTTACCTTTACCCCTTACCGTAATTTGAGAGGAATCTCCAAAAGTGACTTTGCCGCTAAATTTCTCATCAAGCTCAAGAAACATGTTCTTGTTTCCACACATATGGTTGATTGCGCCGGTGTCAAGATACCAAGTATTGATCGCCTCCTTGGAATCTCCTTTGTAGGCCAATAGCAAAGTTGGCTCTACCTCTTCATTCTTCTCCTCCACATAGTTTGCCTTCTCATCAACATCATTTGAGGCATATCTACATTCCCAAGAGAAATGCCCAAATTTAAGACAATTATAACATTCAATTTTAGACTTGTCATACCTTCTTTCACTGGGTTTTGAATTTCTTCCTCTTCCACGACCTCTTGAGGAATTGCTCTCTTGCTTCTTTTCCTCCTTGTTGTAGGAAGATTGGCCGCCTCTTCCACGACCTCGGCCTCGTCCACGTCCTCTTGAACTCGACTCGTACCGTCCTTCTTTCCCTTTTAGAGAAAGTTTTGTTTGAATCAATTGCTCCAATGGCTCCTTCTTCGACTTCTTTATCCTCTCTTCATGGGCTAGCAAAGAACCCATAAGCTCGTCCACCGTCATGGAGTCTATGTCTTTTGACTCCTCTATTGCCACACTTATGTAGTCGAAATTGGAGGTCAAGGATCTAAGAACCTTTTCCACCACCAACTTGTCCTTCACATCTTCACCATATCTCCTTAGTTGATTTACAACTAACAAGACTCTTGTAAAATAGTCCGAAATCGACTCGGACTCCTTCATGTGCAACAACTCAAACTCTCCCCAAAGAGTTTGAAGCCTCACCTTCTTGACCTTGTCGGCACCTCGAAAGGTGTTTTGAAGGACTTCCCACGCCTCCTTTGAAGTGGAGACATTGGCAATCTTTGTCATCATAGTGTCATCCAGACACTCATGAATCATCATAAGGGCCTTTTGGTCCTTCTTCTTATAACCTTCAGCCGGTGGATTCGCCAATCCATTCTCCACGATGTCCCACACATCTTGGGAGCCAAACTTCGCCTTCATGCGTATACACCAAGTATCATAGTTGTCCTTGGTGAGCAAATGGATAGGAGGTTGATATCCATTAGCCATGACTCACTCTCTCAACCGTAGCTCTGATACCACTTTGTTGGAATCAAGAGGACTACTCAAGACAACTAGAGAGAAGAGGAAGACTTGTTCTATTGCATGACTTGAAAAAAGACTTATGTACATATGTTTATATAGGACTCAAAAATGTCTAGTAGCTTCTTCCCACTAACTACTACATTAACTTGGTCAAACCTCATTTAGTTGGTGCAACGACCAACCTCATTAACTTGGACCAAGTCCCACAACAATGACACTTTGAAAGTCTTTTTCTAGAAACTAGCTAGTACCATACTAGAAAATGTGACACTAAAAATCAAGTTTAATTTCTAACACATACAACTCACCGCAACTTTTTCCATCAGCCTCCTGAGCTTCCTTAAGGCTTGAGATGACTATCAGACACATCCTGTTTCAGTCAACGTTAGACAACAAGAGATAACATTGAAATAAAACCCCATATAAACCCGAAAAGAAATAAAGCAAAACAATAATGAGCAAAAGAAAGGTAAGAAGAAAAGCGTTGTTTAAATCTCCAATGTATGCAGCAGGAGATATGGTAAGCCAAAAACTGACCTTTTTGATGCCCTCCCTGGAGTGTGAGAGATTATCGAAATTCATATGTTGTCTTAGTCTAGACTCCATGTACTCCTCTCTTGCAAAGTTGAGCCTTTCCCAGGGAATTCCTTGGATATCTTTACCATTTCTAGCTTTCAAAGCTGAAGTGTCTTCAGTTTTTTGAATGTTCTATAACTCCAACTCCATTAGCAACTGTATAATGACTAAGCAGCATGATAAATCTCATAATTTAATGATAAATTCTAGCTGAAGTGATCCTCGACGTCTGGTTCCAGAGACTCATCATCAGCAATCTTATGTGATCCAACGTCCTCAAACCAAATCGTGGTATCGTCTAAACGTGTCGCGTTGTTATAGCATTCCGCCATGTTCTCTACACCGTAATTCTTGAATTGTGACACTGTCCTACAGTAAGTGGATGAAAACAGCCTTTGTGACTTCCCTAGAACAAATGACATAATGGAACACATATAAGCTATAATCTTTCTTGAAAACAATCAACGATTTCACAATAATGGTAGGTTTTCGAGTATTACCTGGGAGTGGACTACATATCGCCAAAATGAAGTACGAAAAATCCACAGTAATGGAATCTAAAATTTGTGCGAACTATTTTCTCCAAAAAAAAGAAAAAAAAAAATTGTCCCGGGGTTCGAATCCTACTAGACGTAGGATTATGATGCAATTCTATGGAAAAAACAAAGTTTTGAGAAATCTAAAAAATGTTGGTCATGTGCCTAACTTCTAATATCTTTCCTAATACCAATGTGGTCTGTAGAAATTTAACGAACAGTAAAACACCAAGTGAGTTGCTTCGATTGTACTGGCACCCTCTGCTTCAGTAATAGCAGCAGACCATTGAACTACCTTTATTACAACAAAGTATCTAGATAAAATATTGAAGAGCTTCAAAGCACAATAAAACATATATCATTGCCAAAATGCATATCTGATTTTTTTTTTTATCCTAGGCAATAAGCACCTGTGACAAAGAATCGGACAATTTCGCAACTCAGCTTCAGCATTTTCTTGTGTGACCCTGACTGCCACCTGATAAGGAGATACGTCGAAGTAGATCATAGCTTCATCAAGAACTTTTATAACCCACTTACTGGAATTATCATTGTCAGTGAAGATATCTTGACCAGACCTCTCATGTTAATTCTACATTGCATCTGCATACATTGTTTGGCAGTTGAATTTGTAAAGTCTTTTCTGTTTGTTATCTTCTCCAGCACTTCGATATCTAAAATTACAAAGCAAGTATGTTCTCAATGTGTTTTTCCACCCTTCTCGGTCAGGTAAAAACATTGCCTCAAAAAAATTGAAAAGGAATAGGATGTTATTGAATCTCAATACATAACAGAACGAACATATACTAATTCTTTGTGTAAGTAAGTATGCGTATGAGTTGGAGTTCTGCGAACATGTTGGATGAAGCTCTGAGACTATGTTTCTTCTGTTGATATGTCGAGTTTCTTGCTTTGAAGGTTCCGTGTCGCTCAAGTTTCTCCTCTGCATTTATTTTCTTCTTCTTTCTCCTTCATATGTTGTTGTCATACATGTGGTACTAAATATATCGAAAACGATTGTTAATATGAACTTAATAAAGTAGAATCCATTTTAGTTTAGGCCGGTTGTTAGAAAAATACTAAAATCGGGACCCAAAATTTCCAAATAATTTAATTTTTTCCCCTCCTATTCATCACGGTCAAGGAATCGACCCACCGAATGGGAATATTTTTTTTAATTACAAGAGAATGAATGAAGAAATCTAATCAAATCTAGAAGTTTGGAGCAGTATGTATAGTATAGAGGATAATGTATGTGATAAAATCCAAACTAAGAGGATCATTTTAAATACCGTCTCCCTAAACTTATTATCAGGATCAACTAAATGTTTCACATAACCATATTCATGATTGTGGATTGTTACCACCAGCCATAGATGAACGAGTTTCCAGGTACATGGTTGATGGAGATTGTTAGCGGGTGATTAAGAGGTTCTGAGTGGGTGTGCCGTGAAATAGCATGCTTTTGTAAAATTTGCAACAGTTGCCGATAGACCTCCAACATGTACGCAAGTCATAAAACAAAATGTCAGACGCTTCAATCTAAATTATTCAAACTTCAAAGAGTCATAATTGCATGTCATGTGTCAATCTTAATCTTAATATATATATGAAAGCTAGGAGGTGAGTAAAAACTCACTCTCTATATGCCACATTAGTCATCCGCCATGGCATACATGTCATTCAATAACCAATTCAAATGCTCCATGTAATTTATATATTTCAAATTGGATGATTATGACAATAAAAAAGTATTAATTTACACTAATTACACAAGTTGTAACTTATAATTGCATTAAGTTTTAGCTTTTATTCCATTATTTATAAAGTAAATACCATACCAATTGAATTGAAAGTAGGTTTTGAGCAGCTGAAAAAAAATATTTCAAAAAATTTAACTTTAATTTACGCATATTTCAATTTAAGGTTAATGCTCCATGTAATTTATATATTTCAAGTCGGATGATTATGACAATAAAAAAAATATTAATTTACACTAATTACACAAGTTGTAACTTATAATTGCATTAAGGTTTAGATCTTATTCAATTATTTTTTTTGAAGTCTTTTTTTTTTACTTCAAAAAAGCTTTTATTCCATTCATTTATAAAGTAAATACCATACAAATGAAATTGAAAGTAGGTTTTGAGCAGCTGGGAAAAAATATTCCAAAAATTTTAACTTTAATTTATGCATATTTTTTCCTTTCAAGATAAACATGCATTTTATTGTGTGGGACAATAATATTTTTTCTTAGTTATTGACAGTAATATTTCTTGATTACACAATTCCTATGCTTAACTATTAACAAATGGCTCACTTGAGGCATCCGAATGAGTCTTCTTATAAATACGAACAATTTTTATTTAAAAATAAATATTCCACGGTTTTGGTAAGCATAGTTATGTTATTTATTGCATCATGTTATATTTAAAAAAAAATTAATGAGAAGGGTGTGAGCTATTAAAATTAAAAGATTTACTAACCCTTCCTTTCATGTATGTATATTTTATCCTTCAGAGAAAAAATGCATTTTATTTTTTTGTCCAATAAGGAATAAACTGTTCGAAAATTTGTGAATGTGGCCTCAAGAATATTTAATCATTTCCTCATAATTTTTGAAATTTAATCAATAACAAATCAAATTTACTAACTTATTATAGATATACAGTCTAGAATCTTAGAAGAGGTAACGACAGTTAAATAGTTGTTATATTTGAAAATTTTATAAGAAGTGAAATAAATTTTAATAGTCCAGTATAGATATAATGTCTGCAATTCACACCGCTATGTTATATGCACACAACAATTTCATAACTTACTATTTGAAGAACAACTACTATGTTATGAAATATGAACTCACATTATTTGAAACCACATTTTACAACTTAGAGAGTGTTTTCGAAAAAAAACTTTGAGAGTGGAAAATAAAAAATAATTTTCTTAAATGCACAACATCATTGCTTAACTGTTGACCAACGACTCACCGACAACATCAAAATTTAAATTTTCACAATATATGTATATTAGAAAGAGTCTGCTAAGCTTTTGATACTCGCTAACATAGCTATTTTATTTGATTCATTATATATAATGGAAACATTCAGGGGAAATCCCATGAGAAGAAAATTGACAAGTTTAAAATATTTGGACCCACCAACGGTGTTATTGCAATAAAACTGATCACTTTCAGTCGTATAGCAAATTTATGAGTTTGTAATTTACGAGTTTGTAGTTTTCCAAAAAAAGTTTAAAATTCTTTCTTTTTCTATTAATCCACTGTCAATATATGAATTGTGTTTCTAAATTAAAAATTAAACATATTTTTCGTTAGTACGATAAAGAACAACGAGTTCTAAATCTCTAACTAATATCGTTCAATTGAATAAAAATAATATATTTTTAAGTTAATCAATCACATTAAAATTAATAAATTGCATATTTAAACATCTCTAGTCTTTTGAAACGGTAAGTGAAGATAAATAGTTGTTTATTTGAATACTGAAATTGTACACTTTATAAGTAGTGCAACGAATAAAAATAAAACATGTTCAAAGTTAAACTAAATTCTATCAAATGCGGCAGCTAGGGTGGTAGTTCAAGTGGTAGAGCGTTGAAAGCCCCTGCATGAGGTCACGGGTTCAATTCCCGTTGACGACAATACAATTTCTCGAAAAAAATTCTATCAAATGCGTACCAAGAACAACGAACACTTCACACAACATTGACTTACCTTCAAATGATTTTGTTTACTAATATAAATTTAAATATATGCACACACACGTGCCGGCACAAACACACACGCACATGATCTTATCTGGCTATTGCTTACCCATTAATTCATGCTCATACAAAGCCTACAATTTTTTAGGTGATACATGTTTTTAATTTTAATCACTAGATTTAGTTGTATGGTTTTTAAATTAGAACAAAATGATTATTTTAAAATAATTTAGCAATGTGTTTAACGTTGACGAATCTTTTTTCTAAACATAGCAAAGTGTAGATAGTGTGTTCTAGCCATGTGAGTCAGCTTACACGTGGCAGTCATCTAGCACATCTGGTGGTGCTCCAGTACTACACAATCATTACTCATGCTTATCCACGTGAGGGCTGCGAGACAGAGCCCTCACATATCACCACACGGGACTTGTAGGGACTTAGTGGTTTGGAGGCTAGAGTAAGAACTGTCGCGCGCGAGCGACAACCAAGCCCGCGCGCGATCCTTGACAATTGCTTTGAGAGATTTATGGCCACATGTCCCATAAACCCGGTCAACCTCATAACGGTTCCGGTATACGCGGGCGAGGTGCGTAACGGTCCCTATATATGCGGTCGAACGTGTCGTTATGGTTGAGGTAATTAAGCTGCCATTAATGGACGCATTAACCCACTAGAACGGTCACATTTCCACTATATATAGGGTCGTTAACCCTTCATTGCAATTTTCTAACGACGCTGAAGCTCTGGCCATATACTGTCTCTCTCTCTCTCTCAACTATCAATGCTTACTCTCTCCCTACTCACAACCTACACTCTACGTGTTTCTATTCTCTACCCCTGGTGTACACTTGGATCTTCCTCAAAAGATTTACTGTAATATTTATAACTAAAGTAATACCTTTTTAAATTAAATTACAAGGGAGTGATTACGGAGTTGAAACACTTTTTTTTTTTTACATATCGAATTTCTTTTTATTTCAAGGAAACATATGAACTTTACTCATTCGTAGAAAAAGAACAAGGCGTCTGAAAGTTCAAAATGAATGTGACCTCAGCGTAACAAATCAAATTTATAACTAGCTATGAAACAAAAATTCAATAATTCTAAAAATAAATTATATTTTTAAGGTAAGAGAGTTAAATAACTTTTATATTGGAATACTCAAAAGTACACTTAACACAAAGTGCCATAAATAAATATAAAATATTCTCAATGAAAAAAAAATAAATTTAATATAATATATATTGGGAATTGATTCTTACACCGGCAAGTATCGATGGTTACACCGGATTTTAGGTTTTTTGACCTTACTACCCCCATTTTTTATTAAGTAACTCACGAGGTAATGTTTTCTCCATTAATTTGTAATCAATCATTTTAGGCAAGTTTATATTTTGAGTTAGTCTTACTTTTTGCCATAATTTGACGATTCATTTTCCTACATCTTCTCCTATATCTTCTTCTTGGCCTTTACTAATGTGGTATGTAAAAGATGGTGAATTTCATGTTCACCATCACACGGGAGGGACAATCATCTGTAGCACTGCCGGGGGCACTACTACCAGTCTACCACCATCAAAAAACGCCCCACAGCATTGTCTTGCTGATGAATCATGTCATGACCTACACCACAACTATCATGTGTCGGAGTCGCGTGGTTACCTGGAAAAAATGTACATGATTTTTTTAAGAAGTGAACATACTTTTGATTTGGCAGATTATGAGTTCTTCGTGAAATTGACAGGAACGCTAAAAAAATCATAACTATGTTTAGAGAAAATAATTAGTTGTTGTATTGACACTCAATTTTTTGACAAGTATGAACGAAGTTTAGTGTAACTTTTTTCGAAATGAATATTGAAAAAAAATAAACTTTCTACAAATATAAAAAAATGACTGTATTCCATGAAATCGTAAGTAACAAAGGTATGATTATACTAAAATTACAAAAACTTCCCAAAATAAATGATTTTTTTTTGTCAAACCCAAAATAAATGATCACAATTTAAATAGAGAATTCTTGCTAATTGATATAAGAGGGTAATAAAGTCATGACAACTTAAATCCGGTGTAAGCATCAATACTAACCGGTGTAAGAATCAATTCCCTATATATTTAGCATGATTAACTTGAAAAACATTCAACTTGCCTTATTGTGAAGGTAAATTTTGGAAATTTAAGATTGAAACAAAATTATCTGTCTTAATGACACCGCAGTTATTAAATTTTAGCCAACTGTTCCCTCAATGACTCAAATTCATATTTTTGATGAGTTTTTTTCAATTTTATTCATCAAAATTGATAATGCGGGTTTTTCATAAATAAGCAAATTTTAAATTACAAAACATTGATATAGTTTACTGGCTACTATTTTTCTAAACATAGTCATGTCATTTATTGTATTTTTTATAAAGAAAATACCAGTAAAGGAGTTTAAAAAATAATGGAGGAGAGTATTTAAAAATAATTATTTTTTTGTGTAATGTATACATTTTTTGTATAAGGAGATTAAAATACAGCTTTTGTTTCCACATATTTTCTAATTGTCATTTTGCAATTTATTTCATCTCCATTAAATTATGTACATTTTCTTAAAAGAAAAATCTGTACATAGTCTCTGTTACAATCGCACACTTAAGTCTAAAAGAAAACCTCGTGTATCATACAAATCATATTTATTGAATAGTTATGTTGAGATGCTATCATATGCAAATAACATAGCGGTGCGAATTCAAACTGAAAAAAAAAAAAAATTAATTTGTAATATTTTTATGGGGAATGATTTGGGAATAGTAAGTGCATGAACCCGCGCCTTGCGCGGGTTAACGACTAGTTATGAATAGCAGTTAGAAGCTGATCAAACATGCGACTTCATTGTACCTATTTGCTGCCACTTATGCTTTACGGTCTATTATCTTCTGCTAAAACAAACGAGCTCTACAAGATGCAACCAACATCACAGGAAGCATAATCCTGAATGTTTCTTCTAATACAAAAAATATTGTGGTTATAATTTGGAAAAGTTATCCAACATAAAATAAAAGAAAAACACTTTTAAATTGTTTAGACTCATGTTTACTGCGTTATGCTCTCACAATAAATTCAATACTATCAAATTGTCATGGATTACACGGAAGCATTTTAAGTTGTTTGCATAATAACATTTTGTTCGCTGTTCCTGATAACAATTACGGTTGTTTTTCTATCGATACGCAGAATGTCAGGCAACTTCAAAACATTGAAATGAACGATAGATTCACGGAAGAACTTAATTACTTGCTCCATACCATAACTTAAACGCCTACACCTTTTATACATGTCATTCGATGAACTTGCTACACACAATAGTTGCTACTACACAAAGACTACCACTGTCTAGTCAAAGGGCGACCCGTACCACTAAACCGCTTCCTGGACACACAAAACCATTGGCAATACCAACTGCCTTAATCGACTTTGTGATGCTCGAAAGGAAGCAAAAAGAAAGTATACAGCATTGAACAGAGATATGCTATCGTCAATGTACATGTGGAAGTGATAACATATGATAAATTAACAAAGAACTGAAACAAAGTTTTCTAACACCTCTTGTGCAAGGATTATATATTTATATCTAATCTCTATAGATTATCAAGATACCCAATCCAGCCAAAACCTGCCTTCCTTATCCCCATGACGCTATCTGCACATTTACCATCTGCAACAACCTTGAGGGAAACTAAACTAGGTGCATGAGCAAATGCACGCACCCGCCCATACCTCAATTGCTTGTACCATTTGAAAGTTTCTGTACGATGATTGTAAGTAACTAGAAAGTCGTCATCGCGCTGGAACAACATATCCCCATTCTCCATAAAGCTAATCAAATTTCTCAAGTCCCCCGGCATAATGCAGTCATACGAAGTCAAGTCAATGTCAAACTCCATAGTCCATGATTCCGCCAACCCATAATTCTTCATCACCCAGACTTCAAAAGAACAATCATTTTCAGCATAATAGCATAAACAGAGACATCCATTCAGCACGCCGACATTGATGTTGCATTTCCTGCGAAAATAGGAGTTCAACTGGGCTGGTGGAGAGACATGTTGAAACTTTTCTGTATCTACGTCGAGTGAACAAATCAAACGAGAAGCTTTCTTAGTTTTAGTAACCCAATGGAGTATGCCGTTGATAAAAGTGTCCAATGTAGCTAGAGATGCAGGAGGCGGTACTTGTCCAGTCCTTGTCCAGGACTCGCAACCCATCGTGTATATCTCTGCCACAGTTGGTTTTGGAGGATCAAATAACGAGTCCAGACCTCTGAAATGAACAATTTTGTACTGCCTTGTTTTTGGACTGAACACAAACCTGGAGAAGTTTGTGTAAGTATGATCTGGTATTTCTTGAGTTACAGGAGGAGTAACAATGAATTCGCCGAGTAATGGATTGCAGATGCAGTAAGTCTTCATTGGTACATTATAAACATAAGGCATTAGGCAAACCAATCCATTACACGACCCCACAAGAAAAACTCCATCCCCAGAGGTGAACTGATATTGATTAGTAGGTGTCGCATATGCTGTCCGATTATAAGCCCTACGCTCAGGCATGTCGGAAGAGCCCTCAAGATCAAACAAGTTGACCAAGTAAAATGTGCACCGTTCGGAACGGTTTTCGGTTCCCTGACGGATAACAAGTCTAGGAGGAAGGCTTGATGGTTTAGTTAGATCTTCCGAAAAGTAGGGGTCTCTGAATACTTCTCGAAATGTTTTGCAAACAGATTTGCAAGATAGTTTAGCTCTATTGGGGAGCCGTAAGAGTATGTCAAATATCAAGGGCAAAGGCAGTTCAAGCATACCACAGCGAGATGCATTTGCTGCAGTTTTATGATCCTTTTGTTCATCTCCCTTGGCATCTTCTCTTGTAATAACATCCATTATTTCTTCTCTTCCTCTGTTGCAATTATGCACTCCCCTAACAATGTACTAGCCACAGCAAGGACACAGATTAATTGAATTCCTGCAGCAAAACATGATAGCTTTCAGTCAAAATTAGCATTCTACGCTTCCTTTAAACCTGTAATTACGCGAGAATTATAAACTTGAATATACCACTTAAGAAACTAGCAGTCTAGCATACTTCTAACCAGAGGCAACCAATTAACAGAGAAGGACTGTCTGCAAAGGGGTAAACATGCATAAAAGCAACATTCATCAAGCACAGTTGAGTCCTCTGCCTGCAAGGACCATTATGCAAATGATGTTCCAAGCAACTTCGTGTTCATGTTCGAGCATGAGCGCCATACACATCTCAAACTCGGAAACACTATTAACTCACCTAACATGCAGCATCATACACATCTCAAACTCGGAAACACTATTAACTCACCTAACATGCTTACTTTTGCATGTACATGAAATATTTTTGCTTTCATTAGCCTGAGCCACTAGGTAAACCAGTCTATTTTCATCCAATATGAGGAATATAAACTGATACTACCTCTATGATAAGGATGGCAATGCGGTCCGCTCCGATCCGAGATCCGGGGTGATCCGACCCTAATGGAGCGGTCCGAATCCGATCCATTTGCCTTTGGATCGGATTTGGATCACAAGTATGCGATTCGTTCGGATTTCGGATCGGATTCGGATCATACTGTAAATATCCGATGATCCGATCCGATCCGACCCGATCTGAGATATACATAAAATATCCGATAATCCAACCCGATCCGATCCGAACTACATATAATATATGTATACTTATTTAATACAATTATAATTATATAACATAATACCATATTATATATATAATTATGTATAATTCGACCCGATCCGATTCGTGATCCGTTCTTGCGATCCGTGATCCGTTTTTCTTATGGATCGGATTCGGATTTTTTGGGTGATCCGTTATATGATCCGATCCGAATCCGATCCGGACCCGAACGGATCCGGATCGGATTCGGATCAGGAGGTATCATTTTCGGATCGGATCGGATTATTGACAGATCCGATCCAAATCCGATCCGTTGCCATCCCTACTCTATGAATGATAATAGCTGTAAGATTGCTCTGGTCAGAACAAGTCAAAAACACCAAACAATGCTTGGGAGCAAAACCAAAAGGCTTAATTACTTAATGCATTCCCCCAGTATAATGAAACTAACACATTGCAACCCCCATTTCTAGAATAGACTTATTGCATCCCCAATTTGCAATAAACCCGACTTATTGAAACTGGTAAAAAAATAATCCAAGACCATCCTAACACCACGAGGGCAAATGTGTCATTGCAAATTTTTATTTATTAAATGGTCAAAATCAAAATAAAAGAGAAAAAAAGATGAAGATGATCACAGTTTGAAGAAGAAGATTACAGTTGAGGATTTTGCCCCAAATCCAAAACCTTTGAACACGGTCCAACTTTGCCCTGAAAGTTGCTGCTTTCCTTCCCGATATTCCCACCCGCAGGCTTAACGGAGAGTGGCAGTGCTCTTGGTGGCAAAGAGAGAAACGTTGGTTGTGTTCTTAGTGGCGGTGTCCAAGAATTTTCGATTTTGGGCAAAATTATCTGACTGTAATCATCTCCTTCTCCTTCTGCGTCTTCAAAATCGCATTCATCTTCCCTTTTCCCTTTCTTTTTCTTTCGTCTTTTTTTGTTTTTTATTTCAGTTTTATTTGACACTTAAATAAATAAGTATTTGTAATGACACATTTACCCCTATGGTGTTCGGATGGTTTTGGATTATTTTTTACTAGATTGAATAAGTAGGGTTTATTGCAAATGGGGGATGCAATAAGTCTATTCTAGAAATGGGGTTTGCAATGTGTTACTTTCATTATACTGGGGTATGCATTAAGTAATTAACACAAGCATAATATGTGGCCCGCAAACAATCCCAAAAACTTGGACTATATTGAAATATCTCAAGTTTAAAATAATTACCACAACTCTTTAGGGGCAGGGCAAAAAAACTGCAAGCAGAAAAGTGATAACCATAACCAGAGGAATTGCAAAAGACTTCTGCGCAACATGGATTTTTTTTATAAATAATTTAGTATTCCTCCCAACCATGATGATATGTCAAGGCCTTATTTTAGTTTAAAGCACTTAAAATAGTAACTGTGCGAATTTTAATGATCAATGTCAGAGTGCAAGTTCTTGAACTTGTGGGTCATCTCATGAAAGTAAGAAATAGTCTAAACCAAAAGAAGATAAGACGATGCAGTCAAGATGTAACAAAATTACAATAAAACAGGGCATGGAATTAAGATATACTGAAACCATGCTTTATCAGGAAGCAATTTATACTGTCAAAAGGCATGGAGCCATAACAAAGAGTTTGAGAACAGATGAAATACACATGCTAAACCGGACAATTAGAACTAATCTTCTTTGGACCCAAGTTACATGATAAAGAAATCCTGATTACCAGTGCATTCGGGGAGTCAATTAGGAAGGGGGAAAACATATGTTTTTCATTGCCAATTAGAACTATGCAAAGGTCTGCGGGATATGAGCAAGCTCGTGGGTTTATTTAAACAGAGAGATTGACCTTCATAGTGATTTGCGGTCTAACAATCGTGGGATACATGAAAGATATGGTGAAAATATTAAAACGTTACCGAGCGTGAAAAGTTACTGATAAGCATATCTCTAGTGTTTTTCCAGATTTCAAATTACACCAACTTGAATTTTCATACACAGCTTAGAGCTATAATTGAAGCCGTACCTGTCCTATATTGATTAAGTGGATGTTTAGCACAGAAGATATGTTACACTCTTTCTCAGCTTTAAAGATTTTATGAAAACACCCTCCTTATCCTCTTCTTTTTCCCTGTTTGTATTAATTGGGATTCTAGTAAAAAAATCCCTGGTCTACATATATATGGAAACCTGGTGTGTGAATTGGGTTCTTCCAGCAAGAATCGTGAGAAGTGGTGTTATTAGCAATCTCACGACCTCATGTGTGTCAGTGAATCATTTGAAACTTTCCATGACCTGCATTGCCGCCAGAAATTGCGCCTTCCTAATGTACTTTTATAAATAATCGACCTCAAAAAGCTCACATGCTCTTTCTTTTTGCAAATATAATGTGTTGAAGCAACAGCTTGACATAGTGCGTAGAAGAACTGCAGACTGTGTCATTATTTGCAGGATCATAGGCTCATGCCTAGCTCAGATTGGATTCTTCCCTTCAACAATGCCATCATAGGCTTTTCTCCATGGACAAGAATCACGTTCTTGGGGGACAGAAATCTCACGAGGTCCATAATCCCTTTGGCATCCATATGAGGACTAAATGCCAACTGATGAATCTTGCGCCGCACGTCGATCTGGGTGTTCTCGTCCAAGTCAATACTGGTTTGTTTACCTGACATTAATGTATGTCCTATGGTTCCAGCTGTGCAGTACCAGTGTAACAAGGTTGGATTCATAAAGAGCCCATTGTTTGAAGACCTCGATCGCCATGAGAAGTAAATAGGGACCTTGATATCCATATGCTCCCAATAGTTGTCCAATAGCATGCAGAGTTCCTGAGCTCTTCCAAGAGAAAATGCATGAATGAGAACTTTTCCTCCATTGGCAACGCACTTGTGAACAGCTTTGTGAAATTCTATTTCACGCGCATATTTAAATACTCTTTGACAGGATATAGAAATCAGGGTAACAGTGGTGAACAAGATAACCATGTGCATACCTCAATCAAACATGACTTTCTTCCCGTTTATAGTCACAATCACACATCTTTACTCCCTCGACTTTCATTCAGAGAACTCTTACTTCTTTTACCTACATCGCCTTCTAACAACAGAAAATTTACCAATTTAGGATTACCTAATAGGCTAAAACTCCCACGTGTAGACCAAATTACAGTCAAATCCATACTTTATGAAGTTCCAAAACCTCAACATTACATGAAGTGCACAATATCAACCCTTCCTTTGTGCAACAATCACTAACCACCTGCCCATTCTATCAGGGGAGTTCAGATTTTGCGCTAATTCAATTCACTTTATGAGTTGTGTACTTGCGGCGTGTGAGAAATTTAATCAGGGACAAGTGAATTATTGAAGGAGGACTCATGGTTGTTCAACTTTAACCCAACTTATGACAAAACCAAAACTTTTCCAGGCTCTGGAAAAAACACTAACTTTAACATCATAAAATAGAGATATCCGGTATAGAATCTCGATTTTGCTTGTATTCTACCAGTATTGAAAGAAGAAGGCCTAAATATCACATATGCGTATGAAGTTTGAGAAGATTCGCTTCGTTCTACATCTGTATAGTTCAATTCGATGCTCAATCGCTTAAAAATCAAATTCATAAAAAAAGATTCACATAATAATAATAAGATAAAGACAGAGAGTGAATTCATAAACAGAGAGAGAGGCATACCAGAGGGTTGAACGATCCAGATTCTAAGGGAACCCTAATTATGCTTTATTTGTTCTCCGATGATGACTCTCTTCTGAGTTCTTTGGTGTTTGTCTTGTACTGTCGTCTCCTATAGCTACTTGAACGGCCTGATTTACCCCAAGTTTAAGCTTCTACCCTTTTGTTGAAGTTATATGTACATGTACATGTTCTTTACTTGCGTTCGGGTGCATTACATAGGACGTGCCGAGGTGGTAAGACAGGATGAGAAGAGAGGGACATAAGAGGGTGTTCTGAAAAAGGCAATATTACCCCATATATTTACGTATACGTATCATACGACTTCAACATGTCAAGTTTTAGTGAAAAACACCCTTCTTTCCCATAGACTTCTTGGCAGTGTGCATTGTCTCAAAAGACACAATAACATTGTCGGTAATTACGGGGGCAATTTAGATGGGCTGAACCAGACCAACCCGAACCCAGCCCGGACTACCGTCGGGCTTGGGCACATGTTTTGAGTAATTTGGACGGGCTCGGGCTAAAATTCTCAACAGGAATTGTAATTAGGGTGCGGTTTGGGTACGAATATGAAACGATGGGCTAGCCCAAATTGCCCAATTTATATACTCATTACATGTTAATGTTACATTTGGAGAGTACTGCCTCTGTTTCTTCTCTTTCAGCCTACTTCACTTTTTGTCACTATTCACTTGGTCACTTTGATCCGGGATTTGATTACCAAAACGATAAAAGAATTTGATAAACCTTTGTATGGACTTGCAGAGTAAACGTTACTCTACAACACCATGAAAAATTGCCAAAAAATTATATCGTTTTGCTGTCTAAATTACCAAGTCAAAGTGACCCAATTACGGGTTAAAAAGTCAAAGTAGGACTATCCAGAAGAAACTGAGGTAGTATTATATAACATATTTATCAAGAATCTTTTATTTTTCAATTAATTATTAATGATATTTTTAATTATGTTTATGTTCTTAACTACTAGATTTTTTTCACTAAATATTTAGTATTTTCTTGTAAAAATAGACAATTTTTTAATTCGGTCTAAGAATATATAGCAATTATTTTTTAGCCTAAAAAAAATGAAGTGTCTACATTCGATATCTATTTTAATTTATTAACTTAACTTTAAGGGGACAATTGTAATTGAGCTAAATGTAATGATTATTAATTTAGTTTAATGGGCTAGTCCAAACTCAACCCGAACCCGAATTGATTTGTTTGAATTTGGGCTTGGACGGGCTGGCGATGCTCTTAACCAGGGCTGGGCTTGGCTTGGGCAACCCCGACAGAACTCGGGCTTGGGCTTGGACTTGGACAAGATTATCAACTTGCCCAGCCCGCCCGAGTTGCAGTCCTATCGAAAATGAGTCGTCCGGGTATAAAAATGCTTTGAGAAATGTCCATCACTTTATTAAGCACACTTTTAAGTCTATCAGCAATCATCTTGAAAATCACCTTATATCCCACATTGCGCGAACAAATCGGCCTATACTCAGCAACCGTCTTCAAATTCGAAACTTTTGGGATAAAAGCATTGTTAGTGCAATTTAGGGAAAAGTATCCAGATCTTAATTCAAAACTTTTGGCGCACATAGCTATAGTGTCGAAACAAACAAACAAATTTTATGTATTTTTTTTTTATTCTTTGGGTTCATTGAATACAGACAATCAAAAGATTGGAAAAGGCTCCATGTTACCATGCATCATGCTCTTGGTGTGGATTAAAAGTAGTTCTATTTAGACCCATGGATTTTAGGCTCGTTCCACCACACTAATCGGATATTGATGATCTCAAGAGTTTTATTCTTGAATCTTTGGATCAAAGTTTTGTCAAATTTGTTGATGAAATCAATAGAGACCCGCCAGTTCTCAACAAGGAGTGGCACTATGATATACGCCTTATTGATAACTCCTTAGTAATAGTTATCCTATATACACTTTATATTTTTATTTGTGTGCGTTTCGGTGCAAATTGACGAATTCCGGGCTTATTTGGGAAGAAAATGAGTTTTATGATGTTTTAGAGCTTAAACGTACAATCCGGGCGTTTCTTGAATAATTTTACTTATGATTTGTATGATTTTGTCACATTTAATCTTCGCGGTAGTGTTCGTGTTGTGATAAAGGAACATTTCATGAGGAGAGCAAGTGGAGAGAAGAAACGAGCTTTGGAAGTCAAAGAGTACGCAAGAGAAGCAAAGTTAGAGGAGCAAAAGTGACCGTCCTTCACTATTTTGATGACATATTGAATTCTACAAAACCTGCTATAGTAAGACTGGTGTCAAATGAAAGTAGACTCAAAGATCTTTCCAACGGTAGGTCACGGAGCTCAATCAAAGTTCGGAAGAGAAAGATATGGTCCGGCGAAGTTGACACAGAAACGAAGAAAAGCTGGTAAAGTTTCACTGGACTAGTGTGCACTCTTCTTGATGTATCTGGAGTTACGTATACTATTTTGGATCAAGGCCTATGCTATTGGAAATTAGACATTCAGGGCTTTCCAACGATATAAGATGGGCCCAAACCAGAGTCCGTATGAGGTAGAAAAGACCCGCGCAAAGTCAGCTTATGAATTCTGGCCGAGAATTGCAAATTGGAGGGGCCGAATTGCAAATTCGGCCAAATACATTAAAAATCGTGCCCAGGCCTTGAAAAACGAGTTATTAGACCTAGAAGGAAGGTTAGAACAGAGGGTAGGCTGCTGGAGACAAAGAAGAACACATTGGAGGAAGGCTTGGAGCTTGGAGTTCGTCGTGAGAGCGAGGATTCCATCGTTTGATCTCTCTTCTCTATCTTTTTCATTATTTTTGATCATGAACAACATAAAATTCATCTTGTTACTCATGAATCTCAATAGCTAAGTTTATTATTGGGGTTTTTCCATGGTAGCTAGGGTTTGAAGCCGTTTTTGGCGAATTATGAGTTTGATTCACGTTTTTCTTAAACTTAATTGATGATGTTCATGTTTGGTATGTTTAATTCATGCTCTTAATCTATCTTGCTATTGTGAGACGTTGCAGTAGGAAGATCATAGGTAATACGTTAGTGAAAGCAATGAACTACCCGGATAATTGAATTAAACACGTAGTCGCAGGTTAGAGGAATCAACCATTGACTGTGAACTTTGAGTAGAATTAGTGGATCTTAATTATATGTTTTTAGGGATAATTAGAACTTGGTAACTCGCTTGTAATTTGACCTAGGCATAGAAATCTAGCTTGGTAACTCGGTTAGCCTTATTGCTCGTTTGGCAAATTAAAACATTGTATGTGTTTCAAAACGTAATTCGTTAACGGTATTCACCTAGTGTTCCTAGAGAAATCCTAATACTCGTCCCTCATATTCACTCCCAGTTTTAATAATTAGCTTGTTATTTATTTTCTTAGATTAGTAAAAAAAAACTCAATTGCTATACCACAAAAAGTTAACCATCCTATTGATTCACAACAAGTCCCTTGGGTTCGACAAACCCGGATTACCGGATATTACTACACGCGACAGCCGTACACTTGCGGTTGGATTGTGTCAAGTTTTTGGCGCCGTTGCCGAGGACTTCGGTTGAATTAGTTAGAATTATTAGCTTTAGGGATTTTTTTTTATTTTCTATTCTTATTACCTCACGGTATTACTTGAGATTTTATGTGTGCAGGCATTCAACTCTAAGCATGGAGGATGAGAAATATCGCCGTTTTGCGAGCATATTTGAACCATGCAACCTTGCATATGAGCAATTCGTGAAGGAGTGACATGTGAATGGCATTAGAGAGAGGGTAGCCATGGAAATACAACGTTATACCTTTCTTCCTAATGACTCAACCCCTCCCACTAAGTTACTCTTCTTCCTTGGTTTCATGCTTGAGGAGATGATTCCTAATGTTGAAGAATGGCGACAACGAGCAACAAGAATGGTAATGGAGACAACACACATGGATGCACAATGCGTTCTCCATTCAAATCAAGAGGAGGCTCCAACCTTCCCAACGCTTAAAGAAGAGGATGATGAGCCATTGTGTATCCCAAGTTGTCCGAACATAGAATCATGGCTCGAGTCAAGTATGGAGGTCAAGCATGATGAAATTTTTGGTGAGATTGATGACATTCTTCATGGAATTAATATTGATGATCTTGACTTTTCGGTTGCAAATTTGATGGAGCATCTCGAGTTTGAGATCCTTGAAGATGAACAAGACGCCGAAATTGAATTTGCTGATGATTCGGGTGCTTTAAACAAAGTAGATGAAGGTACTCAAACATTCACAGTTTATGAGTCGTCTTTTGAAACTTCATTGTAGATATCGGAAATTGAGGGAACATGCAAAGAAGATACTAATCGCTTTCCACGACATGGGATACTTGAAATTATTAGTGGAATTCATATGATGTTCATTCTCATGAATTGGAAGAAGAAGAAAAAAGTTGCGGAGAGCTTTCACTTTTGCAACATGGTTTCATCGTTATTGAGATTCACACTTCTTGTGAGAATTTGGTCTTGTTCACTTGAGAAGAGACAAAAGGAGAAGCGATGGTGGAAGAAGAAGAAGTGGAGAGAAAAGCTTCCTTAATCATGTTTGAGGTAACTGGGTCGGGTCGTCGACCTTAAATTACAAGGCGCTTGTTGGGAGGCAACCCAACCTATTTATTTGCATTAGCGTAGTTGTGTTTTTAAATTCAGTTATTTCATTATGTTATTTTGGAGAGATGAGAGAGAGAGGGACTAATGATGTTTTTCCAAGTGACATATTTGAGCAGATTATGAGAGAATCTACCCGGTGTGCGATGGCACACATGACCTTCACAGGGACTCGTGCATGCGAGTTGGGGATTCTTCAGACATGGATTTTAGTAGAAGAGGGCAGTCGACCCCGGTGTGCGAGTACACATTGACTGTATAGGAGCATGGTTACGCTATTACTGTGCTTGGGGACTACTTGACATGATTTCTTCCCCACCCTTGAGGTGGTTGTGAGTATCTTTTTCTCTTGCTAAATTTTCTGTTTTTTTTGTATAAGTATGTCATGCTCCATCTCATCTAATGGCCTACACATTGATTGCTGAGTCTTATTGCATACTCTCTAAATTCGTTGAGGACAACGAAGCATTAAGTGTGGGGGTGATTTATCTGTTTGCTAGCCATATTGTCTTGCATAGCCCGTTACATGTAGGATGTGTTTAGATTGTATTGTGAGTTAGTGTTGTGGTTTATGTTGAGTTTTAATTTATATTATCGTATTGTGTAGTCTACTTTATATTTTGTTTGCACTTTTGTATAATTGAGTCTACCCACCATAAAGAGTTGAATTGTGTAGTGTCAATTTTCGATTTTTGTGTCTAAGCCTTGCATATAGATTTAGGACTTATGAAAATACAAATAAAATGAGAAAATAGAAAATCCATAAAAATTAGATTTTTTTTTCCTGAAGAGGCAATTGAGGATCTTGAAACTGAAGAGAGCTTAGTGAATGAATTCTTTTGAGTAGTGTGCACAAGAGATTCCGGCGGGGAGACCTCCGTGTGCACCGTGTGTAGTGGATCAGGGATCGCACAGGAAGAGTGGGGTTGTGTGTAGGGAGAGAGTAAGTAAGTAGCAATGTCTGAGAGAGAGACAGAGGTTTGGCAGAGCTTCCGCGTATGGCAAGTGTGTTCCCTTTGTATGGAAATGTTGACGATCTATATATACTGGAGAACGTGACCGTTGTAGTGTGGTTAATGCGCCCATTAATGGCGGCTTAATTAGCTTAACCATAACGGCACGTTCGTCCGAGTATATAGGGACCGTTAGAGCACGTGGTGCGCGAATACCGGAACCGTTACGAGGTTGACCGGGTTTGACCGGGTTGACCGGGTTCATGGAGCTCGTGCCATAAATCTCTCAAAACAGTTACTAAAGGTCGCGTGCGGGCTTGGCTCGCACGCGACAGGGCTTACTCTAGCCTCCAAACCACTAAGTCCCTACAAGTCCCGTGCAGTGGTATGCGAGGGCTCTGTCTCGCAGCCCCCACATGGATCAGCTCGGCTGGTGATCCTGTGTGTGTGGAGCACAATATGGTGTGCTGGATGGCTGCCACGTGGCCAAGATCTGTCATGTCAGAAAGCAGTATCTACATTAGCCCCCTTTCTGCGCGTGAAGGCTCATAGCCGTATAGACTTCCATGCGCGGAAACCAACATACGCGTCTCCGCCACGCACCAATTCAAATACGGGTAGATTCAGCCCCCGTGCGTGTCATTATGACCTAAAACCCCTAGAGTCGTGCCGTCTGACCTTTAGGGTTTTAGGCGTGACGTCAGCTTGTCCTGTGATTGCGCGATTTGACGGTGACGGTTGCGATTCGACTATCGAAAGGACGCAACCCTTCATTGTTTTGGATAAATACCTTGTATCCCCCATTATTGCAAAGCATCACCTCTTTCTCTTAAAGTGAATGGTACCCGGAGATCTTCGAGAGCAGATCCAGATAATCAATCACCAGTTCAGAACTGCAAATCGTATTCTTCAATTGTGCATATCCAAGCAGGCTTCTAGAAAACAAGGTTGGCCTCGTTTACTTTTGATTTAAGATACCAGTGTTTTCCTTGAACTGCGTTGAATCTGTAAACCCATGAAATTTGTGAAGAGGCTTTGATCTTTGAACCCGCTTCGTTTTAATCTTTCAACAATATTGGATCTTGCAACTCCCCAATTTCTGAAATCGATACCGGAACTGTTCGTCTTCCTTTGCATAGATCTTGAATTCCAAAATTCAAACTGAAGTGTGGTATTTCTCCCCCCTTTTTCTTGCTCTTCCACAGGAATGGCCAAGACAAGAGTAACCAGACCCGTCAAGGAAGATGAAGAGATACCCGACCTTCCGCAGGCCTTGTGGCGAAAAGCCCCCTTTTTAGGCGGCAAAGATTTCTACCATGCGAGGGTAAAGGCGAAGAGGATGCCTGATCCTGTTCCAGTTGAGCGATTGCTGACGCTGACTCGCCCAGTTAACTCAGCCTTGCTCGAGTTGGTTGGTTCCGAGGACGTAGTTCGATTGGGGATCGAGAACGGGCACTTCCCATATACTGCGATTTCTACTCAGGCGTTCGTCCAGAAATTGGACTATATGGATGAGTGGATTGACCACGTGTTGGATCATCACGCCGTGACTCTTAATGAAGCCGGCGTATACTTTGCTATCCATGCTATGAAGGGTGCTGCCGTGAAGTTGGATCAGTCCATGCTTCTAGACCTTCTGTCCCGTTACTCGCCTGCGACTCATACGTTCCATTTTGCTGAGTTCGAGGCTTCCCCCACGCTCGAGGACGTTCAGATGCTGTACGAGCTTTCCCCCATGGGCGAAGTGGACCCTCTGAGTCCCTTGAGGACATCTGCGGAGATTGCCTTGTACACGCAGATAGAGGAATGCCTAGCAGAGGTGAAGAAAATCTCCACTCGGTGGACTACTACGAAGCCTCTTCCGAACTGGCAGTTGGTCGATACGTCTGCGAAGAATACCTGGAACAAATGGTTGCAGTACTTCTTCCGAGACTACGCGAACAGAAGCATCACTAAGAAACTTCTGGGTGAGGACCCAGAGGCCGAGAATTACGTAGAGGGCAAAGGCTATCATTTGACCCTTTGTGCTTTTCTCTGTGTTTGGCTGTCGAGGTATCTAATTGATGGTCACCCCCATGACGGAGTCTTCTAACATGTGTTGCCATTTGCTGTGAGGCTCGCTCTTGGCCAGAGGATCGCGCTTGGACCCTTGGTCTTGGGCACGCTGTACTATAGGCTTGATCAGCTGGTTCTGGCTATGAGGGAGTCGCGTGGCCGCCTCGATGTGCTGACTTTCGTCAATATTTCCTTTTTGACAATGTGGGTTTTCGAGCGCTGGCCGTCTTATGCTCCAACTGCTCTCCAACTTGACAAGTGGTGTCCCCCGGGCGAGACAGAAGCACGCAACAGCGGAAGAGCTGCGAGATGGTTTGGAACAGGCAACACCAAGTGCGTTTGGAGTTTGATATGCGACAAACGGAAGGAGTTTACTGCCAGGCCCTATGCCACGCGCATTGAGAACGTGCGATGGTTCCCAAAGTTGTACCCCTCTAAAGGCATGGTCTTTTCAGAAGAGCTTCTCTTTGAAGGGAGACCTCATTTTCATGAGCGCTACCGCGAGTTCTTTTGCTGGTGTCTGCGAGGTTCCCTTCCTGCCCTTGCAGAGCATATTCGTGAACTCGCGCCGAGGTATGAAAAGCTTACCGTGGACGTTGACCCCACTCGAGTTTCTCCTCAGTTTGGTTTTGATGCAGTGGCCCCATCAATCTGGCCCCAGTCCATTGTTAGAGGATGCTACAAGCGCTTGCTAACAAAGGAGTGCAAGACGGTTTTCATGAACAACCTTCCTTTTGAGCAGCCTGCGGGAACCCGCGAGGGTGGTTGTTCCCAGAACTGGCTCGCATACTGGGTTGCCCAGCAAACGAGGATTGAGACGGAGTCGGCCGCGCAGCCGGGTAGATCTCCCTTGATCAAAAGGAACTCTTTTCCGTTTCGCCCTACTTGCAGTCTGAGCGAGTCTGAGTATGGTTGTTACTCACTGTGGGATCGGGAGAACCATTTGTGCCCTGATGTCATTCTGAAGGAGCAAGTTGCCGCAATTAAGAAGGGCGATACGCATGTCGTCAGATATAGCAAGGCATTTGCGGAGGTAAGCGGTTTCTCCACATGCATTAAGCTTCTTGATTTCCTTATGCTGACATCTTTACTCTGTACGGTTGTAGTGTCATGTGCGGCGATTCGCATCTGGCGATCGCTCCAAGTCATTGGTCAACGCCATCGTTGCCACCAGGAGAGAAGGGAAGTCGTTCCGGCTATCGTGGAGGATGGAACCTGAGCTCGAAATGAAGATTCGCGCGGTCATGAATGCTTTTGCTGACTCGCTGATAGACAATCCTCCGGCTCCGTCTCCTCCTGGAGATGACCCGTCTCCTCCAGCGACTGCGGCGCCAAGAGTGAAGAGACCTAGGCAAAAGGGAATTACGATTTCTTCCCCTAGGAATGCCCCAGCTTCTCCCCCAGTGAGGTCCCTTTCTATCAAGGACAAAGGCAAAGGTCGCATGCCCAGCAAAGTGCGGAAAGATCTCGCAGTTGAGACCTTTGTTCCATTCAATCAAGAGGAAGAAGAAGAGAGGCAGGAGCCCCAAGCGAGTGATGAAGAAGAAGTAACAGTTGTGATGCATGAGGAAGAATCAGGAGGTACCTCCGTCGCATTTCCTTTCCCGTTATCGTAACTTCTTTGCACTTCTTTTCTTTAAACCAATTGGGTATTCGCAGATGATGATGATGAAACCATTGGTGGCCTTGTGGCCAAGAGACAAAAGAGAGATGCCCATTCTGGCATTCCAGATGAGCCCATAAGCGAGGACGTTCTTGCTGAGTCCCGGAAGACAGCCGCGGAGGCTGCTGAAAGAAGAAGGCGGCGAGAGGAAGAGGAGCTCGAGCGTGTGAAACAGCGGAGCCTTGAAGAGCAGCATGTTGACGACTTAGTGCGTCCAGTTGGCGAGGAAGACGAGCTTCCCGAAGAAGTGGCTCCTCATGTGGAATAGGAAGATGAGATTCCCGGAGAGGATGCAGAGGCCTTGGAGCAAGTCCAAGCAGACTTCGAAGAGATCGCAGGTGGCGATAAAGGTGAGATCTTCAATCTCGCAGTAACTTATAGAGATGTTATTGTGGGTGCGTTAAAGCATGGTGTGTCAAAGGCTGACGTTCGCCGTTGGTTAGTAGGAAAATGCGGAGAACCCTCAGGTAACTATTTGAGTGATACGCACGTACTAGGCTCTTAGCAACTTAAGGCAGAATCATGACTGGTTTATTCGCATCCCATGTCACGCTTCTCTTAAAGACTTGCTTAGTGAGGACACACTGATAGGGCATGGTTCCACGTCCTTAGTGTATGATGAGGATACCTCAATCCCACCTTCGCGTGGAGGTGCTTTCTCTTAGCTTTAGCAAAGATAGCAAAATAACTTATAACGCAAGTTACCTCATGTCATCGCATTTAATGTCGCAGGTTATGCTGAAGAACCAGAGCTGGGGCAGAGAAGTCAGCCTTCTGCGTCCTATGTTCCAATTCCGAGCTCCCATACCGAGAAGCCCGTCGCAGCTGCTGACCACACGGGTGAGCCTCTTGAGGACATCATCGAGCTTTCCGACGATGCTGGAGCTGACACTGTGTTGATGGATGAAGATGTCCATGCTAGTGCTGAGGTAGGAAGGACAAGTGCTGCTAATGTTCTCGCATCTGAGAGCGTCCTTCGCCAAGCGACTTCGGCTGTCCCTTCGCCTCTGGCGACGACTGAGCCCGAGGCACCTATTCCTGCGTGGAGCATTTGGGGCTCGCAGGTTGGGAATGCAGTCGCAGCTGGCGCGGCCTACACTCTTCCTCCCGACTACGAGAGATTGGAGCTCGCAGCTGATAGGAGAGCTATGGAGCGGGGGCAATCTTCGAACAACCCGGCAGCCCGCATTCCTTCCCTTCATGAGATTCTGGAAGGAACTGGTAAGTAGAGCTTTACTGTTCGCACGTCGCATTATTCGCTTGCGAGTTTTGACATCATAACCTATTTTTGACGTCTCTTCAGGTTTGAAGCAAGCCGATGTAGACTGGGTGGTTCGAATGCGTCTGACCTACCCCCGATCATTTGTGAGATCTCTGGAGATCGGGCCTTTTGACAGGAGGCTGTTCCTTACTGAAGCCATTTGGATATTGGAGCAGCTGTCTGCGGCTACACCTGCGACCATTTCGGTCGAGAGCGCTGAATTGCTATGTGGCATGTGCCAAAATCTCGTGACCAAAGTCCAAGGTAGAATGGGCTTCAAGTTTCTCAAGGACAGAGTCACGCTGATTCGCGCAGCCATAACTTTGAAACTCGGTCACCAGAATCTCGCAGCTGAGATGCAGAAGGTGGAGCAGCAGAAGCAAAAGGTTGATGAAGCTCTGAAGCTGTATCATGAGATGAATGCCAGGTGCGAGCTACTGAAGCAAGAAGTGAAACAGGTGGAGAAGCTGAGCGAGCAGTTCGAGCCCCAAGACTCCTTAATCAAGAATTTGCTTTGATTTTTCGAATTTTGCACAAAAATAGCAAGAAAAATAGCTGAAACATTAATGTAATGTCTTGAACATTAATGTAATGTTGCTAGGGTTTCTCTCCTTTTTTTTTTAACAAAAACAATGAATTTTCCCGTTTTGCCCTTTTCCGGGATTTGATTGGATATTTCTGTGCATATCCAATTATGACATCAGCAATTGATTCTCTGCTTGATTTTCGCGCTAATTTCTCGGCAGATAAGCACGCTTTCGTTGGGAAGTCCATCCGAATCATGACCATCCGTCATTTATTAGGATACACAACTGAATCGTCGTAGCCTTTAGTAGGGTAATTGATTGTTACCGCTTTTCAAGGCGTAAGTGATTGAACTTACCCTCTTTTTGAATTTTGCTGACTCATCTTAGACAACCGAAGAGTCTGTACAGGGTCTATATAAACCCTGTCTTTGCTATTTGGGTTCTTCATCCCAAACATGTGCTTTGCCGTGAGTCCTTACGACTGCTGGCTTCAACGCTTGTTTTTCGTTGATTCATGGCAACTTCAAGTTTTGAATCCTGAGTTTGCGCTTTGTGCTATAGAAATAGTTTCCAAGATCCACTTTATGAGGCTTATTGCTCTTTATAACCATCATAAAGAAGATGCAGATAATATCTCATGTGTGTTCGAAGAAATTTCTTCGTGTATTATGTGTGCAGGTCATGTTTCCGGCCGCCTCGTGGTGAGGTGCAGCGCCGAAGTGACCGTGCTACCGTCTCGTAATGAACGGCGAAATTCTCCTCCAGCATCCCTGGAGGAGGATTTTTTGCCTCTTCGTTCTTGAACTCAGGGTGCTCGTCAATTCCCATGTCCCACATGACAAGGAATCCATCACCAGAGAAATGACTGCTTCGCCTGTTTTGCAGAGTAGCATATGTCGAAACAGGAAGCTCCTCCGGCGCCTACCTTGATCAGACAGAGGCTTTTGTCACCCCTTGGGGTCCTGGGCGTATCGTTTCCCAGGTTTCGCGGCTAGGGATGTAGCGAATGACAAGCTGATCTCTTCGCGGCAGCATCCCTTTTGCTACGGATCTTTGGCCGCAGATCTGCGTGTTGCGTAGCCGGTGTTGAAACCGGTGGGTCATCCTTTTTCAGTCGGGATTCCCGCGATGTGTAACTTCATGCTTGCGAGTTACTTTTCGAATGTATTGTAAGCCATGTTGGCTGCGTAGTTAGATTCGAGTTCTTCGGTTGTAAGCTGCTATCTAGACAGATAAATTGTAAATCATTTGACTCGTAATGATAAATAGCTTTTTGTATTATCTGCTGTCTCTTTACAACAAAATACAATTTCGCATGCGTTTCGGCATATTTCGCCTTGCATAGTGCTATGTAATTGTTTCGCATCTGCGATATATTGATTCGCGGGTGTTTCACTAGATCGTTCGAGATCGTATCTTCGCAGCTGTGCCATCCCGGCAGATGGGCTTGTGATTGGCCATTGTGGATCATTTAAGATCATTTTCACAATGTTGTTATCGTAGTAGATAGTCTTTAGCAGATCAATTAAGATCGTTAAGTAGTGGGAATTGCTATCATGGCAGATAGGCTTTATTAGAGAATCGATTGAGATCATTTCTCACATAAACTGCTATCGCAACAGATAGACTTTTAGAAGATCTAATAAGATCATTTTGCGCATGCGTTGCCATCGTAACAGATAGGCTCGGGCGATCAAGTAAAATCGCTTTTCATATAAGTTGCTATCATAACAGATAGGCTTAGATAATCAACTAAAATCACTTGGCATATAAGTTGCTGTCGTAGCAGATAGGTTTGGGTGATCAATTAAGATCGCATTTAGACAGGCCGCTATCGTAAGAGATAGGCTTATATGATCGATTAAGATCGCATTCGTACAGGCTACTATCGTAAGAGATAGGCTTATATGATCGATTATGATCGCATGGGTTGCTATCATAACAGATAGGCTTTTATGATCAATTAAGATCGTACTTGTATAAGCTGCTATCGTGAGAGATAGGCTTAGATGATCACTTAAGATCGCATTGCATTGGCTGCTATCGTGAGAGATAGGCTTAGATGATCACTTAAGATCGCATTTGCATTGGCTGCTATCGTGAGAGATAGGCTTTAGATGATCAATTAAGATCGCATTTGTATCGGCTGCTATCGTGAGAGATAGGCTTTAGATGATCAATTAAGATCGCATTTGCATTGGCTGCTATCGTGAGAGATAGGCTTAGATGATCACTTAAGATCGCATTGCATTGGCTGCTATCGTGAGAGATAGGCTTAGATGATCACTTAAGATCGCATTGCATTGGCTGCTATCGTAAGAGATAGGCTTAGATGATAACATAAGATCGAATCGCTTTGGCTGCTATCGTGAGAGATAGGCTTAGATGATCACTTAAGATCGCATTGCATTGGCTGCTATCGTGAGAGATAGGCTTAGATGATCACTTAAGATCGCATTGCATCGGCTGCTATCGTAAGAGATAGGCTTAGATGATCACTTAAGATCGCATTTGCATTGATTGCTATTGCGGCGAATAAACCATTGTTAAAAGTAATAACAAACTGAATAGAGCAACATAAACAGCTAGAAATGTGAACTTCTCATTTGGGAGAATTCTTTTATTACAACGCTCTCATATGGGAGAGATGAGATTACAATCCTCTCATATGGGAGAGGAGAGTGCGTAAATCGTAGCCACATGAGACATTAAACAACGTTATCATAGAACGTATGAAATGAGAGAAGTCAGGGATAGTACTTCTTGATCCAGCGCATGTTGACTGAACTCGGAGTTGAGGTTGTGCCGTGCAACCTTCGTATGCTGCAGTAGCCACTATCGAAGACTTCTGTGACTTCGAAGGGTCCTTCCCAATTAGCTGCGAACTTTGGGTGAGTTGCTTCTCGCATACAGTGGTCTGATGCGCGCAAGACCAAGTCTCCGACTGCGAAATCTCTTCGCTGGACTGTCTTGTTGTAGGCGCGAGCGATTCTTTCCTGGTACCGCTTGTTGGTCCTTTTGGCTTGTTCTCGCTTTTCTTCCAGCAAGACTAAGTCATGATCGCGTTGATTTTCATAGAGTGCATGGAAGGCCAGCCTTGCCGAATTGACTCTAACCTCCGCAGGTACTACAGCTTCGGCCCCATAACATAGTAGAAATGGCGAGGCCCCTGTGGGTGTCCTTGGAGAAGTTCTGTAGGCCCACAGAGCTATGCTTAGAGAGTCGGCCCACTTCTTGTGGTCATCTGCGACCATCTTGCTCAGTATTCTCAACAGCGTCTTGTTAGTCGCTTCGGCTTGTCCGTTTCCCTTTGGGTAATAAGGGGTAGAACATATCTGCCTGATATTGTACTCCGCTAATTTCGCAGCTACCTGGCGATTAACAAAAGGAGTACCGTTATCTGAAAGAATGGTGTTTGGGATTCCGAACCTGCATACGATGCTTTCCTGGATAAAGTTGACCACAGCCAGCGCATTTGCCGTCTTTAGTGGTATTGCTTCCACCCACTTGGTGAACAGCTCGGTTGCGGTGAGAATGAAATGGTTCCCGTGCGACGTCGGTCGGATGGGACCGATGAAGTCCAAAGCCCATGTGTGAAATGGCCAGGGCGTACCTAGTGCATGTAGATCCACAGCGGGAGCGTGCACTAGGTTCCCTTTGAATTGACATTCCTGGCAGCGTCGTACTTTGGTGCGGCAATCGACCTCCATCGTGGGCCAGAAATACCCAATCGAGAGGAGCTGCCTGCATAATTTTGCACCCCCTTGGTGTTCCACCTGATGAGAAAGGTCCATGACTTCTTGTGCTTCTCTGTCGTCTAGACATCGCAGCAAGTTGCCCTCGTGACCTCTTCGCCAAAGTAGGTTTTCCTGTACCACATATCGAGACGCTTTCCTTTTCAATTTTTCGGCTTCCTTTCTCGATTCGGGCACGGTGCCCTGGGTGAGGAAATCGAACAGTGGCTTCCTCCAGTCCGTGTCGTCATCGATTAGGGCGACGAGTAGAGAATCTTTGATTAGTGCGCAACTTTCGCACTTCCCTTGTATCAGGGCTGCAGCTGTTGACATGTCTGGCCAATGAATGCCATATCTCTGAGCCTTTCTGTAGATTGACACCTCGCTTTCTCCGCAAGCGTGTTGGTGAATCTTTTCTAAAGCTGTTGTCCCTCTTGCTCGGAGACACATCGCATGAGTATTCCCCCAGGACCCTTGTAGTAAAGGGTGTTGTCGTGGATGCAGTATCCTTTTGTGAGTGCCCAGCTTTCGCTGCTGGTGCCTTTCGCAATAGCTTGCAGGATTGGTTTTCGCCAGTCTGCGTCATCCATGTGTTCGTCGTCGCACGCATCTTCTGTCAATGCCGACGATGTTCGCACTTCGATGGAAATCTTTGCGGGGCACTTGTCTATGCTGACCTTAGATCCCAGAGTTGCTAAGGCGTCTGCGTGCATGTTGTCTGCTCGGGGCTTGTGCTCGTACTTCACATCGCAGAATTGTTGCATCAGCTTCTGTACTAGGGTGCGATAAGATAGGAGGTTGATCTCCTTCAAACCATATTCACCCGAGGCTTGCTTAACAATCAGCTTGGAATCTCCCATAACTGTTAAGTTGCTCACTTCCAAAGCTTTCGCCGCACGGAGCCCCACAATGAGAGCCTCGTATTCCGCTTCGTTGTTTGTGACTGCGAAGTTGAGCTTTGCGGACATCTGTATGACTTCCCCATCTGGCTTTGTCAAGACTATCCCAATGCCTCCGCCTTTCCGGGTTGACGAACCGTCGAAGTGGAGAGTCCAATAGGGCACGTCGATTGCGTAGATCTCAGGGCCTTCGAGCTCTTCTTCGATCACGGGCTCATGGCTGTTATCGGGGAACTGTGCCAACAGATCTGCTACCGCCTGCGACTTGATCGCTCGTGGTCGCACACATGTGATATCGTATTGCGAAATGGTCATGTACCATTTCGCCAGTCTTCCTCCCGGAGTAGTGTGAGTTAGCAAGTATCTTATGGGGTCGCTCTTGGTGACCACTACTACTTTGTGTGATGCAAAATAGTGCTTCAACTTTTCTATCACAAAGAATAAGGCAAGGCAATGACGTTCGATGTCTGTGTACCTCGATTCAGCAGGCTGCACGATGCGGGAGATGTAGTAGATAGGCCTCTCTTGGCCTTCATACTCTTGAGCCAAGAGCGCTCCTATAGATCTCCTTGTAGATGTCAGGTATAGCAGAAGCGGTGATCCCAGTTGAGGCGCGATCATTATCTTTGAGGACGTGAGTAAATCCTTCAGCTTTTCGAATGCGGTTTCGTGCTCCGGAGCCCAGTTGTACGCGGCGTCCTTCTTGAGAAGAGTGTTGAAACAGCATGTGATTTCGGCAATTGCTGGGATGAATCTCCGCAGATAGGATAGCTTTCCCAAAAATGTCTTCAATGCACTCTGATTATGGGGCGGCGTCATGCCAGTGATAGCTGGTACTTTCGCGGGGTCGGGCTCTATCCCTTGGCGATGAACCACACATCCCAAGAATTTCCCTGATGTTACCCCGAACGCGCATTTCATGGGATTCATCTTCAGTTGAAAGCGCCTGCATCTATTGAACACTTTTCGCAGATCTGCGAGGTGGTCTGCTTCGTGCTTGGATTTAACCACCAGGTCATCCACGTAGAATTCCACCTCTTTGTGCATCATGTCGTGAAATAGAGCCATCAAGGCTCGCTGATAGGTCGCGCCCGCGTTCTTAAGGCCGAACGGCATCACCGTTGTAGATACTGCTTTCTGACATGACAGATCTTGGCCACGTGGCAGCCATCCAGCACACCATATTGTGCTCAATACACACTGGATCACCAGCCGAGCTGATCCATGTGGGGGCTGCGAGACAGAGCCCTCGCATACCACTGCACGGGACTTGTAGGGACTTAGTGGTTTGGAGGCTAGAGTAAGCCCTGTCGCGTGCGAGCCAAGCCCGCACGCGACCTTTAGTAACTGTTTTGAGAGATTTATGGCACGAGCTCCATGAACCCGGTCAACCCGGTCAAACCCGGTCAACCTCGTAACGGTTCCGGTATTCGCGCACCACGTGCTCTAACGGTCCCTATATACTCGGACGGACGTGCCGTTATGGTTAAGCTAATTAAGCCGCCATTAATGGGCGCATTAACCACACTACAACGGTCACGTTCTCCAGTATATATAGATCGTCAACCTTTCCATACAAAGGAGAACACAATTTCCATACGCGGAAGCTCTACCAAACCTCTGTCTCTCTCTCAGACATTGCTACTGACTTACTCTCTCCCTACACACAACCCCACTCTTCCTGTGCGATCCTTGATCCACTACACACGGTGCACACGGAGGTCTCCCCGCCGGAATCTCTTGTGCACATTTTGGTGAACCCGACGTGAACTTACCAACAAAAGCAACCATGTCTCAGGAGGATGATGTCAGTAACCGATCGCCTTCCACCGAAACTCCCTCGGGAGACGAGACCCGCCGTACTCCAACGACCCCCGGCGAGGCACCGACGTTAGAGTCTTTGGATGCCACTGTCCAAAGTCAGGCGAAAGCCCTCAAGGCTCAATCTGCGCAATTAGAACAAATCTTGGCCGTTCTGGGTACCCTTGCGCCAAATCCTCCACCAGCCACCGCTATCCCTCAGGGAGGAGGAACCCCTACCGCTCCAGGATTGGGAGTGTCAGCCACACCTCCCAACCCTCATCTGCAGACTCCACCGTCAGCTACGCAGCTGCCTTCGGTTCAAGGATCAACGGCACAGATGCTGCCTCCTGCTGCTCACGCTCCTCAGCCGTCGGCTTTGGCATCCAACCCAACTCTGCAGTACCCTTTGCCTCCCCCAACGATGATCTGGGAAATGCGGGTAGTCAATATGCTCCCAATCCTCCGGCGGCGTATGTGTCACCACCACCTACGGCAACCCCTCCGTCAACTACCGAGGGGAGCATTCCAGAATGCATGACGTCTTTGCAGAAACGCATGGACACTATCCTGGCTCATCATTCATTCGCGGATACCATTATCCCGAAGTTAGACAACGATCCACCCATTCCACGAGAGATCTATCTTATGCCTAACCCGGCGGGGTACAAGGCTCCTAAATGGGATAAGTTCGAGGATGTCAACGGAAACGCTCACGAGCATGTCATGCGTTTCATTGATGTCATGGGTCCATACGGAGCTGATCCTAAACTGCTGATGCGAGAGTTCCCAAAATCTCTTGGGAACGTAGCATACAAATGGTACCGAACATTGGAGGCCGGATCCGTGAAGACTTGGGACGACATGGTCCAGAAGTTCTATACCAAGTTCTTCCAGATGGAAGAAAAGGTGACGATGATCCATCTCTCGCGGATGTACCAGAAGCGCGAAGAGGACGGAATCACCTTCATTAAGAAATTCAGGGCGAAATCCTTGGAGTGCAAAGATCCAATGCCCGAAAGCCGTCTCGTAGAGATATGCCTGCAATGCATGCGAGATGAATACAAAGGTATGCTCATCAATCTGCAAACACCTACGTTTTCGAAGCTAATCGAATGCACGAAGAACATCGAGCCCATAGTCGAGAGACAGAAAAAGAAGAGCGCTCCAGAGCGACCTGCGAGCGGCACCACTTACAAGATCGGAAGGTTTAGCTACAAGCGGGGACGCGAAGCTGAGGTCAATACAGTTTCGCCCCAGAAACAAGCGAAGGTTGCGAACTTCGATGTACCGCCCCTGCCATGCTCGGTAGAGGAAGCAAGTGACCTCTGCAGACAGTGGCGCAAGGACGGCGTCCTGCCACCACTCGAGAAAACACCCTCCAAGGAGATGGTGAGGGACCCTAAGTGGTGTGAGTACCACGGCAAGGTCATGCATCCCACCGCCGAGTGCAAGAAACTCAGGTTCGCGTTCGATCAGAAGATGAAGAACGGCGAGCTCATCGTCAGCGACCACCGGAAGGACGTGCGCAACAACCCGCTTCCCGCGCATGCGGAACTGGGCTCGAAGGGCAAAGAGGTCGCTATGATCTCGATCGTCGACTTGGAAGAAGTCGCAGAGGATGGCCTGCCCATCGTTGCCGAGGTCCATGAAGACGAAGATTATAGCATGGACACAGAGGATGAACGTGCCGACCGCATGAAAGGGTCGCATGGCTTCAACAAATTCTTCGATGAAATGAATTTCTCCGAGAAGTGCCGAACTGATATACCAAAAGCGATTTTGAGAATAGCAGAGGACTACGAGGAGGACCTTTTAGTCTCCAACGGGAAAGTCATCAGGGCATCCCGCTCTATGGAAAAGATTATGACCTTTTCTGCCAGCGACAAAAAGACGGATGCGAGTCACCAGAGACCTCTGTACGTGACCGCCATCATCAATGGCGTCGAGTTCAAACGAGCGTTCGTCGATGGAGGAGCAGCGGTCAACGTCGTTCCGCTCCACACACTGAGGCTAGCAGGGATTCCCGAACATAAGGTAGTCAGACGTCCATCTCCGCTGGTGGGATTCGGAAGCGACTCTAGAATGACAATCGGATGGATCCGCCTGGGCGTTCAGATTGGCAAAATCAAGTGCTCAGCAAAGTTCTATGTCATAGACGCGAACACCACATACCACATGATTATAGGTCGAGCCTGGATTCATCGCTTCGACGCAGTCCCTTCGACGGCTCACCAGGTTATGAAAGCTATCTGGTATGACCGAATAGTCGAGATACCGGCTTCGACAAACCCGTTCAACTTGGACGAAGCACATCTCAGCGAGGCGGTGTGGTTCACTGAGATGGCAGATGAGGAAACACCCGGACCATTCAACCCTACTCCTTTGCCTCTCTGGGAGGACATCAAGGACCAATCGCCTGCAGGGGTAATGGTGACGAGGGAAGATGCCAAGGAAAAGCCGCCTACACGCGAAGAGGCGCCGCGTATCGCATATCATCGGAAGAACGTGTACACTCTGAAGAGGATCGCAAAGCATGACCCCGAGGGCAAGGAGATAGAGAGCTTCTACGCCAATGGGAAGAAATGCTACCGCATATGAAGGTGCGCGGGGATGTCCTCACGCGGGCATGGGGATATCCCTGGGCAAATCAATCAAATCGAGTAAATTGCGCTGACAGAAGAGCCAACACAAGGAACTCCAGACGAGAAACTCAAAGAAGCGCCTGAATGCATGGAAGACAGGCCAAGACCGCAAAAGCAAGAGCTAAAGGAAGTGTTCCTCAGCCCGAACGAGGAAAAGAAAAGGCCAGTCTTCCTGAGCGCGGATCTCACAAGCGAAGAAGAACAAGGGCTGCTACAGCTCCTAACTGAATACAAGGATGTGTTCGCATGGGAGTATGATGAAATGCCAGGTCTGGATACAAGCATCACCATGCACCGTTTAGATATCATCCCCGGGTCTAAACCGGTCAAGCAGAGCACGAGGAGCTTCAGGCCGGAGCTTAACGTCAAGATCAAGCAGGAGATTGTCAAACTCCTAGATGCCAAGTTCATAGAGCCGAATCATCATCCCACGTGGCTGGCCAACATCGTGCCAGTGGTGAAGAAGAACGGACAGCTCCGCATCTGCGTGGACTTCCGAGATCTCAATCGCTTCTTCCCTAAGGACGATTTCCCACTACCCAACATCGATTTGCTCATCGATTCAACAGCAGGCCATCGCATGTTCAGTTTCATGGACGGTTTCAGCGGGTACAATCAAATCAAGATGGATCCCGAAGATGCGCGCAAAACTGCATTCATCACTCCTGTAGGGGTATTCAACTACACGGTGATGCCGTTCGGCCTCAAGAACGCGGGCGCGACCTATCAGCGAGCCATGATGGCTCTATTTCACGACATGATGCACAAAGAGGTGGAATTCTACGTGGATGACCTGGTGGTTAAATCCAAGCACGAAGCAGACCGCCTCGCAGACCTGCGAAAGGTGTTCAATAGATGCAGGAGCTTTCAATTGAAAATGAACCCCATGAAATGCGCATTTGGGGTAACCTCGGGGAAGTTCTTGGGATGCGTAGTCCATCGCCAAGGGATCGAACCTGACCCTGCGAAAGTATCGGCCATAACTGGCATGACGCCGCCCCATAATCAGAGTGCATTGAAGACATTTTTAGGAAAGCTATCCTATCTGCGGAGATTCATCCCAGCAATTGCCGAAATCACATGCTGTTTCAGCACTCTTCTCAAGAAGGACGCCGCGTACAACTGGGCTCCGGAGCACGAAACCGCATTCGAAAAGCTGAAGGATTTGCTTACGTCCTCAAAGATAATGATCGCGCCTCAACTGGGATCACCGCTTCTGCTATACCTGACATCTACAAGGAGATCTATAGGAGCGCTCTTGGCTCAAGAGTATGAAGGCCAAGAGAGGCCTATCTACTACATCTCCCGCATTGTGCAGCCTGCTGAATCGAGGTACACAGACATCGAACGTCATTGCCTTGCCTTATTCTTTGTGATAGAAAAGTTGAAGCACTATTTTGCATCACACAAAGTAGTAGTGGTCACCAAGAGCGACCCCATAAGATACTTGCTAACTCACACTACTCCGGGAGGAAGAATGGCGAAATGGTACATGACCATTTCCCAATACGATATCACATGTGTGCGACCACGAGTGATCAAGTCGCAGGCGGTAGCAGATCTGTTGGCACAGTTCCCCGATAACAGCCATGAGCCCGTGATCGAAGAAGAGCTCGAAGGCCCTGAGATCTATGCAATCGACGTGCCCTATTGGACTCTCCACTTCGACGGTTCGTCAACCCGGAAAGGCGGAGGCATTGGGATAGTCTTGACAAAGCCAGATGGGGAAGTCATACAGATGTCCGCAAAGCTCAACTTCGCAGTCACAAACAACGAAGCGGAATACGAGGCTCTCATTGTGGGGCTCCGTGCGGCGAAAGCTTTGGAAGTGAGCAACTTAACAGTCATGGGAGATTCCAAGCTGATTGTTAAGCAAGCCTCGGGCGAATATGGTTTGAAGGAGATCAACCTCCTGTCTTATCGCACCGTAGTACAGAAGCTGATGCAACAATTCTGCGATGTGAAGTACGAGCACAAGACCCGAGAAGACAACAGGCACGCAGACGCCTTAGCAACTCTGGGGTCTAAGGTCAGCATAGACAAGTGCCCCGCAAAGATTTCCATCGAAGTGCGAACATCGTCGGCATTGACAGAAGATGCGTGCGACGACGAACACATGGATGACGCAGACTGGCGAAAACCAATCTTGCAAGCTATTGCGAAGGGCACCAGCAACGAAAGCTGGGCACTCACAAAAGGATACTGCATCCATGACAACACCCTTTACTACAAGGGTCCTGGGGGAATACTCATGCGATGTGTCTCCGAGCAAGAGGGACAACAGCTGTTAGAAAAGATTCACCAACACGCTTGCGGAGAGAGCGAGGTGTCAATCTACAGAAAGGCTCAGAGATATGGCATTCATTGGCCAGACATGTCGACAGCTGCAGCCCTGATACAAGGGAAGTGCGAAAGTTGCGCACTAATCAAAGATTCTCCACTCGTCGCCTTAATCGATGACGACACGGACTGGAGGAAGCCACTGTTCGATTTCCTCACCCAGGGCACCGTGCCCGAATCGAGAAAGGAAGCCGAAAAATTGAAAAGGAAAGCGTCTCGATATGTGGTACAGGAAAACCTACTTTGGCGAAGAGGCCACGAGGGCAACTTGCTGCGATGTCTAGACGACAGAGAAGCACAAGAAGTCATGGACCTTTCTCATCAGGTGGAACATCAAGGAGGTGCGAAATTATGCAGACAGCTCCTCTCAATCGGATATTTCTGGCCCACGATGGAGGTCGATTGCCGTACCAAAGTGCGACGATGCCAGGAATGCCAATTCAAAGGGAACCTAGTGCACGCTCCTGCTGTGGATCTACATGCGCTAGGGACGCCATGGCCATTTCACACATGGGCTCTGGACTTCATCGGTCCCATCCGACCGACGTCGCACGGGAATCATTTCATTCTCACCACAACTGAGCTGTTCACCAAGTGGGTGGAAGCAATACCACTAAAGACGGCAAATGCGCTGGCTGTGGTCAACTTTATCCAAGAAAGCATCGTATGCAGGTTCGGAATCCCAAACACCATTCTTTCAGATAACGGTACTCCTTTTGTTAATCGCCAGGTAGCTGCGAAATTAGCGGAGTACAATATCAGGCAGATATGTTCTACCCCTTATTACCCAAAGGGAAACGGACAAGCCGAAGCGACTAACAAGACGCTGTTGAGAATATTGAGCAAGATGGTCGCAGATGACCACAAGAAGTGGGCCGACTCTCTAAGCATAGCTCTGTGGGCCTACAGAACTTCTCCAAGGACACCCACAGGGGCCTCGCCATTTCTACTGTGTTATGGGGCCGAAGCTGTAGTACCTGCGGAGGTTAGAGTCAATTCGGCAAGGCTGGCCTTCCATGCACTCTATGAAAATCAACGCGATCATGACTTAGTCTTGCTGGAAGAAAAGCGAGAACAAGCCAAAAGGACTAACAAGCGGTACCAGGAAAGAATCGCTCGCGCCTACAACAAGACAGTCCAGCGAAGGGATTTCGCAGTCGGAGACTTGGTCTTGCGCGCATCTGACCACTGTATGCGAGAAGCAACTCACCCGAAGTTCGCAGCTAATTGGGAAGGACCCTTCGAAGTCACAGAAGTCTTCGATAGTGGCTACTGCAGCATACGAAGGTTGCACGGCACAACCTCAACTCCGAGTTCAGTCAACATGCGCTGGATCAAGAAGTACTATCCCTGACTTCTCTCATTTCATACGTTCTATGATAACGTTGTTTAATGTCTCATGTGGCTACGATTTACGCAATCTCCTCTCCCATATGAGAGGATTGTAATCTCATCTCTCCCATATGAGAGCGTTGTAATAAAAGAATTCTCCCAAATGAGAAGTTCACATTTCTAGCCGTTTATGTTGCTCTATTCAGTTCGTTATTACTGTTAACAATGGTTTATTCGCCGTCATAGCAATCAATGCAAATGCGATCTTGAGTGATCATCTAAGCCTATCTCTCACGATAGCAGCCAATACAAATGCGATCTTAAGTGATCATCTAAGCCTATCTCTAACGATAGCAATCAATGCAAATGCGATCTTAAGTGATCATCTAAGCCTATCTCTCACGATAGCAGCCAATGCAAATGCGATCTTAAGTGATCATCTAAGCCTATCTCTCACGATAGCAGCCAATGCGATGCGATCTTAATTGATCATAAAAGCCTATCTCTCGCGATAGCAGCCAATGCAAATGCGATCTTAATCGATCATAAAAGCCTATCTGTTACGATAGCAGCCTATACCTATGCGATCTTAATTGATCATAAAAGCCTATCTGTTATGATAGCAACCTATGCAATCATAATTGATCCTTTAAGCCTATCTCTTACGATAGCAGCCTATACAAATGCGATCTTAATTAATCATCTAAGCCTATCTGTTACGATAGCAGCCTGTACAAATGCGATCTTAATTGATCATATAAGCCTATCTCTTACGATAGCAGCCTGTCTAAATGCGATCTTAATTGATCACCCAAGCCTATCTGCTACGATAGCAACTTATATGCAAAGTGATTTTAGTTAATCATCTAAGCCTATCTGTTACGATAGCAACTTATATGCAAAGCGATTTTACTTGATCGCTCAAGCCTATCCGTTACGATGGCAACGCATGCGCAAAATGATCTTATTAGATCTTCTAAAAGTCTATCTGTTGTGATAGCAGTTTATGTGGGAAATGATCTCAATCGATTCTCTAATAAAGCCTATCTGCCATGATAGCAATTCGCACTACTTAACGATCTTAATTGATCTGCTAAAGACTATCTACTACGATAACAACATTGTGGAAATGATCTTAAATGATCCACAATGGCCAACCACAAGCCCATCTGCCGGATGGCACAGCTGCGAAGATACGATCTCGAACGATCTAGTGAAACACCCGCGAATCAATATATCGCAGATGCGAAACAATTACACAGCACTATGCAAGGCGAAATATGCCGAAACGCATGCGAAATTGTATTTTGTTGTAAAGAGACAGCAGATAATACAAAAAGTTATTTATCATTACGAGTCAAATGACTTACAATTTATCTGTCTAGATAGCAGCTTACAAGCGAAAAGCTCGAATTTAACTACGCAGCCAACATGGCTTACAATACATTCGAAAAGTGGCTGACAAGCCAGAAACACACTACGGGAATTCCGACTGAAAAAGGATGAACCCACCGGTTTCAACACCGGCTACGCAACACGCAGATCTGCGGCCAAAAATCCGTAGCAAAAGGGATGCTGCCGCGAAGAGATCAGCTTGTCATTCGCTACATCCCTAGCCGCGAAACCTGGGAAACGATACGCCCAAGACCCCAAGGGGTGACAAAAGCCTCTGTCTGATCAAGGTAGGCGCCGGAGGAGCTTCCTGTTTCGACACGCGCTGCTCTGCAAAACAGGCGAAGCAGTCATTCCTCTGGCGATGGATTCCTTGTCATGTTGGACAAGGGCATTGACGAGCACCCTGAGTTCAAGAACGAAGAGGCAAGGAATCCTCCTCCAGGGATGCTGGAGGAGAATTCCTCCGTTCATTACGAGACGGTAACACGGTCACTTCGGCGCTGCACCTCACCACGAGGCGGCCGGAAACATGACCTGCACACATAATACACGAAGAAATTTCTTCGAACACACATGAGATATTATCTGCATCTTCTTTATGATGGTTATAAAGAGCAATAAGCCTCATAAAGTGGATCTTGGAAACTATTTCTATAGCACAAAGCGCAAACTCAGGATTCAAAACTTGAAGTTGCCATGAATCAACGAAAAACAAGCGTTGAAGCCAGCAGTCGTAAGGACTCACGGCAAAGCACATGTTTGGGATGAAGAACCCAAATAGCAAAGACAGGGTTTATATAGACCCTGTACAGACTCTTCGGTTGCCTAAGATGAGTCAGCAAAATTCAAAAAGAGGGTAAGTTCAATCACTTACGCCTTGGAAAGCGGTAACAATCAATTACCCTACTAAAGGCTACGGCGATTCAGTTGCGTATCCTAATAAATGACGGATGGTCATGATTCGGATGGACTTCCCAACGAAAGCGTGCTTATCTGCCGAGAAATTAGCGCGAAAATCAAGCAGAGTATCAATTGCTGATGTCATAATTGGATATGCACAGAAATATCCAATCAAATCCCGGAAAAGGGCAAAACAGGAAATTTCATTGTTAAAAAAAAAGGGGAGAAACCCTAGCAACATTATGTTCAAGACATTACATTAATGTTTCAGCTATTTTTCTTGCTATTTTTGCAAAATTCGAAAAATCAAAGCAAATTCTTGATTAAGGAGTCTTGGGGCGCGAACTGCTCGCTCAGCTTCTCTACCTGTTCCACTTCTTGCTTCAGTAGCTCGCACCTGGCATTCATCTCATGATACAGCTTCAGAGCTTCATCAACCTTTTGCTTCTGCTGCTCCACCTTCTGCATCTCAGCTGCGAGATTCTGGTGGCCGAGTTTCAAAGTTATGGCTGCACGAATCAGCGTGACTCTGTCCTTGAGAAATTTGAAGCCCATTCTGCCTTGGACTTTGGTCACGAGATTTTGGCACATGCCGCACAGCAATTCAGCACTCCGGACAGAAATGGTCGCAGGTGTAGCCGCAGACAGCTGCTCCAATATCCAAATGGCTTCAGTAAGGAACAGCCTCCTGTCAAAAGGCCCGATCTCCAGAGATCTCACAAACGATCGGGGGTAGGTCAGACGCATTCGAACCACCCAGTCTACATCGGTTTGCTTCAAACCTGAGGAGACGTCAAAAATAGGTTATGATGTCAAAACTCGCAAGCGAATAATGCGACGTGTGAACAGTAAAGCTCTACTTACCAGTTCCTTCCAGAATCTCATGAAGGGAAGGAATGCGGGCTGCCGGGTTGTTCGAAGATTGTCCTCGCTCCATAGCTCTCCTATCAGCTGCGAGCTCCAATCTCTCGTAGTCGGGAGGAAGAGTGTAGGCCGCACCAGCTGCGACTGCATTCCCAACCTGCGAGCCCCAAATGATCCACGCAGGAATAGGTGCCTTGGGCTCAGTCGTCGCCGGAGGCGAAGGGACAGCCGAAGTCGCTTGGCGAAGGACGCACTCAGGTGCGAGAACATCAGCAGCACTTGTCCTTCCTACCTCAGCACTAGCATGGACATCTTCATCCATCAACACAGTGTCAGCTCCAGCATCGTCGGAAAGCTCGATGATGTCCTCAAGAGGCTCACCCGTGTGGTCAGCAGCTGCGACGGGCTTCTCGGTATGGGAGCTCGGAATTGGAACATAGGACGCAGAAGCTGACTTCTCTGCTCCAACTCTGGTTCTTCAGCATAACCTGCGACATTAAATGCGATGACATGAGGTAACTTGCGTTATAAGTTATTTTGCTATCTTTGCTAAAGCTAAGAGAAAGCACCTCCACGCGAAGGTGGGATTGAGGTATCCTCATCATAAACTAAGGACGTGGAACCATGCCCTATCAGTGTGTCCTCACTAAGCAAGTCTTTAAGAGAAGCGTGACCTGGGATGCGAATAAACCAGTCATGATTCTGCCTTAAGTTGCTAAAGCCTAGTACGTGCGTATCACTCAAATAGTTACCTGAGGGTTCTCCGCATTTGCCTACTAACCAACGGCGAATGTCAGCCTTTGACACACCATGCTTTAACGCACCCACAATAACATCTCTATAAGTTACTGCGAGGTTGAAGATCTCACCTTTATCGCCACCTGCGATCTCTTCGAAGTCTGCTTGGACTTGCTCCAAGGCCGCTGCATCCTCTCCGGGAACCTCATCTTCCTCTTCCGCATAAGGAGCCACTTCTTCGGGAAGCTCGTCTTCCTCGCCAACTGGACGCACTAAGTCGTCAACATGCTGCTCTTCAAGGCTCCGCTGTTTCACACGCTCGAGCTCCTCTTCCTCTCGCTGCCTTCTTCTTTCAGCAGCTTCCGCGGCTGTCTTCCGGGACTCAGCAAGAACGTCCTCGCTTATGGGCTCATCTGGAATGCCAGAATGGGCATCTCTCTTTTGTCTCTTGGCCACAAGGCCACCAATGGTTTCATCATCATCATCTGCGAATACCCAATTGGTTTAAAGAAAAGAAGTGCAAAGAAGTTACGGTAACGGGAAAAGAAATGCGACGGAGGTACCTCCTGATTCTTCCTCATGCATCACAACTGTTACTTCTTCTTCATTACTCGCTTGGGGCTCCCCCCTCTCTTCTTCTTCCTCTTGATTGAATGGAACAAAGGTCTCAACTGCGAGATCTTTATGCACTTTGCTGGGCATGCGACCTTTGCCTTTGTCCTTGATAGAAAGGGACCTCACTGGGGGAGAAGCTGGGGCATTCCTAGGGGAAGAAATCGTAATTCCCTTTTGCCTAGGTCTCTTCACTCTTGGCGCCGCAGTCGCTGGAGGAGACGGGTCATCTCCAGGAGGAGACGGAGCCGGAGGATTGTCTATCAGCGAGTCAGCAAAAGCATTCATGACCGCGCGAATCTTCATTTCGAGCTCAGGTTCCATCCTCCACGATAGCCGGAACGACTGCCCTTCTCTCCTGGTGGCAACGATGGCGTTGACCAATGACTTGGAGCGATCGCCAGATGCGAATCGCCGCACATGACACTACAACCGTACAGAGTAAAGATGTCAGCATAAGGAAATCAAGAAGCTTAATGCATGTGGAGAAACCGCTTACCTCCGCAAATGCCTTGCTATATCTGACGACATGCGTATCGCCCTTCTTAATTGCGGCAACTTGCTCCTTCAGAATGACATCAGGGCACAAATGGTTCTCCCGATCCCACAGTGAGTAACAACCATACTCAGACTCGCTCAGACTGCAAGTAGGGCGAAACGGAAAGGAGTTCCTTTTGACCAAGTGAGATCTACCTGGCTGCGCGGCCGACTCCGTCTCAATCCTCGTTTGCTGGGCAACCCAGTATGCGAGCCAGTTCTGGGAACAACCACCCTCGCGGGTTCCCGCAGGCTGCTCAAAAGGAAGGTTGTTCATGAAAACCGTCTTGCACTCCTTTGTTAGCAAGCGCTTGTAGCATCCTCTGACAATGGACTGGGGCCAGATTGATGGGGCCACCGCATCGAAACCAAACTGAGGAGAAACTCGAGTGGGGTCAACGTCCACGGTAAGCTTTTCATACCTTGGTGCGAGCTCACGAATATGCTCTGCAAGGGCAGGAAGGGAACCTCGCAGACACAAGCACAAGAACTCGCGGTAACGCTCATGGAAATGAGGTCTCCCTTCAAAGAGAAGCTCTTCTGAAAAAACCATACCTTTAGAGGGGTACAGCTTTGGGAACCATCGCACATTCTCAATGCGCGTGGCATAGGGCCTGGCAGTAAACTCCTTCAGTTTGACGCATATCAAACTCCAAACGCACTTGGTGTTGCCTGTTCCGAACCATCTTGCAGCTCTTCCGCTGTTGCGTGCTTCTGTATCGCCTGGGGGACACCACTTATCAAGTTGGAGAGCAGTTGGAGCATAAGACGGCCATCGCTCGAACACCCACATTGTCAAAAAGGAAATATTGACAAAAGTCAGTACATCGAGGCGGCCACGCGACTCCCTCATAGCCAGAACCAGCTGATCAAGCCTATAGTACAGCGTGCCCAAGACCAAGGGTCCGAGTGCGACCCTCTGGCCAAGAGCGAGCCTCACAGCAAGTGGCAACACATGGTAGAAGACTCCGTCATGGGGGTGACCATCAATCAAGTACCTCGACAGCCAGGCACAGAGAAAAGCACAAAGGGTCAAGTGATAACCCTTGCCCTCTACGTAATTCTCGGCCTCTGGATCTTCACTCAGGAGTTTCTTAGTAATGCTGCTGTTCGCATAGTCTCGAAAGAAGTACTGCAACCATTTGTTCCAGGTATTCTTCGCGGATGTATCAACCAGCTGCCAGTTAGGAAGAGGCTTCGTAGTGGTCCACCGAGTGGAGATTTTCTTTACCTCTGCTAGGCATTCCTCCATCTGCGTGTACAAGGCAATCTCCGCAGATGTCCTCAAGGGACTCAGAGGGTCCACCTCGCCCATGGGGGAAAGCTCGTACAGCATTTGAACGTCCTCGAGTGTCGGGGCAGCCTCGAACTCAGCAAAATGGAACGTATGAGTCGCAGGCGAGTAACGGGACAAAAGGTCTAGAAGCATGGACTGATCCAACTTCACGGCAGCACCCTTCATAGCACGGATAGCAAAGTATACGCCGGCTTCATTAAGAGTCTCGGCGTGATGATCCAACACGTGGTCAATCCACTCATCCATATAGTCCAATTTCTGGACGAACGCCTGAGTAGAAATCGCAGTATATGGGAAGTGCCCGTTCTCGATCCCCAATCGAACTACATCCTCGGAACCAACCAACTCGAGCAAGGCTGAGTTAACTTGGCGAGTCAGCGTCAGCAATCGCTCAACTGGAACAGGATCAGGCATCCTCTTCGCCTTTACCCTCGCATGGTAGAAATCTTTGCCGCCTAAAAAGGGGGCTTTTCGCCACAAGGCCTGCGGAAGGTCGGGTATCTCTTCATCTTCCTTCACGGGTCTGGTTACTCTTGTCTTGGCCATTCCTGTGGAAGAGCAAGAAAAAAGGGGGGAGAAATACCACACTTCAGTTTGAATTTTGGAATTCAAGATCTATGCAAAGGAAGACGAACAGTTCCGGTATCGATTTCAGAAATTGGGGAGTTGCAAGATCCAATATTGTTGAAAGATTAAAACGAAGCAGGTTCAAAGATCAAATCCTCTTCACAAATTTCATGGGTTTACAGATTCAACGCAGTTCAAGGCAAACACTGGTATCTTAAATCAAAAGTAAACGAGGCCAACCTTGTTTTCTTGAAGCCTGCTTGGATATCCACAATTGAAGAATACGATTTGCAGTTCTGAACTGGTGATTGATTATCTGGATCTGCTCTCGAAGATCTCCGGGTACCATTCACTTTAAGAGAAAGAAGTGATGCTTTGCAATAATGGGGAATACAAGGTATTTATCCAAAACAATGAAGGGTTGCGTCCTTTCGATAGTCGAATCGCAACCGTCACCGTCGAATCGCGCAATCACAGGACAAGCTGACGTCACGCCTAAAACCCTAAAGGTCAGACGGCACGACTCTAGGGGTTTTAGGTCATAATGACACGCACGGGGGCTGAACTTACCCGTATTTGAATTGGTGCGTGGCGGCGACGCGTATGTTGGTTTCCGCGCATGGAAGTCTATACGGCTATGAGTCTTCACGCGCAGAAAGGGGGCTAATGTAGATATTGCTTTCTGACATGACAGATCTTGGCCACGTGGCAGCCATCCAGCACACCATATTGTGCTCCACACACACTGGATCACCAGCCGAGCTGATCCATGTGGGGGCTACGAGACAGAGCCCTCGCATACCACTGCACGGGACTTGTAGGGACTTAGTGGTTTGGAGGCTAGAGTAAGCCCTGTCGCGTGCGAGCCAAGCCCGCACGCGACCTTTAGTAACTGTTTTGAGAGATTTATGGCACGAGCTCCATGAACCCGGTCAACCCGGTCAAACCCGGTCAACCTCGTAACGGTTCCGGTATTCGCGCACCACGTGCTCTAACGGTCCCTATATACTCGGACGGACGTGCCGTTATGGTTAAGCTAATTAAGCCGCCATTAATGGGCGCATTAACCACACTACAACGGTCACGTTCTCCAGTATATATAGATCGTCAACCTTTCCATACAAAGGAGAACACACTTGCCATACGCGGAAGCTCTGCCAAACCTCTGTCTCTCTCTCAGACATTGCTACTGACTTACTCTCTCCCTACACACAACCACACTCTTCCTGTGCGATCCTTGATCCACTACACACGGTGCACACGGAGGTCTCCCCGCCGGAAGCTCTTGTGCACAACCGTGTAGTTGAATACCCCTACAGGAGTGATGAATGCAGTTTTCCGCGCATCTTCGGGATCCATCTTGATTTGATTGTACCCGCTGAAATCGTTCATGAAACTGAACATGCGATGGCCTGCTGTTGAATCGATGAGCAAATCGATGTTGGGCAGTGGGAAATCGTCCTTAGGGCAGAAGCGGTTGAGATCTCGGAAGTCCACGCAGATGCGGAGCTGTCCGTTCTTCTTCACCACTGGTACGATGTTGGCCAGCCATGTGGGATGATGATTCGGCTCTATGAACTTGGCATCTAGGAGTTTGAAAATCTCCTGCTTGATCTTGACGTTAAGCTCCGGCCTGAAGCTCCTCGTGCTCTGCTTGACCGGTTTAGACCCGGGGATGATGTCTAAACGGTGCATGGTGATGCTTGTATCCAGACCTGGCATTTCATCATACTCCCATGCGAACACATCCTTGTATTCAGTTAGGAGCTGTAGCAGCCCTTGTTCTTCTTCGCTTGTGAGATCCGCGCTCAGGAAGACTGGCCTTTTCTTTTCCTCGTTCGGGCTGAGGAACACTTCCTTTAGCTCTTGCTTTTGCGGTCTTGGCCTGTCTTCCATGCATTCAGGCGCTTCTTTGAGTTTCTCGTCTGGAGTGCCTTGTGTTGGCTCTTCTGTCAGTGCAATTTGCCTGATTTGATTGATTTGCCCAGGGATATCCCCATGCCCGCGTGAGGACATCCCCGCGCACCTTCATATGCGGTAGCATTTCTTCCCATTGGCGTAGAAGCTCTCTATCTCCTTGCCCTCGGGGTCATGCTTTGCGATCCTCTTCAGAGTGTACACGTTCTTCCGATGATATGCGATACGCGGCGCCTCTTCGCGTGTAGGCGGCTTTTCCTTGGCATCTTCCCTCGTCACCATTACCCCTGCAGGCGATTGGTCCTTGATGTCCTCCCAGAGAGGCAAAGGAGTAGGGTTGAATGGTCCGGGTGTTTGCTCATCTGCCATTTCAGTGAACCACACCGCCTCACTGAGATGTGCTTCGTCCAAGTTGAACGGGTTTGTTAAAGCCGGTATCTCGACTATTCTGTCGTTCCAGATGGCTTTCATAACCTGGTGAGCCGTCGAAGGGACTGCGTCGAAGCGATGAATCCAGGCTCAACCTACAATCATGTGGTATGTGGTGTTCGCGTATATGACATAGAACTTTGCTGAGCACTTGATTTTGCCAATCTGAACGCCCAGGCGGATCCATCCGATTGTCATTCTAGAGTCGCTTCCGAATCCCACCAGCGGAGATGGACGTCTGACTACCTTATGTTCGGGGATCCCTGCTAGCCTCAGTGTGTGGAGCGGAACGACGTTGACCGCTGCTCCTCCATCGACGAACGCTCGTTTGAACTCGACGCCATTGATGATGGCGGTCACGTACAGAAGTCTCTGGTGACTCGCATCCGTCTTTTTGTCGCTGGCAGAAAAGGTCATAATCTTTTCCATAGAGCGGGATGCCCTGATGACTTTCCCGTTGAAGACTACAAGGTCCTCCTCGTAGTCCTCTGCTATTCTCAAAATCGCTTTCGTCATATCAGTTCGGCACTTCTCGAAGAAATTCATTTCATCGAAAAATTTGTTGAAGCCATGCGACCCTTTCATGCGGTCGACACGTTCATCCTCTGTGTCCATGCTATAGTCTTCGTCTTCATGGACCTCGGCGACGATGGGCAGGCCATCCTCTGCGACTTCTTCCAAGTCGACGATCGAGATCATAGCGACCTCTTTGCCCTTCGAGCCCGGCTCCGCATGCGCGGGAAGCGGGTTGTTGCGCACGTCCTTCCGGTGGTCGCTGACGATGAGCTCGCCGTTCTTCATCTTCTGATCGAACGCGAACCTGAGTTTCTTGCACTCGGCGGTGGGATGCATGACCTTGCCGTGGTACTCACACCACTTAGGGTCCCTCACCATCTCCTTGGAGGGTGTTTTCTCGAGCGGTGGCAGGACGCCGTCCTTGCGCCACTGTCTGCAGAGGTCACTTGCTTCCTCTACCGAGCATGGCAGAGGCGGTACATCGAAGTTCGCAACCTTCGCTTGTTTCTGGGGCGAAACTGTATTGACCTCAGCTTCGCGTCCCCGCTTGTAGCTAAACCTTCCGATCTTGTAAGTGGTGCCGCTCGCAGGTCGCTCTGGAGCGCTCTTCTTTTTCTGCCTCTCGACTATGGGCTCGATGTTCTTCGTGCATTCGATTAGCTTTGAAAACGTAGGTGTTTGCAGATTGATGAGCATACCTTTGTATTCATCTCGCATGCATTGCAGGCATATCTCTACGAGACGGCTTTCAGGCATTGGATCTTTTCACTCCAAGGATTTCGCCCTGAACTTCTTAATGAAGGTGATTCCGTCCTCTTCGCGCTTCTGGTACATCCGCGAGAGATGGATCATCGTCACCTTTTCTTCCATCTGGAAGAACTTGGTATAGAACTTCTGGACCATGTCGTCCCAAGTCTTCACGGATCCGGCCTCCAATGTTCGGTACCATTTGTATGCTACGTTCCCAAGAGATTTTGGGAATTCTCGCATCAGCAGTTTGGGGTCAGCTCCGTACGGACCCATGACATCAATGAAACGCATGACATGCTCGTGAGCGTTTCCGTTGACATCCTCGAACTTATCCCATTTAGGAGCCTTGTACCCCGCCGGGTTAGGCATGAGATAGATCTCTCGTGGAATGGGTGGATCGTTGTCTAACTTCGGGATAATGGTATCCGCGAATGACTGATGAGCCAGGATAGTGTCCACGCGTTTCTGCAAAGACGTCATGCATTCTGGAATGCTCCCCTCGGTAGTTGACGGAGGGGTTGCCGTAGGTGGTGGCGACACATACGCCGCCGGAGGATTGGGAGCATATTGACTACCCGCATTTCCCCAGATCATCGTTGGGGGAGGCAAAGGGTACTGCAGAGTTGGGTTGGACGCCAAAGCCGATGGCTGAGGAGCGTGAGCAGCAGGAGGCAGCATCTGTGCCGTTGATCCTTGAACCGAAGGCAGCTGCGTAGCTGACGGTGGAGTCTGCAGATGAGGGTTGGGAGGTGTGGCTGACACTCCCAATCCTGGAGCGGTAGGGGTTCCTCCTCCTTGAGAGATAGCGGTGGCTGGTGGAGGATTTGGCGCAAGGGTACCCAGAACGGCCAAGATTTGTTCTAATTGCGCAGATTGAGCCTTGAGAGCTTTCGCCTGACTTTGGACAGTGGCATCCAAAGACTCTAACGTCGGTGCCTCGCCGGGGGTAGTTGGAGTACGGCGGGTCTCGTCTCCCGAGGGAGTTTCGGTGGAAGGCGATCGGTTACTGACATCATCCTCCTGAGACATGGTTGCTTTTGTTGGTAAGTTCACGTCGGGTTCACCAAAATGTGCACAAGAGATTCCGGCGGGGAGACCTCCGTGTGCACCGTGTGTAGTGGATCAGGGATCGCACAGGAAGAGTGGGGTTGTGTGTAGGGAGAGAGTAAGTCAGTAGCAATGTCTGAGAGAGAGACAGAGGTTTGGCAGAGCTTCCGCGTATGGCAAGTGTGTTCCCTTTGTATGGAAAGGTTGACGATCTATATATACTGGAGAACGTGACCGTTGTAGTGTGGTTAATGCGCCCATTAATGGCGGCTTAATTAGCTTAACCATAACGGCACGTTCGTCCGAGTATATAGGGACCGTTAGAGCACGTGGTGCGCGAATACCGGAACCGTTACGAGGTTGACTGGGTTTGACCGGGTTCATGGAGCTCGTGCCATAAATCTCTCAAAACAGTTACTAAAGGTCGCGTGCGGGCTTGGCTCGCACGCGACAGGGCTTACTCTAGCCTCCAAACCACTAAGTCCCTACAAGTCCCGTGCAGTGGTATGCGAGGGCTCTGTCTCGCAGCCCCCACATGGATCAGCTCGGCTGGTGATCCTGTGTGTGTGGAGCACAATATGGTGTGCTGGATGGCTGCCACGTGGCCAAGATCTGTCATGTCAGAAAGCAGTATCTACAAGTAGGAAGTGCCGTAGTAGGAAAAATATTATTCTTCTTATTTTGTGTATAGGTTTCATTAAGGATATCTTGGGAATTTATGGAAGTTGTGAAAGAATGACATGAAAAAGTATACATAAGTTTCCTATAGTGTGCTAATTAGATTGAGTTTTACTGTAGCTGAATATTCTGTTTTCAAGTGGAAACTTGTGGTCTCTTGTTGATCCGGGGTGGACCTTCATGTTGAGTTGGTTTCATGTGGTACGGTTGCCTCAGCCTAAGTGAAGTTGGGGGGGGGGGCGTACACCACCATCCCTTACGGTGGTCACAAGAGTTAACCAAAAAAGCCCACGCTCTTTATGCTCTACTGCACAGTTGTAAAAACAGAGGAAAAAAGTAAAGAAAATGATAAATCTGAAAAAAAAAGAAAAATAAATTGTGCTTCAAGGAGAAACAACCTAATGTTCTTCCGGTCACACGAAAAATTTGGATTCCATCCAAGTAGAGCTTAAAGAGGAAAATTAGAGTCAAGCCTTATTTCACAGGAGTTGTGACTCCCTTCACCAGGATAATTTGCATTAAAAACGCAATAAAGGCTAAGTGGGTCTGAAAACCTCATATGATTCGGCGAAGAAAGGCTATAATGAAATTTGAGCTGGATTAGACCCAATGAAGCTTAGGGCGTGCTTGTGTCTTGGTTTTGAATTGGTGGAAGAAAGGGGACGCCTTAGTGAGATGATACATGGAATTATTTTATTTCAGATTCATGCTACGTGTATGTGAATCTCAAAGAGGATTAGTGAGAGCTTGATGATTTTCAGCTGATGAGAGGGAGATTGCCTATTCTTGACAAAAAAGAGAGAAATTTTATGGTTTAAATAATTGTTTTAAGATCGAGTATAGAATTGCATTTGCATCATATTGCTGCATTGTTCTGTCGTGAGTCGTGTTTGAGTCGTTTGTGTCTTGCCGGCTAGTAGACAGATGAATGCAGTAGATGAGACTTTGCTCGGGACGCGCAAATTGCAAGTGTGGGGGTATTTGATAACTCCTTAGTAATATTTATCCTATATACAATTTATATTGTTATTTGTGTGCGTTTCGGTCCAAAGTGACGAATTTCGAACTTATTTGGGAAGAAAATGAGTTTTATGATGTTTTAGAGCTTAAACGTACAATCCTGGCGTTTCTTGAATAGTTTTACTTATGATTTGTATGATTTTGTCACATTTGATCTTCGCGGTAGTGTTCGTGTTGTGATACAGGAACATTGCATGAGGAGAGCAAGTGGAGAGAAGATACGAGCTTCGGAAGTCAAAGAGTACGCAAGAGAAGCAAAGTTAGAGGAGCAAAAGTGACCATCCTTCACTATTTTGATGACATCTTGAATTCTACAAAACCTGCTATAGTAAGACCGGTGCAAAATGAAATTAGACTCAAATATATTTCTAACGGTAGGTCACGGAGCTCAATAAAAGTTCGAACGAGAAAGATATGGTCCGGCGAAGTTGACACAAAAACGAAGAAAAGCTGGTAAAGTTTCACTAGACCAGTGTGCACTCTTCTGGATGTATCTGGAGTTACGTATACAATTTTGGATCAAGGCCTACGCCATTGGAAATTAGACATTCAGGGATTTCCAACGATATAAGATGGGCCCAAACCAAAGTCCGGATGAGGTAGAAAAGGCCCACACAAAGTCAGTTTATGAATTCTGGTCGAGAATTGCAAACTGGAGGGGCCGAATTGCAAATTCGGCCAAATACATTAAAAATCGTGCCCAGACCTTGAAAAACGAGTTCTTAGACCTAGAAGGAAGGTTAGAACAGAGGGTAGGCTGCGAGAGACAAAGAAGAACACATTGGAGGAAGGCTTGGAGCTTGGAGTTCGTTGTGAGAGCGAGGATTCCATCGTTTGATCTCCCTTCTCTATCTTTTTCATTGTTTTTTATCATGAAAAACATAAAATTCATCTTGTTACTCATGAATCTCAGTAGCTAGGTTTATTATTGGGGTTTTTCCATGGTAACTAGGGTTTGAAGCCGTTTTTGGCGAATTATGAGTTTGGTTAACATTTTTCTTAAACTTAATTGATGATGTTCTTGTTTGCTATGTTTAATTCATGGTCTTAATCTATCTTGCTATTAAGAGACGTTGCAGTAGGAAGATCATAGGTAATACTTTAGTTAAATCAATGAACTACTCGGATAATTAAATTAAACACGTAGTCGCAGGTTAGAGAATCAACCATTGACTGTGAACTTTGAGTAGAATTAGTGGATCTTAATTATATGTTTTTAGGGATAATTAGAACTTGGTAACTCGGTTGTAATTTGACCTAGGAATAGAAATCTAGCTTGGTGACTCGGTTAGCCTTATTGCTCGTTTGGCAAATTAAAACATTGTATGTGTTTCAAAACGTAATTCGTTAACGGTATTCACCTTGTGTTCCTAGAGAAATCCTAATACTCGTCTCTCATATTCACTTCCAGTTTTAATAATTAGCTTGTTATTTATTTTCTTAGATTAGTAAAAAAAAAAACTCAATTGCTAGCCCACAAAAAGTTAATCATCCTATAGATTCACAACAAGTCCCTTGGGTTCGACAAACCCGGATTACCGGATATTACTACACGCGACAGCCGTACACTTGCGGTTGGATTGTGTCACTTATTATGAAGAAGACAACTCCTCAATCTTCTTTAAATTCTTGGAAGTTCTAAGATCAAAAAATGGATTTTGATGATGAGATTAGTGCTGGACTGGCTCCGGAAAGTTTTTCCTTTCGAGATTTTGAGTTTCTTGTGGATGATGCATGCTACTCCACACCGAAGGCTTGATATGGAGATGTTTATTTTATTTCATGGTTAGTTAAGCTAAGATAAGCAGTTAGCTAAGAGAATGATGCATGCTCCTGCACACCGAAGTAGTTTCTTTAAGTTAAGCTAACGGAAGCAGTTAGGTTAGATGTGTGTTAGAAGACCCTTTTGGCAATAAAATAAATACCTACACAAAGGGTCTTCTTACATCAAATTTAACCTTACTACTCCTCTAGCTAAGTTAAACGTGTATTCAAGAAACTAGTAAATAAATAAGCCTATACCATAATGCAACTCCAATGTTGAGTACCGGCGGATCTCTATTCATCTCATTGGAAAATTTGGCTAAACTTTTATTTGAAGATTCAAGAATAAAACTCTTCAGAACACTAAGTTCCTATTAGTGTGGCAGAAGGACCCTAAATGTCTAAATAGTTTTGCGTCCAAAAAAAACTAAGAGCATGTGAGTGATAACAAGGAGCCCACTCCAATCTTTGATCACTAAACCAAGGATGGAGACAAACAAGCATCGTCCTTATATCTCTACGATAAAGTCTCCAAACTTTGGTTCATCAACATCACCTAACCAATCAAATTCGTGCGTATGGTCGTCACCATGAAGCGTAAAATTCCTTGTTACCACATATCAACATCACCTAACTAAGTTCTTTAAAGGTAGTTTTAGGCTTCATGGTGACGATCATACGCATGAATTTGATGAGTTAGTTGATGTGGATGAGCCAAAGTATGGATAATTTGATCACCGAAAAACAAGGAAGATGCTTGTTCATCTGAAATCTTGGTTTAGTTATCAAAAGCTTGGAAAAGGATCCATGTTATAATGCATCATGCTCTGGGTGTGGATAAGACGTAGTTCTATTTAGATAAATGGATATTAGGGTCGTTCCGCCACACTAATCGGATCTTGATGATCTCAAGAGTTTTATTCTTGAATCTTTGGATTAGAGTTGTGTCAATTTTTCTTAGTGAAATCAATAGAGACCCAGCGGTGCTCAAAAATGGAGTTGCACTATGGTATACGCCCTATTATGAAGAAGACAACTCTTCATTCTTCATTCGATTCTTGGGAGTTATAAGACCAGAAATTGGATTTTGATGATGAGATTAGCGCTGGAGTGGCTCCGAAATTTGTTTCCTTTCGTGATTTTAAGTTTCTTGAGGATGAAGCATGCTACTCCACACCGAAGGCTTGATATGGAGGTGTTTATTTTATTGCATGGTTAGTTAAGCTAAGAGAAGCATTTAGGTTAACTAAGTTAACCTAAGAGAAGCAGTTAGCTAAGAGAATGATGTATGCTCCTCCACACCGAAGTAGTTTCTTTGAGTTAAGCTAAGAGAAGCAGTTAGGTTACATTGTGTGTTAGAAGACCCTTTTAGCAATAAAATAAATAACTACACAGAAGGGTCTTATTACATAAAATTTAACATAACTACTCCTCAAGTTAAGTTAAACGTGTATTCGAGAAACTAGTAAATAAATAAGCCTATACCATAGTGCAACTCCATTGTTCAGTACTGGCGGAACTCTATTCATCTCATTAGCAAATTTGACTAAAATTTGATTTGAAGATTCAAGAGTAAAACTCGTAAGACTATCAAGATCCTATTAGTGTGTAAAAACGACCCTAAAAGTCTAAATTGTTTTACGTCGACCACACTAAGAGCACGATGAATGATAACAAGGAGCGCACTCCAATCTTTGATCACTAAACCAAGAATGGGGACAAACAAGCATCGTCCTTATATCTCTATGATAAAGTCTCCAAACTTTGCTACATCAAAATCACCTAATCAATCAAGTTCATGTTTATGATCGTCACCATGAAGCGTAAAATTCCTTGTTACCACGCATCAACATCACCTAACCAAGTTCTTTAAAGGTAATTTTGTGCTTCATGGTGACGATCACATGCATGAATTTGATGGGTTAGTTGGTGTCGATGAGCCAAATTATGGAGTATTTGATCATCAAGAAACAAGAAAGATGCTTGCTCATCTGAATTCTTGGTTAAGTGATCAAAATATTGGAAAAGGATCCATGTTACCATGCGTCATGCTCTTGGCGTGGTTTAGAAGTATTTCTATTTAGACCCTTGGATTTTAGGGTCGTTCCACCACACTAATCGGATCTTGATGATCTCAAGAGTTTTTATTCTTAAATCTTTGGATAAAAGTTTTATAAATTTGTTGATGAAATCAATAGAGACCCGCCGATGCTCAACAATGAAGTTGTATTATGGTATACACCTTATTATTAGAACACAACTCCTCATTCTTCCTTAAATTCTTGGGAGTTATAAGACCGGAAAATGGACTTTGATGATGAGATTAGCGCTAGACTGACTGCGGAAAGTTTTTCCTTTCGAGGATTTGAGTTTCTATAGGATGATGTATGCTCCTCCACACCGAATGCTTGATATGGATATGTTTATTTTATTGCATGGTTAGTTAAGCTAAGAGAAGCAGTTAGATTAACTAAGTTAAGCTAAGAGAAACCGTTAGCTAAGAGAATGATGCATGCTCCTCCACACCGAATTAGTTTCTTTAAGTTAAGCTAAGAGAAGCATCTAAGTTACATTGTGTGTTAGAAGACCCTTTTAGCAATAAACTAAATATCTACACAGAAGGGTCTTCTTACATAAAATTTAACCTAACTACACCTCTAGCTAATTTAAATGTGTATTCGAGAAACTAGTAAATAAATAAGCCTATACATTAATGCAACTATATTGTTGAGTACTGGCGGATCTCTAGTCATCTCATCAGCAAATTTGTCTAAATTTTTATCTGAGATTCAAGATAAAACTTGTAAGAACATCAAGATCCTTTTAGTGTGGAAAAACGACCCTAAAAGTCTAAATAGTTTTACCTCCAACCAGAAATAAGAGCATGATGAGTGATAACAAGGAGCCCACTCCAATCTTTGATCACCAAAACCAAGGCTGGAGACAAACAAGCATCGTCATTATATATCTATGATAAAGTCTCCAAACTTTGGTTCATCAACATCACCTAACCAATCAAATTCATGCGTATGGTCATCACCATGAAGCGCAAAATTCCTTGTTACCACACATTAACATCACCTAACCAAGTTCTTTAAAGGTAGTTTTGCGCTTCATGGTGACGATCATACGCATGAATTTGATGGGTTAGTTGATGTCGACGAGCCAAAGTATGAATTATTTGATCATCGAGAAACAAGGAAGATGCTAGTTCATCTGAAGTCTTGGTTAAGTGATCAAAAGATTGGAAAAGGCTCCATGTTACCATACATCGTGCTCTTGGTGTGAATTATAAGTAGTTCTATATAGACCCCTGCATTTTAGGGTCGTTCCGCCACACTAATCGGATCTTGATGATCTCAAGAGTTTTTTATTCTTGAATCTTTGGATTAAAGTTTTGTCAAATTTGTTAATGAAATCACTTGAGACCCAACGGTGCTCAAAAATTGAGCACTATGGTATACGCACTATTACGAAGAAGACAACTCCTCATTCTTCTTTAAATTCTTGGAGTTATAAGACCGGAAAGTGGATTTTGACACCGAAGGCTTGATATGGAGATGTTTATTTTATTGCATGGTTAGTTAAGCTAAGAGAAGCAATTCGGTTAAATAAGTTAAGCTAAGAGAAGCCGTTATCTAAGAGAATGATGCATGCTCCTCCACACCAAAGTAGTTTCTTTAAGTTAATCTAAGAGAAGTCGTTAGGTTACATTGTGTGTTAGAAGACCCTTTTGGCAATAAAATAAACATCTACACAAAAGGGTCTTATTACATCAAATTTAACCTAACTACTCCTCTAGCCAAGTTAAACGTGTATTCGAGAAACTAGTAAATAAATAAGCCTGTACCATAATGTGAATCCATTATTGAGTATCGGCGGATCTCTATTCTTATCATCAACAAATTTGACTAAACTTTGATCTGAAGATTCAAGAATAATAATCTTAAGAACATCAAGATCCTATTAGTGTGGCTGAACGACCCTGAAAGTCTAAATTATTTTACGTCCAACCAAAACTTAGAGCATAATGAATGATAACAAGGGGCCCTCTCCAATAATTGATCACTAAACGAAGACTTGAGACAAACAAGCATCGTCCTTGTATCTCTATGATAAAGTCTCCAAACTTTTGCTCATCAACATCACCTAATCAATCAAATTCATACGTATAGTCGTCACCATGAAGCTCAAAATTCCTTGTAACAACGCATATACATCACTTAATCAAGTTCTTTAAAGGTAGTTTTGCGCTTCATGTTGCTGGGTATCATGTGTGACCAGTTCGCCCACATTGGTATGGTGGCCATAATGTCCATGGTTAATATAGTATGATTTGGACCCTGACTCATAAGGTTGACCTTTTGGGAAAGTGGGTGTCCCAGATCATAATATGGTGCTTCTCTCGCGGTGCTTAATCTCCCAACGAGCGGTATCAGATCCAGGTTCGTGCGCGCTGCCGTGGTGAATCAAAAAGGGTGAGATGTGTGGTGTTTCTCATGGATGGGTGTTCCATGAATGGTGGACCAGGTTCTTGCAGGTGGTCTGGCAGATGGTGATCTGGTGCTCTCTCACAAAGGTGATTCCAAGAAATTCTTCAAATGCTGCCGGACGAGGGGGAGCATGTTGAAGGGCTCACACATGAAGGGGGAGATTGTTGGGTATCATGTGTGAGCAGTTTTTCCCACATCGGATGGTGGACATAATGTCCATGGTTAATATAGTATGCCCTTACTCATAAGGTTGACCTTTTGGGTAAATGAGTGCCCCTGATCATACTATGGTGATTCTCTCGCGGTGCTTAATCTCCCAACACATGGTGACAATCATACGAACGAATTTGATGGGTTAGTTGATGTCGATGAGCTAAGTATGGAGATTTTGATCATCAAGAAACAATAAAGATGCTTGTTTATCAGAAGTCTTGGTTTAGTGATCAAAAGATTGGAAAAGGCTCCGTGATTCCATGCATCATGCTCTTGGTGTGGATTAAAAGCAGTTCTATTTAGACCCATGGATTTTGTGGTCGTTCCACCACACTAATCAGATCTTGATGATCTCAAGAGTTTTATTCTTGAATATTTGGATCAAAGTTTTGTCAAATTTGTTAATGAAATCAATAGAGACCAGTCGGTGCTCAACAATGGAGTTTCACTATGGTATACGCGTTATTATGAAGAAGACAACTCCTCATTATTCTTTAAATTATTGGGAGTTACAAGACCAGAAAATGGATTTTCATGATGAGATTAGCGCTGGACTGGCTCCGGAAAGTTTTTCCTTTTGAGATTTTGAGTTTCTTGAGGATGATGCGTGCTCCTCCATAGCGAAGGCTTGATATGGAGATGTTTATTTTATTGCATGGTTAGTTAAGCTAAGAGAAGCATTTAGGTTAACTAAGTTAAGCTAAGAGAATCAATTAGCTAAGAGAATGATGTATGCTCCTCCACACCGAAGTAGTTTCTTTAAGTTAAGCTAAGAGAAGCCGTTAGGTTACATTGTGTGTTAGAAGACCATTTTAGCAACAAAATAAATATCTACACATAAGGGTATTCTTACGTAAAATTTAACCTAACTACTCCTCTACCTAAGTTAAATGTCTATTCCAGAAAATACTAAATAAATGAACATATACCATAATTCAACTCAATTGTTGAGTACCAGCGGATCCCTATTCATCTCATCAGCAAATTTGACTAAAATTTGATCTGAAGATTCAAGAATAAACTCTTAAGAACATCAAGATCCTATTAGTGTGGTAGAAGGGCCCTAAAATTCTAAATTGTTTTACGTCCAACCAAAACTAAGAGCATGATGAATGATAACAAGGAGCCCACTCAATCTTTGAGCACAAAACCAAGAATGGGGACAAACAAGCATCGTCCTTATGTCTCAATGATAAAGTCTCCAAACTTTGGCTCATAAATGTCACCTAACCAATCAAATTAATGCGTATGGTCGTCACCATGAAGCGCAAAATTCCTTGTTACCACGCATCAACATCACCTAACAAAGTTCTTTTAAGGTAGTTTTGCGCTTCATGGTGACGATCATACGCATGAATTATATGGGTTAGTTGATGTCGATGAGTCAAAGTATGGATATTTTGATCATCGACAAACAAGAAAGATGCTTGTTTATCTCAAGTCTTGATTTTGTGATCAAAAGATTGGAAAAGGCTCCATGTTACAATGCATCATGCTCTTGGTGTGGATTAGAAGTAGTTCTATTTAGACCCATGGATTTTTGGGTCGTTCCACCACAATAATCGGATCTTGATGATCTCAAGAGTTTTATTCTTGAATATTTGGATAAAAGTTTTGTCAAATTTATTTTTGAAATCAATAGAGATCCGCTGGTTCTCAACAATGGAGTTTCATTATGGTATACGCCATATTTTGAAGTAGCCAACTCCTCGTTCTTCTTTAAATTCTTGGGTGTTATAAGACCGAAAATTGGATTTTAATGATGAGATTGGCGCTGGACTGGCTCCGGAAAGTTTTTCCTTTCAAGATTTTTAGTTTCTTATGGATGATGCAAGCTCCACCACACTGAAGGGTTGATATGGAGATGTTTATTTTATTGCATGTTTAGTTAAGCTAAGAGAAGTAGTTAGGTTAATTAACCACGGTTAGTTAAGCTAAGAGAAGTAGTTAGCTATGGGAATGATGCATGCTCCTCCAAACCGAAGTAGTTTCTTTAAGTTAAGCTAAGAGAAGCAGTTAGGTTACATTGTGTTTTAAAAGACCCTTTTGGCAATAAAATAAATTAATCTACACAGAAAGGGTCTTCTTACATAAAATTTAACCGAACTACTCCTCTAAACAAGTTAAACGTGTATTCGAGAAACTAGTAAATAAATTAGCCTATACCATCATGCAACTCCATTGTTGAGTACTGGCGGATCTCTATTCATCTCATCAGCAAATTTGACTAAACTTTGATCTAAGATTCAAGAATAAAACTCTTAAGAACATCAAGATCCCTTTAGTGTGGCAGAACGACCCTAAAAGTCTAAACTGTTTTACGTCCAACCAAACCTAAGAGCCGTATGAATGATAACAAGGAGCCCACTCCAATCTTTGATCACTAAATCAAGGATGGAGACAAACAAGCATCGTCCTTATATATCTATGATAAAGTCTCCAAAACTTTGGCTCATCAAAATCACCTAACAAATCAAATTCATGTGTATGGTCGTCACCATGACGCGCAAAATTCCATGTTACCACGGATATACATCACCTAACCAAGTTCTTAAAAGGTAGTTTTGCGCTTCATGGTGACGATCATACGCATAAATTTGATGGGTTAGTTGATGTTGATGAGCCAAAGTATGGAGCTTTTGATCACCGAGAAACAAGAAGGTGCTTGTTCATCTGAAGTCTTGGTTAAGTGATCAAAAGCTTGGAAAAGGCTCCATGTTATCATGCATCATGCTCTGGGTGTGGATTAGACGTAGTTCTATTTAGAACCATGGATTTTAGGGTTGTTCCCCCACACGAGTCAGATCTTGATGATCTCAAGAGTTTTATTCTTGAATATTTGGATTAAAGCTTTGTTAAATTTGTTAATGAAATCAATAAGAGACCCACCGGTGCTCAAATATGGAGTTTCACTATGGTATACGCCCTATTATGAAGAATACAACTCCTCATTCTTCATTCAATTCTTGGGAGTTATAAAACCAAAAATTCGATTGATGATGAGATTAGCGATGGAGCGGCTCCGAAATTTTTTCCTTTCGAGATTTTGAGTTTCTTGAGGATGATGCATGCTCCTCCACACCGAAGGCTTTATCTGGAAATGTTTATTTCATTGCATGGTTATTTAAGCTAAGAGAAGCAGTTAGGTTAACTAACCATGGCTAAGAGAGGCAGTTAGCTAAGAGAATGATGCATGCTCCTCCACGCCGAAGTAGTTTCTTTAAGTTAAGCTAAGAGAAGCAGTTAGGTTACATTGTGCGTTAGAAGACCATTTTAGCAATAAAATAAATATCTACACAAAAGGGTCTTCTAACATCAACTTTAACCAAACTACTCCTCTAGCTAAGTTAAACATGTATTCGAGAAACTAGTAAATAAATAAGCCTATACCATAATTCAACTCCATTATTGTGTACCGGCGGATCTCTATTCATCTCATCAGCAAATTTGACTAAACTCTTATCTGAACGTTCAAGAATAAATTCGTCGTGCTCTCTTGATCGTTTTGTTTACATCACTCTTCTCGATGCAGGTGGTTAAAAAAATCGTATCAGGTCTTGGGGTAGGGTTTTGAGTGGAGTAATGTATTCGATGATCAAGATCAAACAATTTGATGGGAAGAATAGTTTCAATCTTTGGTTGATAAAGATTTGTGCTTTGTTGAAACAGCAAGATCTTTGGCTTCCATTGGCGTCCAACAAGATGGACGTACATACAACTACCTTGACGTTTATGGAGATGGAAGAGAAGGATCATGTTATCGTCGGTGTCACATACGAGGATACAATAACTAGCTTATGGTCAATGTTGGAAAAGCTCTACATGACGAAATTGGTCTCCTAAAAATTGATGCTGAATCGGCAATTGTTCAATTTGAAAATGTTGGAAGGTATGAAACACAATGATCACTTAGACAATATGAACACTATTTTGCTTGAATTGCGTAATAGTGAGGAGGTTGTAAGTGATGTGGACGTTTCCTTAATTTTTTGGTGTCTCCACCTCCATCATACGAAGGTTTCGTATAGTCTTTCATCGGTTGGAAAGATACAATGATCCTTCTGGCACATTGCTAGTCAAGGGAGGAAAAGCTAAGGGATATAGGAAATACACAAGATCCAACTTACCGCATGGTGACTCTGCTTTCTGTAGGTAGAAAGGTCAGTAGAAGAGGGAGAGTCCCAAGAACCGAACATCTCCAAGTTGTGCTGCATATGAGGGTGGAGGGACGTCTGAGGATGACCTAGTTCTCTAGGCCTCTTGGGACGGTTTGGGCTCCTGGAACGCAGCATCGGACGCGTGAGTCTTTGGCATGCAGATTTGTTGTGGCGCGATTGATTTTCTAGCGCACATTGGTTTGGGCGCATCGATGCGAGTTAGGGTGCAATAGGCATGACACTTTTGGGGAACTTTTCATTAAGTGCATTATGAATTGGAAGTGACACTGGGCATTCTGTCATGGTACTTGGTTCTTTTGGCGCTTGTGGGGCATATAGATTTTGGCCCTTGTTGGGACGCATTTATTTGGCGTTTCTTGGGGCGTCTCAGGAATGTATCCAATTCTGCAATAAGGAATACATTCGAGTTTGGTTATGGGTGGAGCACTTCATTTGGTTCTTGGAGGTGCATCCATTTAGGGGAGGCGTGCTCGATTTGGAGACGCATTCGCTTTTGGATTAAGGAGAGAAGCATCGTATTTTTGCTAGGGTGTTTGAATTAAGGTAGAAATTTGTTAGGGTTATTCAAACCCTAGCTAGAAACTATTGGCGAAGCATCAAAGGAAGGAGGAGGCAAGGAAGCAAGACGAACCAACGAACATAACATTTGGGGTCACTGGCGTACGACTACGGGGTGGTCGTACGACCACAAGTTGGGTCTGGGCGATTTCGACGTACCCTAATCCGTTTTTGGCATTGTTACTTTGTTTTTTCGCACACTAGTCAGTACTCTAAAATGTGTGCCGCGGTACCGCAAGTGCTTATACAGGGACATGCTTTGACAACAACTTTTGTCCAACTTTGCATGATCGTATCTCCCACGTCCATATTCCAATTGGTTGTGCTACCTATCGTCGAAAAGTTCTTAAAGTAAATTTTGATTTCCACCGGTATCTTTCCAAAATTATAAGTAGATCTCGAGATATTTCCAAAAAAGCGCAACTGGTATGTTTCTCTAAATTTTGAGCGCCACTTCGTCACGCGTCATCCATTGGTATTCTCTTGCTTACTGAGATTCTTCAGACCTAGATACATCTCTTGTGATTTCTTGACATACCTTTATTTCCTCACTCGATCAAGCTCCCGAGCACGACATTCCCTACGTTCTTAGTTTTTTGCTTGAGTTTCGGGCCTTTGTGATCCATCTTCTATTTCTTGATTTGTGTGCCTCCAATGCATGTATCCTGAAATCACTCAACAAACTCGCAGTTAAATCTGAAATGGCAAGAAATGCACAAAATTATGAAAAAATAATGAAAAATGATGTGTTTCATAATACATTCAGATTTTGCTCAAACATTCTAAAATTAACCTAAATCACTAGGATTTGAGCATAGAACACTCGACAAACCTCACAAACCAACCGATTTAGGCGGTCGAAAAAGCTCAAGATCTTATGTCATCAAGCACCCGGAATACTTTCAATAAAATTACTCATCACTGGAATTCATAGAAGAAATATAAGCATTACAAGGTTCATTACCAATAACCACAGTAGGATTAACAACAAGTTAGTGTCTACCATTCCTGTCTTAGCCAACAAATCCCTTGCATACTTAGACAAATGAAGTTTCCATCATATATGATGATCATCAACTATAAGAGAAAGAAAGTAGCTGAGCTTACCAAATCCTTCAAGGCAAAAGAAGAAACTATCCCACAATATTGAACATGTGTCATATAATATTTAGCTTTGCCGCTTTAAAGGAAAGAAGAACTATGCCACAATTTGTTGGAAAAATACATAAATACTTAATTGAAATTCTAGACACTAGTATACAATCTACATTAGAGTTGACTTATGAGATTTTTTTTGTGCCCCCTCCCTAATCATATTTTTGGCTCCTCCTTTAATTATCTTGTTATTTTATTAGATGTCAATTTAACACCACATGTTCGCATAATATTCTATCATAGATCATTCACCCGATGTTGGAGTATGTTATTTTTAACAATATCTTTGGCGTATTAATGTGAATGTTATTTAAGAGTGTTGTATGACGTGAAAGATATATTTGCTCCTGCTCTCTAGAGTGACTTATCACCGCCAACATTGGTTAAGAAGCCGAAACTATCTTATTAAATTCTCAAGTTGAACGTTTTTATAACATGTGCCTACTCTTGTTTATACCGTTCAAATCGAGTGATACAACAACTGAAAGTTACGAAAAATATTTATCACGCAACTATCAGAGCGCAATTTTTAAATAAATAGCCATAGCATTATCATGCCAATTTCACTTAACATAATCATCATAGTTAAATCATTTATATTCGACATGAAAATGTGATTTTAAACTGAAATTGTTGTAGGATGACCATAGTTTATAATTAGTTGTTTGCTCTTCAACCTACATGTTCAATGCAATCACATTATTATTATATCATAGAATTTCATCACAAATTATTGACATATGAGAGGAAACTAAAGTATGTAAAGGTAGACCGTGAATGGAATCCAATTCCATTTCTCACTATAATCTCGCTACCTTTGGTATCTAATTCTGATTTCATGCTCCATGTCTTGTAAAATTAGTGAAATTTCTTTCTTTATACCACTCCGTTTATGTACATACCATCTTTCATTGACTCACTCGAACCATTCCGATAAGCATGGTTGGAATCTCCATATCCTTCAATCACAATAGAATAGGTACGCCCTGGAACCGTACAACAGTGACCATATGTAACTAGAGTGTTAGCAACCATATTTTACTGGCGTTTAATGGTGTATTGAAGCCTCAAACAAGAGAGCATGACAAAATATCATAACAGAATAGATACGCCATGGAATTATCGCGGTGTTAAGGACCACATGAATCATCATCTAGAGTCCCCAAACACAAAGTCTATGAAAAGGTCTTCACCATGAAGATAAAGGTCTATGAAAAGTCGACGATCTCAGATGGAGTTTTTCTTCATCAGTGCACTTCACATGATCATCAACTTACAAGTTTCTTGTTAAAAATGAGCTTTGCATTAGTCTTGCTCACCATGAAGATAAGGGGTGGAGGGGGATCATCTTAGATTTTCCTTGGCAACAGTTCTGGCGTCTTAAATTTTCATCCAATATCCCTTTCTTCCTTTGGCAGGCAGTTAATGGAAAGTTACCCACGAATACAAAAATCCATAAGATTTTTACTGAACCTAGTAAGCTTTGTACTATGTGTAAATCCCATGTTGAAACCATTGATCACCTCTTCATTGACTGTAAGTTTCCAAAATTCTTCGGTCAATCTCCCCCATACAAATCCCCCAGACATGTACCTTCTTGAAGCTTCTTAGAGATAGTCTAGGCAATTCATCCATGCATGACATTCCTAGGAACCTGAGCTGGTTTGGTGCAATCACTAGGACGATTTGGTTATTTAGGAACTCCTTGGTTTTCAATAGGGAGGAATCTGAGCAAGATATTACGATAGATTCTCCAATTTATAGGGAAAAAATTTATGCAAGTCAATTCTTGGAACCTTGGAATTTGCAGGTTCTTAGACAACGCCTCCCACAAAAGGAAAAGCTTGGCAACATTACCATCAAAGGAGAAATTTTCCAGTAGCAAGCTACTGTCATTCTTGTTTGGCCAAAGAAAAAAAGAAGTGGCACAACAGTATTTGGGACGGCTAGTCACGGTGGCATGATGATTTATTCTAATAGGGGAAACGCTACATTGCACACACCAAATGTTGTTCTTGAGATGATTGTTGAAGCTATTATCTTCTTACATTGCAGGAATTTCTCTCATATTGAAGTGCTTGTTGCTAACTCTTGTGTGTTCAATTTGATCCATCAGATGAAGAACAAGAGCTAGCAGAGAGAACTGGAGTGGCCTCAGGAATGGAGAAGAAAGATGCAGGATCTCATGTTAATTAGTCGGAAGCTTTGTTGTCTTTCGGTTAAGTTTTTGTCTCAAAATAATATTAACAGTTTGTGGTAGTTTGGTTTAGTGGTTAGCTTGAGGTTGAGTCGGTAAACACCTAAGGGCATCTCCAACCCATGCCTTTTTTCCCCTCCCCTCACCTCCCCCTCCCCTTCCCCCAAACTACTACTCATCTACAACCATGTGAGGGGATGGGGATGGGGAGCGGTGTTATGAGGAGAATTTTTGACTTGGGTGAGAGCATATCCATGGGGATTTCCCTATAGACATGCCCACACCCAAGGCAAAAAATTTCCCCATAGCACCTCCTCCCCCTTCCCCCCATAGGGTTGGACATGAACCGTATTTTTATACGATTTTCCCCATCCCCCCCTTCCCCCCATAGGGTTGGAGATGCCCTATGTATCTTTGGTATGAGTATTTTGGTTGTTTGTGTAAACCTTATGCTTTATCCTTGTTAATGTGATATTCTCTTCTCGTAAAAAAAAAGAAAAAAGAAAATGTCATCACCATGAACACATGGCATCTCACCAAAGAGGTCTAGCTTCAGCCTAAATTTCAGAGCTACAAGTAAATGCAGCAATACATGTACATCCATAATAGAATGGTAACTTAGCCAACCAATACTAGTTCGAAGACTGAATTCAAATTTACATATTTGGTCACGGGCTATATCGGACTAACTCGTGGTGTTTTGTAATTTAAATTTGTTAAAATTTCCAGCTAAATTAAACTAATTCAATTCATAAAATTGAAATAGCAACATATATAAGAAGAGTCTTTTTAGGCAAATATTAGAGGAACATTTTAGAGTTTGTTTTTATTTATGAAATAGGGGGGCATTAAAATGGGTTATTTTAGAGAAGGGAGGTGCATACAAAACTTGTTTATTTATTATTTTGTGTATCCTGTCAAAAAAATGAAGACTAAAAATTGTGAGGTATATAGATCACATAAAGTTGGTATATTTTTTATTTTAAAAAAAATGGTATATGTTATAAACTAAAGTGTAGAGATGAGAACAATGTTGGAGGAATATCAAAAACTATTTTATTCTCTACCAAAGCACTCTTTATATAGAGTGTGGGAGACAATCATAATTCTCTAAGGGTCAATCATAATCTACTAGGAGTCAATCATAATTTACTAGGGAATATTCATTATAATATTTTATAACACTCCCCCTTGAATATTCACTAATACGATGCCACGTTAAAACCTTGTCAATCAAAATCCGTTGGGACAAAAGCTCTGACGAAGGAAAAAGAGTGCATCTTGTGAGTGGAGATTTGATGTAGTCTTCAAATCATTCATTGTTGCATGCCTCATTAAAACCTTGCTTGGAAAAACCCTGTGGGATAAAAACCTTGGCTAAGGAAAAGAGTACAACGCCTTGTAATTTAATCTCCCCCTCTTTGCATCATCTTGATGTCACACTTCATACCTGAAAGTAAATTTATGGGGAATACATAACGTCTAACATAATATGATGCAACATGATCATTAAAGATAGTAATAAAAACTATCAGTTAATAAGCTTGACATGTTATATACTCATTATACATTCGTCATACTAAATAATATGCATATGCACCTAAACTACTCGCTAGTGTGAATCTTCAATTTGCTTCAGCAAAGAAGAATATCTCATGGGCAATGGCCCATGGATTTCACATATAGTGATTCGTACGATCATTTTGTGTAACTAGTTACTTTCATATTCGTAGTCTTTAAGACTAAACGAAATATCATAATCACTCTTATCAATAGAGGATTTGTGGGTTATAATTATAACCATGAGAAATATAATATATGGGCATTGCTTCAATATAGCATATTTTTCATTCAATAGTCTCACGCATTCAACCATTAGGGAGCGGACATTTGAATATGTTGTTCTATATGAAGATGGATGCTTGAGGCATCTCAAGTACTTCAAAGTACTTCACATATATGCTCGACGCATTAACTGCAGAGCTCGTGTATATTTGTATACACACGGGTGTTGACTTTGATTTTGGCCAATATGTAGTTAAACACGATTTCACTTGTAGTGGTTTAAGAAAATCATATGATTTCAAGCGCTTTTCAAAGTTAATATCATTCATGATCATATAAATAGACTCAAATGTAGGAAGCTCTTCATCTACATGAGTTGTTGCCTCTTCAAGGGCATTGATTTGATCATTTATTTATGATTCTCTTGTTTTCTCAATTATAGTCAAATTGGAACTAACAAGATCATGATCCTTATGGAGGATCTACATGATTGCATAAGCAATCGTTACATGCTTCATATGCATCAAAACTCATATTTTATAAGACTTCAATTGAATTTGAAGTTTGAAGTCACACGTACTAAAGTTTGATTAAGTCAATGTTCATGTCATGTAATTGGGTATATCCTCCCCCTCATGACATGAACCGTGTGTTAAATGTCATAGAGATATGCTTTCGACATATTATTTATATATACTCGAGCCAAAAAAATAAAATAGGCGAGAATGTATCTCCTTAGGAGATATAATTTGTCACACTTCAAACTTCTAATTCTCGTGAACTCTAACATACTATCCTTTTTGGGATATGATTGTCACTTATGAGAATATATTAATCCCATGCCCCTCCTTTAAAGGGGTTCAATGGGATAGTTAATGAGATATAGCATGCATAAAAATTCATCCGAGTGGATAAATATTGCACAATTCTTAAGAAGTGCATATATTGTCAATCTAAAAATAATGATGAAGACTATTTGAAGTCTTATATCAATCATTCAAGCAACCAATCACTTAGTGATGCCAAACGGTGAAGAACTCAATCTTGATATTTCTGGACGAGTTCATGTAAGAAACTATTGATCTCTTCTAGAGACATCTTCTAGGTGCTCGATATAAGATATGCACATTTTTCAAATGTGAGATTGACAACATCCAAGCCACTTTAGGGGCTGAATAATAAATTTTTAGATGTTCCATGAGATTTTTTGTAGAATCACAACGCATAAAGTATGCGTCGGTTGGGCGATGCAATGCATCAAGCCATTTTCATGACAAAATTGTCTACGTTGGGTAGGCGATGTAATGCATCAAGTCATTTTTATGAAGAAACTGTCAAAGGAGAGTGTCATTTATTTGTACAAAACTGCTTCATGATCATAATTCAAGTATAAAACTTTTATAGTTTCATTACTTTGATCTCAATATTCAAGAGAATTTCTTGTGTTAAAACAAACACAAGGTGCTAAAAATCTACCTCTGTGAGCCTTATAAGGTCTCATTTGCATCCTTGAATAGAGACTTTTTTTTTTGTCGGAACTTCTAGTTCGACAAATTGTAGGTTGCCTCTTTTACGGTACATTTTTCATGGACTCAAATGTTTCACAACATGAGTCAAAAAGCAAAATAGGGGCTTATGCATTTTTTTCTATTGTCTCTTTTTTTTTCTTCTTGTGCGAGCCATAAAAGAAATAGGTGAAACAACCCGGAAACCTACGGTTCCTCGCTAGTACAACTTAACGAAATCCAAAAGTGCTTTGTTGAAATAAAAGTAAAGGAGAAACCCTCCTTACATTATTAAACAGAAATCAAACGTCGTCTTAAACAAAGAACTAAAACTAAACTTTATTGTTTGCTAAAAGAACTAAAGCTCCAGCTCGTGCACGAGTTTCCCCCAGCTTATTCTTGACCTGCGGATTTTGAAATAGCGATAGCCGACCGCAGAAAAATTTTAATTAGTAAAAATTAAGTAAGATATACCACAACACGTAAAACAGAGTTTTTGGCTAACACGAGAATATACACAGTAAGAATAAGCAAAAACCACATTTTTACTCTTTTATTTGGTTGAGGCATAACACGAGCCCCAACAGGTTCGATGTGGACAGAGAGGTCACGATGGAATAATAATAAAGTAGGGTACTTCTACGGGATATCACAGTCCATCCCGATTCTCCCTAAAAGAACTAGTGAGACCTTAAGTGTCGACACCCCTATACAGTTGTGACCTAAACATGTATAGGTAGTACTCCTAGTTTTCACAAATAATAAGAGGGTACAATGCCCTAGGTAAATCACACATAGGTGTTCCCGGCCTCAGCCTTCACACGCATCCTCTGTACACCGTTCCCAATTTTATTATCGTGCATTTATTGTTCAAGATTCCACGGGAGTAATAAATCACAATTTGAAATAATGACCACATGCTTCTCAAATCGTTCAAATAAAGCGCTAGAAGAAATCCAGGTATTGTAAAGCAGAAATTGAATTTGAAGTTTGAGATAACGCACACGAAACAACACATTTCGAGATTTAAAGATGTTGTGCATATAACTTACTTGGAAATGGAAAGAGAGAACTTCAAACACAATCAGCACGGAACTTAGTAGTAGGGGTCATCGACGAACTCTCCTCCTACAAACTCGGAATCTACAATATCACATAATCCTATATTAACACATATTCATCCATACAACAATTAACGATTAAATGTCCTATATGAAATGCAAGTGAATTCCCCAGTTAACCCCCAAGCAATATATATTATTCTAGCTATAATTTTACGTTTATAATATACATTAAATAAGAAAAATAGTGGCTTGTAAATATAAAAGTTTATTTAGTATAAAAAAGTAGTCATTATTTAACAGTTAGATTATTAGGGTCATACTATTATTAAAAGAAAAACTTAGCTATTTTTATAAAAAAAGTTATATAAACTAAAACATTGTTATTTAACAAAAGTATACATTGTTTCTAATATACACCAACAAGGCTATTTAGTTGACAAGAAAACATAATAAAATTTAGTATACTAGCGTTATTCATAAAATCTCATTTTAACAATTATGTTTAATACGACGTATGTATGCATAGTTACAAAAAAAAAGAACTTAACTTTTCAAATAAATAAAAATAATTGAGTAAGAATAGTAAAATAATCTAAAGTCAAACATGATATTGTTATTACAAATGTCTACTATTATAATCTACTAAGTACTATGTATAAATACATAGGTACTACTATTATTGTTATATGGTAAAATTACTACTTCAACTACCAACACCACCCTTACCACCAACTATCAAACCATCTGCTTACTCCCTTCCCAACACAGACCACACACACCCTCACCTATACACATACAAACCCACGCATCACAGTTCATCCCCAAACAATCATGAGCAAAAGCTTCCATCCATTCCTCTATTCTTACTTCACGCAACCCAAAATGAAAGCATCACTTGCAAACAACAAATTGAATGTTGAACACTTAAAAGTGAAGGTTTGTGGTTTACCGATTGAACGGAACAGCGAGGCAACGACGACGGCAAGCGAAGAGGAACAGAGACGGACGGTGGTGGCGAACGACGGGCAGAGAGGCGGCGTTGAGGGTTCGGCAACGCAGAGGGACGACGACGGCGGAGCTGGGTTCGCCGGTGGTTCAGGGCTTCGGGCCTGGTGCCGTCGGCGTCGTGTCTGCTTCTGCGGCTCGACAGAGAACAGAGAGAGTGAGAGAGAGGCGGAGGGTGCGAGAGAGAGATGGAGAGTGAGAGAGAACTGGGTTTGTGTGCTTGGGTGTAAACCCAAATCGAAAAATTTCAATCCCGACGCGAACATTTCGGGCTCAAATTTTGAAGGTCGATTGATGAAATTGATGACGGAGATTGGAGATTGACTAGTTCGAGATGAATCGGGACGAAGTTGGTGAAGAGGAGGTCAATTTTTTACCTTTGTCGTGGTTGATGTCCGCCGGAAAATCAGCAGAGAAGTCTCTGCTCAAAAATGGAAGGGGAAGAAGATAATGGGAGGAATCGCGTGGTGTGGCGGGTTTACCACTAAGCGCGGTGGTTTGCTACGTAATAATTAACTACAAGCTACACTTTGGCCACACTATAAACGTCACACGATCCGCTACACTTCACTACTATTATTATACATACAACTAACTACAAACAAATGTCACCTAAGAAAAATATTTTTGATAAAATAAGTAATAATAATAATAATAATAATAATAATAATAATAATAATAATAATAATAATAATAATAATAATAATAATAATAATAATAATAATAATAATAAAAACCTTTTCAACAAAGGAAAAAAAATTTACTTTTACAACTTCACACAATGGCCCCGAATATTCGTTAAATGTCCAAAAATACCCCCTAAAATACCGGGGTATTACATCACATCTCCCTTAAAACAAAGCTTCGTCCCCGAAGCTTATAGTAAATCGAATATCCCAATGCAAGTATGCGATATGCAGTTCTAATGTGCACATGATAACAAGACAAGACGGTAATTAAGATGCATGGCTGTTAAATTAGATCTCCCTTAAAAGGAGTGACGTCCCCGTCACTTGACTCATACCTGGTTGAAGAGGTGTGGGTAACGTTTCCTCATGTCCTCCTCGGCTTCCCAAGTTTCTTCTTCCGTTTGGTGGTTTGACCAGAGAACCTTGACCAACGTGGTGGACTTGGTACGGGTGTTTCTGGTTTTTGTATCAAGGATTTTGATTGGTTGTTGTTCAAAGGTAAGAGAGGGATCAAGCTCGACAGGCTCGGGGTCAATGATATGACTCGGATCGGGTGCATAGGCTTTGAGTTGGGATACATGGAACACGTTATGGACTCTACCTAAGCTGTTAGGAAGATTCAGGCGATAGGCAACCTCTCCTATACGATCCAGTACTTCGTAGGGTCCAATGAACTTGGGACTTAACTTTCCTTTCTGATTAAAACGCATGACCCCCTTTGTAGGTGAAACCCTTAGGAACACTTTGTCTCCAACCTTGAATCCCAATGGCCTTCTCTTCAAATCCGCGTAAGACTTTTGTCGATCCTGGGACGCTTTCATCCTTTGCTGGATCATTCGAATCTGGTTTGTCGAGTCCTCGATCATTTGTGGTCCAAGAATGATCGTCTCACTGATGTCACTCCAACAAAGCGGTGTCCTGCACTTCCTCCCATACAGTGCTTCGTAGGGTGCCATCCCTATGCTAGCATGGTAGCTGTTGTTATAAGAGAATTCGATAAGTGGTAGCTTGTCCACCCATGAACCTCCAAAATCTAAAATGCAAGCTCGAAGCATGTCTTCCAATGTTTGAATCGTCCTCTTAGTTTCGCCATCCGTAGCTGGGTGAAACGCTGTGCTGAACCTTAGCTCGGTACCCATTGCCTTTTGTAGCTCCTTCCATAAGTGTGATAAGAAGTTTGGATCTCTATCCGAAACAATTGAGCTAGGTACTCCATGTAGTCTTACCACGTTCTTGATGTAAGCGTCAGCCCTCTTTTCCATGTCTCACGTGTCTTTCATGGGAATGAATCTTGCCGTCTTGGTGAGTCGATCGACTACCACCCAAATCTGGTTCAAACTGTTAGTCGAAACAGGTAAAGCCGTGACAAAGTCCATTGAGATGGAATCCCATTTCCAAACCGGTATCTCCAATGGTTGCAACATTCCACCTGGTCTTTTGTGCTCGAACTTGACCTTCTGACACGTCAAACATCTAGATACAAAATCAGCTACTTCCTTCTTCATACCTTTCCACCAGAAATTCTTCTTCAAATCCTTGTACAACTTGTCTCCTCCTGGATGTACCGAATAAGGCGTGTTATGAGCTTCCTTCATAAGCTTCTCTTTTACTTCCGCACATTTCATTGGTACACACCATCTTCCCTTGAACTTCACGCTCCCATCTTCTTCCACTTTGAAATCGAGAGCTTCGCCTTTGTTGATCTTCTCCTTAATCTTTTGTAGGAAAGCGTCTTCTTTCTGTGCTTTTTTTATTTCTTCGAATATGTCCGGTACTATCGTCATATTACACAACATGTTGTTCGTTGTTCCCTTCGTGCAGACTTCAATCTCCAGTCTTCGAAACTCTTCGCAAAGCTTAGGTGGCAAAACCCACATTGTATTTACCGTATGCTCCGTCTTTCGGCTCAAAACATCCGCTACTACGTTGGCTTTCCCTTCATGGTATTGGATCTTGATATCATAATCTTTCACCAATTCTAGCCACCTCCTTTGTCGCATATTCAGCTCCTTTTGAGTGAATATGTAATTTAGGCTCTTGTGATCGGTAAAGATCTTGCACGTCGTACCGTAAAGGTAATGCCTCCATATCTTTAGCGCAAACAAGATGGCTGCCAACTCCAAGTCGTGAGTAGGGTAATTCTCCTCATAAGACTTTAGTTGCCTAGAAGCATAAGCAATCACTTTGCCGTCTTGCATTAAAACACATCCTAACCCATGTTTTGAAGCATCACTATAAACCTCAAATTCTCCACCTTCAGTAGGTAACGTTAACACAGGTGCCGACGTCAACCTATCCTTTAGGGTTTGGAATGCTTCCTCACAATTATTGTCCCATACGTATTTGCTTGTCTTCTTCATTAACGTCGTCATGGGTTTCGCTATCTTGGAGAAATCCTTCACGAATCGTCGATAGTACCCCGCTAATCCTAAGAAGCTTCTTATCTCCGTTACGCTCTTTGGTGTGGGCCAGTCTCTTACTGCAGATATCTTCCCTGGGTCCACTGACACACCTTCTTTGGATATAATGTTCCCCAGGAAAGGCACTCTATCCAACCAAAACTCGCACTAAAACAATTTGCCATACAACTTCTCTTCCCTTAGGGTTTCCAACACCTCCCTCAAATGTTGTTCATGTTCTTCCTTCCCCTTTGAGTATATTAGAATGTCATCGATGAAAACGACAACAAACTTATCAAGGTACTTCTGAAGAACGCGGTTTATTAACTCCATGAATGCTGCTGGAGCATTAGTGAGGCCAAATGGCATTACCGTAAACTCGTAGTGGCCATAGCGAGTTCGAAACGCCGTTTTAGGAATGTCCTGTTCAGCTATCCTAAGCTGATGATATCCAGACCTTAAATCGATCTTCGAAAAGGTATCGGCTCCTTGTAGTTGGTCGAACAAGTCGTCGATCCTGGGAATTGGGTACTTATTCTTAACGGTTACCCCATTCAACTCCCGGTAGTCAATGCAAAGTCTTAGGCTACCATCCTTCTTCTTTACAAACAAAACCGGTGCTCCCCATGGTGAGACACTAGGTCTAATGAAACTCTTGTCCAATAACTCCTTGAGTTTCTCCTGAAGTTCCTTTAACTCGGCTGGTGCCATCCTATATGGTGCCTTCGAGATTGGTCCATTTCCTGGTATTAAGTCTATCGAAAAGTCCACGGCTCTCGTAGGTGGCATTCCTGGAAGCTCTTCGGGAAAGACATCGGGAAATTCATTCACAACTGGGATGTCCTCTACTTTCTCCCCTTCTTTCTCCTGATCATGGATCGTACAGAGGTATGCCCTATGCCCTTTCTTCACATCGGAGAGAATGGTTAAGGCTGACACGATTTGGATCTTGGGTCCAGTGGTTATACCCCTATAGGATAGACGTTCACCTTTCGGCCCACGAAATCTAACCTTTTGGGTGGCACATTCTATGGTTGCTTTATAGTTGCTGAGCCAATCCATACCTAAGATGACATCTAGGTTTCCGAGATCGAAAAGAATTAGATCAGAAGGTAGCTTGGCTCCTAAGATTTCTAGGTTGACTCCAGGGTACATGGTATTGCAGGGTGTGACTTCTCCAGTAGGGGTAGATATTGAGATTGATATTGGGGTAGGATTTGGTAAGTCTAACTTCTTAGCAAAAGTAGATGATATGAAAGAAAATGTGGCTCCAGAATCAAATAACACAAAAGCAGGGGTAGAATGGATTAGGAATGTACCAGTCACCACGTTGGTGTGTGCTGCCTGAGTCTGGTTCATCACATTAATAGTTCCAGCTGCGCTACGTGCCGTGGCTGCGGGTGCAGGTGCGCCTGCTACTGTGGTTGCTGAAGTAGCATTGTTGTTTCCCTGAGGTCGGTTGTTGTAACCATTTCCTCCTTGCCAGTTGTTACCCCGGTTATAGCCACCTCCATTATTGTTCCTATTGCCAGCATTGTTGTTGTTCCCATAGCTTCCTCCCTGTTGGTAGTTGCGCTGGTTCCCTCCGTAGTTGTTACCACGATTGTTATTGCCTCCCTGGTTGTAACCGTTGTTATTTCCACCATAGTTGTTACTTCCACGGTTTTACCCACCATTTCCTCCTTGGCGGTTCACATTGTTCCCTCCATAGTTGTTACCATTGAATTTCCCATTGTTGTTGGAATTGTTGTACATTTGCGGTTTCACCAAGCACTCGTACCTCCGGTGACCTTTCTTTCCACAGTTAAGGCAAGTCACCTTCTCACCTCGGCAGTCCACCCCTGGGTGGTTGTTTCCACATTTCTTGCAATGGTAGGATCGAACCATGCCTTGGCCTCCATTATTCCCAGGCTGATAGGTGGGGTTGGGATTAGGGTGAAACCTTTTGTCTCCGCTATTATTTCCGGTACCACGATTCTGGAATCCTGTTGCAGCCGGTGTCTCGGTCTTCCTTTTTCTGTTGGCTTCCGCATTACTATCCAGCATGCGCTGCATATCCTGAGCTGCTCCATAGGCCTCGAACAATGAGTTAAAACGAGTAGGCCCCATTGCCTTTCGGACTTCAAAGTCCAGTCCTTCGACAAATTTGCGGATCTTTCTTAATTCTGTGGGTGCGATTTCCTGCCCGAAACCTCATGAGTTCCATGAATTTGTCATAGTAGTCAGTTAAGGTAGCTCCATCTTGCTTTAGGTGCAAGAATTCATCAAATTTCGCCGACTTCACATGGTCGGGGTAAAACCTTTCGCGCATAGCTTCCTTTAGCTGTTCCCATCCAAAGCCTTCTTGGGCGAGCAATTCAGCTGATACGGAGCTCCACCATTTATCAGCTTCTTTCTTGAAGTAATAGGTCGCCACTTCTATGCGTCGATCCTCAGGGCAACGCACCGAGATCAGTGCCTTGTGAAAGTCGCGGATCCAATCCTCTAAGATAGTCGGGTCTTCCGTCCCATAGAAGAAGTTGGGTCGGAGTTCTGCAATCTTACTCATTATGTCATTTCCCCCAGCCTGTTGATTGTGCAAGAGTTGGGTTAAGGCTAGGGTCGCTTGTTCCAAATTCTGGAACCGAATAGGGTCATACTGCTGAGGGACCGGAATTTGCTGGTTTCCTTGGGTTCCCTGGTTCATGGTTCCTACTTCTCTTGCACGTCTCCTGGTATAATATTGCATCGTACCTTTAAATATAGCTATACTTAATATAGGTCGAAAAGAATTCTACTTGTAGTTCACACATGCAATACATAGATTTCATATAATTCAGCATTTATTAATCCACCCATCAAATAATCCACATAAACACTTAAATGATAAAAAAAAAAAAAAAAAACTCAATCCCAAAAAAGATAGCAACTCCTAAAACAAGGTAAACGTTCACTCTCGTGATAAAAGAAAAGCAATAAATGGAAATCCTAAGGGTGGGATGGGTGTGGTTCTACTCTTCATCGTCAGTTAGGAACATGAGCTCGATATCGGTAGGATCAATCGATATCACTTCCGCTTCGTCGATATCTTCATGCTCAATTTCTTCAATCTCGTCCACATCATCATTCCAATCTATAAACTCCTCCTGTGCCTCCTCGTCTTGGTTCGCACCTTGGTCTTGCTCATTTTCTTGGTTCTCATCCAATTCCATGTTTTCTTGCTCCTCCTCCAATTCTTCTTCGACCTCTTCATCCTCTTCTTCTTGGTGCTCGGCGTCCTGTGCTGCTACTTGTTGTATTGCTCGGTCTAGCAACTCATCCATTTTGAACCAAAGCGTGAGCGAGTTCAAATAGTAGTAATCATAATCGCGGTGTTTGTACTCGGTGATATTAGGTACATTTTGGCCCCATATATTCGTGACAAACAAATCATCATAGTTTCCTTTGAGGTTATTCCATAGAGGCTCATCTGGGAGGCCGTTGAGGATGTAATAGCTTATCTTCAACGGGTGAGCGTGGGTCTCGTTGCCATGTGGGCTTTGGCTACAAGCAATGCATAGGCTTCGAACGTACCTGCAGTACTCTTCTGCCGTCTCTTGTCCCTCAAGGAATGTGACATGGCTCGGCGCGTGAGCAGGTGTGAGGTCAGCAGGGGCTGGGATAGGTGGTCTAGCAGCAGGTAGGGCAGCCATCTAAAAGGAGAAAGAAAAGTCTCAGAATTGTTCTAAGCCACGTATACGCTCATTACTTGACGAAATAATTTAAGGAAATTAAAGCAGGTATGTAACTAACAAACTAACAAGTTACGGTTCACATAGCAAATTTTCTTCACAAATAATAAAGATTACAATTAACCACACAACACACTTATGAATTTAGAAAGAAAACACGGCTACGCAATCCCACATCCCCGGCTTGTCCAGTTTTATTTCCAGTTCTAGTTATCCTATGTCCATTTTAATTTTGAAAAGCTTTCAATTATTATTTATCTTTATTAATGGAAACCGAGAAGTCGCACTAGCGTTGGAACCGTCGGCTCTGATACCAACTGAAATAACCCGGGAACCTACGGTTCCTCGCTAGTACAACTTAACGAAATCCAAAAGTGCTTTATTGAAATAAAAGTAAAGGAGAAACCCTCCTTACATTATTAAACAGAAAGCAAACGTCGTCTTAAACAAAGAACTAAAACTAAACTTTATTGTTTGCTAAAAGAACTAAAGCTCCAGCTCGTGCACGCGTTTCCCCCAGCTTATTCTTGACCTGCAGGTTTTGAAATAGCGATAGCCGACCGCAGAAAAATTTTAATTAGTAAAAACTAAGTAAGATATACCGCAACACGTAAAACAGAGTTTTTGGCTAACACGAGAATATACACAGTAAGAATAAGCAAAAACCACATTTTTACTCTTTTATTTGGTTGAGGCATAACACGAGCCCCAACAGGTTCGATGTGGACAGAGAGGTCACGATGGAATAATAATAAAGTAGGGTACTTCTACGGGATATCACAGTCCATCCCGATTCTCCCTAAAAGAACTAATGAGACCTTAAGTGTCGACACCCCTATACAGTTGTGACCTAAACATGTATAGGTAGTACTCCTAGTTTTCACAAATAATAAGAGGGTACAATGCCCTAGGGAAATCACACATAGGTGTTCCCGGCCTCAGCCTTCACACGCATCCTCTGTACACCGTTCCCAATTTTATTATCGTGCATTTATTGTTCAAGATTCCACGGGAGTAATAAATCACAATTTGAAATAATGACCACATGCTTCTCAAATCGTTCAAAATAAAGCGCTAGAAGAAATCCAGGTATTGTAAAGCAGAAATTGAATTTGAAGTTTGAGATAAAGCACACGAAGCAACACATTTCGAGAATTAAAGATGTTGTGCATATAACTTACTTGGAAATGGAAAGAGGGAACTTCAAACACAAGCAGCACGGAACTTAGTAGTAGGGGTCCTCGACGAACTCTCCTCCTACGAACTCGGAATCTACAATATCACATAATCCTATATTAACACATATTCATCCATACAACAATTAACGATTAAATGTCCTATATGAAATGCAAGTGATTTAGTATAAAAAAATGTAGTCATTATTATTCTAGCTATAATTATATGTTTATAATATACATTAAATAAGAAAAATAGTGGCTTGTAAATATAAAAGTTTATTTAGTATAAAAAAAAAGTAGTCATTATTTAACAGTTAGATTATTAGGGTCATACTATTATTAAAAGAAAAACTTAGCTATTTTTATAAACAAAGTTATATAAACTAAAACATTGTTATTTAACAAAAGTGTACCTTGTTTCCATTATACACCAACAAGGCTATTTAGTTGACAAGAAAACATAATAAAATTTAGTATACTAGCGTTATTCATAAAATCTCATTTTAACAATTATGTTTAATACGGCGTATGTATGTATAGTTACAAAAAAAAAAAAAAAAAAAAAAAAAAAAAAAAAGAGAACTTAACTTTTCAAATAAATAAAAATAATTGAGTAACAATAGTAAAATAATCTAAAGTCAAACATGATATTGTTATTACAAATGTCTACTATTATATTCTACTAAGTACTATGTATATATACCTAGGTACTACTATTATTGTTATATGGTAAAATTACTACTTCAACTACCAACACCACCCTTACCACCAACTATCAAACCATCTGCTTACTCCCTTCCCAACACAGACCACACACACCCTCACCTATACACATACAAAACCACGCATCACAGTTCATCCCCAAACAATTTTCATGAGCAAAAGCTTCCATCCATTCCTCTATTCTTACTTCACGCAACCCAAAATGAAAGCAGCACTTGCAAACAACAAATTGAATGTTGAACACTTAAAAGTGAAGGTTTGTGGTTTACCGATTGAACGGAACAGCAAGGCAACGACGACGGCGAGCGAAGAGGAACAGAGACGGACGGTGGTGGCGAACGACGGGCAGAGAGGCGGCGTCGGGGGTTCGGCGACGCAGAGGGACGACGACGGCGTTGGGTCTGCTTCTGCGGCTCGACAGAGAACAGAGAGAGTGAGAAAGAGGCGGAGGGTGCGAGAGAGAGATGGAGAGTGAGAGAGAACTGGGTTTGTGTGCTTGGGTGTAAACCCAAATCGAAAAATTTCAATCCCGACGCGAACATTTCGGGCTCAAATTTGGAAGGTCGATTGATGAAATTGATGACGGAGATTGGAGATTGACTAGTTCGGGATGAATCGGGACGAAGTTGGTGAAGAGGAGGTCAATTTTTGACTTTTGTCGTGGTTGATGTCCGCCGGAAAATCAGCAGAGAAGTCTCTGCTCAAAAATGGAAGGGGAAGAAGATAATGGGAGGAATCGCGTGGTGCGGCGGGTGTACCACTAAGCGCGGTGGTTCGCTACGTAATAATTAACTACAAGCTACACTTTGGTCACGCTATAAACGTCACACGATCCGCTACACTTCACTACTATTATTATACATACAACTAACTACAAACAAACGTCACCTAAGAAAAACATTTTTGATAAAATAATTAATAATAATAATAATAATAATAATAATAATAATAATAATAATAATAATAATAATAATAATAATAATAATAATAATAATAATAATAATAAAAACCTTTTCAATAAAGGAAAAAAAAATTACTTTTACAACTTCACACAATGGCCCCGAATATTCAATAAATGTCCAAAAATACCCCCTAAAATACCGGGGTATTACAATAGGGACCTCATAACAATCAAGAAAAAAAAGATGTAAAGACTACATAAATAGAAGAAGGTAACATTGATTCTAATGAACCACATATTATGTAGGATTTCTCTAGAATTAATAAACAAGAGAAATAAATATTTCTTCAAAAAAATATGCAACTTCATAGTATTATATATATTAATATTATATGTAATAGATCTATGACAAAATAAAAGCATATTTAATTCAATGATCTGTCTCGAATAATTTCTTTTAAGAATTCTTAAATTCCGAAATTAATAATCTTTAATCTAAATTTTATTGCTATGACAATGGCGTGTCAACTTCAAAATGAAGCTTGTAATTGCCAAGGAGTTGGGGGGATCAAAAATCACTCAACCAAAAAGAAATTACATAAATATTGGGAGGATTTTGAATCACTCAACAAAAAAAAAAATGCCTAGATATTGGGAGGATTGTGAGTCACTCAACCAAACATTTTCATAGATATTGGGAGGATATTGAATCACTCAACCAACAATTCTCATAGAGATCAACAAAAAAATGTGGCTTATTACAAGTATGCAACCATGCGTACCCACTAGAGGGCATTATCTGCAAATATTGGTGCATTTTATTTTCTCTCCCCCCTTGTTTTCATGTGGTCTTAGGAGATTTATCTTGGATCCTTATAATACCACGACGATATAAATATTGCAACCAAGTCTAAGACCGTGCAGATTATTTTGACCAGATAAACTTATGAGATTTACTTAAGGGGATGCATACATAATCACATAACGGAATATAATAAAACATCCTCTCCTGGAATCCGCTGCCATTCACGCTTGGGAATGGGTCAAACTAGTCTGATATTTGACGAAGTAACATGGCATGTATTTTTTTCTTCGTCTTCTTCCATAACTCCATGTTATGGGCAAAAATGTATTGTCCATCAATCAACAATAATAATTGCTTTGATGTTCATATCCATCAATGAAAGGCTCCTCATAGTTATTTTTTCGTAAAGAGGAGTAAAAATAGCAATACAAAATGAGGAATAAAAATATATGAAGACATTGTTAAACTAAGCATATGAATAGCTTATGATCAATGTATGATTATAGGGTTGAACCTCTCATGGGGTTCCCTCTTTTCTTCATAAAAGTGAAAAAAATAGCAATACAAGAGGAGAAGAGTTAAAATCGAATCTTCAAATTCAATTATGTAGTTCTCACTCTAGGGAGAAAGATATATATATATATATATATAAAATATAACTCTCAGTTATAGATAGTCATTATGTGCTCTAAAACGTCATGTATAATAACATGGTTTAACTAAGTGTATAAATAGCTTAGGAGCATTTTATGAGAACGGGGTTAAACTTCCCATGGATGTTCCTCTTTTCTCCCGCAATAGATCAAATTGCTCGACTTTTTTTTTTAGTTAAACATGGGAATATAATTTAAGACGAAGGCAATAAGAAAAATCATGATAAATAAACTTCGTCACGAAAAATTTGCGGTGCGAGGCTTAAACTTGACACTTTTTTCTTCTTCTTTTTTTTCCTCTACATAGATGTAGAGCTTAACAATCTGCAGCCTTCATTTTTTTTCTTTTCACCTCAAAACGTTCACGAGTTTAATTCAAACTCCAGCATTTTTTTTTTTTATAGAATAGAAGTAAATGTGAGGTATGTATATTACTGCAGATTAGGCAACCGCGTTGCTTATACTGTGCGAGCTCGATTGTATGGGTTCAAATCCCATAAATATTTTATTTTTCACACAATCCAATAATAGTATAATCCTGTTAAGCGGTAATAAGCGATAAAATTCGCTTTCTTTTTATTTATCCGCTTTCTTTTACTCGGGCGAGGGCCTCGAGGTCACGACTTTAAACCTTAAGTGACATTCTTTGCAAATACCAAAATGACAATAAAGTTGCATAAACAAATAAAAAAAATCTAATTCCCAGTCACGAACTCAAGTGACAATATTTTTCTTTTCATAAGTCATTCTGTAGAGAATTTTAAAAATAAACCCACTTATTCAGCGAGATTACTCATTAAGAGACTCGCTAGAGTTTAGCGGTATTGTCACGAGTTTGAGACTCTAGTGACTTCTTATTCTTTTTCGGTCACTTGTATGTCACGAGTTTGAAACTCTAGTGACACCATTCTCTACTTTTTTTTTCATGCACAATATCATAAGAATAAAACTCAACCAGCGCTGATAATTGTAGGTACAACTGGAAGTTCATGAAAAATGTAGTGACATATTTTTCTTTAGAAGCAGTAAAGATAAATAAAATATTGTTGAGCCCTATACTAGAATGGGCCGTTAGTTTGCCTGGCAATAGGACATCATGTAAGAATCAACTGTTATGCTGCTCGTCTGTGTTCATCCCAGTCATGACATGATTTTTTTTTCTTCAAATAATAGCAGTTTTTTTTCAAATAGTAGCAACTTTTTTTTCTAGGTCAGATTTGACATTTATTTTTCAACTGGGGGCGTGCAATTTTTTTTTCATGGACCTTGGTAGCAGACATCGAATCATATTAATATTATTAATTTCTGTCTTTGCAAAGTAGAGGCTGCTAGCTTAAGTGGCAGTAGCACAGCTCACTGTGTGGTGGTCATTGCAGGGGTTCAAGTCCTCTCTGGGCCAAAAATTTTATTATTATTATTTTTTTGACGGGAATATTTCCAGCATTTTTTCCGTAAAATAAAAAGTTAATAGAAAAACGCATAAAGCGGAGCACGTAATTTCTCTAAATTATATGTTCATCTCTAGATCTATATAGACCGAGACCTTCAAAAACACAAGGCGGAGCACATAATTGCTCTAGATCATATGGTCCTCTCTAGATCTAGATAGATCGAGGTATAGGATTCAAAAACAACATTTTTTTTATGAACCCATAGCATAGACCAATATTGATATAAAATAAGAAATCGTAAAGATAAATAACAGATTACAGATACGATATTACGTTGATTTGAATCAACTTTGAATCAAGCAAGAGATTAGACAGTCAAAATCGAATATTAAAATTTTTCGTTTGATAATCTTGTTCTTGACAACATTATTAATAAATAATAATCGTACCTTTTCTTTTTGATAAATATTCTCTTCTGGTAGAGCGTGCTGATAACGTGTTATAAACCAAAGAGTAGAGATGAGAACAATGTTGGAGGAATATCAAAAACTATTTTATTCTCTACCAAAGCACTCTTTATATAGAGTGTGGGAGACAATCATAATCCTCTAAGAGTCAATCATAATCTACTAGGAGTCAATCATAATCTACTTGGAATATTCATTATAATATTCCATAATAGTATATTTTAACTTTTATCACTATTCATGAGGTCTTTAACCCGATGATTTGGATAACAAAAAAACTGCAGTATTTTGTTACCCAAATCACCGGGTCCAAGTAAAATGCTTCCCGGTGTAAAAGTTAAGCTATGAACTTTCTGGCAAAACCGATGAAGCATAATCTTTTCATCCATATCTGACTTACTCCACATTTTCGTCTTTATGCGGGCCAAGTCCACGAGTCTTATGAAACTGTATCCGAAAATTACTGAGGCTTAATTTTTTTATTGTTCACGACGATAAGTCAACAAGTAATCTAAGAGTAGGGATGCAAGTTGAAACTGGAAAAACCGCAATCCGAGCTGAACACAGCGGTTTTGTTCGGTTCGGTTCAGTTTGGAAGTTATTACGGTTCGGTCCAGGTTTGCAAAAATTGCAAACCGTATATTACGGTTCAGTTCATGTTTGTAAAAATTCCAAAACGTAGAAACTGAACCGAACTATTTATGTAGCATATTAGACTATACAATTTCCGCACTTGATTACTTCTACACATTTATCATATACAGTAGGTACTGAAAAAGATGTAATGTTTGTTACTTTATTTTAAATTACTTGACATTAAAATTTTAGCAAATATTTAATTGTTAAATGAATTATTAAAAATTTTTAAGTGAAATAATATATTTCTAGCAACAGCGGTTTAAAACCGAACCAAACCGATCCTTCACGGTTGATTTGGTTTTGTTTGAAGCCATGAACGGTCCGGATTAAGTTTATGTTTTGCCCAAACCGTTACATGTGGTTCGGTTTGGATGGGTGTCGAAACCGGACCGAAGCGAACCTTTTTATCCCTATCTAAGTGTATCTCCAAACAATGGATCAAATCACATTTTTAAACCAACATTGGTCTAAAACACCGAAATCGGAGCTCTAACGGTGGACCAAATTCTGGAGTTAAGTGGGTCCAGAAGCAAAGAGAAGACAAATTCGAAGGTTATGCGGTTCCCATGACCAAGTATTAAATAAAATAATTGATTTATTCATTTGTGTCCAATTTTATTGTAATTTGAATGATATTTTATTAATCATAAAGTTAAGTGATGCGGGCTTTCTTTCGTTTTTTTTTTAAAATAAAGCGAGCTTTCATTATTTTATTTTTTTTTGAAATAGGGATTTTTTTGAAATGGAAATAGAGATTTCATTATGTTTAATTGTGTGATGTTGTGACCCTTTTTTCATTACAAAAAAGGGTCAATTTATTTATTATTAGTATCATATATAATTTTTTTTGACAACAATCATATAACTTTTTTTTTTTAGAAATACAGCAATCATATAACTTCTTTTTTTTTTTGAGAAACCAAATATTATTAAGGAAGGGAAGTCACTCCCAGAAGGTCACTGTCGTGAACATTTTGCGCCCAAGCTGGCGTTTGCGAATAAAAAAAAATATCATCCTCTACTAATGCTCTATTAGCTACAAGATGAGCAAAAGAGTTGCCCTCCCGTCTAACATGACTAAACTTGATTTCTTCGAATTTGGCGAACAATTGAGTGCATTCCCGTAGCTTCTCTCTCATATCTGAGATTCCAGCAGCCTCTTTGTGATTTCTTCTTACATATCGCAGTATCTCAATCGCCGTACTGCAATCCGATTCCACAACTATCATGTTAAAGCCCATCTCCGACGCCATTAAAAGGCCTTCTGCCATTGCTGTCATCTCCGCCATGAGGGGCAACCTTTGACGAGGAACACGCCGTTGTCTTGCGGCCTAGAAATCACCCTCACTGTTCCTAATTACCACCCCAATTCCAGTAGCAGGCCCATACTCTTTCCAAGCCCCGTCCCCATTTATTTTGACAAAATTTCGAGGTGGAGCTTTCCATTTGTTACTGCTGGCTTCAGGGGCAATAGACTTTTCTTCGTAATTCCCGGTGATCAAAGCTTCTTTGTGCCATCGAATATAGTCATTACATCTTGTTACAATTTCTTCCGGAGACAAACTATGGTTGTTGAAGACTTTGTTGTTGCAGTTTCGCCAGATAGCCCATAAGGTTGCTACAAATACTTCACAATTTTCTTTTCTTTCCTTGGATAGGAAATGGACAATCCATTCTCTAATATCTTCTATCATCTCACCAAAAATTTTCTCGCCAAGCATAATGCTCCAAACAGATTTCGAGAGAGCACACCTGGTGAAGGCATGGTTAAGTGTCTCTGCCTCTTCTTCACAGACGGAACATTACGAATGGATTTGAACTCCCCTTGATCGAAGCTTGGTATTACTGGAAGAGAGGACAACCAAATCCTCCAGAAAGGAACTATCACCTTCTTGGGAAACTTCATACTCCACAGTTTACACAACCACGTTCTATTAGAAAACGAACCTGAAGAAGATTGAACTCCCGAGGAAATCTTGCGTTGAGCTTTGTACCCCGTTTTAACTGAATATAACCCGTTATCCGAATGTACCCAAAATAAAGAATTTGCCTCCCCATCTCAACCAATAGGCACCCTAAGGACATCGTCTACGTCGATCGGCCAGACAAGCTGTCGTACTTTTTCTTCATCCCAGCGGTTGGTTTCCTCTAGGATCACCTCTTTTACTCTCTTCTCCTCTGATCCAATTGGACATGAAGTTATAAGACTATATGTGTCAGGTCTTGTTAACCATTTGTCCCCATAAATCTTCACGTTTTGTCCGTCTTTGATCTTCCACACCAAGCCGCTTTTTAAGAGATATCTTCCTGCTAATATGCTTCTAAACGCATAGGAGATTTGGGTATTTTGATTCACTTTAAGATCAAGAATTGAAACGTTACGGAAATACTTAGCTTTGAAAACACGGCAGACCAGAGATTGCGGCTGTTGTAAAAATCTCCACGTATGTTTGGCGAGAAATTGCCTTATTGAAATCTTGGAAATCATGAAACCCGATACCTCCATCTTCACGTTTGTCTTTAAGATTTTCCCATGCTATCAAATGAATCTTACGCTTGTGTTCATCTCCACCCCACCAGAATCTTCTGATAACCCGTTGTGCACAAGAGATTCCGGCGGGGAGACCTCCGTGTACACCGTATGTAGAAGATCAGTGATGGCACAGGAAGAGTTGGGTTGTGTGTAGGGAGAGAGTAAGGCAGTAGTAATGTCTGAGAGAGAGACAGAGGTTTGGCAGAGCTTCCGCGTATGGCTAGTGTGTTCTCCTTTGTATGGAAAGGTTAACGTCCTATATATAACGGAGAATGTGACCGTTGCAGTGTGGTTAATGCGCCCATTAATAGCGGCTTAATTAGCTTAACCGCAACGGCACGTTCGTCCTCATATACAGGGACCGTTACAGCACGTTATGCGCGAATACCGGAACCGTTACGAGGTTGACCGGGTTTGACCGGATTGACCGGGTTTATGGAGCTCGTGCCATAAATCTCTCAAAGAAGTTACTAAAGGTCGCGTGCGGGCTTGGCTCGCACGCGACAGGGCTTACTCTAGCCTCCAAACCACTAAGTCCCTACAAGTCCCGTGCAGTGGTATGCGAGGGCTCTGTCTCGCAGCCCCCACATGGATCAGCTCGGCTGGTGATCCAGTGTGTGTGGAGCACAATATGGTGTGCTGGATGGTTGCCACGTGGCCAAGATCTGTCAGCTCAGAAAGCACTATCTACATTAGCCCCCTTTCTGCGCGTGAAGACTCATAGCTGTATAGACTTCCATGCGCGGAAACCAACATACGCGTCGCCGCCACGCACCAATTCAAATACGCGTAAGTTCAGCCCCCGTGCGTGCCATTATGACCTAAAAACCCTAGAGTCGTGCCGTCTGGCCTTTAGGGTTTTAGGCGTGACGTCATCTTGTCCTGTGATTGCGCGATTCGACGGTGACGGTTGCGATTCGACTACTGAAAGGACGCAACCCTTCATTGTTTTTGGATAAATACTTTGTACTCTCCATTGTCGCGAAGCATCACTTCTTTCTCTTAAAGTGAATGATACCCGGAAGTCTTCAAGAGCAGATTCAGATAATCAATCACCAGTTCAGAACTGCAAATCGTCTTCTTCAACTGTGTGTATCCAAGCAGGCTTTGTGAAAAAAAGGTTGGCCTTGTTCAATTTCGATTTAAAATACCAGTGTATGCTTTGAACTGTGTTGGATCTGCAAACTCATATTATCTGTCGAAACTTGTGAAGAAGCTTTGATCTTTGAACCCACTTTTGCCTTAATCCTTCAATAATAAGGACTTCGGATGTGGGGTTTTGAAATCACTGATAATGCAACCCTCTAATTTCTGAAATCGATACCAGAAACTATTCATCTTTCTTTCCATAGATCTTGAATCTCGAAATTCAAACTGAAGTGTGGCATATTTCTCCCCCTTTTTTCTTGCTCTTCCGCAGGAATGGCCAAGACAAAAGGAACCAAATCCACCAAGGAGGACGAAGAGATACCTGATCTTCCGCAAGCTTTGTGGCGAAAAGCCCCCCATCTGGGTGGAAAAGATTTCTACCATGCGAGGGTTAAGGCGATTTCTGTTCCCAATGAGGGATTGCTAATACTGACTCCCCCAGTTAACTCAGCCTTGCTCGAGTTGATTGGCTCCGAGGACGTGGTTCGATTGGGAATCGAAAATGGGTACTTCCCCTATGCTGCGATTTCCACCCAAGCTTTTGTCCAGAAATTGGACTACATGGATGAGTGGATTGACCACGTGTTGACCGATCATGATGTGACTCTTAATGAGGCCGGCATATACTTCGCTGTTCGTGCTATGAAGGGTGCTGCCGTGAAGCTGGACCAGTCCATGCTTCTAAACCTTCTTTCCCGTTACTTGCCTGCGACTCACACATTTCACTTTGCTGAGTTCGAGGCTGCGCCCACACTCGAGGACGTGCATATGCTGTACGATCTTTCTCCCATGGGTGAAGTGGACCCCTTGAGTCCTTTGAGGACAGCTGCGGAGATCGCTTTGTACACGCAGATGGAGGAATGCCTATCAGAGGTGAAGAAAATCTCCACCCGGTGGACTACTACCAAAGCCCTTCCGAACTGGCAGTTGGTTGATACATCTGCGAAGAATACCTGGAACAAATGGTTGCAGTACTTCTTTCGTGACTACGCGAACAGCAGTATCACCAAGAAGCTTCTGAGTGAGGACCCGGAGGCCAATAATTATGTGGAGGGTAAAGGCTATCACTTGACCCTTTGTGCTTTCCTCTGTGCATGGCTGTCGAGGTACTTAATCGATGGTCACCCGCATGATGGGGTCTTCTATCACGTTCTGCCGCTTGCTGTGAAGCTCTCCCTTGGCCAGAGAGTCGCACTCGGACCCTTGGTCTTGGGCACGCTGTACTATAGACTGGATCAGCTAGTTGTGGCTATGAAGGAGTCGCGTGGCCGCCTCGATACACTGACTTTTGTCAACATTTCCTTCTTGACAATGTGGGTCTTTGAGCGATGGCCGTCCTATGCCCTGAATACTCTTAAACCCAACAAGTGGTGTCCCCCAGGCGAGATGGAGGAGCGTAACAGTGGCAGGGCTGCGAGGTGGTTCGGAGCGAACAATACCAAGTGCGTTTGGAGCCTGATATGCGACAAGCGGCAAGAGTTCACTGCCAGGCCCTATGCCATGCGCATTGAGAACGTGCGATGGTTTCCAAAGCTGTACCCTTCTAAGGGTGTCGTCTTCTCAGAAGAGCTCCTCTTCGAAGGGGGATCGCATTTCCATGAGCGCTATCGCGAATTCTTTTGCTGGTGCCTGCGAGGTTCCCTTCCTGCTCTTGCAGAGCATATTCGTGAGCTCGCGCCTAGGTATGAGAGGATTACCGTGGATGTTGACCCCACTCGAGTTTCTCCCCAGTTCGGCTTTGATGCAGTGGCCCCATCAATCTGGCCCCAGTCCATTATCAGAGGTTGCTATAAGCGCTTGCTAACAAAGGAGTACAGGACAGTCTTCATGAACAATCTTCCCTTTGAGCAGCCTGCGGGTAACCGCGAGGGCGGTTGTTCCCAGAACTGGCTCGCATACTGGATCGCCCAGCAAACGAGGATTGAGACACAGTCGGCCGTCCAGCCGAGTAGAGCTCCCTTGATCAAGAGAAACTCTTTTCCGTTTCGCCCCAATTGCAGTCTGAGCGAGTCTGAATATGGTTGCTACTCATTGTTGGATCATGAGAACCATTTGTGCCCTGACGTCATTCTGAAGGAAAAGATCGCCGCATTTAAGAAAGGCGACTCGCATGTCATTAGATATAGCGACACATTTTCTAAGGTAAGCAACTTTTCCCGCGTGCGTTGAGCTTCCTAATTTCCACATGTTGATGCCTTTATTCTTATACTGTTTGCTGTAGTGTCATGTGCGGAGATTCGCATCTGGTGATCGTTCCAAGTCGTTGGTTAACACCATTTTTGCCACCAAGAGACAAGGACAGTCGTTCCTGCTAGCATCGAGGATGGATCCCGAGGTCGAAACCAGGATTCGCGCAGTCATGAATGCTTTTGCTGACTCGCTGATAGACAATGCTCCGGCCTCGTCTCCACCCAGAGATGATCCGTCCCCTCCAGCGACTGCGGCTCCGAGAGCGAAGAGACCCAGGCAGAAGGGAATTACAATATCTTCCCCTAGGAGCGCTCCAACTTCTCCTCCAGCGAAGTCCCTTTCTGCCAGGGACAAAGGCAAAGGTCGCATGCCCAGCAAAGTGCGGAAGGAGCTCGCAGTTGAGACCTTCGTTCCATTCAACCAGGAGGAAGAAGAGGAGAGGCAGGAGCCCAGAGAAGGTGATGAAGAAGAAGAAGAAAGAACAAATGTGATACATGAGGAAGAATCAGGAGGTACCTCCATCGCTTTTCCCTTCTCATTATCGTAATTCTCTTGCAACTCTTTCTTAAACCAATCGTTTCTTCGCAGATGATGATGAAGATGAGACCATCGTTGGCCTCTTGGCCAAGAGACAAAAGAGAGATGCCCATTCTGGCATTCCAGACGATCCCATAGGCTAGGACGTTCTTGCCGAGTCCAGGAAGACGGCCGCGGAAGCTGCCGAAAGAAGGAGGCAGCGCGAAGAGGAGGAGCTCGAGCGTGTGAGACAGCGGAGCCTCGAAGAGCAACATGTCGACGACTTAGTGCGTCCAGCTGACGAGGAGGATGTGCTTCCCGAAGATGTGGCTCCTCAGGCGGAGGAGGATAATGCGGCTCCAGAAGAGGATGCAGCAGCTCTGGAGCAAGCCCAGGCAGATTTTGAAGAAATCGCAGGCGGCGATAAAGGTGAGATCTTCAATCTCGCAGTAACTTATAGAGATGTTATTGTGGGTGCGTTAAATCATGGTGTGTCAAAGGCTGACATTCGCCATTGGCTAGTAGGCAAGTGCGGAGAACCTTCGGGTAATCATTTGAGCGATATGCATGTACTAGACCTTAGCAACTTGAAACAGAAACATGACTGGTTTCTTCGCGTCCCAGGTCACGCTCATTTTAAGGACCTACTTAATGAGGACACACTAATAGGGCATGGTTCCACGTCTTTAGTGTATGACGAAGATACTTCAATCCCACCTTCGCGTGGAGGTGCTTGCTCTTAGCTTTAGCAAAGATAGTAAAATAACGTACAATACGAGTTACCTCATACTATCGCATTTTATATCGCAAGCAATGCTGAGGAACCTGTGCTGGAGCAAAGAAGTCAGCCTTCTACGTCCTATGTTCCGATTCCGAGTTCCCATACCGAGAAGCCCGTCGCAGCTGCCACGTATACAGGAGAGCCTCTTGAGGACATCATCGAACTTTCTGGTGATGCTGAAGCTGACGCTGTGCTAATGGAGGAAGATGCCCATACTGGTGCTGAGGAAGTAAGAACAAGTGCTGCTGATGCTTCCACATCTGAGAGTGTCCTTCACCAAACATCTTCGGCTGTCACTTCGCCTCCGGCGATGACTGAGTCGGCGGCACCTCTTCCTGCGTGGAGCTTTTGGGGCTCGCAGGTTGGGAATGCATAACTATGAGGGGTTAGAGCTCGCAGCTGACAAGAGAGCTATGGAGCGAGGACAGTCTTCGACTATTCCGGCAATGCGCATCCCTTCTCTTCGTGAGATTCTTGAAGGAACTGGTAAGTAGAGATTTGTTGTTTGCATCTCGCATTGTTCATTTGCGAGTTTGATAGCATAACTTAGCTTTGACATTGCTTTAGGTTTGAAGCAAACTGGTGTGGACTGGCTAGTTCGGATGCGCCTCACCTACCCCCAATCATTTGCGAGATCTCTGGAGATAGGGCCCTTCGACAGGAGGCTGTTTCTTACCGAAGCCATTTGGATTCTGGAGCAGCTGTCTGCGGCCACGCCTGCGACCATTTCTGTCCAAAGTGCCGAATTGCTTTTTGGCATGTGCCAAAATCTTCTTACCAAAGTTCAAGGCAGACTGGGTTTCAGATTTCTTATGAAAAGAGTTACCCTGATTCGCGCAGCCGTAACTTTGAAACTCGGCCACCAGAACCTCGCAGCTGAGAAGCAGAAGGTGGAGCAGCAGAAGCAAAAGGCTGAAGAAGCTATGAAGCTCTATCATGAGATGAATGCCAAGTTCGAGCAATTGAAGCAAGAAGTGGAGCAGGTAGAGAAGCTGAGTCATCAGTTCGCGCCCCATGACTCCTTGATCAAGAATTTGCTTTGACTTCTTGAATTTGAAAAATAGCAAGGAAATAGTTGGAACATTAATGTAATGCTGAAACATTAATGTAATGTTGCTAGGGTTTCTCCCCCTCTTTTTTTTAACAAAAGGATCGACATGCCCGTTTTGCCCTTTTTCCGGGATTTGATGGAATATCTCTGTGCATATCTAATTATGACATCAGCAATTGATATTCTGCTTGATTTTCGCGCTATTTTCTCGTAAGATAAGCACGCCTTCCTTGGGAAGTCCATCCGAATCATGACCATCCGTCATTTATTAGGATACGCAACTGAATCGTCGTAGCCTTTAGTAGGGTAATTGATCGTTAACGCTTTTCAAGGCGTAAGTGATTGACCTTACCCTCTTTTCAAATTCTGCTGACTCATCTTAGCAACTGAAGAGTCTCCACAAGGTCTATATAAACCTTATCTTTGCCATTTGGGTTCTTCATCCAAAAAATGTGCTTTGCCGTGAGTCCTTACGACTGCTGGCTTCAACGCTTGTTTTTCGTTGATTCATGGCAACTCCAAGTTGTGAATCCTGAGTTTGCGCTTTGTGCTATAGAAATAGTTTCCAAGATCCGTTTTATGAGGCTTATTGCTCCTCATAACCATCATAGAGAAGATGGAGATGATATCTCATGTATGTTCGAAGAATTTTCTTCGTGTATTATGTTTGCAGGTCATGTTTCCGGCCGCCTCCCGGTGAGGTGCAGCGCCGTAGTGACCGTGCTACCGTCTCGTAATGAACGGCGGAATTCTCCTCCAGCATCCCTGGAGGAGAATTTCTTGCCTCTTCGTTCTTGAACTCAGGGGGCTTGTCAATGCCCTTGTCAATCATGACAAGGAACCCATCACCAGAGGAATGACTGCTTCCCCTGTTTTGCACGACGGCATACGCCGGAACAGGTGGTTCCTCTGGTACCTATCTTGATCAGACAGAGGCCTTTGTCGGCTCCTGGGGTCTTGGACGTACCGTCACCCAGATCTTGCTGCTAGGGACGTAGCGAATGACGAGTTGATCTCTTCGCAGAAGCATCCCGCTTGCTACAGATCTTTGGCCGCATATCTGCGTATCGCATAGCCGGTGTTAGGACCGTTGGGTTCATCCTTTATCAGTTAGGATTCCCATGGTGTGTCACTGCTGGCTTGTCAGTTACTTTTCGAATGTATTGTAAGCCATGTTGGCTGCGTAGTTAGATTTGAGCTTTTTCGCTTGTAAGCTGCTATCTAGACAGATAAATTGTAAGTCCTTTTGACTCATAATGATAAATAGCTTTTGTATTATTTGCTGTGTCGTTGCAACAAAATACAATTTTTCATACGTGTCGGCATATTTCGCCTTGTATAATGCTATATACATATTTCGCATTTTCTATCTGCCATATAAATTCGCAGATGTTTCATTAGATCGTTCGAGATCGTATTTGCTCAGTTGTGCCATCTTGGCAGATGGGCTTGTGATTTGCTTTCAGATGTAAGTGCGGGTATTATCTCATCAGATGTACCTTTGTAGATCACTTAAGATCATTTTGCACAATATTGCTATCGCATTTGTATAATGCTGCTATCACCGCAGATAGGCTTGGAAGATCAATTAATATCGTTTTTCGCATAAGTTGTCATCGTAGCAGATAGGCTTTAGAAGATCAATTAAGATCGTTTTTCGCATGAGTTGCTATCATGGCAGATAGGCTTTAGAAGATCAATTAAGATCGTTTTTTCGCATGAGTTGCTATCATGGCAGATAGGCTTTAGAAGATCAATTAAGATCATTTTGCGTAGGCTGCTATCGTGGCAGATAGGCTTAGAAGATCAATTAAGATCGCAGTTGGCATAGGCTGCTATCGTGGCAGATAGGCTTTAAAAGATCAATTAAGATCGCGGCTGCTATCGTGGTGGATAGGCTTAGAAGATCAATTAAGATCGCATTTGGCATAGGCTGTTATCGTGGCAGATAGGCTTTAAAAGATCAATTAAGATCGCATTTCGCATATGTTGCTATCGTAGCAGATAGTCTTAGAAGATCAATTAAGATCGTATTTCGCACAGATTGCTATCGTAACAGATAAGCTTAGAAGATCAGTTCAGATCGCATTTCGCAAAGGGTGCTATCGATTAGATAGGCTTAGAAGATCGGTTAAGATCGCAGTTGTACAGATTGCTATTGTGGCGGATAGCCCATTGTTAACAGTAATAACAAACTAGATAAAGCAACATAAACAGCTAGGAATATGAAGTTCTCATCTGGGAGAACCCTTTTATTATAATGCTCTCATGTGGGAGAGATAAGATTACAATTCTCTCATATGGGAGAGGAGATTGTGTAAATCATAGCCATACAAGACATGAAGCAACTGTACACACAAATTTTATGCTAATGAAGACAAAAGCGATAAATTCGGAGTATCAAATATTTTATTGATGTAATTGAAATAGCGGATTACAATCTCTGTAACGAATTTCTAAACAGAAACTAAATCCTCTGATTCTTCTCCTTGAATGTCGAATGAGGGCTTCGCAGCTTGATCTCTAATCGAACGAGCAGGCGTTCTTCGATTTCGGCGAAGAACGCGTTGAAGGTCTTGAAGAATACGAAGAACTTGCTTGAAGATCTTCGAATGTCTTGAAGATCCGGGCGACGATCTTGAGGTTGGATGTATGAACTCTTCAGGGCTTTAGCAGCTTGATCTCAGAGCTCTCTACTTCTTGCAAGATGTAATTGTGTGTCTTATGGCCTAGGGGTGGCCCCTTTATATAGGCACTGGAATAAGAGTTGTAGTCCAGTTACAACTCGGAGATCTAATTATCTTTTATTTATTTATTTAATAAAAGAATAGTCTGCACCAATCACATAACTAATAAATCATTTTTTATTTAAGAATAATGATTTATTAGAAGAAATATGTATTTCTTATTTACTGCACTAATTTGACAAGTGGCGCGATATGATTGGCCGTATTTGCTAGTCTTGATAGCTGCATCAAATTGACAAGTGGCACTCTTTCATTCATCGTACTTGCTGACTTGTAGCCATGTCGTGTTGTGACATGGCGTCCTCATGCGTAGTCCTTGGATGTAAATAAGTTTAGTCTCATTTACAATTTAGTCCATGTTTTAATTGCTGTTTTAGGACAATAACTTATAGAGTAGTGCTTTTTGATCAAACAATTTTCCAAATATTTGAGAATACGTGTCATTGTTTAAATGGTTAAAACTTTACGTGTCTACAAATGCCCCCTCAAGGCTTGTTCACCGGCTCCTGACCTTGTTGGTGTGGATAAGCCTTGAAAAGTTTCACTCTAGATTCCTTTGGAGCTTGATGATCGAACTCGGGCGTGTCTTGGGCAAGGCAGCTGAAAGTTTATTAGGCACTTGCTTCACATCACGTCCTTTATCCACGCTATTGGATTTTTTTTTTCTTCTCTTTTTTTTTGGTGAGAAGCTTTCTTTTTGAACAAGTCATTATTCAACACAGGCACTATTTGTTCATTCTCCCATGGCTTATTGTAGTGGAAGATTAGATATTTTGAAGAATGCAGTAAACCAACCGTTGTGCAGGAGGGCCTAATTTGCTTTTATTTTTATTTATTTATTTATTTATTATTTTTTTTTACGAACAAATACTTTCCTATAGGAATAGGACTTCTTTTAACCCCTGTACCTCTTTTACTCCTTGTATAGAATCAGTGGCGTTGCTTATTTGGGGATTCAAAATCAAATGGATTTTTTGCTTTCTTGGAGCCCAAACCAAATCTGATGACATGATATTGCCATGTTTAATCAAAACACCCTTTTTTTAACCAAGTCCATCCAGGACTCATATCCTCTTAGGCGTGTTTTACGTGAAATCCAAATCCACGCCCTTGTCAAACGATGTCCTTTACCGAGCTGGATTAGGATTTCTTAGTCTCTGTTATGTGCAAGAGAAATCCCGACAATGGCCTGATCTATGTTACTTGGGACTTCCTTTACCAAGTCGGATTAGAATAGCAGTATTTACCCCCTATATAAACGAAGCAGGAGCAGGAGCATCAGCATAATTCAGAACACAGAGTTCAGACAACGGTGGCGAACGCGCATCGCTTCAGGTTAGTTTTTCTTTTCTCAGTCTTTATTCTCTGAATCTTTTTTTTCCTGAATTCTAAAACAAGAATTAACCACTGCTTGTCAAAGAAAGTAGTATTTTCTGAAACTTGGTAATGTTAAAACTTGTCTGGAAGGCTAGATTGAGTAGTGCCGCAAGCTAGACTTAATAAGCAACATTGAAATCGTGACTATTGCTCACTGTGGTATATGCTTGCTTCAATGCTTTCTTCTCTGCTTTGTCCTTTTTCTTTTTATTATTTTTTTCTTCCAGTTCCTCTCCTATGTTTCAATCCTGAAACATAGTTTCTCTCTTCTTCTTTTTTTTTTTGTTTCTTGCACATGGCCCTTAGCTGCTTTATATTTGATTTCCTTTATTTTGTATTCATGTGCTTCTACCACTGTAATTCACAGAATTATTGATGAAGGATTCAAACTAACTCCTTATGTAATCGTGCAGGAGCATCAACCGCAACCCACAAGGCAGAGTTTGATCTACAATCTACATCCCCTACTTCAGGTTAGTACACTAGGCAGATTTTGTTCTCATGTATAGTTAGCTAAAATCGATGAGTAGCACTGTACATCTTTCTTTTAGCTATCAGGTGGGGAATGCTGCTTACTTGGTGATTCTACTACCTCACCCCTTATTTTCAATATCCCTTTGCTTTTCTTTGCCTTCTTAGGATTATCAGCACCTTTTTTTTTCTAGCACAACAGTTTCAAACAAAAATTTATTATTTCACTGTTGACAAGATATATTGCTTCTTCTCAAACGTTTCTTTTTTTTCCTGTATGCAGGGGCTATCGATTGAAGCTATCAACGCTAACTCAGCATCCCACGATGGTGAAGTTCTCAGATACTTCCTCCCAGGGCTTAAACAGCCTCATCGTATCCTCCGGAGAGGGTACGACTATTACCACATTGCCGGTTTACGAACCTGCAATTGGTCCTTACGCTCCCCAATTTTCCGGTCTAGGACCGCCTCACATACCATCCTGGTACTCCTTGTCAAGCGAGGAGTTAGTCTCATCCCATGAATCCGCCACCTTTCATGACGCAGGCATATTTTTATGCTCGTCGCTCCATTCTACTGAGACTAACTTCCGACGTTTTACGCTCTTGGCAGAATGGATACATTCAGGGGACGCCAAATGGCACAAAGTAACCCCAAACTATGGTCTTGTTTTCTTTACCCAAGGTTACTGGGAATGGCTTGAATATATACTCGGCCATAACGAAGAAATTCTAAATGATGCAAAAATATACAATGCTGTATATGCATCTTTATTTTCGTATGATCACGACGATCAAATCCTTCAAGCTTTCTGTGAATTTTGGAATCCCACCACCAATACTCTTCATACTCATGACGGGTAGACTTCAATATCCCTCTGGGACTTGTACCAAATTGGAGGACTCCCCATTCATGGAGAATTTTACGATGAAGTCATTCCGTCCGCTAGAGAATTATTTGACACAAGCACTCCACTTCCGATAAGTTGCAGGCACTTGCTTGCAGCATATCATCATATTTATCAAGAAAGCGAGATCAAACAAGTTACTATTAAAGCGTGGGTAAAATTTTGGTTCAGAGGGGATTTGAGGTATGACGACCCCCCTCGTCGAACTCAAAAGAAAACCACATCTAAGCCAAGGCTTACTCACAATCCCTGCGGCCTCATTCGCCGCCGCAACTTGCTACCTCAGGAAGCCATAGTTTTCGATGAGCTAGGAATCGATAAACCACACAGGGATGAAGTTTTTCTGGCTGCTCTCTTATCATGCTGGTTATGCAAATTTATTTTGCCTGCTGATGATTACAATTGCATCCGTCCTAGTGTTTTCAAGGTTGCAAGCATGATGGCCACTGGTAGGAAGTTTTCCCTTGCTATCCCGGTACTAGCAAGCATATACCAAGGCCTAGGCCGCATAGCCTGTTCAACTACACCTAGCAGGTGCTCGGCTATATTCCCTATTCATTACTTATATGGATGGCTCAGCCATTATTACTCTACTCATTGGCGTTCACGGAATTCAACCTTAAGTGAGCACCATGTGCGTATGATCAGATATGCAGGCGAGAAGATGGCGAAACACTTTAGTGATACAGAAGCCCGTCAACACTTCGTTACATTGCGCCTACAATCACTATCCTCATTGTCCATATATGACACAAAACAACTGGTCCTCTCGGACCATGGTCATCTATCTTATTCATGGACTGAGTACATTATCAGCCTCCGTTCTTGCTATTTGACTTGCCGTCGAAACAATGACTTTACTATCGAGGCATACAGCCCGCATCGCTTTGCCAGACAATTCAATTTCGTCCAAGAAGTTCCTGGTGAGTTGACCAAGGAAATACTTAATGGTACCCTAGAAGAAGTGATAGCCCTCTGGTCATCTTCTGTGTTACTGGGTACTAAAGCTAAATTTCTCTTTCCCCTGAAGACCAATAAACCTTTATGCTCACGTCGATACGTTGAATGGTGGGCGAAATACTCACGACTTTCTCTTGGAGAACCCACTGATGTTGACCTGGAGAAGGAGGTTAATAGCAACCCGAACGAACATGTCCCTGAAAACGAGAGGAAAAGGAATAGGGAATGGACCGATGTGAGTTCCTCTCTACCTGCGAAGAAAATTTGTCAAACTGTTCCTATCGCAACTCCCCCTCCCAAATCCGGACATAAGATTATAATCAAGAATTCCAGACTTGGCGGTAAAAGCCGAAAGGAAATCAGCCCTGTGAACACCAAGGCTATTTCCAGTGATCAAGAGAGGAACTGGAAACATATGAAAAATAACAAGAGTCGATCTGGTGAATTTGAGGCATGTGATAACTTTGGCGGTATACCTGTTTGTAGGCCGCATGCTGAAGGAAATCCAAATTATGTAAGTAAAAATAAAAGTTTTCATATGTACTCAGCCCATTTATATATGCATTCTACGTGCAGCTGCTAATTTCCCCTGTACTTGTATTGCAGGTGAAGGAAAACGAATTGGCTTTCTCAACTAGCGCAGGCCAGGTAGATCGTCCTTGCTCTAGCGAATACGCTGCCAGGAGACACAAGGAGCAGCCACTTGATGCCGAACACACTTCTCCTACTAAAAATGATATTTTGGATACCTCTTGTAGCGAGAAGAAACATTCCCTGCAACCTAACCTTCCAAGAGGAGCGGCTGATCCATCTGATTTCGGCGCCACTGATCATATCAATGCATGCTACAGAGCTTGTACTGACATGATATGGACTGGTTTGGCGCGAAAACTGACAAGCGACCCATTACACCGTCTCAGCCGTTTAGAAGTTCAGGCAAACCGAATTCTGGAAGAGATCACTGAACGTGGTGCGCCTAACATACAACCTTTGAGGAGATTGTTAAATTTATTCTTTAAGGACGTCAATATATATGACTCGGTCCGCTCAAAAGTTAAAGAAAAATCATCTAATGAAGGAGAGTCTTCGAAGACCTTGGACGAGATAGAGAATCGCCTTTTGGCTGCTGAAGAAGCACGAACTTGCTGTATTGAAGCCTCTGAAGGTCGTCGACGCAGACTCGAGGATGTCAAATCTCAAATGCGAGACTTGAACGCCGAAAAGCAAGCTATCGAAGAGCAATTATCAAAGGATGATGACCATTTGTCTCAATTGGAGAACAACATCTCAGACATTAAAGAAGAGAAATCCTCCTTTGACGACGTATCAACACTCAAGCAAATAGAGCATTCTCTGGAGTCCAGCCGAGATGAACTGTCTAATTTCAAATTGTTCCCTTAATTCATTCTTTTTTTTTTCCTTTTTTTTTTCATTTTTCTTTAAGATAAACTTTTATTGTTTCTTCAACTTAATCCAATTTTTTTTTCCTCATAACGAAACAAGTAAAATCTTACTTGCTGGATTCTTTCCTGGCATTATTTTTTTAATGGAAGTGAACCCATATGACCAGGGCACACACCTGGACCCAATCCATCCTTGCCGATTGCCATTTTTGCAACTAGGTGTAATATATCGAGGTAACAGTTTCATAACTCCTCAGCCACGTTCACGGCACCGACATAATCTTTTGTGTGATATACCCATAATGCGTGAAGTTGGCATGAGCATATATGGGATTTGATGGCAAATTGTTTATTTTTGCGGGTATGCGATTGATCTGAAGATATACTGATGTTTCAGAACAAGGGGAGGAATCTTTGAAGAATTTCCTTAATAGAATTCCCAATTTCAAAAAAAATATCCTAATGACATCCTGAATGTAGAATAATATCTGGAATGATATCTTAAACGCGAACATAAAACATCTGAAGTCCTAGGTATCTTCTTGAATCCTTGGTAATTTATTGAATAGCGTCGCGAATTTATGAGTACTACCATGAATGAAACCACCATACTTCTAGGTGGCATTGTGGATGACATCCTGAGAATATCCTGAATCCTTAATTTCCTGGGTAGTATTTTGAATTCCCAGAGTCACACTCTTGGCAATATCCCGAAAAATCACTTTTGAACCCTGAATAACATCCCAAGAAGAATCTTGAAACACCAAGGTAACAAACATCCTGAATTTCAGGATAATAACATGGGTAGTATCCCTCTTTTTTTTTACATCCTGGATAAAAATCATGAATCTCCTGTGTAACATTCTGAATTTCATGAGAATATGCTGATTCTTTTTTTTCCGGATGCCATCCTGGAGAAAATCCTGAATTTTCTATGTAATATTCTGGAATTCCATGACAATATGCTGATTCTTTTTTTTCCCCCCGGGTGCCATCCTGGAGAAAATCCTGAATTTTCTATGTAATATTCAGGAATTCCCGAATCACACCCAAAATCAGCTTGAACCCTCAATAATCATCCCAAAAAGCATATTGGAACCGCAAGGTAATGAACATCCTGAATTTCAGGATAATTTCCTGAATTTTCTTAAATACCTTAGTAATGTTCTGGATGGCAACCTGAATTCTAGGAAGCATTCCACATAGCATCCAGAATGACATCTTCAACCATTAGGGTAATATTATGAATGATATTTTGAATATTTGGATGTTATCAGAACCTCCGGATGTTATACTGGGAAAATATCTTTGGGCGATATAATGGCTAATACCTTAAATAGCATCCCAAAATGCCTTGGAAGCATCCCGAATGATATTGCGAGCACCATGTAGCATCCCACATGGTATCATCATCCTTTAAGGTGATGTCAAGAATAAAATTCAGAATTTTCCGTATGTTTTCAGAATTTCCAGGTGTAATCCTTGAAAACATCCTGAATTTATGGGCGAAATCCTAGATTTCGCGGGTAATACCCCAGGTAAGATACCGAATAGCACCTTTAACTCCAGGAAGCATCCCGAATGGACTCTTTAACCTCTAAGGTAATACCTTGAATAAAATTCTGAATTTCTGGAAGTTATCCTGGATAATATCCTGAATTCCTGGATAATATCCTGAATTTCGGGGAAAATACTCTTGAAATATACCGAATAGAACCTTTAACTCCAGGAAGCGTCGTGAACAGATTTTTCAACCTCTAAGGTAATATCTTGAATAAAATTTTGAATTTCTGGAAGTTATCCTGTATAATATCCTGAACTCCTGGATAATATCCAGAATTTCTGGATAATATCCTGAATTTCAGAGTAAAGTCCTGGATTTTGCGGAAAATAACCTTGAAATATACCGAATATCACCTTTAACTCCAGGAAGCGTAGTGAACGGACTTTCCAACCTATGAGGTAATACCTTGAATAAAAATCTGAATTTCCGAATGCTTCCTGCATAATATCCTGATCTTTTAGCAATATCCTGGAAGACATATGGAAATCCCTTTCACACCGGGGTTCAAAGGTTATGTTTTGGTGGTTACGACTGAACTTGAGGGGTGCCCCAAGCTGCCTACGTACCCTTTTGAGGATCAAGTCGAACGTAGTTCAATTTGGATGCGTTCACAGTTTTAACTCTTGTGTGCAAGGAGTGACATGCAGTTTAAACTCATGCAACATGGAGGCTAAGCAGTTTATACTCATACTCGAGGAGTAGCAAAGCGGTTTATGCTCATGCCCTAGGAGCTGTGAAGTAGTTTATGCTCGTACTAAGGAGCGGTAGTGCAATTTATGCTCTTGCTAGAGCTGTGAAGCACTTTATGCTCGTGCAAGAGCCGTAAAGCAGTTTATACTCATGCTAAAGGAGTTGCGATGCAATCTTTACGGATAGTAGCGCTTCAAGAATTTCCCATTTAAGGGACCAATTCTCAAGCCGTCTTGTGCAACAATCTTATAAGCGCCATTTGAGTAGACTTCTTGTACCACGTACGGGCCATCCCATTTGGAGGTAAACTTATTCCCTGTCCGATGCGTGGTGATGATGGGTCTTCTCACAGCGAGTACTAAGTCCCCTTGCTGAAAGGATCGTGGCCGGACCTTTTTGTTGAATGCTTTTGAAATACGAGCTTGATAACACTCAAGCCTTTGTTGTGCTTCAAGCCTCTTCTCATCAAGTGCTTCCAATTCTTCAAGGCGCAGCCGCGCATTGTCTTCTTGGGTGAGGCCTTCTTGGATGGCAATCCTAAGTGAAGGGATTTGACGCTCCAAGGGTAGAACAGCTTCAACTCCATACACTAAGGCATAAGGAGTGGCATGTGTAGCTGTGCGAAAGGTTGTTCGATATGCCCAAAGGGCTTCACCAATTCTTTCGTGCCAATCCCGTTTAGACTTTGCAACTACTTTCTTCAATAGATTACCAAGAGTCTTGTTGAATGCTTCAGCAAGACCATTCGCAGGCGCATTGTACATCGACGACTTATGTTGCTTGAAACCAAACTGCTCACAAAGATTTCTCATTAAGCTATTGTCGAACGGCTTCCCATTATCAGTGATGATGTAACGAGGGACGCCATACCTATAGATGATGTTATTGCGGATGAAGTGCACTACAGTCTCTTTCTTGACTTCCTTTAGTGATACAGCTTCAGCCCATTTTGAAAAGTAATCTGTCGCTGCTAAAATGTACAAGTGTCCACCAGATGAATTTGGCAAGGGACCTACAACATCAAGTCCCCACGCATCGAATGGCCAAGAAGCGACCGTAGGGTGGAGAGGCTCTGGAGATTGATGAATGAAGTTTGCGTGGAATTGACATGGTTGGCATCTCTTAGCATAATCCATGCAATCTTTGACCATGGTCGGCCAGTAGTATCCCATCCTCTTTATTCGAAAGTGAAGCTTTGGGCCTGATTGATGAGCACCACATATCCCAGAGTGGGCCTCTTCTACAGCTTGCATTGCTTCGCTTTCTCCTAGGAAACGAAGGAAGACTCCTTCAAAGGAGCGTCGATACAAGGTGTCGTTGTAAAATATAAAGCGTGAAGCACGACGCCTTATGTCTGTTCTCTTACGTTGATCGTCGGGCAACTTACCGCTTTTTAAGAATTCGATCAAAGTTGTTCGCCAGTCCTCTTCTTCGATCTCAAAGACTGAGACTACACAAGAATTGTGGTCCATTTGCCAATCATCGTCAAAGACTGGAGGAACCACCCATCGCTGACATATGGGAACTTTTCCTTCAACTTCCGGAAGAGCCAAGTTTGAGGCAAGTTTAGCTAATGCATCTGCCTGACTATTTTCCCGTCTTGGAACATGTTGCAAGACGACTTCTTCAAGCCATGCTATCATCCGAGATGCATAATTGTAGAAAGGTAGTAACTCTGGCTTCTTTACTTCATAAATATTGAGAAGCTGGTTTACGATGAGCTTGGAGTCTCCATACACATGAAGTTGACAGTGCTTTCCCTCAATCGCTATTTCCAGACCAAGTATAAGAGCTTGGTATTCCGCTTCATTATTCGAGCATTTCTCTGTCAACGTGAAGGCGTAAGGAATCACATCTCCCTCGGGCGAGACAAACACTACTCCTGCCCCCGCTCCATCACGGTGAGACGCGCCGTCAAAGTACATCTTCCATGGCTTGCGCTGCTCGATGAAGAAAATATCTTCATCAGGAAGATCTTCTGATAATTCCCAATCAGCCGGTACAGGATGGTCAGCTAAGAAGTCCGCTAAAGCCTGCCCTTTTACGGCCTTTTGAGGCACATAAATGATTTCAAATTCCTGAAGAAATAAAGACCACCTTGCCAATCGATCGGACAACACGGGCTTTGACATTATGTGCTTGACCGGATTAGCTTTTGATATAAGATGCACCGTGTGGGCTTGAAAGTAATGCCGCAACTTTTGAATCGCAAATACCAAGGCCAAGCACATCTTTTCAATCGGAGAGTAGTTGAGCTCGCATGGAGTCATCATCCTGCTTAGGTAATATAAGGCATTCTCTTTCCCTTCATGATTCTCTTGAGCAAGGAGAGCACCAACCGAGCGCTCTTGTGCAGCAATGTACAAGATTAATGGTTTTCCACTTATAGGGGCAGCTAAAACCGGAGGCTTCATTAGGTAAGACTTAATACTATTAAAGGCATTGTTGCAAGCTTCGTCCCACTGAAAGGGAACACCTTTCTTCATGAGGCGATTGAATGGCGTGCACCTTCCAGCTAAGTTTGAAATAAACCTTCGAAGGTATGCTAGCCGACCCTGAAGACTTTTAAGATCGTGGATGTTTTGAGGCTCGGGCATCTTCAAAATAGCCTCAATTTTCGATTGATCAATTTCAATTCCTTTGTGGCGCACGACGAAGCCGAGAAACTTTCCGGAAGTGACACCGAATGCGCACTTTAGGGGATTCATTTTCAGTTGATAACGACGTAGTCGATTGAACACACTCTTAAAGTCCTGAAGATGGTCTTGCCTAGCCCTTGTCTTGACTACCAAGTCGTCAACGTAGCACTCGACGTTCTTATGGAGCATATCATCGAAAATCTTTTGCATGGCCCTTTGGTAGGTTGACCCCGCATTCTTCAACCCAAATGGCATTACCTTATAACAGTATATGCCTTTTGGTGTTCGAAATGCTGTCAATTCTTCATCCTTTGGAGCCATGCGAATCTGGTTGTATCCTGATGACCCATCCATGAATGACAAAGCCTCGTGACCCGTGGTGGCATCCACCATTAGCTCAGTGATAGGAAGTGGGAAGTCGTCTTTAGGACATGCACTGTTAAGATCACGGAAGTCAACGCAAACCCGGGTTTGCCCATTCTTTTTCTTAACAGGGACAATGCTTGAAATCCATGTGGGGTATTTAACTTCTCGAATAAATCCCGCCTCGATCAACTTGTTGACCTCCGCTTCTATTTGAGGGATTAACTCAGGTCGAAAACGTCTTTGAGCTTGTTTAACGGGCCTTGCGCCATGCTTGACTGCTAGGTGATGGACAGCGACCCTTGGATCTAGACCAGGCATCTCCTTGTAGCTCCAAGCAAAGACATCCTTATATTCTTTCAGAAGATCAATATAAGCCTTCTCCTCTTCTGGTGTGAGGTGAGCGCTTACATAAGTTGGTCGAAAATCCTCCGTTGTGCCCAAGTTATCTTCTTTAAGGTTATCCACCGTAGACTTCACGCCTTCCTCAAGTTCTGGGGGAGCTTCTTCAGCATCTTCCTCAACTTGCATCTTCTCTTCCGCAATCGTGATGTGAAATGATGAACCAACGCTTTCCTCATCGAAAGAGATTTGCTTAGGAATTGTTGTGGCGCCAGTGGTTACGATAGTTTGTTGCTTGACCTTTAATCCGTCAGAAGCATCAACTATTATAACCGTGCGTCTCTTCATCCGGGATGGGAACTTACTCTTTATACCTTTGACGTTAGCAGATGTGGAAAAGTTATGTTTGTCTTGTCAGCGAGGCTTCATTTGGATGAATTTTCGTATGCCAAGTCTTTCATGAACAACTTTACGAGGAGAATTCAGGATGTTTGGGACTTGTGGCGTTCCAAGTCGGTCGAAAACCGATGTATGTGGCTTTATCTTCCCAATTCGATCAAAGACGGACACATGTGCTTTATTAATAGGCCGCTCACCTTCTTCTTCTACTACTGTGACATAGTGATTAGCCGCCTTCTTAATGACGATTCTTGCTGGAGCCGGCGGTGTGTAACCCAAACCTAAGCGGAGTCGGGGAATGAAAACGGCTTTTGGTTTTGGAATCACAAGCGTTTTCTCTCCGGTTATTTCAGCGGAAAATGTTCCTGAAGAAGGGACTTCATGCGGTTTGAACCCAGCTTTTGCCATTAACTTGTAAGCATTCGGATCAAAGCCTTCTACAGTCCGTCTTGATGGCCATTCTCCATGTTCAGCCTCATGTCCTTCTTTTGGTCTAACAAACCCTTCAAGGGAGGAATCAACTTTCACTTTGTCCACGCATGTAAGAGGTAAGTTCAAATCCTTCAACGCTGGATCTTTGCTCCTCCTCGGCTTGAAGCGTAAGACTGGAATGGATTTCTTGTCGTCTTTAGTTTCAGCGAGTAGCGTATCACCATTCTTTGGACTTGCTTCATTATTTTCGTCTTTAGACTTCTTGACAATGATCGAGGATCCAACTTCCTTATGAGGTGTGGACTTATAAGTTGTGACGGGCTTGAGTTCCCGAAGGATAATCTGTGCTGAGTATAGTTTTGCCTCGGCGAAATATGACTCAGCTTCAGCGAAAGGCTTTTCATCAGCTACAATTTTCTTCACAGCACCATCTCTAAAGTATTTCAGGCATTGATGGAGCGTGGACGGTACAACACCATTCTGATGAATCCATGGTCGTCCAAGAAGCATCTTGTAAGAGGTCTTTGCTTCAATGACATGGAAGTACGCTCTTGAAGTCATATCATCAATGATTAAATTTAGAGATATCGCCCCAATTGCCCTTTGTCCACCTTGATTGAAGCCTTGAATCATCAGGCGACTATGTGACAACTCATCAACGGCTATGCCTAACTCTTTCATTGTGGTATGAGGTAGAATGTTAACCGCTGAGCCTCCATCAATCAGGATTCTATTCACCTTTTGTTCGCGTGTCAACCCGCTAACGTATAAAGGTCGATTGTGCGGTGTGAGGCCCAAAAGCAGGTCTTCATCGGTGAATTCGATGGCAGTGTCATCGTAACCTTGAAAACTTTCGTTCTCAAGGTCCTTTGGTGAAGCATCTAACTCGTGTTCTTCTCCATCCTTTTCCTTAAGGGTTGTTGTGTTACAACCAAGCCCCAGTGAGAAAAAGGGCTCCGTTACATGCGAATCAAAGAGTTCAACTGAGACATAGGTCATGTTTGTTGCTGCTGTTTCGGATTCTTCTTCTAACAAGACTTTCCCTTCCCTAACAAGTTGCATGATCTTTTCCTTCAGTATGAAGCACTTTGTGGTATGATGACCAAGAAGACGATGGTACTTGCAGTACTTAGGATCGTTAACCTTGTCAGATTCTTCGGGTCGTTTAGACTCCAAAGGTTCAAGGATCTTTTGTTCCACAAGTTGTTCGAGCATTGCAGGAACTTCTTCATCAGCAAATGGATACACTTTTGCTTGCAATTCTTTGAGTGTAGGTCTTGATCGTGGTTTTTCGACAGTAGAATTGACTTGGTCTGTATTACTTTTCTTTGTCTTGCTAGGCAACTTTACAGGTGTAGTTGTTACGACCATGGACTCCTTATTGTTTGATTTAAAGGTGAACTTCCCGGCCTTACGAGAGTCTTGCTTATTTCCTCCCTTCCAAGCTTCGAAAGGAAGTGGTCCTTGGCTTCCGCTTGACGCAATACTAAGTTCCATGTCGTGAGCACGAGTAGCAAGTTCCTCAAAGGAAGTTGGCTTTATTCCTTGAAGTATGTATCGCAAACCCCAATTCATGCCTTGGGTGCACATCTCAATGGCCGAACCTTCAGATAGCCTATCCTTGCAGTTGAGGCTTAAGTTCCTCCAACGATTTATGTAGTCTATGGCCTTCTCGTCTTTATTTTGGCGAGTGCTTGTGAGCTCGATCATGCTAACAGTACGGCGAGTACTGTAGAATCTGTTAAGGAACTCACTCTCCATTTGCTCCCAGCTATCAATCGGCCTTGGTTCGAGCTGACGGTACCACTCGAAAGCATCATCTTTTAGAGTCCTAACGAACTGTTTGACGAGAAGATCATCATCAGTTCCTGCACTGTTGCATGTCTCAATAAAGTGAGCTACATGCTGCCTAGGATTCCCTTTGCCTGAGAACTGCTGGAACTTTGGAGGGTTGTAACCAGCAGGCATGCTTAGCTTCTCAATTCGCTCAGTATAAGGCTTAACATAAGACTTTGAGGATGTCAATGACGACCCAGTCCGTCCATTCATTGTATCTAGGATGAACTCCTGTAACTGGTCGAGGGGAATGGAACCATCTGCTGACAACTGCACACTTGGTCTTGCCGTTTGCCTAGTGTTAGTCTCTCTTACTTCCTCTTGACGCCTAGGAGCTTGTTCGAAGACTTGACTCGCTTCTTCACGACTCTCCAATTTGTTCATTAGCCTTGCGAGTTGCACGTCGCGATCACTCACAATCTTTTTCAGTTCTTCAAACCCTTTAGTGAGTTCAGTCACTTGTTCTTCGAGGGCAACGATGTTGGTTGTCATGACAGGCATGCCACTCTCATCATATGTAAGATCTTTATTACTACTGGAGGATGCTTCATCGGAGCTATCTTCACTTTCTTCACTTTCTTCTACAATGGGATTTTTTCCAGTAGAAGATTCTTGAGACTTCGCTTGTCCTGACTTCATATTTTCTATAGCATCGTCTATGAGGGCACCGACGTCAATCTTCTGTGACGAAGCATCGTCTTTGCCCCCTGTTGATTCAGAGGGATCATTAGGCTTTAACTGTTGGGAGCCAAAGAGAGGAGAGACCCTTGGGAATGTTGTTGAAAGGATCACATCACTTGATGCCTTAGACCTGCTTCGAGTGACGGGACCAATGTCTTTGAGGCCTGTCTCAGCCACATTGGTGGAAGGTTTATGTCCTCCAATCTTGAGTGGTGGATCTTGAGAATCTTTCTTGGGAGCCATCACAATACTTGGAGGATGAATGGATTTGAGGAGAAGAGATGAGAGGCAGAGAAGTCCCACCGGGTGTGCCAAAATTTGTACACACAAATTTTATGCTAATGAAGACAAAAGCGATAAATTCGGAGTATCAAATATTTTATTGATGTAATTGAAATAGCGGATTACAATCTCTTTAACGAATTTTGACACGCTCCAACTGCAAGTGCACAGTTGTCGGTGCAGTAATAATCGGAAAAGTCCGGATTTTCGAACCCAAGGGACTTCGTGTAACTAACTATTAAGTTTGTTCTTTATGTGGGCAAAACGCAGTTGTTTTGTGGTTCCTAATTCTACTAAAAATTCAAATAACAATTATCTCAAATAATTCAAAGAATTATTTCAAGATTAAATAGCACGAGTCGATTTTGATGTTTATCAAGTTTGATTAAATTCAGGATATCTCTACGGATCACTAGGAATGTCACACGACGTTGGATTTATGTTTTACTAACACGATAATTTCTTATTCTAGTTAAACGAGCAATTGTATATTGAAGATGTCTCAACCAATAACTATGCCTAAACTATCGTAACTGATTCCTCTAGCTTACTCAAGTTCAAACACGCATTATGATACTAATTTCTACTCTTGTTCTTAGCTAACTAGCAAGATTCCTCAACCCTAGATACGGCTAGTGTGTATTTCAATTTTCCGGGCAACGAACGTAGATTCCTCTATCGTTCATAACCTAGCACAATCCTATTAACACGTCTATCAATAGAAAAGATAAATTAAAAACATAAAATACACATAACTAAAGAAGAAATCATCAATTAAGCTCAAAAGCATGAGAGTAAATCCATAAACCACAAGTTGTAGTGATCAAACCCTAGTTTCCTACGAGATATCCCAAAATAAAGGGTTTAGCTACTCATAATCATGTTCATAATACAAAGTTTCATGATCAAGTATCAAAAACTAGAGAAGAAAAGAAGAAGAGAAGCCAAACGGATGATCCAAGCTCTCGACCTAGCTCCCAAGCACTCCAAGCACGACTCCCAAGGTGTGTTCTGATGTTGAATGTCGTTCCCCAATGTTTCCTAAGTCTTTTGTGGCTTCAAACTCCCAAAACTATGCCAAAATAGCGAAAACAGCCCAAAATTTCAGTTCTGGCCGCAGAGGTAATCGTACGATTACCTTGATGTAATCGTACGATTACTTGCCTCATAGGTAATCGTACGTTTACATCTAAGTAATCGTACGATTACTTCTGGATGAAGGTAATCGTACGATTACCTTGAGGTAAACGTACGATTACTTCTGATCTTCCACCATTCAATCTTCAACTTCTTGCTCTTTTTCCTTTCGTCTTCACTTCCCGAGCATCCCTTTGAGCCTCCAACCTTTCCGAAGTTCACTTTTGCTCCAATGTCACGTCCCGAGCTCTCGGTTCCTGAAAACCACAACACGAGAAACATACCGGAAGATCAAACGTGATAAAATATAGCCAAAATCAATGCAAAAAGTGCCCGGACTCATCATTAACGTGCAAAGACTCAACATGCTCAACTTTAGCAAGAAATGATCCAAAATCTATCAAAACGCATCGGAATACACGCAAAACGGTAAGGAAACATATAAGAATATAACTCCAAATATGGAGTTATCAAATATCCCCACACTTACCCGTTGCGCGTCCCGAGCAACAATTCAAGTCTCAAACTATCTCAAATCACCCGAACCTTCCTCCTCTCATCTCACCTCTCAAGTCAACTATTCCAACCAAGACCATTGCATACTTTTCAACTTACCAATTGCATACTAACCTCAATTAGCCGACTCAACACACGACGACTCAATACAAGACTCAACGATGCAACAATATGATGCAATGCAAATATATGACTCGATCCTACACAACACATATATACACAAAACGTCTTTTTAGGCGAGATCGGGCAATCTCAATTAGCTCAAATCGGTTCTCATGGAGTGATGAAGAATCTAGGAACGAGGTATGAATTGTAACCAAACTCGACAACTAGAATTTCCCTTAGTTGGTATAGAAAGTCTAGCTTTACTACGTGTAAGAAATACCTACCTCTTCGCATGTGCCGATAAATAAGAGGCTACGCTAGGCTAAGCCACATTCAAGGTCCGAGCTCCTATTCCGCTAACGGGTTAAAATGTAGAGGCTTAGGGACAAAAGGATAATCATGTAGTAGCAAGTCCTAAGCGTCACATTCTCACGTTAAAACCCACATCTCACACACCCTCACCACGATGATAGGAACCGCAACCCGAAACTCACCATCTCCGGCCCTCGATCCCCTCAAACCCCGGTACAATAACGATCTCCGTGGCCACCGTCGTGAAACATGCACAAGATGAACGTCGCCGTCAATGAAATAGTTGCTTCCACCACTCGGTCTTCATTAAGCTAAAACTTTATTCCTTTATTTCATCTCTCCTTTTTTTTCTCTTTTTTTTTTTCTTCTTTTTTTCTGTTTTTTTTTTTTTTTTTGTCTTTTTTTTTCTTCAAATCTCTCGATATCCACAAACACAACATCTACAACGTATATCTCGAGTGGTCTTCCAAGTGTCAAGCCATACAAAAAACGTTAAGGGGAGGAAGTAAACAATCCAATGAATATATATCACACGTAAAATCCATCTCCCCCTAACTCAATGAAATACACGGTGCCACCAAACAAAGCCGCAAACAAATCCAAGTACAAGTATGGGGATGGAGTCGTCACAAGCTCAATCTCTATGTCCGTAGTCAAAAGTCGACATCCCCACACTAGAATATATCCATGTCCCCTCTCAAGTAATCAAAGCAATATAAGTCTCGTGCTTAATCCAACCGATCCTCCTACACCAAGATGATGAAAAGAAACGATCCCTAGCACGATCCACCAATTAAATCACCCAACCCAATTTGTGCGCATTAGATGCCACACACTCACGGCTCTCCACAACTGTGTCCATGGTGTAATGACATGGAACACCGCCACACCGAAGTGCGCAAGCCTACTCTCACTCACCCTCGCATTCCCCTCGATAATCAGAAATGAAGCATATGCGATACGTAAGACTCGCACAAATATATCGTGAAGCACTCCCTCATCGAACCCCCTCAACTACAAACACCCTCGTGACGCACTAAAGCGGTGATTCTAACCAATCGATGATGAAGGCCAAAAATCGTCACCCTAAGTTCAGAGGTTATCAAAGAATCCAAGGTTCGAAATAGGGTTCACTAGTGGTCCTACAAGGTAAGTTCTATAAGCAGTGAGTGCTCTAATACACACCTCGCACAGCTGTTTCGTGTGCCACTACGAGGCGGGTTGGCGACTACCTAAGACGCACACATGAATGTTCGGCTTGTTTAGCTCACACCTAGCTCAACTCTTGTAAGAAAACAAGGCACACACTTTAGATTTTGAAAATCATTTAAGTGTTTTAAAAAAAATAGGCAGGTATTCCAGTAAAGAAAGTCTCTCTATACATACTAAGGGGAACTCAAATTGTCATTCTCGGTCACATCTCATACCCTATGCCTAAAGTTCTCACACTCCTCGATTTTCCAATTTCAAGCTTCTTTTGATTGCCCTTTCTCAATTTTTAATTTGTTTTCAATTTTTCTTTTTTTTTTTAGATTTTTGTTTTTTTTTTTTTTTTTATAATATTCCCTACTCTATATGCATGGGCCGACTCGAAAGAAGACTCGAAACTGACTCGATTTAGGTAGGTGGACTCAATTAAATAAAACGTGCACTAAACATAAACTACTCACAATACGACACGGACACAATATATATAAACACGACACGGACTACAAAACTGACACAAACAACCTAAACAACCTATATGTAACTGGTGAATGCAGACAGACACGGACTTGGCTAATAAAGGCTGAGGAACCCCCCCACACTTGAACGCGTCGTTGTCCTCAACGAATGCATAGGCAAACGAAAAGACTCAGCATTCAAATGCAGGGAGTGGTAAGTCTACTCGGACGAATCCTCGTCGTCCTGGTCCTGGTCTCCGGAATAGGCATCCGAATGGTACTCGTAGGCACCAGGGTAGGTCTCTTGGCCACTAGGCCACTGATCTCGCGGGAATCCCGCATGAGTGGCCAATGCCTCTAACCACTGGTCCTGACGGTGCTGATGCAGACTCACCTGACGTAGTCCCTGACCGAGGTTACGCATGCTACTGCGATGATGCTCAAACTGCCTAGCACTCATGTCAGCCACATAGTCACGGGACCGACCCTGGGATGTGAGGGTCATAGTCCTGGTCAATCTCAACTCGGCCATCAAGTCCGCTAAGCTCACACTCGGCTGGCCAGGGTCAAGGACAGGGGGTGGTACAGGCTGAGGTGGAACGGGAGTAGGAGCTGGAGGAATAGGAGCTGGAGGAGTAGGAGCCGCTCGCGAGGAAGAGGCTCTTTTCTTAGCCTTTCCTGTAGGAGGTCTAGAACTAGCTCCTGCCTCCATCACCACTACATCCTTGAACGGGTCCGGGATTTTGTCAAACATTCTCGGAGCCTTGGGTGTGATGTCTAGCTCTCCATCAGGTACGGCAGCCCCGCAATCCTTAGCTAAGTGCAAAAGTAAGAAACTATGGCCCACAGACTTCCTATTTTTCTCTTCAAATCTCTCATGCAAATACAGGAAAATCCGCCTAGGGATGTCTATCCGATGCCCCCTCGATAGACACAGAGTCATGAGACACACCTCAAAATCAACGTAATTGGGAGCCGAAACTCCCAACACCCATGACGCCAACAGCTCAATGAGCCACCGTGGCTTAGGTAGCAAGTATCCGACTGGGAGCTTCCAATGCCTGATATTGGTTTTAGACCTGTCCCAGTCGGCCCCTGGCACTCCCGCAAAACAAAACGCTGACACCTCATTAATGAGCGTCTGCTGGTCTTTCTTCAGATAAACCTTAAATTGACAGGGTGCTGTCAACGGGGGCCACTTAAGCGCTGCGGCGATGTTCTCAGAGGACAAAACTAGCCAGTTCCGACGACAATAAATGACACGAGGGTCATTGAGCCTAGACGTCTCACCCTCATCAGTGTGTCTCGCATTTGCACAAATTTCACGAGTCAGCACAGAACTGGCTTTCTCTTTCACTAATTCCATCCACCCCGCAAAATTTTCAGCCTCCGCGACCTTTTGTAGGTCTTCGGGCAACCCCTCTAGTGGAAACAGTTTCTCAACCTGAACACCTCTATTAATCCTAGGGTTCGATCGGTAATAACCCTGGGCAGTCGCCGAAATAAACCTATAATCGCAAAAGACCCCGCCCCTATCAACTGCCAACTTGTTGTCGTCCGGCGCATGACCACGACTCTTTCGAATTGGGGGCAAGGAGGATGGAACGGGTGTACTAAAAACCCTAAGCTCGGGGGATAACGGGATGACCAATTGGGCACCCGAATCACCCCCCTCAGCAGCAGACTCATTCTCCGACACGTTCACCCCACTTCCCCCAGGTAATGTATAATCGGGGTCGTTGTCACGACTCGTTCTCGCGCGTTTGCTCATTTTAACCAAGTAGAACGAGATAAAGCAAGTAACGTAACAAAAGCAAGCACGTGCACAGTGACAAGTTGTGTACAAATATACGGCAATTAAACACGTAAGCACACAATCCTAGGACTTTAATCAATCGCCCCCAAGCACGCTTCTAAGTGCAACAAAAAGTAAATTGGGCTTTTACTCAATTGTGCCTAGACTCGAGTATTGAAATTGTGCGAGAGATTAGGACGTACCTACGTGCCCGGAGCAAGTCTTACGGGCACGAATTTGCAGAATTTTGACAACCCGGGCTGTTTTAGGGTCGCCGAAATTTTTGTTCCGAATTGTTCAATTGACTTGTGCCTTTTGCTCCTTGCGGTGTCCCCGTCGAAACCCTAGAATAGCTCCTTCGAATTCGACCTCAATCGCCCCCAATTTCAGATTCTCCCTCAAGAACCCTAGCCTTGTCTTCTTCTTCGATTTCACCACCAATCTCCTTCTAGCGCCAGAGTTGTGGTCGCGGTGGTGATGGCTCTGTGATGGTGATGGTGGTGGTCGTGGCGGAGAGAGAGATAGTTTGCGGTGGTGAGAGGTTGTGTGTTTGGTCGGCGGGTGAGAGAGAGAGAGGTAGCGGGCGGCGGAGAGAGAGAGAGACGAAGCTGGTGGTGTTGGTGAGAGATTGTGGAGGCTGTGCGGCGGACGGTGAGGCGGCGGTGGTGACAGGTGGTGGTGGCTGGAGGTTGTGTTCTTGGTGGTGATTGCAGAGGAGAGGAGAAGGGTCGGGGGGATGGGAGGAAATAAGGAGAAAAGGAAGAAAAAAATTGTTGTTTGTAACCTCATTGACTGCCCGTGTGGAAGTAATCGTACGATTACTTTCAGGTAATCGTACGATTACTTGAAAGTAATCGTGCGATTACTTGTGCTACGAATGGGCAGTAACTTTTTATGAGAATTCACCTTCAAAATTTTTCTAAGTAAGAAGTAACCGTACGATTACTTCTAAGTGATCGTACGATTACTTTTAAAGTAACCGTACAGTTCCTTTGAAGTAATCGTGCGATTACTTTTAAGGTAACCGTACGATTACTTTAAGGTAATCGTGCGATTACTTTCGTACGAATGGGCAGTGAGTTTTCTCCAAAATTCCACCCAAAAATTTTTCTAAGGCAAAAGTAAACGTACGATTACCCTAAGGTAATCGTACGATTACTTTTGGGCAGGGGAAAAATTTTAATAGCCAAAATATAACCTTCACCTCGTATTTTGATCCCGAACTCCGATGAGTGTGATTTTTGCACCTTTGGATCCCTTTTCCGACGTATGTCTTGCTCATAAAAATAACGTCCCGTTTCCGGATCGTTTTCCCGTCTTTCCTCAATTATTGCTTAATTACGCGAAAAATATCCAAATTGTGCCCAATTTGTCGTTTTCTTCAAAATTTTGCAATCACCTTCATCAAGATGGGGAGTGCGGGATCTCTTCTCATGTAGAAAAATTCCCAAAGTCCGGGGAACCTTTCATTCTTCAATTTTGCGCTTCCAAAGGCTCGTTTTGCATTTCCGGATGCTTTTGGACGTCTTTTAGCATCCTTTTTCGTCTTTGTTGCTCGTTTCTTTGATTTGTCATGGATCTCCTCGACCTCGAGACTCCATTTATGGTATAAAAGATTCCCAAAGTCCGGGGAATCTTTTATCCTTCAATTTGCTCATTCCGAAGACCCGTTTGGCGATTCCGGATGCTTCTTTGGCTCCCTTTTCCTCTTCGCAACATCCTTTTTGGCATAACTTCTTCGTCCGGACTCCGATATACGCGATCCACCTATCCACAGAAAGCTCTCGAACACCCCCACACTATGGCACTGTTCAAATCAGCTCACAGTCCTGTCTTCAAAAATTTACCTCGTAATCCGTGCCATTGTGCCAACTTTCTCATTCTCTTTACGTCTTCTTCGCGTATATCAAGAAGGGGAGTCCGGAAACTTGATCTTCCCCAGGTGCGTGTGTTGAGTACGTGTAGGAATGGCTTCAATCATCCATTTCTTCATTCCGGGTCCCGATACGCGTTTTGGCTTGCTCTTTCTCGTTTTTCGTGCAATTCTTCACTCACGTATCAAGAAGGGGGATCGGGAATAGGCCTTCCACCTAGAATTCCTGCACATACTCATTGAAAATATTAAATCCACTCTCTCGCACCTCTCAAATAGTTAGAACAAAATCAAATAACAAAACAGTACTGAAATCTACACTATGCAGTAAATAGGTTGGGTTGCCTCCCAACAAGCGTTTTGTAATTTAAGGTCGACGGCCCGACCAAGTTACCTCAAATGAGCTCAGATATCGGGAATTGGTTTGAGGCTCTCGATAACCCCAATGAAATTCCCGTCCACGTACGGTTTTGCTCGCTGTCAATTTACCTTGAACCTGTTCCCATTCTCAGCTTCTACCTCGAGCGATCCCCATGGGTAAACCTCTGTAATTGTAAATGGACCACTCCACCTTGATTTCAGCTTGCCCGGAAACAGTTTCAGTCGGGCGTTGAATATCAATACCTTCTGGCCCACTCTGAAATCTCGTGGAATGATATGCTTGTCATGCCATTGCTTGGTCCTCTCTTTGTATATCTTGGCACTCTGATATGCCATCAATCTGTGTTCTTCTAACTCAAGCAATGCCTGCTTCCTTTGCTCACCAGAGAGCTTAGCATCCAAGTTTAATTTCTTTAGCGCCCAAAACGCTTTGTGCTCAAGTTCTACCGGCAGATGACATGATTTCCCGAAAACTAGTTGGTAGGGAGACATGCCTAGGGGAGTCTTGTATGCAGTCCGGTATGCCCATAAACTATCATCCAAGTGTAGAGCCCAGTCTTTGCGCCCTGGATTGACAGTTTTCTCTAGAATCCCCTTTATCTCACGGTTAGACACTTCAGCTTGTCCATTGGATTGTGGATGGTAGGCCAATGAGATTTTGTGTGTTTTTACCCCATACTTGCTCAAGGTATTGGCAAAAACCTTGTTCACAAAGTGTGATCCCTCGTCGCTAATAATGGCTCTGGGAGTTCCAAATCTTGTGAAGATATTTTTGCGTAAGAATCTCTCGACTGTAGCACTATCATTCTTTGGACAAGCCAGAGCCTCCACCCATTTGGTGACATAATCAACAGCCAACAAAATATACAGATTACCAAGCGACGATGGGAATGGCCCCATAAAATCAATCCCCCACACATCAAATGGTTCTACTTCTAACACGAAATTTTGAGGCATTTCATTTCGGTTAGAGATATTACCTGTTCTTTGGCATCGGTCACACTGCTGTACAAATAGATGGGCGTCTTTATGCAAGGTTGGCCAATAGAAACCACTCTGAAGTACCTTCGCAACTGTGCGTGATTTGCCGAAATGTCCCCCACAGTTCAACTCGTGGCAGTGTCTAAGGATCTCCAACGTGTCCGGTTCCGCAACACATCTCCGCAATACATTGTCCGCCCCCAACTTGAACAAATAAGGATCATCCCAGAAATACTGTCGCGCGTCTGCAAAGAACTTCTTCCTCTGGTGATAATTCAGGTCCTTGGGCACAATGTTGAGTGCCTTGAAATTTGCCAAGTCAGCAAACCAAGGCACAGCTGCAACCACAACCATGAGCTGCTCATCTGGAAAATCCTCTCGAATCGGCAAATCTTCCTGCTTATCGTTCTCCAGTCTCGACAAATGATCTGCAACCACATTTTCTACCCCCTTTTTATCTTTGATCACCACATCGAACTCTTGCATCAACAACACCCACCGGATCAATCTTGGCTTGGCGTCCTTCTTGGTGAGAAGGTACTTGAGGGCTGAATGGTCCGTGAAGATCGTCACCTGAGAACCCACAAGATATGGACGAAACTTGTCCAACGCAAATATGATAGCCAACATCTCTTTCTCCGTGGTAGCATAATTAACCTGTGCATCATTAAGAGTACGACTGGCATAATAAATGACGTGAGCTACCTTATCTTTCCGCTGGCCTAGAACTGCTCCCACCGCATAGTCACTAGCATCACACATGAGCTCAAATGGTAGGGACCAGTCTGGTGTGGTGATGATAGGCGCGCTAATCAGCTTTTCCTTGAGCAAATCAAAAGCCGACTTGCACTCCGCATTAAAATCAAAAACTGCGTCCTTCTCAAGCAATCCACACAAAGGTTTCGTGATCTTCGAGAAGTCTTTAATGAAGCGCCGATAGAACCCTGCATGTCCCAAGAAACTCCTTACTCCTTTAACAGAGGTAGGGTAAGGAAGCTTCTCAATAACCTCGATCTTGGCTCTATCCACCTCTAATCCTTTGCTGGAGATCTTGTGGCCCAAAACAATACCCTCGGTAACCATGAAGTGACACTTCTCCCAGTTGAGCACTAGGTTGGTGTCAATGCATCTATCCAGAACCCGGGCCAACTGTTGCAGGCAGTCTTCGAATCCATCACCATAGAGCGAGAAGTCGTCCATGAACACTTCAAAATTCTGCTCCATCATATCAGAGAAGATCGACATCATACACCTCTGAAACGTAGCAGGTGCGTTGCATAACCCAAAAGGCATGCGTCTAAAAGCGAAAGTCCCATAAGGACAAGTGAATGTCGTCTTCTCCTGGTCAGCTGGCTCAATTGCTATCTGGTTGTACCCGGAGTACCCATCCAAAAAGCAATAATGAGAGTGATGTGCTAGCCTATCAAGCATCTGATCAACGAATGGAAGGGGAAAATGATCCTTCAAAGTGGCATCATTGAGCTTGCGGTAATCCATGCAAACTCTCCACCCAGTAACAGTACGCGTAGCTATTTGATCACCTTTTTCCCCTTCCACCACAGTTATACCCCCCTTCTTAGGGACACATTGTACCGGGCTAGTCCATGTGCTGTCGGAAATCGGATAAATGATGCCCGCCTCCAACCATTTAAGCACCTCTTTCTTCACCACCTCCTGCATGTGAGGATTGAGGCGGCGCTGAAACTGAACTACCGGCTTCTTGTCTTCCATGAGCCGAATCTTGTGCTGGCAAACTGTGGGGCTGATCCCCTTGATATCCGCTATGGTCCATCCCATAGCTGCCTTTCTCTCCTGTAGTACCTTGAGAAGCTGCTCCTCCTGTTCCCTGTCCAAACATGCAGACACAATCACAAGTAAAGACTCATTAGATCCCAAGTATAGATATTTCAAATGTACAGGTAAAGGCTTTAATTCTAAAATAGGAGCAGTAATAAGAGAAGGAGTAAGAATCTTCCTGCTTCCCTCATTAAAGAGGGGTATGGGCTGACGCCAATGAACATCAAATGCTTGCTCTTTCTCGCTGGAATCAAGTAGAACAAGCTCCTCATATAGCTGCTCCAATAAAATATCATCCTCTTCGTCCGGCGTGTAGGCCTCCACCCCGAAGCACTGCTCACTTACCGCATATGCGGGAAACTTCATAGCCTCAAATACATTGAAGGCCACCTTCTCATCGTTGATCTGCATAGTCAGCTCTCCATTGGCCACATCAATGATAGTCCTCCCAGTAGCTAGGAATGGGCGACCCAAAATAAGAGGAACATCATCGTCAGCCTCCATGTCTAAGATCACAAAATCCGCTGGGAAGATGAGTCCTTCAACTCTCACTAATACGTCCTCCAAAACACCCCTGGGGCGTTTTATAGTGCGATCAGCCATCTGCAAACACATCCTGGTAGGCTTAGGATCTCCCACACCAAGTTGCTCAAAAACCGATGTGGGCATCAAATTAATACTTGCACCCAGATCACATAATGCCCTCCCATGAAATGCATCACCCAATGTAACAGGAATGATGAAACCGCCCGGATCTTTCATCTTCTTTGGTAGCGCCTTTTGCACAACTGCGCTACACTCCTCATTCAGGGTCACGGTTTCAAAGTCATCCATGCGCCTCATATTAGAAAGGAGGTCCTTGAGAAACTTGGCATATTTCGGCATTTGTGAAATGGCCTCCGCAAAAGGTATATTAATGTGCAGTTTCTTGAAGATATCCACAAACTTCTTGAAATGCTTGGCATCTTCTTGACTCTTCAATCTCTGCGGGTATGGCACTCGCACACTGTATTCCTCCCTTGGCTTCTGCTTCTCATCCGACTTCCTCACCGTGTCCTTTGATTGGGGAATCACGGTAGGCACGGGAATCTCTTCATCTAAGGCTTTTTCAGTGGCCTTGGTCGCCTCAGCTCGCGCATGGGTAGGATATGGGGGATCCTGGGTAGTGGTCCCACTGCGAGTAGTAATAGCCTTCAATTGCTCAGTTGGAGTAATAGTGTTAGACGGGAGTATACCTGGCGGAAGTCGAGGATTCTGATTAGCTATTTGGCCAATTTGTGTCTCATGATTCTTTAACGAGGCTTCCATTGCAACAATTTTACTCTCAATCTTGTCGTTGCTAGCTAACAGTTTCCTCAACATCGCATTTGTATCCTGTTCTTCTGAGGGTGGGGCTGAAGCCTGTTGTTGTGGAGCCTGTCTCTGAGCTTGGTATGGAACATTTGGCCTATGACCTGGCGCATATAAACCACTATTCGGATTGGCATAGCTAAAGTTGGGGTGATTGCGATTGTTAGGATGATAGGTGTTTGGCCATTGCTGCTGTCTTTGTTGACCCATGTAATTCACGTCTTCAATGCCATCCCCATATCCCTGATTTGCATCTGCTACCATCTCTCCCACTGACTTCACCTGTGCCGATGGATTCAAATGACTGAAAGCCGATGTCATAACTGCCATCTGATGTTCAAATTTCTGTTCCACCATAGACTCAATCTGACTAACCAATGCTCCATCTGACTTCGTGCTTCTACGAGTTTCAGACCTCGTGGATTCACGTTTTGCTACATTATCTAGCAATTCACGACATCTCTGTAGTCCCATCCCCATAAAATTGCCTTGAGCCATCATGTCTAGTTCACTAGCAGTCTCCCTGTTCAAAGCATTATAAAAATAGTGAAGAATTTTATACCATGGCTCCCCATGAGTAGGGCATCTGCGAAGGAGCTGGTTGAACTTTCTCCACGTGTCACCCAGAGAATCATCTTCCTGCTGTTTAAATGTGGTTATGTCGGCCATCCGTTGAGCAACCTTAGATGGTGGAAGATACTTCCTGAGAAACTCTCTGCTACAATCTGCCCATGTAACTATGCTGCCTGCTGGAAGTTCCATAAGCCATGTCTTTGCCTTTCCCGATAAAGAGAAGGGGAAAAGCATGAGCTTTATAGTCTCGATTGGCACTCTCTGGTCATACATGGTAGAAGTAATCTGCTCGAAGTTGAGCAAGTGCTGATGTGGATCATCACTCGGGGCTCCCGTGAATAAGCACTCATCCCTAACCATATTAATCAACGGTTGGCGAATCTCGAAATGCGCGGCATTAATCTGCGGCCTGACAATGGTAGGCTGATATCCATCCGGTGTAGTTCTGAAGTAGTCCACCAAAGGACGGTCATCCTCCTCAGCATTGTTGACTTGCTCTACTACGTTCCGGCCGTTATTGTTCCGATTATTACCCCCATTGTTCCCATTGCCACCGTTGTTTCCACCATTAACTCCTCCATTGTTCCCATTAACTATTTCTGCACCAGGGAGTTGTTGTGGATTCTGGGGATTCATGCGATCAATCATGGCTTGCATCGCAGCCATTTGAGCCCTAAGCTCCTCAGTTTCCCTTGCTCGATTTGCTGCATCCTCCACAGCTGCAGCTCTAGCTGCTTCCGCATCTTCGAGGCCCTTGCGGAACCTCTCAAACTCAGCTCTAGTTTGCTCGTCCATTTAAACTGAATTTGCTTTCCTCTTGTCTCTATTCTGTGCTCGCAATAAGGATTCCGGGTCTTCAAGTGTTGGATGCAAAGGCTCGTCTCTAGAACGTGACATGCACCAAATGAATCAGACCTGAAACGCGAATCACACACACAAAACAGGTGAGTAACAAATATAAACTGAAAAGTAAATCCCTAAAGAGAAAACTAATAGCTAATTCAACCGAAGTCCCCGGCAACGGCGCCAAAAACTTGACACGCTCCAACTGCAAGTGCACAGTTGTCGGCGCAGTAATAATCGGAAAAGTCCGGATTGTCGAACCCAAGGGACTTCGTGTAACTAACTATTAAGTTTGTTCTTTATGTGGGCAAAACGCAGTTGTTTTGTGGTTCCTAATTCTACTAAAAATTCAAATAACAATTATCTCAAATAATTCAAAGAATTATTTCAAGATTAAATAGCACGAGTCGATTTTGATGTTTATCAAGTTTGATTAAATTCAGGATATCTCTACGGATCACTAGGAATGTCACACGACGTTGGATTTATGTTTTACTAACACGATAATTTCTTATTCTAGTTAAACGAGCAATTGTATATTGAAGATGTCTCAACCAATAACTATGCCTAAACTATCGTAACTGATTCCTCTAGCTTACTCAAGTTCAAACACGCATTATGATACTAATTTCTACTCTTGTTCTTAGCTAACTAGCAAGATTCCTCAACCCTAGATACGGCTAGTGTGTATTTCAATTTTCCGGGCAACGAACGTAGATTCCTCTATCGTTCATAACCTAGCACAATCCTATTAACACGTCTATCAATAGAAAAGATAAATTAAAAACATAAAATACACATAACTAAAGAAGAAATCATCAATTAAGCTCAAAAGCATGAGAGTAAATCCATAAACCACAAGTTGTAGTGATCAAACCCTAGTTTCCTACGAGATATCCCAAAATAAAGGGTTTAGCTACTCATAATCATGTTCATAATACAAAGTTTCATGATCAAGTATCAAAAACTAGAGAAGAAAAGAAGAAGAGAAGCCAAACGGATGATCCAAGCTCTCGACCTAGCTCCCAAGCACTCCAAGCACGACTCCCAAGGTGTGTTCTGATGTTGAATGTCGTTCCCCAATGTTTCCTAAGTCTTTTGTGGCTTCAAACTCCCAAAACTATGCCAAAATAGCGAAAACAGCCCAAAATTTCAGTTCTGGCCGCAGAGGTAATCGTACGATTACCTTGATGTAATCGTACGATTACTTGCCTCATAGGTAATCGTACGTTTACATCTAAGTAATCGTACGATTACTTCTGGATGAAGGTAATCGTACGATTACCTTGAGGTAAACGTACGATTACTTCTGATCTTCCACCATTCAATCTTCAACTTCTTGCTCTTTTTCCTTTCGTCTTCACTTCCCGAGCATCCCTTTGAGCCTCCAACCTTTCCGAAGTTCACTTTTGCTCCAATGTCACGTCCCGAGCTCCCGGTTCCTGAAAACCACAACACGAGAAACATACCGGAAGATCAAACGTGATAAAATATAGCCAAAATCAATGCAAAAAGTGCCCGGACTCATCATTAACGTGCAAAGACTCAACATGCTCAACTTTAGCAAGAAATGATCCAAAATCTATCAAAACGCATCGGAATACACGCAAAACGGTAAGGAAACATATAAGAATATAACTCCAAATATGGAGTTATCAAATTTCTAAACAGAAACTAAATCCTCTGATTCTTCTCCTTGAATGTCGAATGAGGGCTTCGCAGCTTGATCTCTAATCGAACGAGCAGGCGTTCTTCGATTTCGGCGAAGAACGCGTTGAAGGTCTTGAAGAATACGAAGAACTTGCTTGAAGATCTTCGAATGTCTTGAAGATCCGGGCGACGATCTTGAGGTTGGATGTATGAACTCTTCAGGGCTTTAGCAGCTTGATCTCAGAGCTCTCTACTTCTTGCAAGATGTAATTGTGTGTCTTATGGCCTAGGGGTGGCCCCTTTATATAGGCACTGGAGTAAGAGTTGTAGTCCTGTTACAACTCGGAGATCTAATTATCTTTTATTTATTTATTTAATAAAAGAATAGTCTCCACCAATCACATAACTAATAAATCATTTTTTATTTAAGAATAATGATTTATTAGAAGAAATATGTATTTCTTATTTACTGCACTAATTTGACAAGTGGCGCGATATGATTGGCCGTATTTGCTAGTCTTGATAGCTGCATCAAATTGACAAGTGGCACTCTTTCATTCATCGTACTTGCTGACTTGTAGCCATGTCGTGTTGTGACATGGCGTCCTCATGCGTAGTCCTTGGATGTAAATAAGTTTAGTCTCATTTACAATTTAGTCCATGTTTTAATTGCTGTTTTAGGACAATAACTTATAGAGTAGTGCTTTTTGATCAAACAATTTTCCAAATATTTGAGAATACGTGTCATTGTTTAAATGGTTAAAACTTTACGTGTCTACAGCAACGTTATAATAAAACGCATGAAATGAGAGAAGTCAAGGATAGTACTTCTTAATCCAGCGCATGTTGACTGAATTCGGGGTTGAGGTTGTTCCGTGAAACCTTCGTATGCTGCAGTAGCCACTGTCAAAGACTTCTGAGACTTCGAAGGGTCCTTCCCAATTGGCTGCGAACTTTGGGTGAGCCGCTTCTCGCATGCAGTGGTCAGATGCTCGCAGGACCAAGTCTCCAACTGCGAAATCTCTTCGCTGGACCGTCTTATTGTCAGCACGAGCGATCCTTTCTTGATACCGCTTGTTGGTCCTTTTAGCTTGTTCTCGCTTTTCTTCCAGCAAGACTAAGTCATGATCACGTTGATTTTCGTAGAGTGCGTGGAAGGCCAATCTTGCCGAATTGACTCTCACCTCCGCAGGTACCACAGCCTCAGCCCCATAGCATAGTAGGAACGGTGAGGCCCCCGTGGGTGTCCTTGGATAAGTTCAGTAGGCCCACAGGGCTATGCTTAGAGAATCAGCCCACTTCTTGTGGTCATCTGCGACCATCTTGCTCAAAATCCTCAACAGCGTCTTGTTGGTCGCTTCGGCTTGCCCGTTCCCCTTCGGGTAGTAAGGGGTGGAACATATTTGTCTGATATTGTACTCTGCTAACTTCGCAGCTACCTGGCGATTAACAAAGGGAGTACCGTTATCTGAAAGAATGGTGTTTGGAATTCCGAACCTGCATATGATGTTTTCCTGGATGAAATTGACCACAGCTAGCGCATTTGCCGTCTTCAGTGGTATCGCCTCCACCCATTTGGTGAATAACTCAGTTGCAGTGAGAATAAAATGATTCCCGTGTGATGTTGGTCGGATGGGACCGATGAAGTCCAGAGCCCATGTGTGAAATGGCCATGGCGTTCCCAATGCATGTAGATCCACAGCGGGAGCGTGCACTAGGTTTCCTTTGAATTGACACTCCTGGCAGCGTCGTACTTTGGTGCGGCAATCAACCTCCATCGTGGGCCAGAAATATCCAATTGAGAGGAGATGCCTGCATAATTTCGCACCTCCTTGGTGTTCCACCTGATGAGAAAGGTCTATGACTTCTTGTGCTTCTCTGCCGTCTAGACATCGCAGCAAGTTTCCCTCATGACCTCTTCGCCAAAGCAGGTTTTCTTGTACTACGTATCGAGATGCTTTCCTCTTCAACTTCTCAGCTTCTTTTCTCGATTCAGGCACGGTGCCCTGGGTGAGAAAATCAAAGAGTGGCTTCCTCCAATCCGTTTCATCATCAGTTAGAGCGATGAGTAGAGAATCTTTGATTAGTGCGCAACTCTCGCACTTCCCCTGTATCAGGGCCGCGGCTGTTGACATGTCTGGCCAATGAATGCCATATCACTGAGCCTTCTGATAGATTGACACCTCACTTTCTCCGCAAGCATGTTGGTGAATCTTTTCTAACAACAGTTGTCCCTCTTGCTCGGAGACGCATCGCATGAGTATTCCGCCAGGACCCTTGTAGTAAAGAGTGTTTTCATGTATGCAATACCCTTTTGTGAGTGCCCAGCTTTCACTGCTTGTGCCTTCTGCAATAGCTCGTAGGACTGCTTTTCTCCAGTCCGTGTCATCCATGTGTTCGTCGTCGCACGCATCTTCTGTCAATGCCGACGATGTTCGCACTTCGACAGAGATCCTTGCGGGACATTTGTCTGTACTGACCTTAGATCCCAAGGTAGCCAGAGCATCTGCATGCCTGTTGTCTGCTCGGGGCTTGTGCTCGTACCTCACATCGCAGAATTGCTGTCCCAGCTTTTGTACTAGAGTCCGATAGGACAGAAGGTTAATTTCCTTCAAACCGTACTCTCCCGAGGCTTGCTTGACGATCAACTTGGAGTCTCCCATGACCGTCAGATTGCTTACTTACAAAGCTTTTGCTGCGCGCAGTCCTGCTATGAGGGCTTCATATTCTGCCTCGTTAATGGTGACTGCGAAGTCGAGCTTTGCGGACATCTGTATGACCTCTCCATTCGGATTGGTCAAGACTATCCCAATGTCCCCGCATTTCCTTTTTGACGATCCGTCGAAATGGAGTGTCCAATAAGGCACGTCGATTGCATAGATTTCGGGTCCTTCGAGCTCTTCTTCGATCACGGGTTCGTGGCTGTTATCGGGGAACTGTGCCAACAGATCCGCTACTGCCTGCGACTTGATCGCTCGCGGTCGCACGCATGTGATATCGTATTGAGAGATGGTCATGTACCATTTCGCCAATCTTCCTCCAGGGGTAGTGTGGGTTAGCAGATATCGTATGGGATCACTCTTGGTGACCACTACCACTTTGTGCGACGCAAAGTAGTGTTTCAATTTCTCTATCATGAAGAACAAAGCAAGGCAATGACGTTCGATGTCTGTGTACCTTGATTCAGCAGGTTGCACAATGCGAGAGATGTAGTAGATAGGCCTTTCTTGGCTTTCCGTACTCCTGAGCCAAGAGTGCTCCTATGGACCTCCTTGTTGATGTCAGATATAGCAGAAGCGGTGATCCCAGTTGAGGTGCGATCATTATTTTTGAGGACGTCAGCAGATCCTTCAGCTTTTCGAATGCAGCTTCGTGCTCTGGAGCCCTGCTGTATACGGCATCTTTCTTGAGAAGGGCACTAAAACAGCAGGTGATTTCGGCAATCGATGGGATGAATCTCCGCAGATATGATAGCTTCCCCAAAAATGTTTTCAAGGCACTTTGGTTATGGGGCGGCGTCATGCCGGTGATGGCTGATACTTTCGCAGGGTCAGGCTCGATTCCTTGGCGATGAACCACGCATCCCAAGAACTTCCCTGATGTTACCCCAAACGCGCACTTCATGGGATTCATCTTCAGTTGAAAGCGTCTACATCTATTGAACACTTTCCGCAAATCTGCGAGGTGATCTGCTTCATGCTTGGATTTAACCACCAGGTCATCCACATAGAACTCCACTTCTTTGTGCATCATGTCGTGGAACAGGGCCATCATGGCCCGCTGATAGGTTGCACCCGCATTTTTGAGACCGAACGGCATCACCGTGTAGTTGAACACCCCCACCGGAGTGATGAATGCAGTTTTCCGCGCGTCTTTAGGGTCCATCTTGATCTGGTTGTACCCGCTAAAGCCGTCCATGAAACTGAACATGCGATGGCCCGCTGTTGAATCAATAAGCAAATCGATGTTGGGCAGTGGAAAATCGTCCTTTGGGCAAAAACAATTGAGATCCCGGAAATCCACGCAGATGCGAAGCTGTCCGTTCTTCTTTACCACTGGCACAATGTTGGCCAGCCATGTGGGAAGATGATTCGGTTCTATGAACTTGGCATCCAGAAGTTTGACAATCTCCTGTTTGATTTTCACGTTAAGCTCCGGCCTGAAGCTTCTTGTGCTCTGCTTTACCGGCTTAGACCCTGGGATGATGTCTAAACGGTGCATAGTGATGCTTGTATCCAGTCCTGGCATCTCATCATACTCCCATGCGAACACATCCTTGTATTCAGTCAGGAGCTGTAGCAGCCCTTGCTCCTCCTCGCTTGTGAGGTTCGCGCTTAGAAAGACTGGCCTTTTCTTTTCCTCGTTCGGGCTGAGGAACACTTCCTTTAGCTCTTGATTTTGTGGTCTGGGCCTATCTTCCATGAATTCAGGTGCTTCTTTGAGCTTCTCATCCGGAGTGCCCTGTATTGGCTTTTCCGTTACCTCAATCTGTTCGCTTTGGTTGATTTGCCCAGGGATATCCCCATGCCCGTGTGAGGACATCCCCGCGCACCTTCATATGCGATAGCACTTCTTCCCATTGGCGTAGAAGCTCTCTATCTCCTTGCCTTCGGGGTCATGCTTTGCGATTCTCTTCAGAGTGTACACGTTCTTTCGATGGTATGCGATTCGCGACGCCACTTTGCGTGTAGGCGGCTTTTCTTTGGCGTCTTCCCTTGTCACCATTACTCCCGCAGGTGACTTGCTCGTCCGCCATCTCGGTGAACCACACTGCCTCGCTAAGATGTGCTTCATCCAAGTTGAATGGATTCGTTGAAGCCGGTATCTCGACTATTCTGTCGTTCCAGATAGCTTTCATGACTTGGTGAGCTGTTGAAGGAACCGCGTCGAAGCGGTGAATCCAGGCTCGACCTATGATCATGTGGTACGTAGTGTTCGCATCTATGACATAGAACTTCGCTGAGCACTTGATTTTGCCAATCTGAACGCCCAGGCGGATCCATCCAATCGTCATTCTAGAGTCGCTTCCAAATCCCATCAGCGGAGATGGACGCCTGACAATCTTGTGCTCGGGGATCCCTGCTAGCTTCAGCGTGTGGAGCGAAACGACGTTGACCGCTGCTCCTCCGTCTACAAATGCTCGTTTGAACTCGACACCATTGATGATGGCTGTCACATACAGAGGCCTCTGGTGGCTCGCATCTGTCTTTTTGTCGCTGGCAGAAAAGGTCATAATCTTTTCTGTGGAGCGGGACGCCCTGATGACTTTCCCGTTGGAAACTACAAGATCCTCCTCATAATCCTCCGCTATCCTCAAGATTGCTTTCGTCATATCTGTCCGGCACTTCTCGGAGAAGTTCATCTCGTCGAAGAATCTGCTAAAGCCGTGCGACCCCTTCATCCGATCGGCACGTTCATCCTCTCTGTCTATACTGTAGTCCTCGTCATCATGGACTTCGGCAATGATGGGTAGACCATCTTCTGCGACTTCTTCCAAGTCCATAATCGAGATCATGGCGACCTCTTTTCCTTTCGAGTCTTGCTCCGCATGGGCAGGAAGTGGATTGTTGCGCACATCCTTCCTGTGATCGCTGACGATCAGCTTGCCGTTCTTTATCTTCTGATTGAATACAATCCTGAGCTTCTTACATTCCGCTGTGGGATGCATGACCTTGCCGTGGTACTCACACCACTTTGGGTCCCCCACCATTTCCTTGGAGGGTACCTTCTCGAGCGGCGGTAGGACACCGTCCTTGCGCCACTGCCTGCAGAGGTCGCTTGCCTCCTCCAGCGAACATGGCAGAGGTGGTACGTCGAAGTTCACAACCTTCGCCTGTTTCTGGGGTGAAACTGTATTGACCTCAGCTTCGCGTCCCCTCTTGTAACTGAACCTCCCGATCTTGTAGGTAGTACCGCTCGAAGATCGCTCCGGGGCGTTCTTCTTTTTCTGTCTCTCTACTATAGGCTCGATGTTCTTGGTGCATTCGATGAGCTTTGAAAACGTAGGTGTTTGCAGATTGATGAGCATACCTTTGTATTCGTCTCGCATGCACTGCAGGCATATCTCTACGAGCCGGCTTTCGAGCATTGGATCTTTGCACTCCAAGGACTTCGCCCTGAATTTCTTGATGAAAGTGATCCCGTCCTCCTCGCGCTTCTGATACATCCGCGAGAGATGGATCATTGTCACCTTTTCTTCCATCTGGAAGAACTTGGTGTAGAACTTCTGGACCATGTCGTCCCAAGTCTTCACGGATCCGGCTTCCAACGTTCGGTACCACTTGTACGCTACGTTCCCCAAAGATTTTGGGAACTCTCGCATCAGCAGTTTGGGATCAGCTCCGTATGGTCCCATGACATCAATGAAACGCATGACATGCACATGAGCGTTCCCATTGACATCCTCGAACTTATCCCATTTAGGAGCCTTATACCCCACCGGGTTAGGCATGAGATAGATCTCCCGCGGGATGGGTGGATCGTTGTCTAGCTTCGGGATGATGGTATCCGCGAATGATTGGTGAGCCAGAATAGTGTCCATGCGCTTCTGCAGAGACGTCATGCATTCTGGAATGCTTCCCTCGATAGCAGGAGGAGGGGTTGCCGCAGGCGGAGGCGACACATACGCCGCCGGAGGATTGGGGACATATTGGCTGCTCGCATTGCCCCAGGTCGCCGTTGTCGGAGGCAAGGGACTGCGACGCCGAATTAGGTACCAAAGCTGGAGGCTGAGGAGTATGAGCAGTGAGAGGCAACATCTGAGCTGTTGACCCTTGAATTGAAGGCAGCTGCGTAGTCGCCGGTGGAGTCTGCAAATTAGGGTTGGGAGGTGTGGTTGACACTCCCAGTCCTGGAGCGGTAGGGGCTCCTCCCCCTTGAGAGGCGGCGGTGACTGGTGAAGAGTTCGGTGAAAGGGTGCCCAGAAATGGCCAGGATCCGTTCTAGCTGCGCAGACTGAGCTTTGAGAGCTTTCGCCTGGCCTTGGACGGTGGCGTCCAAGGATTCTAACGTCGGTGCCTCGCTGGGGGTCGCAGGAGTACGGCGGGTCTCCTCTCCTGTGGCAGTTTCGGTGGAAGGCGATCTGTTGCTCACATCATCCTCCTGAGACATGGTTGCTTTTGTTGGTAAGTTCACGTCGGGTTCACCAAAATGTGCACAAGAGATTCCGGCGGGGAGACCTCCGTGTACACCGTATGTAGAAGATCAGTGATGGCACAGGAAGAGTTGGGTTGTGTGTAGGGAGAGAGTAAGGCAGTAGTAATGTCTGAGAGAGAGACACAGGTTTGGCAGAGCTTCCGCGTATGGCTAGTGTGTTCTCCTTTGTATGGAAAGGTTAACGTCCTATATATAACGGAGAATGTGACCGTTGCAGTGTGGTTAATGCGCCCATTAATGGCGGCTTAATTAGCTTAACCGCAACGGCACGTTCGTCCTCATATACAGGGACCGTTACAGCACGTTATGCGCGAATACCGGAACCGTTACGAGGTTGACCGGGTTTGACCGGATTGACCGGGTTTATGGAGCTCGTGCCATAAATCTCTCAAAGCAGTTACTAAAGGTCGCGTGCGGGCTTGGCTCGCACGCGACAGGGCTTACTCTAGCCTCCAAACCACTAAGTCCCTACAAGTCCCATGCAGTGGTATGCGAGGGCTCTGTCTCGCAGCCCCCACATGGATCAGCTCGGCTGGTGATCCAGTGTGTGTGGAGCACAATATGGTGTGCTGGATGGTTGCCACGTGGCCAAGATCTGTCAGCTCAGAAAGCACTATCTACACCCGTTCAATATCTTGACAAGTTTTGACCGGCAATAGAAAACAGCTCATAGTATAGTTCGGAATTGCTTGGACCACTGCTTTAATAAGTACCTCCTTACCAATTGTAGAGAGAGAGACGCACATTTCCATCCCTTCATTTTGTTGAAAGTTCTTTCTACCAATGGGCTAACAGTGACTGTTTTGTTTCTTCCAATCTGAGTTGGTAAACCTAGATAATTGTCATGCTACACTTCCAATTGAACACCACAGAGACCACGGAAGATTACATTGTCATCATCTCCCACGTTGTCAGAAAAGATGACCGACGATTTCTGCAAATTCAGCATCTGACCCGAGGCAACTTCATAGTTGTGCATAATCATTCGAAGAGTATTAATTTCATCCGTCGTGGCCTTAGTGAACAGTATACTATCATCTGCAAAGAAAAGATGAGAAATAAATGGTCCTCCTCGTGAAGCACTGAGGCCTGACAGCCTTCCTTCCTGCACAGCAGTAGTTAAGCTACGAGATAAAGTTTCACTAACAAGTAGAAACAAATAGGGAGATAAAGGGCATCCCTGTCGAAGACCTCTTTCTGGAGAGATATGACCGTGCACCTCACCATTAACTATAAATCTGTAAGAAACTGTAGAGATATACTTCATTATTAACTCAATCCATCGAAACCCGAATCCCATTCTTTCCATGACTGCTCGTAGAAAATCCCATTCTACCCTATCATACGCCTTGCTCATATCTGCTTTAAGCGCAAGATACCCCGTCTTCCCCTTCTTACGATTCTTCATAGAATGTAAAAGCTCAAAAGCAATCAAAATATTATCAGAAATCAATTTGCCTGGAAAAAAAAACTGATTGATTTTCTGATATAATCGTATCAAGCACCAATTTTAATCTATTGGCTAACACCTTTGATACAATTTTATAAATTGTATAAAAAATACTAATGGGTCGTAAGTCTGAAGGCTTTCTAACCTGTTTGATTTTCGGAATCAAAGCAATCAGAGTATGATTATATGCTGAAATATCACCATCCCCATTTAGAATGTTCAAGCAAAGTGCTTCCACTTCTCCTCCCACTAGTGGCCAGACACGTTGTAAAAAGACTGCAGGAAATCCGGACCCGGGGCCTTGGACGGGGCCAACTGGTGTAGAGCAGCCTGGATTTCCTCCGCAGTTAACTGCAGGTCCAAAGCCGCTCTTGGTTCTGGTAACAAGAGCTCCTCAACTCCAGAAAGCATCGGCTCCATATGTCTTCTTTGCGTATCGGCAGAAGTGAATATGTTCTTACAGTAATCTTCCAAAACAACAATCATCTGTTTCTTGTCCGTGATCCAACTACCCGTCTGATTCTCTAAGCCTTCAATAAGATTTATGTTACGCCTAATCGAGGCCCTACGATGAAAAAAATAGGTGTTTTGGTCCCCTTTTCTCATCCTGGACACTCGAGAGCGCTGACGCCACATTTCTTATTCTTGTAGTAGAATTTGAAGAATAGTGTTGCGAATTGATTTTGCTTCGGCTACCACTGCAGCCGATTGAATCTCTTGCGAGAGGAACTGAAGTCTGTCCCGAAGCTGTTTCAAACGAGTCTTAAATCCACCAAAAACATCTCGATTCCACGAGACTAAGTCCGACGCTAACCCCTTTAATTTCCCGCCAAGAGGACTAAAAGTACTCTTCCATCTATCATTGATGAAGTTGGCGAGCCTTTGATCCTGCAACCACATCGATTCAAATTGAAATCGCCTATTAACTTTAACATTACGCAAAATACCTGAATTCCAAACCACTTGAAGAGGAACATGGTACGAAACTTCAGCGACTAGGTGCTCCACCTTTCTCCAACCGAAGTTGCCAATCCAGTTTCAATAACTAAACATCTGTCAAGTCTTTCCCTGATTTTCATGTCATCACTTTGATTGTTTGTCCATGTGAATTTTCCTCCAGAAAAAACCAGATATCGGAGCTGTAATCGATGAACTACGCCACAAAAACCCTCTATTTGATTGAAAGAGGCAGATCTTCCTCCTTCCTTCTATGAGATAGATGAAAAGGCGTTGAAATCACCTATCACACACCACGGTTTCCCTTGAGCCCTCAGTATCTCCAGCAAAACCCACAATTTATCTCTCTGACTTCTATCCGGGTCCCCGTAAAAGCCAGTCAAATAGCCATGCTTTGATTCGCTAGGAATAGCAAAGAAACCATGGATGAGGAATTTTGATGACTTTGCAAGGGAGAAACTAACCTCATCGTCCCACATCAAAGCTAAACCTCCTCTCCTATCTTCACATTCATGGAAGATACAGTTCTGGAAACCCAATCTATCTCTGATACGGACCATCTCTGTTGCATACAGTTTTGTCTCCATTAAGAAGACGATCCCCTTACGAGATCGTAAAGAGAAATGACGCTACGGGGGTTCCCAAACCCCCGCACCTTCCACCTTAATGGACTCATTGCGACTAGCTAGGCTGCCTAGCAGCCTCAGCCAATATACGTGTTGGGCTCTTTGAGGCGACCCCCCTGTGTCGGAATCCGCACGCAGAAACTTGTAGTTGAGACTTAACCAAATCTCCCTCTTCCTTCTTACTTGTTGTCGGGTTCTTGTGTGCAGCATGATTAGCTTTTACATTTGGTTTATTTCCTTCACTGTTGCCTCTTCTCCCTCCTGAGTTGACGTTGATTCTTCCACCTCTAACTCCCCCACGGCCTCTGCCCCTTCCACCTTGTCCACTCGAAGCACCTCCCTGCCCATGTTTGAGATACTGACACCCTTATCAGAGGTCTGGGTTTTGTTTTTCAATTTTTCGAGTGGATTGGGACTCAGGTTAACGTCCGCCAACTTCCTCTTTTCTCCTGCTGTGTTTTGCCCAACTGCACTCGCTATTCCCTTTGCTTTATCTACTGTCGAAAGCTTTACTGGATTGTCGATTTCAGCTAGTGGATATCCACCATATCAACCTCAACAGTCTTTGAGTTTACTGGGTTTTTGTCCCCCTTGTCAGCGTTATCTTCATTTTCTCCAACGCCTTCCACCGTTTCCTGGTCCGTATTCATGTCTTCGGACTCCTTGTCAGACCCTCGTTTAGATTGTGTACCATCGTCAGCGTCAATTGTATCGTCAGCTCCTTCGATAAAAGCAACAAACAAACGCCTCTTGGGGGTTGGTTTGATATCAACCACTCTCCGTAGCCCGGTTGATCCTGAGATTTCTCCACATCCGTCTTTACAATGCATTCATCGCCAAAGTGATTTATCTTACCGCACCATTGGCATAAGCAGGGGATCCTTTCATATTTATAATTTATCCATCTTGTTTTCCCTAAGACTTCAATGTATCTTCCTCTTCGTAATGGCTTGTGAATATCAATCCGAACCCTAGCTCGCATGTAATCCCCACCCGGACCGGAAGAGATCCTCGGATCAGTTGAGATAACTGTACCCATGTTCTTTATACCTTTTCGCAAATTTGATGATAGATCGGCAAATTTTTGACCTGCACCCACACGTCGATAGTCTCAAATTTTACCATGTCAGTGTCCGCTGCGATTTCCCATTGTTTCAACATCATCAAGTTGTTGTCAAAAATCCAAGGTCCCCCGGAGAAAACTGCATCCAAGCTCTTCTTGTTTGGAAACTGAAACACAAAAGTTTGGATACTCACTTCTTCGCCTTCTGGCCAAATCATCTTAAAAAGAAGTTTCATCGCCCATATATTAAACCTCACCGGAAGTAAGAATCTGCCAATCAAGCACCGGCCTCTAGCAGCAATGGCCGCCAGACTATACTCGCTATCGAAGATCTCGATCTTCTCTTCTTCCAGTGTAAGCTTCCCAAAGTCGATTGTTGATTCAAAGCCTGCCATGTTGCTGTCAATTCAACGTTTGAGAAAGAACAGAGCCTTCGTCGTAATCAGTGAAGCTTGAAACAAAGGTCGCCGCCGCTTGATACTCCAAATCGCCTCCGAACAGTTCGGAGAGAAAAAACCTAGCGAAACTTTCCAATGCTTTATTATGTACCCTGCTCAAATCATATAACTAATTCAACGGCTTTGTTTCTTGTTTTAAATAAAAATTATTTATTTAAACAAAAACTAGTAAAATGTTATTGAGGAGGAAATTTGTTCCTCACGGTTTAAATAAAAAACTGTAAACTGATTCCATTGAAAAAAAAAAAAAAAAAAAACTGTAAACAGAAGTTCCCTCGAGAAAAAAGTCCCAATCAGCAAACCTTATCCAGTTGACTTTTGTGTTACCAAGTGAAGTCAACAACCCCTACCTCGTCTCCCTCTCCGCCGGCCTCCGGCAATAATGGAAGTTACCACCACCGCCTACCTCCGGGAATGCATATGGAGCTTTTGCACCGCCCCACCTCAAATTCTCCACCCCAAGCTATTTTTAATGGTCAATGTGGAGCACTAGCTTTCCGACCACCCTCCCCACGTTTATTAACATTTTCTATTTCATCACCACAAGCTTATGATCAGCAGCAGAAAATCCAAACCTGGTCATCAAGTGCATGATCTCTTTATGGAAAACGTAACTTTTTCCAGAAGTTTCCATTCTCAGTACTCTTACCAACTTCACTATTTATGTTTGTTGACTCTAGTTGGTCGAATCGGGTTATGGCCTTGCGGTTAAACTGACCTTCCACTGGTGTCAGCATTATTTTATAGACAAATAACACTAAGATCCGTTTTCTTAATCTATATTTTATCTTTTTTTTATCTTTTTTTTAATTCATAAAAAAACTTTTATTTTGATCAGTTTTGTTAAATTTTTTTCTAACTACATATTCTCTTACTTTCAGAAGTAACTCTGTAGATAAATTTTTTTGGAGTGTTTTTTTGCAAAAAACACTCCAAAAAACCAGATAGACAGGACTTAACAAACGGGTGCTAGCTCAAGTGGAGGAGCGTTTAAAGTCCCTGCATGAGGTTTTATGTTCAAACCAGATAGACGATAAATATGTAAATCTAAAAAAAGACAGGACTTAAACCTATTAACAAGTTATACTTTGTGACATTAAAGCTCCAGCTATTAATTTACGGTCACAACCTCCTGCATTAGTGACGACCATTGACTCTGTGACCCGAAAAACCCGCAACCACCACCGCCATCCGTAGCCTATCATTGCGGCCGACGAACCCAATACCCTCTCTGATGGAATCTTAAATACTTTCGTCGGGAATCCTGGTCCGGACTGTTGGTAATTCATATATTCTGAATCCTCTTCGAAATTAGAGAATTTACCCTTAATTTGTCACTACATGATTATCGTCGAAGGCTTGTGATAACAATGCCTACATGTTTTAACTACAAATGTAAGAAAAATAAGAGTATTTAAACACAACAATTCAAATGAATACTTAAATAGTATGTATTTGATCCGATCTTGTATGTAATGACTTAAAATAACAACTGAGACTAATATACGATGTCATAAGCACGACTCTCTACCCATTGCATTTTTCGTAGTCAAGAAACCAAAATAGATGACTTAGGGTCCGTTTGGCAAAGTGGTTTTTTTTAGTTTTTGGTTTTTAAACCAAATGGTTTATTTAAAGTGTTTGTTTTGACTGGTTTAAAAACCAGATTTTAAACCAGTTTTTTTCAACATTTGCCTTGGTGAGAAAAACCAAATTTTTGTGGTTTTTTCTTTGGTTTATTTCTATGACACTCAAAGACGATATTATCCTCACACCGTAGTCGTATTAAACTGGAAATTGTCTCTCATTTTGGTAGTTCTTTGACATTTTACCGCTAGTAATTTTTTCTATACTTCCTTCATAAGTTTTCCCACAAAATTTATTTCACGTTTTTATGTGATGTTCTTATTTTTCCACAATTTTTTTTTCTATACTTTTGCCATAATTCGTTTTTCTAAAAAAACTCAATTCTCGCATACTTCGGACGATACCTTTTATATGCTATGTTCTCATTATTTAGGATCAATCATTTTGTGGTGTTATTTCCCTAGTTTTTTTTTTTTTTTTGTCCGTTACTCAACGTGGCATCGTGTAACTGAAAGTTCTTGAAACTGTCAACTTTTTGTAGAATTTAAGTAAAAAGGCGGATGTCATAATAGTGTTAAATTGTTCTTCAATTTGTTACTTTCATGAAATCGTTGAATCTCATGAAATCGTGAACTTTTTTACATTGCATTTGTTCGTTTTGAATCTGTAAAAGAAAAATAAGTGGAGGGTATATTTGTCATTTAATCTACATCATCTAGTTTAAAAACCACTACCAAACACATTTCTCCAGTTTTTAATCTAGTTTAAAAACTACCACCAAACACACTGGTTTAAACAGAATCTTTAAAAAATACCAAAAAATTTCCACCACAATCTAAAAACCAGTTTTTCCACCAGAAACCATTCTACCAAACTCACCCTTACTTCGATCGATCTTATCATCATCCAACCCCCCATCGCCAAACAATTAAAGAAGCATAGAGCAAAACACCTCCCCTAAGAAAGGACTAGAAAAACGGGTCAAACACCTACCCAAGTCTAGACCCGCCCGCCTCTCTCCTCGAACCCACCCAACCCTACACCAAACTATACTATATTACTATACTGTAGCTTCTTTCCCAAATACGCTTCCTTCTTGTTCATCCCCAGCTGTCAACACGCTTCAATCCCCACTCTACACCTATAAATACACCACCCAAATCACACACTATTATCATCTTCAACAATGGCGTCTCTTCATTACTTTACACTACTAGCTTCAATCCTCCTACTATGTTTCTTACCCGACCCGTCCTCTGCCACGACCCGGAAACTCTCTGCTCTTGTTCAGCAACCCCCTCTCGTCCTCCAATACCACAACGGCAAGCTCCTCAAAGGCAATGTCACCGTCAACCTCCTCTGGTACGGCCATTTCACTCCCACCCAGAGGTCAATCATCGTCGACTTCATCTCCTCCACAACCTCCGGCCACTCACCCAACCCCTCCGTCGCTTCCTGGTGGGCCACAACCCGGAAATACAAAACGGGTCTCTCCAATCTCGTCCTCGGAACCCAAATTCTCGCCGAGAAATACGATCTCGGCAAGTCACTGAAGCAAACCCACATCGTGGCTTTAGCGAAGAGACTACCGGCGACGGCGAGTTCCGTCAACGTGGTGTTGACGGCGGCTGACGTGGCGGTGGAGGGGTTCTGTATGAGCCGGTGCGGGTCTCACGGGTCGGGTACGGTGAAAGGAACCAAGTTCGCTTACGCTTGGGTGGGTAACCCGGTTTCGCAGTGTCCGGGTCAGTGTGCTTGGCCGTTTCACCAACCGATTTACGGGCCGCAGGGTCCGCCTTTGGTGGCTCCGAACGGCGACGTTGGAGTCGATGGTATGGTGATTAATTTGGCTACTGTTTTGGCCGGGACGGTGACGAATCCGTTCGACGGCGGGTACTTTCAGGGACCGGCGACGGCGCCGTTAGAGGCGGTGACGGCTTGTACTGGAATATTCGGGTCGGGTTCGTATCCGGGAAATGCGGGTACGGTTTTGGTGGACAAGAATACGGGTGCGAGTTATAATGCAAACGGGGCGAATGGTAGGAAGTACCTGGTGCCGGCCATGTGGGACCCGCAGACTTCCACGTGCAAGACACTCGTGTGAGGAAAATTGTTTGTTGAAGAAAACAAAATACCACAAGTAGGCATTTTGGCATCGTGCAACGCCCATTACTAGTTTGAATTAGTGTGAGATTGTACTAGTTTGTATTCGGGTCAGGGCACTTAGTAGTAGTAAGTTTTTGTATAATTGATAATTTGTGTAGCAGGGAAAATTATATACAAAGTGTTTATGTTCGATTGTTTGTAAAGTTTCGCTAATTGAATCTAAATTAAATCTTTGTTCGATTGTTTGTGATTTTTGTTAATTCAATCCAAATCTTTTTAACGATTAGAACCTATTTGTCTCAAAATTAAATTGTAAGGGTTTCTATGTGAATTGAAAAAAGTGGTGAATATTATGTGTCACAAGTGTGAAATTGCAATGAGGTTTAGTGTCAGTTGCCCAGAAGATAATTATGAGTCTGTCTCTCCTCTATGTTTCCATCGAAAATGGGCACAAAGATTAAGAGGAGAGACAGTTGGACATAAATACCCCTAAGCTGCCACTGAATTACCCTTTTGTCCTCCCCTCTCTCTCCTCCACCCTCTCTCCCTGACTTTTGGTTCGGAGCCACAAAAAAGCATCAACAGCTTCATTAGCCCACCATCGCCACCACGACCACCATTAACACAACCAAATACACAACCAACAAAAAATCTACTAAACCACAATATTCAATTTAACACTACCTTCCACCATAGCAGATCTAAAAAACTAATCAAAAGAGTTTATAACAAAATGAAAACTTTACAAATTAGAGGAGGAAGGAGAAGGATGAGGACACAAATTAGATATGCCACTGTACAGAAGACCGCCACTGCAACGGCCTGAATAATCAGACCTACCACTACAACAAAAGACCGCCACTACAACTTTCTAAAACGCTACAGCATTCCCCCAAAGTATCTCTAACACTGGTGGCCCAAATGTCATTACCTAAACTTCGCTAGAAACAACAAAAATGTTTCAATTATTTTCAAGTCGGATCAACTAATCAGGAAGTTAGTCGTTTAGTTTCGTGGTTAGGGTATTCAGACAGCTCATTAAGTTCTAGGGTGGTAGCTCAAGTGAAAGAGCGTTGGACGCCCTTGCATGAGGTTCCAGGTTCAAACCCGATTGACGACAAAATCAATGTCAAAAAAAAAAAAAAAAAAAAAAAAAATCGCAAGTGCCGCAAGGCTGTAATAGTATTACATGATATTTTATGTACTCAGAAAAAACAAAAAAAATCCTCATCTTATTTTTAGTGAGTAGTGGAGGACAGGAGATGGGAGGCCCAGATTTTATTTGTCCATTGAACAGACCCACACAAATCTTCTTGGACTTTGTAGGCCCATGTTAGGAAAACCCAACCCTGGTGTGGTCTAAAAAGCTCTCTTGTGGCAGAAAAAAGAAGAAAGAACTCTCAGAGGTTGAAATCCTTGAGCGTCTATAGAATTTAATTTCATCCCAGGTTTAATTCTTAAGAATAATATAAATTCTTCGTCCACTCTCATTTCTTCGACTCACAGTTTTAATTTGTCTTTAAAAAAGAAAAAGTGACATTGTTTTTGAGGAAGATGGTGACGTAATTGAGAAAATGAAAATATTTAAGTAATGAAAATGCTATACACCAATTGCGGCTATAAAATACTACCTCCGTTTCGCTAGATCTTCCCAGTATACTTTTCTCTTTAGTACTGTAGAGTAAATTTTACGCTGCAATATGTAAAAATTACCAAAAACTCCTATCTTTGTGCTATCCAAAAAATGGATACGGATAAAAAGTAAACTGAGAAGATCCCAAAGAAACGGAAGTAGCAGTTGATTTAGATTTTTTCTTTTTTCTTTTTGAAAATAGTTGATTTAGATAAATAGACTCGATCAACCAAAGTTGTGAAAGTTATTGTAAAGTCTATGTTAAAAGAAAAGTGAAGGTATTCTGACTAGATGTATATACGTATTGAGTAGTTATGATTGAATAGTAAGGAGAAAACAGTAGAGAAAGTTACACATTAAACAATTTCTATAAATTTTTCCTATACGTATGAGGAATAAAATCTGAGACTCCATGTAATCTCATATCTCTCATATCTCATTTCCTTAGTAGAGACATATGGACATGAGTTCTAAACGGAACACAAAATAGGTCCTTAGTAAACAGACATTTCATCAGGCCCGAGACTCAAGTAGATATGTAATATATAGAATCTATTAAATTGTAATAAAAAAATGATAAATTATAAAAAAAAAGGATTTAGAGTAACATACCTAGTTGGCCAAAATGCAAGGGAGGCCGTGATTGAATTTGATTCCCCGCCCTTGGGAGTTCTAGAGCTGTATTTGAATAAGCATGAGAATCAGTTTTTCCTATTTTAAAAACTGCTTCCTAGTAAAATTTAAAAGCGGCAAAATCTATGGGACTATAATAATATGGGTTGTCTTGAACCCTAAAACCACTTTGGTTAGACTTTCATATTAATACCAGTGCCGGGATTACTCATGCTTGGACATGTAGAATTAGTTACAAAATTCAGATAACGCTGATGATTATGTGCTAACTAGAATGTTTTGGTAGTTTGTTTGGGTGTCTCTGGATTTAGCTATTTAGTATTTACAATGTAATATTGAGTTAATATTGCAAAAAGAACAAATATAGATTTGATTATAACATGAGTTAGTTTATCTAATCCAATTGAGCTATGCAACTAGGGTGGTACCTCAAGTGGTAGAGTGTAGCAAGCTCCCTACAAGAGGTCCCATGTTCAAATCCGGTTGACGAGAAAACATTTTCTCTAAAAAAATCCAATTGAGCTATTATATACTCCCTCCGTTCCTCCAGTTCCTTCACAAAAACTGGAGGCACGGAAATTAAGAAACCCCCCGAAATGACTGTCTTACTCCTCACCAATTCAGTAATTCCACCACTCATCAACTTTCTCTAATTCCACCACAACAGATGAATCACAAGAACACCATATCAGCATAAGAACATATGATGAACATCTATAACAAAATCGAAAGCAAAACAGCAATTTCGCAGATGTTGAAGAATTTACAGATGAACATCCTTCATCCCTATACATTGACAGATTTAAAAGCACAAAAAAGTTGCAACAAACCACAAGGAAAGTGTGCCTGAAACAGCTTTAAAGAAAAAATCAAACCGAATCTAACAGATCTAAGGCGCAGAAATCAAATCGGAAGAGGAGGAGAAGAAGACCCAGACCGGTTTGTCCACCAAGGCCACCACGCCATCAACACCATGGTAGCTCACGTTGAAGCCATCCAAAGATCTGCTCGTGACCTTATTCTTCATCCCATTTTCTTTCTCTTTCCAATGAAAATTTGTACTTCACCTTCTTCCTCCCACGGATCTGAAGATATGTTCATGTCCGATCTCTTTTCTCGTCTCCGGCGGCGCCGATTGCCTCTAGAAGAGGAAGAGAGGCAGAGAGATGGAGATGGGGGATGGAGGAGATAGATCTGCTCTCTCCATCTCCCCCTCTCTCTTTCTCTTCATCTCTATACCGATGGGGGTGGTGGTAGATGGAGTTGTGGGGAAGAGGGTTTCGGAGGTGGAGAGCAGTGGTGAGGATGGAGGAGCGAGGATGGAGGAGATGAATGGTTCTGGAAGTGGAGAAGCCTTCCGATCTGGGTCTTCTAGCTCTCCTCTCCCTCTCTTCGTCTCTCTCTCTCTGTGTCCGTTGTGTGTTTGTGTGGCGGCTGAAGAACATGTTAGGGTTGGAAAGAAAAAGAAGGAGAATGAGGGTGTGGGTTCAGCTGGATAGATTGTTATGGTAGGGGTTGGGGTTAATCTGGACATTAAGTGTAATTGGGCTTTAATTGATCAAATTTATTTACTAATTTGATTAGTTAAGCCCAAATTATAAATTGATACTCCCTCCGTTCCTCCAGATTCTTCAAACTTTCCTTTTTGGGCGTTCCTCCAGTTTCTTCAATCTTTTCAAAAAAGGAAACTTCTCCTCACCAAAAATACCATCATACCCTTAGTAAAAAAACACATATCAATTTATAATTTGGGCTTAACTAATCAAATTAGTAAATAAATTTGATCAATTAAAGCCCAATTACACTTAATGTCCAGATTAACCCCAACCCCTACCATAACAATCTATCCAGCTGAACCCACACCCTCATTCTCCTTCTTTTTCTTTCCAACCCTAACATGTTCTTCAGCCGCCACACAAACACACAACGGACACAGAGAGAGAGAGACGAAGAGAGGGAGAGGAGAGCTAGAAGACCCAGATCGGAAGGCTTCTCCACTTCCAGAACCATTCATCTCCTCCATCCTCGCTCCTCCATCCTCACCACTGCTCTCCACCTCCGAAACCCTCTTCCCCACAACTCCATCTACCACCACCCCCATCGGTATAGAGATGAAGAGAAAGAGAGAGGGGGAGATGGAGAGAGCAGATCTATCTCCTCCATCCCCCATCTCCATCTCTCTGCCTCTCTTCCTCTTCTAGAGGCAATCGGCGCCGCCGGAGACGAGAAAAGAGATCGGACATGAACATATCTTCAGATCCGTGGGAGGAAGAAGGTGAAGTACAAATTTTCATTGGAAAGAGAAAGAAAATGGGATGAAGAATAAGGTCACGAGCAGATCTTTGGATGGCTTCAACGTGAGCTACCATGGTGTTGATGGCGTGGTGGCCTTGGTGGACAAACCGGTCTGGGTCTTCTTCTCCTCCTCTTCCGATTTGATTTCTGCGCCTTAGATCTGTTAGATTCGGTTTGATTTTTTCTTTAAAGCTGTTTCAGGCACACTTTCCTTGTGGTTTGTTGCGACTTTTTTGTGCTTTTAAATCTGTCAATGTATAGGGATGAAGGATGTTCATCTGTAAATTCTTCAACATCTGCGAAATTGCTGTTTTGCTTTCGATTTTGTTATAGATGTTCATCATATGTTCTTATGCTGATATGGTGTTCTTGTGATTCATCTGTTGTGGTGGAATTAGAGAAAGTTGATGAGTGGTGGAATTACTGAATTGGTGAGGGGTAAGACAGTCATTTCGGGGGGTTTCTTAATTTCCGTGCCTCCAGTTTTTGTGAAGGAACTGGAGGAACGGAGGGAGTATGTGTTTTTTTACTAAGGGTATGATGGTATTTTTGGTGAGGAGAAGTTTCCTTTTTTGAAAAGATTGAAGAAACTGGAGGAACGCCCAAAAAGGAAAGTTTGAAGAATCTGGAGGAACGGAGGGAGTATAGTTTAATCGAATTTAGTTAATTCGATAAACAAAACATAGCATTAGGTAGGTTTTAAACCAGGAATTGGGAGAGAGGGTAGAAGAGGCTTGCGTGAGCATAGCTAATTGTTCAGATTTTCACTTGTCTTTAAATGCATTTTAGGACCACAACCATAGTTGCATGACCTCTGTGAACACTTTGTTCTTACGTCAAAAAATGGAACCTTTTCTCTCTGTCTCACTTTAACTTGCTACAGTTTCTTTCTCATAGAATCCCCACACAATTTTCTTCATTTTCACCTCTTGAGAAATGGCTTAAGAACACAGAGACCCACAATCCACAGCAATCTTAACTACACAATTGTTACGCCTCAGTGACTGTTATATAATAGCATATTATGGGTCCTATTTGGATATCAGATTATTGTTCTAATTTGTAATTTAATTTTTAAAGTGACTAACTCGGAATAATTCAATTTTCAAACAGAGCCATTATTAGTTTCATACTTAACCGGAACAACCAAATGTATGAGTTTGGTAGAATGGTTTCTGGTGGAAAAACTGGTTTTTAGATTGTGGTGGAAATTTTTTGATTTTTTTTAGAGATTTTGTTTAAACCAGTGTGTTTGGTAGTGATTTTTAAACTAGATTAAAAACTGGAGATATGTGTTTGGTAGTGATTTTTAAACTAGATGATGTAGATTAAATGACAAATATACCCTCAATTTATTTTTTCTTTATAGATTCAAGAACAACAAATATGAGGCAAAAAGTTAACGATTTCATATGTTGCAACGGTTTCATGAAAGTTAACAAATTGAAGAACAAATTAACGATATTTTTGTCATCCATAGAATTAAATTTTCATACTAATTTAATAAAAAGTTAACGAAAAAAATCAAACTTCATACTCAACAAAGTTCAAAAAAATGTACTGGTACAATTGAAGCAACCATGGTACTGTGAGAATGAAGGGTCAAGTTGTCTACTTATAACAATTTCTCTAATATTTGAAGGATAAAATTATGGAAGTTTAGATATGAGTTTGGTAATACTAATATGAAGAATATATGAGGGTATTATGGGGTTACCAAGAAGTTTGAAACCACAGAAAGATGGTTTTTTTTTCACATGCCTAAACTTGAAAGAAACTGGTTTAAAAACCAGATTTTAAACCACTCCAACCAAACAGAAAATAGAAACCATTTGTTTTTTCCACCAAAAACCAAAAAAAAAACAATGTGCCAAACACACACACACAGTATGCATTGAATCATGTCTCATCACCTTATATGTCTGTGTTGTCTCATATCAACCATGAAAGAGAAAGAAGACTATTTGCCCTATTTATAATGCTTTTCTATGACATAGAAACATGCCGTTTTCGGATACGCATAGAATAAATCCCGTCTCTAGTGCAGTATCTCTAGTGCAATAGTCTGCAAACTATAATTAAGAAATAAAGTGAATACGAAAATTTGAATTGATATGGGCAATTGAAAGAACGAATAAACATTCATCACAAAATATTGTTTAATCATTAGTAATGATTTATTAATTTGAGTAAAGGTAGCTCTGAGAAGGTATATTGAACAGGGAATATAAAGTACTCCTGTCTCTGTCCCACTTCTTCTTGTGTGGTTCTACTTTTACCATCGATCCACCCCACCATGCATTGAAGAGAAAAAGGTACTACTACTATTCTACTCCTACTGATGACTTTTATGTTTCACTGATATGGGGCTGTAAAAGCAACCAACCACCCATGTTTTGATGGCTACTTCATTTACCAGATTTAGACTCCCACCCTGCCCCTCAATTATTTCACTTGTGAAGAAAAAATAATAGCTCATGCCCCTCTGGCTCTCTGGGAACATCTAATTACTTGTCCAACAAGCTAATTTGCTGTTATGGCTTGGCCCAAAATGGACTTCTGGGTCCTATATGGTACAAAATAATACCACTACTATCCTAGGGAAATATCAAAAACCTGTCCCGTTGGGACTCTTTATCATTTGTCGCGACAGATTAAGTGCTACAATGAATATCCGGACATTTTTAACAAAAAGATTGTAGGAAAATTGGGCAGCATAATGGCAGGGTAATCCGTAAGTCCGCTCTCTGCTTAAACTATTTATTAGTGGGTAGATTTTTCAAAATGTCACTATTTTTTTTTCAATATTGATAACTGATCCGAACAAATGTCGCGGTACTTCATTCTATTGAAATACTTCTAAAATTCGTATCTCTCTCCCTAACAAGGGCATCTAGGGTTCATACCTCGCATTTCTAAATGTTAGAACACATTGTTTGAGGTATATGTTAGAACATTACTATTGTACCAACTATATTGAAATTTATTCTTCCTTACACATGCTTATGACAACATTGTGCAAACTAGAATCTACAAATAGTGTGAGCATATTCTGGGTCGAGCAACTTGTCATCTTTTAAAACGATATATTCCAAATACTTGAACTGTCTATTCTGTCTTCTCCAAAATACGGAAAGATCATACGGAATAAGATATTTTAAAAGGTATGTAAGGGGAAAGAAAAACGATACAAGTATAATAAGAGCTTATTTGGTATCCGTTTAAAAACAATAAAAACAGTGGGAAAAACCTGCTGAAAAAACACGTTTAAAAACAGAAACAAAAAACAGTTTGGTGTCCGTTCAAAAACAGTGTTTAAAATCAAAAACAGATTTGACAACATTAATAAATTTCAATGTTAATTTGCTTGAATATAATTTTTTACATACAATACCGACATATATTTGACATTTTTTGCATCTAATCATTGTTGAAATTTCTTTATAAACACAAATAGTGTGGGGAAAAGCATGAAAAAAAACCACATTTTTTTAAACATCTACTTTTTCAGCCTGTACTTTTTAAACAGTCAAAACAACAGACATATCAAATGAGTTTAAAAAAACAGTATATTTTTAATAAAAATTGATTAAAAACAGAAATGCCGAACATGCTAAGAAAATGCGTCATTTAATCATTCAAAGCAATCAGCGTTATCTTTTTTTTTTCAGCGTTATCATCCCTTGCATCCATCATTTCTAATCTCATACTAAAGAACCTAATCCTAGTTCATAGCCATTGGTACATGGGAGCAAGGGATACTAGAAAGGACAGTTCTAATAGCAAGCTGCCATCTGAAGATCAGAATATTATCTCTCCGTGGGGTTCTTACAAGTCATGGGCACAATTTAGTTTTTATACCAAAACGGAGTTTTATGTGACATGCAATAATGAAATACCACTCAATTTCTTCTTCTTCTTATTTATTTATTTATTTATTTATTTTTTTTCATTTGAGTTTTTCGCTCGTAGTTTGGTCACTTTGACCAGACAATTTGGATGACAAAACGATATAATTTTTTGATAAATTTTTCATGGCATTGTAGAGTAACACCACGAAAGAATTGTCAAAAAAGTTGCTTCGTTTTGCTATCCAAATCACCGGCTCAAAGTGACCAAATGAATAGTGGTAAAAGTCAAAAGAGGGAGAAAGAGAAGAACAGAGTTGTAAGAAGAACGCATGCTTATTCATTGTGCGAAATTGAAAGGATCATTCCTTTGGTCACATATTCTTAATCTCAACAAGCGACTTTTGTTAATCTTTCTTGAAAATGTTCATCGGGGCAGGGGTGGATCTTGAAATTCGGCCTAGTGGAGGCTAGAATTTTTTTAAATTTAATGACACATCTTTCGATAAATTTAAAGTCTTTAAAGGTCAAAATAATGATTTTAATAGATTACTTATGTGAATATGTAACATGTGCCAGAGTTAATGTAATTATATTAACGGAATGTAGGATAAATGTTGTAAATATCAAAACTTAAGTAGGGACTAATATATTTAAATAAATAAAATATAAGGTAAAAATTGCAAATTTCAAAATTTACCCCCACTAGTCTCATATAGGTCCGCCAATGATCATGTGATTATGCTTGTTCTTAATGGACCTTCGAAATAAATGCATCAAAGTTCAGCTTTCTAAAATTTAGCAACTAAAGGCAAAGCAATATTTTTTTAATCAAATATACCTATAATGTTTTCACCTTCCTATCATAATCAAGTGTTAGAAATAAGGAGAAATGATGGGTAGAAATAAATAAGTTTCAGTTTAGTTATTTGCAAATAAGTCCTCTTGTTAGTGTGACAACGTTGTTGCACTTAAGGTGTCGAGGTAGCACACAAGCAAAAATCTGCTACATTTGTTTGTCCTCTCTTGTACACGTGTCCACAGTCTATTTGTTGTTTTGGATCGAGTTATTTTATAGGGATGCGACCTTCCCAAATTAATGAGAGAAATTCTTCACTCGTTCATCTCTCACAAGCTTTATTTATTTTCTTTTTCTTCAATTTCTTCTTGAATTTGTCAATCAAACCCAAAAATTCAAATGGTATCAGAGCTTGGTTAGATTGTTTAATGCAATTCCTGAGCAATCGATGTTGAACCCTTCGGATCCGCCTTTCAGGGTTTCTTATTCTTCATTCTATTTGTTGGTTTTATGTTCTTCAAGATCTAACATAATTCATGGCTCTAGAAGGAACAAATCGAGGAGCTCTTCCTCCTGGTTCCGAAGTCTCTTCGCTCTATTTCTTGTCGCGTTCAGATAATCCAGGTTTTGTCATGGTTACTCAAGTTCGTACAGGGGAGAATCTCTATTCATGGCAGATGGCAATGACAGTTGCACTTGAAGCCATGAACAAGATGGAGGTTATGAGATGGGTGCGTTGTGGCAACGTTGTGACAGTATGGTCTAGTCTCGGCATCTCAATGCTATAAGTAAAGATTTTTGTTGTAGATAGTCTCTCACTCTTCTGCTAGAGCTGTTTCGATTGATTTAGGTGAACAGTTTTCTCAAGTAAGCCACAAATCTTTCAATTGACTGAGTTGATCGATAATCTGAAGTAGGGAGATGTTAGTGTTACTGTCTACTATACTAGATTGAAACATTATGGGATGAGTTGAGTAACTATGATCATATTCCTATATGCGATTGTGTTGTGCTGAGAGAATGTACATGTGGGATAATGATATAATTACATGCTAAATAAGAAGAGCAATGTATTATGCAATTTTTAATGGAACTTAATCAAGATATTAGATTATTAGAGAGCAAATATTACTCTTGGATCATGTCCCTCCTCCAACTGCAATTTTCTAAAAAATTGTGCAACATGAAAGACAACTACATATTAGTACCCAATATGGAATTATTGGTACTCAAAATATGGCCATGATGAGTTCTTCAAATAATGCGAAGCCTAATTCGCATACAAACATGGTTCTACCTTCCATATTAAGTTACACAAACTTCTCTCTCTAAAGACTAGCTTTGATCTTACTGAGATCTCTTTCAATCAACTGATCTTCGTTCCATTTTCTTCTCTGTTCAACAAAATTCATCATCAGAATTAACCTCTTTTCATCTTCATCTCCTTGGTGAAGTTCAGTTACGATTTTAATTTTGCTAGTGCTACCCATCATCATCTCCTTCTTTCCACTACAAGATACAAAAATCACCTTTTTGCTTTTCCTATGTGCATGACCATACTTCATGATTGCTAACCTTCTTCTATAGATAGTCTAGGTTGTCAACCCTTACACTCCACCGTCCTTTTCAAACCAATTCGAGATAGAGCTATCTCCTCCTCTTCCTCTTCTTCTCTTTTTCTTCATCACTCACAACAGCTTCTTCAATCTTAATCCAAAGCTTCATCTGTCCAGAGTTCCTTTCTCTTTTCTGCATGCAATGCCCTCTTCCAGTTCTTCAACCCCTGAAAACTAATTTGATCCAAGTTTTCGTCCGATGGCGAGAAGGGTTATACCAGTGAACCTGTCATTGTCAATGCATTGAGAGAGATTTGGAGTAATTCCTTCTTAGGAAAGTTTATTGATGATCATGCTCCTTCAATCTCAAAATTGCAGAAAGCGATCCATGCAAATTGGAAGACCTTGGATCTTGTTGTGGCCGATAAAAACCAAGATGTTTTTATCTTTCATTGTCTAAACCCTAATGAAAAATCAGCCTTACTCCAAGAAAGTATTTTCTCTGTCCATGGTAAATGTCTTTCTATCAAAGATAGGGTTCTCAATACCATACTCTCTAAGGTTACGTTTCCCTCTAATGATGTTTGGGTGCAAGTGCATTGAGTTCCGATGGAGTATTTATTTTTTGAGTTGGCAGAAAGCCTTGGTAAACTAGCAGGAGAATTTCTCGAGATTCATTGGAACCACAACCATGTGGTAAACATGGATTTTTTTCGAATCAAGGTAAGAATCAATCCGACCGTTCCTCTAATTCGAGGTGATTACATCGACATTCTTGATGGCCCTCCTCCTTGGGTCTATTTCTGCAATGAAAGATTATTTAAAATTTGCATGCGGTGTGGTACCCTAGGGCACAAGATCCACAACTGCCATCTTGATGAGCTTGATATCATCACAAGTCTCCATGACCGTTTCGAAAACTCTAATTTTTTCAACTCCATGGCCTTTATGCTTGAAAATGATCAACCACTTTTCACTCTTTTTATGAGGGCTTATCGCATGCATGGTCCCAACATAACCACTCGTGTCATCATAAGAGATTTAAATGAATCACTTTCTTCACAATCTGTTGAGACAATTGAGGGATAAGGAAACCCCAATTTGGTCTTTACCATGGATTCATCATCTTCGGATACTGATGAGTTCATGTCTCCTCAAAGTGATATGGATGCACGTATGGAGCCTTTGTCCCCTAGATCTCCGTTACTGAAATACCCGAATTTATCTAATGGGGGTGATTGTGAAATTTCTTTAAAACGTTTATTACGAATACGGGGGCTAAACCATGCATTTTGGAAACTTAGGGGGGGAGTAGTTGTCTTTTACATAAACAAATATAAATAATAGTGTATTTATACTGTATAATAATACCGTATTCCTATACCCGTATAATACGAGACTTATATACGTATAATACTATAATAAAATAATAGTAAAACAATAATAATAATTAAAATAATATATATATATATATATAATAACAATACTAACAACACCAATACTAAAATAATACTCCTACAACATTTTTTTTTCTCCTTCCCCCTACATCACCAACCACCTCCCTTATTTTTCTCCTCCCACAAAACAACTCATCTATTTCTCTCTCTCTCTCTCTCTCTCTCCCCGTCACCACATTCTTCCCTCCCTCTCTCTCTCTCTCTCTTTTGTTTCTCTTCTCTCTCTCGGCTGACACACAAACACACACACCCTCTCATTTTTTTTCCATCACAAAACACACCTCCCCTCATTTCTCTCTCTCTCCCCGTAACAACACATCTCACTCTCTCTCTTGTTTCTTTCTCCCCCCTCACGCCAACACACACACACCACACACACTCACAAAACTCTCATTGTCTCTCTCTCATCCCTCACCCGAAACATAACCCTCCCCATCTCTCTCTCTCATTTCCCACGGCACACACACACACAAACTCACAAACACTCTCCCAACTCACCCCTTCAACCCTAATCCCTCTCTATATAAACCTCCTACATTACCACATCACACAATATCAACAACACCATCACCCTCCTCTTCTTCTTTCCCTCGGCAAACACCCAAAACCACCAACATCACCATCATCTTCTTCTTCCCTCCCTCACAGACAACACCACTGCCACCTCTCCTCTCCCTCCACATTCATCACCATCACCCCCTCCTCTTCTTCCCTTGCCTCGGCAGAAACAAAGCCAACACCACCACCACCATCTTCTGCTCCCAGCCACCAAGAAGACCCACTGCACAACCCACCTGCTCCATCTCTCTCTCTCTCTCTCTCTCTGTTTGCCTCACCCCGCCACCAAACCCGCCGAAAACCCGACCGAGATAACCACCGCCACAACAGCCCCTCCTCTTCGGCCTCCTTCTGTTCTTAGTCTCTCTCTCTCCCGAGATCACCTCTGCCAACACAGAGACGCTGGTAAACCGCCGGAAAGTTCGCCGGAGAAACGAACCGAGAACAAAACCACCACCATCAACAAAACCCACCTCCTCCCTCTCTCTCGAGCCCGCTACTCCCTCTGCTATCCATCCCACTGTCGAAAACAGAGAGGTAGCAGCGGCCACACCTCACGCCAGAACCGCCACCGACGCCGACACTTCCATGGACGCCGACGTGAAGCTCGGCCCAACCACCACCGACGCACCCACCACTTAAAACCCATCTCCCTCGCCTCCAGGAGGTCTGACGAGACCAGTGAAGGCCTCGAACGAACCCAGAAACGCCGAACCCATCACCGGCGATCTCCACCTCCGAACCCGACGGTCGGAGGCTCGACCCGCTTCGCCCGTTGACCGTTTTTCGTGATTCTTCGCGTGGGTAAGCTCTAAATCGCCTCCTAGTTCCATTACAATGATCAAAACCGAGTCTTTTTAGGAAAAATTCGATTTGGGTGAAGTGGGTTGATGAAGATACGTGAAGAACAACTAAGGGGGGGGGGTGAAAGTGTCTTTTTTTGAAACTGTTGGGGAGGTGATTGTCTTTACATGCAAAACTGAAACATGTGAGGTGGGGTGATAAGTGTCTTTTATTAAACTTGATTTGGGGAATTAGTTGTAGTTTTGGTATCTTTATTTATTAATAGATAAATCTAATAAATGATTTTCTGAAAATAATATTAAGGATGATAATAATAAATAAATTTCTTCAATACCTTATTTTCATCAAAACAAATATGGGAAAATAAAAAATCTAGTGCCTTTCTTAGTTGTTTTAATATGTTAAATCTTACTTTTGTAAATGTGCTAAGAATAATGTTAACATAATAATAATAATAATAATAATAATAATAATAATAATAATAATAATAATAATAATAATAATAATAATAATAATAGATTTACCTATGATAAGAAAGCCGAAATTGAGTACGAGTATAATTATCCAATTTATATTTATATATATATATATACAAAACTAGATAATTGATGTTGTATTGATATAAAAAAATAATAATAATAAGACTTTCAAATGGGTTGACACTTTCAAATAAAAATAAAAGAATCACAAGATTTACTAGAATATCTCTTTATAATAAATACGTTCACATGTTCCTTTTATTCATAAACATTTTACCAATAAAAGAAAAAAATTGTTTATATATATGATATATTTTGTGCGGAACAATAATAAAGAATACGACCCCCATAAACACTAATATTGGTAATTTGTTCCTTATTTAATCACATCTTTCTTTCTTTTTTTCAAATATAAGAAACTATAAACTCGTTCAAGAGAAATAACTGTCAAAATTAACCCTAGTATGATATTGAGATATTAAAATTTTATCTTGGTTATCATTTATCTAAATTTGACAAACTTGAAAAAAATAAAGAAGCTATTATGAAAATCATAATAGAAATACGAGGGGGAGGGGTTGAGAAATTCATTGAAGGCATACAGAGCATTGCATATAGAGAACATTACATTCGTTATACGAACACGCAGTGTGTTAATTTAGGACTATTTGCGTATTTGTAGACACCCAGTTCATAGACGACGAGTTCTTTGAGTACGAGAACGAGTACTAGGATTTCTCTTGTCGTGCTGCTTGCTACCGGTAAGTTCATATGTGCAATACCTTAACTGTCAAAATGTGATTTGTGTGCGTATGAAAATAATTTTGTTATAAATTGATATACTTGGAATCATAAACGTTTGTGAACTACGTTTTGAGAAATCTCCGTTTTGGGCACCATGATTGGAGAATTTGAATCCTGAAACATATATTGTGGTTGTGAAATGACAGTTGGAAATCAAAGTAATAATCGTGAGGAACGATGGGACCATGTTTTATTATTGGAAATTAAAAATGAATAAATGCACTATAATACAATTTGGGGCAATGCACAGAGGATGCGGAAATTACGGCTCCGGCCAGGGGCGCCAGTTTGCGATCCCCTTTTTTTTGTTACGGCTCTGGCCAGGGGAGCCAGTTTGCGATCCCCTTTTATATTTATGGCTCCGGCCGGGAGCGCCAGTTTGCGATCTCCCTTGTATTGTGAAACTATGAAGTACTACTTATACCTGTGCGGGTTACAACGGTATAGGGGTGTCGACACTTAAGGTCTCATAGTCGTGTTTATGAGCGGGGATTTGACGTATGGGCATCCCACAACGCTCGGGTGAATTGGGATCTTAGATATCCCAAGAGGCACCTTCGGTATAGTTAGTGGCATCGTAACCTCTCTGGGGCATTTGACACCCGCTGGGCAACACTACGCCAGCTAAACTAAGAGATAAGGAAGAAATCAGTTAATATTTGACAGCTTAGCTGAATTCTCGTTAAATATCATGTAATTCATATACGTGTTTCGTGCCAAAACTCGTTTTACATATTGCAGTATGAATTTACTCAGTTTTTACTGATTAAAATTTTCCTGCGGTCGGCTTGTGCTATTTCAAAACCCGCAGGTTACGAGTAAGGTGGGAGACGTTCACAACGCGGATGGCTAGAGTATCAGGCTGTTTAGTACATCACCTAGTAATTTTTCATTTCAAATGTAATGTACTTATATTTTTCAGACAATGTCAATGGCTTATTATGAATGTGTAATAACTTATATTTGGATTATCGATGGTTGTATTAACTAAGAACTGGCGATCCTGCTCCGTATCCGATGGGGTTTATCTCCTCGGACGGAGGCATCTTTCTAAATATACGGTTCGGCCGGCCGTATGATTTGGGGGTGTTTCAGATGGTATCAGAGCCGACGGTTCTAAGTTAGTACGAACCTACGATATCCACTAAACTAAGTTTAAAAATATTTTTAGAAATAAAATTGATATAAGGAAACCAAAACCAGCAATAAAATCTGACAAGCCGGGGGTTGAAGGGTAGCTTATTTATCTGATATATGATATGACTTAACTTCAGGAGGATTCTTTGTTAAAATAATATCATTTGTGATGCCATGGTATGACTTATTGTCAGGCGGATTCCTTGCTAAATTGAGATTACATGTGATGCCACCAAGTGTGGTCATTATCCGTTTGGTTGGTATGCGTTTCATGTGCACCTTAGAACATTTAAGTGATATTATGATCTGATACACGAGTACTATATATGTGCGCATAAGTTAGATATTATTTTGAAAGAGATTATATCCATAGGATACCATGCGATATTCCAACCCTCCTCGCTACTATACCAGGAGTCGCATAACTCAACAAGTAGCAATGAATCGAGGAGAACCAGCCCCAGAATACGACCCCATCCGATTCCAGAACATGGAACAGGCAACCCTAGTTCTGACACAAATCGTGCAGAACACTCAGGCTGGAGGAGAAGATGTGATGCGAAGGATTGCTGAACTTCGTCCCGACTACTTCTATGGAACCGATGACCCGACGATCTTGGAGGACTGGATCCGCGACTTCGGGAAGACGCTAAAATCAGTGCGCTGCCCGGAGGACAGACGGGTAGAAATAGCTGTATTCTACTTCAAGAAGGAAGCTGACAAATGGTGGTCTGCCAAGGGAGAAGAACTCCTCGCTCAACCGGGATTCGGTTGGGAACAGCTGAAGACAGCACTACGTGAACGGTTTTACCCCGACCACGTCAAGTCTCGGAAGCTTAAGGAGTTTTTGGATCTGAAACAAAGGAATGACAGCCTCTCAGTCTACTACGATCGCTTCACGGAACTTATGAGGTTTGGAGCAGAGATCGTACCGACAGAAGCGAGGGCAGCCAAGAGGTTTGTGGAAGGCCTAAACTTCCCAATTCGGAGCACTTTGGGGGTGACCTGCTTCAAGACGCTCCACGACGCGTACGGAGCAGCACATGATGTACAAAGGATGCTAGATGAGAACCTTGAGGAGAACAGAAAGAGGAAATCTGAAGCACAAGCAGCACCAACTTTTCAGAACCGCGGCAATTGGAACAATGGTGGAGATAAGAGGAACCGGCCCAACCCAAACAATCAGCATGTTGGAGGACAAGGACCGATTCGAACCTATCATTGCGGGCGCTGTGGAAACAATCACCTAGGAAGAGACTGCCAAGGGAACAAGATAACTTGCTATAAGTGTGGTAAGCTGGGCCATCGAAGCAGGGATTGCAGGTCCAGACCTCAAGGAAGTAACAGTGGAGGAAACTTCAACAACCGCGGAGGAGGAAACGGGGCTTTTCGCCAAGGTGGGAACTACGGGTACAATCAGGGAGGCAACAACCAGTTTGGAGGGAACCAGCGGAACTATCAGCAGGGTGGAGGACACAACAACGTGAGCTACAACACTGGGAGAAACAACAACAACGGGGGAGGCTTCAACCGAGGAAATAACTGGCAAGGTGGAAACAACCGTCCTCAAGGGAACAATGCAGCATCACCAGCAGCCGTAGCCCGTACTGCAACTGGGACCATTAATGTCATGAACCAGACACAAGCAGAACAGGCCAACGTGGTGACTGGTATATTCCTTATCCATTCTGTCCCTGCATTTGTCCTATTTGATTCAGGAGCCACATTTTCCTTCATATCATCCACATTTGTTAAGAAACTAGATTTACCTGCTCCAACACCCGTATCTATTGCCATCTCTACCCCTAACGGAGAGGTCGTAACTTGTAAAGCCATGTACCCTGAAGTCAAACTAGAAGTCCTTGGTACTGAACTACCCTCAGAACTGATCCTTTACAACCTCGGTAACCTAGATGTCATCTTAGGTATGGATTGGCTTGGCAAGTACAAAGCAACCATAGAATGTGCCACACAAAAAGTTAGGTTCCGTGGACCCAATGGTGAGCGTCTATCCTATAGAGGTGTAACCAGTGGACCCCGAATCCAAATTGTGTCAGCCTTAACCATCCTCTCAGAAGTGAAGAAAGGGCATAAGGCATATCTCTGTACGATCCATGACCAGGAAAAAGAAGAGGAGATGTTGGAGAACATCCCAGTGGTAAACGAGTTCCCAGACGTGTTCCCAGAAGAGCTTCCAGGAATGCCACCAAAGAGGGCAGTGGACTTTACGATCGACCTAGTACCAGGGACTGGACCGATCTCCAAGGCACCATACAGGATGGCTCCAGCAGAGTCGAAGGAGTTGAAGGAGCAGCTCAAAGAATTGCTAGACAAGGGTATCATCCGGCTTAGTGTTTCACCGTGGGGAGCACCAGTCTTGTTTGTTAAGAAGAAGGACGGAAGTCTCAGGCTTTGCATAGACTACCGGGAGCTGAACAATGTAACCATAAAGAACAAGTATCCGCTTCCCAGGATCGACGACCTGTTTGATCAATTACAAGGAGCCGATACGTTCTCGAAAATTGACTTAAGGTCAGGGTACCACCAGCTCGGGATAGCAGAGAAGGATATTCCGAAGACAGCATTCCGAACCCGATACGGTCATTACAAGTACACCGTGATGCCGTTCGGCTTGACGAATGCACCATCAGCATTCATGGAGTTGATGAACCGCGTCTTACAGAAGTACCCGGATAGATTTAATGTGGTGTTCATCGACGACATCCTGATCTACTCCAAGGGAAGGGAAGAGCACGGACAACACTTGAGAGAGGTGTTGGGAACTCTCAGGGAAGAAAAGTTGTATGGGAAGTTGTCGAAGTGCGAGTTTTGGCTCGATCAAGTGCCTTTCCTAGGACATATCATATCCAAGGAAGGTGTGTCAGTGGACCCAGGGAAAGTGGCAGCAGTAAGAGATTGGCCAACACCGAAGAACGTAACCGAGATACGAAGCTTCTTGGGACTGGCAGGATACTACCGAAGATTCGTGAAGGATTTCTCAAAGATCGCAAAACCCCTGACCAACTTGATAAAGAAGACGACGAAGTATGTGTGGGACAGCAAGTGCGAGGAGGCATTCCAAACACTCAAGGATAGGTTGACCTCAGCACCAGTGTTGACCTTACCCACAGAAGGGGGAGAGTTTGAAGTTTACAGTGACGCGTCGAAGCATGGACTGGGATGTGTTCTGATGCAAAATGGGAAGGTGATTGCTTATGCTTCCAGGCAGCTAAAGCCATACGAAGAGAACTACCCCACTCATGACTTGGAGTTGGCTGCTATAGTGTTTGCTCTAAAGATATGGAGGCATTATCTCTATGGTACGACTTGTAAGATCTTCACTGATCACAAGAGTCTGAAGTACATATTCACGCAGAAGGAGCTGAACATGCGGCAAAGGAGATGGTTAGAGTTGGTGAAGGATTATGATCTCCAGATCTTGTACCATGAAGGGAAGGCCAATGTGGTGGCAGATGCATTGAGTCGGAAGACGGAGCACACGGTGAATACTATGTGGGTTTTGCCACGCAAGCTCTGCGAAGACTTTCAAAAGTTGGAAATTGAAGTATGTACGAGGGGAACTGCCAGCAATATGTTGTGAAATTTGAAAATTGTGCCAAGCATCTTCGAGGAAATTAAGGCCAGAAGGGAGACGCTTTTCTGCAGCAGATTAAGGACAAGATCAGTAAGGGTGAGGCTCATGATTTCAAGATCGACGAAGACGGTAGCGTAAAGTTCAAGGGAAGATGGTGCATACCATTGAAATGTGCAGAAGTGAAGGACAAGATTATGTAAGAAGCCCATTACACGCCGTACTCAGTACACCCAGGAGGAGACAAGCTGTATAAAGACCTGAAGGAGAACTTCTGGTGGAAGGGCATGAAGAAGGAAGTAGCAGATTATGTGTCTCGATGCCTTAAGTGTCAAAAGGTCAAGTTTGAACACAAGAGACCAGGAGGGATGCTGCAACCGTTGGATGTGCCGGTATGGAAATGGGACTCCATCTCAATGGACTTCGTCACAGAATTGCCAACGTCGACTAATGTCCTAAACCAGATATGGGTCGTGGTTGATCGGCTGGCGAAGACGGCCAGATTCATTCCTATGAAAGTGTGCACAAGAGAATCCGGCGGGGAGACCTCCGTGTACACCGTATATAGAGGATCAGAGATGGGACATGAAGAGTTGGGTTGTGTGTAGGGAGAGAGTAAGACAGTAGTAATGTCTGAGAGAGAGACAGAGGTTTGGCAGAGCTTCCGCGTATGGCTAGTGTGTTCTCCTTTGTATGGAAAGGATAACGTCCTATATATAACGGAGAATGTGACCGTTGCAGTGTGGTTAATGCGCCCATTAATGGCGGCTTAATTAGCTTAACCGCAACGGCACGTTCGTCCACCTATATAGGGACCGTTACAGCACGTTATGCGCGAATACCGGAACCGTTATGAGGTTGACCGGGTTTGACCGGATTGACCGGGTTTATGGAGCTCGTGCCATAAATCTCTCAAAAAAAGTAACTAAAGGTCGCGCGCGGGCTTGGCTCGCACGCGACAGGACTTACTCTAGCCTCCAAACCACTAAGTCCCTACAAGTCCCGTGCAGTGGTATGCGAGGGCTCTGTCTCGCAGCCCCCACATGGATCAGCTCGGCTGGTGATCCAGTGTGTGTGGAGCACAATATGGTGTGCTAGATGGTTGCCACGTGGAAAAGATCTGTCAGCTCAGAAAGCACTATCTACATTAGCCCCCTTTCTGCGCGTGAAGACTCATAGCTGTATAGACTTCCATGCGCGGAAACCAACATGCGCGTCGCCGCCACGCACCAATTCAAACACGAGCAAATTCAGCCCCCGTGCGTGCCATTATGACCTAAAACCCCTAGGTTCGTGCCGTCTGGCCTTTAGGGTTTTAGGCGTGACGTAAGCTTGTCCTGTGATTGCGCGATTCGACGGTGACGGTTGCGATTCGACTACTGAAAGGACGCAACCCTTCATTGTTTTTGGATAAATACTTTGTACTCTCCATTGTTGCGAAGCATCACTTCTTTCTCTTAAAGTGAATGATACCCGGAAGTCTTCGAGAGCAGATTCAGATAATCATTCACCAGTTCAGAACTGCAAATCGTCTTCTTCAACTGTGTGTATCCAAGCAGGCTTCGCGAAAACAAGGTTGGCCTTGTTCAATTTCGATTTTAAAATACTGGTATATGCTTCGAACTGCGTTGGATCTGCAAACCCATTATCTGCTGAAAAACTTGTAAAGGGACTCACAATCTTTGAATTCAATTTCGATTTAATCCCCCAATGATAAGGACCTTGAATGTAGGGCTTTTGGAATCTCTGATAATGCAAACAATTCCAATCCCTAATTTCTGAAATTGATACCAGAAACTGTTCATCTTTCTTCCCATAGATCTTGAATCTCGAAATTCAAACTGAAGTGTGGTGTATTTCTCCCCCTTTTTTCTTGCTCTTCCGCAGGAATGGCCAAGACAAAAGGAACTAGACCCACCAAGGAGGACGAAGAGATACCTGATCTTCCGCAAGCTTTGTGGCGAAAAGCCCCCTATCTGGGTGGCAAAGACTTCTACCACGCGAGGGTTAAGGCAAAGAAACTGCCTGCTTCTGTCCCCAATGAGGGATTGCTAACATTGACTCCTCCAGTTAACTCAGCCTTGCTCGAGTTGATTGGCTCCGAGGACGTGGTTCGATTGGGAATCGAAAATGGGTACTTCCCCTATGCTGCGATTTCCACGCAAGCTTTTGTCCAGAAGTTGGATTATATGGATGAGTGGATTGACCATGTGTTGACCGATCATGCTGCGACTCTGAACGAGGCCGGCGTATACTTCGCCGTATGTGCTATGAAGGGTGCTGCCGTGAAGCTGGACCAGTCCATGCTTCTAAACCTTCTTTCCCGCTACTCGCCTGCGACTCACACTTTTCACTTTGCTGAGTTCGAGGCCGCCCCCACACTCGAGGACGTGCACATGCTGTACGATCTGTCTCCCATGGGTGAGGTGGACCCTTTGAGTCCCTTGAGGACGGATGCGGAGATCGCTTTATACACGCAGATGGAGGAGTGCCTATCAGAGGTAAAGAAAATCTCCACCCGGTGGACCACTACCAAAGCCCTTCCTAACTGGCAGTTGGTTGATACATCTGCGAAGAATACTTGGAACAAATGGGTGCAGTACTTATTTCGTGACTACGCGAACAACAACATTACCAAGAAGCTTCTGAGTCAAGACCCAGAGGGCAAGAATTACGTGGAAGGTAAAGGCTATCACTTAACCCTTTGTGCTTTTCTCTGTGCCTGGCTGTCGAGGTACTTAATCGATGGTCACCCGCACGATGGGGTCTTCTACCATATTCTGCCGCTCGCTGTGAAACTGGCCCTCGGCCAGAAAGTCGCACTCGGACCCTTGGTCTTGGGCACATTGTACTACAGATTGGATCAGCTGGTTGTGGCCATGAAAGAGTCGCGTGGCCGCCTCGACATACTGACCTTCGTCAACATTGCCTTCTTGACGATGTGGGTCTTTGAGCGGTGGCCTTCTTATGCCCCAAATGCTTCTAAGCCAATAAGTGGTGTCCCCCAGGCGAGGTGGAGGAGCGTAACAGCGGCAGAGCTGCGAGGTGGTTCGGAGCGAACAATACCAAGTGCGTTTGGAACCTGATCTGCCACAACCGGCGAGAGTTCATTGCCAGGCCCTATGCCGTGCTCATTGAGAACGTGCGATGGTTTCCAAAGCTGTACCCTTCTAAGGGTATTGTCTTCTCAGAAGAGCTCCTCTTTGAAGAGGGATCGCATTTCCATGAACGCTACCGCGAATTCTTTTGCTGGTGCCTGCGAGGTTCCCTTCCTGATCTCGCAGAGCATATTCGTGAGCTCGCACCAAGGTATGAGAGGATTACTGTGGATGTTGACCCCACTCGAGTTTCTCCCCAGTTCGGCTTTGATGCAGTGGCACCCTCAATCTGGCCACAGCCCATTATCAGAGGCTGCTATAAGCGCTTGCTGACAAAGGAGTGCAAAACAGTCTTTATGAACAATCTTCCTTTTGAGCAGCCTGCAGGTAACCGCGAGGGTGGTTGTCCAAAGAACTGGCTCGCATACTGGATCGCCCAGCACGTCAGGTTTGAGACACAGTCGGCTCCTCAGCCAAGCAGAGCTCCTTTGATCAAAAGAAACTCTTTTCCATTTCGTCCCAATTGCAGTCTGGACGAGTCTGAATACGGTTGCTACTCGTTGTTGGATCATGAGAACCATTTGTGCCCTGGCGTCATTCTCGATGAAAAGATTGCCGCAATTAAGAAAGGCGACTCGCATGTCCTCAGATACAGCGAGACTTTTGCTAAGGTAAGCAACTTCTTTTGCATGCGTTTAACTTCTTGATTTTCTCGTATTGACATCTTTATTCTACACTGCTTGCTATAGTGTCATGTGCGGAGGTTCGCATCTGGCGATCGTTCTAAGTCGCTGGTTAACACTATTGTTACCACAATAAGACAAGGACAGTCGTTCCTCCTAGCATCGAGGATGGATCCTGAGGTCGAAACCAGGATTCGCGCAGTCATGAACGCCTTTGCTGAATCGCTGATAGATAATGCTCCGGCCTCGTCTCCACCCGGAGATAATCCGTCTCCTCCAGCGACTGCAGCGCCGAGAGCGAAGAGACCCAGGCAAAAGGGAATTACAATTTCTTCCCCTAGAAGCGCTCCAACTTCCCCTCCAGCGAGGTCCCTTTCTGCCAAGGACAAAGGCAAAGGTCGCATGCCCAGTAAAGCGCGGAAGGAGCTCGCAGTTGAGACCTTCGTTCCATTCAACTAGGAGGAAGAAGAGGAGAGGCAGGAGCCAAGAGAAGGAGATGAAGAAGAAGAAAGAGCAAATGTGATACATGAGGAAGAATCAGGAGGTACCTCCACTGCGTTTCCCTTCTCATTATCGTAATTCTTGTGCAACTCGATTTTGAATCAATCGTTTCTTCGCAGATGATGATGATGATGAGACCATCGGTGGCCTTTTGGCCAAGAGACAAAAGAGGGATGCTCATTCTGGCATTCCAGATGAACCCATAAGCGAGGACGTTCTTGCCGAGTCCAGGAAGACAGCCGCGGAAGCTGCTGAAAGGAGAAGGCAGCGAGAAGAGGAGGAGCTCGAGCGTGTGAGGCAGCGGAGCCTCGAAGAGCAACATGTTGACGACTTAGTGCGTCCAGCTGACGAGGAAGATGCGCTTCCCGAAGAGGTGGCTCCTCAAGCAGAAGAGGAGGATGTGGCTCCAGAAGAGGATGTAGCAGCTTTGGAGCAAGCCCAAGCGGATTTTGAAAAAATCGCAGGCGGCAATAAAGGTGAGATTTTTAATCTCGCAGTAACTTATCGAGACGTTATTGTTGGTGCATTAGATCATGGTGTGTCAAAAGCTGACATTCGCCGTTGGCTAGTAGGCAAGTGTGGTGAACCCTCAGGTAATCACTTGATCGATATGCATGAACTAGACTTAGCAACTCAAAGCAGAATCATGACTGGTTTCTTCGCATCCCAGGTCACGCTCATTTTAAAGACATGCTTAATGAGGACACACTAATAGGGCATGGTTCCACGTCTTTAGTGTATGACGAAGATACTTCAATCCCACCTTCGCGTGGAGGTGCTTGCTCTTAGCTTTAGCAAAGATAGTAAAATAACGTACAATACGAGTTACCTCATACTATCGCATTTTGTATCGCAGGCGATGCTGATGAACCTGTGCTGGAGCAAAGAAGTCAACCTTCTGCGTCCTATGTTCCGATTCCGAGTTCCCATACCGAGAAGCCCGTCGCAGCTGCTGAATATGCAGGAGAGCCTTTTGAGGACATCATCGAACTTTCTGATGATGCCGAAGCTGATGCTGTGCTAATGGAGGAAGATGCCCATGCTGGCGCTGAGGAAGTAAGAACAAGTACTGTTGATGCTACCGCATCTGAAAGTGTCCCTCGTCAAGCAACTTCGGCTGCCACTATGCCTTCAGCGATGACTGAGTCTGCGACGCCACTTCCTGCGTGGAGCTTTTGGGGCTCGCAGGTCGGGGCTGCAATCGCAACTGGTGCGGCTTATACTCTTCCTTTTAACTATGAGGAGTTAGAGCTCGCAGCTGACAGGAGAGCTATGGAGCGTGGACAGTCTTCGACCACTCCAGCAATGCGCATTCCTTCTCTTCGTGAGATCCTTGAAGGAACTGGTAAGTCGTGGCTTGCTGTTTGCATCCCGCGTCATTCATTTGCGAGTTTGATATCATAACTTAGCTTTGACATTGCTTTAGGTTTGAAGCAAGCCGATGTGGACTGGCTAGTTCGGATGCGCCTCACCTATCCCCAATCATTTGCGAGATCTCTGGAGATAGGGCCCTTTGACAGAAGGCTGTTTCTTACCGAGGCCATTTGGATTTTGGAGCAGCTGTCTGCAGCCACGCCTGCGACCATTTCTGCTCAGAGTGACGAATTGCTTTTTGTCATGTGCCAAAATCTTCTGACTAAAGTTCAAGGCAGGCTGGGTTTCAAGTTTCTTATGAAAAGAGTTACTTTGATTCGCGCAGCCGTAACTTTGAAACTCGGCCACCAAAACCTCGTAGCTGAGAAGCAGAAGGTGGAGCAGCAAAAGCAAAAGGTTGAAGAGGTGAAGCTCTATCATGATATGAATGCCAAGTGCGAGCAATTGAAGCAAGAAGTGGAGCAGGTGGAGAATCTGAGCCGTCAGTTCACCCCTCATGACTCTTTGATCAGGAATTTACTTTGACTTTTGAATTTGAAAAGTAGCAAACAAATAGGTGGAACATTAATGTAATGCTGAAACATTAATGTAATGTTGCTAGGGTTTCTCCCCCTTTTTTTTTAACAAAAGAATCGACATGCCCGTTTTGCCCTTTCCGGGATTTGTTGGAATATTTCTGTGCATATCCAATTATGACATCAGCAATTGATATTCTGCTTGATTTTCGCGCTAATTTCTCATAAGATAAGCACGCTTTCCTTGGGAAGTCCATTCGAATCATGACCATCCGTCATTAATTAGGATACGCAACTGAATCGTCGTAGCCTTTAGTAGGGTAATTGATCGTTACCCGCTTTTCAAGGCGTAAGTGATTGACCTTACCCTCTTTTCGAATTCTGCCGACTCATCTTGTCAACTGAAGAGTCTCCACAAGGTCTATATAAACCCTGTCTTTGCCATTTGGGTTCTTCATCCAAAAAATGTGCTTGCCGTGAGTTTTTACGACTGCTGGCTTCAACGCTTTTTTTTCGTTGATTCATGGCAACTCCAAGTCACGAGACCCGAGTTTGCGTTTTGTGCCATAGAAATAGTTTCCAAGATCCGTTTTATGAGGCTTACTAATCTTTGTAACCTTCATAAAGAAGATGGAGATGATATCTCATGTGTATTCGAAGAATTTTCTTCGTCTATTATGCCTGCATGTCATGTTTCCGGCCGCCTCCCGGTGAAGTGCAGTGCCGTAGTGACCTTGCTACCGAATCGTAATGAACGGCGGAATTCTCCTCCAGCATCCCTGGAGGAGGATTTCTTGCCCCCACGTTCGTGAGCTCAGGGTGGCGAACCGTTGCGTTCATCCCCGTCTACAAGGAGCCCTTGCCCTTTGGAGCTTCTGCTTGCCTGTTGAACGCCAGAACCGGTGGTTCCTCAAGCACATCTCATGGGATGTTGATCAGACAAGGGCCTTGTCAAATACTGGGATCTTGAACGTATGGCTTCTTGTGGCTCTCGTAGGACGTTCATTTTATAGCAAGACCCTACTTGCAACAGATCTTTAGGCCGCAGATCTGTGCATTGCATAGCTGGTGTTAGGACCGTTAGGTTCATCCCTTTTTCAGTCGGGATTCCCGCGATGTGTAACTTCGAGCTTGTAAGTTACTTTTCGAATGCATTGTAATCCATGTTGGATGCGTAGTTAGATTTGAGCTTTTTAGCTTGTAAGCTGTTATCTAGACAGATAAATTGTAAGTCTTTTTGACTCATAATGATAAATGGCTTTTGTATTATCTGCTGTCCTGTTACAACAAAATACAATTTCGCATGCGTACCGGCAGATTTCGCCTTGTGTAATGCTACATACATACTTCGCATTTGCTATCTGCCGTATAAATTCGCAGATATTTTATTAGATCGTTCGAGATCGTATTTGTGTAGCTGTGCCATCTTTGCAGTTGGGCTTGTGATTCATTTTCAGATTCAAATGCAGGTGCTATGTCATTAGCTAGACTTTTTGGAGATCACTTAAGATCATGATGTCGCTATCACAATAGACGGACTTAAGGACGAATTTTAAATCGCATTCGTATAACGCTGCTATCACATTAGATAGGCTTGAAGAACCTTTTAAGATCACGTTCGCATATGTTGCTATCGTGGCAGATAGGCTCTGGAAGATCAATTAAGATCATTTTTCGCATGAGCTGCTATCGTGGCAGATAGGCTTAAAAGATCAACTAAGATCGTTTTTCGCATGAGCTGCTATCGTGGCAGATAGGCTTAGTAGATCAATTAAGATCGCATTTGCATAGGCTGCTATCGTAACAGATAGGCTTAGAAGATCAATTAAGATCGCATTTGCATAGGCTGCTATCATAACAGATAGGCTTAAGAGATCAATTAAAATCGCACTTGCATAGGCTGCTATCGTAACAGATAGGCTTAAAAGATCAATTAAGATCGCATTTGCATAGGCTGCTATCGTGACAGATAGGCTTAGAAGATCAATTAAGATCATTTTTCGCATGAGCTGCTATCGTGGCAGATAGGCTTAGAAGATCAATTAAGATCATTTTTCGCATGAGCTGCTATCGTGGCAGATAGGCTTAGAAGATCAATTAAGATCATTTTTCGCATGAGCTGCTATCGTGGCAGATAGGCTTAGAAGATCAATTAAGATCGCATTTGCATAGGTTGCTACCGTAACAGATAGGCTTAGAAGATCGATTAAGATCGCATTTCGCACAATCTGCTATCGTGACAGATAGACTTAAAAGATCAGTTAAGATCGTAGTTCGCACAAATTGCTATTGTGGCGGATAGCCCATTGTTTAACAGTAATAACAAACTAAATGAAGCAACATTAACAGCTAGAAACATGAAGTTCTCATTTGGGAGAATCCTTTTATTATAGTGCTCTCATATGGGAGAGATGAGCTTACAATTCTCTCATATGGGAGAGACGATTGTGTGAATCATAGCCATACAAGACATGAGGCAACGTTATAATAAAACGCATAAAATGAGAGAAGTCAAGGATAGTACTTCTTAATCCAGCGCATGTTGACTGAGCTTGGGGTTGAGGTCGTTCCGTGCAACCTCCGTATGCTGCAGTAACCACTGTCGAAGACTTCTGTGACTCCGAAGGGTCCTTCCCAATTGGCTGCGAACTTTGGGTGAGCCGCTTCTCGCATGCAATGGTCAGATGCGCGCAGGACCAAATCTCCAACTGCGAAATCTCTTCGCTGGACCGTCTTATTGTAAGCACGAGCGATCCTTTCTTGATACCGCTTGTTGGTCCTATTAGCTTGCTCTCGCTTTTCCTCCAGCAAGACTAAGTCATGATCGCGTTGATTGTCATACAATGCATGGAAGGCCAATCTCGCCGAATTGACTCTCACCTCCGCAGGCACCACAGCCTCAGCTCCATAACATAGAAGGAATGGTGAGACCCCCGTGGGTGTCCTTGGAGAAGTCTGATAAGCCCACAGGGCTATGTTTAGAGAATCAGCCCACTTCTTGTGGTCATCTGCGACCATCTTGCTCAAAATCCTCAACAGCGTTTTGTTGGTCGCTTCGGCTTGCCCGTTCCCCTTCGGGTAGTAGGGGGTGGAACATATTTGCCTGATATTGTACTCTGCTAGCTTTGCAGCCACTTGGCAATCAACAAAAGGAGTACCATTATCCGAAAGGATGGTGTTGGGAAATCCGAACCTGCATATAATGTTTTCTTGGATGAAATTGACCACAGATAGCGCATTTGCCGTCTTTAGTGGTATCGTCTCCACCCATTTGGTGAACAGCTCAGTCGCGGTGAGAATAAAATGATTCCCGTGCGAAGTTGGTCGGATGGGACCAATGAAATCCAACGCCCATGTGTGAAATGGCCATGGCGTTCCCAGTGCATGTAGGTCCACAGCAGGAGCATGCACTAGGTTTCCTTTGAATTGACACTCCTGGCAGCGTCGTACCTTGGTGCGACAATCGGCCTCCATAGTGGGCCATAAATATCCAATTGAGAGGAGCTGACTGCATAATTTCGCACCTCCTTGGTGTTCCACCTGATGGGGAAGGTCCATGACTTCTTGTGCTTCCCTGCCGTCTAGACATCGCAGCAAGTTGCCCTCATGACTTCTTCGCCACAGTAAGTTCTCTTGCACCACATATCGGGATGCTTTCCTTTTCAATTTCTCAGCTTCTTTTCTCGATTCGGGTAAGATACCCTGGGTGAGAAAATCAAAGAGTGGTTTCCTCCAATCCGCGTCATCATCAGTTAGAGCGATGAGTAAAGTATCTTTGATCAGTGCGCAACTCTCGCACTTTCCTTGTATCAGTGTCGCGGCTGTTGACATGTCTGGCCAATGAATGCCATATCTCTGAGCCTTCCGATAGATTGACACCTCGCTTTCTCCGCAAGCATGTTGGTGAATCTTTTCTAACAAAATCTGTCCCTCTTGCTCGGAGACGCATCGCATGAGTATTCCGCCAGGGCCCCTGTAATAGAGGGTGTTGTCGTGTATGTAATACCCCTTTGTGAGCGCCCAGCTTTCGCTGCTTGTGCCTTCTGCAATAGCTCGTAAGACTGGTTTTCTCCAGTCCGTATCATCTATGTGTTCATCGTCGCACGCGTCCTCTGTCAACGCCGACGATGTTCGCACATCGATCGAGATCCTTGCGGGACATTTGTCTGTGCTAACCTTGGATCCCAAGGTGGCCAAAGCATCTGCATGCCTGTTGTCTGCTCGGGGCTTGTGCTCGTACCTCACATCGCAGAATTGCTGCACCAGTTTTTGCACCAAAGTCCGGTAGGACAGAAGATTTATCTCTTTCAAGCCGTACTCGCCCGAGTCCTGCTTGACGATTAGTTTGGAGTCCCCCATGACCGTCAGGTTTCTTACTTCCAAAGCCTTCGGTGCACGCAACCCCGCTATGAGGGCTTCATATTCTGCCTCGTTGTTGGTGACTGCGAAGTCAAGCTTTGCGGACATCTGTATGACCTCCCCATCTGGTTTGGTCAAGACTATCCCAATGCCTCCGCATTTCCTTGTTGACGACCCGTCGAAATGGAGCGTCCAATAGGGTACATCGATTGCATAGATTTCAGGTCCCTCGAGTTCTTCTTCGATCACGGGTTCATGACTGTTGTCGGGGAATTGTGCCAACAAATCCGCTACCGCCTGCGACTTGATCGCTCGCGGTCGCACGCATGTGATATCGTATTGAGAGATGGTCATGTACCATTTCGCCAATCTTCCTCCAGGAGTAGTGTGAGTTAGCAGATATCGTATGGGATCACTTTTTGTAACCACCACCACTTTGTGCGACGCAAAGTAGTGTCTCAACTTTTCTATTATGAAGAATAAGGCAAGGCAATGACGCTCAATGTCTGTGTACCTTGATTCTGCGGGCTGCACAATGCGAGACATGTAGTAGATGGGCCTTTCCTGACCTTCGTACTCCTGAGCCAAAAGTGCTCCTATGGATTTCCTGGTTGACGTCAGATACAGTAAAAGCGGTGACCCCAAATGGGGTGCGATCATTATTTTTGAAGACGTCAGCAGTTCTTTCAGCTTCCCGAACGCAGCTTCGTGCTCCGGGGTCCAGTTGTATGCGACATCTTTTTTGAGAAGATTACTGAAGCAGAAAGTAATCTCTGCAATCGTTGGGATGAATCTTCGCAGATATGATAATTTCCCCAAGAATGTCTTCAAGGCACTCTGGTCATGCGGCGGAGTCATGCTGATGATGGCTGAAACCTTCGCAGGGTCAGGCTCTATTCCTTGGCGATGTACCACGCATCCCAAGAATTTCCCTGATGTTACCCCGAATGCGCATTTCATAGGGTTCATCTTCAGCTGAAAGCGTCTGCATCTGTTAAACACCTTCCGCAAATCTTCCAGGTGATCTGCCTCTTGCTTGGATTTAACCACGAGGTCATCCACATAAAACTCCACTTCCTTGTGCATCATGTCGTGGAATAGGGCCATCATGGCCCGCTGGTAGGTTGCACCTGCGTTTTTGAGACCGAAGGGCATCACCGTGTAGTTGAACACTCCCACTGGGGTGATGAATGCAGTTTTCCGTGCATCTTCAGGGTCCATCTTTATCTGGTTGTAACCGCTGAAGCCATCCATGAAACTGAACATGCGATGACCCGCTGTCGAATCGATAAGCAAATCGATGTTGGGGAGCGGAAAATCGTCCTTGGGGCAGAAGCGATTGAGATCTCGGAAGTCCACGCAGATGCGAAGCTGTCCATTCTTCTTTACCACTGGGACAATATTGGCCAGTCATGTGGGATGGTGATTCGGTTCTATGAACCTGGCGTCCAGGAGTTTGACAATCTCCTGTTTGATTTTCACATTAAGCTCCGGCCTGAAGCTTCTTGTGCTCTGCTTTATCGGCTTAGAACCCGGGATGATGTCTAAACAATGCATAGTGATGCTTGTGTCCAGTCCGGGCATCTCATCATACTCCCATGCGAACACGTCTTTGTACTCAGTCAGGAGCTGCAGTAATCCTTGCTCCTCCTCGCTCGTGAGGTCCGCACTTAGAAAGACTGGCCTTTTTTTTCCTCGTTCGGGCTGAGGATACTTATTTTAGCTCTTGCTTCTGTGGTCCGGGTTTGTCTTCCTTGCATTCGGGTGCTTCTTTGAGCTTCTCATCTGGAGTGCTCTGCATTGGCTTTTCTGTTACCGCAATCTGCTCGATTTGGTTGATTTGCCCAGGGATATCCCGCGTGAGGACATCCCCGCGCACCTTCATATGCGATAGCACCTCTTCCCATTAGCGTAGAAGCTCTCTATCTCCTTTCCTTTGGGGTCATGCTTTGCTATTCTCTTCAGAGTGTACACGTTCTTTCGCAGGTAAGCGATTCGCGGCGCCTCTTCGCGTGTGGGCGGCTTTTCCTTGGCATCCTCCCTTGTCACCATCACTCCCGCAGGTGACTGATCCTTGATATCTTCCCAAAGAGGTAAAGGAATGGGGTTGAACGGCCCCAGCGTTTGCTCGTCCGCCATCTCGGTGAACCACACCGCCTCGCTGAGATGTGCTTCATCCATGTTGAATGGATTCGTTGAAGCCGGTATCTCGACTATTCTATCGTTCCAAATGGCTTTCATGACTTGGTGGGCTGTTGAAGGGACCGCGTCAAAGCGATGAATCCAGGCTCGTCCTATGATCATGTGATATGTAGTGTTCGCATCTATGACATAGAACTTCGCTGAGCACTTGATTTTGCCGATCTGAACGCCCAGGCGGATCCATCCAATCGTCATTCTAGAGTCGCTTCCAAATCCCATCAGCGGAGATGGACGCCTGACAATATTGTGCTCGGGGATCCCTGTTAGCTTCAGTGTGTGGAGCGAAACGATGTTGACCGCTGCTCCTCCATCGACGAATGCTCGTTTGAACTCGACGCCATTGATGATGGCCGTCACGTACAGGGGCCTCTGGTGGCTCGCATCTGTCTTTTTTTCGCTGGCAGAAAAGGTCATAATCTTTTCTGTAGAGCGAGACGCCCTGATGACTTTCCCGTTGGAGACTACAAGATCCTCCTCGTATTCCTCTGCTATCCTCAAGATTGCTTTCGTCATTTCTGTCCGGCACTTCTCGGAGAAGTTCATCTCGTCGAAGAATCTGCTAAAGCCGTGCGACCCCCTCATCCGGTCGGCACGTTCGTCCTCTGTGTCTATGTTGTAGTCCTCGTCATCATGGACTTCGGCGATGATGGGTAGACCATCCTCTGCGACTTCTTCCAAGTCCACAATCGAGATCATGGCGACCTCTTTACCTTTCGAGTCTTGCTCCGCATGGGCAGGAAGTGGATTGTTGCGCACATCCTTCCTGTGATCACTGACGATCAGCTCGCCGTTCTTCATCTTCTGGTTGAATACAATCCTGAGCTTCTTACATTCTGCTGTGGGATGCATGACCTTGCCATGGTACTCGCACCACTTCGGGTCCCTCACCATCTCCTTGGAGGGTACCTTCTCGAGCGGCGGTAGGACACCGTCCTTGCGCCATTGTCTGCACAGGTCGCTTGCCTCCTCCACCGAACATGGCAGAGGTGGTACGTCGAAGTTCACAATCTTCGCCTGCTTCTAGGGTGAAACTGTATTGACCTCAGCTTCGCGTCCCCTCTTGTAACTGAATCTCCCGATTTTGTAGGTAGTACCGCTCGAAGATCGCTCCGGAGCGTTCTTCTTTTTCTGCCTCTCAACTATAGGCTCGATGTTCTTCGTGCATTCGATTAGATTTGAAAACGTAGGTGTTTGCAGATTGATAAGCATACCTTTGTATTCGTCTCGCATGCACTGCAGGCATATTTCTACAAGCCGACTTTCGAGCATCGGGTCTTTGCATTCCAAGGACTTCGCCCTGAACTTCTTGATGAAAGTTATCCCGTCCTCCTCGCGCTTCTGATACATCCGCGAGAGGTGGATCCTCTTCACCTTTTCTTCCATCTGGAAGAACTTGGTATAGAACTTCTGGACCATGTCGTCCCAAGTCTTCACGGATCCAGCCTCCAACGTTCGGTACCACTTGTACGCTACGTTCCCCAAAGATTTTGGGAAATCTCGCATCAGCAGCTTGGGATCAGCTCCGTATGGCCCCATGAAATCGATGAAACGCATGACATGCTCATGAGCGTTTCCGTTGACATCCTCGAACTTGTCCCATTTAGGAGCTTTATACCCCACCGGGTTAGGCATGAGATAGATCTCCCGCGGGATGGGTGGATCGTTGTCTAGCTTCGGGATGATGGTATCCGCGAATGATTGGTGAGCCAGAATAGTGTCCTTGCGCTTCTGCAGAGACGTCATACATTCTGGAATGCTTCCCTCGGTAACAGGAGGAGGGGTTGCCGCAGGCGGAGGCGACACGTAGGCCGCCGGAGGATTGGGGACATATTGGCCGTTCGCATTGCCCCAGATTGCCGTTGGAGGAGGCAAGGGATACTGCGAAGCCGGGTTAGATACCAAAGCTGGAGGCTGAGGAGTATGAGCAGTGAGAGGCAACATTTGAGCTGTTGACCCCTGGATTGAAGGTAGCTGCGTAGTCGCCGGTGGAGTCTGCAGATTAGAGTTGGAAGGTGTGGTTGACACTCCCAATCCTGGAGCGGTAGAGGCTCCTCCTCCTTGAGAGACGGCGGTGGCCGGTGAAGGGTTTGGCGCAAGGGTGCCCAGAACGGCCAGGATCCGTTCTAGCTGCGCAGACTGAGCTTTGAGAGCTTTCGCCTGACCTTGGACGGTGGCGTCCAAGGATTCTAGCGTCGGTGCCTCGCCGGGGGTCGTAGGAGTACGGCGGGTCTCCTCTCCCGAGGCAGCTTCGGTGGAAGGCGATCTGTTGCTGATATCATCCTCCTGAGACATGGTTGCTTTTGTTGGTAAGTTCACGTCGGGTTCACCAAAATGTGCACAAGAGAATCCGGCGGGGAGACCTCCGTGTACACCGTATATAGAGGATCAGAGATGGCACAGGAAGAGTTGGGTTGTGTGTAGGGAGAGAGTAAGACAGTAGTAATGTCTGAGAGAGAGACAGAGGTTTGGCAGAGCTTTCGCGTATGGCTAGTGTGTTCTCCTTTGTATGGAAAGGATAACGTCCTATATATAACTGAGAATGTGACCGTTGCAGTGTGGTTAATGCGCCCATTAATGGCGGCTTAATTAGCTTAACCGCAAAGGCACGTTCGTCAACCTATATAGGGACCGTTACAGCACGTTATGCGCGAATACCGGAACCGTTATGAGGTTGACCGGGTTTGACCGGATTGACCGGGTTTATGGAGCTCGTGCCATAAATCTCTCAAAAGCAGTTACTAAAGGTCGCGCGCGGGCTTGGCTCGCACGCGACAGGACTTACTCTAGCCTCCAAACCACTAAGTCCCTACAAGTCCCGTGCAGTGGTATGCGAGGGCTCTGTCTCGCAGCCCATACATGGATCAGCTCGGCTGGTGATCCAGTGTGTCTGGAGCACCATATGGTGTGCTAGATGGTTGCCACGTGGCCAAGATCTGTCAGCTCAGAAAGCACTATCTACAGAAAGATACGTGGGATATGGAAAAGAGAGCAAATGCATACATCAAGGATGTGGTGAGATTACATGGAGTACCTAGCTCAATTGTCTCTCACAGGGATCCAAACTTCTTATCACACTTTTGGAGGGAACTACAGAAAGCCATGGGTACCGAACTTAAGTTTAGCACCGCTTTTCACCCCGCTACAGACGGACAGACGGAGAGGACGATTCAGACGCTGGAGGACATGTTGAGGGCCTATATCCTAGATTTTGGAGGGTCATGGGTTGATAAGTTACCACTGATAGAGTTCTCCTACAACAACAGCTATCATGCCAGCATAGGAATGGCACCCTACGAGGCGTTGTATGGAAGGAAATGCAGGACACCGCTTTGTTGGAGCGACATCAGTGAAACTATCATTCTAGGGCCGCAAATGATTGAAGAGTCGACAAACCAGATTCGTATGATTCAGAAAAGGATGAAGGCAGCCCAGGATCGACAGAAGTCTTACGCTGATTCGAAGAGGAGACCGTTGGAATTCAAAGTAGGTGACAAAGTATTTTTGAAGGTTTCTCCAACCAAAGGCGTCATGAGGTTCAACCAGAAGGGGAAGCTCAGTCCCAAGTTCATTGGACCGTACGAGGTGATGGATCGTATAGGAGAAGTTGCTTATCGCCTGAATCTTCCAAACAACCTAGGCCGAGTTCATAATGTCTTTCATGTCTCGCAACTCAAACCTTACATTCACGACCCGAGCCATGTCCTTGACCCTGAACCAGTCGACCTAGATCCGTCCCTTTCCTACGAAGAGCAACCCATCAAAATCCTCGATAGGAAAACCAGGAACACCCGTACCAAGTCAACTACGCTGGTCAAGGTTCTCTGGTCCAACAAATTACAAGAAGGAGCTACATGGGAGGCGGAAGCTGACATGATGAAACGATACCCTCACCTGTTTGATCAGGTAAAATAAATTGCGAGAGTATAACCCTACGATTAGCAATTGTTGGCATACACGTACTAGGCATCGTTGTATCATATAGCATGACCAGTTATAACCTCACATGTGCATATTATAGTATTACTTGGGCATTTATGACATATCTAGTGCACTAGCTTCGAATAAGAGTTGCTTAATTAACATACCGTAGTGATAGCTTCGGGGACGAAGCTCTTTTCTAAGGGTGGTAAGATGAAATACCCGAATTTATCTAATGGGGGTGATTGTGAAATTTCCTTAAAACGTTTATTACGAATACGGGGGCTAAACCATGCATTTTGAAAACTTAGGGGGGGAGTAGTTGTCTTTTACATAAACAAATATAAATAATAGTGTATTTATACTGTATAATAATACCGTATTCCTATACCCGTATAATACGAGACTTATATACGTATAATACTATAATAAAATAATAGTAAAACAATAATAATAATTAAAATAAAAAATATATATATATAATAACAATACTAACAACACCAATACTAAAATAATACTCCTACAACATTTTTTTTTTCTCCTTCCCCCTACATCACCAACCACCTCCCTTATTTTTCTCCTCCCACAAAACAACTCATCTATTTCTCTCTCTCTCTCTCTCCCCGTCACCACATTCTTCCCTCTCTCTCTCTCTTTTGTTTCTCTTCTCTCTCTCGGCTGACACACAAACACACACACCCTCTCATTTTTTTTCCATCACAAAACACACCTCCCCTCATTTCTCTCTCTCTCTCCCCGTAACAACACATCTCACTCTCTCTCTTGTTTCTTTCTCCCCCCTCACGGCAACACACACACACCACACACACTCACAAAACTCTCATTGTCTCTCTCTCATCCCTCACCCGAAACATAACCCTCCCCATCTCTCTCTCTCATTTCCCACGGCACACACACACACAAACTCACAAACAGTCTCCCAACTCACCCCTTCAACCCTCAACCCTCTCTATATAAACCCCCTACATTACCACATCACACAATATCAACAACACCATCCTCTTCTTCTTGCCCTCGGCAAACACCCAAAACCACCAACATCACCATCATCTTCTTCTTCCCTCCCTCACAAACAACACCACTGCCACCTCTCCTCTCCCTCCACATTCATCACCATCACCCCCCTCCTCTTCTTCCCTTGCCTCGGCAGAAACAAAGCCAACACCACCACCACCATCTTCTGCTCCCAGCCACCAAGAAGACCCACTGCACAACCCACCTGCTCCATCTCTCTCTCTCTCTCTCTGCTTGCCTCACCCCGCCACCAAACCCGCCGAAAACCCGACCGAGATAACCACCGCCACAACAGCCCCTCCTCTTCGGCCTCCCTCTGTTCTTAGTCTCTCTCTCTCTCCCGAGATCACCTCTGCCAACACAGAGACGCCGGTAAACCGCCTGAAAGTTCGCCGGAGAAACGAACCGAGAACAAAACCACCACCATCAACAAAACCCACCTCCTCCCTCTCTCTCGAGCCCGCTAATCCCTCTGCGATCCACCCCACTGTCGAAAACAGAGAGGTAGCAGCGGCCACACCTCACGCCAGAACCGCCACCGACGCCGCCACTTCCATGGACGCCGGCGTGAAGCTCGGCCCAACCACCACCGACGCACCCACCACTTAAAACCCATCTCCCTCGCCTCCAGGAGGTCCGACGAGACCAGTGAAGGCCTCGAACGAACCCAGAAACGCCGAACCCATCACCGGCGATCTCCACCTCCGAACCCGACGGTCGGAGGCTCGACCCGCTTCGCCCGTTGACCGTTTTTCGTGATTCTTCGCGTGGGTAAGCTCTAAATCGCCTCCTAGTTCCATTACAATGATCAAAACCGAGTCTTTTTAGGAAAAAATCGATTTGGGTGAAGTGGGTTGATGAAGATACGTGAAGAACAACTAAGGGGGGGGGGGGTGAAAGTGTCTTTTTTTGAAACTGTTGGGGAGGTGATTGTCTTTATATGCAAAACTGAAACATGTGAGGTGGGGTGATAAGTGTCTTTTATTAAACTTGGTTTGGGGAATTAGTTGTAGTTTTGGTATCTTTATTTATTAATAGATAAATCTAATAAATGATTTTCTGAAAATAATACTAAGGATGATAATAATAAATAAATTTCTTCAATACCTTATTTTCATCAAAACAAATATGGGAAAATAAAAAATCTAGTGCCTTTCTTAGTTGTTTTAATATGTTAAATCTTACTTTTGTAAATGTGCTAAGAATAATGTTAACATAATAATAATAATAATAATAATAATAATAATAATAATAATAATAATAATAATAATAACAACAACAATAATAGATTTACCTATGATAAGAAAGCCGAAATTGAATACGAGTATAATTATCCAATTTATATTTATATATATATATATATATATATATATATATATATATACAAAATTAGATAATTGATGTTGTATTGATATAAAAAATAAATAATAATAAGACTTTCAAATGGGTTGACACTTTCAAATAAAAATCAAAGAATCACAAGATTTACTAGAATATCTCTTTATAATAAATACGTTCACATGTTCCTTTTATTCATAAACATTTTACTAATAAAAGAAAAAAATTGTTTATATATATAAATATATTTTGTGCGGAAAAATAATAAAGAATACGACCCCCATAAACACTAATATTGGTAATTTGTTCCTTATTTAATCACATCTTTCTTTCTTTTTTTTCAAAAATAAGAAACTATAAACTCGTTCAAGAGAAATAACTGTCAAAATTAACCCTAGTATGATATTAAGATATTAAAATTTTATCTTGTTTATCATTTATCTAAATTTGACAAACTTGAAAAAAATAAAGAAGTTATTATGAAAATCATAATAGAAATACGAGGGGGAGGGGTTGAGAAATTCATTGAAGGCATACAGAGCATTGCATATAGAGAACATTACATTCGTTATACGAACACGCAGTGTGTTAATTTAGGACTATTTGCGTATTTGTAGACACCCAGTTCATAGACGACGAGTTTGTTGAGTACGAGAACGAGTACTAGGATTTCTCTTGTCGTGCTGCTTGCTACCGGTATGTTCATATGTGCAATACCTTAACTGTCAAAATGTGATTTGTGTGCGTATGAAAATAATTTTGTTATAACTTGATATACTTGGAATCATAAACGTTTGTGAACTACGTTTTGAGAAATCTCCGTTTTGGGCACCATGATTGGAGAATTTGAATCCTGAAACGTATATTGTGGTTGTGAAATGACAGTTGGAAATCAAAGTAATAATCGTGAGGAACGATGGGACCATGTGTTATTATTGGAAATTAAAAATGAATAAATGCACTATAATATAATTGGGGCAATGCACAGAGGATGCGGAAATTACGGCTCCGGCCAGGGGCGCCAGTTTGCGATCCCCTTTTTTTTGTTACGGCTCCGGCCAGGGGCGCCAGTTTGCGATCCCCTTTTATATTTATGGCTCCTGCCGGGAGCGCCAGTTTGCGATCTCCCTTGTATTGTGAAACTATGAAGTACTACTTATACCTGTGCGGGTTACAACGGTATAGGGGTGTCGACACTTAAGGTCTCATAGTCGTGTTTATGAGCGGGGATTTGACGTATGAGCATCCCACAACGCTCGGGTGAATTGGGATCTTAGATATCCCAAGAGGCACCTTCGGTATAGTTAGTGGCATCGTAACCTCTCTGGGGCATTTGACACCCGCTGGGCAACACTACGCCAGCTAAACTAAGAGATAAGGAAGAAATCAGTTAATATTTGACAGCTCAGCTGAATTCTCGTTAAATATCATCTAATTCATATACGTGTTTCGTGCCAAAACTCGTTTTACATATTGCAGTATGAATTTACTCAGTTTTTACTGATTAAAATTTTCCTGCGGTCGGCTTGTGCTATTTCAAAACCCGCAGGTTACGAGTAAGGGGGGAGACGTTCACAACGCGGATGGCTAGAGTATCAGGCTGTTTAGTACATCACCTAGTAATTTTTCATTTCAAATGTAATGTACTTATATTTTTCAGACAATGTCAATGGCTTATTATGAATGTATAATAACTTATATTTGGATTATCGATGGTTGTGTTAACTAAGAACCGGCGATCCTGCTCCGTATCCGATGGGGTTTATCTCCTCGGACGGAGGCATCTTTCCAAATATACGGTTCGCCGGCCGTATGATTTGGGGGTGTTTCAGTTACCACCTCTTTCAAATCCCAACAATGAACCATATCAGGTTTTTCTCACTCTCGCTTCAGCCTCTTAACTTCTTCAAGACCTCATTAATTATGGACACTTTGAACCTGACAGGCTTGGTGAGGTGAATGAGTTTCCCAACCACCCCCTTTCATCTGTTCCTCTTTCCACATTAATTATTTCATTGTCTCTTTCACAACCTTCCCCTGTCTCTTCCCCTCTCATCACTATTTATACCTCATATCTCCCTCCTGAGAACAGCTTTGGAAACCCCATTCAGTGTCAATCTCTTATTTCCACCACCATAGCTGAACTCAAGCCATGAGGAAATATGGTCACTGTCGCCCAAACCCTGCATTCATCATGACTGGTAACTCCATAATTGGAGTTACATTCTTATGAGATTACTTTTCATTTTGCGTAGTTTCCGATGCATTTACATGTGTTTTAGGCCTAGTTTTGATAAGAGAAGCATGATTGAGCATTTGATCGTAAATGCTGAGTCTGGGAACTTTTCCGTGTTTTAGTGTTGTGGATTTCAGGAACCGGGATCTCGGAGCAATTGACAGCACCTTTTAGGGGCTATATATATTATTGTTATCTTCCACATTATCATGAGATATTTGAGATTAATTTTAGAGAATATGTTGTGTTTTAGCACTTGATGCTTCATATGCACTATAATGTTAGTCCGGGCGTTTATATGCATATTTAGATGTTATTTGTCAAATATAATCGCTTGGTATGTTTCTTCATGTTGTCTTGACAGGAACGGATGCTAATCGGTTGATAGGAGGCATGGAAAAAACTTCGGAAACAACGGGAGCACAAGTGGAACGAAGAGAAGCCAAGTTGGAGGAGATAGAATGACCAACCTTCATTATTTTCAATTCTCATGAAAATATAAAATGAATTTGAGAGTAACACCGGTTCCAAATGAAAGTAGACTCAAATAGCTTTCCAACGATAGGTCACTGAGCTTAATCGGAGTCTGGATGAGAGAGTAATGGTCTGCGCAAGATCAGCTTACAATTCTGGTCGGGAATTACAAACTGGAGGGGCTGAAATGCAATTTTAGCAAAGTACAGTAAAAAACTCGCACAGCTGGTTAAAAAACGTGAGAAGAGACATAGGAGGGCATATTCACGCATAGAGAGAGCCAAGAACAAGAGGAGGGCGAAGGGGACGACACGGAAGCTCCGATTCAACATCTGAATCTCTTCTTCCCTCTTTTAATCACTTGTATGGAGAAACTTTGTTGTGTTGCTACAATTTCAAGTAGTAGCTAAACGTTTTGCTAGGCTTATCTAGAAAGCCTAGGGTTTATGTAGACGATTATATTTTCCGGATTTAAGACTTTGTTTCATGCTTTTTGATTTGATCTATTGGATGACATTTGATTTCATGAACTTGTTGAAGATCTTAGTCTATTGACACAGCGAGGGTAGGAATTGATAATTCATGAATCTTCGTGTTCTTTGTAAATTGTAATCATGCTTAAAGTTAATATTTTTTTTAGCTAATTTTTCATATACTATGTTTAATCCTTGGCAAGAATGGAGTAATTAACCGAACTTGTTAATTAGCTAGCGAGTGCGTGAGAGCGACTTAGACCTAATTGTGATGAGATATGAACAACAATCCTTAATCACCGAGACTGAGAAGAGAAGTGTGTAGGATTGGCCTTAGTGGTTGATTCGGTAGGGGATAGTGAGGTGTTCGTGTGGTGGTGGTTTGAGAGGACATCATTCCGTGAACTGTCGTTAGCCTACTAGAACGGACCGGTGGATGTAGGTGGACTGACATGATACCAAGTAAACCATGACGTAGAACGACATGAGACCGAGAGGAGATTGTCAGTGCTATTACCCGGCTTAACTAGAATAGAGTTAACATATTACATAGCTGATCCAGAAATCGTCTACAGCCCTAGGTGATCTAGAGATTGCCTAGTTTCTCCATATTTGTTTAATAAATAAAAAAACCAAAAATATTAGTTTATTTGTTTATTATATTTCACTCACCTGTTTGAGGGTGGCAAATGTTTAAATCACAATATTTTCTTCCTTGTATCGTACTTTAATCTAATAAGTAATTAAATAATCTCAAGCTTGTCCTCGTGGGATCGATAACTCGGGGTTGAAATACTACCCTATATTACTTGAACCGTGCACTTGCGGTAACACGCTAGTAATTCGTGTCAAGTTTTTGGCGCCGTTGCCGGGGACAGCGGTAGATTGTTTAGTTATGTATTAGTTTAGAACTTTTCTTTTAGTTTGTTTTATTTTGTTTCTATCTCTGTGCTTTACGGGTTTCTTGTGAGTTTGTTTTTGCAGGAACGCAGGAAGCAGGAGACGTAATGAGCATGTGGAGCGACAAGAATTATGAGGGGATATCTGATTACCCCTACTACTGTGCTATATGCAGAGTTCGGCACAATGATGACACATGCTCAATGATTTGGTGCTACAAATGCAAGAAGGATCATAAGTATGAAGACGCATGCATATTCAATCCACCACAGCATCATCAGCATCAAGAGGACTCATCAGCAAGCATGGAAGACTTGCACAATATTATGGGGGAGATCCAAGCGCGCATCACACGGATGTCCCTGGATACACACGAGCCACAAGAGGAGCCTATGCCAGACATTGAGCCCATAATCGAGCCTCTATGGTCACCATCACAAGATGGTTTGGATGAACCTCATTGGCTACAGTTTTCCTACAGATGCAAAGGACACTGATGGTTAGGATGGAGAAAGAACGAGATGGAAGAAGAGGTACCTGAGCCAAGCGAAGAGTGCAATGTCCCTAAACAAGTTTTGGAATTTGCCACTTATTAGGAATCAGACTCTGATTCAGACTGGTGTGGACTTGTGTGTCCAAAAATGGTGGAGGCGATGCATTCTGCAAGGCAACCTCCAATTATCTCATAGCCTTGGCATGATTGGGATGACACCGACATTGGGAGCTTGTGGTATGCTGGTGATGGTGCTGGCGAAGAAATATTGTCCATTACAATTGAGGTAAAAGCCCCTACTCAGATTTTTGAATACTTTTCCATATCTCATGTAAATCAAGTCCGCAATGAGTTGAGAAGACTTGTGTATGGAGAGTCTTTTGGGGAAGAATGTGACGGGTAACTTCCGATTTCTTGTTCGATTGGCTATCCTATTGACGATCTATATGTCATAGTCAAGGGGTTGGAAATCGTCAAGTGGGGGGGGGGGTGTGAGTGAACTGCATGTGTTGACTGACGAGCATAAAGCACCAAACATGTACTATTGGGATGATTTTATGGCCAGATATTCATTTGAGCCCATTAGTACTTCATGGAAGCTGATTAAGAAGAAAAATGCAAGATGAAAGAGGTTAACTTCCAAAGCTTTCCACCATGTCCAAAGAGCCTGTGTGCTCGAGAGAAAAAGCTTATCGAGAAAAGATGGTGGAAGAAGAAGAAGTGGAGAGTTAAAGCATCCTTCACTATCCTAGACGGTTGAGGTAACCGGGTCAGGCCGTCAACCTTAAATTACAAGCTCTTCTTGGGAGGCAACCCAATGTAGAGTAGGATATTTGTTATTTTATTGTTGTATTTATTTCTCCATATTTGATTTTGAGGGGTGAGAGAGAGAGACAGTTAATTTAATATTTCCTATGAGTGTGCAGGACATAGGTACCGAAGAACCCTTCAGATTCCTCTTCTTGATGCACGTGCACTACATTGCACGCAAAACGAGGCACAACGAGCAATTTGATAATAAGAGCTCGGAAGAGAGGCTACTCGAGGTGGAGGGGTAGCTATTCATTTATTTAGTATATTGGCAGCTAGGTGTGGTCCGGAGTTGCACGCACCGGAATTTTGAAGAGGGGTGAAAGAAAACACAAGTTTAAAGGGGCACGATTCTTGCGCTAGAGAGAAATTTTGGAGAGGAGATGAAAAATTCTCCGGAATTTGGAGATTTTTCAGTCAACATTGGATTCTAAGTTCAATGACGAGTCCGTGAGCGCTAGAATCGAAGGAATCGGACACCGGATGAAGAAATTAGAGCAAAAAAAAGGTAAGTTCCAGGGCATTTCGGGCCAAAATGATATCATTTCGGGCTAAAATAAAAAGGGGTTCTGTTTTGAGATTTCCAAAACCTTTTGGCTGAAATTTATTTGATTTCGGGCCGAAATCCATTGATTTCGGGCCGAAATCAAAAGCTTTTCGGGCCGAAATGCTCTGGAAGCTTCCTTAATTGGGGGCATTTTGGGTATCCAGAGCTACTATTTAAAGACAAAAACCGGATTTCTCACACTCCCAACCCCAATTTCGGATCAAAACACTCTTCTTCATCTTCTTCCTCTCAAACTCTCAAGTACACTCACACACACAAAACCCTAAACTTCTCCAAATCCAAAACTTTTTGGTGGGTTTTGCTCCTTGCAAACTCGCCATCAACATTAACTCGCGGATTTTTGAGAGATAGTGAGCGGTTTGAGTGTGGGGGAATTCAAAGAGGAAGAACTCCAAGAACTTAAATTGTCCAATTCATCGCTTTGGGGGGGGGGGGGGTTCGGCCAAAGCTCCAAGAGAGGCTTGCAACGGGAACACCAAGGAGCATAACGATGTAGTCTTTCTTCGACTTGCTTGAGTTTTCGGTAAATTTGGTCGACCGATTCGGTCATTCTTGACCAATTTTCGCGAAACCGGTCCCGTAAGAATGGTACTCCAGAACCGTAGGTACGTTTTCTCTCTCTCACTTTAGAATTCTTGTCTAGTCACTCTATGCGAAGTGCCCTACAACACTTGTAATTTTGTCATCTAATCCTTACACTTTGAGATCATGTCCTTTGGGTTACACTCAAAATTCATCGAGTACAATGATTATCTCAAGTGTGTGTGTGGGGGGGGGGGGGGAGGGGCTACATATATCTTTACTTTCCTTGCATTGCATAACCATGTTACATATAGATTAGTGAGTCGGTTTTGCATATAGAGTTGGTCCTTAGGATTGCATGTGCACGTTTCTATATTGCATTGTATATATTGCATGTGCACGTTTAATTATTGAGTCCACCTATACAAACGTTGTTAGTTAATTGAGTTGGCCCAAGCATATAGAGTTAGGAAAATAGAATGAAAAAAAAGAAAGAAACTAAAATTAAGAAAAACACTAAAAATTGAATTTTTTTGAGAAAGGGAAATTGAAGAGAGTGAGCGTGGAGAGGGCTCAATGATAGAAATTCCCAAGAAGTAGGACAATCTGAGGTGAGGTAGATGTGAGAATCTGGAGTAGGAAGGCTATAGGGCTAATGCACTCGAGAATTGTGAGTAGCTGTCTCTCAGACTATTTATCCTACTAGCGCTACCCACCGTCACTTAGGTAGTCGTCAACCCTCCTCGTAGTGGCAACGGAACAGCTGTGCGAGTGATTTTTATGGGGACCTCACGTCCCGTATCCATCGCCTAGGTCCACTAGTTACCCCAATTTGATCCATCTACCCCTTTTATTCACAGGCTCTAGCCTAGGAAGTCGTTCCTTGTGACTTTCATCACTAGTTAGAATGGTCCCTTCCTATGCGTCATGATATATGGAGTTGAGTTAGGGAGGTTCGTTGAGGGTGAGCTGATATGATACATGTTGAGTGGATTTTCTCACATGTCATCTTTTGAGGGGATGTGAGGGTGAGTTAGAGACGGTAGCACACTTCGGTGTGGCGGTGAGTCGTGTCCATACACCACGATCACAGGTGGAGTGCCGTAGTGCGTGACATTCTTTCTGCACAACATGGGGGTGGGGTTGGTTGATCTTATAGGAGGACGTGCTTGTGCTTCACTTATATTTTCTATATCTTAGGTGATGAGGAGGATTGGTTGGAAAAACACGTTTATACATTGACTATCGGGTTCGTGATATGCTTTACATCGAGTGTGGGGGTGTCGACATATATTTGATTACATCATTCATTTGACACATTCCACCCGCACATTATCTATTTTGCTATTGGATCTCATTGGATATTTTTATCATCATTGGTGGCTCCATGTGCTTATTTGTATGGAATTGAAATTGAAAGAAAAAAAGAAAGAAAGAAAGTTGAAAGTGAAATGGTATAGGGAGCCGGAAATTAAACTTCATGAAGACCAAGGAGATGAGCTATGAATCTTTTGATAATTTCTTCACATTTGTGGCCGCGAGAATGACGTTGCACCAAGATTGAGGGAATGAGGGCCAGAGTAGTGAGATTCAGTGGGATTCCTTGGATTTTGGTAAGGGAGGGTGAGAATCGGGTTTAGTGAGATATATCATGACGTCTAGGACTGCTCTTCTAAATATCTTATCCTACCCGTCCTAAGCCGTCAACAATTGAAACCCGAGGATAAATAGCTCGAATGGTAGGTTGCTATGGATACGTTTGATGAGTGCGCGGAAGCAACTTATTGAGTGTTCGTGCCCGTTCTGGCTGACGAAACTGGCCGCAAGTTCTACCGATCACCGAAGTTATTGAATCTCCAAGGGAATGTGAGAGCCTTATGACATGCCGGTTTGTTCTTCGAGATTGCCCAATCTCTAACTAAAACGAAAAAATATGTTCTTTACTTTATTACATTGTTTATAATCGAGTTGCATTGTTCAAAGTCATGTAGATTGCATGGTCCAGTGTTTGAGTCATTGTGTCTAAGGCAAAGTAAAGATATATGTAAATCTCGGAAGAAAGTGTTGCTCGGGACGAGTAAGAAGGTAGCGTGGGGGAATTTGATAGAAAATTTTAGGGGCTATATATATTACTGTTATCTTCCACATTATCATGAGATATTTTAGCTTAATTGTAGAGAATATGTTGCGTTTTAGCACTTGATGCTTCATATGCACTATATGTTAGTCTAGGCGTTTCTATGCATATTTATATGTTCTTTGTCAAATATAATCGCTTGGTATATTTTTTCATGTTGTCTTGACAGGAACGGATGCTAATCGGTTGATAGGAGGCATGGAACGACCTTCGGAAACAACGGGAGCAAAAGTGGAACGAAGAGAAGCCAAGTTGGAGGAGCTAGAATGACCAACCTTCACTATTTTCAATGCTCTACAATGAATTTGGGAGTGATACCGGTGCCAAAAGAAAGTATACTCAAATAGCTTTCCATAGATAGGTCACAGAGCTTAATCGGAGTTCGGATGCGATAGTAATGGTCTGCGCAAGATCAGCTTACAATTCTGGACGGAAACTACAAACTAGAGGGGCTGAAATGCAGTTTCAGCAAAGTACATTAAAAAACTCGCCCAGCTGGTTAAAAAACGTGAGAAGAGACCTCGGAGGGCATATTCACGCATAGAGAGATCCAAGAACAAGGAGGAGGACGAACGGGATGACGCGGAAGCTTCGATTCAACGTTTGATCTCTTCTTCCCTCTTTTAATCACTTGTATGGAGAATCTTTGTTGTGTTGCTACAATTTCAAGTAGTAGCTAAAAATTTTGCTAGGCTTCACTAGAAATCCTATGGTTTATGTAGACGATTACTTTTTCCGAATTTAAGACTTTCTTTTATGCTTTTTGATTTGATCTATTGGATGACATTTGATTTCATGAACTTGTTGAATATCTTAGTCTATTGACACGGCTAGGATAGGAATTGATAATTCATGAATCTTCTTGTTCTTCATATATTGTAATCGTTCTTAAAGTTAATATTTGTTTTAGCTAATTGTTCATATACTATGCTTAATCCTTGGCAAGAATGGAGTAATTAAACGGACTTGTTAATTAGCTAGCGAGTGCATGAGAGCGACTTAGACCTAATTGTGATGAGATACGAGCAACAATCCTTAATCACTGAGACAGAGAAGAGAAGTGTGTAGGATTGGCCTTAGTGGGTAGATTCGGTAGGAGATAGTGAGGTGTTCGTGTGGTGGTGGTTTGAGAGGACATCATTCTATGCACTGTCGTTAGCCTCCTAGAATGTACGGTAGATGTAGGTGGACAGACAGGACACCAAGTAAACTGTTACGTAGAACGACATGAGACCAAGAGGAGATTGTCAGTGCTATTACCTGGCTTAACTAGAATAGAGTTAACGTGTTACATAGATGATCCGAAAATCGTCTACATCCCTACGTGATCTAGAGATTTCCTAGTTTCTCCATATTTGTTTAATAAATAAAAAAAAACCCAAAAATATTAGTGTAGTTGTTTATTCTATTTCACTCACCTGTTGAGGGTGGCAAATGTTTAAATCACAATCTGTTCTTCCTTGTGTCGTACTTTAATCTAATAAGTAATTAAATAATCTCAAGCTTGTCCTCGTGGGATCGATAACACGGGGTTGAAATACTACCCTATATTACTTGAACCGTGCACTTGCGGTAACACGTTAGTAATTTGTGTCAGCGATGATCTTGGATTGGAAGTGAACTTCAGAAAGTTGGAATTGCTCAAGAGATGCTCGGAAGTGAAGACGAAGAAGGAAGAAGCAAGAAAAAGAGCCAAAGAAGAACATTGCCAGGCTTGTTCGTGCGAACAGAAAAGTGTTCGTACGAACACTTTGCCTTACCCAAATTTTTGGAGCTGAAAATCAACTGAAATTTTGTAGGAACAACTCAAATATGTTCGTTGGAACAAGTGCTCGTACGAGCACCCCGACTGTTCGTACGAACATAAGGAAAAAAATCAACAGTTTTGGGATGATTTGTAATATTTTAAAAGTTGTAAACTTTGGGGGCTGTTTTAGACCTAGTGGTCCGTGCCTTGGATTATTCTACCGTCGTTGGAACTTGGGAACGTGTTTTTGGAGAGCAAGGAGCTCCGGAGGAGCGATTTGATCGATTTGTTTGCTTTTTAAACTCTTTCTCCTTGCTAGTTCTTGTTTATGATCATCAAACTCGGTATTTTAATCATGTCTTGTAGTAGCTAAACCCTCTTTATCGGGAATTCTTGGTATATAGGTTTTCGTATAAACTCGTTGTTTTGAGATTGTGATTCATGTTTAGAATTAATTAAGCGTATTTTTCTATTATTATGGATTGTTTATGAGCTAAACTCTATTGTTCTTGCACCTAGCTAACGTAGGAGCGATTTTAATTGACACTTTCGTGGTAACTGCGTGAGAGTTAGTCGGTAAAGTGAAAAATCCACCTTGTTGAATCATTACTTGGTAACTCGGTAATGTTAATTAGGATCGTTAGATTAGAAGATCAAATTTAATGCATACCTAAACATGAACTAATCTTGGTAAATCGGTTTAATTCGGTTCTAGGCATAGAAAACTCATTTGGTAACTCGGCGAGTTTGATATTGCTCAAGTAATAATAGAAGACGCGTTAGTGTTTCATGAATCAAAACACAGTTCATATCATCCCTAGTGATCCTAGAGAGAATTCCTGGTATTTGACTCTTATTAGTAACTTTACAACTTGTTCTTTATTAATCGTGAAGCAATTCACTTGGTTAATTGGGAATAATGTTCTTTTCAATTTAGTAGAACTAGCCAACACAAATCTACTTGCTAACCCACATAAGAATTACATTTAGTAACTAAATTACAAGAAGTCCCTTGGGTTCGAAAAAGCCGGTGTTACCGGAATTATCACTACATCGACAGCTGTAAACTTGCAGTTGGAGCATGTCAATGACCGTTCCTGATTTCAACCAGGACGACATCATTCTTAAGGATGATTTGGAAATGGCAAATTGTTCGAATATGAACATGCATCTGTTTGATCGCATGGAGGAGCAAAAGGGAAAGGAGGTACCTCTGGAGGCCATTGAGAATCTTTTGGAGAAGGAACTGGATGTCGCTCAGTACCCACTTGGACAACGTTCTTTTTCGGAATCTCCCAAAAAGAGGAAAATGGAGGAAAGAGGTTTAAAATCAGATGAGAAGGGCTTGGGGAAGACGGGGTTAATAAACAGAGATTGATTTCTCATACCCATCTGGTTAATCCTCCTCGTATTTTTTTTTACAAAACTCTTTTAAATCATTGATCTTTTACTCAAATTTTATTTCCTCTACTAATACATGTTATCAATTTGATCCGATGGATATTGACTTGACTCATAACTGCATGCATGGTATTCCAAGTATAGATTAAAAGCACTGCTCATTTTATGAAATTCCTTCATCTTTCTCTAAGCATGGGCTTACGCAGGTTGTCCCACAACAGCCTCCACAAGCATCACGAATCTATCTGCATGGAACTGTAGAGGGCTTGGTCAACCTTCTACAGTTCGAGCATGTGTTAGATTGTCCAAAACTTTTGATTTACAAGCTATTTTCTTATCTGAGACTAAAAACCTGTCAATTTTATAAATAGAAAATTTAGGAATTTGAGTTTTGCCGGATCCACTGGTTCAGATCCTCTTGGAACAACTGGTTGCTTATGGTTAGGATGGAAGCAACCTTTGCATTTACAAGTCATTTTATTTTGTCCTCAAATTTCATTTTTGCCAAAGTATCTAGCTCTCTGTTCCCAGATTGGTTTTTAGGCCTCATTTATCGGCAGCTAGTTGCTCATTTGAGGCATCCAGTTTGGGAAGAGATAAACAAGATTTTAAAGGATTTCATTAACTCTCCTACGTTAATCATTAGATATTTTAATCAAATCATATTCGCATATGATAAAAGCAGTTCTAGCTCAAAAACTGATAGGGGATGCAATGATCTTCTGGGTTATCTTAATTTGTGGGGTCTGATTCAGCTTAATAACATTGGGCCTTGGTTGACTTGATGTAATAACAGACATTCATCCAAACGTACTTTTGAAAGATTAGACAGAGCATCGGTTTCTTCTCAATGGCTTATTTTGTTAGAAAACGCTTTCCTTCAAAATCTTGGTTTATCTGTTTATGACCATGCCCCAATTATTGTTAAGTGTTGTCCAACGATGCATAAAAGTCTCATACCCTACAGATTTGAAGCTTGGTGGACTAGAAATGCAGATTGTGAACAATTAATCAAGTTTATTTGGAACCTTTCATTAATAGGATATCCCTTATTTAAAACAGCAATTGCTTAAATTACGGTCAAAACTCCTACTTTTTAGAACAAGCACAATGGGTCTTTACAAAATAAACTTGAGGAATCAAGAATAAAAGGCAAGAGAAGAATTTCAAAATCTTTCTTCCCTCAATGAACTGTATTGGGCTCAAAGAGCACATTCTAAATGGATTAAGTATGGGGATTCCAATTCGAAATTTTTCCATGCCTCCACCAAAATTAAAAGAGCCAGAAACAGAATTTGGTGTATTAATCATGAGGGGTAGGTGTGTACTGATGAGGCTCAAATTAGGAATTTTTTCTTCTCTCATTTTAAAGCCTTTTTACAGGGAACTGATGTCTTCATTCCTTCTCATTATAACAATGGCTCTTTCCTCATAATCCAAAAAATCAAAGCTTCGCTCTCTGTTCAGGATAATTTGTTTTTAGATGAGCCTTTCCAAAAAAATAAATTCAAAATTTCGTGTTTCAAATGGGACCTCCGAAAGCTGCAGGGCCGGATGGCATTCTGATAACTCTCAAATAGAGTTATTCTGGGACGTCTTTTACCATTGGTTCTGACACTGTTGAGTTTGAATTTGACTTTTTTCAGTCAGTTTTTTCCTTGGTACAGGAGAGAGAACGCTGAGCTTACAATTGCTATATTTAGTAATTTCATGCATAATTTTGTTTACTTTGGTATAATCGCGGGTACTTGATAATGTATTCAGGAACCAGGTACCGGAAATGCATGGAAGAGGCTCGGGAATGGAGGCAGATTACCAAGGAGTCAAAGTAGAACAAGTGAGGAAATTCTGGTTGAGTTCAGACGCTGAATCCCATGCGTTCAGACGCAGGTTTCCAGAAGCAGTTGAAGGAAGAAAAGGAAAACTGATGAGGAGACCGCGTTCAGACGCAGCCATCCTACGTTCAAACGCAGGAAGTTCAACACTGCAGAGAAAGTCAGCTCAGGCAGAAGTCAAACAAAACACCAAGGAGAGCTGCGTTCAGACGCAAGCAAGTTTGCGTTCATAGGCAGTTCTCTGCGTTCAGATGCATGGAAGAAAATTCAAAGAGAGATTAAAAAAATTCAAAGTCGAAGTTCAATGGTGGTGCGTTCAGACGAAAAAGTCTCTGTGTTCAGACGCAGCCAAACCTGCGTTCAGACGCAGGAAACGATCTCCAAAACCTTCCTGAGGCGGTCTAAATAGGGGCGTAACAGGAATTGCGGGCATCAGTTTTGGAAACAGTGACAGTATAAACAAGAGGTGTCCCATGCAAAGAAGAGCATCATAAAACCATTCAATTTATCAAGTTAGAACAAGAGTGTTGGAGCAGAGCAGGAGCGCGGAGCAGTCCATATTTTTCAGCATAAACTAGTTTGATCTATTTTTTCTATATTTTATGAAATTCTATTTTTCAATAATGTACGCTAGCTAAACTCTTTAACTAGGTTCTCGGTGAACCTATGTTTTATGAATTCAACGACATATTTTGTTTGGTTATCAGATTAATGACTAGCTAGTCTTAAATCAGTACTGGATTGTTTATTATTTTGTCTTCGATTTTTACTTTACGCATGAACGGCCTGATCACCCAGGAGTGCTACAGACAGGATCCGGTGAGCGAGAGTGTCCATTGAGAGTTAGGAAGAGAATACAAAATTTAGTACCCTGCCTTGATGGACCGTGAGGTGAAAAGAATCAGGGGGCTAGCTAAAAAGCATTAGACCAACCTCTAGACGGTTAGGGGGAGACTGATAGGAAAACCTGTAAACCTAGCAGACTTAGAACAAACATGCGTATCTATGTGGACCGAGAGGACTGAAAATCTGCAGGAGAGTGATAGGTGCATGAGATCGAGAGGAGATTGCATAACTGGTATGCTGACATAAACAAAATCGCTGTGTATTTCTGAAATCAAGATAAACTGTAAAGCTGAATAGTAAACCTAGGGGATCCTAGAGCCTGGATTTTTAACCCATCAGTTTCAAACTTATAAAATATTCTCAGAAAATACACACAAAAAATAAGTACGTTATTTCCAGTTTTTATTTACTGCCTTTTAGCTTCGTAATCACAAATCCCAACTACTCCTCCTTTTTACAGCTTTGATATTAATTTTGATTCTCAAAAGTAAAATATATATTCTTCTCGTGAATTCGATATATGAGTTGCAAATACACTACTCTATATTACTTGATCGTATACTTGCTAAAGAGCACGCCTAGATTTACGTGTCAAGGCTTTGGTGCCGTTGCCACGGAACAGTAACGGTTTTATTAGTTTCGAAGTTTGTTCTCTTATTTTTTCCTTTTCTTTTTATCTCACTACTCTTGAAATCTGATTTTCAGGACATTCTAGTGTATGCCCAGATTACCTCGTGACCTGTTACCATCACTCGAATATCCAGAAAAACTTTTGAGAGAGCAAAACCGCAGACACCGAGAAGCCGAGATGTCTGAACATGGAGACAATGAACCACAACAGCAGGAGACACGGACCCCAGCCAGATGGCCCGTTACATTGAGGATCTGATCGCAGCAAGATTTGCTGCCCGGAACAACCAGATGACGTACTACAGATCTGGGAGAGCCTTGGTGGAAAACTTTGACGTACCTACGGGAGGGCATGAGCCGGCAATCGTAGTACCTCCAATCACTGCGAAGCACTTCGATCTGAATTCATCCACCATCCAAACCACCCAGACTCATTGTCCGTTCAATGGCAGAGCTGATGAAGAACCGAATGACTTCATCGGGAAGTTTGAAGACTATTGCAACAAGATCAAGTACATGGGGGTTGAATAAGATACTCTTAAACTAATTTTGTTCCCTTATTTCCTGTTGGGACATCAAAGGAATGGCTCGAAGCCAGGCCAGCAAGGTCCATCACAACATGGGAGGGATGTGTCTCTGATTTTTTTGCAAAATTGTACCCCGCCTCTAGGGTTATCAAACTTCAGAATGAGATCTTATCTTTCAAACAGAAGATGCATGGGACATGCTGACGAGGCTTGTGAAAAATTCCCTAATCACGGATTCGGGGATCCTAAAATCCTGCAAGTATTCTACCATGCTCTGGACATGGAGAATGCTGACAGGATTGACAGAGAAGCCGGAGGAAATTTTCTGTACCATGTAGACAAAGATGGAGCATATGAGCTGATGAAGCAACTGGAAAAACATGATACTCGCCTGTTTGATGATCGCAGGCTCACAACAATGGTTGAACCAATGGCTGACGACAAGATTTATAAGGGATAAGGGATACGAGAACCAATGGCTGACAACAATGGTTGAACCAATGGTTGAACCAATGGCTGAAAAGTGATCCTAGGAGAAGATCCAAGTGTACACCTGCAATAAGGGATACGAGAAATAATGGAAAGCACAGAGAGATTGTAGGTTAGGGTAGGGGAAGAGTAAGCTCTTGCTATTTCCTGAGAGAGAGACAGCGATGATTAGCCTAAGGTTCTAGATTTGCTATGGAAGGCAGATGTCTCTATATATAGTGCTTAGAGGTGACCGTTACGAGGAGTTAATGCGTGCCATAAAGGATGGCGAGATATCCGCCTCGTAACGGCACGTTCACCCGTACATGTAGGGCACTTTACACGTTCATCCGTATAGATAGGAAATCGTTCGAATGGTTACCCGCATATATAGGACGAGTGGCCATCAGATCTCTCAAGAAATTAACAAGGGTCGTGCGTGAGCTTGGTTGTTGCTCTCGCGCGACGTTCTTTACTCTAACCTCCAGCCACTGAGTCCCTACAGCTCCCGTGCAGTTAGTATCGCGGTCAACCCTATCTCGCAGCCCCATATGGATAAGCTCGAATATAAGTGTATGCAAATCATGAAGATATGATAGGGTGTATACGGAGTACCATTGAACCTTCACGATGACTTCCACGTGGATGATGATCCATCTGTCTGGAATGCACTATCTACACCTGGTTCAGAAGGTATACTCAGAAAAGCAAACCAAAACAGCAGAACCAGATCTGGACGCAGCCATTGAGGAACTCAGAACTGAAGACGCCAACTATGTGCAGCAACAGTGGGATCCAAGTCGATACAGGCCAGGAACACGGGACTTTCTCGGTTTCTGATACGGGAACACAAACGCAGCAATTTACGCACCGGGATTTTAGCACAAGCTGCACCAGCACAAGCAATCCAGGCAGGACTGACGGCACAACAGTTTGAAAGCTACATGAGTAAATTCGACGCCTAATTTACAAACATAGAGTCCAGGTTTGCACAGTTTGATGCAATAGCAGCCACTCAATAATAGCTCACAGCCACTCAGCACCATCTCACAGCCGACATGACCACAAAAAAACAGTACTGCGCAATTTGGAAATGCAATATGGTCAGTTGGCACAGCAACAAGAAGAAAGATCTTCGGAGAACTTACCATCAATTACGGTGCACAATCCACGTGCTCAGATTAATGCCATCACGAATCGAAGTGGAATAGCACTTCAGGATCCGCCGTATCCCAGTCATGCACGCGCATAAAAGTTGAAGAATATCGAACACGAAGTTTTTGACAGGGAAAACAGCCCAACTGTCAGCCCTCAGCCGAAGGGCGCGGTTTGACAGGATGCAGTCCCAGACTGAAAAGGATAAACCAGAAACAATGCTAATTTCCAAAGATGTACCATTTCCTGTAAAGACACTCAAGAGGGATGATAGCAAAGACTACGCCAGATTTCTCGAAGTATTCAAACAGCTGCAGATCAACATATCGTTTGCTAAAATTCCCACTAATGCTAATTCCTCAAATACATTTTGTATGGAAGGAGGCGGATGAGTGATTTCGAGACTGTAAATCTAACGGCCGAAGCGAGCAATTGTGTGAAAAATGAGCTACCACTGAAAAAAGGACCATGTCAGTTTTGTAATTCCAGTAACCCTGGGTAGTGCTTACACAGGAAAGGCCCTGTGTGACCTAGGGGCCAACATTAATCTGATCCATCTGAAAACTTTCAAAAGTTTGGGGGTCGGAGACCTAAGACCCACCAGAACTATGCTTCATATGGATGATAGATCCGTAAAGCAAGCATATGGATTCATTGAAGGTATTCTGGTGAAAGTTGAAGATTTGATTTTTCCAGCAGATTTTGTTATTCGCGATATGGAGGCAGGGGAGGTTTCGCTCATCTTGGGCAGACCATTCCTGGCTACTAGAGAGGCCATCATAAACTGCAAAAGTGGAGAGCTGTCCATGCAAATCAATGAAGACAAAGTTAAATTTAATGTTTTCAAGTCTCTCCAGCTTCCAGATTACCACGACCATGAAAACTATTTTGCCATGGAAGTAATTGATGAAGACCTGGAAAACGGAGAGATGGATGAACTTTGGGCTGAACTTGACGACATGCCCAGGAAGGACAAAGAGGAGCAACAGGATGAACATGCCGTGAAAACTGAAGATTGGACCACCTTATACACGGATGAAGAAGGCGAGCATAGCCCTGGTCCCATCACTCAAGGAGCCACCAGTTCTGGAGCTGAAACCACTCCCAGACCACCTCAGGTATGCATACATTGGTGAAAATAGTACTCTGCTAGTAATTGTCTCGTCTCTTCTATCTCAGGAACAGGAGCAGAAAACGCTGGATGTGTTGAAAGAACGTAAGGAGACAATAGGATAGACAATTGCATATCTCAAGGGGATAAACCCTTCCTAATGCATGCACAATATCAGAACTGAAGAAGGCAAGAAGCCAGTGATTCAGCCTCAGCGGAGACTGAACCCGAACATGAGGGACGTTGTGTGCAAGGATGTAATGAAGTGGCTAGAAGCAAGCATTATATACCTGATCTCATATAGCACTTGGGTCATTCCTGTCCAGTGTGGGCCTAAGAAAGGGGCGTGAAAGTGGTGCAAATGCTAATAATGAACAGATCGCCCAGGGCACTATTACAGGCTGGCGGATCTGTATGGATTACTGGAGGCTAAACGATTCAACACTAAAGGACAACTTCCCACTGCCATCCATGGACCAGATGCTTGACAGGTCAGCCCATCATGCCTACTATTGTTTTCTTGACGGGTGTTGCGGGTATAACCAAATATACATTAATCCGGAAGATCACGAAAAGACGACGTTCACTTGCCCATACGGTTCATTTGCCTTTAGACATATGTTGTTTGGCCTATGCAACGTGTTGAAATAGGTTCCCTAGAGGCAATATTTAGTATGAACGATGTTTTGGCTAGAACATTCATTTATTATTTATTGTGATATTTAATATAATGAAGTCCTTAGATACAATGTGTTGTTTATCTTAAATATCCCTAGTCCATTATATTGATTAATAGGACGATCAACTATAGACTAGTATGTGAGTGGATTGATATGCAGATATCAAGTCTAACACATGGGTATGCATAAGGAGTAATAGCATACTGGATTGACCCGCGACGAGAAGGATACATTGGATTATGTCAAAGTCACAATCGCTTCTCGTAGTGCTAATGAAATTGTAATCCTTAGACTTGGAGTCACTAGATACTCTAGTTGTGGAATATCATGCTTTGATGTTATCAAACGTTGCGCCTTAACCGGATAACTATAAAGATAGTTATCGGGCATGATAGGAAGCAAGCTTAGAGATCGTAGTGACGTAGAGAGGATTTGTCCCTCCCACATAATGGGAGAAAATATCCATGGGCCACTCGAGGGATGGTGCTTATAGGAATGTCTGGCCAGACTCAAATAAATCAATATGGATATGTTGATATTATCTGCTCACATAAGCATATTCCTAGGATTGAGAAACTACGGATTGGATATACGAGTGTGACTATTACGTCTCGTGTCCAGTCCGGATATGGAGACAAAGGGATAACACAATATGTGAGCATTGGGAACAAAGGTTTGTCGGGATCACTGACTTATTTCTATTAGTTGGTTGGCATGGATATGTTGCTAGACATCGCTCCATGTTAGTAATGAGTTACTACCAACTAAGTAGTAACCTATGGGGTCACACACCGGATGGATTAAATTGGATATAAGTATTAATTAGTTGGACTAATTAATAAATAGATCATAACATAACCACAAGCAAACTTTGTAGGACTAATTTTCAAGTAGGCTAATCCATGTAAGGACATGATTAGTATTGGGGGCTTTATGTAGTTTATAAAGAGTTATTACTATATAAGGAACTCTAGCATGTTATTTCTCTAACACTAGTCATTATTGAGAGAACATAACCAAGCAAGAGAGAGAGAGAGACAAAGCAATAAGGTCGTCGCCCCCTTGTCCGTCCGTCCCTCTCACGCCGTCGGCCACAAGGCACGACTCGTGCCTCCATTTGCGTGATCTTCCTCCTTCTTCCGTTGCTATCACACCGCGGTGAGAAGGAATCCAATCAAGAATCCTAGGTGTGGATATTCATAGAGACGAAGACACTATTCTTCGTGTGATCTCCCAAACTAAGGTACACATATTCTATGCCCTTATCATGTTATGATGGCTTGTAATGTGATCCTTGGTGGGATTTGAGCAGGATTAAATTTGTTATTCCGCTGCGTAAGCTGCATCAAAACCCAACACAACGCTCCACTAACATTCCGGCGATGCATGATGGCCATTGTCTCTATGATTGAGAAAAATCTGGAAGTTTTCATGAACGATTTTCACTGTTCGGGGATAGTTTTGAGGACTGTTTGCACGACCTGGACATTGTCCTGATCCGGTGCAGGAAAACTAATCTGGTGCTGAATTGGGAAAAATGCCACTTCATGGTTATTGAAGGCATTGTGCTGGGACACATGATCTCCAGCAAGGGTTTAGAAGTGGACAGAGCAAAGATCATGGTGATAAAAGAACTTCTGTATCCAACCACAGTCAGGGAAATCAAGAGTATTTTGGGCCATGCAGGATTTTACAGAAGATTCATCAAAGACTTTTCCAAGATTACAAAACCGTTGTGTAATATGCTGGGAAAAGATGTGCCATTCATATTTGATGAATCCTGCAAACAAGCCTTTGATCTACTCAAAGATCAACTGACTACTGCCCCGATAATCACAACTCCAGATTGGTCACTCCCATTCAAGTTGATTTGTGACACAAGTGACTACGCAGTTGGAAAAGTACTGGGACAGAGAAAAGATAAGGTCTGCCATGTAATTTACTACGCCAGCAGAGTTTTGAAAGATGCACAAATTAATTATGGTACAACAGAAAAAGAGCTGTTGGCAGTAGTATTTTCCCTGGACAAGTTCAAACCATATCTGGTGGGGTCGAAAGTTATTATCTTCACAGATCACAGCGCCATGAAGTACCTGGTCGACAAGAAAGATGCAAAACCAAGGCTGTTGCGCTGGATGCTGCTGATGCAGGAATTTGACATAGAAATCATGGATAATAAAGGAGTCGAGAATGTGGTTGCTGATCATCTCTCTCGCCTGGAGAACCCAACTGAAGAATCAGTCCCGATTCAAGAAAACTTTCATAGTGAGCATATCATAAAGGTCAAAGCCAACATACAACCCTCTTACTATGTCATAGCCAAATATCTGGTCAATGGTGCTCTCCCTGAACATATCACACCCTTGCAGAATAAAAAGTTCATCTCAAAATATAGACAATATTTATGGGACGACCCTTTCCTGTTTAAATAGGGAGCTGACAACATCCTGCGGCGTTGTATTCCATGTCACGAGATCCTGCAGGTAATTCAGCATTGCCACTCAGTTCAGTGTGGGGGGCACTTTAGTGGACCCAGGACAGCCCACAAAGTTCTGCAAACAGGTTTTTTCTGGCCAACAATTTTCAAAGATTGCCACGATTATGCTCAGAGCTGTGATCGCTGCCATCGCACAGGAAATATTTCCCAATGGAATGAGATACCAATGACACTTTTGCAAGAGGTCGAACCTTTCGATGTTTGTGTATTGATTTCATGGGACAATTCCATCATCCTTGGGTAATCTGTACATCCTTCTGGCAGTTGATTATGTGTCAGAAGAACGACGCAACAACAGTTGAGCTTGAAAGTTTGTAATGTAAGTGTAAAACATGATCTAAATACTTTAGAAGGAGGGAAGTTGAATAGAGTATGCTAACTTTTTCCAAAGCACAGACTTCTAAAACTTGAATATATAACTGCAGAATACAAAGGCTCTAAAGCTTTGAGATTTGGAAAGCTACAAAGCTTTGAAAGTTCCTGTTTATACTTGAGTATAAAGATAACAAAAGTAAACAGCAGGAACACAAGGATTTTACAGAGTTCAGTCACAATTGGACCTAGTCTCTGCCTGAGGGAGCTTATCCCTCTAGGATTCAAACACAACTTGTTATTAATCACCCAGATTTAGCCCTAGATATCAAGCCTAAGTGAGCTACCTTTCAACTATACAGCTTGTGGTTCCCGGCATATCTAGTTCCAGCTACAATCTGTTGAAATAATAAGAACCTCTTTGTTGTTCACTTGAACAACTAAACTTCTAAGTTTTTGAGGTTTCAGAACACAGGATGATAATACAAGTTTAGTCCAAGTATGAAGAACACAGAAAACAGATAAGAAAAATGATCTTGGAAATGTTCTTCAATCTGTAAGGAATGATCTTGCTTCTGGAATGTCAATGGCCTGATGATTCTGAATATTTGAATGATATGAAATCTCCTGTTTGTAGAAATCTTTAAATCTCACGAAGATCAGTATCAATCTCTGTGTCTTTAAATTCAAAACACTGATCTCTTAAAATAACAACTTGCACCAAACTAAGAGATTTGAGGAACTGAAAACCTAAAACTCCTCCTCCCTGATATGTTGTTTCAACAACTATGTTTGGATATCTATTTGATTTGTTTAGGGACGTTGGAACACCCAGTAAACCTGCATACACTCAACAAACAAGATCAAACAATATCAAGACAATCTAGCATCAAGATCTGATCAGCAATATGCTAACAGTTCATGAGAAAATTGGTATTGGTTTTTCTAGTGATAAACTTAGCTTTTATATATATATATATATATATATATTCAATCTGATGAATATATCAAGTAACCAGGATAGAACAAGTGTTATTGGACAATAATAGATTCACAAAAAGTTCAGAATCTCACAGAAATAACCTGCATACACAGAATTAGTCAAATGAACCTAACAGTGAAGAATAACCAGTGAATCTCAAAGCTTTGAAGCTTTGCCTGCTAGTTCATCAGAATGAACTTGGATTTCCAGTCCAACTCAGTCCTGCATATTTTTTTAATTAGAACATAGATTGCTAATGCCTTCATAATGTCATTCCATATCAAAACCAAAAACCTGCACAAAACAGTTAGACAAATATATATATGCACATAGCTACAGTGCCTCAAAGCTTTGAAGCTTTGATACTTAGGCAAATTTCCTGCTTGTGTTTCTGGCTTTCATCATCAAGGAACCAAAGCTCTTACCTATGCATTCATATATTAATATCAAGGAGCTTCGGACTTAACAATCTTCCTCGTGATAAAAGACAAAACACATTATTTGAATCAGATTATGAACTATTTCCTGCAACTCAAAAACACATCACAAGTTCTAATAACAATTTTAAACCAAAGATCATATTTAAACAAAATATAATACTTCAAAAAAAATATGCATAGCATAGCAATAACCAACCAGCCTGCATCCGACTTATTACAAAACTTAACACAAAAGACACATAATATTCTCCCCCTTTTGTCTTTCAACAAAAGATTAGAAGCATAAAACTTAAACAAACTTCAGGACTTCAAAGAAGAAAGAAGAACATAAAGAAATAGAAAGGTGGACTTCAAGGCTTTGAAGATTCAGCTTCAGAATCCTTCTTTGTAGACTTCTTTCCATACTTGGCTTTTCCCTTTCCCTTGTCCTGAACTTCTTCCTGAACCTCTTCAACTGTGTCAGCCTCTGAATCTCCTTCAGCTTCAGCTGGTTCTTCTCTTTGCTCACCTTGTTCAGCACCTTCTTCACCATGTACTTCCTAAGTTTGCATTATTTCAAATACTTCCTCAGCAAGCTTATCCAAATCAGCAGCTTCCTTTTCAGCAGTTCGTGCAGCTGTTTCCTCATCACCACCCTCATCCTCAGATTGATCAAAAAGATCCTTGTGTAAGAACAATAGGAACTGGTTTATTATTCTTGTGCTGCTTCTTAAGAGCTTCACCAAGTAGTTTATCTGAGTCAATGCTTGTTTCTCTGCTTTTTGAAGAGGGTATCTGCTCTAGGTTCAAACCTTTGATTATGATGTCTAGCTTATTATTCACCAAATCTTTGAACTTGGTGAAATAAGTAGAAAGTTCAAACAAACCTTGCCTTAGTTCTTCCACTCCATCTTCCAAAACCTCAACCCTGTCCAATATTTGTGAGAAATTCAGGTTACCAGACACTTTAGGGGTTGTAGCAGCTCTAGGTTTGACAAACTCTTTCTCTTTCAATGATTTAGCACTCAACTCAGAATAAAACTTCCATTTTCCTTTGGCAGTGTAAACAATCCCAATCCTTTGAAGTGATGCCTCATCTACCATTCCAAAACCAGTAGTAATCATCTCCTCATCCTTCAAAGAAACTCCAAAGTTTTTGAAAAACAAAGGTAATACATTGGCATAAGTCAGGGAATGGTTCCTAGTTCTAGTGCCACAGTAAACCTTATGCTCCATCACAACAGTAGGTAGATCAACTTCAAACCCTTGACATATTAGATTAATAAAAATCACCACCTTATCTGTCACCAACTCTTTGGAATTCTCCCTTGGAACTACATATCTCATGATAATTGAAAACAAGATTTTAGCTTCACATTTAAACACAGAATGTGTTAACTTTTTTGGTTCAGAAGGGGTACCCTCCAAGAAAAACAAGGCTTTGGCCTTCTCTAAAATTTCCTTCCTATTAGGGTGATCACTAACCTTATACTTCCTAGGTACTCCCAAAACTTTGGCAAACACCTTGTGATCCAACCTAATGTCCAAACCAGCCACTTTTGAAGTAAGAATATACCTATCACTATCATCCAGTTCTTGAACTAAATTCAGATAAAACAGTCTGGTCAGCCTAGGGTAAGCGTCCGATGGTGGATTTAACATACTTCCAACAGATGATTTCCTCAAATTCTTATTGTAATCCACTAATTGGACTACAGAAAGATACCTTAGATGATGCATACCCATCTATCCATACAGACTTAACTTCTGAATTGACAAACGAAGACTCAGGCAACAAGTTCTTACCAAAATTTGTAGCCTTCTTGGTCTTTACTGCACTGTGTTTCACTCTTTTCTTCTCTGGAGTTGCTTCACCCTTCTTCTCATCAGCTTTCTTATCCTTTGAAGATGGCACACTCTTCTTTTTACCTTTCTCACCATTCACTTAATTTTTCTTCTTGGTTGATTCTTCCCCTTGATCCTTACTCCCCTGTTCTTTTTCCTTCACCACCTCTTCTGTAGCAGACTCAGATTCTGACCCAACCATTGGTTCTTGATAACTCCCATTTATGAGTTATCTGTGAGCTTATAGTATAATTTAATAAGTTGAGTTTCCATAAGATTGAGCACGTTTTATCCGACAAAGCCTCTGTAGTATGAAAAAGATGAGTTTGAGAAATCTGGGCGTTTCATGCATAAATAGATATTAAATGACATATATAATCGCTTGGTATAGTTGTTCATGTTGTTTTTACAGGAATGGATGCTTATCTGTTGATTTTAGGCATGAAACGAACTTCGGAAGCAACGGGAGCTAAAGCGGAGAATATAGACGCAAAGCTGGAGAAGCTAGAATGACCAGTCTCCACTATTTCGATCATATCTTGAGTTCTACAATGAATTTTGGAGTGAGACTGGCGGAAAATGAAAGTAGACTTCAAGAGCTTTCCAACGATAGGTCACGCAGCTAAATCGGAGGTCGGACGAAGAAGTTACGACGTTTGAAAATGGAGCTGTTGCTGATGTGCGTTCAGACGCACATGTTCTGCGTTCCGACGCACATGTGCGTTCGAATGCACATTGTGCGTTCAAACGCAGCCCCGAAGTCAAAAATAACTTATGTCCGCATGCATGATTGATGGCCAAAAAGGGCAAAAATTGGCTAAGTATGTGCGTTCAGACGCACATTGTGCGTTCAAACGCACAACACAGTGCAGCAACATACAGGGAAAACTGGCCAGAAAATGACTAAGTATGTGCGTTCAAACGCACATCCTGCGTTCAGACGCAGGAAACTTCAAATTTTAGAAAGGTCAGAATCAGGCAGAAATCAACCAGAAGACCAAGTATGTGCGTTCAAACGCACACCCAAAAAGTCAACGGAAGTCAAAGTCAAAAAGTCAACTCTCAGAATGTGCGTTCAAACGCAGCTGTTGTGCGTTCAAACGCAGGTCAAGATTTCCTGAATTTTCTGACGACGGTAAAAAAAGTCAAACTTCGTCAGAAAAGTCAAAGGCGGCCAAAATTGAGGACAGAACAGGAATTTCAGCACAGGACTATGGAAACTTCAGCAGTATATAAAGCAGCTCTGCCCAGCACTTTCAGGATACACAACACAGAACACAGGATATACAGACACAGAATCAGAGTTAGACACAGCAGAGACAGGGAGCACCGGAGCAGTCCCGGAAATTGCCAGATTTCCGTCACCTGTTTGATTCTCTTCTCTTCTTTATGTTAGTTTTTAGTAACTAGACAATTTACCTAGGTTCTCGGTGAACCTAGGGTTTATGATTTCAGTACTTCAGATTCTGATTCCAGATTCATGATTGGTTAAAGTCTTAATACAGTAGAGGTTCTGTTTATTATTCTGTGTTTGGTTTTTACTTTTATGCATGAACGGAGTCATGAACCTGGAGTGTTACAGACAGGATCTGGTGCGCGAGAGTGGCCAGTGAGAGTTAGGAAGATAAGACAGGATTTAGTACTCTGCCTTGATGGACCGAGAGGTGAAGAGAATCAGGGGACTAGCCCAGAAGCATTAGACCAACTGCTAGAAGTTTAGGGGGAGACCGAGAGGAGAACCTGTAACCCTAGAAGCCTTAGAACAAACCTGCAGATCTAGGTGAACCAAGGGGATCCGAAAATCTGCAGGAGAGTGACAGGTGCATGAGACCGAGAGGAGATAGTATCATTGGTATGCTGGCATAAACAAAACTGCTGTGTGTTTCTGAATCGGAAAAACTGAAAAGCTGATTAGTAACCCTAGGGGATCCTGGAAATCTAGGTACCCGAAACCCTAGTTTTTACTTCGAGACTATATTATCAGAAAATTACGAAAAATAGTGTTTAATTCTGTTTTTACTTTTAGTACGTAGTTTACTAGAATCTGACCCAAAATTCCTCCTTTTACTTTTTTGCGTTTTTTACTCTTTAAACCTAGTTTTGGATTATGCAATAACCTGTCCTCGTGGGATCGATAACTCGGGGTTGAAATACCAGCCCTATATTACTTGAACCGTGCACTTGCGGTAACACGTAAGAAATCGTGTCAGTTCTTCTTGAACTTCCTTTCCCTTCTTGACCTTCTTTGAGGGAGGTGACGTCTCATGGAAACTGGTTGTGTCTTCTGAATTTGATCCATGAATGGTGATCTTCCTGTTAGCCTTCCTCTTCACCCTCTTGTTGGAAGTATGACTTTGCTGGTTGATCCTCTCAGACTTGCGCTCCATTTTGGTTAGGTTTGAGAAGTTTTGAGAGAAAAGGGAGAGAGAGGAAGAGAGAGAGAGAGAGAGAGAGAGAGAGAGAGAGATAGACGAAGAGATAGAAGTTGAGAATGAGAGAAATAAGCTCTGAAGTTGGCTTAAGTAGGTAGAAGAGTTTGATTTGAAAAGGGAGATTGCATGCAAAGAGATTGCAAATTATTTGATAAGATATTTTTAGATATTTTGTCAAAATCTCTGAACTTTTGAAAGATTCTGTAATTATCTAAAAAGATATAAACCACGATCCAATTTTTTAAAGAATACAAATCCACTTAATCAAAGCAGTGTAACAGTGGTTCAAAGATTTGAGAAGTTTCAGACCAACACAGAAACTTCAAAGCTTTGAGCCATACTTTCAAGGCTTAAGAAAGTATGATCTCATGGCTTTGAGATCCACACATATAATACACAGAAACAAATACCCCCCCTAAACCAATTCATCCTTGTTTAACATACGAAATTCAATCCTTAGGGATGCAAACCTCTCATCTGGAAATGGTTTAGTGAAAATATCAGCTATTTGCTTAGAAGTAGAAATAAAAGATAGACTATCACCTTTTTCAGCCTGATCTCTAAGAAAATGATGTCTCACATCTATGTGCTTTGTCCTTGAATGCTGAACTTCATTCTTTGATATAGAAATGACACTTGTATTGTAACACTTGATAGGCACATTTCTGAATTCAAATCCAAGATCTCTTAGCTATTGAGCAATTTATAAAACCTCAGATAAACAAGCTCCAGCTGCAATGTATTCAGCTTCTGCAGTTGATAGAGCCACTAAATTTTGTTTCTTTGAATGCCAACTAATCAATGATGAACCAAGAAACTGGCAACATCCTGAGCATTTGAATAGCCACTCAACATAAAATTAGATCTTCTTGGATACCAAATCCCCAAGTCTTTGGTTCCATTAAAATATCTGAAAGTCCTTTTCACAACAATCAAATGACTTTCTTTAGGATCACCTTGAAATCTATCACACATACATACACTAAACACAATATATGGTCTACTAGCAGTTAGATATAGAAGTGAACCAATCATACCTCTATATTCTTTTTGATTCACACTCTTACCACTTGTATCTTTGTCTAAAGACAATGATGAACTCATAGGAGTCTTAGCTACCTTAGACTGTGACATGTTATATTTATTTAAAAATTCCTTGGTATATTTCCCTTGATGCACAAAAATTCCTTCTTCATTTGATGTACATGAAGTCTAAGAAAGAAATTCAGTTCTCCCATCAAGCTCATCTCAAATTCCCTGCACATTAGACTTGAAAACTCTTTTTAAAGAGCATCATTAGTAGCACCAAATAAAATATCATCAACATATATCTTTACTACTAACAAATCATTTTCATGATTCTTTATTAAAAGAGTTTTGTCAACAAGTCCTCTATTGAAACCATTTTCCAGAAAAAACTTAGAGAGTCTGTCATACCAAGTCCTTGGAGCTTGCTTAAGTCCATATAAGGCTTTGTATAATTTGTAATCATTATCAGGAAAGGTGACACTTTCAAAACCTGGTGGTTGAGAAACATATACTTCTTCTTGTAAATATCCATTCAGAAAAGCACATTTGACATCCATTCGAAAACGTTTTATATGATTATGAGATGCAAATGAAAGAAGTATTCTGCTAGCCTCTAACCTTGCAACAGGGGCAAATGTTTCCTCATATTCAGTGCCTTCTTCTTGATTATATCCCTGTGCAACCAGTCTTGCTTTATTTCTCACAACCTTACCTTTTTCATCAAGTTTATTTCTGAAAACCCATCTTGTTCCAATCACTGATTGATTCTTTGGTTTAGGAACCAAATTCCAGACTTTGTTCCTTTCAAAATCATTCAGCTCATTTGGCATTGCAATGATCCAATCTGCATCTTCTAGTGCTTCATTTTCATTCTTAGGCTCAATAAGTTATACAAAAGCACTAAAAGCACACAAATTCCTCAGTTGACCTCTTTTCTGAGTTCCATATGTTCGATCTGATATGATATTCTCTGCAGGATGCTCTGATAAATATTTGAACTTCTTTATGGGTGTCCAAGTGTATGGTCCTTCAAGGCTTTGATTTCTTGACACAGTAGAAGGAGCATCATATTTCCTGTCAGTCTCAGTCTCAAGGCTTTGAGATTTTGGCTCAGCAGGGGGTTCAAGGCCTTGAGATTCTTTCTAAATGTTTCTGCTGCTTAGTTTTGCTTATATTGACTTTGACATAGCCATCATCAGCCTCATACTTGTTCAAATTAAAATCTGCAAAACTTTCACTCAGAGAATCATCAGCACTTTCATCAAAAATTACATGAATGCTCTCCTCTACAATATTAGTTCTCTTATTGTAAACCCTGTAAGCTTTGCTAGTTTGAGAATAACCAAGAAAAACACCTTCATCACTTCTAGCATCAAACTTACCAAGATTGTCTTTTCCATTGTTATGCACAAATCAAGTACATCCAAAAGGCTTGAAATAAGAAACACTACGTTTTCTGCCTTTGAATAATTCATAAGGAGTTTTCTTCAAAATAGGCTTGATCAAACATCTATTGAGAACATAATTGGCACCGTTAACAGCTTCTGCCCACAAAAACTTTGGAAAATACTTTCAATTCGCATGGTTCTAGACATGTCTTCAAGAGTCCTATTTTCCCTCTCAACTACACCATTCTGCTGAGGAGTTCTAGGTGCAGAAAAATTGTGTGAGATGGCATGCTTTGTACAAAATAAATCAAAATCAAGTTGATCAAATTCCCTACCAAGATCACTCCTAATCGATGCAACAGGTAAATTTTTCAAAGTTTGAAGCTCTTTACAAAGTTTTGAAAAATCAGATAATGCTTCAGACTTATCTCCAATAACACAAGTAAATCTGGAATAACCATCAACCACAACAAGCGTATATCTCTTACCTTTGGGTGTATGAACCCTCGTAGGACCACACAAGTCCAAGTGCACCAATTCTAAAGGCCTAGAAGTGTTGGGTTTTGACGTATGTAACGCAGTAGAATAACAAAAATTTATCCCTACTCAAAGCCCACTAAGGATCACAGGAAGAGACATCATAACATGATAAGGGACATAGAAGATGTGTACCTTTGTGATTTGGGAGATCACACGAAGAATATTTTCCTTGTCTCTACGGTTGATCCACGTTTAGAGGTGAGATCTAGATTCTTCCTTCTCCTAGTGCTAGCTTGGACCGGAGGAAGAGGGAAGAACGAATCACGCAACGAAGAACAAGAGAGGATCGGCCTCCTCTCTTGTGGCCAACGGGTAGGGGACGGCTATAGGGGGCTTCGGCCTCCTTTGGCTTGTCTCTTACTCTCTTTCTTTCTCTCCCACTCACTTATGTTATGAGAATAAAAATTAAGTGGGAAGGAAGCTAGAGCCTCCTTTATATAGACCAACAACCTTTGTTAGTTTACATAAATGCCCCTCCTAGTTCTACATGAACTTGGATTAGTACCTTCCTTGAAAATTAGTCCTACTAAGTTTGCAAGGTGTTGCAAAGTGATCCTTCTATTCAATTAATCATATTAATTAATCCGAAATATAGTTCAGCTCTTTTGACGTGTGACCCCATAGGTTTCTAAATAGTTGGTAGTAACTAATTACTAACATGGAGCGGTGTCAAGCAACACATCATTGCAACCCAACTAATAGAAATAGTTAGTGATCCTGAAAAACCTTTGTGCCCAATATCTCATATTTTACTATCCCTTTGTCTCCATATCCGGATTGGACACGAGACATAATAGTCACACTCGTATATCCAATCCATAGTTTCTCGATCCTGGGAATATGCTTATGCAAGCAAATAACATCAATATCTCCATATCGACTTATCTGAGTCTGGCCAGACATTCAATAAACACCATCCCTCGAGTGGCCATGGATATTTACTCCCATTATGTGGGAGGGACAAATCCTCTCTACATCACCGCGATCTCTAAGCTTGCTTCCTATCATGTCCGATAGCTATCTTTATAGTTGCCCGGTTAAGGCACAACGTTGGATAACATTAAAGCATAATATTTCACAACTAGAGTATCCAGTGACTTCAGTTCTAAGGACTACAATAATATTAGCACTACGAGAAGCGATTGTGACTTCGACATAATCTAAAGTATCCTTCTCGTTGTGGGTCTATCCAGTATGCCATTACTTCTAATACATACCCATGTGTTAGACTTGATATCTCCATATCAATCTACACATATACTAGTCTATATTTGATCGTCATATGAATCAATATAATGGACTAGGGACATTTAAGATAAACAACTCATTGTATCTAAGGACTTCATTATATCAAATATCACAATAAATAATAAATGAATATTTTAGCCATTACATCATTCATACCAAATATAGATTGCCTCTATGACACCTGTTCCAACAAGAAGTACTTACAAAACTCTTTGGCTTGAATGAACTTCTGGTCTGTTTACCTTGAGTGCATGCCTTTCAAATATCATAATATTTGAATTTCAGGAGAAGTAATCCCCTTACTAGATCTCTTAAGACGAGTTTTTTCAAAGTTTGCATGCTTATGTGACCAAGATTTATGTGCCAAAGCTTTGAGTCATCATTCAAAGCTTTAAGACATTTCAGACTATCACCTGCAACTTTGTTAGTACATAGTGCATAAACATTATGTGACCTAGGAGCAGTGAGTAAGTAATTGCCTGATTTTTCATCTTACACCACATATTTCTCTTGTCAAAAAATATTTTATGTCCTTTATCACAAAGCTGAGAAATACTGAATAAATTATACTTAAGACCATTTACTAGATAAACATCTGAAATTGACAATGCAAAATTATTACCAATACTTCCTATATGAATTATGTTGCACCTTGCTTTGTCACCAAGTGTGATTGTTCCCTCTGATTGATCTTTAAGCTCAATGAATAAAGATTTCTTTCCACTCATGTGCCTGGAACATCCACTATCCAAAATCCATTTCTGATCTTTCAAAGCTTTGGTGACATCCTGCTAAATTCAATCAATGCCTTAACAGGCTATTAGACCAAGTGTAGAATTTGGATTCATACTCAGAATCACCCATGTTAGGTGGTCAACTCCTTTTGGAACCCAAATCTGCTTCACTTGTCCCTTAAGCTGATAAGGATAGGTGTTCCTCATTATATGAGGTTCTGTCCTTCTAAAGGGGCAAGTTAATTTCACATGTCCAATTTTGCCACAATGGTGACACTTTGGAGAATGTCTGCTGCCAAATTTTACAAATGTGGTTTGGTTTCTTTTTGGAAAATTTGGATTATAACCAATTCCACTTTTGTATATAGAATGCATACTCCCTCCAAGCATAATATTTATCTTATGTTCTGAGCCAGCAAAAGTTGAAAGAATTTTCTTAGATTCCTGAAGCTCACTAGTCAATGAAGTGTTCTGTTGTTCTAAATCATCTGAATGACTCTTTAGATCAACAAATTTGTCAGTTAAAAGAGTTTTTTGATCAACCACTTCTTTGACATGTGATTTCAATGCTTTGAATCTGCTGTGCAAGGCTTTAAAGTCACTGTTAATTTTCAACTTAGTAGCTTCAAGACATTTGTTTTGAAAAACCAAATCTAAATTTTCTTTTTCTTGCTCATGAACCTTTACTTTCACGGAATCAATTTCACTCCAGTAACTTTCCTCATTCAAAAACATGCTTTTGAGGATTTTAGGTAAAACATCAGAAAGACTAGATAAAAGATTCTTTACAATATCTTCAATTGGCTTCTCAGTAGAGTGGTATTATTTATTTCCTTCCATTAGACAGAGATTGGCTTGCACCTCATCAGAATCTGAGTCTGAAGAGTCTGAATCACTCCATGAGGCTACCATTTCCTTCTTTCTTCTGTTGTCATTTTCCTTCTTAGGAAATTGCATGCTTTTCTTCTTTTGAGGGCAATCTCTTACCAGATGATCTGCATCTCCACATTCATAACAATTCATAACTTTAGATTTATATGAATGTGAAGTAGATTTACCTTTTTGATCCTTGCTGGTAGAGGGCCTGAATTTTTCTTTGCTATAGTCCTTGTTTCCAAAGTTTCTATTCTTTCTCAGAATTCTGGCCAAGGCTTTGGAAATCAAGACTAAGGCTTCTTCTTTATCATCATCTTCCCCCTGTTCAAGGCTTTGAGATTTTTCTTTTTTCCTTTGCCTTGAGTGCCAGGTTTTTGATGTTATCACTCAAGTCACCATCTACCTCCTTCATGGAGATCTCATGAGAGAGCAACTTTCCTTGTAGATCATCAAGTTCCAGAATGATTAGGTCTTGAGCCTCCTCAATTGCTGTTGTCTTAGGCTCCCATTTTGCCTTTGCCAAACTTCTGAGTATCTTCCTGACCTTCTCCTCATTTGAGAAAGCTTTTCCCAAAGATTCTAAGTTGTTCAGAATATCATTAAACCTTTTGAACATATCCTTGATGGATTAGTTAGAGTTCATCTTGAACAGTTCATACTGTCTCAAAAGGATATTAATCCTATTCTGCTTGACTTGGCTAGTTCCTTCATAAGTAACAGTCAGCTTGTCCCATATCTCTATTGCACTTTTGCAGTTGGATATCCTGTTAAATTCATCTGCACTAAGAGCACAATATAATAAGTTCAAAGCTTTGTAATTATTTGATACCTTTTCCAGCTCAGTGACTGAGAGTTCTTCATCAGGTTTGACAGTTCTGACTCCATTGGTAGTAGTATAGAATAAATTTTCACAACAATTGACCATAGTTCCATGTCCTGTTCTATGATGAACATCTTCATAAATGCCTTCCAATGCACAAAGTTATCACCACAAAACAGTGGAGGTCTATTAGTTGCTCTTCCCAGTGAGAATCCTCCATCACCTACATTACTCATTGTCACAGTTAGATCCTTAAACAGTGACCCAAAGCTTTGATACCAATTTAAAGTATGTAATGTAAGTGTAAGACATGATCTAAATACTCTAGAATGGGGGGTGGGGAGTTGCACAGAGTATGCTAACTTTTTCCAAAACACAGTCTTTTAAAACTTGAGTAGAGTAAGCAGTTGATATCTCAAAGGTTTGAAACAGTTTTGAGAAACTTGAATATAACTGCAGAATATAGAGCCTTCAAATCTTTGATATTTGGAAAGCTCCAAAGTTTTGAAACTTCCTGTTTAGACTTCAGTATAAAGATAACAAAAGTAAACAGCTGGAACACAAGGATTTTACAGAGTTCAGTCACAATTGGACCTAGTCTCTCCCTGAAGGATCTTATCCCTCCAGGATTCAAACACAACTTCTTATTAATCACCCAGACTTAGCCCTAGATCTCAAGCCTAAGTGAGCTACCTTTCACCTATACAGCTTGTGGTTCCCAACCTATCTAGTTCCAGCTACAATCTGTTTAATCAATAAGAACCTCTTTGTTGTCACTTGAACAACTAAACCTCTAAGTTTGTGAGGTTTAAGAACGTAGAATGATAATACAAGTTTAGTAAAAGTATGAAGAACACATAAAACAGATAAGCAAAATGACCTTGGAAGTGTTCTTCAATCTGTGATGAATGATCTTGCTTCTGGAATGTCAATGGCCCAATGACTCTGAAGATTCGAATTATATGAACTCTCCTCTTTGTAGAAATATTCAAATCTCATGAAGATCAGTATCAATCTCTGGGTCTTTAAATTCAAAACACTGGTCTCTTTAAATAACAACCTGCAACAAACTGAGAGATTTTAGGATATGAAAACCTAAAAATCCTCCTCCCTGATATGCTTCTTTCAACAGCTATGTTTGGATAGAAATTTAATTTTTTTGTGGACGTTGGAACGCCCAACAAACCTGCATACACTCAACAAACAAGATCAAACAATATCAAGACAATCTAGCATCAAGATCTGATCAGCAATATGTTAACAGTTCATGAGAAAACTTGGCTAGGTTTATCTGGTGATAAACTTAGCTTATATATATTCAATCTGATGAATATATCAAGTAACAAGTATAGAACAAGTGTTATTCAACAATAATAGATTCACAACAAGTTCAGAATCTCACAGAAATAACATGGATACATAGAATTAGTTGGATGAACTTAGCAGTGAAGAATAACCAGTGAATCTCAAAGCTTTGAAGCTTTGCCTGCTAGTTCATCAGAATGAAATTGGATTTCTAGTCCAAATCAGTCCTGCATATTTTTTTAATCAGAATATAGATTGCTAATGCCTTCATAATGTCATTCCATATCAAAACCAAAAACCTGCACAAAACAGTTAGACAAATATATATATATATATATATATATATATATATATATATATATATATATATATATATATTTGCACATAGCTACCGTGCCTCAAAGCTTTGAATCTTTGATACTTCGGAAAATTTCCTGTTTGTGTTTCTGGCTTTCATCATATATTAATATCAAGGAGCTTCAGACTTATCAAAGCAGTTTCCAGGTGCAATATTTTCACATGATTTGGAACAACAAGAGCCATGGTCAGTGATGAAGGCTCTCAATTTATCAATAAAGTATTTGACAAAATTTTAAAGCAGTATGGGGTGTCTATCCATAAGGTATCACTACGTTACCACCCTCAGGAAATGGGCAAGCAGAGGTGTCGAATCGTGAAATCAAGAGAATATTGGATAAAACTGTGAATCCAGGACGAAAAGATTGGTCTTGAAGCTGGATGATGCACTTTGGGCGTACAGGACAGCTTACAAAACCCCACTGGGAATGTTCCCATACCAGCTGGTGTTTGGTAAAGCCTGTCACTTACAAGTGGAATTAGAGCACAAAGCTTATTGGGCAATAAAACAGCTGAACATGGATCACAGTCTATCGGGAGATGAGAGGAAGATGGCACTGCTCACATTGGAAGAATTCAGAAAATCATCTTATGAGAGTGCCAAAATCTACAAGGAAAAAACGATGAAATGGCATGACAACCGCATTATACCAAAGAAGTTAGAAATTGGGAAGAAGGTATTCCTCAACAATTCAAGAATGAAGTTCTATCCAAGGAAACTGCGTTCACGATGGTCCGGACTGTTCATTGTGAAGGACATTACATCATGGGGAGTAGTGGAACTGGAAAACCCAAGGGACAACACAACTTTTAAGGTGAATGGGAACCGAGTCAATGCATATAGAGATCCCCATGAGGCAGTAGAGGTAGAGGCCATCTACCTAGACGATCCCTGAACACCAATGAGGTAACCGGGTCGGGACATCGACCGTAAATTATAAGCGCTGGTTGGGAGGCAACCCAACACATAATAATAGTTTTTACATACAGTAATTTAATATTTTAATAAAAAATTTCATAAAAAGAGATATGGAGAAGAGGGGTTCTAATGCTGAATTTGAGTGTTTCAGAGATACATGAACAATTTTTGCAGGAATTGGCTCTGCGTTCAAACGCAGGAGAGTTGCGTTCAAACGAAGAGGTGCGTCTAAACGCATGACTGTTGCGTTCAAAAGAAGGAGTCCACGTCAGTAAGTATTGTTAGAAAAAAAAGCCAGAGCTAAGATTCGTGTGTTCGAACGCAGAAGACTTGCGTTCAAACGCAAGAACTCCAGCACAGAAAAGAGGAATATTTTAACACGTCAAACCTGCGTTCAAACACAGCAGGGGCTGTGTTCAAACGCAGATCAGGCCAGATAAATCAAATTAGTTGGACTAAATAGCAATAATGAATTAATTGGAATAAAGTGTAAATTGTGCTCATTAGTTGGACTAAAGAGCAATTGTGGGCTAAAATGTAACTAGTCCCGCATTGGTGGATTTATGGGCAATGAGGAACTTCTAACTATAAATAGGATTTATAGGCTAAGAAAATTCAAGCTTACTTAAATCCTACACAACACAGTTTACTAGAGAGCTAGAGAGAAAAGATGAAAATGAGTTTCTCCTTCCCATGAGGGTTCGGCAAACCCTAGCCGCCGACCTCCTCTTGGTGCCGCCCCTCTCTTGTGCCCACGTCATGGCGATGTCGTGTCTCCTCCTTGCCGCGTTGATGGATGTAATCCAGCCCGTGCACAAGTCCAAGTTCATCCTTGTTCTCAGATTACTAGCACCATTGGAGAATAAGCCCAGTTGAGGTCTATTCGTGTGGATACCGTAGAGACAAAGATGATATTCTTTGTATGTGATCTTCACCAGCCTGGTATGGCTGAGGTAACCTTTATTCCTTTCATCATGTTATGATGCTTCACCTGTGATCCTTGGTGGGATTTGAGAAGATTTAATTTTGTTATTTCACTGCGTAAACCTGCATCAAAACCCAACAGTGGTATCAGAGCCAAAGGTCGATAGCGCATAACATGATTTTATGTAGTTATCTGTTTTATCAGTTTTACACCGTTCTGTCAGATTGACGGTAAACATATGCATATTATGATGCGCCGTGGATGTAATTCATGTGTAGATTCAATTATTTTACATATGGTGTGAAAATAATGAATTTTGGGTATATATTTGATATACTAATTTTTTTAGTTTTGACTGTTTCTGTCAGTTTGACCATAAACTGTAATAAAATTAATATGCGTATTTTGATACGCCATGAATATGATTCATGGGGAAATCACCTGATTTTACATAGGATGTGAAAGTTAGTGTTTTTCATGTACGTATGATGTACAAATTAATTGGTGACATAAAGCTAGGGTTTGGGCACAATGTAGGGAGAAAAGGTGTTTTGTCCCACATTGGGGTTTCGCCAAGGAAGGATGTTAAAATTTTGTTTTTAAACCAACACAGGGGTTAAGCCATGAGCAGCCCGTCCCCCTTTGGCGCGTGGACCAATGCCAACCGGCCATGCCGGTTCGGCCAGCCGACCGGTTTGACTGGGCGGGCTGGTTTGACCGGGTGGGCACGGTTTGGCGGGTCAGCTCGATTCAGCTAGTAGTACTAGCATGATCGTTTTAACTATTTTACCCCTAGTATCCCAATTTAATTAATTGAAATTGAGCAAGCGCGTTAAAATTGGTTTTAACTGTATTATGTGCTTTTGTTGCACAGCGGATGGATATGGCCTAGGTTGTGGATGTTTACTTTGTGGTTTGGTTTACGGCCTGCAAGCTGAACAAATTAATGTAATAGTTAATTAAGGTTTTACGGCCTGCGAGCTGATCATCTTCTCGACATGTGAGGTTTTATTTATTAATTTAATTTAGATGCTAGCTAGAATTAGATAATTAGATTATAGCCAAGAGCATGGAGAAGAAGACCAAAGAAACAAGAAGCCACAAAGACGATGGAGGACTCGCACACCTAGGACGCGCAGCTATGGTGGAGGCACATGGAGATGAGCTTGTCACTTTAGCGCACATAGATATTATCATTGGCTTGATAATATCTTAGTCTCAGGGGCCATATCCATGCCACGTTAATTTTTTATTTTTGTGGATGCTTATTATTTATTTCTTGTTTTATTTTAATGTATGGATGATGCATGCAAAACGTAAAAAGATAATAATAAACAAGTTTGATCTTTTATTGTGGATTTCCCAATCCAAATAAGTAGATCATGTTGATGGGATCAACCAAATAAATAATGGCTATTAAATCCCTCAAAGAAATATTGCGTATTTTCTTCTCTTGTCCAAACACCCTTCATGATCAAGGTCTATTAAATTCGTTCTTGCCAAATCAAGGCGTTTTAATTTACCTTAGTATGTTGCGGACGACACAAGGAAGTAATGTGTGATTGTTGAAGCAAGAGGTTGGACGCAACTGGGCAAAGTCAATTGGATTGATGAGCCTAGAGGCATGACAATTAGGTGTTATCTAAAGGATAATGAATAAGAAATTATTCACCTAATTGGACCAAGAGTTGCATGGGATACAATTGGAATGGCTCCTACCTAAATAACCAATTCTTGGGTGACGTGCCAAAGCAGGCTCAAGAGGAGGTAAGAATATGGATCTTGGCCCACTAGAAAGTATATGATATTTTCCGCATTAATGGTGAGGGCTATTAATCCGAGAAAAATAGTGGGAGCTATATTTAATAATTTAAGTCGTTATTAAATGTAGTTCAAACATCACAATATTTTTCTTAATCCTTTTGTGTTGAATACATGTGGTATTAAACAAACAAAACCGACTATATCGATCGTCTGGAATACATTTTAATAAACTGGTGTAAAATTGAGAATTGTTCTCAAATAAAAAGGAAAAATGTCGTAAATCCTAAAGCATAAAGTTTCCTTCCACCAACTACCAAAACACACTAAAACCTAATGGAAGAAGCATCAAAGAATGGGTGTTTGGATGTAACTTGTCTCATGTTAGCTACCATGAACTCTGAGCTTTTGAAGCAAGATGAGAACGTGGAGGCGTGTGATATGATCATACATTTAAAGAAGTTCTTTTCAAGAGTCGGCTATACATGAAAGGTTTGAAGTGTTGTTCCATTTGTGTTTTACCTCCTCTTGCTTAGCACGCGTCATGATCAAGATGTAATCAAGTTCGGGTTTGCCAAAGCAAGGCGACTTGATTCATCAAGATGTGACGCGACGACACAAGCTAGTAATGTGTGATTGCTGAAGCAAGAGATCAAACGCAATTAAGCTATTTTGAAAGCTTAGAATATGGGAGTTATCTATGACATAGATAAACAATAAGAAGTTATTCTCCCAATTGGACCAAGAATTGCATTGGATGCAATTAGAGTTTTGTTCAAAGGCGTTTTTTTCAATATGATTGAGAGCCACTGAACAAAGTGCTATCCAAAAGGGTGATGTAGTGGAAGAGGAACTGCCCAAAGTACATGGAAGAAAAGGGAATTATAAATTCCAATTTAAGGTATATCTCATCATCGTAGGTATTTGATACTAGATGAGGATCTCACATTTATAGAAATGTACAGGATCTCAAGAGATGTAGACAATTGGAAGAGACACACCTACACGTGGGGCGATGAATCAAGGGTTGCTGAATTAGCCGTAGGAAATTATCTCTACCTTTTGGAATTAATCATGAAGTAGACAAGTACGATAATGTCCCTGCTATGAGTAGGAACAATCATCACAATTTCTTGTTTGGACAAGAAATATTTTTCCTATTAAAATAATGGACAATTGTTGTTCCATTTATTTTAATAACATGCATTATTGTACTGCTAATTTGTCTAATGGATTGTTGATCCTTTATCATGATAATTTCATCTATAATATTAAAGATATAACTTTGGCATTGTAGTTTAGGCCACGTAAATGAGAATGCATTTTTAGACTTCATTGGGATGGATCTCTGGACTCATTTGATTATGAATCATATGAGACATGTGAGACTTGTTCATTGGGCAAGATATGATCTTTTGGACTCATACATACTGATGTATGTGAACCACTAAGAACAAGTGCTAGAGATGGTTTTGGTACTTCATCATATTTACTTATTAAAGTAGATATGGATTTGTGTCTTATGAAGAACAAATCAGAATCCTTAGAGAAGTTCAAGGAATTCAGGAATAAAGTAGAGAACTGACTTGGTAAGAGTATCAAAACTCTACGATTAGATTGTGGATGAGGATGCTTAAACCAAGAGTTTGACAAGCATCTAAAGAAGTGTTAGTATGATATAAACACACTCTACCTAGAACACCATTATGGAATGGAGTGTCTAAGAGGAGAAATCGGACCTTGTTGGACACGGTTCGATTATGATATGTCAAACAGAACTTCCCAATTTACTTTTGGGCTATGCTCTAATTATAGCAATTTCGCCCTTAACCTTGTTCCATCAAAACAGTTATGAATACACCATATATGATATGGACTGGGAGGTGTCCTAGTATTTCATAAGTATTTGGGATTGTGAAGTTTATGTAAAGCGTTTACAGATAAACTTGGACCCAATTCGGATAAATGTGTTTTTGGAATATTCGAAAGAATATTACTTCTACGATCCAATTTAGGACAAATTATTTGTTGCTCGAACCGCGGTGTTTCTAGAAAGAGATTGTCTCGAAAAGAAACAGTGGGAGGATAGTAGAACTTGAAGGAGTTCAAGAACCAGCACAACACATTCATCCTTTGTAACATGAGTAGGATCACAAGGCGTTGTGGAGCAACCTACTCAAGTAGCACAAGAACCTTGTAGGTCAGGATGGATATGTCAAGGTGATATGGAAATATGAATTTCTCATAACCCTATGATATATTGCTCATGAAGATGAGCCTACAACCTATGAGGTGGCCAAGAGTGGGCCAAACTCTCAAGAATGGCTTAAGGCCATGAGATATGAAATGGAATCCATGTATACCAACAACGTATGGGCTTTTTTGGAACCACCTAAAGGGTATGACCCATAGAGTGAAAGTGGGTTTTAAGGAAAACTAACATGGATGGTAATAGGATTACTTTTAAGGGACAATTGGTGGCTAAAGGTTTCCTATGGGTTCATAGTGTGGACTATGACAAAATCTTTTCCCAATCATGATACTTAAATCCATTCGCATCTTGCTTGTAGTAATCTGTCTACAAGTTGAATCAAGCTTCTTGGAGGTGAAATCTTCGATTCAATGATGCAATCAAATGGTTGGATTCCATAAAGAATGTAGATAAATCTTGTGTTTTCAAGAAGGTTAGTGGGAGCATAGTTATATTTCTGGTCAAGTATGTAGAGACATACAGTTCATTGGGAATGATGTCCCTACTTTGCAATCTGGTAAAGATTGTCTAGGGAATCGATTTTCAATTAAATGACTTAGGCGAGGAAACCTATAAAGATCTATGGAGATAGATCAAGAAAAGTTGTTCGGCTTAATTCAAATTGCATATAAATACAAATGTGTTGAAACGGTTCAACATACAAGAATATGGATTCTTACCTATGTCACATGGGATTAGTATTTGGAAGACTAATTGTCTTCCCAATTAGATTGAGAGGAACTGTATGAATAAGATTCATAGGATACCCCATGTTATGTGCAAAGGCCAGACATGTCATTTAAGAATGACATGATGATACCAGTCATATCTAGATGAGAGTCATTGGATATTTATCAATAAAATTCTTATGTACTTGTGAAGAAATAAGAACGAATTCTTGATATATGAAGGATAGGAAGGGTTCACTGTAAGGAGTTACAATGATGCGAACTTCCAATCCAACAAGGATGATTCTAGATATAGTCAAGTTTTGTGTTTTATAGTTGAGGGACTGTGAGTTGGAAAGGTTCCAAACAAGATTCAGTTCTGATTCTATCACAGAGGACTGAGTATATTGTTGCATTAGATGCAAATACTCATAATATTCGATCTCATTCGATTGTCGATAAAGGAGATGTGAATATTTGCAAAGTACCAGTGAAAGTCTCTCTTACCTATTGTGCAGCGAAAGCGTGAGGGGGCGCAATAGGTCAATAGGCATATGATGTACCAGATTGACTATAGTGCAAGTAGGAGACTATTGGAATTGTGCCCTAGAGGCAATCAATTTATCGTGACATTTGTATGGACTTACTATTCATTATGTTATCTATATGGGTATATGTTAACATGAATGAAGTCTTTAGAATATAGAGGTTATATTCTTAAATATCCCTAGTCGAGTACTACAGTTAATAGGACGACTGTATTGCATCGAGACTCGTATGTGGGTAGATTGATATGGGGATATCAAGTCTAACACATGGGTACATATTAGGAGTAATGGCGTACTGGATTGACCCACCATGAGAAGGCTACATGGGAGTTATGTGAATGTCACAAGCGCTTATCATAGTGACAATGGTGTAGTGATCCTTAGACTTGAAGTCACTAGATACTCTAGTTGTGAATTATCATGTTTTGATATCGTCAAACGTTACACCGTAACTGGGTAACTATAAAGGCTTTAATCGGACATGATATGAGGCAAGCTGAGAGATGGTAGTGATGTAGAGAGGATATGTCACTCCCACATAACGGGAGTAAATATCCATGGCCACTCGATGAGTAGGACTTAGAAAAATGCATGGCCATGCTCAAATAAATCAATATGAGATATTGATGTAATTTGTATATCTAAGTCTACTCACAGATCGAGAAACTATGGATTGGATATATAAGTGTGATACTCCATGTCTTGTTTCCGATCCGGATAGATGAGACAAAGGGATTATACAACACGGTAACATTGGTCACAGAGGTTAGTCAGATCAATGACATTCCTGTTACTTGGGAGCATTGATGTATTGCTAGATACCGCTCAATGTTTGTAATAATTATCATTACTGCTAACGTAATTAGGAACCTACAGGGTCACACACAATAATAGATCAAGTTGGGATTATTTCTAATTAGTTGGACTAAATAGCAATAATGAATTAATTGTACTAAAGTGTAAACTGTGCTCATTAGTTGGACTAAAGAGCAATTGTTGGCTAAAATGTAACTAGTCCCACATTGGTGGATTTATGGGCAATGAGGAATTTCTCTAGCTATAAATAGGATTTACAGGCTAAGAAAATTCAAGCTTAATTAAATCTTACACAACACATTGTACTAGAGAGCTAGAGATAAAAGAAGAAAATGAGTTTCTTCTTCCCATGAGGGTTCGGCAAACCCTAGCCGCCCCTAGGAGCCGCCAGCCTCCTCTTGGTGCCGCCCCTCTCTTGTACCCACGGCATGGCGATGTCTTGTCTCATCCTTGCCGTGTTGATGGATGTGATCCATCCCATGCACAAGTCCAAGTTCATCCTTTTTCTCAGATTGCTAGCACCATTGGAGAAGAGGCCCAGTTGAGGTCTATTCGTGTGGATACCATAGAGACAAAGATGCTATTCTTTGTATGAGACCGTCACCATCCAGGTATGGTTGAGGTAACCTTTCTTCCTTTCATCATGTTATGATGCTTCACCTGTGATCCTTGGTGGGATTTGATAAGGATTAATTTTGTTATTGCGCTGCGTAAACCTGCATCAAAACCCAACACTACGAAAGTACCGAAAGATAAGATGTGCGTTGGAGGAGGCTTTAATGGCCCCCGCAGAGTTTGTTAATGTTGGGGATGATGATGATGGTATGCCTCCACCCCCACAGTGTGGGCTGATGGGATGCCACCGCCTCCGGCAGGTGGTGGTCTGCCTGCCTTGCCAGAACCTCAGGGACTGCCCCGGTCGGCCAGTTCCAGTGAACCCAGGCCAGTAGAGTAGGACCACGGGCAGTCTAGCAGGGGTTTCAGTCGCAGTTCTTTTGGGCGCCTGGAGCGGACTTAGCATGATGAGTCGGTCAGAAAGAAAATCAAGGCCCAAGATAAAACGATGAATTATCTGGTGAGGACGGTCAAGAAAATGGCTAGGGGTATAGGGAAACTTCTTAAGACCAAGAGCATATATACCATGCCAACACGGCCGCGCAATGAACTCATGAGGCAGCCCTCAATGAGATCCATGAAAAGATGTGTGGCCAGAAATTCACCTTCATGGCCCGCTACTCCAGCGACAACTGCCCCAATTGGACGATTGAGGACAGTTGGCCGTATGACAGCTTCTCCGGCCATGACCCTACCCGAAGTCCAGAACACGTTGACTCCGTGGGAGATCCTGGCAAACCCGGTACCCAATACCCGCCCCGACAGCACGCAGACCCAGCGGGCAGGAGTGCCCACATAGAGCTAGTCATGCAGGCACAGCAGCGGCAGCTCGACAAGATGCCAGGAAGAGGCAGAGGGGGAGACAGACTCCTGAGCCATCTCCTAAGCCTGGGTCGACATACCAGTCTACCTAGGAGAACACATTTTCGAGTTATAGACCAGATCGGTAGAGTCACGGGGACACGCCACCTCTAGTGTGGGGGTGGGCAATCGTGTCCTCTTGCATCGCCATGTCTGCATGTTTTTTGCCTGGTTTACTTTTTCATTTTATTTTAATTTTTGAGTCAACACGTTATATTTTTTCTCGAGTCTACCTACCTATTTTTCTGACCTTGCATTTAGATAAAAATAAAATAAAAACTAAAAAATCATAAAATTTTGAGAAAGGGCAATTGAAATAATCAAAAACTGGGGAGATTCCAGTGATGAAGTCTCCAACAGGAAGGAAAATTGGTACCGAGGTATAGTAGTGTGGTTTTCTGTTTGGTTGGTTAGATCCAGTGTACCCCATAATCTTTCGGTAGTTGTACCATGAGCTAAGGAATCCGACTAGTTGCCACACTACCGTCACTTAGGTCGTTGACAACCTAACCAAAGGCGCCATCAGTCACTGCATTTTTCAGTGGAGTGATTGGCTCATAACGGACCTCACGTCCTGTTTCTCTGCCTTAGGTCCTAATGGTCAGCCCATTTGCAGCCTTGTACTCACAGCCACTGCAGCCTAGGAAGCCTTCTTTGTGAATTTCATCACTCGTTTAGTTGGCTAGTACTACACGTTATGACAGAGGGAGTGAGTCAGGGAGGGTTTCAGATGGACGAGTGCTTCTTATCAGAGCATTTTTTGGACAGTTTTGAGGGTGAGACAGGGTGAGTTAGAGGCGACAACATTAATTTGCAGGAGGTGATTCACAACATTACACAGTGATCACAGGTGGAGTAGTCCCATGCAAGGAATTCTCCGCACATAAGGGGTCTGGGGGTTGTTAGTATTAATTGGTGGTCATGCCTATTTCTACATCTTTGGTGATGAGGAGGTTTGGCGGGACTGCACAATATTTGTGGACTACAGGCATCTGCGCTTCACGAAAACTGTGGGGGTACTACTGACATTGTGATAATTTGTACCTCCACAACTTGGATTATTTTACCACTCAGCTCGACTCAGCTTTAGTATGTTTCTTTTATTGTATTGTAAAAAAAATAAAGAAAAAAAAAAGAAAGAAAAAATTAATGATTATGTCTTATTTTTAGTTAAATTTTAGTTTTATTATCTTCAGTTAATAAAGTTAGAAAAGAGGCGAGTAGGTGACACTGTATTCACTTCACATTTGTGGCAGCGAGAACGGCGAATCAGCACAAGGATTTCAGGAAATTGAGACACAGGGACTTAATTGTTTTGGAAAATTTCTAGGGATTTGGTGAGGGGTGTGAGGTGGGAACAGTTAGATGTCATAACAAGTAGTATTGGACTTACCCGACATATATCAAAATTCTATCTGCTTAGACTTAGGATCCCTTGATCGGAAAATAGCACGAATGGTGGGATAGCTAGGGATTTGCTCAGGTTACGTGCGACAGTAACAGTAGAGGGTGCTAGTTCTTATTTTCCACCCTTAGAACTGAACATGCTCACCGATCGCTTGCTGACCGGTACTTTCTGGAGGATGAGTGAGGACTTAATGACACACCGGTTTCAGTTCTGGAGATTGCCCGATCACAACCAAAAACTTTTGCTTTGTCATATTTTAGTTTTTGTACATTCTATCTCTGAGTCAGTCGAATAGTTGAGTCTTCTGGTCTATGTTTGGAATCTGATGGAGACTGGGAAGTATGCAAAACAGGGTATGCGAAGGAAGTATGCAAGGGTCTACTCGAGACGAGCAAAGTTTACTGTGGGGGTATTTGATAACTCTCAAATAGAGTTATTCTGGGACGTCTTTTACCATTGGTTCTGACCCTGTTGATTTTGATTTTGCCTGTTTTTTTGTCAGTTTTTTCCTTGGTACAGGAGAGAGAGCGATGAGCTTACAATTGCTATATTTGAGTAATTTCTTGCATAATTTTGTTTATTTTGGTATGATCGCGGATACTTGCTTTTGTATGCAGGAAACATGTACCGCTAATGCATGAAAGAGGCTCGGGAATGGAGGCAAAGTAACAAGGAGTCAAAGCAGAACAAGTGAAGAAATTCTGGCTGCGTTCAGACGCAGCATGCCCTGCGTTGAGACACAGGTTTCCAGAAGCAGCCAAAGGAAGAAAAGGAAAACTGGCGAGAACACTAAGTAAGCTGCGTTCAGAAGCAACCATCCTGCATTCAAACACAGGAAGTTCAACACTGCAGAAAAAGTCAGCTCAGGCAGAAGTCAACCAGAACACCAAGGAGAACTCCATTCAGACGCAAGCAGGTTTGCGTTCATACGCAGTTCTCTGCGTTCAGACGCATGGAATAAAATTCAAATGAAGATAAAAAAATTCAAAGTCAAATTTCAATGGTGGTGCGTTCAAACACAAAAGTCTCTGCGTTCCGACGCAGAAGGCTCTGCGTTCAGACGCAGGACACGATCTCCAGAAACTTCCTGAGGCGATCAAAACAGGGGAAGAAGAGGAATTTCGGGCATCAGTTTTGGAAACTGTGGCTGTATAAATAAGAGGTGTCCCAGGAAAATAAGAGCATCATAAAACCATTCAATTCATCAATTCAGAACCGGAGTGTTGGAGCAGAGAATGAGCACGAAGCAGTCAGCATTTTTCAGCATAAACTCGTTTGATCTATCTTTTCTCTATTTTATGAAATTATGTTTTTCAATAATGTACGCTAGCTAAACTCTTTAACTAGGTATTCTGTGAACCTAGGGTTTATCAATTCAGCGACTTAGTTTGTTTTGGTTATCAGATTCATGACTAGCTAGTCTTAAAACAGTACTGGATTGTTTATTATTTTGTCTTTGGTTTTTACTTTATGCATGAACGACCTGATCACCCAGGAGTGCTATAGATAGGATCCGGTGCGCCACAGTGGCCAATGAGAGTTAGGAAGAGAATACAAAATTTAGTACCCTTCCTTGATGGCCCGAGAGGTGAAAAGAATCAAGGGGCTAGCTAAAAAGCATTAGACCAACTGCTAGACGTTTAGGGGGAGACCGAGAGGAGAAAATGTAACCCTAGCAGACTTAGAACAACCTGCAGATGTAGGTGGACCGAGAGGACTCGAAAATCTGCAGGAGAGTGATAGGTGCATGAGACCAGGAGGAGATTGCATAGCTGGCGTAAACAAAACCGATGTGTGTTTCTAAAATAGAGATAAACTGTAAAGCTGAATAATAACCCTAGGGGATCCTGGAGCCTGGATTTTTAACCCATCAGTTTCAGACTTAAAAAAAAATTCAGAAATGCACACAAAAAATAAGTATGTTATTTACTATTTTTATTTACTGCCTTTTAGCTTAGTAATCACAAATCCCAACTACTCCTCCTTTTTACAGCTTTGCTATTAACTCTGATTCTCAAAAGTAAAAACCTATGCTATTCTCGTGGGTTCGATATCTGAGTTGCAAATACACTACTCTATATTACTTGATCGTATACTTGCAAAGAGCACGCCTAGATTTACGTGTCACATTCCACCAATTTTTTCCAGAAACATTGGAGTATTGTACATAAAAAGCTTTATAAAGCAGTTTTTTCCTTCCTTAAATCTGGGCATATGCTTAATGAAACGAGCAGAACCTTTTTATTCCTCCTGCCCAAAATCCAATCCCACAAACAGGTACAAGATTATAGACCCATCATCTTGACAAATGTCATTTATAGAATTATCGCAAAAGTCTTAGCAATAGAATTAGGAGGGTTTTGCCTTCCCTAATTTAATGGAATCAGGCCGGTTTTGCAGCATCTAGGAATATCACTGAAAATATTTGCATTCTCAAGACTTGGCTCATTTTGTGAACTCTAAGACTAAGTCTTCAGACCCGACTTATGCTTTACATAAAACTGACATGTCTAAAGAATTCGATAGGGCTAGGTGGGATTTCCTATTTAGCACTCATAAGAAGTTTGATGTCCCTTCACATTTCATTAAGCTGATTATGGCTTGTGTTACAACTGTCTCATAATCTGTCCACTTTAATGGTTCTCATTCGCATATTTTCTATCCAACTTGTGGCTTGAGGCAAGGGGATCCTTTATACCCTTTCCTTTTCATTTTGTGTGCTGAATTTTGGCTGCTATGCTGCATGACGCCAATCAGCTTCAATTACTGCAAGGAATTCAGAATAGTCCAAATGGGCCTCCAGTTACTCATCTGCAATTTGCGGATGATAACATTCTTTTTAGGGTTCATTGCAATGCTGGACTAAACCTTCATAGCATTATTTATTGTTATTGTGATCAATCTGGTTAGGTTATTAATCTCTCCAAACCTGTGATATCATTCGGTCACAGTTGTAGCTTTCACTTAAGAGGAGTCACTAGACTTTAGGGTTTTGTAACGGATTACGCAGCAGAATAAAAAAATAAAGATCCGCAATAAGACCCTCCAAGGATCACATGACTAGACATCACAACGATAGTAAAGGTTTAGTATCAAATACCTTGTTTGTCTCCTTGGATGGATTCAAACGCAAAATTGTGTTCACGTCTCTACGGATAGTCCAATCCTTGGATTGTCTCCGGATCCTCCACACCTTTGTGCTAGCTAGGGATGAAGGAGGAATAAGGAGAATCACGCAAACCAGAGCACAAGGGGGTGGGATGCCTCCTTGAGGCCGACGAGTAGGGGGCGGACAAGGTGTCGGGTTCGGCCTCTTTTCTTTCTCTCTCTCCTTGGTTTGTTCTCTCTTTGTGTGATAAAAATTAGGACACTTTTGTGAGAAAAAAGCTGTGAGTGTTCTTTATATAGTCTAACAACTGCTTGTTAACTACATAAAGGTCCCAGTACTAATCATGTCCATACACAGATAAGTCCACATTGCAGAATAGTCCTACTAAGTTTGCTTGTGGTTGCGTATTGATCTTTCTATTTAATTAATCATATTAATTAATTCTAAGGTCCGGTTTTATCCATAGGGAGTGTGACCCAATAGGTTTCTACTTAGTTGGTAGTAACTATTACTAACATGGAGCGGTGTCTAGCAACACGTCCATGCCACCCAACTAATAGAAATAGTCAATAATCCGACAAAACATGTGCAAGTATTGTCTCATCCCTTTGTCTATATATCCGGATTGGAAATGAGACACTCTATAAGCACCATCCCTCGAGTGACCGCGGATATTTGCTCCCGTTATCTGGGAGGGAAAATTTCTATCTACATCACTACCATCTCTAAGCTTGCTTCCTATTGTGTCCGATAAGCGCCTTTATTACTACCCGGTTACGGTGTAGCATTTGAAGATGTCAAAACACAATATTCCACAACTATAGGATCTAGTGACTTCAAGTCTAAGGATGACAATACCGTTGTCAATTACGAGAAGCACTTGCGACTTTACATAACTTGTATGTAGCCTCCTCGTTGTGGGTCAATCCATTATGCCGTTACTCCTAATGCATACCCATGTGTTAGACTTGATATCTCCATATCAATCTACCTACATACAAGTCTATAGATGATCGTCCTATTAATCAGTATAATTGACTAGGGATATTTAAGATAAACAACACATTTTCAAACGAAGGACTACATTATATTAAATATCTCCATAAATAATACGATGAATATTCTAGCCAAAAGTAATGTTCATACTAAATAAGATTGTCTCTAGGGCATCGATTCCAACAGTCTCCCACTTGCACTAGAGCCAATCTGGTGCGCCTCGTATGCCAATAGATCTAGTTTGCCCTTCATGCTTGCGCTGAACAAGCGGCTTCATGAGAGGATCTGGCACATTCTCATCTGTAGGAATCTTGAATATCGATGATATCTCGAATAATATGGAATTTTCTGAGCACGTGTTTGGATTTCTGGTTTGACTTGGGTTCCTTTGATTGTGTGATCGCTCCAGTGTTGTCACTATACAACTTTATTGGATCCACAATGCTAGGAACCACACCAAGCTCAGTAATGAACTTCTATATCCAAACAACTTCCTTTGATGCGCCACTCGCAGAAATGTACTCAGCCTCAGTTGTAGAATCATCAACCGTCTCTTGTTGGAACTCTTCCAGCTCACAGCTCCTCCATTCTGGCAATACACAAATCCCGACAGCGATCTGAAATCATCTTTGTCGGTGTGGAAGCTTGCATCCGTGTAACCCCTTACACGCAACTCTTCCTCCCCTTTATAAATCAAGAACACATCCTTAGTTCTTCTCAAGTACTTGAGGATGTTCTTGACCGCTATCCAGTGACTCTCACCCGGATTAGACTGATATCTACTTGTCGTACTCAGCGCGTATGACACATCTGGTCTAGTACATAACATGGCGTACATAATGGACCCTATAGCTGAAGCATAGGGAACCCGACTCATGCGGTCCTTCTCAATCTCATTGGAAGGACAATCATTCTTCGAAAGAGTGATTCCATGCGACATGGGCAAGAATCCCTTCTTGGAATCTTGCATGTTGAACCGATTCAACACCTTGTCTATATATGTACATTGACTTAGGCCTAGAAGCTTCCTTGATCTATCTCTATAGATCTTGATACCAAGTATATAAGCTACATCTCCTAAGTCTATCATTGAAAAACACTTTCCTAGCCAACCTTTTACAGATTGCAGCATAGGAATGTCATTCCAATGAGTAGATGTCATCCACATACAAGACCAGAAATACAACAAAGCTCCCACTAACCTTCTTGTAGACACAAGATTCATCTTCGTTCTTGATGAAGTCAAACTCTTTGACCGCTTCATCAAAACGTCGATTCCAACTCCTAGAAGCTTACTTTAATCCATAAATGGATCGTTGCAACTTACATACTTTATTTGCATGATCTGGATCCACAAGAACCCTCAGGTTGTGTCATATACACATCCTCGAGGAGGTTTCCATATAGAAACGTTGTTTTGACATCCATCTGCCAAATCTCATAGTCATAATAAGCTACAATAGTAAGTATCGGAACAGATTTGGTCATCGTGACTGTTGAAAAGGTTTCATCATAATCTATACCATGAATTTGTCTGAATCATTTTGCCACCAATCGGCCCTTATAGGTAATTACATTACCATCCATGTCGGTCTTCTTCTTTAAGACCAACTTGCACCCTATAGGCCTCATCCCTTTGGGTGGTTCCACCAAAGTCCATACTTTGTTGGTATACATGGATTCCATATCGGATGCCATGGCTTTAAGCCACTTCTGATAGTCTGGCCCTTTCATGGCCTCTCCATAGGTAGTAGGCTCATCATCCATAAGCAATATGTCACCAGGATCAGTCACGAGAAGTTCATACCTCTCTGGATCCTGGCCCACTCTACTCGACCTACGAAGCTCTTGTTTTACTTGACAGGTTCATCCACAACATCTTGTGGTTCCTGTTCATTTTCCATAGTAGGATCAGTGTTTTGTGGTTCTTGAATTTCTTCAATTTCTACAGTCCTCCCACTCGCTTCTTTATAGACAAACTCAATTTCTAGGAACACGCCGGACCGGGCAACAAACACTTTGTTCTCAGTTGGATTGTATAAATAATATCCCTTAGTTTCCTTAGGGTATCCAACAAACTTACACTTATACGAATTGGCCCCCAGCTTGTCTATTTGTAATGGTTTTACGTAGACATCGCAGCCTCAAATCCTCAAGAAGGACATTGTGGGACGCCTCCCACTCCACATCTCATATGGAGTCTTCACGACCGATTTAGATGGAACACAGTTAATGGTGAAAGCTGCACACAATAGAGTGTAGCCCAAAAATGATACTGGAAGATCAGTTTGACACATCATAGATCGAACCATGTCTAACAGTGTTCGATTCCTCCTCTTGGACACGTCGTTCCATTGTGGCGTTCCGGGTGGAGTGAGTTGGGACAAGATCCCACACTCTCTAAGATAGTCGTCAAAATCTTGGCTTAAGTATTCTCCTCCAAGATCCGATCATAGAGCCTTGATACTCTTGCCAAGTTGCTTCTCTACTTCATTCTTGAAGTCTTTGAACTTTGTAAAGGATTCGGATTTGGCCTTCATCAGGTATACAAATCCATATCTACTAAAATCATCAATAAATGTAATGAAATAGACGTAACCACCTCTGGCAGGCGTGTCAAATGGCCCACATACATCAGTATGTACGTACGCCAATTGATCACTAGTCCTCTCACCTTTCTCATCGAAAGTGGACTTTGTCATCTTTCCTAATAAACAAGCTTCACATATCTATTCAAAATTAGATGAGTCTAAAAATCTATCTTTATGGAGTCTAGATACACGTTTTTCATTTATACGGCCTAGACGACAGTGCCATAGATAAGCAGGATTTTAATCATTCATTTTAATTCTCTTGGTATTAATGTTGTAGACAGGATTGCTTAGATCAAGGATATATAATCCATTAAATAATTACGCATTACAATAGTGTGGTTTCCTCATAACCCACTTGCACCCTATGGGCTCTATCCTTTCAGGTGGTTCCACCAAAGTCCATACTTTGTTGGTATACATGGATTTCATATCGTATCTTATGGCTCCAAGCCATTTCTGAGAGTATGGCCCACCCGTGGCCATCTCATAGGTTGGAGACTCATCTCGATGAGTAATATATCACGGGTTATGAGAAATCCTTATTTCTCTAGTCCCTTGACATATCCTACCTAACATACGAGGTTCTTGTGTTTTCTGAGTAGGTTGCATCACAACACCTTGTGATTCTGCTCATGTTCCATCAAAAAGATCAATGTTCTGTTGTGGTTCTTGAACTCCTTCAAGTTCTACTGTCCTCCCACTATTTCTTTTAGAGACAATTTCTATATAGAAAAACTGTGGTTCGAGCAACAAACAATTTGTTCTCGATTGGATTATAAAAATAATATCCCTTTCAGGATATCCCACAAACATTTATCCGGCTTGGGTCCAAGTTTATCTGTAAACTCTTTACATAAACTTCATAACCCAAAATCTTTATGAACGACCTACTAGGACACTTCCTAGTCCATATCTCATATGGTGTTTTTCATAATTTGTTTTGATGGAACAAGGTTAAGGGCAAAATTTGCTATAATTAGAACATAGCCCCTAAAAATAAACTGGAAGTTACTGTTTGACACATCATGGACCGAACCGTGTCCACAAGGTCCGAATTCTCATCTTAGACACGCCAAATCCATGTGGCGTGGTAGGTGGAGCGAGTTTGGATCATATCCAACACTCCCATAGATGCTTGTGTACACACAAATTTTGCGCTTAAGCGGGTAAACACAGAAATTTGGCGACAAATGTCATTTTATTATTTATAAGCAAGATACAAATCTCTGAAACGTATTTCTTTAGTAGAAACACTACTCCTCTGATTCTTCTCGGGAATTTGAACTTGATGGGATGATTTTGGACGGGTGGATCTTCCACGTCCTTGATGGGACTTGACCGGCACGAGGTCTTATGGTCTTTTGCTTGACTTTGACTTGTTCTTCGCGGGTTCACCGTACTTCGATGTTCTTTGAAGATTTGATTTTCTTGGGGTGGATGGCTTGATCTTCAGGATTGCTCCGTCTTTGAAGATTCGACTATCGTTGTGGCTTATTCGTCAGAGCTTCGCCGTCTTTTGGGATTTTCTTCCTTCAAAGTCTTTCCGCCTTCGAGGATCTTGGCTCCTTTGGGGGCTTCTCCTGTCAGAACTTTACTAACTTCTCTTTCCTAAGCTTTGAGCTTGAGAGAAGTTGTAGGAAAGGTGTAAGGAAAGATGTAGAGAAAGTGTTTTAGGTATAGAAAGGTATTGGAAGATGTGATTTTTCTTATGAACTTCCTCCTCTATTTATAGGGAGATGGAGGGGTCATTGTGCAATTTTATAATAATTTGGGGTACCCTATACAATTTTGTAAAGTCTAGGGGAGCTTGATGTACTTATAGGAAAGTCTATTTTGATTGTTTTCCTAACAATAAATATACAATTACATTTGCAATAATCGTACACTTAAGACATTCTTCCAATGTAACCTCCATTTTAATCGGAGTTGATGTTTGCGACCGAGCTGGTCAATCTTGAGCTGCAATTTGGCACGTGGCGTCATGCGATTCGCCAGTCAGCAGTATTTGATACTGAATTTTCTTGTCGTGTTTCTCCATTTAGTCTTCATATTTGGATGTGATTTAGCACGTAAGTACTTTTGAGTAGACAAATTTTAGGTGTCTACAGAGTGCTTGGTTGAAATCCTGTATGTCATGGAAGCCAATCCCTCCTTGCTCCCTGGTAAGCTTCATCCTGTCCCATGCCATCCAACTTATACCTGTATTTGCTTTATTACTCCATAAAAATTGTCTCGTAATTTGCTCTATTCTTTGGCAGGTATGTACTGGGAGCTGAAAACATCCCATGGAAAAACATGGAATGGCCTGGACTATTGCTTTGAGATGAATTTCTTTGCCTGCAGAAGTTAAGTATTTCTCCTTCCACGCCTTCACTTTGCTGATAATTCTGTCAATTAGATAATTGAACGTCATTTTCTTGTTTCTTCCTACTGTCGCAGGTAAACCGAGGTATTGCTCGTGCTCATTGACTTCAGGGACACCGCACATCGTACTGATAGCCTGCTTATCTGCAATAGACATGTTAGAAGAGAAAAGAGCAGCAGATTTGTTAAAATTAATCTTTTGCCCCGAGGCTCTCTCATAACATGTAATAATTTGTAATAGCTTTGTAATATCAGTTGAAGTAGCACGAGTGAAGAAGAAACTATCATCAGCGAAGAACAAGTGAGAGACTACTGGTCCGCTTCTGGATGCTTTGACCCCACTAAGTGATCTGTTAGAGACGCCGCCTCTATAGCTCTGGAGAGACTCTCGCTACAAAGTAGAAAGAGGTATGGCGATAGGGGGTAGCCCTGACGAAGCCCCCGTTGAGGTATGATGTTTCACCTTATATCTCCATTTAGTATGACTGAGTAGCTCACGAATCTTAGGCACTTCATAATTCTGGAAATAATCTTGCTGCCGAAACCCATTCTGATCATTGATGCTTCTAAGAAATTCCATTCGACCCGATCGTATGCTTTAGACATGTCTACTTTAAGTGCCACTTGTCCACTCTTACCTTTGACTCTAGTCTTTAGTGAGTGGATAACTTCAAAAGCAGCAAGTATATTGTCAGAAATCTGTCGACCTGGTACGAAGGCACTTTGTGTATCTCCGATGATATCCGACAGCCCCACTTTCAATCTATTTGCGATAGCTTTTGCTATGATTTTGTAAATCACCGTGCACAAGATAATTGGCCTGAACTCCCCCACCTCTTGCGGCTGTTTAACCTTCGGTATTAGAGCTATAAGGGTCTTATTAAGATCCCCTAAGTGGCCGTCACCATTTAAAACATCTAAACACAGTTTTGTAACATCATCTCCAACTATACTCCAATATTTTTGATAAAAAAGAAGGGGGAAACCATCGATACCTGGCGACTTAATCGGGTGCATAGACTTTAGAGCATCTATGATTTCTTTTGCTGTGAAATCCTCCTCGAGAGCCGCGGAAAATTCCGCCGAAACTAACTTCGGTACATCCCGAAGAGCTTCTGCTATTTCTGAATCACTGGGACAACAAGAGGCAAAAATTGTTAAGAAGTGGTTTTGCAAAATGTGGCCAATACTTTCTGCGTCTTCTGACCATTCCCCATTGCCATCTTTGAGCCTTGTTATTGTATTACGAAGCTTCCTGTTGGAAGCTTTGCGATGAAAGAAGGAAGTGTTTTTATCTCCTTCCTTGAGCCATAGGACTCTGCTTCTCTGTTTCCATAGCTCTTCTTCGAGGCTGAGAGCTTGGTTTAGTTCCTCTTGGACTTGGCGAAAAACTCTTCTATCCGCTGCTGTGGGGTGATGTACCCATACTCTGGACAGCTTGTCCTTGAGTTTACGGATACGAACTTTCAGGTTACCAAACTCCTTTTTGTCCCAGGTTTTAAGCTTGTGTGCAAGTTGACGGATTTTTGACTCGAAATTGTCTTAACAATCTGTCCACGATACTTCGATCTGGGAACGACAGTTTGGGTGTTTAACCCAGACTGATTCGAACATAAATCTTTTTCTGAACTTCACACGCCTTGTGGTGTTAAAACTCGTCACAAGAGCGAGATGGTCTGAATTTGCTATAAACTGGTGTAGCACCGTTGCTCCTGGAAACTTATCACGCCACTCGTCTGATACTAGCATTCGATCAAGCCTCTCTTTAATGTGGCCTTCATCACTTTGGTTGTTCGACCATGTAAAAGGACAGCCAATGAAACCAATGTCATGTAAATCACACTTGTTGATTACCTGAATGAAAGGTTCGATTTGACTGAATCTGACTGCACGGCCTCCTTCTTTCTCCAAGCTTGAGGCAATAGAATTAAAATCTCCAATTACGCACCACGACGTTTTTGGAGCCGGTTTGATCCTAGCTAGTAGTTCCCACGAGTTATGGCGTTGGCTTTCATTTGGGTCCCCATAAAACCCAGTGAACATCCAATCATGAGACCCGTCTGCTTTGCATACCCACCCTTTGAAAAAGAACCGATTGTAGCGCACTAGTTCGAAGTTAACATTATTTGACCAAAGTAAGGAAATACCTCCACTGCGGCCAATACTCCCATAGTGCAACCCATTCGGAAAACCTAACCTGTGTTGGACACCTTCCATTCTCTTAACATCTAATCTAGTCTCCATGAGAAAGACTAGATCGGGAACCATTCTCCTCACTTCATCGCGGAGAGATAGGAACGTGCTGGTGTTCCCGAGCCCACGCACGTTCCAACTGAGGAGAATCATTGGGACTGGCAGTGCTGCACTGCAGCCACCGCCGTAGAGTTTGGTGAGGAACTTGAGGCATCCTCCGCCTGTTCGTGCATCTCCAGGTCAGTTACAATGGGTTGGGGTACTTTGTTCATGTCGAGCTGTCTCCCCTTCTTTCCAGTCGACATGTCGGTTGTTTTGGTTGCAATTGGGCTGAAAACAGCATCAGAGTTCTTCCTTTTCCCTGTTCCCATTTCTTCTGCGCTCATTACTCTTCCTTTGTTGCGTGCTTGATCTTTAAGATTGCTTGATTTAGGACGAACCAGTTCTTTGTTGATGGCCCTAACTCTGTCCAGAACAGAGTTTCCCTCCCTTTGATTGCTTCCGGGTCCAGTTGTCTCTCGGTGCTCCATGATGGCTTTGTCAAGCCCGAAGAGATCTGTGTTAATTGCTACTTCGAGCTCGTTGTCTTCCCCAACAGGCTTGGTTAGGGTTTGGTTGTTTGACAAGTGTTCTGTCCCTGGGTTTTCGGCAAACGGTACTGACGGGGGTTGGTCCTCAAACATTGCGTTATCAATCACTGTGATTCCCTGAATTGGCTCGTCATTATTCACGCCCCCAACCGCATCTTCCTTTGCCTCGTCTTGTGGCGGGGGTGGGCTGCTTGGCTTCATCTTCTTTTTCTTTGGATGACACAGTAGCCAGGAACCATAACCTGGCTCAGAAATCTCTTGTATGTCGCGAGGAACTGCATCACAATCTATTCCTTCATGATCTATACACCCACACCAGCTGCAAATTGATGCGAGTATTTCATACTTGAAATCGAGCCATATCGGTTTGTCTTTACCCTGAATGTGGACTCCCCTTGGAAGGGGTTCCATAACCGGGAAGAGACCTCGAATACGGATGAAGTTAACACCATCCTCGCTTTCAATCTGACTCGATGATGTTATGGCTTCTCCCACCAGGTTTATGATCTTCATGTCTGTTTCCGCCTTCATGATCTGAATGGGGATATTACTGATCTGGACCCATAGATCCACAGAATCAAATTCTACATCATTGAGGGGTTCGCCTAGGTTCCAGGGTTTCAAGAGCAGGATCTTCCCATTGAACACGCATGCCCCCCCCCACCCCCCCACCCCCCCCGACGCAACCCGTTCGAGACATGGCCGATCTGGAAAAGCAAAGAGATACGTATTGAACGTGATCTCAATAATGTTTACTTCGTTTCCTCGATTCCAGATTCGACGAAGCATATTACGCATACTTCGGCTATTAACAGTGTCGGTTGTCATGAAAGACCCAATCAAACAGAACTGAAAATCCTTCTCACCTTCTTTCCAGTAATCTTCAACGAGGACTAGGATTTGTTTTTCTTTCTCCGTAAACTCAGACGCATTCTTCTCGGAGGCCGCCGCAGCCATCGTTGTTGCCGCCGACTAGGGTTTTACCACACGGAAGGATAGCTAGAAATTCGGAGCTAAAAAACTTTACCCCTACCTTTCTTTATTTCGACAATAAGTATTGTATAGGAAATGGAAAATTGCATTTCTCATTTTCTCAAACTCAAACTCTCAAGTGCGGTAGAAAGTTATTATAAATATGATTATAGAGATGATTTAATGGCATAGAAAATAGTAAAGAAAAGATCTGAACTTAATTGGATCGAGCTTGGAGATAAGAGAGGGTGATAGAGTGTTAGATTACCAGATCCATAGAAAATAGTGAAAACCCAACCACAAAACGTGAGAAATAGAGGGACCCAAGTGCTTGAAATGTCAATTAATTCCTCTCTCTGGTGGTCCAAAGAGAGAGAGACAGAGATATGAAGAAACAGAGAGATAGTAAATGCAGAAGTTACATTTACAATTAATTACATCTTCAATACCCAAACATAGGCTAAACCCACCTTAGGAATCACAAAGAAAGAACCAATTTAAGCAGAAATTGATGGAGCAGATTCACATGGAAAGACATAAAGTTGCAAGATCTAAGCAGAGGAAATGGAGAAAAACATAGTGAATTTCTGAAACCGATTCAAAAGTGCAAGAACAGAATCTAAGTAGAAACATAAGCACGAGTACAAGAACAAGAACGCAAACAACATGTAGTTTATTTATCCTTACATTTGAGAAGGGAGAGAATAAGAAAGAAACATCAGTTACTCAAAAGAGAGGCGCTTGAGAGAGAAAGAGAGAAAGGGAGGCGTAAGAGGAAGAGAACCGGGAGAGGCGTCGTCCGCATCTCCAGTGCTGGTTCGTCGTCTCCGGCACTCCGTCATCGTCTTTTCGCCTCTCTCTCTCTCTCTCTCTGTGGGTGTGTGTTCAGATGTCAGGAACCGAGCAGTTCCTGACCTGATTTACTGAAAATTAGGGAAGAAGAAGAGAGAATTTGAGAGAGAATTGGATTTGGGAATATCTGATTTCATAACCCTAAAATGATGAAGTACAAGTGTTCTTATACACGGAAGAAAAGTAATTACTAAAACATTTGGGCTTAAACGTAATAAACTGAACTTAGTAACGGCCATTGCTGACTAGACGCCAGCTAAGCCACGCTGACACCTTCTGGCCAATCATCCTGCTCCATGCTGCCAGCTCAGCCACACACGCCAGCCCAGTAGCCAAACGACGACGTCCCACTTAAGCTATTTAAACCCAACGGCTAACCTTTGATCAACGGACCAGATTCATCTACCACCTTCATCCAACGGTAGCTGCTTCTCCGAATTACAGGTCATCAGTTTAGAGATGTTTTCATTTTGGTCCTAATTATAGGTCACTACTTTTGATATCAGTTCACTTTAGTCCCTGTCCTACCAAATACCTGACATAGCACCCTCCTTTGAAATTCATGTCCTCATGAATCTAACTCTGGAAATCTGCGTTTGAGAGACAGATAATCCTCCCAGGTGGCCTCTGAGGGAAGTGCATTGGCCCATTGAACCAATGCCATAACCACAGGAGCATTATTCTTCTTAACCAATTTTCTAGCCAAAATGGCTATTGGTGCAACCAGTAGCTGACCATCAGGACCAATGTCAGGCAAAGTAGGGGAATGAGCTGCAACATTACCATGAGCCTTCTTGAGCTGAGAAACATGAAAGACTGAGTGGATTTGAGATTGGGGAGGAAGCTGAAGCTGATAAGCCACTTTGCCAATTTTCTGCAACACAGGAAATGGTCCATAATATTTTGCAGCTAATTTCTGATTACTCCTGTGAACCACAGTACCTTGTCTGTAGGGTTGCAGCTTCAGAAACACCAAATCACCCACATTAAACTCCCTCTCACTTCTATTCTTGTTGGCATAATGGCACATTCTTTCTTGAGCTTTAGCTAGGTTTGCCTTGAGTAATAATACCACCTTCTTTCTGTCTTCCATAAACTGGTCAAGCTCAGGTATTCCACTCTTGTCAAGTTGATGGAAAGAAGGAATAGAGGGACAATACCCATAGAGAGCCTCAAAGGGAGTAACCTGCAGACTGCTATGAAATGAGGTGTTATACCAGAATTCAGACAAGGGTAACCACTTAGACCACAAATGAGGTCTCTCTGAAGTCATGCACCTAAGATAGTTTTCCAAGCACTGGTTTAATCTCTCAGTCTGGCCATCTGTTTGGGGGTGATAAGCAGTGGAATAGTGCAGTTTAGTACCTAATTGCTTGAAAAAAGCACTCCAGAACTGGCTGAGGAAGATGTTGTCCCTGTCACTGACTATGGTCTCAGGAAGGCCATGTAACTTGTGAATGTTATCCAAAAAGATTTGAGCTATGTCAGCAGCTGTGTAGGGGTGAGTCAAAGCTAGGAAATGGCCATATTTGGAGTACCTATCCACCACCACCAAAATGGAATTCTTACCAGCTGACTTAGGCAAGCCTTCCACAAAGTCCAGGCTTATGTGAATCCAGGGTTTATTTGGAATAGGAAGTGGCTGCAGAAGACCAGGGTAAGGGACATGTTCACTCTTCATTCTCTGACACACATCACAATTTTTGACCCAGTTTTTCACCTCCTTGTGCATATGTGGCCAGTAGAACACAGCAGCCAACCTCTTAAATGTACCCCTAATCCCAGAGTGGCCACCCATTCCACTATTGTGCATTTCAGCTATAAGAGTGGACCTCAAAGAAGTTGAGGTACCTACATAGATGCAAGTGCCTTTCTTGATCAATCCATCAACTAGTTGGAACTCAGTATTGAGTGTTGGATCCACAGTTAACTGAGCTACCTGGGCAGCAGCCCACCCATCACCTTCATAAGAGCTAATCACCTCTGCTATCCACTTAGGTACAGCCACAGTGATGGCTTGGCATTGACCTTCCTCCACCACTCTAGATAGAGCATCAGCTGCCACATTTTCCTTCCCTTTCCTAAACACAATTTCATAATCCAACCCCATAAGCTTGCTCACCCATTTCTGCTGTAAGAGTGTGCTAATCTTCTGCTCCAACAAGAACTTAAGACTATAGTGATCAGTCCTGATTTGGAACTTACCCACCTCCAGATATGACCTCCACTTAGAAACTGACTGAACAAATGCTAGCAGCTCTTTCTCATAAGTAGAGTACCCCAAATGTTTATCAGCTAGAGCTTTACTATAATAGGCCAGGGGCCTACCCTCCTGCATCAAGACAGCACCAATACCATAATGGCTAGCATCAGTCTCCAGAACAAACATTTTGGTGAAATCTGGCAAAGCCAAGACTGGGGTAGAAGTCATGGCTGCTCTCAGAGTTTCAAAAGCACCCTGTGCAGAATTAGTCCACCCAAAAGCACCCTTCTTCAATAACATTGTGAGTGGTCTAGCCAACACACCATAGCCTCTCACAAACCTCCTGTAATAGCCAGTAAGACCCAGGAAACCCCTCAATGCCTTTAGTGTTTGAGGTCTAGGCCAGGCCACCATGGCTGCAATCTTGCTAGGATCTGCTTGTACCCCCTCTCTACTGATCACATGTCCCAAGTATTCAATAGAAGTTTGCACAATACAACACTTGGAAAATTTAGCATAGAGCTCATTCTGTAGCATGACCTCCAAGGTGGTTTCTAAGTGTTGTAGGTGGTCCTCTTCAGTTTTGCTGTAAATCAAAATATCATCAAAAAAGACCAGTAGAAACCTTCTGAGATAGGGTTTAAAAACCTTGTTCATCAAACTTTGAAAAGTTGCTGGAGCATTAGTTAACCCAAAGGGCATCACCCTGAATTCATACAAGCCCTCATGGGTTCTGAAAGCTGTCTTATGGGTGTCTTCTTCTGCCATTCTCACCTGATGATATCCAGACCTTAAATCCAACTTTGAGAAGAACTTAGCTCCATTCAGCTCATCTAGGAGTTCATCAATAACAGGAATGGGGAACTTATCTTTGATAGTTATGTCATTTAGACCTCTGTAATCCACACAAAATCTCCAGGAGCCATCTTTTTTCTTGACAAGTAACACAGGAGAGGCAAATGAGCTAGAGCTATGTTGTATGACACCATTATCCAGCATCTCCTGCACCAAATTCTCAATCTCAGTCTTCTGTACATGGGGGTACCTATAAGGTCTTAGACAAACTGGATGTGACCCTGGTTTGAGTGGTATGTGATGATCATGACTCCTCTGAGGTGGTAATGTTTTAGGTTCCTCAAACACCTTGTGATAATGCTCTATTACTTGCTGAAATTCCTGGGGTAAATCAGTAATTCCACCAGGTTCAGTCACAGTAATACTATAGAGGTGTCCAACAGTGACCCCTTCATTCTGAGCACAATAGGACTGAATTGCATTGTAATTAGCAGCTTTGTATTGACAACCTTCTTTGTGAGCTTTGAAGTGAACTGGAGATCCATTCAAATTCACTGTGACAGTCATCTCTTTGAAATCCATTTCCACAGGACTGACCTCTTGTAGCCATTGCACCCCAAGCACCATGTCACAACCCCCTAGTGGTATCACTCTCATGTCAGCTTCCACCCTGTGTCCTTGGATTTTGAGCTTCACTTTTGGACAAGTACCAACACTTTCAGTGTGGCTACCATTAGCCACTGTCACTCTCATAGAATGACTGGGATTAATCACACATTGGAGTCTATCAGCAGCATTCTTATCTATGAAATTATCTGTACTACCAGAGTCAATGAGTATATGCACCTTATGCTTCCCTACTACTCCTTGTAATCTGATTGTTTGTGCTCCACAATTACCAGTCATGGCATGTAAGGAGATCTCCATTTCAGGTGCAGACTCATAAGTACTGTCTTTCTCTTCTTGTACACCAGAAACTGGCTCTGGTTCTTCTACCAATTCCACCTCCTCTTCACCAGTTATCAGAAACAGTTGTGGTTTTTTGCATTTATGTCCTGGCACATAAGACTCTTCACAAAAATAACACAAGTTCTTAGCTCTTCTAGCTTTCATTTCTTCTTGAGTGAGCTTTTTGAAAGGCACATTTGGGGCTGCTGAGCTCTTTTTATCAGTTACAAATGGTGTATATGTCTTGACTGGAGTAGTTTTAGTGCCACTCTTCATCATACTAGTGATAGTTTGCATGACATTTTGGTGTTGGTGGTTGTAGTACACCTCTTGCAGCTTAGACATAGCCTTGGCTTGAGCAAGACAACTTGGTGCTAACTGTTGAACTTGACTCCTGATTTCTAATTTCAGTCCTCCCAAGAATGTCTTCATGAAATAATTATCATCAGCCCAGGGAAAGAGAGCCTTGACTATAGGTCTAAGCTTGTCAAATTGAGCTTGATATTCTGTCACACTTCCTCTCTGTTCTAGCTTTTGTAATTCAGCTAATACATTTTCATGTCCTGGCTCTAAGAACTCAACACAAATCATTTCACAAAAATCTTTCCAAGTTATGTCCTCAAGTGACTCAAACTCTGCACTAAACCAACTCTCAGCTTCATCTACTAAATTGAGTGAAACTAATATGAGTTTCTGAATATCACTCAAATTATGTAGCTGAAAATACCTATTAGCCTTCAAATTCATCCCAAAGGATCTAGGCCAGTGAATTTTGGGAATTCAATCTTAGGTATAGGCAAAACATAGTGATTAGGAGTCCTTGTTACCTCATTCTGGAGCTCATCCACCTTTTCACCCCTTCTAGTGTTGACTTGAGGTCCAGTACTCTGGTTCTGGGGCCTTCCTTTGCCTAACAGACTTGCAGAAGTTCTACTGGCAGTGTTGGTGGTTTCCATCCGCTCCTTCTCTTTGTTGTTCGCCATGAGATTCATACAATTTGTCAGTTTCTTCAACTCTTCCTTGAGTTCTTCATGACTTTGTCTCAACTCTCCAATCTGATTTAGCTCAGTCAATTGCCCATGGATCAGGTCCTGTCCATGCCTGAACTCCTCCTGGACATGCCGGAGCTCTCCGTACTCTCGTCGGAGCTCCATGATCGCTTCATCCACCGCGTGCAGGTGGCCAATTACTCCGTCCATAGTTTCCATTTCCACCGTTGCTGCTGGTTTCCTTTGCCCCATTTATGCGGAAATTTGCCGAAGAAGCGAGGCTCTGATACCAATTTGTCAGGAACCGAGCAGTTCCTGACCTGATTTACAGAAAATTAGGGAAGAAGAAGAGAGAATTGGATTTGGGAATATCTGATTTCATAACCCTAAAATGATGAAGTACAAGTGTTCTTATACACGGAAGAAAAGTAATTACTAAAACATTTGGGCTTAAACGTAATAAACTGAACTTAGTAACGGCCATTGCTGACTAGACGCCAGCTAAGCCACGCTGAAACTTTCTGGCCAATCATCCTGCTCCATGCTGCCAGCTCAGCCACACACGCCAGCCCAGTAGCCAAACGACGACGTCCCACTTAAGCTATTTAAACCCAACAGCTAACCTTTGATCAACGGACCAGATTCATCTACCACCTTCATCCAACGGTAGCTGCTTCTCCGAATTACAGGTCATCAGTTTAGAGATGTTTTCATTTTGGTCCTAATTATAGGTCACTACTTTTGATATCAGTTCACTTTAGTCCCTGTCCTACCAAATACCTGACATCAGATCTATAGGATTGCTTGGTTTTGGCGGTGGTTTCGGCGATGGCTTTGGCAGATCGATGGACGGAGAGGACGAGGACGGCGACCCCTTTCCCGATGGCGGTTGCAGCTCTCTATTTGGCGAGTTATCTCTCTCTCTCACCCCTCCGCTCCTCTCGGATTCTGTCTTCTAATGATGATGGAAGAAGCGAAGAGATCAGCCGGTGTTGGCGGACGACGAGGACAACAGTGGTGGTGTTGGAAAACCTACCGATTCACCTTCTCTGCTTCTTCTGCCTTTCTTCTTCTTATTTTCCCAGTCTCTGTATAAAACTGGGTTTTGATCTTCATAATTCTGGTCTGGAGTTCTGTTAAATTGCTGTGAAATCTGGGTTGAGATCTTCACAAATCTCTCAGATTTTTGTTTGTTGTTGATTTTGTAAGCTGTTGATTTTGATCTTAGTTTAAGCTGTTGATTTTGATGTTGGGTTAGTTGTTCGTTGTTGTTGCATACTGCTTTTAGAGATAGGACAAAGAGACTGAGAGTGAGGGACATGGAGAGGATTGTTGTGGAAGACGAAGGGCAGTTTGGACTTTTCTGCAAGTTTCTTAATTGGCTTGCGTACAGTAAATGGAAGAAAGTGAAAAAACAGAGGAAGTACAACATACTGCTCTGCGATGAAGGCAAAAATTGCTTCGTTCTTCAAGCCAGAGACGCAGAGCTTCCTGGTGGAGCCGCAGCTCCGGCGGATCAGCAACTGGAGCATGCGATCGATGTTGTTTGAATCAGACTGCTCACACCACTCTCCAATGTCAATGTCTTGCCAGCAATAAGGCCCTCTCACAACCTCACCCCATGATTTGCAAACCCTTGGCACCACTGTCAGCTTCTCTTGAAGTGACAGGTTTTGGAAGACCAAACCCAGTGCGTCCGGCAACAGTTCGTCCCATCGCCGGAGATTACCCACCTGATCTCCCATCTGAAAAGGCACAAGTTTCAAGAATCAGAAGCTGAGGTTTCAAGAAACAGGGGTCTAAAAATTGGCACAAAAATGGAGGAAAGTGAGAAAAGATATGAACTTAATTGGATCGAGCTTGGAGATAAGAGAGGGTGATAGAGTGTTAGATTACCAGATCCATAGAAAATAGTGAAAACCCAACCACAAAATGTGAGAAATAGAGGGACCCAAGTGCTTGAAATGTCAATTAAATTCTCTCTCTCTGGTGGTCCAAAGAGAGAGAGACAGAGATACGAAGAAACAGAGAGATAGTAAATGCAGAGGTTACATTTTCAATTCATTACACCTTCAATGCCCAAACATAGGCTAAACCCACCTCAGGAATCACAAAGACAGAACAAATTTATGCAGAAATTGATGGAGCAGATTCACATGGAAAGACATGAAGTTGCAAGAACTGGGCAGAGGAAAAGGAGAAAAACAGAGTGAATTCTGAAACCGATTCAAAAGTGCAAGAACAGAATCTAAATAGAAACATAAGCATGAGTACAAGAACAAGAACGCAAACAACATGTAGTTTATTTATCCTTCTATTTGAAAAGGGAGAGAAAAAGAAAGAAACAGCAGTTACTCAAATGAAAGAAGAAAAAGAAAGAATATGTAAGTTAAAGACTCCGCCTTTAACCTTCAAGGGTGTGAAAGACTCACCGATTAAACCCCCAGAAACTCTGGAGGGAGCGACACACAGAGAGACCCAGAGAGAGAGAGAGAGAGATAGAGAGAGAGAATTAGTAATCTGCCCACCGGCCAACAGTTAGCAGAGCAACCACCAACAAGAAGGAGAAGAAAGGAACCAAGACTAAAGACAAGGAAGATGAGCAAAAGTTACAACCAAAGTCTCATACTTCCAGTTCCAAGTGTGTGGCACTATATACAGTGTATATAAAGGTGTGTTTTCAAATGGGTTATGAAATGAGAGATACCACTTTGTCCTGCTCATTCTTTCTGATTTGATTTTTCTCACTATTCGTCAGATTATTTTGACCCGATAATTTGGATATATAACAAAATGATGTAATATTTTGATAATTTTTTTATACTATTATAAAGTAAAAGTTATTTAATAACACGGTAAAAAGATTATCAAAAACTTGCATCGTTTACTTATCCAAATTACCCGGTCAAAGAGACCCAAATAAGAGTCAAAAAGTCAACATAGAAAGAAAGAACAGGGACGGTGTGGTACACTGGTGTGTGAACAGGTGGTGGATTAGTTATTTACTATTATTACTACTGTATTTAATTTAACATTAAATAGAAATGAAGAAAGTTAAAGAAAATATTTTTATGAGATCAAACTGTCAAATTAATAACTGAAATCTCCGTTCCTTCTCTTTCAACTTCTTTGGATTTTTATTTGCAAAAAAACAAAATACTTCTATAGATTTTCAAACCTTAACTTAATCACTTTAACGAGTCCGGATCCTCTGTATCCTTTGTGTGTATCCCTCCATGTATCCTTACTATGTTTGGTATATTTCATATTTTTTTCATTCAACTTAATTGTTTCAAAATTCTATCAAATTGAATTAAAAAATATGAAATATACCAAACATAGTAAGGATACATGGAAGGATACACACGAAGGATACAGAGGATCTCGACTCCACTTTAACTTGGCGATTCGAATAGCAAAATTATGTGATTTTTTAATAATATTGTAGAGTATTAAGCAAAGATTGTCACATTTGTGTATTGTTTTGCTAATCAAATCACTGAGTCAAAGTAACTCAATGAATAAAATCAAAAAATGAAATAAGTTAAATAAATCAAAGTAACTCTATGAATGAAGTCAAAGTAACTCATAATTGCGGATAGACAGAGAGAGATTTCCTCATAAAGGCTTTCGGGATTTAGGGGAAGAAAGGGTGTTTCTAAACCCTTTATGAGTGTGGATGGATTAACATGGGTTAGTTTTGTTAGTTTGACTGAAGTCTTAAGTCTTGTTTAGGTAGAGAATTTAATGTGGGTATGAAAAAGAGAATTTAATGTGGGTTAGTTTTGTTGGTTTCACATTTGTGTATCGTTTAAACAGGTGATGGATAAATTTTCAAAACTTACTTTTGACAATTTTATTCTTTGACTTTCATTGGCTCTTAGTTTTATGGCAATTTTATTTAGTATAGCAGTCATCTCTTTGTTAGATTTTCTGTCTACAAAAGCTATGTAAAACCGGAAAAAGAAACATATTTGTAAGATATTTCTCTTCAAAGTAAAGAAGAGAATGATCTAAAAAAAAATCCTATTGAAGGCCCGATGCTAGCATATTCTCAGTGAACTTTCGGTCATCATGAACAACACTCCGACAAATACAGTGGAATAATTTTAAATGGACAGAATTTTGGACAGAAATTTAAACATAATTTCTATTTTTAGTGATTTTGATTATGTGTCAATGTTTCCTTAGGGTTTAGTATTTCCATAGTAAGGATTGATTTTACTACATTTAGAAGTTATGTCTATGTTTATGTTTAATCGTGGCATATAGTTGAAGAGAAAAATAAGTATTGTTCAAGATACATCATAAGTACATGCACATAAGTGAGAGTTTCTTTGGTCTTCATACTTTCATAAACATATCTTGAAAATAATACATTGTGGATAAATTTTTAAGGTTAGATATTGGAAAAATTGATTGTCATTTTAAATAATACATGTAGCATTGAATTAATGTATACATCTATTGCAAGAAGAAGAAAAAATGGGAAAAGACAACTTTTGAACAGATGTAAAATAGTAAATTTCAAAGTTATTCATTAAATCATGCATACTTTAATTAAAATATGCATTAATTTGTGTAGGTTTAAAGTTCAGGTCAAAGTTTCGAAGTGAATTCATAGAATAAATTTGAAGTTTTGCTTTGATGAATTAACTGCATGGAAATTTAACTTCACAAGATTTAATTAGCGCAACACTTCATGTATATGCTATTAGAGGATAAAATGTGTATTTTTCCTCTTATATATGAATTGATAGATTTGTATTTTCCTATAATTTATTGAATATTTTCCTAATGTTTTGACTTATATGTTTCAAAATAACAATTTGATATCTAATTATAATGAATGACTATAATTTCAATAACGAAACACTATTTGTAGTAAACAAAATTTACGTGCTTTGACTTGTATAATATAGTTGGGAAGTTCATGAATATGTATAGGGAATTGTGAGGTCTTGGTCAAACTATTAAATTCGTGTCATGCTCGACGATTGCATACATGTCATGGAGTCATAGTTTGGCATAATTCGATTGGTATGTACATGCCACATGTATGACACTTGTCAAAATAACATGACACGTGTCGTTATGAAGTTCCTTCTTGTAGTTTTCATAGCGTAAGGAGAAGACGTTTCTTTGCTTTTACATATTCATAGCTTAGAGACAATGGTGACTACATTTAATTGGCAAAATGTGAGTCAATACATGGTCCTTATCTAAATCACTTGGAGTGAAAGCAGAAAAAGGAGCTCGAATTAAATCGACAAATTCTAAAAAATGTATATTTGAGAGCATCATGAGAAGCGCTTAAATTATATATTTAGTGTAATTTTAGAAATAAACTTATTATATATTAAATTTTTGTTTGATTTAGGCTTTGTGGCAATAACTAAAAAGCTTATTTATAAAAACTAAAAAAAAATCACATCGTTTTTCAATGCAAATTACTTAATCATAGTGACGCAGTTACAGTTTGAAAGTCAAACGGAGTTGAAAGATAAGAAACCGAAGCTGTGGTTATTAATTTGACAGTTTGATCTCATGAAAACTTTTTTTTACATGAAAACTTTCTTCACTTTTTTTTAATGTTAAATTAAATACAGTAGCAATAAAAGTAAACTAATCCACCACCTGTTCACACTTCACACACCAGTGTGTATCTCATTTCATAACCCATTTGAAAAACACAGCTTCATATAAATATACTTCTACACACATGTACCAGTATGTAACAGAAGCAGAGTGTGAGAGTAGAAGTATGAGACTTTGCTTGTAACTTTTGCTCTTCTTCCTTGTCTTTAGCCTTGGTTCCTTTCTCCTCCAGTCCTCCATCTTGTTGGTGGTTGCTCTGCTAACTGTTGGCCGGTGGGTAGATTACTAATTCTACTTCTCCATCTCTCTCTCTACCTCTCTCTCTATCTCTCTCTCTCCCTCTCGGAGTCTCCTTGTGTCGTTCTCTCCAGAGTTTCTGGCGGATTAATAGGTGAGTCCTTCACACACCTGAAGGATAAAGGAGGAGCTTTAACTTACATTCCCTTCTTTTCCTTCTTTAATTTGTGTAACTGCTGTTTCTCTCTTATTCTCTCTCCCTTTTCACATGTAAGGATAAATACACTTCATGTTGTTTGCGTTCTTGTTCTTGTACTCATGCATATGTTTCAACTTAGATTCTCTTCTTGCACTTTTGAATCTGGGTTTCACAAATTCACTCTGTTTTTCTCCATTTCCATTACTCAGTCCTCTCAAAGATGGCAACTTATGTCTTCCCATGTGAATCTGCTTCATCAATTTCTGCATAAATTGGTTCTTTTTTGTGATTCTTGAGGTGGGTTTAGCCTCTGTTTGGGCATTGAAGGTGTAATTCATTGTAAATGTAACCTCTGCATTTATCATCTCTCTGTTTCTTCATATCTCTGTCTCTCTCTCTTTGGACCACCAAAGAGAGGAATTAATTGACATTTCAAGCACTTGGGTCCCTCTATTTCTCTCATTTTGTGGTTGGGTTTTCACTATTTTCTATGGATCTGGTAATCTAACTCCTCCATCGCCCTCTCTTATCTCCAAGCTCGATCCAAGTTCTCTCACTTTTCTCCACCATTTTTGTGCCAACTTTTACAGTTTCTTTAAATCTCAGCTTCTGACTTGAAATTTGTGCGTTTCAGATGGGAGATCAGGTGGGTAATCTCCGGCGATGGGACGAGCTGTTGCCGGACGCGCTGGGTTTGGTGTTCCAAAACCTGTCACTTCAAGAGAAGCTGACAGTGGTGCCAAGGGTTTGCAAATCATGGGGTGAGGTTGTGAGAGGGCCTTATTGCTGGCAAGAGATTGACATCGGAGAGTGGTGTGAGCAGTCTGATTCAAACAACATCGATCGCATGCTCCAGTTGCTGATCCGCCGGAGTTGCGGCTCCACGAGGAAGCTCTGCGTCTCCGGCTTGAAGAACGAAGCGATTTTCGCCTTCATCGCAGATCAGTAAGTAGAATTCATGTGCTTTCTCTCTTTGATGTTGATGAACGGTTATGTTTCTGTTGGTTTTGATATGGATTAGGCAAATTGGGGAAATTGGGGAAATTAGGCAAATTGGGCAGAGCAGTAAGTAGAAATGTGCATTCTCTCTTTGATAATCCTACCTAGTACTTCAACACAAACCTAACCAAATGTTTTCTACACAAATGGCAAACATGATTTGGCTTTCCCTTCATTGCCATCCAAGTAAATCATCAACTGAATTATTCCCAATTTAGCTTATCCATATCGAAACCAACCGATGGATAAGCCAAATTGGGCATAATTCAGATGATGATTTTCTTGGATTGGGGGATGAAGGGAAACCGAATAATGTTTGCCATTTGTGTAGAAAACATTTGGTTAGGCTTGTGTTGAAGTACTAGGTAGGATTATTAGGAAGTGTCCCTAAGGAACTGAAATCCATGTCAAGGAAAGTTGCTAATGGATAACTAGGGTTCTGATGGATAAGCTAAATTGGGCAAAATTTAGTAGATAATTTTCTTGGATGGCAATGAAGGGAAACCGAATCATGTGTCGTTTTCTTGTTGGTATCTCTTGATGGATTGGTTGCTATCTGTGTAAAAAAGCATTTGGTTCGACATGTGTTGAAGTTACTAGGTAAAGGAAATTTCATGTTTAGGATGTTGCTAATGGATTCGGGTGTAGCCATTAGGGAATTAGATGATGGGTTGTGTGAGAAAACCTTTAGCGGTCAAATGATTAAGTTGCTAAATCTAACACAACCAATTTGTCGGATTCAGTAAGGTTGATGGATGAGCTAAAGTAGGCATAATTCAGTAGGCCTTTTCGATGGATGACAATGAGGCAAATCAGAATCATGGGTTGTCTGTTGCTATGTCTCAACTCATTGATTCCACTATTTGGTTAGACATGTTTTGTGTTCGCTAAACAATAGAACTAGGAAGTGTTCAAGTTATATATGGAAGTTGCTAAAAGGATTCGTGTGTTAAATAATTTAAGCCCAGGAATGTAACACCACTTATAGCTCATCCGATTTGTCGGATACGATAACATTGATGGATTAGCTGAATTATGCAGAATTCAGTAGGTCTTTTTCATGTAGTGCAATGAAAAAACAATTAAGAATTATGCATTGTTTGTCATGTGTAGAAAACATCTGATTAGACATGTGTTGAAGTAGTTACCATCATTAGGAAGCACCCTAGTGAAAGAATGGCCATTAGTAATTTCGATCGTGGGTTGTTTTGGTAGCCGAAACAAACCAGCATCTAAATTACTAATGACTTGGATGTGATTCCTAATAATGTTTACCTAGTCCAACACATCTCTAACCTAATGTTTTCTATACAAAACGGTAATCAACTAATCACCACAAATGAAGCATGTCACAAACTTTACTCTAATCATTTTTCTTATGCTAGCTTTCACACCTATAGAATTTAAAGTTGCAAAGAACCTAAGAGAGCTTCCATAATAGTTTATGCACAAATTAGCTAGATTTTAGTCCAAACTAAACGTATTCATTTTAACAATGTAGATTTGCTCCAGTGTTGTACCAATAATGTCTAAAACTAAAATAAAAAATAGAAGTGGCTATGATATGTTGACTCGTCACATCTATCTAGCATTAAAGTAGGATACTAAAATAGCATTTTGTTTAAATAGTCTACTGGCGATCTTATTTATCCAAATTGACTTGCTATTTTAGTAGTAACTTCGGTTTAAATAGTCTAATGTGGATGCTCTAATAATGAACACTCATATTGATTTCATTTCTAACTGTTTTGCTGGTTTTGCTAGTGCTGGTTCCCTCAAGACATTGGGACTTCCAAGAAGCAACTTAAGCGATGCAATCGTCGAGCAGACCGCGGGTAAGCTTTCATCTATCACCAGCCTAGACTTGAGCTACTGCAGCAAAATTGGCGCACGCGCTCTGGAAGCCATAGGGAAACATTGCAAAGCACTCACAGGGCTTCGACGTACCATGCACCCCATAAACTTCGAAGACAAAGCTTCTCAGGACGACGAAGCTCATGCCATCGCCACCACAATGCCCAAGCTAAAGCAACTAGAGATCGCGTACCTCCTTGTGGGGACCGCGGCGGTTCTAGAGATCATCCGCGGCTGCCCAGAGCTAGAGTTCTTGGACTTGAGAGGGTGTTGGAACGTGAATCTGGACGAGAAGTATTTGAAGGAGAATTTTCCGAAGCTGAAGATTTTGGGGCCTCAGGTGGTGGATCATTTCATGAGCGGTCAGTGGGAGGAGGTTTGCTCGGATTACTCGGATTCGCTCTATGATTCGGATAGTACGGACGGGATGTGGGACGACGAGGAGAGCTTGGAACTGAGGTTTTATGAAGGGTTTATTGAGGAAGATGGTTATGGATGGCCTCCATCTCCTTGAAAGGACTTGGTTTTTATCTCTCTCTGGTTTGTGTTACCAGCTGTGAAATTTGTCATTTACAGTTTCTCTTTGATGACTATTTTCATTTTAAGTTGAACTCTTTGGATGTGGTTTATGGATATGTATATGTTTCAATCCTATTGAACCTATTTGGTTTTTCCTACCTACTTGGGGGTACATATCGTTTAGTTCTATGCACTGCACTAAGGGCCTGTGTTGTTTTCTAGCTTGTGAATTCAGGATGAGGTTCACAAACATTAACAGGATGATGTTTGGTATTGATACTGAGTTTGGTATTGGTAATATTGGAGACAGTGCTCCAAGCACAACTGGGTTTCGCTGGGAGACCACAATTCAAGGTACTTTCACATAGCCTCAACCATAGCCAGAAATATAAATCAAATCCTAGAATCAAGAACCAAATGACGTTTTCATCACTAACCAATTCCAAATCATCAACCGCTTAAAGTACCAACTTAAAGACCTCCTTCATACAAGGGGCGCTTTTCAGGGTCAGCAAGATCTCCGCACCTCGTCCCCTTCGCAACCATCCGCAACCGAATCAACCCAGACCAAACAACATCACTCGACAGCTTCACTAAACACGAGGTACATCAAGCAGTTTTCTAGCTAGAGCCAAAGCAGATGGTATCATCATCGAGTATCATCAGAAGCAATAGGACACATTGGGAGACTAGATCACCAAAGTTGGAAACACTTCGCTACGGTAACATGCTCAAAGAAGCCAAGAAAACCTATATCATCCTCATCCCTAAAACCCTAGTACCATTAACGGCTGCCGACTATAGACCAATAAGTCTATCTAACATTTTCTAAAGAACTAGCTCCAAGATCCTAGCAGATAAACTAAAAGGAGTCATCAAACAGTCTAATCTCAGAAAATCAAACCGCCTTCAAACTTTGCATCATACTGCATCACCGACATACTACCCTGCTTCAAGTTCAAAAACTCTCGGGCATTAGTTGCCCTAACCATCTCTGGAAAGAACTTATTCAAAAACATAGTCTTAAAGTTCCTCCACGAAATAGGTGACATATCTAGGTTAGAGGTGACCAAATACCACCACTGACTAGCTTCATCTTCCAACTGAAAAGTAGATAACCTCACTCTAGTCTCATCTCCGAAGATCCCCATAGCAATGAAAGTTTTCTCAATCTGTCTCACCCAATGCTCAGCTGCAACTGGGTCAGGAATGCCTCCAAAAACAGGTGGATTCTGCCTCCTAAACTTCTTAAGAGACTTCATAGTATCAGGGTTAACACATTGATTAGGGACAGAAGCACTACTATCTCCATTCGTCCCATTCCCCAAGTTTGTTGTAGCCATCTACAACAAAAACATCTAAAATGTCATATCTATAAACTTATGAGGTAGGATCAAGGCAAGCACATAGAACACATAACACACATGATTCCTAAACCATTACCCCAAGCCCGAGGTAATAACCGACAATGTCCCCATAGCCCACTAGATCCTTGAAAATTTCCGAAACAACTAGACAACAAAGGCAAAGTTCTCCGCAGTAAAGTTGGACATGAGAAAAGCCTTTGCCAGTGTCAAATGGCTCCTCCTCCAAAACCTTCTCCAGGAAACGAGATTCAACCCAAAGTCCACCCACATCATCATGCACCGCGTCACAACCGTCTCCGGGACAGTAATCATTGGCATTCATTTGTTTTCTCCCACCAAAGGAATCCAGCAAGGGAATCTACTCTCACCGTATATTTTCGTTCTAATCAAAGAAGCGCTATCCACCATGCTCATTCATGCAGGCTCAAGAAAACTACTGCCAAATGAATCAAAGTAGGACAATCATCCCCGCCAGCCTCCCACCTGCTTTCATATGACTGGTTTATCTTTCAAAAGTTTGACATGATCCATGTTTGGACTCGAAAGTGGGTCGTCGAACAATTTTGCAAGGCTTCGGGTCAAGAAATCAACTTGGAAAATCATAGCTATTCACCAACCCAAACATGACAAACCAGAAGAAAGAGATTTGAAGACCGTGACCGGGATCAATATCGTCAACAAACCAGGAAAAATACAGGGGCTTCTATATGGATTTTACCTTATCAAATGCAAAAATTTCAAAGGGATCCTCGATAACTTCCAAAAAAATCTCAATAACTGAAAAGAAACTCTCTTTCCTTCGAAGGAAGATGCATCCCATGAAATCACGCATGGCGGAAATTCCACCATACGACTTATCAGTCTTCCGCTCTCCCATTTTCTTCATAAAAGCCCTCAAATCAACCGCGATCAATTTCTTGTGGAGAGTGAAAATAAAGGAATGTGATGAAAAAATGATCGACATTATGTACACCAATGAGTAGGGGAGCACTAGGTTTTAAGATATCTATGCCATTTTAGTCAGGCCCTTCTAATAAAAATTAAAAGAACATTCGGAAGAACCTCGAATCCCTACTCTACCGAGTATTGAGAGAGAAATACTGCCACTCAAAAGGCTACGCGCACATTATCACAGCTCCATCAGCATCTTCACGGGGATGAAAAAGTATTATTTGGAGAAAAAAACGGGTGCACAAGGCAGCCGTTGGGATTCATGAAATGGGCGAACAATAAGACCCCCCTTAGATCGCTGAATTCTAGTTGCAATGCTCTCCTTCTGCTCGGGCAGAACAACTGCAATTGAAGTATTATGATCACCTTCTTTATCCATGAAGATTCCAAATCCTAGCCCCTATGCTAAGGTGCTTCTACGATGGGGAACAACAAAGAAAATTTAGAACATCCACATTCCGCACTCTCACCAAGAAGATATAAGAATCTTGGAAGGATCTACAAACATAATCTTCAGTGTAAATCTACTTATCATCTAGCAGCCTGATCTTTTATCAACACTCCAACAAGCAACCTCGAAACCCGGTCCACCATACGCAAGCTAACATTGTCGCCAATAACCAAAAGATTCTTATGGAAAATAGCTTACAAGAACAGAACCTATTTCAATGCAACTTGTCCAAGCTTGTTTGGACGGGATCAACACTAGTTTTAGACTTCCAAATAGGCTAGCCAACCTTGGAAGCAACTACAACTTTCCACTCATTGAACTCTATCATCCTTGAGTTAGACAAAACCCTTTTTTTTATTGTTCTCTAGAAAATATGTATCAACCATAATCAAGTAGTGTTTGATTCGAAGATCAACCGCACGCTTGAAATAATGGAATCTGTTGGCAATTCAGGAGCCTCTTTTTCATCTCTTCACATGAGGAAGGGGTCACTCGCGGATGTTCACATGCCGACTACACAAACCAGGTTTTTCTCAATATCGAATAGACCAGAAACATTAAAACATGCATATTTCATGTCTAAGTTGCTTGGAAGGACAACAAAGAGCACAGTGTGGCAAGATGAACACGATAAGATTGCCCTAAAAAAAGGGAAGCTCATCCCATAGAGCACCATTATCCCTAGCATCTAAATTAAGAGGAATCCGTGAAATACAAAAATGGCTACTGTCCAACGGATATCGCAACATCAAAATACTGGCTGACGGCCTCATCACAGTGCAAAATCTCACCAAAATCCGCACCGATAGAATTATCACCGCTCTAGTAGCGATCACTTTGATGCAATTTATCAATTAATATAAGATATTTTCCTTATAATTTTCTTATCGGACTCATTATGACTTTTAGAAAGAGTTCTTTAACTAATAAGTCATGTGGTTTGATGAAAAAGGGACACACAATAAATATTCATAACGAGAGGATGAAGAATGAGTTGAGGGATTTATAGTAGAGAGCTCCTTAAGTTGCATTTTGCCTTGTTAGGAAATATTCATCCTAAGCCAATAGTTCAAAGCTCAATGACAAACATTTCACATATTTGACAGGTAATTACATAACACCTAGAACAATTAAACGACTTAAACGTTCCTCCAGAACCATCGGTTCTATTTGAAAAATATAATTACCATAGATCCAGCAATTCTAGAGTCCATCTATAATCATACCTAGAGTATCATCTATTACCATTAAAAGCCGACCAGATCTGGCACTAAAATGACCAACAATGGCTCTTTGAGAGCCAGACCTATAACCAAAACAACCAGGATTGGAATCACGATTAACATAGAAATAATTTGACCTTACAACAGCAATAAAAGCAAAATGACAGTATTATCGGTTTAAAGAGAACCCTGAGTTTTGAGCATATGTTCTTCTCTTTTAAGAAAAACATGCATGTCCTGTGAGAAAATTGTTTCGGGTGGGGTTCTAATTGAGAACTAGAGAAAGCATTATAGTCAAGAAAGAGATTATTTAACGTGTAAAGGCGCATATGTTCACCATCTATTTGAACCATAGCCATATCAAAGTTATGTATAATCATCTTTAACAAATGAATGTAGACATGAATTGAATCATACTTCAACTTCAAAGTTCGCAAGGCAATTATGATTTTAAATATCTAACACAGAGTGGGGGAGCATACCTGATTGCGAGAGTGAGCCAAACATAAGTAGAAGTTAGGTTACCAACTACATGAGTGAGAGTTTCTGAGGTTTGCGTTGACCAAAGTATTGATCGCTTGATCTTGAGTTGTCCACGCTAGATCTGGAATGGTGGCGGAATCCCCAGGATCATCTCAATGTTGCACCATACAATACATCGTAGATCCATCTATTCAACCAAAAGTCTTGATTTGTCCATGCCAGATCTGGAATGGCGGCTGAATTGCCAGAATCATCTCGAACACCAGTCGATAGATCGTAGATCCATCTATTCAACCAAAATTCTTGATTTTTCCACGCCAGATCTACATTGGTGGCTGAATCGCCAGAATCATCTCAAATGTACACTAGTCGATAGATCGTAGATCCACCGATTTAACCAAAAGTAGATGATGTTCATAACAGAAGTTACTCGATGCGTACATGGAATTGATTAGCGGCATGAGATTATTGATGTTCGACTTGAGCAAAAGAGGATCGGGGGAGGTTTGGCCATGGTGGCAAGCATATTAGCTTTGATACCACAAAAATATTGACTGGATTTGAGAAATCTTAGAGAAATACCGAGAAGCACAACACAAATATCGAAGATAAATGAGGCCAAACCTATTTCATTTTCTGAGAATGAGAGTATTTATACAAAGGCATATCGATGGTCCCAATCTGAACCGTTGGATCATATCTAGGGTTACAGAGGAGTCATAATAGCAATACAAGGATCCCGAATTTAATCATGATTTCAGTTAAATCTCGTGATAATGCAGATGAGCCTAGAAGTAGTGGTCAATTGAGGTATTGGAAGATTAGTTTTATACTTCTCTCATTTTGGTCATTTTCTCTTTTGAGTGTATCTTCTTAATATTCAACTGGTTTTACTATTCCTACCCACCTTGTAATACCGATTGTTCTTTACTTCTATGTGTGTCACTAATGGTGGATGATCAATTACTATCTTCTACGGTGGATTGTAAAATATGTTTCTAATTGCAGTTAGATATTATGAATCTTCTAAACAAAAACCCTCAAATTAATGGAGTAGTAGGCTTAGGATTTAGACATTTATGTTCTTTGTTTAAAGAACGACATCATATGGCGGGTTTGAATCCGTGATCGCACACAAGAGCTTCAAACGCTTTACCATTGAATTAGCACTTTTTTATTTGGGGTCCTTTTGTTGAATATATTATTGTTTATCATTGTGGTGAACTTGATAAAGGAAAAAAACAAAACCCATATTATACCATTTCAATGAAAAGCTTCTTAATTTGATTATCTTCTTTGCTCATTTTCTTTTTCGCCTCTTCAACGTTCGTTATACTACTAGTTTATTATGAAAAACTCGGGTTCACAAATTTTCTTAAAATAATAATCCATAAACACATACATTAAGTGTGTTTCCACTCATTCTAATAATTCCATAAACTCTCATCGCATTTAAGCTATGATCTATTGTTTGGTGTAAAAAAACTATTGTGATCCAGTTCTCTAATGTTACATTTCAGATCACCACAGTCTTTTCAAACAACTATAAAAACAACATACTCAAACGTGTTCTGGTTAAAATTGATGATGCGGAAAAGGTACTCGTGAAAGAACCCTTAGGGTTAAATGGTAGAGAGACGAAGAAACACAGAGAAGAGAAGAGAAAAATGATTTGTTAATTAACCTAGCCGGAACAATACAGAGAATATATAGCACGGATCCAACGGTAGGATCCGTACGAACATGATCTAACGGCAGCTAGCATTTAGGGTTTACAAATAGACATAAATACCCTTGATCACTAATACAAATAACAGGACTATAAGATGGGCTTGGAGAGCTTCTGAATGGGCTGGCTGACTTTGTCTTGATCCACTTGACTTCTTGATGGATTGGGCTTTTGGGACAAGCCCAATTACATGTGATCCGTTATTACTCCCCCTTAAACTGATGGGCAATGTGAGGACATCAGTTTACTTCGAAATCCTTCAAATTGAGTTGTTGGCAATGACTTTGTGAAGAGGTCCGCAATTTGTTCTGCACTAGGAAGAAACGAAACAGTTAAGTGTTTTAGTAAAGCTTGTTCACGCACGTAATGGTAGTCAATTTCAATGTGCTTGGTACGTGCGTGAAAAATAGGATTATAAGTAAGAGCTAAAGCAGAAATATTGTCCGTATGTAAAAGAGGTGGATTTGGTAAACGAAAACGAAGATCATGAAGTAACTGTCTAAACCAAGATAAATCAGTAGCAGCAGCTGCTAGGTCCCGATATTCGGCCTCGGTGGAGGAGAGAGATGGTGGGCTGTTTCTTAGCAGTCCAATGGAATGGATTTGGGCCCAGAAAAACAATGGGGCCCGTAGTACTGCGGCGATCCGTTGGATCCCCGGCCCAATCAGAGTCCGAATAAATTTGTAATGGTAAAAGCCCAGTGGTGTAATGCAGGCCCAAAGTTTTGGTACCTTGAAGATACCGTAAAACCCGTTTGGCACCACTTAAGTGAATATTTGTAGGAGCATGCATAAATTGGCATAAATGATTAACTGCAAATGCGATGTCGGGACGAGTAAACGTCAAATATTGTATGGCACCTAAAAGTTGGCGGTAAGGAGTAGCATCAGCTAATAAAGTGCCTTGATGAAGGTGAAATTTTACACCGCCAGCTAAAGGAGTAGGACTGGCTTTGCAATTAGCCATATTAAAACGAGTAAGTAAGTCACATATATATTTTTCTTGATGAATGTAAATCCCCTTGGAGGATTGTGTGATTTGAAGACCCAAAAAATAGGTAAGTGGTCCAAGATTGGACATTTGAAATTCTTTTCCTAATTGAAGTATTAAATAGTCAATGAAAATATTGTCATTTCCGGTAATAATTATATCATCAACATATAAAAGCAAAACAGTGATTTTTTGTTGATGATGTCTAATAAATAAAGAGCAGTCAGCATACGAAGCAATATAACCAAGAGAACAAAGAAAAGAGGTAAACGCTCAAACCAAGCTCGAGGAGCTTGTTTTAAGCCATATGTAGACTTGTTGAGTAGGCAAACATGGTTGGGAAATTTAGAGTTTTGAAAACCAGTGGGCTGTTTCATATAAACTGTTTCGCGTAAAAATCCATGAAGGAAGGCATTTTTTACATCTAGTTGTTGTAAAGGCCAAGAAAAATTAGCAGCAAGAGCTAGTATCGTGCGAACAGTGGCATGCTTAACAACTGGGCTGAAGGTTTCTTCGTAATCCAACCCAGGTGTTTGATGAAATCCCTTTGCAACTAAACGGGCCTTATAGCGAGAAACAGACCCATCTTGATTAAACTTAGTACGAAAAACCCACTTGTTGCCTATAATGTTTGCGTTTGGTGGAGGTTGCACCAAAGTCCAAGTCCTTTGTTCTAAGAGGCTGTCAAACTCAGAGGCCATAGCTTGGCGCCAATGAGTGTGTTTGACAGCCTCTGTATATGAAGTAGGGTCAGTGTGTATAGATGGTGAAGAAATAGCAGAAAAGCCAACAGTAGAAGAAGGAGAGACATAGTAAACCAGTTTCTTTTTACTAATTCCTGATTTACTTCGTGTCTGCATTGGGTGAGTGCTATGTGTTGTGTGTGGAGTGTTATTCATCACTGGGTTCAAATTTGCCGAGCCAAAGGTGGGTGAGAGAGATTGTTCCCCTTCTGTGGCATAAGATCCAGTGGTAGTATCAGTAGTATCTGAGATAGGAGCAGAAGGCATCTGTTGGACTGGAGAAACAGTTACTCTCTCACCACTTGGCTGCAAATTGTCATTACCCTCAGATTGTGAGGTTTCTGGTATAAAACCAGAAGGACCAGTATCAAACTGGTTAGGTGAAGCTGATACAGAACCTGAAACAAAAAAGTCAGAGAATGAGTGTGCAGTAGTAGTAGTAGATTGAGCATAAGGAAATGAAAATTCATCAAAGATCACATCTCTACTAATGTAGAATTTTTTTTGAGATATGTTCATAACACAAGTATCCTTTATAGCCAGAGGCATAACCTAAAAAGACACATTTTTTTGATTTGGGATCAAGTTTAGATGTGTTATAATCAGTTAAACGTGGAAAGCAAGTGCAGCCAAAGACTTTTAGAGAGTTATAATCAGGTTTTGAGTTGAAAAGGAGTTCATATGGTGACTTGTGTGAAGTGTTTTTACTTGGCATGCGATTAATTAAATAAACAGAAGTAGCAACAGCATGATACCAAAACAATTTAGGCAAAGATGCAGTATGAAGAAGAGTGACAGCAGTTTCAATTATATGTCTATGCTTTCTTTCTGAGATTCCATTTTGTTGAGGTGTATAGGGACAAGACTTATGATGAGAGATGCCATTTTCTTTAAGAAATTTTTGAAAAGTAAAGGCAGTATATTCACCTCCTCCATTAGAGTGTAAGATTTTGATGGAGTAGCCTAATAGTTTTTCAACAAATAATTTAAATGTGGCAAAAACAGTAGGTACATCAGATTTAAGTTTTAAAGGGAATAGCCAAGTAAATCGAGAATAGTCATCAATAAACAGCACATAATACTTAAAACCATCATAAGACAGAGTAGAAGCAGGGCCCCACACATCACTGTGTAGCATATGTAATGGTGCAGTAGCAGAAGAGGAAGACAAATTATAAGGTAGACGACATAGTTTACCAGCCATACAAGATTCACATAAGTTGCCTAGAGTGTTCACAGATAAATTAACAGAAGGTGATAAACATTTGACACATTTTGACAAAACAGAGGCAGAGGGGTGTCCAAATCTTGAGTGCCACAAATGAGATTTGACCCTTTGACCCACATAAGCTTGAGAATTGGAGGAAGCAGAGGAAGCAGATAGTGAAGATAAGGGGTAAAGCCCATTTTTACTGGGTCCCTGAAAAACAATTTGACCCGTAGACTTGTCCTGAACACAAAAAGAGTCTTTATCAAATATGAATCTAGTGTTGTGGTCAGTGCAAAATTTGCGTACAGATAACAAGTTTACAGACAAATTTGGAACGTGTAAGGTATTGTTTAAAGCATAAGAACTAGTAGAAGTTGAGAGATAGGTAGTACCAGAGTGTTGGATAGGGACCCGACGGTCACTGTATCAGTTCCATTGTAAGGCTCAGCAAGAGACAGATTGCGAAAGTCAGCAGTCATATGGTTTGACGCTCCAGTATCTGTCAACCAAAGATCCGAGGAAGGAGATGGAGGTGTCTGCGAGGTGGTGGAGGCAGCCATGAATGAGAGTTGCTCAGGGGGAAGACGGCCTTGATATGCAAAGTCCATGCGATGATAGCAATCAAGTGCAGAATGATAGTCGTATCCGCATATTTGACAGTTTATGGGCTGACCCGAACCACCACGACCCGAACCACCTCGCCCTCTGGATCTGGAGCGACCCGAACCGCGACCGGATCCGGACCCGTAACCAGAATTGGATCCGTATGAGTAACCCGGACCGGATCCGGATCCAGACCCGTAACCCGAACTGTAACCGGAATTGTAACCGTTTGGGGGTCCAGATCCAAAACCGAAAGTAGATCGGCCACCACGAGAATCTGAGCGGCCACCTCCGCCTGTTCGGTGACCAGATCGACCCCCACGGTGGTTTGGGCCACTCCGACCACCGCGTTGATGGTAGAAGGCGGTGGGTGTTGACAGATCTGGGGATGGAGACTGTAAGGCATGCATCTGCTCCTCGGCCTTGAGAAGAACATGAAGTTCTTCAAAAGGGATCGGTGTAGAGTGTATCCGAAGAGACGATCGGAAAGAGTTGTACTCCGGTGGAAGGCCGTTAAGGGCGTATAGAAGCAGATCTTCATCGGCGCTGACAACCCCAGAAGCAGAGAGCCTGTCTCGGATCATTTTTAGTTTCTGCATGTACAGATCGATGGAATCGGCACCCTTTCTGATGGTGTGAAACTCAGCTTTGAGAGCTAAGATGTTGGATCTGGTAAGGGAAGCGTAACGGCGCTCAAGAACAGCCCAGGCTTCAGCAGATGTATTAGATCCAATGACGAGAGTGAGAGATTCTTGAGATAAAGTAGCATTTAGTATAGTGAGAATGACCTGATCTTGAAGATGCCAGGCCGTATATGCAGGATTTACAGTCGAAGAGCCATCGGAGGATGGAAGAACTGGTTGGGGACATGGAATCGTCCCATCAAGGTAGCCGTATAGGGTATGTGTGCGAAAAATAGAAGTAATTTGATGTTTCCAAAGAACAAAATTGCTTGAATCAAGCTTGAAAGGTAGTAAGTTGTGTATATTAGAGAGCAGATAGAGAGGCGTTGAAGCCTGTGGTGTGGTGGCGAGAGCCATGGAAGGCTTCTGATACCATGAAAGAACCCTTAGGGTTCAATGGTAGAGAGACGAAGAAACACAGAGAAGAGAAGAGAAAAATGATTTGTTAATTAGCCTAGCCGGAACAATACAGAGAATATATAGCACGAATCCAATGGTAGGATCCGTACGAACATGATCTAACGGCAGCTAGCATTTAGGGTTTACAAATAGACATAAATACCCTTGATCACTAATACAAATAACAGGACTATAAGATGGGCTTGGAGAGCTTCTGAATGGGCTGGCAGACTTTGTCTTGATCCACTTGACTTCTTGATGGATTGGGCTTTTGGGACAAGCCCAATTACATGTGATCCGTTATTACTCCCCCTTTTATGTGTCATTCTTTTTTTAACAAGTACACCAAGTATTTTTATGATATTATTTGACTAGTCAATCAATATTTGAACTTATAAATCTTTGAATAATGTTGTAGAGTGATTGTAGATTTACAACAGTACACAAATATTCACATAGTGCATGTTTGAGAGGGGGTGTTTAATCAAAGTGATTAAAAACCATGTATTTTTTTAACTCATTTGGGTGACACAATTTATGGCTTGTTTAAAAACATACAGTAGAAACAATATTGTATTTTTTTAAAAACTGAAGGTATTGTTTCTTTTTATGTTTATTCATATTTTTGGTGATTAAATATGCTTTTAATTTTAATGATCGCATAAAATAACAAATGTATGTCGTCATTATATGCACAAAATGATGTTAAAGTAAATTAACACCAAAATTTACTAGTGTTGCCTAATGTGTTTTTTTTTTTAAATTTAAACAGTTTGTTTTTACACAAATACATCAAACAATTTTCTGATTTAATTTTTAAATTGATTTTTGTTATTGTTTTTACTGTTCTTAAACAGATACCAAACATGCCATTATTCTTATACCATGTGACTAGTTAAATAGCCAACAAAAAATACTTTATTAACCAAGTGTGACCTTCAACAACTAAATTGATAAAAGTCTTGAACTGTTCAGTGCCATCACAATCTCTTGCCGACAAAATTGACAAATTCTCACAAAGGTTCCATCTTTTTTCTGTCTCCAAGCTTACTTTAAGTCAATAGTACTAAGAAGATAAAGACTTCATGAAAACAAGGATAATGACAAAAGTTGAGACTCTAATGTGAAGTTTTTCAGATAAAGAATTAAGGGAGAAAGTAAAATATAATATTTGCGTTCTATAAAAAAATCTTCAAATCTGTCACTTTTGACTCGTAAGTGACTTTGACAATTAAATTAATCTAGGTTCATAATAGTGGGAACAAATTTCTGAATACCGCAATGATTGGCTTTAGGCCAGTTTGGGAATGCTTTTGCTACCAGCATAGCTGGTTTTTTTCGACAGCAAAACAATTTTAATGTGTTTGGTAAAACTAAAATTTATGTTTTTCGGACAATTTCAGCTGTCCTGCAACAGTTTTTAGAAAACAAGGGGGATGATTTTCAAAAAATGCTTTTAATTAATTTATCTACAACCAATTTTAACCTTATAATTTTTATAACTATCAATAGTTATCTTTACGGAAATGACACATGTCATATATTTTTATCATTTTACCCTCTCACAGCAAGTTCACATTGATTTTACCAAACACAAAATTACTATATCAATATTTCACTGCAATTTTTACGTAATAATTTATCAACTAACATTTTATCAAGAATTCACAGCAACTTTTGCACAATGTTATCACACAACAGCTTTCTAGCACCGACACAGCATCCTCAAACTATCCCTTAGAGTCGTTCAAGGAGATCAAAAGTGAAAACGAGTCTGAGTCCAGCTAGCTGGATTTATATGGCTCCTTCCCCTCTCTCTCTTTTTTTATTTTTTTTTTTATTTTTTTTAAGAGGATTGTTTCAAAAAAACTGATTTTAATAAGTGAAAATAAGAATCGGCCATTGTAGTTTAATTTTGTTTAGAACAATATTTTGCACTTGTTTCTCAAAAAAAAAACAATATTTTGCACTTAGGAATTTAACATTTTTTACCCAACAGTCTGCAGATTCTTTTCAAATTTGAGGGATTCTTTTATCAAGTCAAATTTGAGGGATTTTAATTCAAACAAACAATCTTTAAATTTTAGTCACCTTATTTGCACATATTATTTTTAACTGGTTATTTTGATTTTAGTTTATACTAAAAATATCTATATATTTTTTTGAGGGGAAAGAATTATCATTAAAAGCTGGACGTCACACCTGCTAAATCATCAACGACGACAGAGATAGCCCAATCTGGGGCTTGATTATAAAACGACATATCCTCTTCTACTCTACTCTTCTGAGCAAAACAATGAGCAAGCTGATTATAGTCTCTAGAAATGTACTGTACTGAAAAACAATTGAATAAATTAGCTTTTCTCTGCAATCCTTCACCAGCTGCCTTAGTTCTCGTGCGAATTGTCCGTCTTCAGTTTGCCAAATTCGCCGTGGAGTAGGAGATGAGGGCAATCAACTGTTCGTCTCCACCTCGATTCAGTTGAACCCCAATTCTCTCGCAAGTTGAAGACCCGAGAAGATGGCATGTAACTCGGCCATTAAAGGAGTCCGAAGATTTGAGCACCGTTGGAACCTACCAGCCAGAAACTGGCCTTCAGAACCTCGAATCACACAACCAAGCCCCGCCACTGCGTCGTAACGCTGCCAGACAGCATTGGCGTTTATTTTGACTTCCCACTCGCTGGTGGTAGCCATGTTTTCCGACTGGGAGGTCCTTCTTTATCCCCGTCCTCCAGATGTCTCTCTATCATAGCAACTTTGTACCACTGAATTAAACCAACAGCCGAATTTGCCGAAGCAGCAGCTGGTTGAAGTTGATCCTCAAAGATTTTAGCATTTCTTCTTCTCCATATAGCCCATATCAAGGCGACGAACAGTTCGCACACCTCTTCAAATCTAGTGAGAAATTCAACTATCAAATGTAATACCCCGTCATATTTCTAGGGGTAAAATAGTAAATTCAGAAGTTAAATAATAAATTAGATGTGAAATTATATTTGGTTAATTTATCGAGTATTCATTTGTGTAAGATTGTAGAGAAAAAAAAATAATAATATTAGATTAGCATTCGCGAGTTAAACCGTGAACGTTTCGTTAGATTTTTAGTTGATAACGCGTGTCCGACCACCGCGAGACTTGCTAGGCATGCTACACCCAATCAACCTATCCTCTAGTGTGCCCAACCACACTCAATCATTTTCAATAGCTAGTATTTTATTTAGAAAAATCTTCATCACAACTTTCTCTCGTCCCTTCCTCCTTCGTCTTCACGCCAACGCAACCAACACCGCCTCCCATCCTTGCCGCCCCCAGCTCCTCTATAAAACCCAACTCCATTCCCCTGACTCGCACAACTGTATCCACCACCATCTTTCTCCATTACCGCTGCCACCATCACCAATACTCCATCACCACCACCAAGATTTCTCTCGACAAAAACCAAAACAACCAACACCTCCATTACTCTCTAGTCTCTCATCTCTCTTCCCCTACATCTCTCCCTCTCTGTTTCAGACAAAGCAGCAGCAGCTGCACGTATCAGCAGCTAAAGGCCGCCATTGACGTCGTCGAAAAACCACAGAGCAAAGACACCGAGGCCACCTCCATTCTCCACTCCACCTAGGTATCTGTCTACCTTCCTATCTCGCGACCAGGAGCAGAGTAGGTAGCAGAAATGAAGGAAGAAGCGGCTGCCATTATGTTAAGGATCGTAAATTGCATATTTTGGTAGGTTAGTGAACTCCTCTTAACTTACTTTTATGTGTTATTTGCGTGTTATATCCCTAATTCTAGACTTATGCTTGTTTTCGTAGCTTTGGTTGTTTTTGTCTTGTTTTGTAGGTGAGGCAAGCTAGGGGAGAGCTTGAATGATGATTTGAGACGCTTTGGAGGACCTAATTTGAATAATAGTGAAGATTTAAGGGCTTATTTGAGAAGACAAGAGAAGAATTGGGGCCAATATTGAAGATCTAGAAGTCAAAAGTGAAAGAGGAGGGCAAAATAGATGAGAAACTAACGGAAGTGGGGCTTAAGTGCAAGTTTTGAAACCTTTTAATGGCTCATTTGAAGGATTTTTAACGGAGTGGGGGTCGAATTGTCAATTTCAGAAGAGTTTAAGTAAGGAACCGGGCCTTTTAAAGCATTCCAACAAGCAAGGGGGGAGCCGGGTGCAATTTTCCAAACCGAGCTCACCCCCTAGCTTGTTTCACGCGGCTCTACTCTCTCTCCCCGTCAAAAAACCCAGCAGCCATTGTAGAGCTCGACCAAGCTCCTTCATAGCTTCACCCCGGGCTCGTTTCTTCACCAAATCAAGCCAAACCGGTCCCAATTTGATCCTTGTTCAACCCTCTATCAAAACCCTCTCTCAATTCGTACCAAGAACCACTCATATAAAAAGCCCCAAATTAGCTAGGGTTCTTGAAGCTTCTTCAAATCAATGATTGAGATGAATTGGGTTCAATTGGAGGGCTGAGATGTGTTCTTGGAGGCCACGAAACAAGTTTTTGAAGTCTATAAAAGTCAAATCAAAGATTGAAGGAGGGGAGGACGAACCAACGCTAAAGCTAGTCGAAATTCTGCCTCTCTCTCTCTCTTCTCTCTCGGTACTAGCTTGATTCTGGGTTGTGTTGGTGTTTCCGAGCTCGTCCCGAGCTAACACGGAGCCAACAACATCCATAGGAGGAAGAGCTAGGGCTGGGTTCGATTTGGGGCTGTTTTGGAGCACCGTTTTGGTCACTATTTTGAGTTTAGTTGCTAATTAGTTGATAAATCTTGTTAGATTAGTTGTTATTAGTTGGTTTTGTGTAGTTTGGAATCAAGTTGTAGTAGTTTGAATCAAGTATTGGTAACTTTGTTCTTCATTTTGGGCATTTGAAGCAAGTTCTTGAGTTGAAACTTGAATTTGATGAAAATGTTCATGAATATGCTTGATATCTCTTGTGTTGCTTGGTTCTTGTATATGAGTAGCTAGATTAATTGTTGGTTGAAGTTGATGAATCTAGGTGTGTTGGGTATGGATTCAATTGTTAAATCAATGAGTTGAGAAGTTCCTCTTGTGATTCATGACTCAACAAGTGTTGGAATACAAATCCGATTTGTAGCTTCATCTTGTATGTGGATTCATGCTTGAATACACATACTTGATAGTTGATACAACTTAGTTTTGGATTCCACTAGTGTTCCTCATGAATCATACTTGAATTTGACATTAGAATCCATACATATCCTTGTAATATCATTTGGGTGTTGGATTCATGCACAACACTCCTAGATGATTCAACTAAGACCAACTCTTCTCTCAAATTCTACAAACTCTTCTCAAGTTTTGGATTCTCTTTAAAGTAGTTGCTTAGTTTCTTGGAATTGTTCAACAAATACCCTTGCTCCATCAAGTTTGCTTGGTGGATTTTGAAGCTTGGCTAGCTATAAAGCCTTTGGGAAACTTGTTTTGTTAATTTAGTTAGTCGCTTAGTAAGTTTACTAGTTAGCTTAGAGTGTTTAATATCCTTCCCAATCCCTGTGGAAATCGACCCCGTTCTTACTCGGGTACTACTTAGAACGATATTCCTATACTTGGGAATTATCGCGAACAAGTTTTTGGCGCCGTTGCCGGGGATTGGTGCTAAGAGACTCACTCTTTAGCTACTTTCTTGTTTTGCTTGTTTTTATTTTTAGATACGCTTGAAGAAAAATTCCGGGTTCATTTTTGAACTTTGGAACAAAAAAAAAGCGAAAAGTAAAAAACTCACAAAACATACTCTTAGTTTTTGTTTATCTATTAGTGGTAGTATTAGCTTAGCCCCTTCCAAAGATTTAAGCTTACTTGATAGCCTTGAAATCATGGAGGAAGATGATGGGCATAGTAGCAACAACGAAATGATGCCATTTCGTACACTTAGAGATTTGATGCAACCACCTAGGCAAAGTTCACCTTCTTGCTTTGTGGTTCCTTTGAATGAAAGAAATTTTGAAGTTAAACCGGGTACAATCCAACTCTTACCCAAGTATCATGGCTTAGAGGCCGAGAGTGCCTATTCTCATCTTAAAGATTTTTGTGACATTGCCTCAACGGTTTATTGTAATGGTGTTTCTAGCAACACTATCAAACTTAGGTTGTTTCCTTTCTCTTTGAAGGATAAAGCCAAATCATGGCTTCACTCCTTGAGACCTAGGACGATAGGCACTTGGAAAGAATTGGAGAAAGAATTTCTCAAGAAATTTTTCCCCACTTACAAGACTAATGCCATAAAAAGGCAAATTGTGACTTTTTGTGTTAAGGAGGGAGAGCCACTTCCCCAAGCTTGGGAACGCTTCAAGGATCTCCTCATTGCTTGTCCTCATCATGGATTTGAAACTTGGAGATTGATTAGCTCCTTTTATGAGGGTTTGCCATCCAACCACAAGCACACAATTGAGTCCATGAGTGGGGGAGATTTTTTCACAAAAGGTGAAAATGAGGGTTGGGATTGTCTAGATGAAATTTGTGAGAAAGTCCAATCTTGGGACATCAATGAGCCTTCAAAAGAAGTGTCTTCTAAGCCTAAAAGTAGCATGCATTACCTTAAGTCTAAGAATGAGGCATTGTGCTCTTTTTGTAGTGATTCGCATGAGTTAAGCGATTGTCCCGACTTCCTAAGAGCCCAAGAGCTTATGGGTGAGCAAGTAAATGTGCTAAATTCTAACAATTATGGGAAGTCATATGACAACTCGCCATACTCGGCCACATATAACTCCAATTGGAGAAATCATCCTAATTTATCATGGAGACAAGGCCAAGATACCCAAATGAACCCCTCAAGTTCTACCTATGTCCCTCCTAACAAGAGGAGTTTTGAAGAAAATTTAGAGCAATTTATGGCTAACCAAAACCAAACAACCCAAGAGTTGAGAAATGCGTTGGCTAGGTTGGAGTCTACCATAAATTCTCAAGAGAGGGGAAAATTCCCATCTCAACCGCAACAAAATCCAAAGGGCCAAAGCTTTAACCATGTGGAACATGCGAAGGCCATCACCGTTTTGAGAAATGGGAAAGTTGTTAACAATGGACTTCCAAGTGGGGAGTCCAATGAAAATGAGGAAGAAGAGTGTGAGAAGAGTGGTGACAAAGAGAGAGTTGTTGACTTGCAAAAGTTTAAGGAGAGTCTTAACAAAGGGAAAGAAGTGGTTGATAATGAAGAAATTAGGATTGTTCCACCCTTTCCCCAAAGACTAGTGGCCAATAAGATGAAAGCAAGTCACCAAGATATCCTTGAGACATTTCAAAATGTTAAGATAAACATCCCTCTCTTGGATGCTATCAAGCAAATTCCGGCTTATGCCAAATTTCTCAAGGATTTGTGCACTTTCAAGAGAACTCTTCAAGTGAGAAAGAAGGCATTTCTCACCGAGCAAGTGAGCTCAATTCTCCAAGGTAATCTCCCTCCTAAGTACAAAGATCCGGGTTCACCTACTATCACTTGCACCATTGGAGATCATAAAATTCATAACTCTTTGTTAGATTTAGGTGCAAGTGTGAACCTCCTTCCATACTCGGTGTATGAGAAGTTAGGATTGGGTGGGTTGAAACCCACAAGAGTGACTCTCCAATTGGCGGATAGGTCCATTAGAGTCCCTAGAGGTATCATTGAGGATGTGTTGGTTCAAGTGAACCAATGCTACTTTCCGGTGGATTTTATTGTCTTAGACACCTCTCCCTTGGCTAGTGGCACATCATCTATCCCCATTATTTTAGGGAGACCATTTCTTGCTACATCTAATGCAATTATAAATTGTAGAAGTGGTATGATGAATATTACATTTGGGAACATGACTCTTGAATTAAACATTTTTAATGCATGTATTCACCCAAAATCACAAGATGATGATGATGATGTATGTGAAGTGAGTTGGGAAGAATCATGTGTTGAAGATGTTTATACTCTAGCTACATGTTCCAAAGATTCAAGTGAGCTCACTTTAGAAGAATTGGAATTTTTGTGTGATTATGAGTCCCTTGCATCTCTTCTCATTGAATGGGACGATTTTGAGGAGGAGGAAGAGAAATTCTTAGCCCAACTTGACCAAGGGTCAAGCGATCTTATTTTGGAAGATTTAGATTTTTTGTGTGATTATGGACCTCTTGCATCTCTTCTCATAGAAGGTGATAATTTTGAGGAGGAGGAAGAGAAATTCTTAGCACAACTTGACCAAGAGTCAACTCATGAATATTTTAGCATTGAGAGTGATTTGCATGATAGAAATGAGTTTCCTTCCATAGTAAGGAAAAATCCAACATATGATTTGAAACCCCCTCATTTAGAATTAAGAAACACATTATTAGGGGTTGAGGATAATCTTTCTTGCATGCCTAATGAAGATGACTTATTTTGTGATGATTTAGAGGATATTCTAGGAAAACCCCCTCCACTAGAAAGTGTGGATGGACCTTCAAGCAAGTTGGGGGGTCCAAGTGAAGGTTTTGAAAACTTTGATGTCTTTTCTCACATTCCCCCTATTGAGCACTATGAAAATGAATTCCATGTTGTGAATGATGAGTTTGGAATTTTTCTAGATGAATGTGTGAAATTCACGAATGAGAAGTCTTGCGTTCATATGTCAAAAGAGGATCTTAAAATTAATTTTTGTAGTGAAAATATTGTTCTCATTGAAGGTATCAAGTTAACTAGTGGTAAAGATCCTCCTTTTGAGTTTTCTCATGACTCTTCTATCAGTTTAAATTCTAAAGATGAGTCATGGTTGCTTCTCACAATGTGTGATGTCTCTTGCACTTCCTTCAATATGAGCATTTTGAAAAATGTATTTGAAAAACACAAGAGCGCTATTTTTATCAAAAAGGGAGAGATCAAATCCTTACATTTTGATTTACTTGATCCGGGTATTAGTTACCCAATCTTTGTGTTTGAGACATTAGAGAATGAGAAAGGGAAGTTGAGAATGCGAAAAAAGAAAGAATGTTACCTTGCCCCTAGTCATTCTCATAGTCATAGGCAAGCTTGCCTTGACTACAAGAAATTAAAAGTGCCATGACTCTAGATGTCGTGTATTGTACATAAATAAATCGTTAGTTCATATATTTGCTATTTTGTAGGTTGCTCTTGAAGGAGGATTTGTGCTTGGTGGCCAAGAAAGCAAAAAATGAGGTCTATCTATCCCTTATCTATTATATGAATTTGTATGCTCTTCCATTGTTCTTACACATTGAGGACAATGTGACATTTTAGTTGGGGGTGGGGAATAGATTTTATTTTCTTGCTTAAATAGTTACAAGCATGCTTTTTCTTCATTAGTAATTTACATGAAAAATACAAAAAAAATGAAAAATTTTAAAAAATCTTAAAAATTAAAAAAAATGAAAATTTAGAAAAATGTGTGTGAACCTTTCATGAGAAGCATCACTCTTTCCCCGTGTCAAACCATAGAATTTTTATTCTTCTTTCTTTGGTAGTTTTATTTATTTTCACCTTTCATCTTGAGTCTAGATTTTATTTTCTTATTTGATAGCTTTATTGAGTCTTAGAAAGTTATAAGTGAGTCACTTATTTTGAAAAAAAAAAAGTGAATGAATGAAGAAAATGAAGAAAAAAAATGAGAAAAGTGAAAAGGAGGAATTTTAGGAAGCTAGATGTTTTCAAAAAATGAAATTTCTTAGTCCATGTTCTTTTTATTTTCATTTTAGAAAGGAATTCTTTGCTTATACTCAATACATCTACACCAATATCCCACCTTCCGCGACATCATGCGTTCTCACAAAGCGACACACTAAATTTACGTTTCATGTTTAAGTCCTTCAAGCTAAGTTGATCACATAAACTTTGACGTCTTTTACTTTTGATAAAGGGTGCATTTTCTAAAGCTATTTGAACTTCACAAAAAGATTTTTCTCTATTCGTTTTTGCGGTGGAAACTTGTAGCCCATTGGAGTAGTGGTTACCAATGACACCCCATGCGATGTCTAAGAAATAGAGGGGTGTCCGGGGATAATGTTACGTCACCACCTAGATAGCTCCCTTGGTTTAGCTTAAAAAGCCCACTCGCGTGTATATTCCTCTATTTTGTTGTGGGTCTTGGAGATCCTTGGATTTGAGGTTAAAAATAAAATGTTAATGCAATAAATCTGAAAAAAAAAATGATAAATCGCACCATCTACCAAAAATCCACAAAAGGATCATACAAGCCCACAACCACATCTCCCCTTCTTAAAAAAAAATTTTTTGTTCAAAGCTTTGGAAGTCCATCCTACATGGGTGCTTTTGAATAAGTATGAGAATGTCTAGTTTCTTGTGATCCTTATTTTTGAAGGCATACTTTCTCGCAAAATTGGACTTAATTTAAGCAAGTTTTGTGGTTCGCATGAGTCACCTTCTACCAAACACCGCCCACATTTGTATGAGTATATGCTTAGACGTCCATAGGCTTCTTCCTCTACCTTCTTGGACTTTGAGAATTAATTTGAGGAGACATTTATGCATTCTTCTTTTTCCCCCACTAAAAAAATTAAAATTAGCTAGTAACTCTTAGTATTTTGTTTCTTTGAGTTCTCACTTAGGATAGATAATGTGTGTGTGCGTTTTTGTAAATATTTGGGTCTAGTTTAGAGTTGAGTCAAGCCTTGTTTAGTTGAGTGTGTGTATCTCATGATGGGTTTTTCACTAATACTACTCATATCGCTCTCTTTGCTCGAGGACGAGCAAAAGGCTAGTTGGGGTGTGTGTTAAGGATCGTAAATTGCATATTTTAGTAGGTTAGTGAACTCCTCTTATCTTACTTTTATGTGTTATTTGCGTGTTATATCCCTAATTCTAGACTTATGCTTGTTTTCGTAGCTTTGGTTGTTTTTGTCTTGTTTTGTAGGTGAGGCAAGCTAGGGGAGAGCTTGAATGATGATTTGAGACGCTTTGGAGGACCTAATTTGAAGAATAGTGAAGATTTAAGGGCTTATTTGAGAAGACAAGAGAAGAATTGGGGCCAATATTGAAGATTTAGAAGTCAAAAGTGAAAGAGGAGGGCAAAATAGATGAGAAACTAATGGAAGTGGGGCTTAAGTGCAAGTTTTGAAACCTTTTAATGGCTCATTTGAAGGATTTTTGACGGAGTGGGGGTCGAATTGTCAATTTCAGAAGGCTTTAAGTGAGGAAGGGGGCCTTTTTAAAGCATTCCAACAAGCAAGGGGGGAGCCGGGTGCAATTTTCCAAACCCAGCTCACCCCCTAGCTTGTTTCACGCGGCTCTACTAACTCTCCCCGTCAAAAAACCCAGCAGCCATTGTAGAGCTCGACCAAGCTCCTTCATAGCTTCACCCCGGGCTCGTTTCTTCACCAAATCAAGCCAAACCGGTCCCAATTTGATCCTTGTTCAACCCTCTATCAAACCCCTCTCTCAATTCGGACCAAGAACCACTCATATAAAAAGCCCCAAATTAGCTAGGGTTCTTGAAGCTTCTTCAAATCAATGATTGAGATGAATTGGGTTCAATTGGAGGGCTGAGATGTGTTCTTGGAGGCCACGAAACAAGTTTTTGAAGTCTATAAAAGCCAAATCAAAGATTGAAGGAGGGGAGGACGAACCAACGCTAAAGCTAGTCGAAATTCTGCCTCTCTCTCTCTTCTCTCTCGGTACTAGCTTGATTCTGGGTTGTGTTGGTGTTTCCGAGCTCGTCCCGAGCTAACACGGAGCCAACAACATCCATAGGAGGAAGAGCTAGGGCTGGGTTCGATTTGGGGCTGTTTTGGAGCACCGTTTTGGTCACTATTTTGAGTTTAGTTGCTAATTAGTTGATAAATCTTGTTAGATTAGTTGTTATTAGTTGGTTTTGTGTAGTTTGGAATCAAGTTGTAGTAGTTTGAATCAAGTATTGGTAACTTTGTTCTTCATTTTGGGCATTTGAAGCAAGTTCTTGAGTTGAAACTTGAATTTGATGAAAATGTTCATGAATATGCTTGATATCTCTTGTGTTGCTTGGTTCTTGGATATGAGTAGCTAGATTAATTGTTGGTTGAAGTTGATGAATCTAGGTGTGTTGGGTATGGATTCAATTGTTAAATCAATGAGTTGAGAAGTTCCTCTTGTGATTCATGACTCAACAAGTGTTGGAATACAAATCCGATTTGTAGCTTCATCTTGTATGTGGATTCATGCTTGAATACACATACTTGATAGTTGATACAACTTAGTTTTGGATTCCACTAGTGTTCCTCATGAATCATACTTGAATTTGACATTAGAATCCATACATATCCTTGTAATATCATTTGGGTGTTGGATTCATGCACAACACTCCTAGATGATTCAACTAAGACCAACTCTTCTCTCAAATTCTACAAACTCTTCTCAAGTTTTGGATTCTCTTTAAAGTAGTTGCTTAGTTTCTTGGAATTGTTCAACAAATACCCTTGCTCCATCAAGTTTGCTTGGTGGATTTTGAAGCTTGGCTAGCTATAAAGCCTTTGGGAAACTTGTTTTGTTAATTTAGGTAGTCGCTTAGTAAGTTTACTAGTTAGCTTAGAGTGTTTAATCTCCTTCCCAATCCCTGTGGAAATCGACCCCGTTCTTACTCGGGTACTACTTAGAACGGTATTCCTATACTTAGGAATTATCGCGAACACATTACCTAGTAGTCAACCACCGCCGCCATCCACCATAGTTTCCGGCGAGGAGATTCACCGGTGCGAATCCGGCTCTACCCACCCCTCTAGACTGGTACTAAACGCCTCCAGGAGGTCCAGAGAGACCGAATCAAGCCCTGCCTGAAGCTGGGAGGATCCCCATCACCGGCGTCGAGACCCACTTCGAGCACGTCGACGACGAACCCGTAGAGACTCGTTTCTCGACCGTTTTCTGCCGTTTTTGGCCAAGGTTTGTAGACGACGGCTAAGTAGAAGCTTTTACACGCTAGTGGTTGTGAACTAAGGTAAGTGAACATGCCAAGCCTTGCGTTCCTAGCTCTTTTCGTTTCGTAATATGATTTTTAATACTTGTCTCAAAATGTTTTTGCGTGTCTTATTTGAGATTTTCTTACATTTTAAATAAGTTTCTTTGGTTTGTTAATGTCACACAAAAATAATAATGCGTATTAACTGAAGTGGAAAGAGTTGTGCGGGAGAAGCTTATTATTGTCGAGCTTGACTCGGCCCGTGGTTATTACTATTGTCGAGCTTGACTCGGCCCGTGGTTATTACTATTGTCGAACTTGACTCGGCCCGTGGTTATTATTTTATTATTGTCAAGCTTGACTCGGCCCGTGGTTATCATTTGATTATTTTCGAGCTTGACTCGGCCCGTGGTTATTATTTTAGTATCGTCGAGCTTGACTCGGCCCATGGTTATTATTATTGCTCCCTGTACTCACCTCTCTGGCCGCAAGAAGTCTTAGAGGGGTGTCGGCACTTAAGGTCTTGGAGTATGCGAGTTGGTAGTTCTTATCAGTTCTTTCCCGTATCAACATGGTTAATAACACAGTTAATCTGAGATTTGGTTATATATAAAAGAAAAGAAGAAAGAGACTGGGACTAATCCTCCCCGTTTGAAAGTTGAGAAAGGAAGATCAAAAGAATGAGAATTTTATAAGTGTTCTTACTGGATGCATCAGGTTCAGTTCTTACTGTTTTACAGTTTATATGTGAGTTCCTAATTTACTCTGCAAGTTTACATTTTTTTGGTTTATTTTCCTCTGTATATTTATTGTGAAAAGAAAGTTATGCTTCGTCTTCTGATTTATGAGCTTGGGTGTCACTTACTCAGTATTTCTGTGCTGACTTTGAAAACTGCGGTTTCTGTTTTCCTTCCCACCCGCAGGTTTAGGAGCTGAAGACTAAGTTGTAGCTGGGTGCGAGACTCAGATGGATTTCATCACAAGTAGAATCTAGTTTAGTTAGCCAGAATAATGTAGTAGTTTTGAAAACTCTTGTGTAATATCTAGAGACAATTTGTGATGTTTAATATTATGTAATAAATAAATAAGTTGGGATGTTATGCTTTTGATTTCCGCCATTACTTTTAGCATATCTCTCCCGGTAGTGTCCGAGCCGGATAAGGGGGTTGTTGCAGGTGGTATCTAAGCAGTCGTTCCAGTTTAAAACCTGTAGAGTAACTTAAAATGAACATAGGACAAGATAATTAAAAACTAGAAAAGCCGTTCGGTTATGGGTAGCCTAAGTATAAGTTTTGATTATTCCCCCCCACCCTCATCCTGCTTTGAGAAGTGTTGCATGTTAAGTGTGATATGGTTTGATTTGAGATTCATTTCAATGATTATGGATAGTTGTTACCTTCATAAGGATGGAGATGGAGTTTGATTTTTGCTTGTTGTGCATAAAAGAGTTATATTATTTGTTGACATGAGTTATATGTGTTTTATTGTGAAGTTGTTATATGATGCGTGCTATGTTATGTGATAACTGTGTTAGAGGTAGTACTAATTGTGAAATTATGAGATAGTTGTTGAGATTTCCGGACCATAACCCAGGGTACCGTAGGGTGATACTGATAGACCACTAAAATATTACTATAGGAAAGTTTGACCGGAACAGATGGCTGAGAACATCACTATGGAGCAATTCCTCGCGCAAATGGCTCAGATGGTGAATAATGGAGGTCAGACATGAAGCCAATGGAGTTTACGGGGAAAGTGGATCATGTGGAATTAGAGGATTGGATTATAGAAATGGACAAAATCCTTGAGACGGTAGATTGTCCTGGTGACCGGTGTCAACTGTGCTGTCTTTTACTTAAAAAGCGAAGCACATCTCTGGTGGAGGAATGCACGAGAAACTCTGCTAGACGATCCCAAATTCAATTGGGAATCCCTTGAAACTGCGCTCAGAGCTTGTTTCTACCCTCACCATGTGAAGAGGAGCAAGGAGCAGGAATTCCAGAACCTGCAGCAGGGAAACGACTCAGTGACGGAGTACTTCCAGAAATTTACAAAATTGACGAGGTTTGTAGGCAACATGGTTCCTGACGAAGAGTCCAAGATTTACAAATTCATCTCTGGACTGCACGAAAGGCTACAGGAGTCTCTGTTGAGCATAACCTACCCTACTCTCCACGAAGCCTATGACAGAGCTGCAGATATCTGGCGAATTCGTGTCGTTTAAAATGAGAAAAACAAGAAACACAAGCTAGAAGAGACAAGAGGAGGTAACAACTTTGCAAAGGGGAATCAGGGTTTCAAGTATGACAATGGGGAAGGTAATCAGGGGCAATACCGAGGCAATCAGCAGAATTCACGAGGACAGCAACCTCATAGCTATATTTTCAATAGGTGTGAGCAGAACCACCCTGGAGTTGACTGCATGGGGAATCCAGTCACCTGCCACAACTGTGGTAAGAGGGGACATCGAGCTTATGAGTGCCGGTCACAACCAGCCGGGAACCAGCCAATGAATCAAGGAGGCAACTTTTGAAGGCCACAACAGAACAACTACCAGAGAAACCGCCAGCAAAACGGGAACAATTTTGGTCGCATTCAGCAGAATGGAAATCGCAATGGGGGCAATGGCTATGGAAGACAACAGAACTATAACCCAGGCAATTCAGGAAAGAACGGAGCTCAACCAAGGATTGGAAACAACAACAATGGAGAAGGTGGAGCAGGAGCTCAGAATGCCAATGAAGGAAGAATTGTTGTGCTGACCAAGGCCGAGGCAAAAGCTGAATATGGAGTTGGCACCGGTAATTTCATTAACTATGAGCTATCAACTTTGGGTTAACAACCTATCTGATCAGACTAGGAGCTAGTGCATTTCGAAGATTGAGTAAGGGGACATCAGTCCCAAAGGGGGAGAGGAGATACAATCGTTCGATAAGTAGTGTTACGTTGAGACGTGCTTAGCCTTGAGACTGAGCAACCGAATGAGACAGTGACCACTTAAGTAGATAGTTAAGTAGATAGTCATGACAACGCATTTATTTGATAAGACTACCAGTGTTGCATTGCGTGCATTAGATAAGTGCTTACCTGTTATTACTTATAAGTGCTTACCAGTAGGCATATTCATACCTCTACTCCTGAACTGAGTTTCTGCTGCCAAATTGTTGTTCCAAAGTCTCCACGTCGGGTGGATAAGTTTTTTAGGGATCTTAAATTTCCATGGCCTTTGGAGCCATTGACGATTAACATGTCCGATAGAAGAAGAGGGTTCACCATTTGAGACGATGGAATGCGCCCTATAATCTGATGAAACTGAATACAATCCGTCCTCTGTATGGTGCCAAAAAACCTCATCCTGTTCATCCGTGTCTGTAGAAAAATGCTAAGCACAACTTCTATATCGACCGGCCAAAGGAGTGTAGCAAACTTGCCTTCATCCCAACATCTCGTAACTGGATCAATAAAGAAGCTAACCCTGGTGTCTTCATGCCGGGGCGGGCAGCTGGTAATAATACGTCTAGAGCTGCTTCAGGGAACCCAATAGTCCTTGAAGATTCGTATTTTATCGCCATTGCCAATCCCCCAATGCAAACCTAATTTAATCAAATTCTGTCCCGCAAGAAGACTTCTGAACACCTAAGATATCTGACTACGAGGATCAATAGTAATATGAAGAACAGAAGAATATCTGAAATACTTTGACTTTAGAACACGGCTAACAAGGCTCTCTGGGAACTTTAATATCCTCCATACCTGTTTCGCCGATAAAGCAACGTTGAAATCGTGAAAATCCCTGAAACCAAGGCCCCATCCTCTTTCGGAATCTTCAGTTTATCCCAAGCAACCCAGTGCATCCTTCTTTTATCTTCTGAACCGGCCCACCAGAAACGCTTGACTAAACGCTCCATATCCTGACATACCTTTTTAGGAAGATTGAAGCATCCCATGGCATAATTAGGAAGGGAATGTATCACTGCTTTGATCAAAATCTCTTTGTCTGCGACTGTCAGCTCCTGACTTTTCCACCCCTTCATCTTCTTACAAATTCTTTCTGGTTGATAGCTAAAAGCTATCGAATGGTTTCACCGTATATGCACGGGCAAACCAAGATATGAGTCGTGCTCCGTAACCAGTTGTACTCCCAATCGCTGATTGAGCTCAATCCTGAGTGCTTGTGGAACATTATCTGAGAATACTACTGAAGATTTCTGCAAGTTCAGAAGCTGTCCTGAGGTCGTCTCGTATCTTCTAATAGTGTCTCGAAGGGCATCAATCTATGCATGTGTAGCCTTCGTGAATAATAAACTGTCTTCCGCAAAAAAACAAATGAGATACGACCGGTCCACCTCTAGAGGCAGCCAATCTAGAGATATGTATTTCCTGCACAGCAAGAGTCAAACTGCTTGAGAGAGTTTCACTAACAAGAAGAAACAAATAAGGGGAGAGAAGGCAGCCCTGTCGTAGGCCCCTCTTAGGCGTAATCATCCCATGAACTTCCCCATTGACAATGAGGATGTAAGAAGCAGTAGTAACGCAGTTCATCACTAGCTCAATCCACCTAAACCCAAACCCCATCCGTTCCGTCACAACTCGCAGATAATCCCATTCAACCCGATCATAAGATTTACTTATGTCAGCCTTCAAAGCTAAGAATCACACTTTTCCCTTCTTTCTACACTTCATGGTGTGTAGGACCTCAAAAGCAGTCAAAGTGTTGTCTGAGATCAGTCTATTTGGAACAAAACACTCTGATTTTCCGAAATCAGCAAGTTCGGGATTGTTTTTAGCCGGTTGGCTAAAACCTTAGTGATAATTTTGTAAATGGTATTGCATAAACTGATGGGACGGAGATATTTGGGGTTTCTAACTTGTTTTACTATCAGAATCAGTGCTATCATAGTATGATTGTGAAAGCACAGGTTGTTAAATACTTGAAAGAGCTTGGCTATTTTAAGGCCTTGAAACAGCTTCCAAAGCCTTGAATCTGATTCAGAGGCTTGAAAATAGTGTTGGCTATTTTCAAGGCCTTGAAACTAGATTCAAAGCCTTGAAACTGTTAAACCTGAAAGCATATTCTCAGGGGGAGTTCTTCTATTAACTCTCTGATCTAATTTATTATCTCTCTTGCATATGTTTGATTATCTGTTGTTAGATGATGAAAGACAAATTGTTAAACATGTTTTGAATCGTACTATATCAACTATTTGACCATGATAATGCAGGAAATATTGTTTATAAGTTTGCAGGATTGTTTCCTAAACTAGATTGCTGCATATTTGGAAACACTTGAAGACTTTGATCCTGCGATCAATCAGACGTGTTTGACAGCTTCTCACAATGGTTAAATGAAGGTCTACAACAATATCTCTGAAGATCATGATCATTCAACCGTTGGATAAAATATCGAAGTAGTCAAACTCTGTTGCCTATAAAATAGGAAGGTTGTTGCTGAAAATCTGGAGAGATTTGCAGAGCTGTTTGAAGTATTTACAGAGCTCAAATTCGAAGCAACACAACATAATTCTCAACGGGAAAATACAGAGAAAGCATTCTGGATTGACAAGCATCAAAGAAGTTCTTCATCTCTTCCAATCCATACACAGAAGTTCACTGCATTTCACTGCAGTTTTCTACTCTTAAGTGATCTTCTGTATAGAGATATATTGGTAGATCATTTCTGTATTATTTCTATATTCATTCTCAGGGATTGTTCAAGGTGAAAAATAGAGAATTCTTAGCTAATCAGTTAGCTAGAGCAGGTACTAGACAAGTTATGGAAAACCACAAGCTGTAACAGAGTAAGGGAACTCTCTGTGCTTGAGTTCTAGGGCTTAGCTTTTGATTAATAAGAATTGAGTTGAAAATCCTGCAGGGATCTAATCCCTGAGGTAGAGACGTAGGTCCAAGTGGACCGAACTCTATAAATCACTTGTCTTGTGCATTTTCAGTTCATTTACTTTCAAAGCTTTTGCAGCATACAAAAACTGTTTATTTTTCAAGGGTTTGAACTTGTTTTCAAGGCCTTTAAAAAGTCATACTTGTTCTAAAACTTTCTGCTACTTTTCAAAGGCATGAACCTGTGTTCAAGGCCTTGAAATTCATTATCTGCACTAGTTATACTACTTGTTAGCTAGTTTTGAAAAAAGTTTGCATACTCTATTCAACCCCCCCCCCTTCTAGAGTATATTAGTTGCTTATACATCTGCATACTCACACTTTCAGATTGAATTTAGAGATATCATCGCCGTTATTAAGGATTCCAAGACACACCTCTTCAATTTCGTGTCCAACAATCTCCCAGTTCTTCTGATAGAAGATGGGAGAAAAACCGTCCGGGCCCGGGGCCTTAACCGGCGCCATCTGTCCTAAGAACGTGCGGATATTAACAACCGTGAATGGTTGGTTCATCGCATCCCGCTGATCAAGAAAAACTAATTCCTAGATACCTGCTGGAATTGTGCCTTAGAGGCAATCAGATTATTGTGACAAATATGTGGATTTACGATTCATTATGTCATCGGTATGGAGATATGATAACATGAATGAAGTCCTTCGAATATAATTGTTATATTCTTAAATATCCCTAGTCGATTATAATGATTAATAGGACAATCGTCTATAAAATAGTATGGGGCTGGATTGATATAAAGATATCACGATCCAACACATGGGTATGCATTAGGAGTAATGGCATACTGGATTGACCCAAATCCTAGAAGGGTACATACAAGTTATGTAAAGTCACAAGCGCTTCTCGTGGTGACAACGGTATTGTCATCCTTAGACTTGAAGTCACTAGATTGTCTAGTTGTGGATTATTATGATTTTGGTAGCGCCAAACGCTACACCATGACTGAGTAGCCATAAAGGCGTGTACCGGATACAATAAGAAGCAAGCTTAGAGATCGTAGTAGACGCAGATAGAATTTTTCCCTCCCACATAACGAAAGTAAATATCATAGGCCACTCGAGGGATAGTGCTTATAGAATGTCTGGCCAGACTCAAATAAATCAATATGGGATATTGATGTTATTTGCACGAATAAGGCTATTCCCAGGATGAAGAAACTATGGATTGGATATACAAGTGTGACTTTTATGTCTCGTTTCCAATCCGGATGTTGAGACAAAGGGATGAATAATACTTGCACAAGGTTTGTCATGATGACTATTCTATCTGTTGGCTAGAATGGATGTCTTGCTAGAGACCGCTTCATATTAGTAAATAGTTAGTACCAACTAAATAGAACCTATGGGGTCACACTCCATATAGGGGTGAACTAGACTTGGGAATTAATTAATATGATTAATTAATTAGAATGGTCAAATCGCAACAACTTGCTAACTTAGTAGGACTAAGATGCAAGTTGGACTAATCCATGTATAGACATGAATAGGATTTGCCAAGGTGGACTAATTCATGTAGAGACATGATTAGGATTAATTTGCAAAGAGAACTAATCCATGTATGGACATGATTATGACTAGTTTGCAAAAGGGACTAATCCTTATTTGAGTAGATTTAGGAGAGGGGTTCTTTATGTAGTAGGACGAGGAGTTGTTGGACTATATAAAGAACACTCCTAGCTTATTTTCTCTACACATCTACATACTTGGAGTAGGAGAGAATAAAGCAAGGAGAGAGAGCAAATCCCAAAGGAGGGCCGAACCCCCCCCCCCCCTTGGGACCGCCCCTACCCGTCGTCCTCACAAGGAGGTGTCTCCCACCTTTTTGCTCCGTGTTGCATGATTTGTTCTTCCTCGTTCATTCTTCCTAGCTAGCACAAGGAGTTGGAGGATCTATATCTCACCTCTAGGCGTGGATCAACCGTAGAGACGTGACACAATTCACGTGACAATTCATCACAGGAGACCTCGAAGGTGTGTTACTTGTTTTTTCCCTTACCATCGTTATGATTCTCTTCCTGTGATCCTTGGAGGGTCTTGAATGGATAATTCTTTCTTTCGATGCGTATCCATGATCAAAACCCTACAATACCTGTCATCATCAACTCCATCTGTGCCCTGGAAGGGTTGTCAGATGTGAAAATATTCGTGAAATAATCAACAAGGATAGAAGTCACCCGATGTTTGTTCTCCGCCCATGCACCTGAGTCATCTTCTAATCCACAAATACGATTCCTGTTCCTGCGATTTGAGGCTTTACGGTGGAAAAAGCTAGTATTCTGGTCCTCTTTTCGCATCCATATCTCACGCGAACGCTGTCGCCACATCTCATCTTCCTGTAAAAGGGTTTGGAGAAGGTTTTGACGTACTGATTTAACTTCGGCTAACACCTCAGCCGACTGGAAAGCATCAAATAAAACCTTGAGTCTCTCCCGAAGCTTCTGAAGCTTCCTCGTGACATTGCCAAAAGTTTGCCTGCTCCACTGAGTGAAGGAATCGACAAGAGCAGATAATTTGGAATCAAGATGGGACTGTGCTGACAACCAATGATCCCTAATGAGGTCCTTGCAACATCCATGTTGTAGCCACATCGACTCGAACTTAAATCTTATCTTCACCTTCTCCTATCTTTGACTGCCACTCTCCCACACCGAGCCTTCCTGATTGTTTCTCCAAGTGAATCGAGAACCAGAAAAAACCCATATCGTGAATTAGAAGACGATGCATAACGCTTAAGATGCCCTCTATGTGACTGAAAGGTACTGGACGACCCCATTCCTTATCAAGAATATACGGTAAAGCGTCGAAATCACCAATCACACACCACGGGTGGTCACCTGGATACAGGCATTCCAACAGATTCCAAGAACTATAACGCTCCTTTCTCACAGGAGAGCCATAGAAACGGTAAAGTAACCCTGCATGGAAGTGTTAGAGCTACTGATAATTCCATTTATATGAGAATTAGACCAATTAATCATAGAAAATCTAACCAAATCGTCCCAGAGTAGGGCCAAAACACCCATCCTGCCACCTCCACTACCATCGCAGTCTCTGAAGATACCATTCTGCAAGCCATGTCTACATTTTATTTATCTCATCTCATTTGCATACGCATTTGTTTCCATCAAGAACAACACGTTTGGTCGTCTTCTCCTCACTAGATCGTAAAGAGAAGTAACGCTACGGGGATTGTCAAGCCCTCGTACGTTCCAGCTTATGGTATTCATTGTGACTGGCTATCCTGTCCTGCAGCCTCAGCCAATGAACGATTTGGAGACTTTGAGGCACTCCCCTCCTATGGAGGAATCACGATGTCGAAAACCATTGCATACTCCTTACTCGAACCTTCCTTGTTAGAGACTGTGGGGCTATTTTGAACCTTGGAGTTGTCCACATTGCCTTTCGGCGGAGCCGAAGATGCAACTGGTTTGTTAACATGGGCCCGATGTCCCGCTTGGACAGTGTTCCCTGGTTGAGTGCCAAGCGGAGACTGCGCTAACGAACTTCTTCCTCCATTCGCTCCTCCCTATTTGCTACCGCGTCAAACCCGGACTGAGAACCTTTTCCTCGACCCCTTTCTCTCCCTCTGCTTGCATTACCTCTTCTCGAAGCTAATAGTTTCTCCCTTTGCTTTTCTAGTGGGCTTGGGGAGAGGTTAGCATCTCCACTTTTGCGTTTTGGGCCAGTTTGTTGGGAATTGGTTTCAGCAATGGTGGCTTGACCTTTCTGCTCTGAACTCAGCCGAGTTACCAAAGGATTTGGCGGCATCGACATGCTGTGGAGGCTCAACAGATTCTGATTTCACTGCCAGTGGGTTCTCAAAGTTCGTCATCATCTCTACCCCAGTGTCAGTAGCGTTCTCGTTCAGCCCAGCTTCGTCGTTGCCATTATCTTTATAGTCGAATCCCCAATCGCTGTTGTCCGACCCTTTATTCACTTCCATCTCTCCTTCAACTGATTTCTCAACATCCTCGGTCCCTTTTGAAGGAGGATCATTGTCAAAAAAATTAGGTATGGTTATTTTCTTTGGGGGTGGTTTGTGAATTAACCACTCACCAACGCCAGAGATTCCCTTACTTTTTCCTCATCCGTCTTCACCATGCATTCGTCAGTGTAGTGTCCGAAGTGGCCACACCAGTGACATATTTGACCAAGACGTTCGTATTTGAAGTCCCGCCATACAATATCATCAACCACTTCTATATGACAACCTCTCTGAAGAGGTTCCGTTCGAGATAGCTGGACTCGAGCTCTCATGTAGTCCTTCCGAGCTTGCGAGAATTCGAGAATCCACCTGTAGAACCGGCCCCAGGTCGCCTACCACCATTCGAAGATCCTCTTCCGTCTGTAGAAAGAAAGGGAGTTTGCGAACCTGAACCCAAACAGTGATACTATCAAATGAGATTTTGTCAGCTCGCGTTGAGATATCCCAGTGCTGAAGAAGAAGGACATTATCATCAAAGATCCAAGGACCGTCGCTAAGTACCTGATCTTTTGCTTCTTGCGTAGGTTCATGAATACTGGTATCCTCCCCTTGAGGCCAAATATTCTTGAAAAGCACCTTCATAGCCCAAACGTTAACCCGGATTGGCATGAGAAAGTACCAATGAGACAAGGACCACGTTCCTTTTTGGCTTGAAGGCAGTACTGCTGATCAAACTTGATGACTTTTTCCTCTGATAAATAGAGTTTTTTGAAATCTCTAAGCATCTTGGCTGCCGTTGCAATAGTAGGCGAGCAAACCACTCGTCAAGAACCTGAAGAAGACCCCTATTTCCAGCTGCGAACAGGAGAATCAAAACCACCGAGCTTGATTCGATCGGAACTACGTTCAAAGGAACCGTCGCCGCTCAGTGTGCCCCCAGAAGATCTCCGAACAAACCAGAGCTGCAAACCCTAGTGAAATATTGAGAAATTTGTAAGAAGAAAGTTGTTTATTTTCTACTATTGAAATAAATCGTCGTAAGCTAAATCACGTTTTCTATGTTTCGATTGAGTGGCTTGAGAGATGAGAGTTAATTTTGACACCACTCTTGAAAACTATAGAACTTTTGATACAAAACTAAGTATTGTCTCTCTAACACTTAGCTACCAGCAGTATTAACTTTGTTAGAAAATTATCCTGTAGTTTCACTTTTATCGACATCGCGCACAATTTTATTAAAATTGCTAGTAGCTAAGTGTCGGTAAATGTGAAACTGCAAGGGGATTTTGTTTGAAAAATAGTGCGCGATTTCGGTAAAAATGGTGCGCGATGATCCAAGTGGATCGAGTGTTGAGAGAGTTATTGTAATTTTATTTCTAACTGTTTTACGCCCGTAAAGTTAAATTTAGCGATTCTTTATCACTAAAAATGGTGCACATTAGTTTATCTTGGCCGGTTTCTTTTCAGGGATGTCTCCTACTGTCATATCTTTGTTTGTTCCATTTTTTCACCCTTACTAAAAAGTTACTAATCTCTTTCTTGAAAGAGTTTGATTCGTTTCTAAAAAAAGAGTTTGATTCTCGTAGTGGTTTGATTAAACTAATTATTGATTAACTAACTCTCCTTATGGAAACAATGACACCTTCACTGAACTCATTGCAACTTACGAAATCTATTCGTTCTTCGCTATTTAGAAATCTATCACATGATTACATGTGAGTATGTGTGACTCTCAATGCTTTTGGATCTTGTTCTCATTCACATATGCATGAGAGTTTATTGAAATATGTGGCGCACGTGCTAGTGTACATGGTTCGGTATTAGTATATCATTTTTTTGAAAGGGGTATTAGTATATCCTCAAGTACAAATAGTATAACACAAGATCATTAGATCGATAATCCATCTCAGAAACGACAATCTATAGAGTAGTAAAAAAAATTGTTGACAAGAATGAGATTTTCATTTACTTGCTTACGAAAAGTTATTTTGTTTTATTTTGTTTTATTTTGTTTTTTGTTTTTTTAGGAGACAGAAAATTATTTTGTTGAGAGAGCCGAAAGTTCACATTGATAATCACTATGGGTCGACAAGATTATTTATGTTTAATTGCATTTCACCCCTTGTAGTTAGGGATTTGTGCAAAATACCCCCTAGGATTTCAGATGCTGCAAAACAACACCCTGTGGTTTCATTTTTGTGCTGTAGGGGGGTAAATTTCTGTTAGCTACGATCAAAAGACGTAAGTACCCCTCCATATATAGCTTTACCCAGTCATTGTTCGCCCAACTTTCTCTCTCTCTCTAAACGTGCAATTTCTCTCATTCTCTTAACTTACCTCAAAAAAAGTTTTTTCTTCCTTCTTACCGATGAAAAATCAAGTGGACAAACACAATTAAAACCCAAAAAATGACATGCAACAACAAAGAAGATGGACATATCTTAGGGCATCTCCAAGAGATAATGCAAATTGATATTTTATGTAAAATTTAAAGGAGTTGGTGAAAAAATGGACTCCAATAGTAGAGGCATTTGAAAATGCAAAATACAAAACATGCAAATCCATCGCCAAACCTGGCGTGGATGGCAGGCACGACAAAACAAATCAAATTATATTTCCTATTTTTTCTCAACTTCTTTCCCTATTTTTCTTACATGTTGAAACAACTTTTCCTAAATTTTCTCATTCTCTCTCATCCGCAATAATCATATAAACAACAAATAAAGATAAATTTTCTTAGTTTTGCATTCCACTACTGGAAAAAGACCTATCAAATTATCATTATACAACATGCAAATGAGCATTTTTATTTAAAATTTGCATTAAAATTGCATGTCACTTTTGGAGATGCCCTTACAAACCTACTCCCTCTCTATTTGTGCCACGTACAGATCGAAGCAGCTAGGTCGTCACAGTTCTCCTTCGGCGTCGTCGTTGTAGTCTCCGTTCTCTTTCCACGGTGGCGACGTCGTCGTCGACTCGCTGTTCTCTTCCTCCAGCGGCATCACTCTCTACTTCCTCTCTCCCTCTCGTGACTGTTGTTGTGCCCATGGTTTTGTTCTTGGGTGCGAATTGGATTTTTATGGGGAATACGGGTTTGGTGGATTGATTGACTGATCTATTGGGGATCAATTTTTTGGGTTCTAATCAGTGGTCAGTGAAAGTTATGTTGTGCTTTTAACAAAAAAAAATGGTATGTTTTGTTGATTTGGTGGATGTGTTGTTGAAGAGGACTTATGGGAGATTGTTCTGAGTTTAGGGTTCCCAGATGTGGGTTGAAGGAAGAAGGGGAAGAGCATGAAGAGATCAATTGCATTTTCTGGAGGATTGACAGTGGGATTTGAATGAAAAACGAAGGGAGGTTTGAACTGAAAAGGAATAGGTTTTTGGTTTATGGCTGACTCTCTGTCTCTCTTTATTGATGACCTCAAGTTGGTTTTCTTTAATGGTCAATTTTGTCCCTGAAATGGCGGTTTGAGAGTTCTACGAACCAAACTTGGGTCTGCTAGCAGACCAGTTATGGGCCGCAACGGAGGTGGCGGAGTCCGCGACATAGGCGGCACATAGGCTGGGTGTAGGCAGCGCAGGGGCGGGGGTGTAGGCGGCGACACGGCAAAGGCATCCTCTTCAACTTCCTATTCTTCATCTCCACCATCTTTTTTCTACTTTTAATTGTTTTTGTTTTAGATCATTTTATATGGAAAAACCTTTAAGGGTATGTTTGTCATTTCAAGTCCGGTTTTGACGAAGTTTCAACGGAACCGCAGAAAACCAAATCACAGGGTGGTGTTTTGCATCATCTGAAACCACATGGAGGCTTTTTGCACAAAGTTGTAACCACATGGGGGTGTTTTGCAATTAACCCATTAATTTATGCTTGTCGATTATAGGACACCGAATGATGTAACGAGAATGAGATATTTGTTTACCATGAGGTGTGTGGATCAAAATTCAGTGTTTGCATATAGAGAACTAGGGGATTGCCCGTGCCCGAGGGCACTACCCAAAAAACACGTTTTACCTATTACAGTGTCATAAATGAAATGAGTACTTTTATCCACAAACACGGGCAAAAAACGAAGACAACATACCTATTTGTATTAAATATTAGGAATAAAGGAAGCTCCTTTTTGTAATTAGAATAAAAGGAGTGGATAGTTAAGTAGTCAGTAGTTAAGTGGGTGGTAGGTGGAATCTAAGGGTTGGGGTTGATTCAATCTAACGGTTCAAATAAAGTCAACCGTTCTATTTTATAGAGTAGATGTTTTTGAGAAAAAACTCCCTCCTATTAGTTAGGGATGTCCAAAGAGAGTGGGTAGTTAGGGATGTCCAAGGAGAGTGGGTAGTTTGAGATGTAATAAGTAATTAAGATCTAATGGTGGGAATGTGGTTGATTTAATCTAACGGTTGAAAAATCATAAGTTAGCTAAACCATGCAATTTTATATTATTGAACTAGTGATTAATTTATGCTATTTTATATTAGTTAGAGAGACATGCTAGGGCTCAGATACCAATGAGAAAGGTAAAAATTCACACTGATAACTTAATTTATAATTTTTTTTTACTATAAACCCAACTACATGATTGAACTAATGACACTTAACTTACTGTATTATCAATTTATCATAGAAACTACATGTACTTTTCAAATTTTAAGACACTTAACCCGCTGCATCATCAATTTGCTATGAAAACTATTAGAAAATTACGTGTAGCGCCCAGTGAGGTGCACATGCAATTAGTGTCAAACCTTAAAGGGTTAGCTGCATTAGGCACAAACCCTAAGGGGTTAGTTACAAACATATATGGAAGTTTTGTCTATATAAGGAGACAGTCTCCTACATATTATAGTACTCAAACAACTGTGTAGAGATCATGTGCTGATCAAAGACAGTTCTAGAAATCCTAGCATCTCTCTCTAACTAGCATCCATTGGTGGAACGTGGTGTGAATCAAAGCGTTCGTCCAAGAGATTCGTGCTAGACTGTTGGGATCAAGACAGGCTAGTGAGAACAATCACAACAGTGATCATCCACTTCGTAGGAGCTTAGGCGAAGAGGTAACGTGTAAATCTTCCGCTTTAATTACATGTTTAGATCTATACATGTTTGGATTAGTTCTTCCTTCATTGGTATCAGAGCCCTAGGCTTGTTCTTCGTGCCTCGTAGTTTGTACCCGAATCTGAACTGCTGTAGAAAATCGTGTTTTTTATTTTTCATAATCAGTAGGCGAATCCTATATGGATGCGTAGATCTTTTCACGGGGATTCAGGAAATGTAAAGTTTAAATTTGTTTAGTCAAATGTAGGAAAAGATATGACTGTTTTAAGATTCGGAATTGTATTAATTTTTACTGTTTGATATGATTATTAAAAAAGTTTTTTCAAATTTGTTAAAACTGGATTTTGAATACATAATTGGGATCAGGACGAAAATACGATTCCAACAATATAAAAATCATCGGAAACAGAGCATGGGAAGGCGGCGCGTGGGCCACACGCGCCACTGACGACGTCGCCACACGAGCACACGCTCCGCACGCGCCAAAGGGTTGCGACGGCTCCTGACGTGGCAACCACGTGTCGGGAGATGTGGCATATTGGCATGGCAGCCCACTCGTCCTTGGTGCTGCTGTGACATGCCACGTGTGGCGTCTTAGTTAGCACGTGCTGACGTGGCAACGTCCAACAGACGGCATGTGACAGAGGCGGACGCGCCCACGCACAGCGGCGTGTGAGGGCGCGAGCGGCCTTCTCCCACCGTTATTTTTCGTCAAATTTTTTCCAGGGTACTCCAAATTAAATTTTCTTTTTCAGGGATTTTTTCATAATTTTTGGTAATATGGAAAATTTTATTAATTTCCATATTAATTAATTAGTGTTTAGCACACTTCCCGAGGCAATTAGGCGACCTCAAACACACAGTTTTCAGCCCAATTTTTTTCTGGAAAAAGGTCATTTTTCCCAACTGTCTATCATAGGTGGTGAGACCTGGGGAGGTTTAGAGCATAATTTGATTATTTGAATAAATTAGATTATTACTTATTAATTTCCAGTAATTCGAGTATAATTCTGAAAATTTCTAAAAAATTCCAGAATGTTTATTATTCTGTTTTACATATAGTTCAGGGTTGAATGTATGTGTTTGGTGCATGGATGTAGCATAGATGTGATTGTTTAATTTATGGTTTGGTTTTGGTTTTAATTATGTAATCAAAATACGGCATGCTTGCCGAGTCTCTCTTCATATCTCTAGTCTTCTCTTCTCAGTCAATCGCCTCTTGAGAGGTTCTTCATATTAGAAATAATATGCTAGTGAATATTGAAGGCAGAAGCTTCAAGATAGGTGTCCAAACCAAAAGACATGGCGCAAGGTGCATGGAGCAAATAGACGAATACAAAGACTTCAAGAATGGCGTTCTCAAGTAGGCGAGAGTGCATGAAGAAAGATTCAAGATCTGCTCGAGAAGTAATCTCATTGATGAGAATGCACCATAGGGGCCACATCCATGCATATTTATTTATGCTTATGCTTGATTTATGTTATAACTACATGTGATTGTATATAATTGTATAACCCCGCATGCTAAAGAACTAAAACAAAATAGCTCACATTAGTAGACATTATTAAAATTAATATGGAATCATAAGTGATGAGGTTTGATTCCTAGGACATACTCTAGGTTTTGGTGGAGTCCTTATGAGACACTGTTAGATTTTAATCGATGTCTCATGTTCTTAAAAGAGCTATGAAAATGCTAGTAATTAATTTCCACTCTGTCTCATTTTTCGGTAATGTTAAAATCATCTAGTCTCGTCGTTGATTCTGCCAAAGCTGTAAAGCTTAATGGGGACAACTATGATATGTGGAGTCGTCGTGCTATGTACTAGATGTTAGATATAGATTTGTCTTACCGTCTCAAAACATAAAAGACCGAACCCGAAATGGATGATGATACTTCCTTGAAAGATCACAACCGCAACCTAGCTGTCTTTCATAAGTGGGAGGCTGCGGACAGGAAGGTGTGTCACAATCTTCTATGTATGATGGAAGATGATATCATCAGGGAGTTCGAGAATTCTACCACTGCGAAGGAGATGCGGGAATCGATAAAGGACAAATATGGATCCACCTCTATCACCAAACTGCGAGTCTTGAGAATGAGGTTCGACTCATATCATAAGAAGCCTGAGCACTTAATGACACATCATATGAGCGATATGGCATTCATTATTAGAGAGCTCAAAGAAGTTGGGTGTAACTTATTCGATGATGAGCAAGTGTAAGCGGTACTACGATCTCTGCCGCGCTCATGGGATCACATGAAACAAACATGACCCATAATGCGGATGTCAAACGTTTGAAGATGTCAAACATCACCTATTGTTGGAAACTGAGCGAGTTGAGGTCTCCAAGTCCACTAGTGAGGTGTTATTGGCAAAGATTCCCAATCCCAAGGCGCATAAGCCGTGCATGAATTGTAAGAAGCCGGACAAGAACGCCAAGGGGAAAGGTAAACCCGTTGGGGGACCAAATCCCAAGATCAAGAAAGGCACTGGTGGCAAGAAGAGTTGAAGAGTTAGAAACTTTGCAAGGGTCTTGTGTTTCAACTGCCAGAAGAAGGGTCACTTTGATCGTGATTGCACCGAGCCAAAGGTATGCCATAATCCTAACATTGACTGTTATGTTACAAGTCAAGTTTTTATGGCTGATTCTCCTCATTTGTGGGTTGTAGATTCAGGTGCAAGCGACCATGTGATCGAGACGCATGCACGGATTATAGGCAAGTACCAGTTATCAGTAGAAAAGTGTACATGGGGAACAACACCTTCGTTGATGTGGAGGGACTTGGCACATATCAACTTAAGTTGCAGTCTGGAGAGACGCTTGTTCTTCATGACGTTTTATACGCTCCTGATGCACGCAAGAACTTAATTTCAGTTTCTAGACTTTTGGATTTGAATTTTAAACTTGTTTTTGAGGGTAGGATTGTCAAATGTTTCATGTCAATTCATGTTTTGAAACTGGTTAAATTTCTCGTGGTTTATTTTATTTAGACATTATTGGTTCTAGCAATGGCAATGTTTCTGATTCTTTTTTATTCATTACATCTTCTAGTGATGAAAATGATTCCACTAGATGGCATGCTAGATTGGGACATATAGGACATGATTGGATGAACATCCTAGCCAAGGCAGGTCTACTTGGAAATATGTCTAAAATCTCCTTACCTGTATGTGAGTCTTGCCTTGTAGGAAAGACCAAACGCAAACTGTTCGGTAAAGCAGTAAGGGCCACTGAGCCTTTATAACTCATTCATTCTGATGTTTGAGGTCCATTAAATGTTAGAGATAAACATGGTGCTCGGTATTTCATCATATTCGTAGATGATAATACACGCTTCAGTTATGTGTACTTGATGTAGCATAAATCTGAGGCACTAGAGTGCTTCAGAAAGTTCCTACTGGAAGTAGAGAACAAACTGGACAAAAGAGTCAGATATCTTAGGACAGACCGAAGACGTGAGTATCTATATGAGAAATTCAAAGAGCTCTGTGATTCAAAAGTAATAGTGAGGTAGTTGATAATTCCCTTCTCACCACAGCAAAATGGTGTAGCGGAAAGAAGGAATAGGACATTGTTAGAAATGGTTCGTAGTATGATGGCAAATGCGAATCTGCCAGTCTCCAATTGGGGAGACGCATTGATGACTGCCACCTACATACTCAAACGTGTGCCCACCAAGTCTGTAGCCACAACCCCTTATGAGTTGTGAACCAAAAGGCAACCTGATTTAGGTCACCTTAGGCCAAGGGGTCGGCAAACCTATGTGTGTAACAAATCCTAACTTTTAGAGGAAATAAGTGTATCTTCATATGTTACACAGAACACTCAAAGGGTTACCTATTCATAGCGCAACATCCAGATGCCAGTCTAACAGAAATGGAGTCCCGAGACGTTGAATTTCTCAAAGGAGAGTTTCCTATTCAGGGAGAGGTACGTGGAGAAGGAATTTTTACGAAGAATAGGAACTACTGGATGACACTCAGTTCCCCACTAACCAAGACGAAGTAGTTCCTATGGATATTCAGAACAGTGGGTTTGACTTGCCTAGTGAACAACCCATCATATACGATGATGATGCTGAAGAACCCTCCTTGTGTAGGAGCGCTCGTGGGAGCGTACCCCGCCGACGATTTGACATCGAAGGGGAGGCCGTGATGGTCACCACGCAAGAAGATGATGAACCTAGGAAACTTTCCGAGGCTCTTTCATCACCTGACAAGAAAGAATGGGAAGTTGCTTTTGCAACAACCCTCTTATCCGGCTCGGACAAGACCGGGAGGGCGATGCTAAAAGTAACGGCGGAAATAAAAGGCATAACATCCCAAAATATAATTTACATATTATTAAACATTAAATAAGTCTCTGAATACAACATGCGCCTCTAAAACTACTACATTATGCTTAGATAACCACACTAGATTCTACTCATGATGATATCCATCTAGGTGAGTCCTCGTACCCTGCTACGCCATATTCTTCAGCTCCTAAGACCGCGGTGGGAAGGAAACAGGAACCATGGTTTTCAAAGTCTGCAATGAGATACAGAATAAGTAACACTGGAGCACGTAAAACAGATGATGAAGCATGGTTTCTTTTCACAAAAAATACATAGAGGAATAAATTATAAAAGAGTAAACCTGATGAATAAAGTAGGAACTCAAATTAAATTCTTATCTTCTCAATCTTATTCCCATACTCTTTCTTCTTTCCTTTTAAAATATTCTTTTCTCAGGGAAAAACGTATTATTAACTTGTTGATACGGGAAGATCTACTAACTCTACGCATACAAGACCTCAAGTGCCGGCACCCCCCTAAGACTCCTCGCTGTCAGAGATGTGATTACATGGAGCGACCCGGTAGGTTGTGACCGGGTTAAATAAACGGGTCGGGTGACCGCAGCCAACCACAACCGATATTATTGAAAAGAGAATATATAACGATCCCCGAACAACTCTTTCCACTTGACGTTATTTACGTATTATTATTATTCGTGTGACAGTATCAAAAGCAAGGCAACTTCTTTAAATGTAGGAAAATCAAAAATAAAACAAGTAAATGACAATATTTTGAGAAAAAATATAAAAATCATATTGCGACACGAAAGGATCTAGGCACGCAACGCCTGACATGTTTACTTACCTCATACGATAGCACGTTCTAAATCCTATAGATGTAGTCCTCGCCTACGAAACCGTCACCTATAAATTGTAGCTTCTAAATCAACACAAATCCAAATAAAATGCTACAAGTCCTAACAAGTATTCTTTCTAGTTTTTAGTTCAACCCAAAACCCCAACGCAAGTCTCTTTTGTTACACTTTCTTAATAACAGAATTATATAAAACAACGCGTCTATTTTTGAATGACTATTAAATTTTATTTTTCTAAAATTTATTATTTAATTAGAGAAGTTCTTTTATAAGAGACATGAAATAGTAGTGAAAATTAAGGTTAACTTATATTCATGAGAATTAAGTATTAAAAATAGCGACTAAACGATATTGAATCTTTGAAAAAATCACTTCCAAATACTTGACACGACGCAATGATGTTTACAATCTAGCAAAAGTCAGTTTTGCGAGTATTGAACAAAGCCAAATTAAAATCTAAGTGATTAAGCAATGTTTCTTTAGGTTTTTAAATAAAACATTCCTAGTTTAATTTTTAAAGAACGACTGGTACACTATTTCAACACCCAAATTACTTTTCTGTAACAAGAACGAAAACTATTATTTTTAGAAAATATTTTTAATCCAAAATTAACATTTTTATTTTCGCGTAAAGTGTAACATTTAAGTAAAAGACAAGTAGGACCCTTAAGTTATATTAAAAGTTAGCTAGTACCCCTACCCAATCACAATTCATAAAGTTTAAAAGACCCAAAGCACCTTCGAAGGTTCTCAAAGTACAACCAGCCTCCCATTACTTATACTATTAACAATTTCCTTAAACTACACTTTTACCCCTTGACATGAACTTCAAAATTATTCAATCAAAACACTGATTCAAGCTTCAAGAGTCGATTTTAACTATCTAATATGAACTAGAGAGGGATTTAGAACGTACCTGAATAAAAAATCATAATAAACGGCCAATAATTTGGTTTGGGTCGCGTCTCACGTTGGGTTCACGGTGGTGGCCGCCGAGGGTGGCTCTCTTGTGGCTCTTGGCTTCGCCTGAGGTCTCCTCAGGCCTCTAGGAGTCGATTGGGACTGATCACAAAGGGTGGGTGGCCCTGGTTCGGTTTTACCATGTTGTCACCGGAAAAACGTGGAGGTTCTGCGGCGCGGTGGTCATCTTCGACTACTGCTGCTGATTCTAGTTCTCTTGATACTTCTGGTTCAAACCCAAAAGTGGGAGAGAGGTACCAAAATTGTGGGAGAGAGAAAAGAGGAATGAGAAGTGGGTTTTCCCGTTGGGTGCTCTGGTGGCAGCCATGGATGTGGCGGCTAGTTGCTGTTGCGGCCAAGATGCTGCTGCTGATTCTTGTACGAGAAAGAGAGAGAGATGACAGTGGGAGAGGGAGGTGGGCAGAGAGTGAGAGTGATGGAGGTTTTGGTGAAGTCTTTCCCGAGCTAAAATTGTGGGGTGATGGTGTAGGTTGCGCTGGTGGTGGTTATGAAGAAGGAGGTGGCAGTGGTGCACGATGTGAGGAGGGAGGAGGAGTTGCATGCCTTATATAGAGGATATGTGGCGGCAAGGAGGGGAGGCGGAAATTTTGGAAGCGGTGATGGAAAAATATGGAGAAAAAATTAAATTCTTGAAGAAGATAAGAGAAGCACTATAGTGGTTCGGGTGCCCCAGCGATTAGGGTACTTGGGTGTGGCACACACTTGAAATATCGCAGTGGTCGCACACACGCTAGCGAAATAAAGAAAAAAATTACGTATTTAATTACGCGTATAGTTCTAATATCTCAAGAATTATCACACGAGTTTCTTCAATTTTTTTGTAAGACCCAATAATTCACTCAAACACTATTCACAACTAAAATTCATATTTCTCCTTCAAAATTATTAATTTAGCGTTAAAATTATACGGGGCATTACAACTTTACAAGAAGAACTAGAGTCAATGAAAACCAATCATGCTTGAGATTTAGTTGACTTGGCGCATGGACGTAGGGCCACAGAAAACAGATGGGTTTTCTAGGTCAAGTGAAAGGCAGACTGAAGGCATAAGGCCTGACTACTGGCGAGAGGCTACACCCAACATCAGAGTATAGATTGTGAGGTAACATTCTCCCTAGTGGTGATAATAGCCTCGATTCACCTCATATTAGCAATAGTAGCCAGCATGGACTTAGAGCAACATCAAATGGATGTTAAGAATGCGTTCTCAATGGAGAACTAGACGAGGAGATTTATAAGACTCAGCAAGAAGGCTTCGATACACAAGGTAAAGAGCACAAAGTATGCAAACTAGTTAATTCCATATATGGGCTTAAACAGTCCTCAAGACAGTGGTATCTGAAATTCCATCAAGACATTATTGCATACGGTTTAACGATGGTTTATGAGGATCACTGCGTGTATGTCAAAAGCTCAGGAAAGAATTTCACGATTTTGCCCCTATATGTGGATGACATACTATTGGCCAGTAATGACATAGGAGTGCGCAAGACCACTAAAGGGTGGTTATCCTCTCGCTTCTTGATGAAGGATATAGGTGAGGCGAGTTACATTCTCGGGATAAAGATCCTAAGAGATCGCTCCAAGAAACTTCTTGGATTATCGTAAGAGGCATACATCAAGAAGATACTTGAGCGGTTCCACATGGGAGACGCAAAAACCACTTGAGACTCCTATTACTCATGGCAAGAAACTCAGCCTAGAGTTGTGTCACAAAACCCAACACAAGAAAGACCAAATGGCCAAAGTACCGTACACAAGTGTTGTCTGAAGACTAATGCACGCTATGATGTGTAGAAGACCCGACATTTGTCATGCTGTCGGTTTAGTTAGCTGATACCAGTTTGATCCCGGTGTTGGAAACTGAAGGTTGTCAAAAGAATAATCCGATATCTCAAAGGTTCAAAGGATTACGTTCTGTGCTATCGAGGCTCAGAGCTTCGACTCGTTGGCTATAGCAACACTGAGTGGCATGGGGCCTAACAACTCGAAAATCAACCTCAGGCTACGTCTTCATGATGAGTGGAGGAGCCATCGAGTGATACATTAGCAAGCAAAATTGCACTTCCCTACTGCCCATGAAAGCTGAATATGTTGCCTGCTCCACGGCAGGGCATGCGAGTGTTTGGTTGAAGAGATTTCTGGTCAATTTAAGAGCGGTTGACAAACCAAGATCAGTTACCCTACGCTGTGATAGTATGGCGTCCATAGCTATGCTAAGGATCCGAAGTACCACAGTAAAGCCAAACACATAGAGATAAAGTATCACTTAATCAAGGAGGTGGTAGCTAAAGGATATATTACTTTAGAACATATTCCTACAAATCAGATGTTAGCTGATCCTATGACCAAACTATTATTAAGGAATGTTTTCATTGGTCATGTTAGGAATAGGGGACTAGGTAAATGGTCAGACATTTCTAGATTTCAGACTGATAAAGTGATTGAGACATTGATTATTGTATTTTAATTGGATTTGTCTGATTAAGTTGCATGTTGATTGATACGTGCATGATATGTTACATTTCCTGTACTAGCATAGAGCATGTCGCGCAGACACGAGATCGGCTCCCTCACACGAGCGACCGCCTTTCCGATATCCTGGATAGTCTAGGTGAGCATAAGATGATACAGATTCCAGATAAGAGCTAGACGCCTATGATATGAGTATGACACATATCATAAGAGCAAAAGGCCTATGGTACGAGCTAGACGCCTATCATCAGATCAAGACGCCTGTCAGACGGAATCACATTGTTGCATTGGAAAGAGTTCGATGTGAGATTGGTATATGTGCCATTTGGACTTGGTTAATACCCCAAACCATGTATAGTCTGCGTAGAGAAAGCCAGATACGAGAACTGATTTTTGTGCGCGTGTGTGATATTTTAGCCCTCGAGCCAGTAGGCAAAAGGAATATTGGACTAAGATCTGCATATTGGTTCTAATGAGATAAGACACGCGCTCCGATCGGAGTTCAAACACCATGGAATGTATTTCTCAATTACGCGTGCTAATTTGTGACAAGAGGTGGTGAGTAGAACTAGTACCTGAGATTCCTAGCCGTGTGAGCCTCGTCGATCATACAAGTATGATTGACATTGTATACCCTTAGTAATTTTATTTGTTTCATGGAGAGACGGGTTGGTGGTGATACTTTGACATGACACCTTACGACTATGGATGATTCGACCTTCTGGGCACTGCTGGGATAGAAGCTAAGTCAAATCTAAGCGGCACGTCGATAGAAGGAAGATTCTCAGTGCATCACTCTTTGTCATTTTCATTGGGCCCACCTACAAGATCCATAAGTTTCATGCATGATATGAAAATATATAAAGGAGGTATGGACTCATTGGAGCACGACCTATGGGACTAGGTAGGTGTTCATTGTCCACGATGTAACATCCCGTCCCACATCGAGATATTGTAGATTGATATTGTGGATTGGATGTATATATGGTCGTGGGATTGTGATATCATGTCACACATTGAACATTTGGGAGTTTGACATCTGGTATAGGATAAACTTGTGGATTACTACTAGCACCTTCAAGGCTTAAGCATTTTTATCCGGTGGCACGGATAAAGAATTTTTTGGGATAGTAATTCAAAGGTTGTTACAAATGGTATCAGAGCCAACCCTGGTACAACAAGGACTCCGTGGCGGTTCGCCGCGAGCCAAGGGGATATGTGAATGGACACACTCGACGAGGACGTCGAGCATATACGGTGGGGGGATTGTAACATCCCATCCCACATCGATATATTGTGAATAGATATGTGGAACTGGCTGTATATATGGTTGGGGGATTGTGATATCATAAGCCACATTGGAAATTTGTGAGTTCGACATCTGGCATATGGTAAACCTTGTAGATTACTGCTATCACCTCCAAGGATTAAGAATTTTCATCCGGTGGTATGGATAAAGAAGTTGTTGGGACAGTAATTCACGGGTTGTTACACACGAGTTGACAATTTGATCGAATATGGGGGATACGAGAGTTATAATGTGCATTATCTGTTTGAAAGGGTAGAGAGCGCCTACTGAAACAACCCGGGATCTCGGTTCAGGGTTAACGCGACAATTGATAACCAAAAGTAGATTATTAACTATTAAGTTTACATTTCGGTTAAAGTACATAACAAAATTTCGATAATAAGTACAATCTAAAACAAATCGTGTGTGATATACTAAGTGATCTGACTTAATCTAAACTTCTTCGTCTCGATCCGCGTTCCCATCCCCCACGTTGATTGATGACCTGCGGTTTTAAAATGGAAAAAGTCGACGCATTTTTGAAGAAAATTATCTGTAACAATTGAGTAAATACACACTACGACATCTAAAGCAATGAGAGGCACGCAAGCATAGGTTTAAATAAACCAATAGATTTGAAACATTAATAAGTAAGAGAGTTGTGAATTTATGAACAATTATAAGTAACCACGTAGCATGAAATTTTTAACTTTAAAACTTGAACAAACCACGAGTATTGTAGGAATTCCTAAACCAGTAGAATCTCCAAAGTAAACAAGTTTCTTTGAACTGATAAAAATATTGATTCACGAGTATAAGTGTCAACAGTAAACAAGACCATTTGAACTGATAACAATATTAATTCACGAGTAGCATATGCTTTTCAATTCATTTCATTAGATAAGGCAATCAAGAGCCACAAACAACATCAATAGAGTAATCAAACTTTCTTTCAATTCCAATTTAACCGTTAAGTTTAGCTGAGGCATATCCAGAGCCACCAGCAGGATCGATGTAGACAGAGGGATCACGAAATAATCACAAAGGGTTCCTTCTAGGTTCTATCAAACCCTATTTCACCCGAGCGTTAAGGGAGCCCATTTGTCAACCCCGCTCACAACATTAGCTAAAAGGCCTTAAGTGTCGACACCCCTATACCGTAGTGACCCTTACAAGTATAAGTAGCACTCTATAGCTCTATAAACCCCTTGGACTCAATATCTTGATACATTTTGGCTCATCGGGGACGGATTTGTGAACATTAAAGTTCTATCCAATAATAAGAAGCATTGCTTCAATGGTCTTAGCCATAAGAAAATGGAGGATCGCTTGGCGCCTCCTATTAATAACACAACTCTGTACATCGTCCTAAATATGTTAGAGTTATTTTATTAACTTTATTTCTCATATGTATTTTATTTCTTCTCTTTACCATAAACAAAATCAGATTATCAACTTATCGGAAGTAAAGTTCCAAGACTTATAAAGAGGATTCAATTTATATCCAAACAATTTCGAGTATTAAATCATGCTTTGCATACTTTTTCAATCAACAAGTATTCAATTGAAACATCACACAAACACTCACATTTTGATAAGTAAAAGTCGAAAATATGTACTTACCACTGAGATGAAGCACAATCAAAAGCAATAAACTAAGTCTAGCACTCCGACGACAACCGCTCTCTCCTACGAGGTCGATGTCTACAATCACCCGTATGACGTACTCGTTATAACCAATTTACACATTTATAATACACATACAAACCTACATGTCACATAGTACTAAATGTCACTAATTCACATATAATGGTGTTTAATTATCAAAATAAGTCCAACAAAACACCTAGAAGTTCAAAAATTCAAGTTTTCTAAAAAATGTGAAACTACAATTATGGACAGAATTATAGCTCTGACTTTGGAGCCATATTTACCATATCAAATAATCTCCTAAAATCTTGAAATTAAATTATGATGAACCTATATGTGTATACTTTCAGGAACATCAAGAATAACATGCATAGCTATTATAGAACTCAAGTTACAAAAATAACAATGACTACTATGCAGAGACAAGTTTGGAAGAAAGTTTCAACTTTGAAGAAAAATACTACTACTTGGAGAATAGGAAAAATGCCCATATTCTCCAGAATGAATACCTCATGTGCCTAGTTTCATCACAAGAAAGATTTGGTGCCATACGTTTCTGGAAATGAGATTTTTAACAAAAAAGGTAAAACTTATCCAAAAACTAAGTTTCAGAAAATATGCAACTTAGAATGAGCATATCTCCCTAATTAAAATGGCTATGGAGTTGATGTTTTTTCTCAAAACCCACTCTGAGTCTAGTTTCATAAAATGTAAGATTTGAAAATTTTATATAGACATAAGATGAAGATATACTACGTTTTTGACAAACATGTCAGATTGTAAGGACATGCAATTTTCACCAAGAACACTCAAAACATGATCAATCTACTTCCATCATACATGCAAGTTGAGAAATATATTTTATACTCAAATAAAACAAATTAGACATACAAAAAGAGAACAAACAAGAAATTTGGGGAATCATGTGAAGAATTTGAAAGAAAACAAGTTAAAGTCTCCAATTCATGTTCTAGACACACATGCAAGAAAAGTTCAAGAAGTTTTCTATCTTGATGATGAAAGTAACATCAAAATGCACAAATTTAAAGAGGAATGAAAGCTTAAAAATGAGCCTTAAGAGAGACATTTGGGAAAATGATGGTGCTTGGAGAAGTTTGAAGTCCATGAGAGCTTGAAAACTCCTTCAAATGAGGGAATTTTGATGTAAGAGGAATGTGATGATGATGAAACTAACATCTACGTACACAAATGAAAAGAGAAAAGATATGCTTACAAGACCTTAAGGAGCTTAAAATCATGAAGAAGATGAAGAAAATAACTCCCCCCATGCATAGTATGACCTTTGACTTGAGTTTTTCATGAATTTGAAGGTCAAAAATGAATTTTTGGTGGTGTTTCTGTGAGGTGTACCTCCAAAACCGGGAATGGAGTCTTTGGAGAGAGATGAGAGAGTATTTGAGTGTTCTTGAGGAAGATGAAATGTAAAGAAATGAAAGAAATAGAGTGTGGGTGATGAGTGATGAAAGAGAGTATTAGTGATGAGGTTGATGGAGATGAAAGTGATAGATATAGGAAATAATATTTTATTAGAGTTGACCAAAGATATAGGGTGGAAGAGTTAGATTCATATGAATAAGAGATGAAATGCTAGTTGGGGTAGAAATTGTAAAATTGATAGGTAACACTAGCAAAGATAACTAAAAGTTGAGGGGTGAAAATATAATATTCAATTAATAGGTAACACTAGCAAAGATAACTTTTATAAATTATAAAATCTTCAAATCATTTTAAATAAAACACTTTGTATAAATCACTTTTAGAAAACTACGAGTATGTCCTAGATATACAAAATGAGTTTCATATAGTATCATCTAAGTTTCAAAAACTACAAAATAACCCCAAATTAAAAATATATATATCCTCATAGATGTCAAATGACATCCTTATATTTTAAAATAAAGAAAATTCATTAATAAGTTTGAAATATAAATTTCTCAAAATTTTCAAATATTTTTTCGAAATGACCAAATAACCCTTTAATTAAATACGCGGTATTACACCTACTGCTGGCTCAACTTGCATGAGTTTAGAGTATGGATCTCCTGAAACGCAAGAGCTCTCATCAGTCACACGCCAGGTGTAACACCCCGTATCTTTTCTGAATATTTTGACGTATTTTCCGTAAAGTTAATCACTTATTTCCAAAAATAATTAGCTAGTGGGGAGGTATTTGTATTTTTAGATAATAATAAATGGTTAAGTTGGGGGGTTATAGATAAAGTATATGAGAACTAGGGGGGATGTATTTGTCTTTTGCTAGAAACTTACTTAGGGAGTTGTTTTCTCTCTCTCTCTCTCACTCCCGTACACCTCTCTCTCTCACGTCTCTCTCTCTCTCTCTCTCTCTCTCTTACCCTATTTCTTCTCCTCCTTCGGCAAACAACTCACCACCACCCCCGAGACTCCCTCCATTCCCCAACACCCTCACAACCCCCAAGATGCTTCCCAATCCCCAACATTCTCTTCTCTCACTCTCACCCGTCTCTCTCTCCACCCTCTTCCCCTATAAGTCTCCTCCGTCTCCTCCCCTTCGGCAAAACCCCCCAAGACAAAACCACCACCCCCCCCCAACGCCATCTCCATCTCTCTGTCCCCTTCCTCCCACCCTCTGTTTTGCCGCCGAGAAGCAGCAGCAGCGGCGGCAACAACGCCGCTGCTTTCCCGACGAGAAGGACGCCGACGAAGAATGGCCGCCAACACCACTGCCACCCGTCTCTCTCTTTCCCTGCTCTCTTCCCCTCTCCACCTCACTATCATGCTCGAAGAAGCCACCGGAGGACGAAACAGCAGCGGCAACAGCAGCAGAGCCACCATGCCGCCGCCGGACGCCATGGATTCCGGCGAGCTCGACGAGAGCTTCGAGCCCAAGCGAAGCAGTGGCATCCAGCCACTTCCAACCACTCCCCTAGCCTCCTGGAGGTCCGACCAGGTCTGTGGAGATCCTAGCCGCAGCCAAAGCTCACCGGAGAAGACCCCGTCGGCCGCCATCACCGGCGCCACTTTCGGCGCTTCGACCCGCCTTGTTTCTTGACCGTTTCTTGCAAAATTTTACATGGGTATGCTCTAAATCTCCTTCTAAGTTGTTTACAGTAATCACAATTGAGTTTTAAGGTCTCAAATCCGTGTTTTGATCATTAAGTTTGGGTGTTCTTGATTTGGGGGTTAAAGTGTCATTTTCAGAAAGTTTTCAGGGGGGTTATAATGTCGTTTCAGAAACTTTGGGGGAGGCAGATGTCATTTCAGAAACTTTTGGAAACTAAATGCAGTATTTAATTTCAGATTTCACTATAGAATTAGTTTTTCTTTAATTTATTTAGATTATTATTTATAAATTAATTTGGGGGTAAATATTATTGAAGAAAATATAATTTTGGGTTTATAAATAAGTTAAAATTAATATTGTCTTGAGAAAAATAAAAGGAGTTAGAAATAAATATAGGTTGTATATTTGTTGAGATTGTATTAAGTTAGAAGCTCCGATTTGTAGGTGACGATTCCGTAGACGAGAACGAATTATAGGACGTGCTTGGATTTTGGTAAGTTAATATGCCTAGCCTCGTGTGTCTTTCCTTCATTTCGCGTATCGCGTGAGTTATTTGTGAAATTACTACCGTACTTGATTTATTTGAGTTGCTTATTTGTTTTGAAATACTCATCTTTGAAGTATTGCATGAAATTGGTATCCAAATCTAAATAACAATCCGAAAGACGACATATAAATGATATTGCGAAATAAATTTTGTGAAAGTGATATCCCGAGACGGACCACGTCATTGGGTTGGAAGTACGAAATTTGAAATCGTTGCCTCGGTTACCAAGAGTAGCACACCGCTTACTTATTGGTTGAATCTGAATATCTCTCAATCGTACATCGATTATTATTATTTTTTCCACACCGGCTTTTTGTTCGGAGCTCCTTACTCGATTCTACACCTTGAAAGAAAATTTGGTAATTATGTAAAGTGGAAAGCCGTTGTGCGTGGGTTTGTGCCATATCCCTGATACGATACATTTCTGACATATTGTGTTGGTTACTGTTATGAGATTATGAGATTATGAGGCTCTGACCTCCTTTTGATTATGATATGGTTATGAGGCGCAGTGATGCGAACCTCCTGTGATTGAGTTATGGTTGTGGTAGTTCTCTTTCACATATGAGAAAGAGGTTGTGGATTGGATATGGTCACGCCCCGTATCAACTAGTTACTAAAATGGATTTCCGGACTCGATTCTTATCGATATGAGATATCTTGAGATTAAAGTGATATTGTGATTTGCTATTAACAGTGAGTTCCCGAGATGGACCACATCTTCGGGTTGGAACACGAAATCTGAGATCGTTACGGAGTTTGACACGCCAAAACAGCTGTGAACACTTTTCCGCGAGTATTTAATTTTTATTTATTCAACGAATTGGTTATTCCGGTCACATGTCTCATCATCTGTTTACGTGCTATGGGTGTTAGCTTACTCAGCCGTTTGCTGACTATTTTCTGTAAAAACTGCGTCGTCTTTTGCTATTTTAAAACCGCATGTTGGCTATCGAGGTGGGGGAACGTTCACGACACTTTGGACGGGAAAGCATGCTAGTTGGAAGATCACATAGTATATATCTCACCTAAAAGTGTATTCCTTGATTTTCAAAAGATTGTCACTGTTTGTATTTATGGAAATTGTAAAAGTTATAAATTGAAGTTTTATGTTATCGATGGTTATACTAGCTGTGAACCGACGATCCTTATCCGTTCCCAATGAGGCTCACCACCTCGGGCGGAGACATCTCTTCCGAACGTGGGGCCCGGCCGGCCTTGCGATTTGGAGGGTTTTAAACCAGGGCCACAAAATACCTTTTAGATGATAAAGTTAGAGATGGAGAGAGACTAAAAAGTAACTATGCACACCCGCACTGTACGAGTGGGAGATGTTAGAAAATTACATGTAGCGCCCAGTGGGGTGCACCTGCAATTAGTCACAAACCTTAAGGGTTATCTGCAATTATGCACAAACCTGAAGGGGTTGGTTGCAAACCTAGATGTAAGTTCTGTCTATATAAGGAGACAACCAACCTCCTAAATATTGTAGTGCTGAAAAAAACGTGTAGAGATAATGTGCTGATCAAAAATAGTTCTAGAAACCCTAGCATCTCTCTCTAACTAGCATCCATTGATGGAACATGGTGTGAATCAATGCGTTCGTCCAAGAGATTCGCGCTAGACTGCGGGGATCAAGACAGGCGCGTGAGAACAAGCACAACAACGATCATCCACTTCGTAGGAGCTTAGGCGAAGATGTAACACGTAAATCTTCGGCTTTAATTACGTGTTTAGATCTATACATGTTTAGATCAATTCTTCCTTCAAAAATCACATGCATTATTCAAATTTGTGACAAATAGCCTAGCCTAAGCTACGGGAAATAACGGGAATTGTGTAAACGTTACGCAACGACACATTTTCCCTTATTTGTGAGCATGAATGATGCAAATGCGTTATTGCGTAAAGTTTACACAACTCCTGTTACCTTATGTAGCTTATACTAGGCTATTTATTACAAATTTGGATAATACACATGATTTTCATGGTAATTGATAATGTAGTAGGTAAAATGTCACAAATTTGAATAATGCATGTGGTTTATACGATAAATTAATAATCCATTAGGATAAGTGTCACAAGCTCAACAGTACAAGTGGGCTTAGGGTAAAATATTCTAATTTATATGCGTTGATAGAAATAATTTGTGGCTAAACACGATAAAAAATAAATGCAAATGTGTGCTAGCTCAAGTGGTAGAGCGTGTAAAAGCCCCCTGCAGGAGGGCATGTGTTCAAATCCGATAGACGACTAACATGTAAGTTCCAAATAAATAAATTATGTTGAGTCTCAAAAAAATATATGAGGCCTTTGTTTGAGAGGCCTTTGTTTGGTGGAATTAGCGTTCATTAATAATTGAATAACGCAACTAGGGTGGTAGTTAAAGTGATAGAGCGGTGGAAGCCCCAGCATGAGGTTCCAGGTTCAAACCCTGCGAAGACAAAAAAAAAACAATTTCTAAAAAATAATAATTGAAGAACTATTTTTTTTTTTAAAATGAAGAATTAGAACTTGTACAGATGATAAACGAACGGAGGAAAGCCATGAATGAAAAATTGTGAGTGTGGCTCTTTTGGGGCAAGTGATTGATTTTGGTGTGTGAAAACTTTGTTTTGTTTATTTGTGAACACACACAGGTATGTCATACTACGAATTATTAATGTTCTAGTCATTTGATTCTCTCAACTACTTCATTATTCATCAATGCCAATAAACAAAGGGTCCCCATGCCCGCCCTTTCTATATTTTTATTCGTGCTCGTGTCATAGCATCTTTCACATTGCAGCACATTTATATTTGAGAGTAAATTTTAGTGTTTAGCTTCTCGTAGCAAATTGACAAGTTAACAAAAAAAATGGTGAACTTTTTAAGACCTCTCACCGTCGTTGATCAAAAACATACCAAAATCAGCAAATCGTATCCCATATCACCAAAATCTATTGTGTCATCAAATTTGATGAAAAAAAAATAAGATTTGACGTAATTCACACAAAATTCTTAATTAGTGTTTATGGTATGTTTTTAGTATGCCCAAGAACAATATTGTCACACGAGAACATAAAAGTTTTCGCAAGGACGTTGAGTGGGCATTTGAAATTCTCCAAGCTCGATTTGCAATTGTTGGAGGAGCCACTCAATGTTGAAAGAAAATGACATTCCTGAGTTCATGTTTGCATGCATTATCATGCAAAGTATGATAATCGAAGAGGAACATAGTGATTATCTCAACACCTACACTTTCGATTTTTCTCGCATTCAAATAGTTCTTGATTATGAAAGATAACCATATGTACCGTATACAGAGGTTGCGAGGGATATTACTAATTCAACACTTACCTATTTCTAGGTCGACATCGAAACTTAATAAACCACTGAGTTCATAATAAACTAAGAAGAAAACTTATCACACACTTATAGAATAATCATAGTGTACGGTTTTGTAACGGATTACGCAGCGGAAATAAAAAAATAATCATCCGTACAAGACCCTCCAAGGATCACAAGTCTAGAAATCATAACGATAGTAAGGGTTTGAGTATCAAAATACCTTTTAGTTCTTCTTTGATGACTTCACTCGTGAAAAAGTATTCACGTCTCTCTGGCTAGTCCACTCCTAGGATTGAATCCGGATCCTTCAAGCCTTTGTGCTAGCTAGGGATGAAGCAAGAAGAAGAAGATTACGTAAACCAGAGCAAAGGAGGGGCGGAACCTCCTTGAGGCCAGCGGGGTGAGGGGCGACAATAAGGGGGTTCGACCCTCTTAGTGTTTTGTCTCTCTCCTTGCTTTTCTCTCATACTCAAAGTATTTTATGAGCATTTTTGGAGAAAATAAGTTACGAGTGTCCTTTATATAGTCTAACAACTCCTTGTTGACTGCATAAAAGCCCATATCCTAATCCTGTCCATACACGGATTACTCCAACTTGCAAATTAGTCCTACTAAGTTTACAAGTATTTACACATTGATCATTCTGTTTAATTAATCATATTAATTAATTCCTAAGTCCCGTCTAATCCATAGGGAGTGTGACCCCATAGGTTTCTACTTAGTTTGTAGTAACAATTACTAACATGGAGCGGCCTCTAGCAAGACATCCAAGCTACTCAGCTAATAGTAATAGTCATCCGACAAACCTTGTGCAAGTATTGTCTCATCCATTTGTCTCTATACCCGGATTGGGCACAAGACATAAAAATCACGCTCTTATATCCAATCCATAGTTTGTCGATCTTGGGAATAGTCTTATCCAAGCAGATAACATCAATATCCTATATTGATTTGTCTGAGTCTGTCCAGACATACTATAAGCACCGTCCCTCGAGTGGTCGTGGATATTTTCTCCCGTTATGTGGGAGGGATAAATTATATCCACGTCACTACTATCTCTAAGTTTGCTTCCTTATTGTATCTGACTAACGCATTTATTACTACTGAGTTACGGTGTAGCGTTTGACGATGTCAAAACACAATATTCCACAACTAGAGGATCTAGCGACTTCAAGTCTAAGGATGACAATACCGTTGTCACTACGAGAAGCAAATGTGACTTTACATAACCTGTATGTATCCTTCTCGTTGTTGGTCAATCCAGTATGCTATTACTCCTACTGCATACCCATGTGTTGAATCGTGAGATCTCCATATCAATCCATCCCCATACTAGTCTATAGTTGATCGTCATGCTAATCTATATAATCGACTAGGGATATTTAAGACAAAAAATACATTTGCAATCTAAGGACTTCGTTATATTAAATATCTCCATAAGTCATACAATGAATGTTTCTAGCCAAAAACATTGTTCATACTAAAAAGATTGCCTCTAGGGAACCTATTCCAACAGTCTCCCACATGCACTAGAGCCAATATGGTGCATCCTGTATGCCCATAGAACTAGTGTTCCCTTCATGCTTGTGCTGAACAAGCGGCTTCGTTAGCGGATCTGACAGATTCTCATATGTAGGAATCTCGCATATCTTCATATCTCCTCTATCGATGATATCTCGAATAAGATGGAACTTCCTGAGTACGTGTTTGGATTTATGGTGTGACTTGGGTTCCTTTGATTGTGCGATCGCCCCAGTGTTGTCACAATAAAACACTATTGGATCCACAATACTAGGAACCACACCAAGCTCAGTATTGAACTTCCTAATCCAAACAGCTTCATTTGCTACGCCACTCGCAGCAATGTACTCAGCCTCAGTTGTAGAATCAGCAACCGTCTCTTGCTTGGAACTCTTCCAGCTCACAGCTCCTCCATTCAGGCAATACACGAATCCCGACTGCGATCAGAAATCATCTTTGTCGGTTTGGAAGCTTGCATCCGTGTAACCCCTTACACGCAACTCTTCATCCCCTCCATAAATCAAGAACACATGCTTAGTTCTTCAGTACTTTAGGATGTTCTTGACCGCTATCCAGTGATTCTCACCCGGATTGGACTGATATCTGCTTCAAATACTCAACTCGTATGACAAATCTGGTCTAGTACATAACATGGCATACATGATGGATCTTATGGCCGAGGCACAGGGTACCCTAATAATGCATTCCTTCTCAATCTCATTGGTAGGACAATCATTCTTCAAAAGAGTGATTCCATGTGACATGGGCAAGAATTGCTTCTTGGAATCTTGCATTTTGAACCCATTCAACACCTTGTCTATATATGTACTTTGACTTAGGCCTAGCAGCTTCCTTGATCTATCTCTCTAGATCTTGATACCAAGTATATAAACCGCTTTCCCTAAGTTCTTCATTGAGAAACACTTTCCTAGCCAATCTTTCATAGATTGCAACATGGGAATGTTGTTTCGAATGAGTAGTATGTCATCCACATACAAGATTAGAAAGCAACAGAGCTCCCACTAACCTTCTTGTACACACAAGATTCATCTTCGTTCTTGATGAAGTCAAACTCTTTGACTTTTTCATCAAAACGTCGATTCCAAATCCTAGAAGCTTGCTTTAATCCATAAATGGTTTGTTGTAGCTTACAGACTTTATTTGCATGCTCTGGATCCTCAAAACCCTCAGGTTGTGTCATGTACACATCCTCGAGGATATAGAAACGCTATTTTGACATCCATCTGCCAAATCTCATAGTCTTAGTAAGCTGCAACAACAAGTAGGATTCGGATGGATTTGGTCATTGCGACTGGTGAAAAGGTTTCATCATAGTCTACACCATGAATCTGTCTGAATCCCTTTTCCACCAATCAGACCTTATACGGAATCACATTACCATCCATGTCAGTCTTCTTCTTGAAGACCACCTTGCACCCCATGGGCCGCGCCCCTTGTGGTGGTTCCACCAAAGTCCATACTTTGTTGGTATACATGGATTCCATCTTAGATTCCATGGATTGCACTAATTCTGAGAGTCTGGCCCTTTCATGGCCTCTCCATAGGTAGTAGGCTTATCATCTATGAGCAACGTGTCACCAGACTCAGTCACGATAAGTCCATACCTCTATGGCTCCTGGCGCACTCTACTCGACCTACGAAGCTCTTATGTTACTTGAACAAGTTCATCCACAACATTTTGTGGTTCCTGTTCATGTTCCATAGTAGGATCAGTAGTTTGTGGTTCTTGAATTTCTTCAAATTCTACAGTCCTCACACTTGCTTCTTTAGATACAAATTCTCTTTCTAGAAACACGTCGGACCGAGAAACAAACACTTTGTTCTCAGTTGGATTGTAGAAGTAATATCCCTTAGTTTCCTTAGGGAATCCCACAAACTTACACTTATCTGACTTAGGCATGAGTTTGTCTGATTGTAAACGTTTTACATAGACATTGCAGCCCCAAATCTTCATAAACGACACTGTGGGACGCCTCCCACTCCACATATCATATGGAGTCTTCATGATCGATTTAGATAGAATACGGTTAATGGCTGCACACAATTGAGTGTAGCCCTAAAGTGATAATGAAAGATCTGTTTGACACATCACAGATCGAACCATGTACAACAGTGTTCGATTCGTCCTCTCGGACACACCTTCCATTGTGGCGTTCCGGGTGGAGTGTGTTGGGACAAGATCCACACTCTCTAAGATAGTCGTCAAACTCTTGGCTCAAGTATTCTCCTCCACGATCCCATCGTAGAGCCTTGATACTTTTGCCAAGTTGCTTATCTACTTCATTCTTGAATTCTTCGAACTTTTCAAAGGATTCAGATTTGCCCTTCATAAGGTATACAAATCCATATCTACTGAAATCATCAGTAAACGTAATGAAGTAGACTTAACCACCCCTGGCAGGCGTGGAAAATGGCCCACACACATCAGTATGCACTAGTGTCAATTGCTCACTAGTCTCTCACATTTCTTATTGAAATGGGACTTTGTCATTTTCCCCAATAAACAAGCCTCACGTGTCTCATATGATTTAAAATCAAATGAGTCTATAAGTCTATCTTGATGGAGTCTAGATACACGTTTCTCGTTTATGTGGCCTAAAATACAGTGCCATAGATACGCAGTATTTAAATCATTCATTTTAACCCTCTTGGTATCTATGTTATAGACATGATTATTTAGATCAAGGATATATAATCCATTAAATAATTGCGCACTACAATAGTGAATACTATTAAAATAAATGGATCAACAATTGTCCTTTATTGAAATAGTAAAACCTTCCTTGTCCAAACAAGAAATAGAATAATGTTTCTGCTCATAGCATGCACAAAATAGCAATTATTTAATTATGAAACTAATCATGAAGACTGAGACAGCTCATACACGCCTACAGCCAATGCAGCAACCTTTACTCCATTCCCAACACGCATATCTATCTCCCCTTTAGTCGATCTTCTACTTCTCTTTAGATTCTGCACATTTCGAAAAATGTGAGATCCACATCCAATATCCAATACCCAATATGAAGAGCAAGTAATATTGACATCTATAACAAACATACCTGGTAGTGGTGGAATCACTATTCCAAGCCTTTTAGCCTTCAGATACTTTGGGCAGTTCCTCTTCCAGTGTCCAGACTGACTGCAGTAGTGACAATTACCCTTAGTCACGCCCTTAGCAACGCCACCAACAGGCTTAGGGACAATCACCCTTAGTCACGCCCTAAGGCCCTAAGGACAAGCTTTCTGGAATTCTATAAAATGAGAAATATACAAGTTTTAGTATTTTGTGAATGAATAACTGTATTTAATAATGTCTAGATCATTAAACATAGCTCCCACTATTTTTCTCGTATTAATAACCCTCAATATTAAGGAAAAAAATATCATTATATTTTCTAGTGGGTACACGGATCCATATTTCACTTCTTTTGAGCTTGCTTCGGCAAGTCACCCAAAATTAGTTATTTAGGTAGGAACAATTCCAGTTGCATCCTTATGCAATTCTTGGCTCAATTGGACCAATAACTCCTTATTTATCCATCCCATGGATAATTCCAATTGGTTGCCTCTAGACTTTTAATCTTATTAAAATTACCTAGTTGCGTCCAACCTCTTACTTAACCAATTACACATTACTTTCTTGTGTCATCGCAACACAACCATGACAAACCAAGTCGTCTTGCTTTGGCATGCACGAGCTTGATAATCATGATCATGATGAGTGTCTAAGTAACGAGAAGGCAAAACGCAATATTTAAATTGAGGAATTTCTTTTCAACTTTTAGTTGTTTTGTTGATCCATATCAACTGATCTACTTATTTTGAGTTTGGGAAAACTCACAATTAAAAGATCCGGATTCTTAATTATCATAGTATCAATTTTGCATGCATCATCCATACACCAACAATAAATAATAAGACAATAAAATAAACAACAATAAACAAAAATTAAACGTGATATGGATGTGGCCTCTAAACTAAGATACTCTCAAGCCAATGAGAAAATCTATGAACCTTAAAAATAGCAAGCTCATTTCCATGTGCTTCCATCTCTTGGTCCATACTCCATAGCTTGTGGATTGCTCCTTCTTGTGGTTCTTTATTTCTTTAGACTTCTTCTCCTCCATGTCTTGGCTATAATCTGTTTTAACTAATATTAGTTAGCATCTAGACTAAATAAAAATATCTCACAAGTTGAGAAGAAGACCAGCTCGCAGGGCGAAAAACTTAATTAACTATTACATTAAATTGATCAGCTCGCAGGCCGTAAAACAAACCACAAAATAAAAATCCACAACAAACCACAACCTAAGGCCATATCCAATCACCATGCAAATAGCACAATAAAAAACCACAAAAACCACAACCTAAGGCCATAAACAGTTAAAACCTTTTTTCCAAGCATGTGCCCAAACCCTAGCCGTCTAGATCCGAAAATTCACATCCTATGTGATTCAAACTCACTAATAATTCACATCATATGTTAAAATATTTTTTTTTTGATTCATTCATATTCAATTGCATCAAATATGCTTAATTTGTTCGTTTTACGCGATAAACAGCAATTTAAAGTGTAAAACAACAAAAATCGTAACACATAAATTACGTTATGCTCTATGACATGTGGCTCTGATACCACTGTAGGGGTTTTTAACGGATTACACAGCGAAAATAAGAAAATAATCAACCATACAAGACCCTCCAAAGATCACAAGTCTAGATATCATAACGATAGTAAGAGTATGAGTATCAAAATACCTTTTGGTTCTCCTTTGTTGATTTGACTCGTGAAAAAGTATTCACGTCTCTATGGCTAGTCCACTCCTAGGATTGAATCCGGATCCTTCAATCCTGTGTGCTAGCTAGGGATGAAGGAAGAAGAAGAAGATCACGCAAACGGGAGCAAGGAGGGGGCGGCACCTCCTTGAGGCCAACGGGGTGAGGGGCGACACTAAGGAGTTCGGCCCTCTTAGTGTTTTGTCTCTCTCCTTACTTTTCTCTCCTACTCAAAGTATGTTATGAGATTTTTTTTGAGAAAATAAGCTAGGAGTGTCCTTTGTATAGTCCAACAACTCCTTGTTGGCTGCATAAAATCCCCCATCCTAATCATGTCCATACACGGATTAGTCCAACTTGCAAATTAGTCCTACTAACTTTTCAAGTAGTTGTGCATTGATAATTCTATTTAATTAATCATATTAATTAATTACCAAGTCCGGTCTAATCCATAGGGAGTGTGACCCCATAGGTTTCTACTTAGTTTGTCGTAACAATTACTAACATGGAGCGGCCTCTAGCACGACATCCATGCTACCCAACTAATAGAAATAGTCATCCGACAACCTTGTGCAAGTATTGTCTCATCCCTTTGTCCCTATATCCGGATTGGACACGAGACATTCAAGTCACACTCGTATATCCGATCCATAGTTTCTCGATCCTGGGAATAGTCTCATCCAAGCAGACAACATCAATATCCTATATTGATTTCTCTGAGTCTGACCAGACATTCTATAAGAACCATCCCTCGAGTGGCCGTGGATATTTGCTCCCGTTACGTGGGAAGGACAAATTCTATCTACGTCACTACCATATATAAGCTTGCTTCCTTATTGTATCCGACTAACGCATTTATTACTACTCAGTTACGGTGTAGCGTTTGACGATGTTAAAACACAATATTCCACAACTAGAGGATCTAGCGACTTCAAGTCTACGGATGACAATACCGTTGTCACTACGAGAAGCACTTGTGACTTTACATAACCTGTATGTAGCCTTCTCGTTAAGGGTCAATCCAGTATGCTATTACTCCTAATGCATACCCATGTGTTGGATTGTGATATCTCCATATCAATCCAACCCCATACTAGTCTATAGTTGATCGTCCGGTTAATCGATATAATCGACTAGGGATATATAAGATAAACAACACATTTGAAATCTAAGGACTTCATTATACTAAGGGTAAAATACATTTTCCACCCTACGACTATGGGCAAAAAAAATTCCCCTGATTTATGAAAAAATACAATTTGCACCCTTGTTAACGGATGGAGGGTGGACAGATACCACCCTTATGTTACAATATGTTAGTGGAGGGTGTAAACTGACTTTTTTTTTACCATTTTACCCTTACAAATTGTGGACAAATAACACCCTTTTTTGTTTGTTCTTGGATCATCATGTTCTTGATGTTCTTGAGCCCCACCTCCACTACCACCAAATCCCCACCACCACCATCTCAACACTAACACACCACCACCGCCGCCACCACCACCAACAACAAAAACAATAACAACAATTCCCTTTGTTCCTAACCCCACCTGAAAGTATCATATCGTGAGCTCTTTTTAACTTCTTTGCATATGGAGAAATATGGGATTAAAATCTTTGTTCAAAAGATTTGAACCAAACATGTCAAAGAAAGGCGCAATTTAAGAATAGAGGGATCATATATACGTTTTTGAACTTGATTATGTTTGGGTGCTTCAATGACATGTGGTTCATGATTTCTCTTTGCACATGTTCATCAATCTGTCAAACCAACCACAAACACAAATTCAGAACAAAATTTAAATAAATTAGAAAGAAATAATTAAACAAAACCCATAAAAATTACAGAAAGAAACATATCATATGTATACACCTTTTTGCCTCTCTCAATGAACTTGACGGCGAAGAGCTCACCAGTCACCTTATCAATCACAACCTTCGCAACCCCAAAGTTACCATCACCAGATTCCTCATAATATCGTAGTCCATCTCAATTTGTCAACTTTAGAGCTAGTAGTAGTAGTACCAATTGATCAAGATGACATGAACTGGAGCTCTGTTTCTCTCTCTCTCTCTCTCTCTCTCTCTCTCTCTCTCTCTCTCTCTCTCTCTCTCTCTCTCTCTCGATTCACTCTTCCTCTATCTCTCTCCCGTCTCTCACTCTCCAAATCAAGACCCAAATCGAACCAACACCACCCTCAATTGATCTTCAGATCTGGAAAGAGGAAGAAGAAGAACACCGACTCGTCTTCGGTGGAGATTAGCGGGCTTGTTGCATGTGGGTACTGACAAGTATTCCCTGGTGGCTCACCTCCGATCCCTCAACATCGATGTTAAAGATTTGGGTACTGACAAGTACTACTTCGTCGGCGAGGAAATCGGCCTCCGTGTCAGCAAGAACACAAACTCGGTGGAGATTCGTGGGCTTGTTTCGATCTGTGCGAACAAGTTTCCCAGCGTGGTGGAGGAATCATCAGAGATTCGTGGGTTTATGTCGGGAGATGGATGTAGATTGTGGTGGAGGGATGGAGTCAAAGAGAGGGGAGGCTACTAGGGTAGGGAATGTGAGGAGAAGGAGAAAAATTGACTTTTATAGTGGTGTGATTCTCTTAAATTTTGAGGGTAATTATGTCTTTTTGTCCCTTCGTTAGTTTGGTGTTAGTTTTTAACTCTAACAAGGGTGGAAAAATTCCATAAATCAGGGGGTAAAATGTCTTTTGCCCATAATCGGAGGGTGGAAAATGTCTTTTACCCTTATATTAAATATCTCCATAAATAACACAATGAATGTTTCTAGCCAAAAACATTGTTCATACTAAAAAGATTGCCTCTAGGGCACGTAATCCAACACATGTTCACAAAACTGTCCCCAAAGAGAGTTGTCACTAATTGGCCCCATACCTATAAGGTAACATAGTTAGTAGGAGGGGTGGGAGTGTCCCATAGTTTGGGACTTCAAAGGGATCTATGGTCCTTTCCGTATCAAGAGGTTGTGAGTGCCTTCATTGATAGAAAATGGTTTGAAAGTATTTTATACCCTAATACTCTCCGCGTCCCACCAGATATGTGAAGAAAGGAGATAGCTGCTTAGTTAAGAAAACAGTGAAAAGTCATTTATGGCCCCAGTTATTTTGGGGAATTTGCTGTGTGGAAGATGAATCAGCAGAAGTTGAAGAGGTTAAGATGGTATTTTTCAGGTTAAGATGGTTTTTTCATATAAAAATTTGTTATTTTGGAAAAGATTGAACAAACAGGTGAGACGTCTAAATAAGGAAAGATTGAGCAATCTGGTGGGACGGAGGGATTATGTATTTTTTTCAGGTTTGAAACCGGGACCTCATGCAGGAGCTTCCAACGCTATACCACTTAAGCTACCACCCTAGCTGCGGGATTATGTATTTCCATGATTGATCTTCCAATTATACTGCCAGAATTGAGTAAAATACAAGTTTACAACTAAATTTGGCTTTTCCATTAAGTTCAATAAATGAGCTTCTTCTCTCCTTAAGCTGAATTCCACGTGAAGCCATTAATTTGGGTCCAAAACCCAAATGCGACCAGCATTGGCTCCTATTAGAGCATCTCCCACAGATCACCAAATCCTATATTTGATAGTAAAATTTGGTGTTTTCTGTCTCCCACAATAAATCATCAAATCACCAAATCACCAAAAAAACGGCGATTTTTTTATAGGCCTCCCACAGTCGTTGACCAAAAAAATACCAAATCACGAAATCCTATATTTGGTATCGCTTTTGTGAAATGGTGAAGTGCATCTCCCACAGTACCCTCAAATCCTATCCTATATTACCAAATCATATTTTTACCATTAAATTTGATGGCAAATATAGGATTTGGTGTAATCTACACCAAATTTTTAATTAGTGTTTAGGGCATGTTTTCACATTACTTTCATGGTAATAATATGCTCTAATGTAATAGTGTAGCATTTCGTCTTTACAGTTAATAGCGTGTTACATAATGTTTTCAGCATTATGCAGCGAGATGATAAAATGAAATAACTAATGTAGTTGCAACATGTTTGGCCGAACATAATACACTGATGTTAAACTTCAAGAACTTCAGTAACCTTCTTGTACATATGTGATAATCATGGTCAAATAGATTAGACTGCTTAATTTTAGATTTTTTGAAGTGTTATTTAATCATTTTACAATTTCGTGCAATATTGTTTTCATAATAAATTTTTTTTTTTATTTTTATAGTTATGAAATTCATGATTTGGTGATAATTTGATGATTTGATGTGGGAGGCAAAAAATATCATTCTCTAAATTTGATGAAATGGTGAAATAAGTATTTGATGTAAAATTTGGTGAAAACTGTGGGAGACCAAAAGCTCTATTTTTCCATCAAAAATGGCGAAATAGTGTTTTTGAGGGTTAACTGTGGGAGGCCAAACCATATACCACTCTGTCCCAGGTGCTTTGCACCATTTGGATTTTTTGATCCGTAATTGGGTCACTTTGACCCGACAATTGGGATGGTAAAATGATGCAATTTTTTGTTAATTTTTTTATGGTCGTGTAGAATAAGAGTTACTTTACAACACTACGAAAAAAAATTCTAAAAATTACAAAGTTTTGCTATCTAAATCACCGGGTCAAAGTGACCCAGTGAATAGTGTTAAAAGTCCAAACGGTGCAAAAGAGTTGGGACGGAGTGGTATAGGATTTGGTGTAAAATTTGATGTCAACCGTGGGATATGCTCTTAGGTTTTCTCAATCCGTGTACATGAATATAATAAAGGAGGTGTGGACTCATTCTCATTAGAGCACGACCTATGGGACTAGGTAGGTGTTCATTGTCCGCGATGTAACATCCCGTCCCACATCGAGATATTGTAGACTGATATTGTGGATTGGATGTATATATGGTCGGGGGATTATGATATCATGTCCCACATTGGAGATTTGTGAGTTTGACATCTGGTATATGATAAACTTGTGGATTACTCCTAGCACCTTCAAGGCTTAAGAATTTTTATTCGGTGGCACGGATAAAGAAGTTGTTGGGAAGTAATCCACGGGTTGTTACAAATTGTATCAGAGCCAACCCTGATACCACAAGGGCTCCGTGGCGGTTTGCTGCCAGCCAAGGGGATATGTGAATGGACACACTTGACGAGAACGTCGAGCATATAAGGTGGGGGTGAGATTGTAACATCCTATCCCACATTGATATATTGTGGATTGATATTGTGAATTGGATGTATAAATGGTTGGGGGATTGTGATATCATGTCCCACATTTGGATATTTGTGAGTTTGACATCTAGTATATGATAAACCTTGTGGATTATTACTATCACCTTCAAGGATTAAGCATTTTTATCCGGTGGTATGGATGAAGAAGTTGTTGGGACAGTAATTCACGGGTTGTTACACACGAGATAACAATTCGATCGAATCTAACGGATACGAGAATTGTAATGTGCATTATCTTTTTGAAAGGATAGAGAGCGTCTACTGCTGGCTCAACTTGAATGAGTTTAGAGTATGGATCTCCCAAAATGCAGGAGGTCTCAGCAGTCACACGCCAGGGCCACAAAATATGCACCGACACTGTACGAGTGGAAGATGTTAGAAAATTACGTGTAGCGCCCAGTGGGGTGCACATGCAATTAGTCACAAACCTTAAGGGCTATCTGCAATTTTGTACAAACCCTAAGGGGTTAGTTTCAAACCTAGATGGAAGTTCTGTCTATATTAGGAGATAGCCTCCTACATATTGTAGTGCTGAAACAACTGTGTAGGGATCATGTGCTGATCAAACACAGTTCTAGAAACCCTACCATCTCTCTCTAACTAGCATCCATTGATGGAACGTGTTTTGAATCAAAGCGTTCGTCCAAGAGATCCGCGCTAGACTGCCGGGATCAAGACAGGCGCGTGAGAACAAGCACAACAACGATCATCCGCTTCGTAGGAGCTTAGGCGAAGAGGTAACACGTAAATCTTTGGCTTTGATTACGTGTTTAGATCTATACATGTTTAGATCAATTCTTCCTTAAAAATCACATGCATTATTCAAATTTGTGACAAATAGCCTAGCCTAAGCTACGGGAAGTAACGAGAATTGTGTAAACGTTACACAACGACGCATTTGCCCTTATTTGTGAACATGAATGATGCAACTGCATCATTGCGTAACGTTTACACAACTCCCGTTACCTTCCGTATCTTATACTAGGCTATTTGTTATAAATTTGAATAATACACGTGGTTTTCATGATAAATTGATAATGTAGTAGGTAAAGTGTCACAAATTTGAATAACGCATGTGGTTTATCTGATAAATTTAATCCAGTAAGATAAGTGTCACAAGTTCAATTGTACAAATAGGCTTAGGGTAATTTATTCTAACTTATATGCGTTGAGAGATTAATTTGTGGCTATACACAATAAAAAAATAAAAAAAATGCAAATGTGTGCTAGATCAAGTGGTAGAGCATGTAAAAGCCCTCCTGCGTGAAGTCATGTGTTCAAATCCGGTAGACGACAACACAACTAGGGTGGTAGTTAAAGTGATAGAGCGTTGAAAGCCCATCATGATGTTCCTGGTTCAAACCCTTCTAAAAAATAATTATTGAAGAACTATTTCTCAAAAAAAAATTTTTTTTTTTTTTTTTGAAGAATTAGAACTAGTACAGATGATGAACGAACGGAGGAAAGCCATGAATAAAAATTGTGAGCGTGGCCCTTTTGGGGCAAGTGATTGATTTCTTCTTCGTGTGTGAAAACTTTGTTTTGTTTATTTGTGAACACACACGGGTACGACGAATTATTAATGTTCTCGTCATTTGATTCTTTGAACTACTCCATCATTCATCAATGCCAATAAACAAAGGGTCCCCATGCCCGCCTGTCCTATATTTTTATTCGTGCTCGTGTCATAGCATCTTTTACACTGCAACACATTTATATTTGAGAGTTAAATTTAGTGTTTAGCTTCTCGTAGAAATTGACAAGTTAACAAAAAAAACGGTGATTTTCATAAGACCTCTCACCGTCGTTGATCAGAAAAATATCAAAATCACCAAATCGTATCCCATATCACCAAATTCTATTGTGTCATCAAATTTGATGACAAAAATAAGATTTGATGTAACCCACACAAAATTCTTCATTAGTGTTTATGGTATGTTTTTAGTGTGCCCAGAGACAATATTGTCACACGAGAACATAAAAGTTTTCGCAAGGACGTTGAGCGGGCATTTGAAGTTCTGCAAGTTCGATTTGCAATTGTTGGAGGAGCCACTCAATGTTGAAAGAAAAGGACATTACTGACTTCATGTTAGCATGCATTATCATGCACAAATGATAGCCGAAGAGAAACATAGTGATTATCTCAACACCTACACTTTCAATTGTTCCTACATTCCAATAGGTCTTGATTATGAAAGTTAACCATTTGTACCGTATACTGAGGTTGCCATGAATATTACTTATTCAACACTTACCCATTTATAGGTCGACATCGAAACTTAATAAACCATTGAGTTCATTATAAACTAAGAATAAGACTTATCACACACTTATAGAATAATTATGGTCACAAAATTGTCCCAAAAAAGAGCTGTCACTAATTAACCCTATACGTATATGGTAACACAGTCAGTAGGAGGGGTGGGAGTGTCCCATAGTTTGGGACTTTCGAAGGGATGCATGTGTCCTTTCCGTATCAAGAGGTGGTGAGTGCCCTTCATCGATAGAACATGGGTTGAAAGTGTCTTATATCCTAATACTCTCCTCGTCCCACCAGATATATGAAGAAAGGAGATAGTTGCGTTGTTAAAAAAAGCAGTAAAAACTGAAAAGTTGAAAAGTCATTTATATCCCGAATTATTTTGAGAATTTGCTGTGTGGAAGATGACTCAGAAGAAGTTAAAGAGGTTAAGACTGTATTTTTCATATACAAATTTGTTATTTTGGGAAAAATTAAACAAACAAGTGAGACGTCTAAATAAGGAAAATTGAGCAATCTTGTGGGGCAGAGGGATTATGTATTTCCATGATTGATCTTCCAATTATACTGCCACAAATGAGTGGAATACAAGTTTACAGCTAAAATAGGCTTTGCCATTAAGTTCAATAAATGGCCTTCTTCTATCCTTAAGCTGAATTCCACGTGAAGCCACTTATTTAGGCCCCAAACCCAAATGCGTCCACCATTGGCTCCCATTAAGCCTTCTCAATCCGTGAACATGACCCATAGTCTTCCGTCCCAAACCAAACACGGGCCTAAAGTAAGTCAAAACCAGCCCGTTTTAAGCCCATATTTGACCCATCTGTAATCAACGGCTCACGATCATCACGCCAAAAAACAAAAAAGAAATAATCGCTGCCAACGAAATCACAGCTTGCACGACGACCGTGGCAAGCGCCTTAAACCCCTCCCCATTTCCTCCTCTCCGCCTCTCTCTCTCCTCCTCTCTCTCTCTACAAACCCTCCCTCCCCTCTTGTTTTCAAATCCAACAGATCTCGCAGAGACTCATCTCAGATTCATCAACCACCATGGCAGCGACACCTTCACCGCGCGAGGAGAACGTCTACATGGCCAAGCTCGCCGAGCAGGCGGAGCGCTACGAGGAGATGGTGGAGTTCATGGAAAAAGTCTCCTCCACCGTCGACTCCGAGGAGCTCACCGTGGAGGAGCGCAACCTCCTCTCCGTCGCCTACAAGAACGTCATCGGAGCTCGCAGGGCCTCGTGGAGGATCATCTCCTCGATTGAGCAGAAGGAGGAGAGCCGCGGGAATGAGGACCATGTCGCGACGATTAAGGAGTACAGATCTAAGATTGAGTCGGAGCTCTCGTCGATCTGTGATGGCATTCTGAAACTGCTTGACTCGAGGTTGATTCCGTCGGCGGCGTCTGGGGATTCGAAGGTGTTTTATTTGAAGATGAAGGGTGATTATCATCGTTATTTGGCTGAGTTCAAGACTGGTGCTGAGAGGAAGGAGGCTGCTGAGAGCACTCTCACTGCCTACAAGGCTGCACAGGTTTTTATTTTCTTACCCTGGACGTTGTTTGAATTTTGAATTGAACAAGTGTTGGTTATGCTCAATCGGTGGACATTTTAGATGTTTCACACACATCATTTGTGGATATAAACTACTGGTTTCTTGATCTGTTTGTAGTTTGGTTGCATTTTTTATTGCTGTGAATATTGATCAATTATTCAAAATTCGTGGTGGAATGCACATGTCACTTATAGATCCTCATTTAGTCTCAGGATTGATAGGAAAACCAACCCCACTTTAGCTGTCATTGTGGATGTTACAACAAATGTATCTCGATGTAAGTGATTATATTGCATGGCTCTATGAATGGGTATCATGTAGAAACTATTAATTACATGAGACAATAAAAGATAAAGATAAGGAATGCATGATGTGTTTGGATTGGTAATATAATAAAGGGGAAATCGCTATATTTTGTTAAATATTACAAGAAAAGAAACTAATTGTAGAGGCAAGAAGGTGCATTATGGACATCTTTTTGGAGTGACCTTCAATTATGTAGTAGTTGTGTATTTTGTAGGAAACCAATACTTATGTTATGAAACTGTCATTCAGAGTTGAATATGATGATTAACAATGAGCATCTGTGGGTCAAGGATATCCTTCCAAAATAATATTTGTAATGAAAGAATAAGTTCATCTTTTGACCTTGTTGGAAACAAATGAATCTGGCAAAGAGATCGACATTGCTCTTCAGGGTCTATACTCTCGTTCTTGTTACATAATAACTCAGTAATGAGTCTGCACTCTGCACTACAATTTTTCAGTTTACAATTCTAGGTTTGTGGGATAGTTGTTTAAAATTTTAATGTACTCTGGCCTGCAGGAGTAGAAGAGGTACGTGGTGAATATCAGCTGTAGTTAGTGGCTATTTGGTTTAGCTAGTTTATGCCTTTCCCTACTTGATGTTAAAATTATTCAGATGATGACTCAAACAAAAATAATATTTAGTATTACTTCTCAGTTTCTTAGGCTTTATCCTGGTAGTAGTTTCAGGAAGTACCAAACTGCTTGTGGTTGCAACTGGAAGTTTTAGCAGTGAAATTGTAAAATCTGAATAGATCTTTCGCCATTTCAATGCTTTTGGCAAGTGTAAGGTTCCACTGACAAGTTAGCATTCAATTTCAGTTGTAGTGTCCCAATCTGCATTGATTAAGTATGTCAACTAAATGAAATATAAGAAATTAGTAATTGTTGCAAATTGGAAGTTACTCGTTTGGCCATCACGCTTTAAGTCTGTGATTGATTTTATATGTACTTGTTGTTCCCTTGATTATTTATATGTATCTACAGTTTAGTTTTTTTATCCTCATATTTTCTGTGATTTTCCAGGACATTGCAAATGCAGAACTTGCACCAACACATCCAATCCGACTTGGGCTCGCTCTTAACTTTTCAGTGTTTTACTACGAGATTTTGAATTCTCCTGACCGTGCTTGCAATCTCGCAAAACAGGTGATCCATTCTGAAATTTATGCTTTCTTACACTTTCTGGGCAACACAGTGATTGAACTTAGCATGGTCATTTTGTGTATAAGCTGGCTAGCTGGTATTATAAGTTAAAAAAAACTGTAGAAGCAATGAGTATGAGGACATGATATACTTAGCATACGAATATTAAACTTTCCGGCTAACACAATGATTGAACATACATAAGATGTTAGCTTGTATGAGGGAATTATATACTTTTGCATCTCTCATCCACTTCAGTATCGTGAATAGATGTGATTTTGTGAAGCCATTAGCTATTTTATGACTCAATAAACCATTATGCTGCAAAATATTGGATCACTAGAGCATGAATTTTTATTGATCAGGGACTAGAGGTTCTTTTTTATGTTGGCACGATGCAGACACAGCTACGCCAGTGATTTTGTTAACTTCTCTGGGAATCAACAAGGGCACAGCTGTGCCCTATGATTTATTTCTATGATTCAATTATCAATAGTGTGTTTTTATTTTATTTAATTTGATCAAACCAAAAATATCAAAAGAAACACATCCATGAGGGATGAGGCCATGACCTCCAATGCAGGGAACTTGTCTCTCAAGTATTCATTGCAATATAAATCTTAAAACTGGATGCAAGGCTGTTGGAATGAGTAAAAGTTTTTGATGATATGCAGAAACCTTGACTCAGTGATGTGAACTGGAGAAACCTGTTTACCTGACATCCCTGAACTTCATGAATCAAGGAATCGGTAGGCATTTGTGTCTGATAATGTATCCTATTATTTAAAAAGACAGTTCGGACAAGTAGTACTTATGCATTGATTACATGATCTGCAGAGATTGCAGTTTTAAGCACCAGTATCAGGAATACTGCCTCAACAAAGTAGTACTAAACCTGTCTCACTAAGATACCCCATTTTCCCTATTGAGAATGTCCCTGATAGTTTGTTTGTGCACTGTAACTCTTAAAGTGAACCGCATAGAGCAGATCTTCAATAATGCATGTTAATGTTTAGATTAAGATTCAAAAAAATGTTCCTGAGGAAAAGACAAGTTGTAAATGGTGATTATTGTGCAGATATGAGATATTTATGCTAAAATTAAAATACCATCAGGTGTGCAATAATGTATGGAACTACCATGTTTGTATTTGGGAAAAGAAAAGCTGTATCCGCCTCATCTTTAATTTTACTTTCGGGTTGTCGGTTCCTGCAAGGAAAAGACAAGTTGCAAATGGTGACTACATGGTTGTTGCAGAAGCCCTGCCCACATTTAAGTGCCTTTACCCACTGGGCTATCCCTATTCAATAAAATTATGTATTTAGACTCAGGAGGAAAACCAGATCACCTTTGGAGATTTATTGAGTTTCACCAAAGTCCTTATTTTGGTACCTCTAGATGTCCCACTTGACTCACATCTGCTTCCTTTTTTTCTTCTTTCGCTAGGCTTTTGATGAAGCTATTGCCGAATTGGATACTCTGGGCGAAGAGTCTTACAAGGACAGCACATTGATTATGCAACTCCTTCGGGACAACCTCACCTTGTGGACCTCAGACATGCAGGTACTTTGTTACTTCCCGTGCAATAGTGCTAATGTATTGTTGTCAATTTTTACAAGATATTTTTTCCTTCGTTCCTCTACATGAACAAAGTGACCATTTCAACCTTGGTAGTAATTTCAACCTTGGTTACAATTTATTTATGTTAATTGACTACTAAGACCTGCTGGTATTCTATTGCAGGATGATGGAGGAGAGGAGATCAAAGAAGCTCCCAAGAACGAGGAGGAACAGAAGTGAGGGATTTTGTACGTCCCCGCTCGATAGGATCTCATTTCTCGTGTTTGATGATTTAGTTAGGAGAAGCGCTTGCCATTTTATTTCCTGCCTCTTTAAGAAAGAGTCTTTTAGGTGTTATTTGCTTGCGTTTAAGTACTGAAACGTTGAAGGTGCATAATATTGATGTTTCCGGTTTACCTTTGATTTGGATGTACTAGTTTTCAATACTCTCTTTGTGATATTGAAGCTTTAGGTTTGCGATTTTCAGCTTATTTTTCTCCAGTCTTTCTTTTTTTTTCCGAATAATTTGTATGTCATCTGAAATCTTGAATTGGAATTCATTTGTCTGTTGCTAGCTCGCATTGGTTTATAGAGATGCAAGTCTTGGGTTTGTCACGGTTGATCATGTGTCTAGTAGCTTCATCCACAAGATTAGCAGGGGATTGTTATTGAAGATGACTAGTTTCAGAACGTTGGAGTACTATTACTATATAACAGAGACACCCCCCCCCCCCCCCCCCCCCCCCCCCCCCCCCTAAACTAAACTGAAGACTTGATCGATTTCCTCAAAGAACCTGGCAATCCTTTGTTGTTTTAACAATCCAATGAAGTCTAGCAATAGAAGAATCACCTGCACCGGACTATGGCAAGGGTGCACATCAATGCTATATTTTGGTCAACACCTTCCTGCACATCTTCAGCTTTTTGCTACCTCTCCATATGTTCAATTGCGGCTTGTTACTGATCATCTATAGCTATTTCTTCCGTATGCGTCCAAATGATAACATTTTTCACACCAAAGTTTTAGTGTTTTGTAACATGACCAATGTGTTGTATTGACATGCAGAAATGGTGAAAAGATTAGTGATCCATGCTATTTGGAATGGTTAATGGACGGTTGTCCAAGGTAGGCACGTATACTCGGGTCATATACTGAAGATGGCGCTTTTCAAAATAGTTCAAGGTATCACCGTATATGATTTGTTGAAGGAATTTTCGACTAGAATGGGTAGAGAACGTCTGCCTACTAAAAAGATCGTCTTATCATTTCGAAGTTCCAGATGCGGACTTGTTCCCGGTTAATATCCTCATGATATTTGGGAAAAGGGATCAATTATAACAATTTACGTTACATTAGAGGATTTGGTGGATCAACCCAACATAGAAGTTCAAAATGCAATTGATATAGTACATAGATAATTGATTCCTTTGAGTCCCCCCGTGTTCCACCCCGTTCTAACCACGAGGGGGTGTTGAGATATTCTACAAGGATCCTGAGGAAGACATGAACCGTACATTTGTAGTCCCAGGAGCAGATAATTACATTGATCTCAATCCACCCTATTCGGGTCACGATAATGACACTGTTGAGTTTAACGACAACGATATGGTTGATACTCCTGAATAAATAGTGCAAAACAATCTTTCATTAGCCACAATATAGGTAGACCACACCCGTTCGTTGAAACATGATGGTGCGAGTAGTAGTCATGGCAGGTCTGACAGATTGGTTCTAGAGAAGAACCATTTGTATACCGCTGAGGGGCTGACCATCCACATCAAAAGGGTGGTTGGTCAAATGAAATTATATTTTTTCGTCAAGAAGCGAGATACAACGTGAATTGTATAATGCTGTAGGGAATGGCAAACAAGCAGCTGGAAGACTGGGGCATACAAGAAGAAAGATGTCGTGTATCGGCTTAAGAAACATAACCCCATTCACACATGTACCACAATGTGCAAAGATGGAAGTACTGTAACATTACTAGCATAGTTTTCGCGCATTGGGACAAATGGGCGATCCAACGAAAGCACCCACAATCTCTCATGTACATGCTATCACAAAAGATTTGGGTACTGAATTCTCGTAATGGACTTTGTGGTCTGCAATTCAAAAGGCTAGAGGGTTACTTAGATGTACTCGTGCCCAAAATTACTCAGATCGTCCTGCGTTCATGCATCTATGCGAGGAGAGGAACCCTGGGACTGTTTGGGATATTCAAGTGGACTCTTTAAACGTATTCATATACTCTTTCTTTGATGTTGACGCAAAGATTGCCGGGACTAAGTATATAAGACCCGTAATTGTGATCGATATGGCACAAATGAAAAAGAACCACTATATTTGGTTGTTTGCACAATGGTTGATAGCCAGCAACACTGCTATCCCATTGCATGGGGATTGGTGGAAAAGGAGAACATCTAGGCGTGGACTTGGTTCTTAACAAAACTAAGCACAATTAAACCTGAAGTAAGTGGCTTGAATTTCGTTTCAAACCGACATGAGGCAGTAATCAATGCAGTTAAGAACGTGTACCCCCTATCAACCACGTCCACTGCTATCAACATTTGAAAATGAACACATAGTAGAATTACAAATCAAAAAACTGGGAGACACATTACCGGGAAGCCGCCTATACATTTGATAAGGGGTCTGTGAGACAACTCTGTCGGACATGGGGATTTAGTTCCCACGTCAAAATCGGGTGAACAAGATGACCGTCGAAGATTACCTGTGCGATGTCAGTCTAGAGAAATGGGCAATGTCACATTGTAAAACAACACAATTTGAGTCCAACCATGCAGAGTCGAATAACTCATGCCTGCTAGAGGCGCGACATGATAAACCTCTGAAATTGTTCGCTAGAATATGCGACAATATGTCCGGATGGTTCCTCTTAAGACGGATTGAGGGTCAGAAAATGGGAGACATCGAATTGACAATACTCAGGGAGACACGAATGTTGGAACGTGGAACGAAGTGTGTAGGTTTTTACGTACGACCAATCAGAGGGCGTCAATTCGAAGTCTGCGGTAATGACCTGAAAACTCATATAGTGAACTTCGCCCCATAAAATTGCATCGGAAGTTGCTCGTGCGGCGATTACCAACTAATGTGGTTCCAGCGTTTAGATGTGTGTGATAGTGCATCAGAACTCATGAAGCTTGGCCTATACAAAGTAAAACACGACTTTGAGGTCATGTTAAAACGCACCAGCATTTACTATTCCCTTGATTTTTCAAGGGGGCATATAGTGGAACAATTCACTTTTCTCCCAACGCAATATCGTGGGACAGGACCGCCTTACCTCCACACATAAGAAAATTCCGCCTACTTCCTTCAAAGAAAGTGGTGACAGTTGGGAGGAACAAGGAAACCAGGCACAATCAATTTGTCGAAACCTTGTATGCAAAGCGAGGGACAAGAACGTACGGATGTGGCAATTGCAGTATAAAAGGGAATGCCAGATTTGCCCTAATTTACCCCGTTGATGTTGTTATTTTAGTAGTCGTACGTTCGTTTGTAATCAATAGTCATTGTTTGTTTTGTTTGTTTTTTTGTAATCACTATTCATTGATCAGTTGTTTGTAATCGAACCAAAATTGAAAAACAAAAAACTTATTCCATAGCAAAAATGTTATTCCAAAAAATTAATCTCATAACAAAATTTATACCAAGTCCATCCTTTTACCCGTTCCATTGCAAAGGGGGAAGTGAAAAGCAGTTATCCAAATTAAAGTACAATAATTCATTTTCTGTTTGAATTGAGCTTCTCCCTCTCCACAAGTCCAACCCCCTAATGGGATTACATTCAATAAGGTGCTCGATCATTCTCAAGACATAGAAGCCTGGATCTTTCTTGTTTCCCACATGAATACCTCTTCTTTTTTGCTTGGCTTGAAGTAGTGTCGTATGTTTAAAAACTTCATTAGTAATCTGCTTTTCGCTTTGCAGTCACCATATTCCTTGAGCTTCTTAGGGAATTCGGTGCAAATATGATCAAGATCCCAACGCTTCTTTTCGGAGCCGTACAATGGATCATAGACTTGTACCTCCATATTATCGGCTTCAATGTAAACGAGCAACCAATGCCCCTGGGCCCCATTAGTCGGCTTTTTTGAAAACCATGGAATGAACCACTTACGTGCTTTGGCAACCTCAGTGCCACAGAATGGCTTATTCCCTTGAATATGTGGAGCCAACTTATTCTTTAGCCCCTCATATTCTAATGATTTATTCATGAATGCAACATACCAATCGGAGTTAGTAACGACTATGTCTTTTCTCGGTTCGGCGTCGAACCTTCAAGTACATCCGTCTCTGCACATAAGTCATCTCGTCCATATGAGACCATGAAAGAGCACTTTTATCGCCGCTAATGTATAGGAAGAATTATCGTCCACGTATCTTGCATCCACAATATAACCCTTCATGATCTTTCTCAGGAACGTAAAGTGAAGTACTGAATGCCAACAAGAAAGGATCCCCCACAGCAATCAGATTCCTGAAATCAGGGGTTGCAACAGTCACAATGTATTGCAACTTCGTAGGAAAAACACCTTGTCGTACCACTACAGCCGCATATGTGAGATTCACCCTGAGAATTTTAGCTCTATTACGACGCAATAGAGTTCTTTACCTGCTATGTCCCAAACAATTTCCACCTTATTAGTACAATGTATGTCATATATCAAATCGAGCTTGTCATGATCGTAAATCAATTGAGGAGTACAGTACTCTTCTAATCTTCTATGTTCCTCCGCTTCAAAACATGGTTCCCACTGAAAATGTACATGTTGGTCAATCTCAACCGCTTTAACCTTCAAAATAGAATCCCCTTCAAACCATTCCTCTATTTATATATCTGTGGATTCTTCCTCTCCTGGCCCTGGCTACTTTGAACCCCCTGCTTCTGTTTCTTAGATTGCAGTTTCCTCGATTTGAGGGCATTCCATTGCTTCTTGTTTAGTTCTTGCTGGTACAGGTCCCTTAAGCCACTTTTTTTTTTTTTTTTTTTTTTGAAAAAATACATTTTATTAGCCAAGGGATGCATTGCTTTGATTCTAGGTCTCAGGGCTTCAAACCCTAGCTTGGTATTCTGCCACTAGAGTGTGTTGCATCAGTTTATTAAACATCACCAACAAGTTCTCATGCCTTGGCTCAGCAAATTCCACCCACAATAGCTCACTGAATTGTGTCCAATTTACCACCTCTAAGTTTCCAAACTCAGACCTAAACCAACTATCAGCTTCCCCCCTCCAAATGCAGAGAAATCATTACTAGTTTTTGGTAGTCATTCATCACATAAATTTGAAAATACCTCTCCACTCTCAGCAACCATCCCAGTGGATCGGTACCATTGAATTTTGGAAATTCTATCTTAGGTAGTGGTATAGATCCAATAATGTAATTCTTAACACAAGTTGTATGTTTTTCACCCTTAGTCTCTCTAGCATTAACATACTTACTCTCTGGCCTTTTTCCAGTTGAAATTGGAGTTCTACTAGTCTCATTACACACTTCAGAATAGCCATCCATATTTTCTTTGTCTCTCTAGTTAGTTAAGAGATTTTAATAGTTCATCATTCTCTTAATTTGTTCATCAAACTTTCTCACCATCTTTTCTAAGCCACTTCGTAGGTCACACTTCAAATTAGTACTGAATTCCTGAAGTTGAGATCATATACCTTCTTCTACTTTCACGAATTGAACTCGCCGTCCATTAATGGTGTATCCAGGTCATTGAGGCGCTCCTCGAGTACTAGAACCTTTCAATCAGTGTACATGAATGTATATCCTTAGTTGCGAGTCTTTGGCATGTTTAGGCCCTCCTTGGCTCAAAAACCTGGCTCTCATAGCTACTTGATGAGACTATGCTAGCTAAGCGAGGTCGCCGGAGCTCAATCTACTCGGAAATGCACCGGATCTAAGCTAGAAGAAGAGAAAGAGAGGGAAAGACTTGTAGAGAACTTGAGAAGGAAATGAGTAAATTTCCATAATAATGTTCTCGCAATACAATTTCGCCTTCTATAGTAAAGGGGGAGGTAAATGCAAATAAGAGAACTGTCTAACGCTATTGCCAACTTAGCATATGTTAATTGTCTTGACCAATCAATGCGCAGAGAATGACTGACTTGTCCTCCAGTTGTGACGACTAAATGGAACGGTGTCGTTCCATTTAGTTTTTTGAATAAAACGACTAAAATCGTTGGATGGCTCAGATTACATCATCTGGCCTAATCCAACGGTATATGCTAACCCGAATTATACGACCACAGTTTATCACTCTTTTCACTCAGGTCCTAATTACACAACCACCGTTTACACATCTTGCACTTTGGTCCTTCTGTAACCAACCTTGACAGGAAGTGAAAATGTATTTGACAAATGAAACGAATTTTGTTTGTTTTATAAACTTACTTGATTAAGTGTATATTTGGGTAAACCATTTGGTGAGCTCTACTTCGGATCATAGCCCGATTGAGCTAAAGATCACTAAAGAAAGCCATATGGGTGATAATGTTGGCTTCAAACGGTTCTATTTTGAAGCTGCATGGCTACAAGATAGCAACTGTGATAGCAAGATTACGGAAGAGTGGAAAACAGGTGGTATCTTAGTCAGCGAGAAACTCTTCCACTGTGCCACCAGTCTCCGTTTATGGGGAAGAAACCAGATGGGTGGTACAAAGAAAAAGAAGGAAGCTTTGAGGAAGACGATTGCACCCCTCCAAAACCTGAGACCAATTGCTTCACTTATGAGGAATCTTCGTCAGGCTCGACGAGAGATGAATGAACTGTTGAAGAAAGAGGAAAATTACTGGCACCAACGATCTCGAGTCCAGTGGCTTAAAAGCGGGGACAAAAAATAAGGCATTTTTTCATAAAAAAGCCTCTGCTAGGCAAGCTCGAAACTCGAGGGGATTGAGAATTTTAGCGATCAGTGGGTGACAGAAGATGGGGAGATGTTACAATATGAGGACCTCTTTACCTTGTCCAACCCCTCGAACGAAGAGATTGACTAGATGTTACAATATGTAAACACGGGTATTACACTGGAGCAACGTGACTACATGGAGACCCCTTACACTATCCAAGAAATCACAGACAGTTTAATGCAGATGGGACCGCTCAAGGCCCCATGTATTGATGGCTTTCCAGCACTTTTCTTCCAAAAGGTACAGGAATGTGCTGAAAGCTGATGTGGGTTCGACGGTGGTTGCTATTCTTAATGGCGAAAGGAGTGTGGAAGAATTCAATCACACGATCATTTCCCTTATTCCGAAAATTAAACAAGTCCTTACAGCGGCACATCTTCGTCCGATCAGCCTGTGTACGATCATGTATAAGCTGGTTTCAAAGACAATGACGAATCGACTCAAGAAGATTCTTCCTTCAATTATCTCCGAGAGTCAATCCGCCTTTGTTACTGGTCGTCTTATTACTGACAAAATTATCTCCGCTTTTGAGATTCTTCATACTATGAAACAACGGATGAGTGGCAAGAAGGGTGTCATGGCTCTGAAGACGGACATAAGCAAAGCTTACGACCGAGTTGAATGGAGCTTCATAGTGCGGATCATGGAGTGCTTTGGTTTTGGACCAAATTGGGTAAACATTGTCTATGATTGTATTTCTGATAACCCCGCTTACGGTGTTATATTTACACTTCAAATCTTATCATTTTGCGAGATTCCGGGTAGAATACATGAGAAATATGCTATGAAATTGAGATATTTGCGAGTTAGAGCTTTTTGTGCTTTAATGATAATCCGGGCGTTTTTAGCATTAATTTGAGCTTATTTTGTCACGTTAAATCGCACGGGTGTGTTTTGTTTTGTTTTGACAAGAAACAGAACTTGAGAGATCGAATGAAGATACGAGCTTTCGGACTATTTGAGGAAGCTTGAGGCAAAGAAATGCGCGACTCGGAGCTGCTGCCATCACCATTACAATGCCACCTTAACTTCACCATGACCTGCTTCAATTACCAGTGCCTAACTCACCTCCTTAGCCACCAAACATCACTACACAAACAACCTGACTCCACACACCCACCAATTAGAATAACACCCATTCAATTATTCACCTAAACAACCTTCATCACCATTGCCACCATCTATCTCCTTCCCATTCAACCATTTCTCCTAACCAACACCCATTACACCCTTCCAATTAACTACCTAAACCCAGCCTACCTCCAACAATCCAAACCACGCACCCTGCCAAATAAACCCAGCAACCACAACTTAGCTATTACCTCCTCTGCCACGTGAAACAACCTGAACTTCCTTCATCTCAACCAATCCACCATTATCATCATCACCACTTCCTCCACAACTACTACCAGTACTTCACAAGAATCATTACCTACCTACAACCATGATCAACCATCACCCAGGCCAACGCCATTTAGGAACCAAAACTCAGTACTTTACAACTCTAAACCAAAACCCATCACCTACCTCCATAAATCCACCTCAATACACCATCATCACCTAGCAACCTTTGCCTCCATTGCCGCCAATCACCACCTCCATCTTCACAGCAGCTGCACCTGCAAATCCCCTCAATTCAGTCCAAATTAACACCCAATCAAACCACCAATTGACATCAATTACTCTCTGTTAGCAGCCACCATTATCACCACCAGTACCCTGCCATCACCAAATTCCACAACACCACCAATACACCCTGCCTCATCATCACCATTTCTTCTTCAGGACCAAACCCACCTGATCTCAAACTTCACCAACAGCCCCTGCAGTTAACCTCCATAACAGACCCATTACAAACCCAACCTTACAGCCAGCAAATCACCACTTCCAGCATCCATAACCTTCACCCTATGCTCAGCCCTTAGCCACGACAAAACAGAGACAAACACCTTGAACAATTCTCCATTAAACCACCTGAAATCACCATCAAAAACACCGATCACAACTGCGACCTAAAACCCGATTAAACCCAGCAACAACTTTACCTAAATAACCCTTTCACCACCTGCAGCCTCTATAACCGCGACCAATAAACCTAACTAAACCCAATTCCCGGCCAAATACCCATCTGAAACCACCACCAAAATGAGACCTGACCTTCTTAGCCACTGCCATTAAACCCAGCAGCAGCACCGCAAGAGAAGGATCAGAGAGCAAAACAGAGCGCCAATCAACCAAGATCAGAAGCGCAGAGAGAAGAAACAGGGGCTCAATCTCCGATCAATTCAACCCACCTGAAACATAGCCATGGCCGAAGCAAGAACAGAGGCTCCATCACCGAACCAAAGCACAGCAAAGCAGACCCAATCTCCGATCAAAAAAAATCAGAAGAACAAAGAAGAAGAAATCGCAAAACAGGGCAAGCAAGGAAGAGAAGGTGCAGCGTAGAAGAGAAGTCAAGAGGCAGAGAAGGTCTGATCGCACGACCAGATTCCTAGCTCGTGCGATCAGAGAAAAGAAAAGAGGCTAAACTCACTGTTTTATACGATCACATCTCCTGGTCGCACGATCTCCTGAAGGCAAATAAAAGCCACGGGGTTATATCTCTAGCAGCCTTAGGGTTTGAGAGTGTTTCCCACATTCTTGGAGGGGTTGTTTTGCGAATAATTGAATTTTTTTTTACTTCATCGGGTTAAAGAAGAGAAAAGGGGCTGTTTAACAGGACCTATTCTGATCATTCCACGCGAGGGAACCAACAAAGACGCACGCAGGAGAAGAAGACGAAGGGGGTGAAGCGCCGGAGCGCGGATTGACCGTTTGATCTCTTTCTTTCTCTCTTTATCAATTTCATGGAGAACTTTGTAGAGCTAAACAAGATTATGTCTAGCTAAGCTTTCATAGCTAGATAGTTTATGGAGAACTAGGGTTTGTTTAGATTTTCCGGATTTGTGTATTTGATTCATGTCTTGAACTCAATTCTACGTATTGTTTTAGTTATTCGACAAGTTCTTGTTCTCAATTTCTTAGTTTGTTTGGTTTGATCACCCAATACATGCTAGTTATCTAGGTTTGTTGCACGACAGTGAACGAACCCGGATTCGTGAAGAACGTTGTTGACATTCTCGTAGTTTCTTGAGACCGACAGGAGATAGAGACTTGAATGACCGTGTGTGGGTTGTTTCGGTTAGTCGTAGTTAGGTTTTAGTGAAATCGGTGGGCCGACAGGACCCGGTGAGCGAACCTGGCTAGCTGACTAGAACGTAACTGTAGACAGAGGTGGACTGACAGGACCCGAAGTAGACCGTAACGTAGATTTGCGTGAGATCGACAGAAGATCGTAATGAGTGTGACCCGGTATAACTAGATGTAGGTAGAGTGTTTCAAATCATAGTCCGGAAATATCTAAATGCCCTAGGGACCCTAAAACTATCTAGTGTTCTCCATATTCATATTAATCAGAAAATTACAAAAATATTAGTTTATTTCGTTTATTTAATTTAAGTCACTTGTTTGAGGGTGACTATCTCTTAAATCACACTTTTTTTCTAATGGTTACTTCAACTCTAAATTAATCGTTTAGCTAAATAATCTAGAGACTGTCCCTGTGGGTTCGACAACCTGAGTTTAAATACTCTAACTTTATTACTTCAACCGTGCACTTGCGTATACACGTAAGAAATCGTGTCAAGTTTTTGGCGCCGTTGCCGGGGACAGCGGTAGATTGGTTAGTTAGAAATTAGTTTAGAGTTTTTGTTTTATTTTTCTTTTTGTTACTATCTGTTTACCTCACGGGTGTGCTAGTGTTGTTTTCTCAGGTAGCTATGGCGGAAGGCCAAGGGCTGATTAGCCTCACAACGGAGCAGCTGCAAGCTATTTGTAGCTTCAGCCGTAGAGAAAGCACTGGCGGCAACATCGAGACCGCATCCGACCTTAATGTCATATAACCGTTCTGGGAAAGCAATAATCCAGGCATTTGAGGCGGATCTTAGAGGAAGGGAGCCAGCAATTTTGGTTCCACCAATTCAGGCAGAAAGCTTCTGTCTAAAGCTGAGCACAATTCACTTCACTCAGGAACAGTGCACATTTGCCGGTACATATGAGGAAGACCCACATGATTTCATTGGGAGATTTCAGAGCCATTGTGGGCTAATCCGATATAGTGGGGTCACATCTGAAGCGCTCAAACTGATGCTCTTCCCCCATTGCCTCAAGGGAGCTGCTATGGATTGGCTGGATTCATTGCCATCCAACTCAATCAAGACATGGAAAGACTGTGCCTCCCAGTTCATGAGTAAATTCTTTCCCATCTCACGCATGATTCAGCTGCAGAACGAGATTTGGTCATTCAGGCAAAAGCACAATGAATCCATGGTCAAAGCATGGGAGCGTCTCAACTTCTTGCTACGCAAATGCCCCAACCATGGCATTGCAAAAAGCCAGATCATACAGGTCTTCTATGATGCACTTGGAATGCTTGACAAAGACACGATTGATAGAGAAGCTGGGGGCAGTTTCTTGTTCAAATGTGATGTTGACGGTGCATATGAGTTGATGAGACGTGTGGTTGAACAAGAGGAGAGCTTGGATTATGAGTGCCAACATCAAGAACCGATGAAGCATAGCTCACTGGCACATGGCATGGTTCAGGTGAATGCGGTGGAGGTAGTACATGAAGTAGCTAGTCCAGAGATGCATCAGCAGCAGCCAGTACCACCATTAGAGTTGACCGATATGACAGGGATAGTAAAGACGATGGCTCAGCACATGGCAGACATGTCCACACAGGTCAGCTCTGTAGCAATTGCACTTCAAGTTGCTCAAGCAGAAATAAAAGATCTAAAGGAACAACTTGAACAAAGGGCACTGGGTAGCATTGTTGACACATCAGAGGGACAGGCTCAAGCCATCACCACTCGAAGTGGTATTGCACTTACAGATCCTCCATATCCGAGTCATGCCAGAGCTGAAGTCTCAAAGGCGAAGAAACATGAAGTCTTCGATTCTGAGAAGACACCTGTCATGATCCCCCAATCAAAGGGCATGATTCACCAGGATGTAGCGAAATCTACCGAGGTACCACTTCCATCTTCTCCTTCTTCTTCAGAACTACCATTCCCATTACGCACTAGGCAGAAGAAGGATGATTCAGAAGAATACAGACGCTTTTTGAATGTCTTCTCTAAACTGCATATCAATATTCCGTTGATTGAGGCACTTCAAAAGATGCCAAAATATGCAAGGTTTATTAAAGATGCAGTCCTTGGTAAGAAAGCGGTGGATGAATTTCAGAGAGTGAACTTAAATGAACAGGTTAGTTCATGTGTTTTGCATGGACTACCTAAGAAAAAGAAGGATCCAGGTAGTTTTGTCATTGAAGCTACCTTGGGTGACGCCTACACGGGAAGGGCTCTCTGTGATCTGGGAGCGAGCGTGAATTTGATGCCGTTGTCGGTATTCAAAAAGCTAAGTGTGGGGGAGCCTCCAAGAACTTGTATCACTCTCCAATTTGCAGACAAATCATCCAAGAGAGCATGTGGGATGATACAGGATGTCCTTGTGAGGGTTGGCAGCCTGATAATTCCTGCCGATTTTGTCATATTGGATATGCCAGCAGGTGATGTGCCTATCATTTTGGGCAGACCGTTCTTGGCGACAGGTCGTACTCTCATTGATGTAGAGAATGGGGAGCTGATTATGAGGGTACATGATGACATGGAGACTTTTAGGGTCTTCAAACCGTCACCCCAACATTCATGGGAGTATCAGCCAGGGGTTCCATTTGCTGTGCAAGTGAAGCGACAGCTCCCTGAGTTATCGCACGGGGATCCACCTGATTATTGGGATAGGAACAAGCCATCAGCGGTGCATGCACATGAAGCAGTACTTCAGATTCAGCACAGGAAAGCCAAGTTGGATGCGGCACAATGTGCCAGACCACCCTCGTGAGGTGGCAGAGGTAACATGGTCGGGCCGTCGACCTTAAATTACAAAGCGCTTCTTGGGAGGCAACCCAATGTAGAGTAGGATGTTATTTCTTTTATTTCTGTTTTAGTTCTCCATACCTGATTTTGAGAGGTGAGAGAGAGGGACTGATGAGTTGTCTAGTTTTGCAGGTAACGTTAGTGAAGAATCTACCCCAGTGTGCCATGGCACATTTGACCCACACGGGGACTCTTGAGGGAGTTGGGGATTTTTCGTGCATTTTTGCAGGATGGAGCAGTCTACCCCGGTGTGCGAGGCACACACGACCTTAGGGGAGTTACATTGTAGCATGGTGTAGCTTGGGGATTGCTCAGATGATTTTTATCAGCGGAAAACTGGTTACGGTCCACAAGACCCTTTCTTGTTGCAGTTTCGCAGCATGGTGCCCATGTAGTTCCGGGCACCTCAGGTATCTCTTACTCTCTCGGCGTTTAAGTTTTGAGCGGTAATTGTGGAGATCCACCGCCTACACATTTAAGCGATGAGTCCTCTTATTTTATCTCTAAATTCATTGAGGACAACGAAACGCTTAAGTGTGGGGGGGGGGTTTGTGTATATTTTTGCTAGCCATGTCTGTTTTGCATAGCCTTGTTACATGTAGATTGTGTTAGTATTGTGAGTAGTGTGGTTAGTAGTGTGTTTATGGTTAGTAGTGTGTTTATTATATTGTCGTATTGTGTTAGATTGTGTATGTTATGAATTTTGTTAGCACTTTTACATTATTGAGTCCCCTACCCAAAACTTATGTTTAATCGAGTTGGCCAAAAGCATATAGAGTTAGGAAATATTGAAAAAAATATTTAAAAAAAAAAATTATAAAATTTTAAATTGTGTTAGTATTGGGCAATCGAAGAGAGTGAATGTGGAAAGGGCTTAATGATAGAATTCCTTAGGAGTATGAAAATCTGAGGTGAGGTAGACGCGAGAATCTGGAGTAGGAAGACTTATAGGGCTAATGCACATTAGAAATGCGAGTAGCTGCCTCTCAGACTAGTTATCCTACTAGCGCTACACCACCGTCACTTAGGTAGTTGTCAACCCTCCTCGTAGTGGCCACGGAACAGCTGTGCGAGTGATGTTTATGGGGGCCTCACGTCCCGTCTCCATCTCCTAGGTCCAGTAGTTACCCCTATTGATCCGTTTACCCCTTTTATTCACAGCCTCTAGCCTAGGAAGCCTTTCATTGTGACTTTCATCACTTGTTAGAATGGTCCTTTCCTATGCGTCATGATAGAGGGAGTTGAGTTAGGGAGGTTTGATGAGGGTGAGCTGATTTGATACATCTTATGTGGATTCTCTTACATTTCGTCTTTTGAGGGGATGTGAGGGTGAGTTAGAGACGGTAGCACACTTCGGTGTGGCGGTGAGTCGTGTCCTTACACCACGATCACAGGTGGAGTATCGTAGTGCGTGATATTTCTTCCGCACGTCATGGGGTGGGGGTTGGTTGATCTTATAGGAGGCCGTGCTTATGCTTTATTTATATTCTCTATATCTTAGGTGATGAGGAGGATCGGTTGGAAAAGCACGTTTACACATTGACTATTGGGTTCGTGATTTGCTTTGCATCAAGTGTGGGGGTGTCGACATCTATGTACATCACTAATTTGACACATTCCACCCCCATGTTATCTAATTTTGACATTTGATCTCCTCGGATATTACTATCGTATTGTCGGCTCCATGTGCTTAATGTATTGTGTGGAAAAGAAGAGAAAAAAAGAAAAGTAAAATAGAAAGTGAAAGTGAAATTGAAATTGAAAGGGAATAAAGGAGCAAGTTTGAAATTGAAGACCGGGGAGATTAGCTATTGTTCGAGATCACTTCTTCACATTTGTGGCCGCGAGAACGGCGTTGCACCAAGATTGAGGGAATGAGGGCCAGAGTAGTGAGATTCGGTGTGGTTCCTTGGATTTTGGTGAGGGAGTGTGAGAATCGGGTTTTGTGAGTTAGATCATGACGTCTAGGACTACGCTTCTAAATATCCTATCCTACCCGTCCTAAACCGTCAGCAATTTAACCCGTGGATAAATAGCTCGGAAGGTAAGTGCTAGGGATACGTTTGATGAGTGTGCGGAAGCAACATATTTTGTGTTCGTGCCCGTTCTGTCTAACGAAACTGGCCGCAAGTTCTACCGATCACCAAAGTTATAGAAATTCCGAGGGAATATGAGAGCCTTATGACTTGCCGGTTTACTTTTTGAGATTGCCCAATCTCTAACTGAAAAAAAAATTGTGTTGTTTCAATGTTTGCATTGTTTAATAATCGAGTTGCATTGTATAGAGCATGTAGATTGCATAGTTGTGTGTGTGCGTTGTTTGTGTCACGTGGCTAGTAAAACGTATGCAAAACGGTGGATTGAAATATCATAGTTTGAGGGATATTGTTTTTGATTTTGCTCGGGACGCGCAAAAAGGTAGTGTGGGGTATTTGATAACCCCGCTTACGGTGTTATATTTACACTTCAAATCTTATCATTTTGCGAGATTCCGGGTAGAATACATGAGAAATATGCTATGAAATTGAGATATTTGCGAGTTAGAGCTTTTTGTGCTTTAATGATAATCCGGGCGTTTTTAGCATTAATTTGAGCTTATTTTGTCACGTTAAATCGCACGGGTGTGTTTTGTTTTGTTTTGACAAGAAACAGAACTTGAGAGATCGAATGAAGATACGAGCTTTCGGACTATTTGAGGAAGCTTGAGGCAAAGAAATGCGCGACTCGGAGCTGCTGCCATCACCATTACAATGCCACCTTAACTTCACCATGACCTGCTTCAATTACCAGTGCCTAACTCACCTCCTTAGCCACCAAACATCACTACACAAACAACCTGACTCCACACACCCACCAATTAGAATAACACCCATTCAATTATTCACCTAAACAACCTTCATCACCACTGCCACCATCTATCTCCTTCCCATTCAACCATTTCTCCTAACCAACACCCATTACACCCTTCCAATTAACTACCTAAACCCAGCCTACCTCCAACAATCCAAACCACGCACCCTGCCAAATAAACCCAGCAACCACAACTTAGCTATTACCTCCTCTGCCACGTGAAATAACCTGAACTTCCTTCATCTCAACCAATCCACCATTATCATCATCACCACTTCCTCCACAACTACTACCAGTACTTCACAAGAATCATTACCTACCTACAACCATGATCAACCATCACCCAGGCCAACGCCATTTAGGAACCAAAACTCAGTACTTTACAACTCTAAACCAAAACCCATCACCTACCTCCATAAATCCACCTCAATACACCATCATCACCTAGCAACCTTTGCCTCCATTGCCGCCAATCACCACCTCCATCTTCACAGCAGCTGCACCTGCAAATCCCCTCAATTCAGTCCAAATTAACACCCAATCAAACCACCAATTGACATCAATTACTCTCTGTTAGCAGCCACCATTATCACCACCAGTACCCTGCCATCACCAAATTCCACAACACCACCAATACACCCTGCCTCATCATCACCATTTCTTCTTCAGGACCAAACCCACCTGATCTCAAACTTCACCAACAGCCCCTGCAATTAACCTCCATAACAGACCCATTACAAACCCAACCTTACAGCCAGCAAATCACCACTTCCAGCATCCATAACCTTCACCCTATGCTCAGCCCTTAGCCACGACAAAACAGAGACAAACACCTTGAACAATTCTCCATTAAACCACCTGAAATCACCATCAAAAACACCGATCACAACTGCGACCTAAAACCCGATTAAACCCAGCAACAACTTTACCTAAATAACCCTTTCACCACCTGCAGCCTCTATAACCGCGACCAATAAACCTAACTAAACCCAATTCCCGGCCAAATACCCATCTGAAACCACCACCAAAATGAGACCTGACCTTCTTAGCCACTGCCATTAAACCCAGCAGCAGCACCGCAAGAGAAGGATCAGAGAGCAAAACAGAGCGCCAATCAACCAAGATCAGAAGCGCAGAGAGAAGAAACAGGGGCTCAATCTCCGATCAATTCAACCCACCTGAAACATAGCCATGGCCGAAGCAAGAACAGAGGCTCCATCACCGAACCAAAGCACAGCAAAGCAGACCCAATCTCCGATCAAAAAAAATCAGAAGAACAAAGAAGAAGAAATCGCAAAACAGGGCAAGCAATGAAGAGAAGGTGCAGCGTAGAAGAGAAGTCAAGAGGCAGAGAAGGTCTGATCGCACGACCAGATTCCTAGATCGTGCGATCAGAGAAAGAAAGAAAAGAGGCTAAACTCACTGTTTTATACGATCACATCTCCTGGTCGCACGATCTCCTGAAGGCAAATAAAAGCCACGGGGTTATATCTCTAGCAGCCTTAGGGTTTGAGAGTGTTTCCCACATTCTTGGAGGGGTTGTTTTGCGAATAATTGAATTTTTTTTTACTTCATCGGGTTAAAGAAGAGAAAAGGGGCTGTTTAACAGGACCTATTCTGATCATTCCACGCGAGGGAACCAACAAAGACGCACGCAGGAGAAGAAGACGAAGGGGGTGAAGCGCCGGAGCGCGGATTGACCGTTTGATCTCTTTCTTTCTCTCTTTATCAATTTCATGGAGAACTTTGTAGAGCTAAACAAGATTATGTCTAGCTAAGCTTTCATAGCTAGATAGTTTATGGAGAACTAGGGTTTGTTTAGATTTTCCGGATTTGTGTATTTGATTCATGTCTTGAACTCAATTCTACGTATTGTTTTAGTTATTCGACAAGTTCTTGTTCTCAATTTCTTAGTTTGTTTGGTTTGATCACCCAATACATGCTAGTTATCTAGGTTTGTTGCACGACAGTGAACGAACCCGGATTCGTGAAGAACGTTGTTGACATTCTCGTAGTTTCTTGAGACCGACAGGAGATAGAGACTTGAATGACCGTGTGTGGGTTGTTTCGGTTAGTCGTAGTTAGGTTTTAGTGAAATCGGTGGGCCGACAGGACCCGGTGAGCGAACCTGGCTAGCTGACTAGAACGTAACTGTAGACAGAGGTGGACTGACAGGACCCGAAGTAGACCGTAACGTAGATTTGCGTGAGATCGACAGAAGATCGTAATGAGTGTGACCCGGTATAACTAGATGTAGGTAGAGTGTTTCAAATCATAGTCCGGAAATATCTAAATGCCCTAGGGACCCTAAAACTATCTAGTGTTCTCCATATTCATATTAATCAGAAAATTACAAAAATATTAGTTTATTTCGTTTATTTAATTTAAGTCACTTGTTTGAGGGTGACTATCTCTTAAATCACACTTTTTTTCTAATGGTTACTTCAACTCTAAATTAATCGTTTAGCTAAATAATCTAGAGACTGTCCCTGTGGGTTCGACAACCTGAGTTTAAATACTCTAACTTTATTACTTCGACCGTGCACTTGCGTATACACGTAAGAAATCGTGTCAAGTTTTTGGCGCCGTTGCCGGGGACAGCGGTAGATTGGTTAGTTAGAAATTAGTTTAGAGTTTTTGTTTTATTTTTCTTTTTGTTACTATCTGTTTACCTCACGGGTGTGCTAGTGTTGTTTTCTCAGGTAGCTATGGCGGAAGGCCAAGGGCTGATTAGCCTCACAACGGAGCAGCTGCAAGCTATTTGTAGCTTCAGCCGTAGAGAAAGCACTGGCGGCAACATCGAGACCGCATCCGACCTTAATGTCATATAACCGTTCTGGGAAAGCAATAATCCAGGCATTTGAGGCGGATCTTAGAGGAAGGGAGCCAGCAATTTTGGTTCCACCAATTCAGGCAGAAAGCTTCTGTCTAAAGCTGAGCACAATTCACTTCACTCAGGAACAGTGCACATTTGCCGGTACATATGAGGAAGACCCACATGATTTCATTGGGAGATTTCAGAGCCATTGTGGGCTAATCCGATATAGTGGGGTCACATCTGAAGCGCTCAAACTGATGCTCTTCCCCCATTGCCTCAAGGGAGCTGCTATGGATTGGCTGGATTCATTGCCATCCAACTCAATCAAGACATGGAAAGACTGTGCCTCCCAGTTCATGAGTAAATTCTTTCCCATCTCACGCATGATTCAGCTGCAGAACGAGATTTGGTCATTCAGGCAAAAGCACAATGAATCCATGGTCAAAGCATGGGAGCGTCTCAACTTCTTGCTACGCAAATGCCCCAACCATGGCATTGCAAAAAGCCAGATCATACAGGTCTTCTATGATGCACTTGGAATGCTTGACAAAGACACGATTGATAGAGAAGCTGGGGGCAGTTTCTTGTTCAAATGTGATGTTGACGGTGCATATGAGTTGATGAGACGTGTGGTTGAACAAGAGGAGAGCTTGGATTATGAGTGCCAACATCAAGAACCGATGAAGCATAGCTCACTGGCACATGGCATGGTTCAGGTGAATGCGGTGGAGGTAGTACATGAAGTAGCTAGTCCAGAGATGCATCAGCAGCAGCCAGTACCACCATTAGAGTTGACCGATATGACAGGGATAGTAAAGACGATGGCTCAGCACATGGCAGACATGTCCACACAGGTCAGCTCTGTAGCAATTGCACTTCAAGTTGCTCAAGCAGAAATAAAAGATCTAAAGGAACAACTTGAACAAAGGGCACTGGGTAGCATTGTTGACACATCAGAGGGACAGGCTCAAGCCATCACCACTCGAAGTGGTATTGCACTTACAGATCCTCCATATCCGAGTCATGCCAGAGCTGAAGTCTCAAAGGCGAAGAAACATGAAGTCTTCGATTCTGAGAAGACACCTGTCATGATCCCCCAATCAAAGGGCATGATTCACCAGGATGTAGCGAAATCTACCGAGGTACCACTTCCATCTTCTCCTTCTTCTTCAGAACTACCATTCCCATTACGCACTAGGCAGAAGAAGGATGATTCAGAAGAATACAGACGCTTTTTGAATGTCTTCTCTAAACTGCATATCAATATTCCGTTGATTGAGGCACTTCAAAAGATGCCAAAATATGCAAGGTTTATTAAAGATGCAGTCCTTGGTAAGAAAGCGGTGGATGAATTTCAGAGAGTGAACTTAAATGAACAGGTTAGTTCATGTGTTTTGCATGGACTACCTAAGAAAAAGAAGGATCCAGGTAGTTTTGTCATTGAAGCTACCTTGGGTGACGCCTACACGGGAAGGGCTCTCTGTGATCTGGGAGCGAGCGTGAATTTGATGCCGTTGTCGGTATTCAAAAAGCTAAGTGTGGGGGAGCCTCCAAGAACTTGTATCACTCTCCAATTTGCAGACAAATCATCCAAGAGAGCATGTGGGATGATACAGGATGTCCTTGTGAGGGTTGGCAGCCTGATAATTCCTGCCGATTTTGTCATATTGGATATGCCAGCAGGTGATGTGCCTATCATTTTGGGCAGACCGTTCTTGGCGACAGGTCGTACTCTCATTGATGTAGAGAATGGGGAGCTGATTATGAGGGTACATGATGACATGGAGACTTTTAGGGTCTTCAAACCGTCACCCCAACATTCATGGGAGTATCAGCCAGGGGTTCCATTTGCTGTGCAAGTGAAGCGACAGCTCCCTGAGTTATCGCACGGGGGTCCACCTGATTATTGGAATAGGAACAAGCCATCAGCGGTGCATGCACATGAAGCAGTACTTCAGATTCAGCACAGGAAAGCCAAGTTGGATGCGGCACAATGTGCCAGACCACCCTCGTGAGGTGGCAGAGGTAACATGGTCGGGCCGTCGACCTTAAATTACAAAGCGCTTCTTGGGAGGCAACCCAATGTAGAGTAGGATGTTATTTCTTTTATTTCTGTTTTAGTTCTCCATACCTGATTTTGAGAGGTGAGAGAGAGGGACTGATGAGTTGTCTAGTTTTGCAGGTAATGTTAGTGAAGAATCTACCCCAGTGTGCCATGGCACATTTGACCCACACGGGGACTCTTGAGGGAGTTGGGGATTTTTCGTGCATTTTTGCAGGATGGAGCAGTCTACCCCGGTGTGCGAGGCACACACGACCTTAGGGGAGTTACATTGTAGCATGGTGTAGCTTGGGGATTGCTCAGATGATTTTTATCAGCGGAAAACTGTTTACGGTCCACAAGACCCTTTCTTGTTGCAGTTTCGCAGCATGGTGCCCATGTAGTTCCGGGCACCTCAGGTATCTCTTACTCTCTCGGCGTTTAAGTTTTGAGCGGTAATTGTGGAGATCCACCGCCTACACATTTAAGCGATGAGTCCTCTTATTTTATCTCTAAATTCGTTGAGGACAACGAAACGCTTAAGTGTGGGGGGGGGGGGGGTTTGTGTATATTTTTGCTAGCCATGTCTGTTTTGCATAGCCTTGTTACATGTAGATTGTGTTAGTATTGTGAGTAGTGTGGTTAGTAGTGTGTTTATGGTTAGTAGTGTGTTAGATTGTGTATGTTATGAATTTTGTTAGCACTTTTACATTATTGAGTCCCCTACCCAAAACTTATGTTTAATCGAGTTGGCCAAAAGCATATAGAGTTAGGAAATATTGAAAAAAATATTTAAAAAAAAAAATTATAAAATTTTAAATTGTGTTAGTATTGGGCAATCGAAGAGAGTGAATGTGGAAAGGGCTTAATGATAGAATTCCTTAGGAGTATGAAAATCTGAGGTGAGGTAGACGCGAGAATCTGGAGTAGGAAGACTTATAGGGCTAATGCACATTAGAAATGCGAGTAGCTGCCTCTCAGACTAGTTATCCTACTAGCGCTACACCACCGTCACTTAGGTAGTTGTCAACCCTCCTCGTAGTGGCCACGGAACAGCTGTGCGAGTGATGCTTATGGGGGCCTCACGTCCCGTCTCCATCTCCTAGGTCCAGTAGTTACCCCTATTGATCCGTTTACCCCTTTTATTCACAGCCTCTAGCCTAGGAAGCCTTTCATTGTGACTTTCATCACTTGTTAGAATGGTCCTTTCCTATGCGTCATGATAGAGGGAGTTGAGTTAGGGAGGTTTGATGAGGGTGAGCTGATTTGATACATCTTATGTGGATTCTCTTACATTTCGTCTTTTGAGGGGATGTGAGGGTGAGTTAGAGACGGTAGCACACTTCGGTGTGGCGGTGAGTCGTGTCCTTACACCACGATCACAGGTGGAGTATCGTAGTGCGTGATATTTCTTCCGCACGTCATGGGGTGGGGGTTGGTTGATCTTATAGGAGGCCGTGCTTATGCTTTATTTATATTCTCTATATCTTAGGTGATGAGGAGGATCGGTTGGAAAAGCACGTTTACACATTGACTATTGGGTTCGTGATTTGCTTTGCATCAAGTGTGGGGGTGTCGACATCTATGTACATCACTAATTTGACACATTCCACCCCCATGTTATCTAATTTTGACATTTGATCTCCTCGGATATTACTATCGTATTGTCGGCTCCATGTGCTTAATGTATTGTGTGGAAAAGAAGAGAAAAAAAGAAAAGTAAAATAGAAAGTGAAAGTGAAATTGAATTGAAAGGGAATAAAGGAGCAAGTTTGAAATTGAAGACCGGGGAGATTAGCTATTGTTCGAGATCACTTCTTCACATTTGTGGCCGCGAGAACGGCGTTGCACCAAGATTGAGGGAATGAGGGCCAGAGTAGTGAGATTCGGTGTGGTTCCTTGGATTTTGGTGAGGGAGTGTGAGAATCGGGTTTTGTGAGTTAGATCATGACGTCTAGGACTACGCTTCTAAATATCCTATCCTACCCGTCCTAAACCGTCAGCAATTTAACCCGTGGATAAATAGCTCGGAAGGTAAGTGCTAGGGATACGTTTGATGAGTGTGCGGAAGCAACATATTTTGTGTTCGTGCCCGTTCTGTCTAACGAAACTGGCCGCAAGTTCTACCGATCACCAAAGTTATAGAAATTCCGAGGGAATATGAGAGCCTTATGACTTGCCGGTTTACTTTTTGAGATTGCCCAATCTCTAACTGAAAAAAAAATTGTGTTGTTTCAATGTTTGCATTGTTTAATAATCGAGTTGCATTGTATAGAGCATGTAGATTGCATAGTTGTGTGTGTGCGTTGTTTGTGTCACGTGGCTAGTAAAACGTATGCAAAACGGTGGATTGAAATATCATAGTTTGAGGGATATTGTTTTTGATTTTGCTCGGGACGCGCAAAAAGGTAGTGTGGGGGTATTTGATAACCCCGCTTACGGTGTTATATTTACACTTCAAATCTTATCATTTTGCGAGATTCCGGGTAGAATACATGAGAAATATGCTATGAAATTGAGATATTTGCGAGTTAGAGCTTTTTGTGCTTTAATGATAATCCGGGCGTTTTTAGCATTAATTTGAGCTTATTTTGTCACGTTAAATCGCACGGGTGTGTTTTGTTTTGTTTTGACAAGAAACAGAACTTGAGAGATCGAATGAAGATACGAGCTTTCGGACTATTTGAGGAAGCTTGAGGCAAAGAAATGCGCGACTCGGAGCTGCTGCCATCACCATTACAATGCCACCTTAACTTCACCATGACCTGCTTCAATTACCAGTGCCTAACTCACCTCCTTAGCCACCAAACATCACTACACAAACAACCTGACTCCACACACCCACCAATTAGAATAACACCCATTCAATTATTCACCTAAACAACCTTCATCACCACTGCCACCATCTATCTCCTTCCCATTCAACCATTTCTCCTAACCAACACCCATTACACCCTTCCAATTAACTACCTAAACCCAGCCTACCTCCAACAATCCAAACCACGCACCCTGCCAAATAAACCCAGCAACCACAACTTAGCTATTACCTCCTCTGCCACGTGAAACAACCTGAACTTCCTTCATCTCAACCAATCCACCATTATCATCATCACCACTTCCTCCACAACTACTACCAGTACTTCACAAGAATCATTACCTACCTACAACCATGATCAACCATCACCCAGGCCAACGCCATTTAGGAACCAAAACTCAGTACTTTACAACTCTAAACCAAAACCCATCACCTACCTCCATAAATCCACCTCAATACACCATCATCACCTAGCAACCTTTGCCTCCATTGCCGCCAATCACCACCTCCATCTTCACAGCAGCTGCACCTGCAAATCCCCTCAATTCAGTCCAAATTAACACCCAATCAAACCACCAATTGACATCAATTACTCTCTGTTAGCAGCCACCATTATCACCACCAGTACCCTGCCATCACCAAATTCCACAACACCACCAATACACCCTGCCTCATCATCACCATTTCTTCTTCAGGACCAAACCCACCTGATCTCAAACTTCACCAACAGCCCCTGCAATTAACCTCCATAACAGACCCATTACAAACCCAACCTTACAGCCAGCAAATCACCACTTCCAGCATCCATAACCTTCACCCTATGCTCAGCCCTTAGCCACGACAAAACAGAGACAAACACCTTGAACAATTCTCCATTAAACCACCTGAAATCACCATCAAAAACACCGATCACAACTGCGACCTAAAACCCGATTAAACCCAGCAACAACTTTACCTAAATAACCCTTTCACCACCTGCAGCCTCTATAACCGCGACCAATAAACCTAACTAAACCCAATTCCCGGCCAAATACCCATCTGAAACCACCACCAAAATGAGACCTGACCTTCTTAGCCACTGCCATTAAACCCAGCAGCAGCACCGCAAGAGAAGGATCAGAGAGCAAAACAGAGCGCCAATCAACCAAGATCAGAAGCGCAGAGAGAAGAAACAGGGGCTCAATCTCCGATCAATTCAACCCACCTGAAACATAGCCATGGCCGAAGCAAGAACAGAGGCTCCATCACCGAACCAAAGCACAGCAAAGCAGACCCAATCTCCGATCAAAAAAAATCAGAAGAACAAAGAAGAAGAAATCGCAAAACAGGGCAAGCAAGGAAGAGAAGGTGCAGCGTAGAAGAGAAGTCAAGAGGCAGAGAAGGTCTGATCGCACGACCAGATTCCTAGCTCGTGCGATCAGAGAAAAGAAAAGAGGCTAAACTCACTGTTTTATACGATCACATCTCCTGGTCGCACGATCTCCTGAAGGCAAATAAAAGCCACGGGGTTATATCTCTAGCAGCCTTAGGGTTTGAGAGTGTTTCCCACATTCTTGGAGGGGTTGTTTTGCGAATAATTGAATTTTTTTTTACTTCATCGGGTTAAAGAAGAGAAAAGGGGCTGTTTAACAGGACCTATTCTGATCATTCCACGCGAGGGAACCAACAAAGACGCACGCAGGAGAAGAAGACGAAGGGGGTGAAGCGCCGGAGCGCGGATTGACCGTTTGATCTCTTTCTTTCTCTCTTTATCAATTTCATGGAGAACTTTGTAGAGCTAAACAAGATTATGTCTAGCTAAGCTTTCATAGCTAGATAGTTTATGGAGAACTAGGGTTTGTTTAGATTTTCCGGATTTGTGTATTTGATTCATGTCTTGAACTCAATTCTACGTATTGTTTTAGTTATTCGACAAGTTCTTGTTCTCAATTTCTTAGTTTGTTTGGTTTGATCACCCAATACATGCTAGTTATCTAGGTTTGTTGCACGACAGTGAACGAACCCGGATTCGTGAAGAACGTTGTTGACATTCTCGTAGTTTCTTGAGACCGACAGGAGATAGAGACTTGAATGACCGTGTGTGGGTTGTTTCGGTTAGTCGTAGTTAGGTTTTAGTGAAATCGGTGGGCCGACAGGACCCGGTGAGCGAACCTGGCTAGCTGACTAGAACGTAACTGTAGACAGAGGTGGACTGACAGGACCCGAAGTAGACCGTAACGTAGATTTGCGTGAGATCGACAGAAGATCGTAATGAGTGTGACCCGGTATAACTAGATGTAGGTAGAGTGTTTCAAATCATAGTCCGGAAATATCTAAATGCCCTAGGGACCCTAAAACTATCTAGTGTTCTCCATATTCATATTAATCAGAAAATTACAAAAATATTAGTTTATTTCGTTTATTTAATTTAAGTCACTTGTTTGAGGGTGACTATCTCTTAAATCACACTTTTTTTCTACTGGTTACTTCAACTCTAAATTAATCGTTTAGCTAAATAATCTAGAGACTGTCCCTGTGGGTTCGACAACCTGAGTTTAAATACTCTAACTTTATTACTTCGACCGTGCACTTGCGTATACACGTAAGAAATCGTGTCAATTTCCACTACTTTGTTTTCTTTTAATTTTAAGAGACGAGTAGTGAGATATGTTTTTCCCAAGCAGGGGCTTCGTCGAGGATGTCCATCTCACCATATTTATTCCTTTTTTTGTGGTGAATTACTCTCTCGTGCTCTCACGTCTTCGTTGTTGAGTGGCATTACTACAGGAGCATCTGCGTCGCCTGGAGGGCCTCGTGTCTCGCACCTCTTTTCTGCGGACGACAGTATGCTATTTACAAAAGCAAGCACGGAAGAGATTAAAACTCTAGCATTTATCCTATACAAATACGAACTCGCTACGAGCCAAAAAATAAACTTAGAAAAGTCTTCGGCCGTCTTCTCGAGCAATGTTGCACCTGAGATGGGAGATCGGCTTTGTGCCATGATGGGGGTTAAGAAAGAAGAGCTACATGATAAATACGTCGGCCTCCCTACTGAAATGGGAAAAGAAAGAATGAGTAGTTTCAAAGGTTTAGATGAAAGAGTGGATTCCAAAATGCAAAGATGGAAAGAGAAATACCTGAGCCCAGCAGGGAAAGAAACTCTTCTGAAGGCGGTGATTGAGTCTATTCCGACGTATACCATGGGGGTTTTCAGAGTGCCTCTGGCCCTATGTGATAAGTTAGACGCAAATATGGCCCAGTTTTGGTGGGGATCTACAGAGAAAAAGAAGAAGAGTAGTTGCATTTCATGGGAAAAAATGAAGCGAAGCAGAATTCAAGGAGGTATGGGTTTTCACCATCTCCAGCTTTTCAATACAGCTATGCTAGGGAAAAAAATTTGGCGTCTTCTTAACAATCCAGACAAGCTTCACGCCAAAATTTTGAGACACAAGTATTTTCAAGATTCAGGTCTTCTGAAAGTGCAAATTAAATCGCGGATCTCTTACATGTGGAGAAATATTTTGTCCAGTAAGGAGTTGGTGCTCAGTGAATGTAGGTGGAGACTGGGCAACGGAGAACGCCTCGATGCCTTTGATGATTCGTGGTTGTTCCGGTCACTGCGTTTCAAGCCCATCACGCCAAAGCCCCCAAACACCCCTATCTTCGTGGCAGATCTGATCACCCAAAGCAGAAAGTGGAATGAGTCACTTTTGGAGAAATATTTCTGGGATGATGATATAGAAGAAATTAAACAAATCTCTATCCCAGAGATCCCAGTACCAGACCGATTAATCTAGCATTTTTTCCATCACGGACATTATACGGTCAAAACTGGGTACAAGCTTTTAATTAAGCAAAAAGAAATCAGAGAGAAAGAGAATTACAATGGAGTTTCGTTTCAAAATCAAGATTGGTGGAGCACTTTTTGGCAACAGAAAGTCCCAAAGAGGATTTTAAATCCGATTTGGAGGGCTATTCAACATAGCCTCCCAGTTACCGCAAATCTCAAATATAGAGGCATCCAGGTAGATGATACTTGTGCTTTATGTAAAAGAGAGGGTGAAACAGAAACTCATATGTTTTCGTATTGTGAGTTTGCCAAAGATTGTTGAAAATTATTTCTTGGAGAAAATTTTGCTCAGAGGATCCATGGTCCTTTCGAGTGCTGGTTTCCCTAGACCTTTATGGCAGCTAGCAAGCAAGACCAAACTAAAATGAGCATTTTGGTATACAAGATCTGAATTTGTAGAAATAATCCGATTTTCAAAAGAAGAAAGAGAATCCATCTCAGATTGTGAACGATGCAGAAAATTACCGTCTGGAGTTAGAAGAACACATGCAGAAGGAGAAGACGAAGAGTCCGACTCACATCTGTTCACACCCGCGGAGTCGTTGCCGGAGACGCCGCCGGAAGGGTGGACTGTGATCAACTTCGATGCCGCCTGGAATCCACAACGAAAAATGGCTGCTATCGGAGTGATTCTCAGAGATAGAAAGGGTGTCTTCATCGCCGGTAATCAAAGCGAGTCCCTTTCACCATCTCGGCTAAAGCAGCGGAGGCAGAAGCCATGGCGGAGGGTCTAAAATTGGTGTTGGAGATGCATGTCAAATGGATCTGGTTAGAGATGGATGCTCTCTCTCTAACCGGAGAAATGAGAGAGATGCAGAGAACGGAGACGGAAGATGTAAGGGAAGTGCAAAGACTGAAAGAGGAATGTAACTGCATCCTCGAGAACGTAGAGAGACACGTGGTTCTCTATGTGCCTCGCAAATGGAACCAGCCAGCACATCGCTTCGCGAAAATGGGGTTGGGTACGTGCTTGGAGATAGTTTTACTTGGTATTATATCCCGGCTGTTTGGGCTACGGACGCGCTTTTGTACGATCAGTTGGGCCGGTTTAGTGCCCAGCAAGTTAATCCAATGGATTCTTTCACAAAAAAAGTGTATATTTGGGTTAATTACCCTTCTTCACATGAAGTGAGGTCATGGAGGGTATTGTACAAAGACCAATTCGTTTCTATGGTATGATGCACATTTTTTAGAAAACTCGGGAAGGGTATATCGGAGACGGATCAGAACGGCGGCAAGTTGTATGCTCGGATTGCTTCTATGATGATGCGGCGGTTAAGGAGCAATAATGGCTCTGGTAACGTGGCGTCTGAGTCTCCGGCCGTGGTCTCCGCCGTGGAAAGAGCCGAATCAAGCACCGATGATCTCAGCCCTCCGGCTCCAACTTCTCCCGGTTAAGCAGCGGTTATCGGTACGGCAAGTTTTTGATGGTCCACGCAGCATCCATGATCATCGTTGCTTCGGCTGCCGCACCGCCGTAGGCTCCGGATTCGGCTCTTGGGTGTCCCTGTAAGCTTCTGCGCCTTATCTCTGCAATTCCCAATTAAGAACATTTTTTAAACACATTAATAATTTTTTTGTTCAATAGTGTCAAAAAGGAATATGCATAATTGAGGTTTTATATGATTGAAACTCTGTACTGAAAATTATTGAATCGGATCCGGTTTCTGCTGTATTTTTGTACAAGTTGGTTGCATAATTCCAATTAAGAACCATATCTATATGATTGCAAGGTGTGGTTCTTGTTAGTTTCCAAAATGCCATTTTAGTTCCAGCAATAAAAAATATGCTTTCTCATAAAACCCTTGGACACTAGCATTTTGTGATGTGTTGAAAGGGATGTTGAGTTGCGTTTTCGTTCAGACTTCAGAATTAACTAGAGGTATCTAAAAATTAAGATGTGTTGAAAGGGATTTTGAGTTGCGGGTATGTTTGGACTTCATAAGTTGCGAAATCTTGCTAAGAATACCAGCAAAGTATGTGTTGCAGCTAAGCCGTAGATTGCATAATTGACCGCCTATTTATTTTAATTTTTAACTAATTGGTCTAATAGAAGTACATGCCGAGTCATGGTAAATTTAGGGTAAGCTAACTTATAGTTGGATAGCTTTAGCTAAAGAGGGTCAAATGGAATAGGTTGCAGTACAGCGGCATTTATTCTCTTTCGGGGCTTATTTGTTAAGTTAGTTTTTTGTTTTGTTGCTGAACTAGTGGTTGTTCCCTCCTAACCTTACCCACTCTTTACCACAAAACAACCACAAAACATAAGCTTCCCAAACAAGGCCTAAATGGATACTATCTTATGATAGACTGCAGTTTCCTTTTCCATTGACTTGTTGTTATTTTATTTTAAAAATTGCTAGACAGCCAAGTTTTAAACAATATAAACCCCAAATTTTGATGTTGACCACTTCTTCCATGTGGATCTGAAAAAAGCCTCACCATCCTTGAAATTCCAATTTAAATAGTCTCTACGACGAATAAGTTTGTAATACAGGCATAGAGCTCAGCTATGGAGGTGAAACACCCATCAAACACTTCAGGCAAACCAATAATATGCAAAGGTTTAATTCTGTATGCTTCTCTTTGTCAATGGACAAAGAATTACTAGTTAGTTTGGTAACAATCTGATTGCTTTGCTTTGCTCTCTCTCAACAGCTGCAATATGTAAAAGCCCTGGAACACCTCTGGTTATAGAAGAGATTGAAGTAGCCCCTCCAAAGGATTGGGAGGTCCGGATTAAAATTCTCTGCACGTCACTCTGTCACTCCGATATTGGCTTCTGGAAACTAAGTGTTGTAAGTTCCACACACTCTTATGGTTGTTGCCTCCCCATCTAGCATATTTAGGCTCTAATCATACCTTTCATTATCGTGCATCAGGGACCAGCTGCAGTTTTTCCCAGGATACTTGGGCATGAAGCCATTGGGTACGTGTTCACAAAGAGGTTTTGGAGGCATCTAAGACCTTTTTTGTAGCTGCATTTTCAGATCCCGAAGTAACTTACAATTTTTTCTTATTGATGATGTTTCAGTATTGTTGAGAGTGTTGGGGACCATGTAGAAGAAGTGAAAGAAGGAGACACAGTTGTGCCAGTTTTTAACGCGGATTGTGAGGAGTGTAAGAATTGCAAGTCGAAAGATAGCAACATATGTTCAAAGTTCCCTAGGTACAATGACATGCCGAGGGACAACACTAGCAGGTTCAAGGACTTAAATGGACAGGTTGTGCATCACTGCTTGTTTGTTTCTAGCTTTTCCGAATACACTGTGGTGGACATTGCCCACGTGGTGAAGCTGACCTGTGAGATTCCCATTGACAAGGCCTGCTTGCTTAGCTGTGGAATAAGCACCGGTGCGTATACTAGCATATTTGCTACCATACCCAGGGTTATACTAGACTATATTTCTGTCATATTCAGACCAAAAGTCATTGTGAACTAGCCAATTTGAATTGCTGTAGATAGTTTGTGGAGATAATTTCTTAAACTAGAAAACATCGGGTATCATGTAAGTTGAATTTTTTGGTGTGGGAGAGAGAACGAGGCCGAAGACCAGGAAACCAGAAGCGAGTGGACTCAGACAAAACTAGGATCAAACACAGTAGTAAAGCAATTGGGCTCGAGTTGAGTTTCTAATCTGGTACAATGAGGGGCCGCACCAGGGATACATCCATGTACACCAAGTATTTTTTCTAGTGGTTGTCAATACAGAAAAGCCCTGTGTAGGTGCCCTGGCCTAATCTGTGTTTTAAGACCTTTCACTCTCTTCTTCCTTATTCATCCTGTACTCAACTTATACTTGTCGATATATCCATATTTTGTAAATTTATTTCATTGATTGATGCTTCCCTTCAGTCGAAGAAACTTGATCTGTCAAGCAATTTCATAATTAATTGTCGTATATCAAGATGTTTAGATTTCAGTTTTCGTTTGTTTTTGCTTCACAGTATCTGGGTTTGCAAATTAAAGATGGCGTGTGTAAACATGGCCTCTAAAATTGAAAACATATAAAAAGTGATAGTTGTTTGAATGCCGCCAATGGTTGGGTTACTGGGGTTGTATCTATGGAATATTCGATTAATTGAATAGTCAATGGACCCTCCTTGAAATTCCATCAATGGTTGAAAAATTCGTACAAATACCCAGTGAATCCAATTAACCTTGTTTAGCTTCCTTATTAGTATGTCGATTGCTCCCATTGATAGCTTTTGACGCCCTTCCCTTTGAACTAACGGCTTCTACTACGTTGTCCTTATAACTTGCTGAGCTGTTTCAAATAACCTAATAATGTCATGATTGATTGGTTATGATCTAATTGTAGGGGTTGGTGCGGCGTGGAAGGTTGCAGAGGTGGAAGAAGGCTCTACAGTAGTAATATTTGGGCTTGGAGCTGTGGGACTTGCTGTAAGTATTTCACTTCTTTGTTTTAGGATACAATGAGAGTTCGTGGATGGAAGTGCAACAATATACTTGTAGAAGGTAAACTAGTTTAAAATCATAAAGCTAAAAAAAGCGGAACCATTCAAGTGAAGATCAATACAAGCCAAAATAGAGGTTCATTTGATCTTGTCCCATATCTTCTTTAGAGCTTTTGCACTGATCCTTTTAACTGCTAAAGATTATGACAACAAGTTTAACATAAGGAACTCTCTGAAAAAAGTCTGGGGCACATTCTGTTGTACTCTTGACTTCCATAAATCTGCATACTGTTGTGAAAAACGAAAAATATGCAGAAAGAAAGAATCAAAACACACAGATTTACGTGGTTCGGCAAAACAGCCTACTCCACGGATTTGCAGAGATTTCACTAAAACAGACGAATCGTCTCAGAGAGAATTACAAGCGAAATCAGTACGCTCAACATAACATGCTACGAACCCTAAGAACTCTATAAATAGACAACCTATCAAACCGGGCCGGATCCAAGCCCAAACGGGTCAAAACGGGTCAAAATATTTTTCGGGTCGTAGCAAAACATGAACCGGGTCGATTCATAAAACGGGTTGCCCATGAACCAGGGCTCCACCCCAACACCTACAAGGGGCTTGAAGCATGAACAACAACCTTGGAAATCTCAAAATGTAAAGAGTTGCTTTACACTCTCCCAACAATCACAATGCTATTGCCTCTGAGATTGACATCTGACAAGCAACATAATATATGAATCATCGGGGGAATGTGGCTGCTCTGGATGGAAAATTTTAGTGACAAAAAGAGCAGCCGCCTTAACGGTATGTGCTTCCTTGAGGCATTTTTTAACTGTGGTTAAACCACTAAAGCACTGCAGTCTATTCTTCTAAAGAACTGTTTGTTAAAAATTTATCACCAACTATTTGGGTGCCAAGAACTTTTATCTTGCATGATGATCCAGAATATCCGAAGTTTGGCCATTAGAGCGTGTTCACCAGTGACTGTGACGTACTGGGGCAGGGGCTCTGGGCACTAGGGCATTGGGGCAAGACACTGTTCATGTATCTTTTGTTGTGATTTTACCAGTTTGGCAAAGTTGTGAGAGAGAGGCACTCGGGCACTTTGAAGGGCACCAAGGCACCCCAATCCTGGTGGTAGTGTGGATAGTGATTTTCAGAGGATTTTCCGCTGGAAATCTTGAATGAGGCGGTGCCCTAGGAAGGGGGGGGGGGGTTTACATATCTGGCTGTAGCGAATAGAGTTAAGAAAATCATTCAGGAAAGGAAGATCAGGAGGGTTTACTAACTTGGGCTAATAGTCCTAGCAAACTGAATGAAGCTGGATAAAAGAGATGGTTATTAGTAACGAAAGTTATAGAGCTGGCCAAGAGCTTTAGTGGTACTTCTGTACTCATGTGAAGTGGAAATGCATGTTGGGTAAACAGATAGCTGTAAGCTAAGATTAAGAACTCATAAGTTATGAGTTATGGCATTGCTATTATGATTATTCAAGGGACCAACTAGTATAATCACATTACCAATAGAGAGGTACTTTAATTTAGTGGTTCAACATCCACTCTTATTGGAAGCACACATTATCTTGTTTTCTGGAGTTGGACAAAACAAGGGAGCAAGGACTTGAGGAAAAAATGAATCAGTGGTTTGCGGTTTCCTTTATCAGATGACAAGAACAAAGACCTTAATGATTGACTGGGATGAAGGTTAACGAAGTTGGTAGTTTAAGTGAGGGATTGATGTAAGAGTTGGCTGCGATGTTTAGTTTAACACTGAGGTTTTTTCTTTGATTTTATACTTGACAAAAGCGAGATTTCTTTTTCTCAAGGCCCTGAAGGTTAAGGAGATTCCTGGGAATCACGGTCTCGCATAAACAATGATTTGGGCGAGCTTGTGCAGGAGGTTTATGGATGCTGGGATCTGCTCAAAACAGGGGTGTTGGGTAGATGGTTGATGGGTGTTTGCTGCGGTTGTTGCAGAACTCGGATTTGGTGGCTTTGGTGGGTGAGTTTGTGGTGGTGGGTTATCTTTGTGGCTGGTTATAGCGGTGGCATGAGGTGAGGTGGTAGTGAGTGGTGGCTGTGGCATATTGCCGGAATCTGGGTATGTAGTGACGGTGAGTTGGTGGTTGTTAAGGTAATGGAGGCGGTGATGGTGGTAGGTCATGGTTGTGATATTCAAGGGGCTATGCCCTAAAAAAAGTAGGACATACATGTCAACTAGCGGTCAAATCTGTTAAGTAACCAACGGAAAACAAATTTGAATTTCAATATGCTGGTAACTTTGCAAACGGGGTATGCAATCAGGTAGTTTAAGAAATGGGGGTTGCAAGTGTCAGATTCGGTACACTGGGGGTACGCAGTCGGCAAAATTTCAGAGCTCACTGGTCAGAACTGGCCATTTCAGAGGGGCAAAAGCATTCTACAGAGAAGATAGTCTTAAGAATCTGTTTAAGCTGGATAGCTGACGTTATGTATTTTATGAATGAGTATTAGGTACACTGAGAAGATAATCAATCATGCATATTTTTTTAGCATGCTCTTTTTCTCGATTAATATTAATAGTTTCAACGGGATGGCTATTTCTCTAGTGTAAATGAATTGAGAAGATTTATCTTTCAACAGTACAGTTATGTCTGTAACAGGTTGCAGAAGGAGCTAGGCTACGAGGAGCTTCAAAAATCATAGGAGTTGATTTGAACCCAGAAAAATTTGAAATTGGTAAACATTTACTACGAACAATATTTTACTTTTCCAAGCATGGAACATTAGTGAAATCAAGTATGTCTGGTAAATCTTTGCTAGCTTGGAAACTAATCTATTCATGTGGATATGTACTGCAGGGAAGAAGTTTGGAATTACTGACTATATCGACCCTACCACTTGCTTAGATAAATCTGTTGTTGAGGTTGGTGTAGTACAAACACTTTAACAGATGTTGTTGTTATTTCTTTAAGTGACATTTTTGAAAATTTGCTCACTTTAGTGTAATCCAACCAGGTGATACTTGAGAAGACAGATGGGGGTGCTGACTATTGTTTCGAGTGCATTGGACTAGCCTCCCTGATGGAAGATGCTTTCTCAAGCTCTCGGCCGGTCTCTCTCTCTCTCTCTCTCTTTCTCTCTCTCTCTCTCTCTCTCTCTCTCTCTCTCTCATCTTGCTAGCCATTCATGCATATATCGAAATGTTGATGCTTGTGCTCTCAGGGCGGGGGAAAGACGGTAATAGTAGGGGTGGAATTTAAGGACTCACCGACCTTCAACCCTCGCGAGCTCATCAGAGGGAAGACTATCACAGGCTGCATGTTTGGAGGACTCAAAGCCAAACGCGACATTCCAATCCTAGCCCAAAAGTATCTTGACAAGGTGTTTTAACTATCTGCAATCTTCTTTTCGTTTTAGTCAAAATGCATCTGTCTCAAATAAAGGAATGATTTGAGGAATGTCAATGAATCTGTTTGTGTCATTTCCAGGAACTCAATCTTGATGATTTCATATCACATGAAATCAGTTTCCAGGATATCAATAAGGCTTTCGATCTTCTTCTCCAAGGGAAGAGCCTACGATGCATTATTTGGATGGATGGATAAATAAACCGGATGCATTATTTGGATGGATAAATAAAGCAGCAGCCGCTGCTGACTGTTGTTCGCTTGTACTTATTTTTAATAAAGGAATATGATTCGGTTGGGGGGGGGGGGGGGGATTGGCATTGTATACTGATATAGTGCATGTTCTTGTGTTACAGAAGGATAGTGTCCTTGATAAGACGCTCTCAGAGACTAAGTCCGGTGATGATTTGCAAAGACTTTTCAAGATTACTTTATAAATTGAGTTGAAAAGACGAATGGGCATGTTGTTATCTAATGATGTCAAGGGACTAACTTCTGGGAATTAAGGCCATAGAAGTTTTGACCTCAAACTCGACATGAACAATTCGTTTGACAAAGTATCCTGGTTATTTTTAGAGCAATGCTTTAAATTCTTGAATTTGGACCTTTCTTTATTCAGTCGATGATAGTATGTATCACTTTGGTTTCTTCCGCTCTATTAACGTGGAAACTTCAGAATACTCCCAACTCATTGGTAGACTGCGCTAAGGAGATCATCTATCTATCCCCCATCTTCTTTATAACCATCTGAAAACCCCCAATTAGGGTTTCATGAAGAGAGATTAAGCTCTCAAGAAAGTAGATGAACGTAGAAAGAGAAAATGGCGTTAGAGTTTCATTATAAGTTGTTTTCTTTTCTGCACTGGAAACATACGAAACAGCACCACAAGTTTCGATACGTTTCTCTAGAGAAAATGGCGTTAGAAACCTCATAATACTCCCAACTCACTTGTTTCGATACGTTTCTCTAGATGGTTCATTGAATCGTTGTGAATCTTTAGAGATAGCACCACAAGTTTTCTAAACATTACAAAATGATCCTTCTGAATAACTTTGGGCTTGTGAGTTTGGGCTTCTAGCTAGCTTTGGGCTTCTGTCACAGCAACAGCTTTGGGCTTGGATCTTTCTTCGGCTGGATTCTTTGGGCTTTGAGTCTTCATCGTCTGATACCTCCCTTCAAATTGATGGTGGAGGTTGAACCATCAATTCGGACTTTAACTCTAGAAATTGAGTAGTGAGCCCCTTTGTAAAAATGTCTGCTAACTGTTCTGCACTGGAAACATACGAAACAATAAGTTGTTTTCTCAAAACTTGTTCACGTACATAATGGTAATCTATTTCAATGTGTTTGGTACGAGCTTGTAAAATAGGATTTGTTGTCATAGCCAAAGCAGAGATATTGTCACACCAAAGTTGAGGAGCATGAGGAATAAGTAAGTGAAGATCACGAAATAAATATTTGAACCAAGTAATGTCAGCAGCAGTAACTGCTAAGGCCCTGTACTCTGCCTCTGTGGAGGACCTAGAGACAGTGGGCTGTTTCTTTGCAGCCCAATGAACAGCATTTGGCCCAACAAATATCACAAACCCAGTTGTACTGCGACGATTTGTTGAGTTTCCAGCCCAATCAGAGTCACAGTAAGCTTCAAGAGGTAAATACCCAGAACTGTAAAAGAGGCCATGAGTTTTTGTTCCTTGGAGATATCTCAGAACACGTTTAGCACCAATAAGATGCAGATTTGTAGGACAATGCATAAATTGACACAAATGATTCACTGCAAAGGCAATATCAGGCCTAGAAAATGTCAAATATTGCAATGCCCCAACAAGAGAGCGAAAAATAGTAGGATTTGACAAAGGAGTTCCATCTAAAAGATGATATTTTCCTCCCATTGCTAAAGGAGTAGGACATGGACGACAATTAGGCATGTTAAAACGTTTCAAAAGATCATTAACATATTTTTTTTGATGGATGAAAGTACCAGAAGAAGAGTACTGAATTTCTAGACCTAAAAAGTATGTCAGTTTTCCAAGATTTGTCATTTGAAACTCAGAATTCAAAGAAGGAACAAGAGAATTTATAAAGTTGAAGTCATTACCTGTGATGATTATATCATCAACATAAAGAATAAGCAGAGTTACCTTTGAAGAACTGTGTCTAATAAACAAGCTAGAGTATGCAGTTGAAGCACAAAAACCAAGAGAGTATAAAAATGAAGTGAATCTCTCAAACCAGAGTCCATAAATAGATTTGTTAAGTTTGCAAACATAATTTGGCACATTTTGATCAATATAACCTTAAGGTTGAACCATATAAACTGTTTCTTTCAAGTTTCCATGCAAGAACACATTTGTTTACAACTAACTGTTGAAGAGGCCATTTAAACGAAGCAGCTAAGGCCAAAACAGTCTTAACTGTGGCATGTTTCACCACTGGACTAAAAGTTTCATCATAATCTATGCCTGGGGTTTGATGAAATCCTTTGGCAACAAGTCTGACTTTGGATCTAGCCACAGAACCATCTGGGTTGTATTTGGTTCTATACACCCATCTATATTCCAACAACATTGACATTATGAGGTTTAGGAACTAAAGTCCATGTATGTTGTTGAGCAAGACTTAAAAAATCATCAGTCATGGAATTTTACCAATGAGGAAACTTTTTAGCCTCAGAATAGCAAGTTGGATCAGGAAGAACATTATGAGAAAGAGAACCAGAGTTACCAGTAGGGGGGTTGTGTGTTTGTGGATCAGAGCCACCAGAAGCATAGTACCCATAGGTCTTCTTTTTGAAGATTCCAGACTTAATTCTGGTGTGCATTGAGTGACCTGGAGTGGTTGCTGCTGCTTCATTCTGTAAATTTGCCATTCCAGAGCTGGGAGAGAGAGATATGTAGTATTCTGTTCTTGTATCTGTTCTTGATTGGGACTAGGATCACTCTCTCTCTCTCTCTCTCAGGTGGCTGCAGTGCATCAGAACTGGGAGACAGTATTGGCCCCTCACTGGTTTCGAATGCAGCTTCATCATATCCAGTAGGGGGACAGTAAGAGAAGACATGTGAAGGAGAAGCTGCATTGGGAGAAGAAGATGTGTTAGTAACAGTACTATAAGGGAAAAGATCATCAAATATAACATCTCTAGAGATATAAACTTTTGAGATGCTTTCTCAAAACAAATGTATCCCTTGTAATTTGCTGCATATCCCAGAAAAACACATTTCTTAGAATTTGGATCTAATTTAGAATTCATATAGGTCTCAAACAGGGATGACAAGCACAACCAAAATTTTTTAAGTGACTATAATCAGGTTTTTGTTTGAACAACAGTTCCCATGGAGATTTGAAACCAGTGGTTTTTGAAGGCATTAAATTAATCAAGTAAACTGCAGCTCCAAAAGCATGATACCAGAAATAGTTGCGAAGAGAAGCTTGTTGCATAAGAGTTACTGCAGTGTCAACAATATGCCTATGTTTTCTCTCAGAAATTCCGTTTTGTTGAGGTGTACGAGGGCATGATTTTTCATGTACAATACCATTCTGAGCAAGAAATGATTCAAACACATATGGCATGTATTCTCCACCTCCATCAGTTCTAAGAATTTTGATAGGAGATTTTAACTTCTCAACTTGCAGTTTAAAAATAAGAAACACAAAAGTTAAATCTGATTTTTGACATAAAGGAAATATCCATGTGAATCTGGAGTAATCATCAATAAAGAGGATATAGTATCTATAGCCATTGGATATACTACCTCCGTTTCTTCTCTATCACACCGGTTTGACTTTTACCACTATTCACTGGGTCACTTTGACCCGATGATTTGGATAGCAAAACGATTGAATTTTTTGATAATCTTTTCATGGTGTTGTAGAGTAAAAGTTGCTTTATAACACGGTGAAAAAATTATGAAAAAGTTTAATCGTTTTGCTATCTAAATCATCCGGTCAAAGTGACCCAGATACGAGTCAAAAAGTCAAACTGGTGCTATAGAGAAGAAACGGAGGTAGTAGTATCTATAGCCATTGTAACTTTTTGTTCTAGAAGGACCCCATACATTACTGTGTATTAAGTGTAGAGGAACATGAGTTTTACTAGTAGATAATTTAAAAAGCAACTTAGTCATTTTACCAACTAAGCAGTACTGACAAACAGAAGGTGAATGTTTAACAATAGACGAAGAAGGAACAATTCTATGCATGATTTCATCTGTAGGGTGACCAAGTCTTGAGTGCCAAAGAGGAGAAGTGATTTTCTTGCCCACAAATGCTGCAGTGGTGTGAACTGGATTGGGACCAGTGTTTGTAGTATGCAGAAGATAAAACAGGGTATAAACCATTTTGACTAACACCTTGATAAAGAAGTTTCTCCGAATCCTTGTCTTGAATGGAAAAGGAATCAGAGTCAAAAAGAAAGACACAGTTGTTTTGTTTACACATTTGATGAACAGACAACAAATTTGTAGAAAGAGTAGGAACATGTAAATTGTTTGAAAGTTTGAAATTATGTGAAGATGTAGGTAAATAAGCAGTTCCTATATTTGAAATTGAAAGAGTATTACCATTCCCAACAGAAACCTGATCAGTGCCTTGATAAGATTCAGAAATAGAAAGATTCTTCAGATCATAGGTCATATGGTTGAAAGCACCAGTGTCAGAGAGCCAATAATCAGGTGTTGGTGTGTGAGGGTTCAGTGATGTAGAAGCAACCATAGCAGACAATTGTTCTGGTGGTGCTTCCCCTGATAAGCATGGTCCATTCGGTGCCAACAATCTATGGCTGAATGATAGTCATAGCCACATATTTGGCAGGTTATAGGAGGGTTAGGAGAGCCACCATTTCCCCTGTTAGAGTAAGAGGACCTACCCCTACCACCATAGTTGCGACCAGAGCCACGAGAGTGACCACGACCTATCTGATATCCATTGGATGGATATCGGCCACTATTAGGGTTAAATCGGCCTCCGCCTCTCTGGAAGCCAGAGGGGTGTGAGTGAAAATTAGGGTTAGACCGACCTCTAGAAAAACCACAACCACGAGAAGACGAAGAGGTTTGAGCAGTAAAAGCAGTTTCACCAAACTATCAACAGATTTCACAGATTGAGAACATATGCTCTTCACCAGAAAGTAAAACATGCAATTCCTCAAGATATAAGGGTTCAGATATGATTCGTAAAGAAGAACGATATGGATTGTATTCAACAAGTAAACCATTTAGAGTGTATAAAAGCACGTCTTCATCAGAAATAGAAGCCATAGCCACAGATAATTTGTCACGAAGAGATTTAAGCCTTTGCATGTAAGTATCAATAGAATTACATTTCTTTTTTGGAGTTCAGATTTGAGATGCAGCACATTGGAGCGAGTCAAGGACGCATACCTTCGCTCAAGAGCTAACCAAGCAGATCTACTAGATTCATGACCAATAACATGAGAAAGGGCCTCCAGAGACAGGGTTGCGTTGATGAGAGTGAGCAACGCCTGATCTTGGGAGACCCATATCTGATACGCCGAATTGGGAACGAAACCTGGAGCGTCGGTGAGAAACTGCGGCGGCGGTGGGACGGTGCCTTCGATGTAACCGAAGAGATTTTGGGTGCGAAAGATCGCTGAGATCTGGTATTTCCACAAAACATATTAGAACCATCTAATTTCAAAGAAATGAGGTTGTTGATGTTTGGGAGAAGAAACATAGGATTAGAGGCGCTGGTGGTCGCCATGGTAGTATGAGTGGTGGTAGTGAGCATAGAAGGCTCTAATAACATGAAAACCCGATTAGGGTTTTATGAAGAGAGATTAAGCTCTCAAGAAAGAAAATGAACTCAGAAAGAGAAAATGGCATTAGAGTTTCATTAGGAAAGGATAACAAATAAATAAACGGAGATGGAACAGTCTTATTAATGACCGTTCGATACGTTTCTCTAGATGGTTCATTGAACTGTTGTGAATCTTTAGAGACAGCACCACAATTTTTCTAAACATTACAAAACGATCCTTCTGAATAACTTTGTGCTTGTAATGAGTTTGGGCTTCTAGATAGCTTTGGGCTTCTATCCAGCAACAGCTTTGGGCTTGGATCTTTCTTCAGCTGGATTCTTTCGGCTTTGAGTCTTCATCATATAATACCATCAATGAAGCTCTCTCTTGTCTCATGAAGCACCTTTCTCGGGAAGGAAGGATGAAAAGGACTGCTGTCAGTCGAGGATCCCCGAAGATTCATTGTCCGCGATTCACCATCTCGTCTTCGCGGACGAAACTTTTATTTTTCAGCAACTAAGCATGGAACATGCATGGGTCTTCAAGTGGGGCCTCGACGAATTATGTATCTCGTACGGTAATATAATCAATCTACATAAATACGAACTTATGATTAATCCTAGTATGTCAAAAGAAGGTGCAGAGAACCTCGACACAACTTTGAGGATCAAACAAGTAGATGGGCAAATATCTAGGAAGCATCATTGACTCTTTCTGGAGATTTTTTTAGGGTAATATTACCCAGTTTCCATCGCAGATTAAGGTCTAGAAGCTGCTTCGTTCTCTATCTTTTTGCAGGCAAATACACCTTAATCAAAATCGACAAATTTCGCCATCCCCACATACTTACTCCGTCTTTTGTGCCTTAGGATATTCCTTCATCAATACCAAATAACTTATTATGCGGTTAATCTTGCCCAACAGGAATAGCAAAGGTATTTAACGGAGAAAATGGTCAATTCTATGTAGGGCCATATCCGAGGGAGCGCATGGTTTTCGTGACTAAAGGCCCAAAACCAAGCCCTACTCGCTGAAGCATCATTTCGACTACTTCAGTGCCACGCATAGCTCGTGTTCTCCTCGGGAAGTATGGTCGTTCATACTCCTTACTCAATTCATCGAGTTGACAATAAGAGTCGGGACAAAAGATTCTCACGACAGAAATGTTGGGTTTTGACGTAGGTAACGCAGCGGAATAACAAAAATTTAATCCTACTCAAAGCCCACCAAGGATCACAGGAAGAGACATCATAACATGATTAAGGACATTGAAGATGTGTACCTTTTTGATTTGTGAGATCACACGAAGAATGATGTCCTCGTCTCTACGGTTGATCCACGTCTAGAGGTGAGATCTAGATTCTTCCTTCAAACAAGTGCTAGCTTGAACCTTGGAGGAAGAGGGATGAAGATCAAAGCAACAAATCACCAAAGCACAAAGGAGGGGGCGGCCCTCTCTTTGCCGTCGGGTAGAGGGGCGGACGGGAGGGCTAGGGTTTCGGCCCTAGCTCTTTTTGTCTTGCTCTCTCTTTTGCTCTCTCCCACTCTTTATGTGTTATGTCTAATAATAACTCATGTTGTGGGAAGGAAGCTAGAGCCTCCTTTATATACTCCAACAACTCCTTGTTGTTTCCATAAAAGAGTTTTCTTGTTCTAGTAGGACTAGAACTATTCCCTTCCTTGCAAATTAGTCCTACTAAGTTTGCAAGGTGTTGCACAATGATCCTTCTATTAATTAATCCAAATTAATTAATCCCAAATCTAGCTCTACTCTATTTGACGTGTGACCCCATATGTTTCTATATAGTTGGTAGTAACTATTACTAACATGGAGCGGTGTCTAGCAACACATCCATGCCACCCAACCAATAGAAATAGTCAGTGATCCCGACAAACCTTTGTGCCCAATATGTCATATTGCATTATCCCTTTGTCTCCATATCCGGATTGGACACGAGACATAAATAGTCACACTCGTATATCCAATCCATAGTTCCTCGATCCTGGGAATATGCTTATGCAAGCAGATAACATTAATATCTATATATTAATTTATCTGAGTCTGGCCAGACATTCAATAAGCCTCATCCCTCGAGTGGCCGTGGATATTTACCCCCATTATGTGGGAGGGACAAATCCTATCTACATCACTACGATCTCTAAGCTTGCTTCCTATTACGCCCGATAGCCACCTTTATGATTACCCAGTTACGGTGTAACGTTTGATGACATCAAAGCGCAATATTTCACAACTAGAGTATCTAGTGACTTCAAGTCCAAGGATTGCAATAATATTAGCACTACGAAAAGCGATTGTGACTTCACATAATCTAATGTATCCTTTTCGTCGTGGGTCAATCCAGTATGCCATTACTCCTAATGCATACCCATATGTTAGACTTGATATCTCCATATCAATCTACCCATATACTAGTCTATATTTGATTGTCCTATTAATCAATATAATGGACTAGGGACATTTAAGATAAATAACACAATTTATCTAAGGACTTCATTATATTAAATATCGCCATAAATAATAAATGAATATTCTAGCCAAAACATTGTTCATACTAAATCTATGATTGCCTCTAGGGCATCTATTCCAACAAGAAAAACATTTGACTGTGGGAAAAGGGGACCAAATCAATCCCTTCATGGATAAATGGCTCCAAGCATTTCTAGTAATTGCCGGTACATTTACACTGTTCACCACCAGTTGGCGCATCCCGAAGGTGCTTTTGAGACGCTGCAACAATAAGTCCATGCAAACTATCAAATTCAATATAACCAAAAATAAAGGAAGTATTATGTAAACATATGTATTTTTACACAAAAATAAAGGAAAAGGAAAAATCTAAGTTGGGCTCAAAAGCCTCATGGGGCCTTTTGATTCACAGATAGTAAGTCCTTAAGTTTTGGGCTGTATGATCAACCCCAATGAAATCGTTATAAAAAAGGTCAGCCCAAGCCCTCCAAACAATTATAAATCAATGAACGTGGCAAAATGTAATTGGCTGACCTTTTCGCGCACCCATCAATGCACTGACACTGTGGTGGTCTACGGGGTCAGTTAAAACCTAACCACAGCATTCGCTCATCTTCTCTCTTTGGCCGCCTCTGAACCATCTCTCTCCGGTCATCCATGGCGGAAGTCGATAGCGCCAAAGTCCCCACGCTATCTGAGGTACTTCTGATTCCCCATTTCGCCTCTTCATATCTTAAATCTACTCGATTCATCTGTACCCGTCTGGGTTTTTTTTCTGCCTATCTCTCATTACCCATCTGATCTAGTTTTTTCACTTTGATCTGGGTTTGATTCTGTTTTCGTGAGCTGTTTTCTATAAATTAAGTCAATTGGTGATGTTTGATTCAAAATTGGGCGTCGAATTTTGTTTATTTGACTTAATTGGGTTCACCGACCCGATCTCGGAATCGTGGGATTGGGCTTATCTGATCTGGCGATATTGTACTCAGTGCTGTTATTCTTGTGTTCATTACCTCGGATCTTGACGTGGGTGGCAAATTGACGAGTTAATATAGCCAGCAAGCATCGTCTTCTGTAGAAATTTGGGTCATAGAGTGTAACTTGAGTTCATCTATAGCTTATAAATTTACCATGTGCATGTAGAAAACACTCGGTGAAAGTTTGGGTCATAGAACCAAATTCACCTGAATGGATGTGGGTGGACGAGCGCGTCCTAGAACACGACCGTGTCTATTATCTGAAGAAATAGGAATCAGTATGCCAGAAATGAATCTACATAGTTAATTAAGTTTTATCTACATCTATACTTGTATTTCATATAGAGATTAAAACTAGAGTTAAGTTGTTTACGTAAGAATAACAGACTAACTAGAATAATGAGAGAACTTCAAAAATTTTGTACGATTTGAAGCTGTAAGATCGGGATGGAACACTTGTTTCAGTTAGGGGTATGTCATAGTCTTACAAGGTGCGGCACAATGATAACCCATTCAGCATACCTCATTGCTCAGATTTCAGTAGTGATGTCTGATATCAGTTGTGCATCTAAAATAAGACCAATGTTTATTCTCCATTTAGGTTGACCTATGTTGCACCGAAACGGGTATGGGTACGGGTACGGCAAGACACGGGACACGTCGACACGCCAATTTTCTGAAAATGAGGAAACACAGACACGCGATATATATATATATATATATATATATATATATATATTCTCAGTTTTATGGCATTTGGAATACAGCTCAAGGTAAATGTCTCTTAATGAAAATAACAATACAAACACATCAAAGCACAAATTGGTTCAGATTACAGAAACTACAAACACACCAAAGCATAATTAAGTTCGGACACATTACAAACACACCAAAGCATAACTAAGTTCGGACACATTACACATCAAAGCATAAATAAGTTCACAAATCACAAGACATTACAACTTAACAACTTAAAAGGTCAGAGTGGTCAAGCATCATCTTCATCAACGGTGTGCACATGATCATCCACTTCACCGTCCTTGTACAACTCCTCCTCAACTTCGGGCTCATCAAGTGTAAGATTAGCAACACCAAGGCTTCCAACATCATCCAAGTCCTCAAATGAATCTCCAGCAATATCCCACAGCTTTGTTTCTCCCTCCCTATATTTAGGTGTTTGTCTAGCAAGAAGTCGAAGATTGCTGTGGACAAACACCAAGTCCTCTGCCCTTTGAGGAGTCATCCTGTTCCGTTTTGCGGAATGAATAAAAGCATAGGTACTCCAATTTCTCTCTGAACATGATGAGGATGATGGTTGTCCAAGCACCTTCAATGCCAATTTTTGAAGCATGGGTGCATTGGCACCATATACTAGCCACCAATCTTTTGGATCCATTTCCCCCATTTCCCTCATACATTCAATACCACTGAATTCACCTTGACATCCCGAAAAGTGTGCAAACTCGACTCTCACCTTAGAGCGTTACGATGGATCATCAAAGTACCTACTAAGGCATTTGTTTCTCTCTCGAGTCACTTCGACGTCAAAATGTGGAGGCACTCTTGATGGATCTGCCGAAAGCATTTTGAACTATAGTACCTACATTTTTTTTTTAAAAAATACTACTATATTAGGGTTTAGGAACATGATGACATGGTCACAAAAAAACTGGCAGGGGTAGATTAACTAATACTACTAATATAAATAGATATATTTACCTTGGGTTCAAAGAAAGAGCCAAGCAATGCAAGGGAGTGTTGTTTTTGTTCCACCTATCCACAAGTATGGTGTGCACCACACCAAAAAAGACAGATTTCTCGCGCTTCTCTCTTTTTTTTTCTCAAACCCGATCTAATTTTTTAGCTTGTGCGGCTAGGGTTATGACTTATGGGTCTCTCTCTGTTTTGAAAAGTTAATATTTCAAAATTTCAGAACAGTCCTACTTAATATATCACAAAAGACCCCCGAGAATTTTTAAAAAATGCCGTACGTGTCCAAACGGCGTCTCCGATTTAGGAGACGCGTGTCCCCCACGTCTCAGCGCCGTGTCCAGCCAGATTTTCGGACCGAAACGCCACCTGGCGTTTCGGAGACGCCCAGTGACGTGTCGGAGACGTTTTGGCGTGTCCGGAGTCTCCGAAACGGGAACGCGCCCAGATTTGGAGTGTCCGTGCAACATAGAGGTTGACTCATGGGCTATTTCGCACGGACACTCCATCAGGGCTTCTTTTGCGTTTCGGAAGCTCGGACACACCTGAACTACGTTTCGGAACTCCACCTGGCGTTTCCAAATAGAGCAATGCTACACGTACCAACATAAACATCCCAATAACATCCCAACTTAACCACATCACCTACATGACCCACCACTATCTAAAATAGTTTTCTAGATTGGTCAATATAGCGAATGTGGCATGTTGGGACTTGGGACATCAAATTTGGGACATGTAACATTTTTGTTCCAAATAAGAATAGGGCCCGAAATGTCTGGGAGACGCCTGGGACACGAGTCTCCATTTGGGGGAGACGTAAAGAAAAGAGAGTTAGACAAAGTCACAAGTTGATTTACCTGACCACATGTGATTATTCTTCCTTCTCCTCCTCTCCGTTGTCTTCGTCAAATAGATTGTGTGGCTAGGGTTGGTGAAGTCGGATAAAAGACGAAATAAAATGAGAGTGTTTTTCACCTCCACCTCCTGTATTTTTTTAAAGTTTCATAAAACACCCTTATAATATACATGTTTTCTAGTTAGTATCTTTTGTATTACTTTATATTTTAAATTATATACACACACACATACATATTCGGCGTCTCCATTTCTGTGCAACATAGCTCATGGGGTTAAGTCCGGTAGTTTTGTCCCTCGTCTGTACTCCAGAACCACCTTCACTTTTTATCAAAAGGTCAGGGAAGGATTTGTGGTGGGAAGCATGCACCCATGTTGCCATTCTGGAAATGCTAACTTCTTGAAGTTTCAAGTCAGTTTCTGTTCGATCAAAGAAGTTCAACTCAGTTTTTCTATTAGTTATCAGATTTCTAATTTCAGGGCATTTGTCTTACTCTGTGTCGTAATTTTTATGGTTAAGCACTATCCGTCGGATTTGACTTAATGTCGTATGCATAATAAGGGTAGGCTTGGGATCTACCAGGATTCTGTAGTCAGCAGTATTTACGTTGTTAGTCATGTAGGCAAATTCAATTGATGATTTTTCGCCATTTAGAGCTTCATGTTTATCACATACTAGGTGTTTGGACATGAGGCTTGCATACAATTATTTCACCTCTGGTTTATAGAAAAATAGGTTGGCCAGTTGAATTGGTGCTATGTGACATATAAGATGTTTTGAAGTACTAATTGCATCTTATGGTAAGATCTGATTGATACACTATTTATTTTCTTATTCTAGAGGGTCCTGATGTCCACATCTAAGTTTTACAAGTACAAGAGTCTTTACTTAAAAGCACACTAGGTAATACTCGAGGCCTGAGGCCACTCAAAAGTTGAAAGCATTCTCAAATGTTAGCCCTTGATTTCACAAGCATCTCGTGGTTGTAATGTTCCCAATATTACATATTTGAATAGGAAAACAATTACCTGTTTTTGTATCTAAATATGATCCCAGTACCCACATTTGAGGCCATGCAGAAACACAGAACTGAGACATATCTGAGGCCACATTGCATGTAAGAAATTATATTTAAGACATCTTGTGGGGGCGGTATATTTTATGAGGGGCAGTATACTTTAAGCTGGTAAAGGGTAGAGCCTCATTTTATTTCTATTTAACTAGCTACATAGCTAGAAGTAAAGGTAATGTTCAGTAAGGGAGAATACCTAGCTTGCAATGTCTGTTAACAACAGAGCAATATTAGGATGAAGAACATTCATAGAAATGGCATTCTGTTGTACAATTCTGACCACCCTTCTTGAGCAAAAATGTGAGAATTATTAGAAGGGGACAAGTTAGCCTTATTGCATTGTCAGCCCAGGGGAAAAGGCTTTTCACTAAAATTGTCATCTACAATTCTCTCGAATGTGCCCCCTTGGAGCAAGGTTAGGTATAAGGTTATGGAAAGCCAGTCCAAAAACTTCAAATTTTACAAATCTTCTCTTCAGATGTAATGGAAGGAGTATATATATAGACTGGTGATCTCAGGGTTGTTGAATCGAAGAATCGGACAGGCTTTCTGGTTGTAGTGGGTCAGTGGCGTTAAGATTTGGGACCCCATGATTTCCAAGATTGACTTTCTGGTTTGCTCTTGGATTGCCATTCTCGCAAGTGCTTGGGCAGATTGAGCACATTTAGTTCCAACCAGTTTCGTTAAAAATGTTTGGACAGATTTTGACAATTATTAGAAGTGCCGGGCTTATGAGTCCCACTTGAATATGGGTTGTGGGTTCTGTTGAAACGTAGAAAAGCAGGGATTGACTTTCTGGTTTGCTCTTGGATTGCCATTGTTGACAGAACTTTATTATTGAACTTAACCTTTCGGAAAAAAGTTGTTTTAGCCAGTTAATGTTTGTATCAAGTATCAAAGTGGACAGTAATGTTTAAAAAGTAACAATTTGAACACAAGTAGTTGTAAAGGGTGGGTAATGATTGCAACTTTCAGTCCAATTCCGCTAGAATATAAGACACGTGTCAAAAAGATAACTTTTTTTGAAATTTTTAATTCACTAACCATAGTATGAATGATGTATATGCCATTTTGAACGTACAATTCCGGATTTACCTCGTATCCCTATCTTCCCAAACCCAACTACAGTAAAGCAAGGATGGGTTAAACACGAGTAAAACAGTACATGTAATGTAAGATTGAACTTCTTGAAAGACGATCTATATGAGTTTGAGAAACATGATAAGTTCAATGAGAAATCAATCGATTATATGGAACTAATGAAGTACGCAACGCCAGATGCGAGGGCTTAATGAAGAGAACCAAGAGCAAGAAACTTCTCAAGTATGGAAGCTCATGACATTAGATACGTATTATACAAAACCATTTTTTATCTCCCTATTGAGATCTAATTGAGTATTTGTTTAACTTGACCCTGTTTCTCAAACATCTAAAGCAATTTATTGTTTTTCAATAATTTGTTGGAGTTGGGTCTGGGGAAGATGGAGACCTGGGATAAATCCGAAATCGTAGGCTCATAAGGGCATTGATGTCATTTTAAAATATGTTCAACCAATTATTGTTGATATGTGTTTTGTATTTAACGGAGCGGATTGAATCTTATGATTGTCACTTTGTTTTGGAATTAATGTCCAAATTGTTTCCGTTAAAAACTAGTGTCAAATTTGGTACCTAATGGATTCATAAATGTTGTAAAACAATCTCTTACCTAACCTTTTTCTTTCTGAACTTTGTAAAGGATAATAGGAGTAACTTAAAAGCATTTGAAGTATTCGGAGCCTAGTAAGGGTTCTAACTAAATGCAAACTGTTGGCGAGACTTATATTTTGAGAGTATTACTCAACTGTGTACGATTTCACCCAATGATTCTGAATATCACTGTTGATGATAGTAGCAAAACAAACCCTATGTTTGTGGAAGGAAGAAATTAGAGGCTCCAGAAAAGCACTTCTTTGATTTTGTCATTTGGAGCAAATGTGGTCCACTTTTATCTGTGGAGATACAGAAGGATGGCTCTGATCAATTGATGGAAGATTCCAGATTTTTAATTATAATGAATCAAAGTAAAATAGCATATAGTATTCTGTTACTTCTTGCTCCATGTCCTCTCTGACAACCTTTTGCTATAAACTGTTGTAAAATCTTCATGTTTGGTGCTTCATATAGTAATTTTTCTTTTTCTTTTTTTTTTTTTTTTCTGTTGGTAAAATAAGATTTCTTTCATAAAAAAAGCATAAGAACAAAAAGGTACCACAGAATTCAGTATATATTCATCACCAAACTGCCATAAACATACTTCTTACTCCATGAAAGAAGAAGAACATCATAGTGACATTCATATATGATGATGGTTTGCAGCAATATCATTTGAAGGGTAACAAAGAACAGCCAGATTTGACTGTAAAGCCTGCTGAAGAGCCCGAGGTGAAGAATTCTCCAGATGCCACATCTGAGGAAGTTTCGGCTCCTCCAGTAGAGGAAACTCCTACTGGTGACAGTAGTGATTCTGAACCAGCTACTGTTTCTGAAATTGAGGCTCCTAGTGCTGCTGCAGAAGAAACCAATGAAAGTGTCAGCGAAGAAACCCCGGCTGCTGCTGAAGAAACAGCTGAAGAAGAATCCTCCGAAGAACAAGAAGTTGAGCAAACACCAGAGATAAAGGTGAGTTTGTCATAGGAGTAATATAAAAGTTTATTTTCTCGCTTCTGCACTAGAAATAGGCCCTGTTTTCTTGTGTTCTTCTAGCCTGTTATTTATTTACTTCACTTCTTATCAGCTTGAGACAGCACCAGCAGATTTCCGTTTCCCAACTACTAATCAGTCAAGGCATTGCTTTACTCGATACGTTGAGTATCACAGGTGAGACAAACTAGACTACATATACTTGTGGAATTACATCTTCCTAGTTCTTACAATTGTCTATTAATATTGTTACAAACTTGGCAAAAGCAAATTTACCTGTGAACTGTATTTTGTAAAGGTGTGTAGCTGCAAAAGGAGAAGAAGCACCTGAGTGTGACAAGTTTGCCAAGTACTATCGCTCTCTTTGCCCTGGTGAATGGGTATGTAACTTTTCTTCTTTTGCATTCCACGTCAAGTTGGAAATCATAGACGAGGCTTTAAAATAGCACTACCGAATGCTGTCTCCCCAGAAATTGCACTTAGCACTCTCATATTAGAAACTACTTCTCGATGTTTTGCTTGTTCAGAACCACCACTCAGTGTTTTGTTAGTTCCTTTGAAGTTGGATGTGTTGCCTGAAATTTTCTGATATTCTCTAATCAGTCCCTTATCAAACCTTCCTCCCTTAACCCCATCCTGGTGAAATAGTGAATACTTAGGCTCCGCTTTCTTTGCCGAATAAATTTTAGGCGACTTTTTACATTTTTTCAAGTAAAAAAAGGTTATATTTTGCTCCTTTTTCTTAGAACATTTTTAGACAACTATTTTATCTCTTCATAAGACTAAAAAAAGTTTTTTCCAACTTCAATTTTTTATCTTTTCTCCTCAAACCTACTTTTTAGGAGATAAAATAGAAGTTAAGTAAGCAGCCTTCTTACTAAAAAATAACGAACTTTTAAAAAAACTTAGTAGGTACAAAGTAAGCATCATTTTTATCTTCTTCTGAAGAAAGATAAAAAGTCGCATAAATTTAGGTAAAGAAAGCGGGGCCTTATCATATGAAAAGATGCCAGCTACTGCTCCTTTAGTCTGTGAACCTCTGCATTCAAGACCTATGATAAACATGGCCTTCCCTTCTCAAACTATTTTTCTCGCTTTGTCTTCTGTTGGTGCGACTTCTGGATTTCCTGGACTGCGTCTTGCTTTATTGAATAGAGTTCGCTCACATAGTTGGTCTTATTCATTTGTTCGACATTGGATTTTCTGTCCATGGAAGTATAATTTAACTTGGTGTTAATGAGTGCAGGTAGACAGATGGAACGAGCAGAGGGAAAATGGTACTTTTCCAGGTCCGCTGTAGATGGGGGCTGTTGCTGAAGGACCTAATAAGCCGCTCTCTGCTTCTTTTGCCCAGTTGCTTGTATTAGCCGGATCAATTTCTTGAAACAAGAAACCCAATATTTGAGGACCCCTTATTCGAAGTGGTTAATAAAAACGATTTTGATTTGTCCTAGGACTAGTTCAAGTCCTGACACTTTTGCTGTTCCTATGACAAAACTATTGACAGTCATCACTTACATGTAACCTTTTTAATGCTCCATTTCTGTGAGCTTTCTGTAGTCTTTACGATTCTCCCAGATTACAAAGTGAACTATATGTTGCACTAGCCTCATAGTTCGAGTTTTGCAGAAATTTTGTTTGATTTATCCCTGCAAAGCCTTTATTTTTATTGATGACGTGAGAACACGCAGACACTACTTTTCAGCTTTGGACTAGATAAATTCCTAATCTAGTGTAATAGCCAGAAAATCACATTAGAGAAGTAAACAAGTATGAGAAAACCTATACTGACAGGCTTGCAGCTGCGGAGAACAATGGGTATCCATTTGGTTACTCCAATGTTTGAACTCAAGACCAAGATCTTCAAGGCATACAGCCAAAGATCTTAAGAGGGTGTAAGTTGAGTTGGTCCGCTTGCATTCTTATGGCTTTGGGCAATTGCCTAGAGGTCTTGAGTTCGAACTTTGGGATAATTCAAGAGCTGCCTATTGACCTTCTCAACTGTGTGACTGTTAGTCCGTGTTTTTGCAGGCTGGTTTATCTCTCCGTTGTAGTTTGCAAGCTATTACACTGGGTGGGGGGGGGGGGGGGGGGGGGGGTGGTACCCAGAGCGCATCCAAAAGACGGCGGCGGGTTCCCATGTCACAAAAAGAAAGAGCTTAAGAACGCAAACACTACAAACTCAAGGACACAACTGAGAGTACAAAGCCTGCATTTGCTATAGTTTTGCAATATACTTGAATTTTATCCACTACAATGAGGACAGTTTGTCGCAGCAGATTGTGGATCTATCACTTACCTTGCGATCTCTGATCATATGTTTATAACTTTTATATTTTATATCCAGGAATCTGATGAAGCAAAAATCATGACCTCTAGGTATTTCGGGACTAGTCGCCGGCTAAAGAGCAGGAACACGTCGCTAAAAAGTGTAAAATTGATGCAAACTGTTGAGAGGATAATGCGAAAACACGCATCAATATTGAGAGCTGACAATAGCACAAGGTCCTGCCGGAGGAAACCACTAGGAACCTTGCAAGATATTAAAACGGAGCCTACATGGATAGCCTAAAGATCAGTTTGTAGGGTTGATTTGACTTTACGATTTTCCCAGATTACAAAGTGAACTATATGTTGCACTAGCCTCATAGTTCGAGTTTTGCAGAAATTTTGTTTGATTTATCCCTACAAAGCCTGTATTTTTATTGATGACGTGAGAACTCGCAGCCACTACCCTAATCTAGTGCAATAGCCAAAAAATCACATGAGAGAAGCAAACAAGTATGAGAAAATCTATCCTGACAAGCTTGCAGCTGCGGAGACGAATGGGCAGCCATTTGGTTACTCCAATGTTTGTACTCAAGACCAAGATCTCTAGGCATACGCCAAAAAATCTTAAGAATGCTATCTTCGGGGTTCCTGCAGCAGTAACACTGGCTTCTTCAAAAGTCAAAACTTTACAAATCCCAGTTTTGTAGTAAATCTTGTACTGATAAGCAGTATTTTGCCCTGTTACCCAACTTATAGAACTTAAAAACTGGTGTGAAAACGTTTCCTAAACTTATCGGAACACGTTAAGCGTCAAAGCTGGGAGCATCAACCCAGATTCATGATTAGAGAGATCAACGTTACCGAAGTTGTCAGAGTAAATTAGGCAAAACAAAACATCATATGCGAAAACGAACGCAGAACCAACGTATAAACAAGATCACAAAATACCCCGTACTTGTGAGAAGTGAAACTTGAAGTATCAATAAAAAACTTAGTAATGCTTAGTTAACTAAACGTAAATCAAAGTTCTTGAATCCTAGTCAGAATTGAACCAACTAATTACTTGTAGCTATGTCTTCAAGAGGCCACATCATGTTTACACAACATTCAAGCCCTCTCGCCTCTAATCCTCTTTGCGAGCTGAACATCTTTAGGCATGATGGTTACACGCTTTGCATGAATCGCACACAGATTTGTGTCTTCAAACAGCCCAACTAGATAAGCTTCCGCTGCCTCTTGCAAAGCTAACACCGCATGGCTCTGGAACCTCAAATCGGTCTTGAAGTCCTGAGCTATCTCTCGAACAAGCCTCTGAAACGGCAGCTTCCTGATTAGCAGCTCAGTACTCTTCTGGTACTTGCGGATTTCTCTGCAATTCAATAACAACGTAACACAAACTTCAGCTAAATCATCAACACAAAAGAATCAAACCTAATATTTACTAGAAGTGAAATAGAATAACGTACCGGAGAGCTACGGTTCCAGCTCTGTATCGGTGGGGCTTCTTCACTCCACCATGAGCAGTAGTTGGGGCTGACTTCCGAGCTGCCTTTGTGGCCAGCTGCTTCCTTGGGGCCTTAGCGCCGGTCGACTTGCGAGCAGTTTGCTTTGTACGAGCCATCTGAAGAATCTAAATTTACCAAGTATGAGAGAGATATTGAATGAGTAAGTTGAAGCCTTGGTGTGGCTCATCCTATTTATAGCCCACTAATTCTTCTCGAGCACGTTTCTTCATCTACAAGGATTCATAGTATCCACCGAATTAGGAAACAACTCAGAGTAAAAGAATTCCAACTACTTTTAGGAAACTCATGCTGATTAAAGACGGAAACCGACTTAATTACCTTCACCTCCCAATTTCAACACTAGACTACCTTGCCATTTGAGCGAATTAATATTCAACTTCATGCGATGTAAGAATTGACATTTAACTACCGTATTATTGACATTAAGCTGCAAAATCATAACAGTAGTTGGAGGGACGTTGAAGTGCGCTATTGAGGTCCCAAGTTAATCGACATTACGATTTTCGGAGTCCGAAGTAAACAATTTGCATCATTGATGCACCAGTTTCAGGAAAAAACGGCTTCGATCCATACGCAGGATCAGGGTAGAATTCAGCCCCTTGTATCAATATTATTCCTTTCCACGTGTCTTTTTTGCGTTGGCCCTAAAGACGAGCCTATCTTGGATCACCTAGTCACACACTAGAATACTTACATAAAAAACTTTCATCACAAACCACTGCGAAATTGGCATTTCCTTAGAAGATGTTCATCACGTTGTGGGTTTTCCAATCAGCTCAGAAGACGTTAATGGTGTCCATATCGCCCACTGACTCAAACCTCGTATCTAAACTAGAACAAGCTCTGTTCAGCTACAAAGCAGTGTCATTTTCTTTTACTTCATTAGAGGAGCGCTGCACTCCCGCCGCTCCTCCTCCTAAATTTGCGAGCATACATAAGCGTTTGATAAAATATTTATTTTGCGGCTACATCCTTGCTCTACATGTAGTGTTCAGAGCATCCATCTTTGGTAGTTGTGGTTCCTCTGAGCGACCTCTCCTTCTTGACCAGCTGTCCACCTTCAATATGAGTCTGGAAATAGAGAGAAAGCAAATCAGCATTCTTATTGGAGTTCCCTGCTATTATGCTTTGGTGATGCAAGCTCCTAGCTAATTGTTGGACGAAACGGCGAAGCAATTGGCAAAGCAAGGAAGAAGAAGGAAGACGCAAAAGTTGGGTACTGCAGGGTCTTCGTGCGAAGACAATTTTTCTTCTTCCTGCAGGAAGACTTCGCGGCTGAGGCGGTTTCGGTTGTTTTCTTGTTCGGGTTTGGAACGTATCTTCGTTTCTTTGGGCACAAGTCGGTATCCTAGGCCTATATAAAGACCTAGGGTCGAGACTAGTTGTGTGTGGATTACATCTTCCTAGTTCTTACAATTGTCTATTAATATTGTTACAAACATGGCACAAAAAATTTACCCGATAACTGTATTTTGTAAAGGTGCGTAGCTGCAAAAGGAGAAGAAGCACCTGAGTGTGACAAGTTTGCCAAGTACTATCGGTCTCTTTGCCCTGGTGAATGGGTATGTTACTTTTCTTCTTTTGCATTCCACGCCAAGTTGGAAATTGACTAGGCTTCAAAATAGCGCTACCAAATGCTTTCTCTGCCCAGTAATTGCACTCAGCATTCTGATATTAGAAACTACTTCTCGATGTTTTACGTATTCAGAACCACCACTCAATATTTCGTTAGTTCCTTTGAAGTTGGATGTGTTGCCTGAAACTTTCTGATATTCTCTAATCAGTTCCTTATCAAAGTTTCCTCCCTTAACCCCATCCTGGTGAACCTCTGCATCCAAGACCTATGATAAACATGGCCTTACCTTCTGAAACGAATTTTCTCGCTTTGCCTTCTGTTAGTGCAACTTCTAGATTTCCTGGACCGCGTTTTGCATTATTGAACGGATTTCTCACATAAGCCTAGTTTGGCAAAGCTGAATTAAGTGATAGATAGATGGAATTTTGAATTTTAAGCAGGATAGGTTTTATGATTTTTGGGGTTACCTGGATCCGCGCACTTAAAATCCGGATCCGGATATTTGTAAACCATATTTCACTGTCCAATCACTTAAACGGATCCGGGTAAGACCGTGGCCGGATCCGGGCAAGACCGGCTTCTTTTATACATCAACCAACCAATGCGCGCTACATCTACTAACTACTCAACCGGATCCGGGTCGGACCAAGCCGGCTTCGGGTGACCTCCCGCAAAAATATACTTTTTTCCCGCCAGATTTTGAATAATAAATCTATTCCATTGTCTAGCTTTGCCAAACAAGGCCATAGTTGGTCTCATTCATTTGCTCGACATTAGAGTTTCTGTTCACGGAAGTAAAATTTAACTTTCCCTGGGTGTTTATGAGTGGAGGTAGACACATGGAACGAGCAGAGGGAGAATGGTACTTTTCCAGGACCGCTGTAGATGGGGGTGGCTGCTCCTGAAGGACCTAATAAGCCTCTATCTGCTTTTTTTGCCCAAGTTGCTTTTATTAGTGTAGATAGTGCTTTCCAGACAGACAAATACAGACAGATCTTGGCCACGTGGCGATCATCCAGCACACCTAGCTGTGCTCCACACACACTGGATCACCACCCGCGCTGATCCGCGTGGGGGCTGCGAGACAGGGCCCTCGCATACCACCACACGGGACTTGTAAAAACTTAGTGGTTTGGAGGCTAGAGTAAGTTCTGTCGCGCGCGAGCGACAACCAAGCCCCCGCGCGACCTTTAGTAACTGCTTTGAGAGATTTATGGCACGAGCTCCATAAACCCGGTCAACCTCATAACGGTTCCGGTATACGCGGACGAAGTGCGTAACGGTCCCTATATATGCGGACGAACGTGCCGTTGTGGTTAAGGTAATTAAGCCGCCATTAATGGGCGCATTAATCCACTACAACAGTCATATTCTCCACTATATATAGGGTCGTTAACCCTTCCTTACATAACACGAATCTCCTGAACTACGCGGAAGCTCTGCTAAAATCCTGTCTCTCTCTCATACAGTTGCCATCCCCTTACTCTCTCCCTACACACACTCTACTCTTTCCGTGTTCTTCATATCCCCTGCTCTTGGTGTATATTGAATCTTCCTCAAAGGATTCTCTCGTACACATTTGGTGAACCCGACGTGAAACTTACCACTGCAAGCAACCATGTCTCACGAGGACGATGTTAGCAACATATCTCCCTCCACTGAGACAACCTCAGGGGAGGAGACCCGCCATAATTCCGCGGCCGCCGGCGGAACTCCGACTTTGGAGACTTTGAACGCCACCATCCAGAATCAGGCGAAGGCCCTCCAGGCTCAATCCTCACAGATGGATCGGATAATGGCCATTTTGGGAACCCTTGCCCCGAATCCGGCAGTGGGCGCTGCTGTCTCTCAGGGAGGAAGAACCTCTACTACCCAGGGGACAGAGATGATACCTACACTACCCAATCCTAATTCGCAAACCCCACCAGCAGTGGTGCAACCACCCTTTGTCCAGGGACAAACGGTCCAAATACCGTCCCTTACCTCACATATTCCCCAACCACCAACTGTTGCCTCCAATATCTCTTCACAGTATCCCTTGCCTCCTCCCCCGACACCGCTAAACAACGTGGCTTACACCCCTAGCCCAACCGCGACATATGTGTCTCCGCCGGCTGCAACCCTTCCTCCTGCTGCGGGAGGGAGTGCACCAGAATGTATGACGTCGTTGCAGCGGCGCATAGAGACCTTCCTGGCCAATCAACCTTTTGCAGACACTATCATTCCGAAGGTCGACAATGCCCCACCTATCCCGCGCGAGATCTATCTGATGCCTAATCCCGCAGGGTATAAGGCGCCTAAGTGGGAAAAGTTCGAAGATGTTAATGGGAATGTTCACGAGCACGTCATGCGTTTTATCGATGTAATGGGACCATAAGGGGCTGACCCCAATTTGATGATGCGCGAGTTCCCAAAATCTTTGGGGAACGTGGCCTACAAATGGTATAGAACGCTAGAGGCTAGATCTGTCAAAACTTGAGATGACATGTTTCAGAGGTTCTACACAAAATTCTTCCAGATGGAGGAGAATGTTACAACGATACATCTCTCCCGTATGTATCAGAAGCGCGATGGGGATGGTGTTACTTTCATCACGAAGTTCCGAGCCAAATCATTGGAGTGCCGAGATGAAGTGCTTGAGGGCAGGCTCGTGGAGATATGCCTGCAAGGCATGCGAGATGAGTACAAATGTATGCTAATCAACTTTCAAACTCCTACCTTTTCGAAGTTGATTGAATGTACGAATAACATAGAGCCTATAGTGGAAAAGCAAAAGAATAAGCACGCCCCTGAACGATCCTCGGGGGGACCCACTTTCAAGATTGGGAGATTTAGTTATAAGAGGGGACGCGAAGCTGAGGTCAACAAAGTTTCGCCACACAAGCAGCCTAGGGTTGCAACTTCAGAGGCACCGCCTCTACCATGTTCATTAGAGGAAGTGATTGATTTATGCAAACAATGGCGTAAAGACGGGGTTCTCCCTCCGCTCGAAAGAATACCCTCCAAGGAGATGATGAGGGACCCGAAGTGGTGCGAGTGCCACGGAAAGATTATGCACCTCACAGCTGACTGCAAGAAGCTTAGGCATCTTGTGAGTCGAAAAATGAAAGAAGGGGAGTTGATTGTTAGTGATCAGAGGCAGGACGTGCGCAACAACCAGCTGCCGGCCCATTCGGAGCAAGAGTCAAAAGACAAAGAGGTAGCCATGATTGCAATCATGGACCTTGAAGAGATTGCGGAAGATGGTCTGCCCATCATTGCCGAAGTCCATAACGAGGAAGAATACAACATGGACACTGAGGATGAGCGTGTTGACAGGATGAAGGGGTCGCACGGGTTCAGCAAATTCTTTGATGAGATGAACTTTTTGGAGAAATGCCGGAAAGAGATGACAAAATCAATTCTGAGGGTAGCAGAAGACTTCGAAGAAGACACCGTAGTCTCCAATGGAAAAGTTTTTAGGGCGTCTTGCTCTACGAAAAAGATTATGACTTTCTCCGCAAGTGAGAAGAAGACGGATTCGAGTCATCAGAAGTCCTTGTACGTAACAACGGTGATCAACGACGTCGAATTCAAGAGGGCGTTTGTCGATGAAGGAGCAGCCGTCAATGTGGTTTCGCTCAACACTCTAAAGTTGGCAGGAATCCCAGAGAAGAAGATTGTTAGGCGCCCGTCCCCGCTGATGGGATTCGGAAGTGATTCCAGGATAACGATGGGCTGGATTCGCCTGGGTATCCAGATAGGAACAATCAAGTGTTCGGCCAAATTCTATGTCATTGATGCGAATACCACGTATCACATGATCATAGGGCGAGCCTGGATTCACCGCTTCGATGCAGTTCCCTAAACAACCCACCAAGTGATGAAGGCCATTTGGAATGGTAGAGTGGTAGAGATACCAGCCTCGGTAAATCACTTTAATTTGAATGAAGCGCATCTCACAGAAGCAGTATGGTTTACTGAAATGGCGGATGAGCAAATGCCGGGGCCATTTAATCCGACTCCCTTTCCTCGATGGGAGGACATCAATGATCAGTCACCAGCAGGAGTAATGGTGACGAGAGAAGATGCCAAGGAAAAGGTGTCCACACGTGAAGAGCCATCGCAAGTCGCCTATCAGAGGAAGAATGTGTACACTTTGAAAAGGGTGGTAAAACATGACCATAAGGGCAAGGAGATAGAGAGCTTCTACTCCAACGGAAAGAAATGCTACCGCATATGAAGGTGCGCGGGGGTACCCCCATCCGAGCATGGGGATATCTCTGAGCAAATCAGTGAAATTGAACACGGACCGGAGGTGGACAAGCCAAAGTCAGAGGTTTTGGAGGATAAATTGAAAGAAGCACCTGAGTATATGGAAGACAAGCCGAGGCTCCAGAAGCAGGAACTGAAAGAAGTGTTCCCGAGCCCAAGAGAAGAAAAGAAGAGGCATGTTTTTCTGAGCGCAGACCTCACAAGCGATGAGGAGGCAAGGTTGCTGCAATTGCTGACCGAGTATAAGCACGTGTTTGCCCGGGAGTATGATGAGATGCCCGGTTTGACACGAGTGTGACTATGCACAGATTGGATGTTATCCCGGGATCTAAACCGGTGAAGCAAAGTGCGAGAAGTTTCAGGCCAGAAATAAATGTGAAGATCAAACAAGAAATTGTCAAGTTATTGACTGCCAAGTTCATTGAGCCGAACCATCATCCCACCTGGTTGCCCAACATCGTGCCTGTGGTAAAGAAGAATGGGCAACTTCGCATCTGCGTGGACTTCAGGGACCTCAACCGCTTCTGCCCAAAAGACGACTTCCCATTGCCCAACATCGATTTTCTCATCGACTCTACGGCAGGGCACCGGATGTTCAGCTTTATGGATGACTTCAGTGGGTATAACCAGATCAAGATGGACCTAGAAGATGCACAAAAAACCGCGTTCATTACACCGGTGGGGGTATTTAACTAAACGGTTATGCCATTTGGCCTAAAGAATGAGGGAGCGACTTATCAACGAGCAATGACGGCGCTATTTCATGACATGATGCATCAGGAAGTAGAAATCTATGTTGATGACCTGGTTGTCAAGTCCAAAGAGGAAGCGGACTATCTGGGGGACCTGCGGAAAGTGTTTGAAAGATGCAGGAGTTTCCAACTAAAGATGAACCCCATGAAATGCGCGTTCGGAGTAACTTCAGGGAAGTTTTTGGGATGCGTGATACATCGCCAAGGAATCGAGCCTGACCCCGCGAAAGTATCGGCTATCACCAGCATGAAGGCGCCACATAATCAGAGCACTCTGAAGACGTTCCTAGGGAAGTTATCTTACCTGCGGAGATTCATTCCGGCAATTGCAGAAATAACTTTTTGCTTTGACGATCTCCTAAAAAAGAATGCTGTATACAATTGGACAGAGGAGCATGAAGCCGCATTTGGGAAGCTGAAGGACCTGCTGACATCACCAAGGGTAATGATTGCACCACAGATTGGATCGCCGCTTTTGTTGTACCTGACATCGACGAAGAAATCTATAGGGGCACTTTAAGCTCAAGAGTATGAAGGGCAGGAAAGGCCGATTTATTATATCTCTCGCATAGTACAGCCGGCCGAGTCAAGGTACACAGATATTAACGCCATTGTCTTGCTTTATTCTTTGTGATGGAAAAGTTAAGGCATTATTTCGCCTCACATAAAGTTGTGGTGATTACAAAAAGCGACCCCATACGGTATCTCTTGAGCCACACTTATCCTCGCGGAAGATTGGAAAAATGGTACATGACGACATTACGTGTGTTCGACCACGAGCAATCAAATCGCAAGCAGTGACAGATCTTTTGGCACAGTTCCCGGATAGCAGCTATGAACCCATGATCGAGGAGGAACTAGAGGGGCCTGAAATTTATGGAGTAGAGTCGCCATATTGGAAGCTTCACTTCGATGGATCATCAACAAGAAATGGTGGCATAATTGGAATTGTTTTGACTAAACCAGACGTGGAAGTCATCCAAATGTCCACCAAATTAGATTTCCCAGTAACCAACAATGAAGCAGAGTATGAGGCTCTCATCGCAGGACTTCGTGCGGCCAGGGCACTGGAAGTGAGCAATCTGACGGTTATGGGGATTCTAAGTTAATTGTCAAACAAGCTTCAGGTGAGTATGGGTTGAAGGAGGTAAATCTATTACCTCATCGGACTTTGGTGCAAAAGCTGGTACAACAATATTGTGATGTCAAGTACGAGCACACGCCTAGGGCTGATAATCGGCATGCCGATGCTTTAGCCACTTTGGGATCTAAGGTTAGTACGGACAAATGCCCTGCGAGAATCTCGATCGAAGTCCGAACAACACCGGCCTTGACAGAGTAAGCATGCGAAGATGAACCCATGGACGAGGAAGATTGGAGAAAATCGATACTGTGTGCAATTGCTGAGGGCACAAGCAAAGAAAATTGGGCATCCACAAAAGGGTACTGCATACACGACAACTCCCTTTACTACAAAGGTCCGGGAGGAATACTCATGCGGTGAGTCTCGCAGCAGGAGGGCCCGACGTTATTGGAAAAGATTCATCAACACTCTTGCGGAGAAAGTGAAGTGTCAATTTATCGAAAGGCCCAAAGATATGTGATTCATTGGCCAGATATGCCCACGGCTGCCGCAATCATTCAAGGAAATTTCGAAAGCTGCACGTTAATCAAGGAATCTTTGGAAATTAACCTGGTTGATGATGACACAGATTGGAGGAAGCCACTCTTCGACTTTCTGACAGAAGGAATCGAGCCCGATCAAAGAAAGGAAGCCGAGAAACTTAAAAGAAAAGCGGCCCGATACGTGGTACAGGAAAACATACTCTGGTAAAGGGGCCATGAGGGTAATCTACTCAGATGCCTAGATACCTAAGAAGCGCAAGGAGTGATGGATTTATCTCACCAAGTGGAGCATCAAGGGGGTGCGAAATTATGCAGACAACTCCTCATAGTTGGTTATTTTTGGCCGACAATGGAGGCAGATTGCCGCACCAAGGTAAAAAGATGTCAGGAATGCCAATTTAAGGGAAACCTCGTGCATGCTCATGCTGTAGATTTACATGCATTAGGAACATCAGGAGTACAAATTTGATGCAACGTGTTGAGAGGATAATGCAAAAACATGAGTCAGTGAACACATGGCGGGGCCTGGTATTTGAAACAAACATTGCACTTTTGCAAGGTATTCAAAATATATGGGGCTTCCCCTAAAAATGAATACCTTGAGCACTGTTGCAATTTTGACAAGGGCACAATTGCATTTTTTGTACATTATAATTGTAGTTCAAAGTTTTAGATACGGCACGGGTTGGCTCCGCCTCCGAGTGAGCAATAAATAGCACAATGTGCTCATACGGGAGAAACCTTGCAAGCTACTAAAACAGAGCCTACAAGAGGAGATATTCAGTAACCACATGGATAGAGAGAAGTTGAACCAACAAAGCCTACATAAGTTGAAACTTTACAAATCCTAGTTTTGTAACTCCTGCCAATAAGCAGCAGCACGTAGCCCGGTTACCCATCTTATAAAACTTAAAACTGGTCTGAAAACGTTCACTAAACTTAATCTGAACACAGTTACGCAACAAAGCTGGGAGCATCAACCCAGATTCATGATATTAGAGAGATCAATGTTATCAGAGTATACAAGGAAAAAAAGAAGACATCATATGCAAAACAAAACAGACGCAGCACCAAGAATACCCAGTAATTATGAGAACTGGAAATTTGAGTATCAACAGAAATCTTAATAACGCTTATTATACAAAACGTAAATCAAAGTTCTTGAACCCTAAACCAACTAATTACTTGTAGCAATGTCTTCAATAGGCGGTATCATGTTTACACAACAATCAAGCCCTCTCGCCTCTAATCCTCTTTGCGAGCTGAACATCTTTAGGCATGATGGTTACGCGCTTTGCATGAATCGCACACAGATTTGTGTCTTCAAACAGCCCAACTAGATAAGCTTCCGCTGCCTCTTGCAAAGCTAACACCGCATGGCTCTGGAACCTCAAATCGGTCTTGAAGTCCTGAGCTATCTCTCGAACAAGCCTCTGAAACGGCAGCTTCCTGATTAGCAGCTCAGTACTCTTCTGGTACTTGCGGATTTCTCTGCAATTCAATAACAACGTAACACAAACTTCAGCTAAATCATCAACACAAAAGAATCAAACCTAATATTTACTAGAAGTGAAATAGAATAACGTACCGGAGAGCGACGGTTCCAGCTCTGTATCGGTGGGGCTTCTTCACTCCACCATGAGCAGTAGTTGGGGCTGACTTCCGAGCTGCCTTGGTGGCCAGCTGCTTTCTAGGGGCCTTGGCGCCGGTCGACTTGCGAGCAGTCTGCTTTGTACGAGCCATATGAAGAATCTCAATTACCAAGTACGAGAGAAATAAGTTGAAGCTTTGGTGGCTCATCCTATTTATAGCCCACTATTTCTTCTCGATCACGTTTCTTCATCTACAAGGAATCCTAGTATCCACCGAATTAGGAAACAACTTAGAGTAAAAGAAGTCCAACTAGTTTTAGGAAATTCATATTGATTAAAGAAGGAAAAACGGAATGAAAAGTACAAGGCTTCATTACATTCACCTCCCAATTAAATAGCAAACAAAGCTTTGAATTTACAAGTTTTATATTTTCTTGAAAGTACAAGTTTTATAATTAAGCTCAACTTAATCATTTATGTACTTAATTTTAACGTTCTTTCTCACATCCAGCAACTTACTTGATATACTGGTGTATCTGAAACTTTTCTAATCAAAATTCTATGCAAATGAACTTGTAATAAGTCTAAAAGGGTAAAAGAAAATTTCCACCCCTCTATGATGGCAAAAGTACGGATACTCCCTTTACTATGGTTAAAGACAAATACCATCTGCCAGAGTTAGAAACTAACGGCACATTAAAGGAGGGACAAAAGACAAAATCACCCTCAAGATTAAAGCAAGTTACACAACTATAAATGCCAAATGCCAATTCTTCTCCTTCGCCTTTCATTTCTAACCCTAGAAACCTCTCTCTCTCTCTCTCACACACACACACACACACACACACACATACACACAAAACACCAACACCTCCGATGCCATCTCCTTCCTCACCCACAACGACCACCACCTCCTCCTTTCTCAAACCCTAACCCTCAAATCCGAATTCGCCTCCTCCGTCCATCCCCATCCCTCTAGCGCGGCGAGAATCTCGTGCTCATTGGTTTCAAGGACTCTAGCTCCGATTTCGCTGGTCCATTCGTGTTGTACTTCTGCCACAGTTTGTTGGATGCCACCACCAACAATCTCCCCCAACACCACGCCAGTGAACTAACTCTTGACTATGCTATTCTTCTTTTATTTGTTGTTGGTTCACATTTGGATTGGGTTTGTTGTTGGGTAAGTCGTGGTGAAAGGTTGCTGGTTTTATGGGTGATTGAAGGTGAAGGCAAAATGGCTTGGTGTTAGGTTGGTTGAAGATTGCTGGTGAGATTGTTATTTGGTTGTTTGTGAAAGCAGGGAGTTTGGTCCTTATGGAGATTGGAGGCTGTGAGCTAGAGGGTAGGTGATGTATGGTTTCATGGGGGAGGTTTGCTGGTATTTTGTAGGAGTAGGTTTGGAGGTAATGTAAAGGGTGATTGTGGTGGTGAAGTTGGTGGCTGTGTTGTGTTGGGTGTTAATGGTGATTTAGGTTGAATGGTGGAGATTTTGGTGGTGTACTGTGGTGTAGGAGGGTAGGCAGTGGTAATGGTGAAAGTTCAGTGGTTTAATTGGTTGTGAGTTCGGGTTAGGGTCTGTTGTGGTGAAGTTTTGGTCTAATGGTGGTAAATGGTGGAGTTTTGGCCATGGTTGTTAGGTTGATGGTGAAGGCAGGGTATAATGGCGGATATGGGTGAAAGTGTGTAATGTAGGTGTAAACAGGTACATAAATACTCTAGAAGGGGGGGGGGGGGTTGAATAGAGTATGATAGCTTTTGCCAAAACACAAGTTTTTAAAACTTAAGTAGAGCAAACTGTTGATATCTCAAAGCTTTGAAAATGATTTGAGAAGCTTGAGATATAACAACAGAGTATAGAGGCTCCAAAGCTTTGAGACTTGGAAAGCTCCAAAGCTTAGACACTTCCAGTATAAACTGAAAGTAAATGCAGCAAAAGTAAATAGCAGATACACAGAGATTTTACAGAGTTCAGTCACAATTGGACCTAGTCTCTGCCTGAGGGATCTAATCCCTCAAGGATTCAAACACAACTTCTTATTAATCACCCAGATTTTTCCCTAGATCTCAAGCCTAAGTGAGATACCTTACTCTTATACAACTTATGGTTCCCAACCTATCTAGTTACATGCTACAACCTGTTGAAACAATAAAAACTTCTTGTTGTTCACTTGAACAACCAAACTACTAAGTTTAGTGAGGTTTTAGAAATGAAGAATAGATGATGCAATTAAGTACAAGAATAAGAACTCTGAATGGATAAGCTGTTTAAGCCTGGAAGAGTTCTTCTGAGTTTGAATGATCTTCAGTCTGCTGGAGAGTTGAATTCCTGAATAATTGGAAGAGTTGTATTAACTTGATCTTCCCAGTATGTTGCTCTCTTCAAAATCACGATCTATGTTTTCTTTTTTAACTCCCTGCAATTCAAATTTAAAGTGCTGATCTCAGTCGTCAAAACTTGAGAGAATTCAGGAACATAATTCCTAAATTATCCCCTTTCTGATAAGCTCCAATCAACAACTCTATTCGAATGAATTTGCTGAATTGATTTATGGACGTTGGAGCGCCCAACAAACCTGCATATACTCAGCAACAAGATCAACCAAATAACAATACAATTTAGAAATAAGATCTGCTTAAATTAGCAGCTATCAGTTCATGAGAAACCTGGGCTAGGATTGTCTATTGACAGTTCTGAGCTAATAAATACATTCAGCAACATGAATGTATCAAGTAGAAATCATAGAACACACAATAATAGACAATAATCAGCTTATATCAAGTTCTAAGTCTCACATAATCCACCTGCATATAGGAAGATAATTGGATGAACTTAGCAGTAAAGAGTAACCAGAATATCTCAAAGCTTTGAAGCTTTGCCTGCTAGCTTCACCAGAATTAACATTGGATTTTCAATCCAACTTAGTCCTGCAATAATCAACTTAGAACATATATTGCTAAATGCATTCATATAATTAATCCATATCATAACCAAAACCTGCACAAAAACAGTTAGATAATTCAACATAGAGGAACTGCTACAGTAACTCAAAGCTTTGAAGCTTTGGTACTTAGCAATTTCTTTTGCTTGTGCTTCTGGCTTTCATCATCAAGGAGTTAAGATCTCTTCCTGTATATTCACAAAAAAAATTCCAGGAGCTTCAGACTTAACAATCTCCCCCTTGATGAAAGACAAAACACATTATCTGAGCACTGATATCCTTCAACTTACAATCAGAAGTAAAATCATAGAATAACTGAATAACACAAAATCAAATACCACAGAATTGCATAGATAAGATCCTGCTAGATCCAGAAATTAAAAAAACCATAAAACCAGATACTAAACATCCTCAAAACATACTAAAACATAAATGAACTAAAACACATAACACATAAATCTTCTCCCCCTTTTTGACTTTCATCAAAATAGTAAAAGAAATGTAGGATCTGTTCAGAGTGTTTTTAAGAAAATAAGAAAGATAAACTAAACTTCAGGGCTGAGAAGAGTAGAAAGAATAGAGAGAATGAGTTCAAGGCTTTGAAGATCCTGAGGACTTTGCTTTTCCCTTGCCTTTTCCCTGAGTCTCCTCTTGCACTTCTTCTGAGACTTTTGCATCTTCAGCCTGTTCCTCAGCTTGTTCTCCTTGTTCTTCAGTTTTCTTTCCCTGAGCTTCCTCATCCTGCATCTTTTCAACAACCTCATCAACCAACTTTTCTAGATCAGCAACTTCCTTTTCAGCTTTCTCTGCAGCAGTTTCCTCATCATCTGCCTCCTCTTCAGATTGTTCAAAGAGATCCTTTGATGTCAGAACAACATGAATCTTCTTCTTCTTCTTCTTCTTCTTCTTCTTCTTCTTCTTCTTCTTCTTCTTCTTCTTCTTCTTCTTCTTCTTCTTCTTCTTCTTCTTCTTCTTCTTCTTCTTCTTCTTCTTCTTCTTCTTCTTCTTCTTCTTCTTCTTCTTCTTCTTCTTCTTCTTCTTCTTCTTCTTCTTCTTCTTCTTCTTCTTCTTCTTCTTCTTCTTCTTCTTCTTCTTCTTCTTCTTCTTCTTCTTCTTCTTCTTCTTCTTCTTCTTCTTCTTCTTCTTCTTCTTCTCTGAATCAATGCTGGTATCTCTACTTTCTGAAGAAGGCACTTTCTCCAGATCCAAACCTTTGATGATCAGGTCAAGTTTGTTGAGCACCAAACCTTTGAACTTAGTAAGGTCATTTGTCAAGTCAAACAGACCTTGTCTCAAATCCTCCACACCATCTTCCAGAACCTCAACCCTATCTATAATCTGTGAAAAATCCTGATTACCAGACACCTTAGGGGTTGAAGCAGCTCTAGGTTTGATGAACTCCTTCTCCTTCAGCTCCTTAACATTCAACTCTGAATAGAAATTTCACTTCCTTTAGCAGTATAAACAATCCCAATCCTTTGAAGAGATGCCTCATCAACTACTCCAAAGCCAGTTCATCCTTCAGAGAAACTCCAAAGTGCTTGAAAAACAATGGTAATATATTGGCATAGGGTAGGGAGTGGTTCCTAGTCCTAGTTCCACAATAGACCATGTGCTCCATCACCACAGTAGGAAGGTATACCTCAAACCCTTGACAGATCAAATACATTAAGATCAATACCTTGTCTGTTACCAATTCTTTGGAATATTCTCTGGGGACAACACACCTCATAATGATTGAGAAAAGGATTTTGGCTTCACAGTTAAACACATAATGTGTTAACTGCTCAGGTTCAGAAGTGGTTCCCTCCAAAAAAAACATGGCTTTGTCGTTCTCTAGAATTTCTTACCTATCAGGATGATCACCAATCTTATACTTCCTAGGTACACCCAAAACTTTGTAGAAAACCTTGAGATCTAACCTAATGTCTACACCAACCACTCTTGAAGTAAGGATATATCTATCTATCATGAAGTTCTTGAACCAGATTAAAATAGAACAGTCTGGTTAACCTAGGGTAAGCTTCAGAAGGTGGGTTCAACAGGCTTCCAACATATGAGTTTCTCAAACTCTTAATGTAATCTAAGTCCAAAATCTCCAATAACTCAGTACTAATCAGACTACAAAAAGAGAATTTAGATGATGCATACCCATCCATCCATACAGTCTTGACTTCAGAATTAACAAATCAAGACTCAGGCAAGAGATTCTTACCAAAATTTGTGGCTTTCTTGGTTTTCACTGCACTGTGTTTAACCCTCTTCTTATCAAGATTTGCTTCACCCTTTTTTCTAGAGTTGCTTCTGCTTTCTTGTCATCAACCTTCTTCTCTTTTGAAGATGGTACACTCTTATTTTCCTTCTCAGCAGTCACCTCTTTCTTTTTCTTACTTGACTCTTGCTCCTGATCCTTGTTCCCCTCTTCCTTTTCTTTCACCACTTCCTCTGTAGCAGATTCAGAATCTGACCCAGCCCTTGCTTCGTCCTGAACTTGCTTACCCTTCTTGATCTTTCTGTAGGAGGAGAAGTCTCATGAACACTGGTTGTATCTTCTTAGTCTGAACCATGAATGGTGATCTTCCTATTGGCCTTTCTCTTCACCCTTTTGTTGGAGGTCTAACCTAGCTGCTTGATTCTATCTGATTTTATCTCCATTTGGTTTAGGGTTTGAGAAAGTTTGAGAGAATAGGGAGAGAGAGATAGAGACGAAGAGATAGAAGTAGAGAATGAGAGAAAATAAGTCCTGAAGCCAGCTTAAGTAGGTAGAAGAGTTTGATTGAAAAGAGGAGATTTGCATGAAAAGAAATTTCAGAAGATTTTCAAAGATATTTGTAGATATTTTGATCAAAACTCTGAACATTTGAAAAGATTCTGTAATTATCTGAAAAGATATTAAAAAAATTTTCACGATCCAATTTTTAAAAGATAATGAGAATCCACTCATCGAAGCAGTGTTACAGTGGTTCAAAGCTTTAAGAAGTTTCAGACTAATACAGAAACTTCGAAGCTTTGAAACATACTTTCAAGGATTAAGAAAGTATAATCTCAAGGCATTGAAATCTTATAGATAATACACATAGTAACTAATTACTCTCCCTAAACCAATGCATCCTTGTTTAACATAGCCAATTCAAGCCTTAGGGATGCAAACCTTTCATCTGACAGTGGTTTAGTGAAACTATCAGCAATTTGCTTAGAAGTAGAAATAAAAGATAGAACAATGTCACCTTTTTCAGTATGATCTCTAAGAAAGTGATGTCTCACATCTACGTGCTCTGTCCTTGAATGCTGGACGGGATTCTTAGAAATAGAAATGACACTTGTATTGTCACAATTGATAGGGACATTTCTGAATTCATATCCAAGATCTCTTAATTAGCTGCTGAACAATCCACAAGACTTGTGAAAAACAAGCTCCAGCTGCAATGTATTCAGCTTCTGCAGTTGATAGAGCTACTAAATTTGCTTCTTTGAATGCCAACTTATCAATGAAGATCCAAGATTGGCAGCATCCAAAAGTAATCTTTCTGTTTGTAGGGTTTTGATTCATGGATGCGCAACGGAAACACAAACAATCATAAACCATGCAAAACCCTCCAAGGATCACAAGTCAAGAGACATAACGATGGTAAGAGAAGAAATAAATAACACACCTTAGGGTTTCTCCTTTGATGACTTCAAACTCGAATTGTGTCACGTTCTCTATAGTTTATCCACGCCTAGAGTTGAATAATAGATCTTCCAATCCTCGGTGCTAGCCCGGAAAGAGGAAGAGGAAGAAGAATCACGCAAAACGAGACGAAACAAGGAGGTTTCGGCCTCCTTGTGGCCGACGGGGATGGGCGGCGGCAAAGGAGGGGCGGCGGCTCCTCTTTGCTTGCTTGCTCTCTCCTTTTTGTTCTCTCCCACTCAAGTTATGATTAATATGGTCATAAGTGTGGGAAGGAAGGAGTGTCCTTTATATAGTCCAAAAAATCCTTGCCAACTACCTAAAGGACCTATTCTAGTCCTACTAGAATTCAATTTAGTCCCTTCCTTACAAATTAGTCCCTACTAAGTTTGCAAGGCATTGCAAAGTGATCCTTCTAATTAATTAATCCAATTAATTAATTACCAAATCTAGTTCAACTCTATATAGCGTGTGACCCCATATGTTCTATCTAGTTGGTAGCAACAATTTGCTAATATGGAGCGGTTTCAAGCAAAACATCCATTCTAGCCAACTAATAGAATAATCATCTTGACAAAACTTGTACAAGTAATTGTCTCATCCCTTTGTCTCTATATCCGGATTGGACACGAGACATACAAGTCACACTCGTATATCCAATCCACAGTTTCTCGATCCATGGGAATAGCCTTATTCGTGCAAATAACATCAATATCTCATATTGATTTATTTGAGTCTGGCCAGACATTCTATAAGCACTATCCCTCGAGTGGCCTAGGATATTTTCTCCCGTTATGTGGGATGGACAAATTCTATCTACGTCAACTACGATCTCTAAGCTTGCTTCTTATTGTATCCGGTACACGCCTTTATAACTACCCAGTTACGGTGTAGCGTTTAACCCTACCAAAATCACAATAATCCACAACTAGAATATCTAGTGACTTCAAGTCTAAGGATGACAATACCATTGCACCGCGAGAAGAACTTGTGACTTAACATAACGTGTATGTAGCCTTCTCGGAGATGGGTCAATCCAGTGCGCCATTACCCTTAATGCACACCAATGTGTTGGATCATGATATCTCCATATCAATCCAACCCCATACTAGTCTATAGATGATTGTCCTGTTAATCATTATACTGGACTAGGGATATTTAAGATAAACAACACAATTGTAAATCTAAGGACTTCATTATATTAAATATCCAATAAATAATTAATGAATTTTCTAGCCACAAATAAATTCATACTAAACTAGATTGCCTCTAGGGCATCTATTCCAACACTGTCTACTTTGTATCCTGCAAAGTCTGCATCTTAATATCCACTCAACATAAAGTTAGATCTTCTTGGATACCAAATCCCCAAGTCTTTGGTTCCATTCAAATATCTAAAAATTCTTTTCACAGCAATTAAATGACTTTCTTTAGGATGAGATTGAAATCTTGCACACATGCACACACTAAACATAATATCTGGTCTACTAGCAGTTAGATACAGAAGTGAACTAATCATACCTCTGTACTCTTTCCGATTTACACTCTTACCAGTTGTGTCCTTGTCTAAATACAGTGATGAACTCATAGGAGTCTTTAGAACCTTGGACTGTGACATATTATACTTGTTTAACAAGTCCATGATGTACTTTCCTTGATGCACAAAAATTCTTTTCTTCATTTGATGTACATGAAGTCCAAGAAAGAAATTCAGTTCTCTCATCAAGCTCATTTCAAATTCCCTGCACATTAGACTTGAAAACTCTTTTGAAAGAGCATCATTAGTAGCAACAAATAGAATATCATCTACATATATATGAACAACTAACATATCTTTTTCCCGATTTTTGATAAAAAGAATTTTATCAACCAGTCCTCTCTTGAAACCATTTTCCAACAAAATTTTAGAGAGTCTGTCATACCAAGCTTTTGGAGCTTGCTTAAGCCCATATAAGGCTTTTTCCAGTTTGTAAACATAATCAGGAAAGGTTTCACTTTCAAAACCTGGTGGTTGAGCAACATATACTTCTTCTTGTAAATAACCCTTCGGAAAAACACATTTGACATCCATTTGAAAAAGTTTTATGTGATTATGTGATGCAAATGCAAGAAGTATTCTGATAGCTTCTAACCTTGCAACAGGGGGAAATGTTTCCTCATAGTCAATACCTTCCTCTTGATTGTATCCCTGTGCAACCAGTCTTGCTTTTTTTCTCACAACCTTACCTTTTTCATCAAGCTTATTTCTGAACACCCATTTTGTTCCAATCACTGATTTATCCTTTGGTCTAGGAACCAAATTCCATAACTTTTTCCTTTCAAACTCATTCAGCTCATTTTGCATTGCAATGATCCAGTCTGCATCTTCTAGTTCTTCATTTGCATTTTTGGCTCAATGAGTGATACAAAAGCACTGAATGCACACACGTTTCTCAATTGACCTCTTGTCTGAGTTCCAATAGTTGGATCTGAAATAATATTCTCTGCAGGATGATCTGAGAGATATTTTAACTTCTTTATGGGTGTCCAAGTGTAGGGCCTTCAAGGCTTTGAGTTCTTGATATAGTAGAAGGAGCATCATATTTTCTGTCAGCCTCAGTCTCAAGGCTTTGAGATTTTGGCTCAGCAGGGGGTCCAAGGCCTTGAGATTCTTCTGAAAGTTTCTGCTGCTTAGTTTTGGTTTTGATGGCTTTCTCATAGTCTTCATTAGCCTCATGTGTATTCAAACTAAGATCTGCAAAACTTTCACTCAGAGAATTATCAGTACTTTCATCAAAAATAACATGAATACTCTCCTCTTGTGGGTTTTGATCATGGATACGCAGCGGAAAAATATAATTTACCCATTCAATACCCTCCAAGGATCACAGGACAAGAGACATAACGATGGTAAGGGAAGAAATCAAGTTAAACACCTTAGGGTTTCTCCTGTGATGACTTGTCACGTGAATTGTGTCACGTCTCTACGGTTGATCCACGCTTAGAGGTGAGATCTAGATCCTCCAACTCCTTGTGCTAGCTAGGAAGAATGGAAGAGAAAGAAGGAATCAATCAACAATGGAGCACCAAAGGTGGGCGGCTCCCTTCATGGCCGACGGGTAGGGGGGACGGTCCCAAGGGGGTTCGGCCCTTGCTTGGGACTTACTCTATCTACTTGCTTTAATCTATCCTACTCTATCAAATAGATGTGTGTTGTGTGTTGAGAGAAAAATAAGCTAGGAGTGTTCTTTATATAGTCCAACAACTCCTTGTCCTACGACATAAAGAACCCCTCTACTAATCCTACTCAAATAAGGATTAGTACCCTTTTTGCAAACTAGTCCTAATCATGTCCATACATGGATTAGTTATCTTTGAAAATTAATCCTAATAATGTCTTTACATGATTTAGGCCACCTTGGCAAATCCTAATCATGTCTATACATGGATACGTCCAACTTGCATATTAGTCCTACTAAGTTAGCAAGTTGTTGCGATTTGATCCTTCTAATTAATTAATCATATTAATTAATTATTTCCCAAGTCTAGTTCACCCCTATATGGCGTGTGACCCCATAGGTTCTATTTAGTTGGTAGTAACCACTTACTAATATGAAGCGGCCTCTAGCAAGACATCCATTCTAGCCAACAAATAGAATAGTCATCATGCCAAACCTTATGCAAGTAATTGTCTCATCCCTTTGTCCCCATATCCAGATTGGACACGAGACATACAAGTCACACTCGTATATCCAATCCATAGTTTCTCGATCATGGGAATAGCCTTCTTCATGCAAATAACATCAATGTCCCATATTGATTTATTTGAGTCTGGCCAGACATTTTATAAGCACTATCCCTCGAGTGGCCTAGGATATTTGCTCCCGTTATGTGGGAGGGACAAATTCTATCTACGTCTACTACGATCTCTAAGCTTGCTTCTTATAGTATCCAGTAAACGCCTTTATAGCTACCCAGTTACAGTGTAGCGTTTGACGCTACCAAGATCACAATAATCCACAACTAGAATATCTAGCGACTTCAAGCCTAAGGATGACAATACCATTGCAGCACGAGAAGCGCTTGTGACTCAACATAACATGTATGTAGCCTTCTCGGAGATGGGTCAATCCAGTGCGCCATTACCCTTAATGCACACCCATGTGTTGGATCATGATATCTCCATATCAATCCAACCCCATACTAGTCTATAGATGATTGTCCTATTAATCATTATAATCGACTAGGGATATTTAAGAATATAACACTTAAATTCTAAGGACTTCATTCATTTTAACATATCTCCATATCGATAACATAATGAATCGTAAATCCATAAATGTCACAATTGATTGATTGCCTCTAGGGAACAATTCCAACAGTCTCCCACTTGCACTAGAGTCAATCTTCTGCATTATATGCCTATTGATCTAGCGCGGCCCTCCACGCTTACACTGCGTAGGGGCGTGATTGGTGAGATTGAATTTGATTGAGATTGAATATTCTGGCGCGACCTAATGATCTAGCGCGGCCTATTGATCTAGTCAATCTCTTTGCAAATATTCACATCTTCTCTATCAACAATTTGATTGAGATTGAATATTCTAAGTAAATGCATCTCATGCAGCAATTTACTCAGACATTTATGTTAGAATCAGTGACTGAATCTTGCCTGGAACCTTTCCAGCTCACAGTCGCTCCCACTAGGGCAAAACATAGAACTCGACTTATAATCTGAAACCTTCTTTGTTAGATTTGAAGTTCGCATCACTGTAACCCCTTACATCAAACTCTTCGTATCTTCCAAAATTCATCCTTAGTGCTTCTCAAGTACTAAAGGATAATCTTGATAATTTATCTAGTGACTCTCACCCGGATTTGACTGATATCTTTGTGTCATGCCATATAACACAACTGGCCTAGTACATAACATGGCGTATCTTATGAATCTTATTCATACGGTCCCTTCCAAATCTAATTGGAAAGACAACTAGTCTTCAAAAGACCAATTCCATGTGACATAGGTAGAATCCATATTCTATACATGTTGAACCATTTCAACACCTTTGTCAATTTATGTACTATGACCTAAGCTGTACAAACATATGGATCTATCTCCATAGATCTTCATAGGTTTCTTCGCCTAAGTCTATCATTGAAGATTAATTCCCTAGTAAATATACGTAAGATTGCCAAGTAGGGACATCATTCCCAATGATTAGTATGTATCCACATACAAGACCAGAAACATTACTATGCTCCCACTAACCTTCTTGTAAACACAAGTATCATCTTCAATTTTGATGGAAACAAACTCATTTGATTGCATCATCAATTTTAAGAATCCAACTCCAAGAATCTTGACTCAATCTATAGACATATTGCTACATGCAAGATACGATTGGATTTAAGCATCACAACTGGGAAAGATTTTGTCATAGTCTATACTATGAACTCACGGGAAATCCTTTCGCAACCAACTGTCCCTTAAAAGGTAATCGTATTACCATCCATGTTGGTTTCCTCATAACCCACTTGCACCTTTCAGGTGGTTCCAACAAAGTCCATACTTTGTTGGTATACATGGATTCCATTTTGTATCCCATGGCTCCTAGCCATTTCTGAGAGTATGGCCCATACGTGGCTATCTCATAGGTTGTAGGCTCATCTCGATGAGCAATATATTACGAGTTATGAGAAATCCTTATTTCTCTAGTCCCTCGATATATCCTACCTGACCTACGAGGTTCTTGTGTTTTCTGAGTAGGTTGCTCCACAACACTTTGTGATCCTGCTCATGTTCCATCAAAAGGATCAATGTTCTGTTGTGGTTCTTGAACTTTTTCAAGTTCTACTGTCCTCCCACTGTTTCTTTTAGAGACAATCTCTACCTATAAACACTGTGGTTCGAGAAACAAACAGTTTGTTCTCGATTAGGGTGTAGAAACAATATCCTTTTCAGGATATCCCACAAAAAATTTATCCGACTTGGGTCCAAGTTTATTTGTAAACTCTTTTACATAAACTTCATAACCCCAAATTTTTATGAATGACATACTAGGACACTTCCTAGTCCATATCTCATATGGTGTTTTTCATAATCTGTTTTGATGGAACAAGGTTAAGGGCGAAATTTGTTGTAATTAGAACATAGCCCCCAAAAGTAAGCTGGAAGTTCTGTTTGACTCATCATGGACCGAACCTTGTCCTACAAGGTTCGAACTCTCCTTTTAGACATGTCAAAAACATGTGGCGTGCCAGGTGGAGCGAGTTTTGGATCATCTCCAACACTCCCATAGATTCTTGTCAAACTCTTGGCTCAAGTACTCTCCTCTACGATCCAATCGTAGAGCCCTAATACTTTTGTCAAGTTGGTTCTCTACTTCATTCCTGAATTCTTTGAACAATTCAAAGGATTCTATTTTTTTTCTTCATAAGATACACAAATCCATATTTCCCTGATCCCATCAGTAAATATGATGAAGTACTGAAAACCATCTTTAGCATTTGTGCTTAGCGGCCTTCATACATCAATATGTATGATTCCCAAAAGATCATATCTTTTCTCAATAAGTCTTACATGTCTCATATAATTCAATAATCAAATGAGTTCCAGAAATCCATCCTCATGGAGTTCTAGATATGTATCTCTTATTTATGAGGCCTAAATGATAATGCTAAATATAAGTGAAGTTCATATTATTATATGCAAACCTCTAGGTATTAATGTTATAGATGAAACTATAATGATCAAGGATATACAATCCTTTTAGACAAAATTGCATTACAATAATGCATATCAGAATAAATGGAACAACATTTGTCCTTTATTATGATAATGAGCTTTCTTGTCCAAACAAGAAACTATGATAATGATCCTACTCATACCAGGGACATAATCACTTTTGTCTAATTCATGAACAATTTCATAAAGGTAGAAATAATTCCCTACGGCTAATTCAGCAACTCCTTGATTCATTGCCCCACGTGTAGGATTATTTCTTCCTTATCCAATTGTTTACATCTCTTGAGATCCTCCACGTTTCTATAAATGTGAGATCCTCATCTAGTATCATATATACATGATGATGAGATAGACAGATTGATTTCTATAACAAAAATACCTATGTTGGAATTCGTAATTCCTTCATTATTTTCTTCCAGGTACTTTAGGTAGTCTCTCTTCCTCTACAATACCTATGGGACTTTTAAAGGCAACTTGGTTTTAGCAACCAGTTTGTTTTACACCCATGGGGTCGGCACAAACATTTTCCCTTACCCATGCTGTTAACCATTAACAACTTTGCCCATGCCCATTATTAGTGTTTTGTTTAGTGATTTTCAATCATATTGAATAAATCTCCTTTGAACAAAACTATAATTGCATCTAATGCAATTCTTGGTCCACTTGGGTGAATAACTGTTTATTCTTTATCTATCTCATAGATAATGCCCATTCACTAATGTTTCAATCATATTGAATTAGCTTATTTGCATAACGCAAAGTGGAGCAACACTTCAAACCTTTCATGTCTAGCTCGCTTTTTTGAAAGAGCTTCTTTCAATGTATGATCATAACATACGTCTCCATGTTTCTCTTCTTGCTTCTAAAGCTCAGAGTTCATGGCAGCTAACATGAGGCAATTCACAACCAAAGAAACATTCTTTGGTGTTCCTTTCATAGGTTTATTGTGTTTTGGTAGTCGGTGGAAGAGAACTTTATGTTCTACGTAGTACAACAAATTCTCTTTTGTTTGAGAAAAATTCTCTATTTTATACCAGTCTAGAAAATAGATAAAGTCGTGTTTTATTTGTTTAATGCCACGGGCATCCAACACAATAGGATTATGCAAAGTATTGTGACGTATAACTATATTTAACAAGGATTTAAATTGTTAAACATAGATCCCACTATTTTACTACGGATTAATAACCCTCAAGATATTAATGCGGATAATATCCTTATATTTTCTAGTGGGCCAAGATCCATGTTTCATCTCCTTATGAGCTTGCTTTGGCAAGTCACCCATAATTTGACTACTTTAGGTAGGAACAATTCCAATTGCATCTTCTATGCAACTCTTGGTTCAATTGGGCAAATAACTCCTTATTTATCCATTCTTATGGATAATCCCAATTGATTGTCTCTAGGTTTTAATCTCATTAATAGCCTAGTTGTGTTCAACCTCTTATTTAAACAATTGCACATTACTTGTTTGTGACATAACATTCCATCATTATGAACCAAGTCGCCTTGCTTTGGCATGCACGAACTTGATAAATCATGATGATAATGAGTGTTTAAATAACGAGAAGGCAAGAACACAATATTTGAATTTTGAGGGATTTTTAAATTCAATTTTAATTATTTTTGTTGATCAATATCAACTAATCTATCTATTTGAGTTTGGGCACAACTCCAAATAATAGATCCGGGTTGTCTAGTTATCTTATTATCCTAATTGCATGTATCATCCATACACAACCACAAAATAATAAGACAATAAAATAAACAACCACAAAACAAAATAAAACGTGATATGGATATGGCCTTTTCTAGACTAAGATAAGTCCACTCCATGCGTCTTCATCTTTTGGTCCATCCTTCATAGTCATGTGGAATGCTCCATGCTCCATCTTTTGTGGCTCCTTTGGCTTCGGGATTCTTTTTCTTCAATCTTGGCTAACAATCTATTCTATCTAGCACTAGCTAACAACTATACTATATAAAATAAATCTCACAAGTTGAGAAAAAAAAATGGCTCGCAGGCCATAAAATCCTAACTAATTATTACAATTAATTGATCAGCTCGCGGGTCGTAAACCAAACCACAAAATTTAAACAATCACACCAAACCACATCCTAAGGCCATATCCAATCACCATGCGATTTGCACATATACAGTTAAAATCCAATTTTAACGCGCTTGGTCAATTTTAATTGATTTTAGGATTTTCTAGGGTTAAAACGGTCAATTGGGCCCAACAATCAAATTGCCCGGACCCAAAAGAGGACCGCAAAGGCCTTGGGGCGGCCGGCCCCTAGCCCATGCGGATAGGCCGCGGGCTAGGGCTGCCCCGGCCCCTAGGCCGTCCCTTGCTTGGGCGGCAAGCAAGGAGGGGCGGTCCCGTAGGGGGGGGGGGCGAACCTTCTTTGGGAGTTGTTTCCAAAACAACTCCCTTGCTTGATGCCCAAATTTGGTTGTTTCCTTGTATGGGAAGAAATCCTTCTTTCCATAGGATGCCCAAATCCTAGATCTAAGATCATAAAATTTCTCAAACTCACTAATTGATGCATCCAATGCAAAAACTAGGTCGTGTTACGATTGATTATTGACAAATTGCATCATATGCTTGATTTGTCTTGTTTTACGCGATAAACAATAAATTTAAAGTGTGAACTATCAAAACGTAACACATAAACCACGTTTATGCTCTACGACCTGTGGCTCTGATACCACTGTAGGGTTTTGATCATGGATACGCAGCAGAAAAATATAATTTATCCATTCAATACCCTCCAAGGATCACAGGACAAGAGACATAACGATGGTAAGGGAAGAAATCAAGTTACACACCTTAGGGTTTCTCCCGTGATGACTTGTCACGTGAATTGTGTCACGTCTCTACGGTTGATCCACGCCTAGAGGTGAGATATAGATCCTCCAACTCCTTGTGCTAGCTAGGAAGAATGGAAGAGGAAGAAGGAATCAATCAACAATGGAGCACCAAAGGTGGGCGGCTCCCTTCATGGCCGACGGGTAGGGGGGCGGTCCCAAGGGGGTTCGGCCCTTGCTTGGGACTTGCTCCCTCTCCTTGCTTTAATCTCTCATACTCTATCATATAGATGTGTGTTGGGTGTTGTGTGTTGAGAGAAAAATAAGCTAGGAGTGTTCTTTATATAGTCCAACAACTCCTTGTCCTACGACATAAAGAACCCCTCTACTAATCCTACTCAAATAAGGATTAGTCCCCTTTTTGCAAACTAGTCCTAATCATGTCCATACATGGATTAGTTCTCTTTGCAAATTAATCCTAATAATGTCTTTACATGAATTATGCCACCTTGGCAAATCCTAATCATGTCTATACATGGATTAGTCCAACTTGCATATTAGTCCTACTAAGTTAGCAAGTTGTTGCGATTTGATCCTTCTAATTAATAAATCATATTAATTAATTATTTCCCAAGTCTAGTTCACCCCTATATGGCGTGTGACCCCATAGGTTCTATTTAGTTGGTAGTAACCACTTACTAATATGGGGAGGCCTCTAGCAAGACATCCATTCTAGCCAACAAATAGAGTAGTCATCATGACAGACCTTGTGCAAGTAATTGTCTCATCCCTTTGTCCCCATATCCAGATTGGAAACGAGACATAAAATTCACACTTGTATATCCAATCCATAGTTTCGCGATCATGGGAATAGCCTTATTCGTGCAAATAACATCAATATCCCATATTGATTTATTTGAGTCTGGCCAGACATTTTATAAGCACTATCCCTCGAGTGGCCTAGGATATTTTCTCCCGTTATGTGGGAGGGACATATTCTATCTACGTCTACTACGATCTCTAAGCCTTCTTCTTATTGTATCCAGTACACGCCTTTATAGCTACCCAGTTACGGTGTAGCGTTTGACGCTACCAAGATCACAATAATCCACAACTAGAATATCTAGCGACTTCAAGTCTAAGGATGACAATACCATTACACCACGAGAAGCGCTTGTGACTCAACATAACATGTATGTAGCCTTCTCGGAGATGGGTCAATCCAGTGCGCCATTACCCTTAATGCACACCCATGTGTTGGATCATGATATCTCCATATCAATCCAACCTCATACTAGTCTATAGATGATTGTCCCATTAATCATTATAATCGACTAGGGATATTTAAGAATATAACACTTATATTCTAAGGACTTCATTCATGTTAACATATCTCCATTTCGATAACATAATGAATCATAAATCCATAAATGTCACAATTAATTGATTGCCTCTAGGGCACAAATCCAACACCTCTACAATCTTAGATCTCTTATTGTAAACCCTGTAAGCGTTGCTGGTTTGAGAATTGAAAGTGTGAGTATGCAGGTGGTAATGCAGCTTAGATACTCTAGAAGCGGGGGGGGGGGGGGGGGGGGGTTGAATAGAGTATGCTAACTTTTTGCAAAACTTGCTAGGAAGATGAGATCTTGTGAAAACTAGTAGAGTTCAAGGCTATGAAAAACAGTTCAAGCCCTTGGAAGAGATGCAGTTTGAAATAGAACAGATAGGCATTTTTCAAGGCCTTGAAAACAAGTTCAAACCATTGAAAACAGTCAGTTTTGTGTGCTGCAAGAACTATAAAAATGAATGAACTGAAAATGCAAGAGACAAATGATTTATAGAGTTCAGTCCCCTTGGACCTACGTCTCAACCTCAAGGATCTTCTCCCTGCATGATTTTCAACTCAATTCTTTTTAATCAAAAGCTAAGCCCTAGATCTCAAGCATAGAGAATTGCCTTACTCTGTTACAACTTATGGTTCTTCCTAACCTATCTAGTACCTGCTCTAGCTAACTGATTAACTAAGAAATCTCTATTTTTAACTTTGAACAATCATTGAGAATGAAGATAGAAATAATATAGAAATGATCTACCAATAAATCACAATACAGAAGAACACTTAGTGTGTAGAAACTGCAGTGAAGTATGCAGTGATCTTCTGTGAATGGATCGGAAGATTGATGAACTTCGTTGATTCTTGTCAATCCAAAAATCATTCTCTCTTTTTGCCCGTTGAGTGTTGTGTCTTGTTGCTTTAGAATTGAGCTCTATTTTAACTTCAAACAGCTCTGAATATCTTCCTAGATTTTCAGCAACAAATCTCCTCTTTTGTAGGGAACAAACTTTGACTCTTTGACAATCTTCTCCAAAGGTTAAGTGATCACTATCCTCAGAGATAATGTCGTGATCTTGAATTTTAATAGGTTGAGAAGCTGTCAAGTCATTCAAATCAAACACATAATCATCTTCTTGATTATTTCCTTCCCTGCATAAGTCAGATTAGGAAACAATCTCTGCAAACTTTAGGAAATAAAATCTCCTGCAAAAGCATAGTCAAACAGATGATATACTATGTTCAAACGAGTTAGAATGCTTTGTCTTTCATCATCAAATAACAATAAATCAAGAATATGAAGGATAGAGAGGAAATCAACTCTGAGAGTTTACAGAAAACTCCCCATGAGAACGTTCTTCACAGGTTAAGCAGTTTCAAGGCTTTGAATCTAGTTTCATGGCCTTGAAAAGCCTCTGAGAACTGATTCAAGGCTCTGAAAGCTGGTTCAAGGCCTTGAAATAGTTTAGACTATTCCAAGCCTTGCACAACCTGATCTTACAATCTCACCCTTGATGAAAGATAAAACCTAGTTCTGTTTGATCCTTAGTCTCTTTAAAAAAACTGATTAGATCACCATGCATAATAACATAGTAATTCCAAAAAGATCCAACTTATTCAAGTTACCAACATGAGGTAAAAAGTTAATTAAATAGCAAATAACACCTAAGAAAATAAATCCTAAAACCTAGAATTTCTCCCCCTTTTTGACTTTCATCAAAAAGATAGAGAGGATGTTGGATCAAGTGCCTGGAAAATTTTGTAAACTGAAAAACTTTAAGAAGATAGAATGGGGAAGAAAGAGTAGGCAAGATTAAGGGGTTGGGTATTCATCTCCATCTTGATCTCCTTCTTCTTTATCACTGTCTGTATTGTTGGATTGAACTTCTTGTGAAACTACATCGAGTTCTTCAATAAAGGAGCTGATCTTCTCAATAACACTATTGAATAAGAAAGTGAGTCCTTGCAAAGCTTTTCTTCCATGCTTCAGTTTCTTCTTTACATCAATACTTTTCATCTGAGCAGAGGAACTTCCGTGATCCTTATTTCCTGCTTTTAGGGCTTCTAAAGACTGGGACTGATCCTTCTCTTGTTTCCACTTGTTGGATATGGAGTATACTCCATATGATCCTGAAGTAGTGTCTGAGTCTGAGTCTTGAACTAGAATTTCTTTTCCTTTTCCTTTGACCTCTGTGACTGTCTTTTTCTTGTCTCTCTTAGGGCTTCCAATATGTATTCCCTTCTGTTTTTCTTGTGTAGAAGCCATAGTCTGTTTCTTCTTTGCTGGAGATTGGTCCTTTCTCCCCATCTTATTGGGTGGTGAAGATTCTTGTTCTTCATCAGTAAAACCCTATGACTCAGAGTCTTCACTGATTTCTTGAACTTCATCCACTTCTGTCTTTCTTTTCTTCTTTGAACCAGATTTTGATCCTCCAGACATCTTGATTCTGTCTGAGGCTCTCCTTGTGCTCATTAGGGTTTGGGAGATGAATAGAGAGAGGTAGGAATGATACAGAGAGAAGAGAAGAGAAGAAGATAAATACTAAGAGAGTTTGAGTTTGAAAAGGAAACTAGAATATCTCTCTGATCTGAAAAGATTTGTAATAATAAGTGGGAATTCAAATCTTTTAGGCCGTTGGAAAATAAAACATCTTAATTCTATTTTTGGCTAAAACGTGTTTTTGAAAAAGGTAGGGGCTATATTGAGCAAATATCTACAGAGATATCACCCAATACAAAATGATCCATGTTTATTGACTACTAGAATTGCAGACTCATTTTCAAGGCTTTGAAAAGTTTTTCAAGGTCTTGAAATGCTGTGAAATTGTAACAGATAAAAATCAAAGCTTTGAAGTGATTTTCAAGGCTTTGAAAATCAGTTCAAACCTTTGAAAACACATACACCTTACCTTTCTTACCTGATGCTCCCCCTAAACCAATGCATCTTTATTTATCATTCCCAATTCCAATCTCAGAGCTGAGAGTCTTTCATCTGATAATGGTTTAGTGACGATATCTACAATTTGCATGTTAGTAGCAACAAATTCAAGAACAATATCACCTTTCTCAGCATGATCTCTGATGAAATGGTGTCTGACATCAATGTGCTTGGTTCTTGAATGTTGGACTGTGTTCTTTGTAATTGAAATTGCACTGGTGTTATCACACTTGATAGGTATACTTCTAAAATCAAATCCAAGGCCTCTTAGCTATTGAGAAATCCATAGTACTTTTGAACAACATGCTCCTGCCGCTATATATTCAGCTTCAGCTGTTGATAGAGCAACTGAATTTTGTTTCTTGGAATGCCAACTGATCAGGGATGATCTAATAAATTGGCAAGTTCCTGAAGTACTTTTTCTATCAACTTTGTAACCTGAAAAGTCAGCATCTGAAAATCCATGCAATGAGAAGTTAGAATGTCTTGGATACCAAATCCCTAAGTCTTTGGTACCATTGAGATATATGAATATTCTCTTCACAGCAGTCAAGTGTGATTCTTTTGGATCAGCTTGAAATCTATCACACATACATACACTAAACATAATATCTGGTATGATTGTTGTGAGATAGAGTATAATACCTCTATACTCTTTCACATTGACACTCTTACCACATTCATCCTTGTCTAAGGATAGTGTAGAACTCATAGGAGTCTTGGCTTCCTTACATTGAGCCATGCTATATTTTCTTAACAAGTCTCTTGTGTACTTGTTTTGATGCAGAAAAATGCCGTTATTCAATTGATGTATTTGAAGTCCTAGGAAGAAGTTCAGTTCTCCCATCATGCTCATTTCAAATTACCTGCTCATAAGACTTGAGAATTCTCTCCACAATTGATCATTAGTAGCTCCAAACAAGATATCTTCAACATAGATCTAAACTACAAGCAAATCTTTCTCATGAGTCTTTATGAAAAGAGTCTTGTTTACTACTCCTCTTTTGAAATTTTTTTCAAGCAAAAACTTTGACAATCTTTCATACCAAGCTCTTGGAGCTTGTTTTAAACCATAAAGAGTTTTTTCAAGTTTGTAAACATGATCTGGAAACTTGTCATTTTCAAAACCAGGTGGTTGTGCAACATAAAATTCTTCTTGTAAGTAGCCATTCAAGAAAGCACATTTCACATCCATTTGAAATAGTTTCATGTTCTTGTAAGATGAAAAGGTAAGTAAAATTCTAATTGCTTCTAACCTGGCAACTGGAGCAAAAGTTTCCTCATAATCAATACCTTCTTATTGGTTGTAACCTTGAGCAACTAACCTTGCTTTGTTCCTGATCACTTTGCCACTTTCATCCAACTTATTTCTGAACACCCATCTGGTACCAATGATAGACTGGTTTGTAGGTGGAGGAACCAGGTTCCAAACCTTAATCCTTTCAAACTCATTGAGTTCGCTTTGCATAGCAATGATCCAGTGTGCTTATTAAAGCTTCCTTCACAGTTTTAGGTTCTACAAGAGAGATAAAAGCATTAAAAGCACATAAGTTCTTCAACTGTGATCTAGTTTGTGTACCAGTGGTTGGATCTGAAATGATATTATCAACTGGATGAGATGAGAGATATTTGAATCTCTTTCTTGGAGACCATGATTCAGGCTCTCCATAGATCTTCTCTGGTCTTGAAGTAGTGGCATTGTCACTTGTATCATTCTGATAATCTTTTTTCAAGGCTTTGAGGCTTATTTTCAAGGCCTTGAGTACCATTTTCAAGGTCTTGAAAATGTCTTCTGTTTTCTTCTTCTGAGCCTTCTTGAATCCCAGTGGAATTCTCAGAGTTTTCTCTGATTCATGCTTGTTCAAATTCAAGTCTGCAAAACTTTCATTCAAAGAAACATCATAACTTTCATCAAAAATAACATGAATGCTCTCCAACCAGTTTGGTTCTTTTATTGTAAACTCTATAAGCTTTGCTATTCAGAGAGTAACCAAGAAAGATACCTTCAACACTTCTTGCATCAAACTTACCAATATTGTATTTTCCATTGTTATGGATAAAACATGTACATCCAAATGGTCTGAAGTATGAAATGTTTGGCTTCCTCCCTTTGAATAGTTCATAGGGGGTCTTCTTCAGAATAGGTCTGATCAAGCACCTGTTCAGTATATAGTTTGCTGTCTTCACAGCTTCTGCCCGATAATGTTTTGGCAGCTTGTTCTCAAGAAGCATTGTCCTTGACATGTCTTCAAGAGTCTTGTTCTTTCTTACAAAAACACCATTCTGTTGAAGAGTTCTTGGAGAAAAAAAGCTGTGAGTGATACCATGCTTATCACAGAATAAATCAAATTCTAATTGATCAAATTCTCTACCATGATCACTTCTAATTGAAGCTACAAGTAGGTTTTTCATAGATTGAAGTTCTCTGCAAAGCTTTGAAAATTCAGAGAGAGCTTCAGATTTTTCTTTGAGAAACATAACCCACGTATATCTAGAGAAATAATCTACAACAACTAGCATATACCTTTTAACTTTTGGAGTAGGAGTTCTCATAGGACCACAGAGATCCATATGAAGCAGTTCAATAGGTCTAGTTGTACTTACAAACTTCTTTGGTTTGAAGGAGCTTCTGGTCTGCTTTCCCTGAGCACAAGCCTTACACAATTCATCTTATTTGAACTTAATGGATGGCAATCCTCTTACCAAGTCCTTGGAAATCAACTTGTTCAAAGTATGCAAACTGATATGACCAAGCTTCCTTTGCCAAAGCTTTGAATCCTCTTTCAAGGCCTTGAGACAATTCAAACTTTTACCATATACTTTGTTAGTCTGAAAAGTATAAACATTGTTTGATCTAGAGGCTGTGAGAATGCAATCTCCTAATTTTTCATTTTGTACCACACACTTCTCTTTATCAAAGATGACTTTGTTTCAATTGTCACAAAGCTGAGATACAATAAGCAAGTTAAATTTCAAACCATCAACTAGATATACATCAGAGATAGAGTTTTCAGAATTTGTACCAACTTTACTAATACCAAGAATATTGCGTTTTCCTTTGTCACCAAGTGTGATTGAACCTTCAGATTGCTCTTTCAATTCTGAGAATAGAGATCTTTTTCCACTCATGTGTCTTGAGAAACCGCTGTCCATAAACCAATTCTGTTCTTTGGTGACACCCTGCAAACACCAATCACTACCTTACCCAGATGTTAGACCAAGTGTTGAATTTTGATTCATATTCAGGATCAACCATGTTAGGTGGTCCAACCCCTTTAGGAACCCAAATCGGTTTAACTTGTCCTTTGAGTTAAAAAGGAAAAGTGTTCCTCATTATGTGAGGGTCTCTTCTTCTGAAAGGACAAGTAATCTTAACATGACCAGTTTTACAGCAGTAATGACATTTATGAGAAGTTCTATTTCCAGCTTTAACTAATCTGGTAGTGTTCTTTCTTAGAAAGTTTGGATTGAATCCAATACCAGCTTTGTGAACAGACTGTGAACTTCCTCCAAGGATCAAGTTCAACTTGTGTTCTAATCCAGCAAGCTTAACTTTGACCAATTCATATTCTTGAAGTTTTTCAGTAAGAGTAGTCTTTTGTTTATCTAATTCATCAACTTGATTTTTCAGATTAACAAGGCTGTCACTCATTAAAGAGTTTTCAGTGACTACTTCATTGACTTGTGTTTTCAAGGCTTTGAAACTGGTTTTCAAGGCCTTGAAATCACTGTCAGTTTTCTTCTAAGAGATTTCAAGATTTTGATTTAGACAAACAAGTTATAAGTTCTCTTTTGCTTTCTCATGAACATTTTCTTTCAAAAATCTGATCTCTTTCAGATAATCTACCTCATTTAAAAGCATTGTTCTGAGATAATCTGAAAGAGCTTCTTTTGAGTTTGAAATCAGACAGTTTACCATTACCTCAATGTTCTTTTCTGAACTTTAATCATGCTTGGCCATGAAGCATAGGTTGGCATGTTCTTCTTCTGATTCAGATTCACTTGAACTATCTGAAGCACTCCGTGAAGCCATCATAGCTTTCTTTCTTCTGTCATGGTATTTATTTTGAAAGCTCTTTCTTTTCTTGTGTGGACAATCTCTTATCAAATGTCCCGCATCACCACATTCAAAGCAGTTCATAACCTTTGATTTACTTTATGAAGAAGACTTACCTTTGTAGTCCTTGCTACTGGATGGTCTATGTCTTTCTCTGTTGAAGTCTATGTTTCCAAAGTTTTTCTTCATTTTGAGAATTCTTGTCAAGGCTTTGGAAATCAAAGCAAATGGATCTTCATCATCACCATCCTCAGTTTCAAGGATTTGAGTTCTCTATTATCTTTGGCTTTGAGAGCTAAGTTCTTGACACTTTCTGAGAGCTATCGATTAGCTTCATTCATAGATATTTCATGTGTCAGAAGCTTCCCTTGTAGGTCATCAAGTTGTAGAGTTGAGAGATTCTGAGCTTCTTCAATTGCTGTGGTCTTTGGTTCCCAATTTTCTTTTGGAAGACTTCTTAGTATCTTCCTCACCTTTTCTTCATTAGAAAAATGTTTTCCCAGTGAATCAAGTTTGTTAACAATGTCTGTGAACCTCTTGAACATGTCTCTGATAGACTCATCTGCATTCATCTTAAACAGCTCATATTGCCTGAGATAGATGTTGATATTGGTTAGCTTCACTTGACTGGTTCCTTCAAAATTTACCACAAGTTTATCTTAGATTTCTTTGGCAGTAGTGCAGCTTGAAATCCTGTTGAATTCATCTGTACTCAGAGCACAATATAAGATGTTAATAGCTTGTAATTCTTAGAGAATTGCTATAATTCAGAAGAGGAGAGTGAGTCTTCAGATTTGGGAGTTCTAATCCCATCTTTCTATGTGTAGAAAGTGTGAGGTCCATTATGAATAATGGTCCAAAGCTCTATGTCTTGATCAATGATGAACATTTTCATCAAGGCTTTCCAGTGAGCAAAATTTTCTCCACGAAATAGAGGAGGTCCATTAGCAGCTCTTCCCTGTGAGAAACCACCATCACCTGCAGTGCTCATGATCACCAGATGGTTAAATCTATACAGTGATACAAACTCTAATACCAGTTGAAATTGTGAGTATACAGGTGGTAATGCAGCTAAGATACTTTAGAAGGGGGGGGGGTTGAATAGAGTATGCCAACTTTTTGAAAAACTTTCTACGAAGATGAGATCTTGTGAAAACTAGTAGAGTTTAAGAAATTGAAAACAAGTTCAAGCCCTTGGAAGAGATGCAGTTTGAAATAGAACACAAAATCCTTTTTCAAGGCCTTGAAAACAAGTTCAAGCCCTTGAAAAACAGTCAGTTTTGTGTGCTGCAGGAACTATGAAAAATGAATGAACTGAAAAATACAAGAGACAAATGATTTATAGAGTTCAGTCCACTTGGACCTACGTATCTACCTCAGAGATCTTCTACATGCAGGATTTTCAACTCAATTCTTATTAATCAAAAGCTAAGCCCTAGATCTCAAGCACAAAGAATTGCATTACTCTCTTACAGCTTGTGGTTCTTCCTAACCTATCTAGTACCTGCTCTAGCTAACTGATTAATTAAGAATTTTTTATTGTTCACTTTGAATAATCCTTGAGAATGAAGATATAAATAATACAGAAATGATCTACCAATAAAGCACAATACAGAAGAACACTTAGTGTGTAGAAAATGAAGTGAAGTATGCAGTGATATTTTGTGAATGGATTGGAAGATTGATGAACTTCTTTGATGCTTGTCAATCCAAAACTCTTTCTCTCTTTTTGCCCGTTGAGTGTTGTGTATTGTTGCTTCAGAATTGAGCTCTATTTAAACTTCAAACAGCTCTGAATATCTTCCCAGATTTTCAGCAACAAATCTCCTATTTTGTAGGCAACGATTTTTGACTCTTTGACAATCTTCTCCAACGGTTAAGTGATCACAATCCTCAGAGATAATGTCGTGATCTTGAATTTGAATAGATTGAGAAGCTTTCAAGTCATTCAGATCAAACACAGAATCGTCTTCTTGATTATTTCCTTCCCTGTATAAAACTGATTAGGAAACTATCTCTGCAAACTTTAGAAAATAAAATATCCTGCAAAAGCATAGTCAAACAAATGATATACTATGTTCAAACGAGTTAGAATGCTTTGTCTTTCATCATCAAATAACAATAAATCAAGCATATGAAGGATAGAGAGGATATCAACTCTGAGAGTTTACAAATAATTGCCCTTGAGAATGTTCTTCACAGGTTACGCAGTTTCAAGGCTTTGAATCTAGTTTCAAGGCCTTGAATTATTTTCAAGCCTCTGAGAACTGATTCAAGGCATTGAAAGCTGGTTCAAGTCCTTGAAAACGTTTAGAATATTCCAAGCCTTGCACAACCTAATCTTACAAGAATAACCAAGAAACACACCTTCATCACTTCTAGCATCAAACTTACCAAGATTATCTTTGCTATTGTTATGCATAAAACAGGTACAGCCAAAATGCTTAAAGTAAGCAAGACTAGGCTTTCTGCCTTTAAACAGTTCATAAGAGGTTTTCTTCAAAATAGGCCTGATCAAACATCTATTGAGCACATGGTTGGCAGTATTAGCAGCTTCTGCCCACAAAGATTTTGGCAAATTACTTTCAAGTAGCGTGGTCCTAGACATTTTTTCAAGAGACCTATTTTTCCTCTCAACTACTCCATTCTGATGAGGGGTTCTAGGTGCAGAAAAGTTGTGTGAGATGCCATGCTTTGCAAAAAATAAATCAAAATCAAGTTGATCAAATTCCCTACCATGATCACTTCTAATAGATGCAACAGGTAAATGTTTCAAAGTTTGAAGCTCTTTGCAAAGTTTAGAAAATTCAGATAATGCTTCAAACTTTTCTCTAATAAACATAACCCAAGTATATCTAGAGTAATCATCAACTACAAAAAGCACATATCTCTTACCTCTGGGTGTTTGAACCGTCATAGGACCACACAAGTCCATGTGCATCAATTCTAAGGGTCTAGAGGTACTTACAAAGTTATTTGGCTTGAATGAGCTTTTGGTCTGTTTACCTTGAGTAAATGCCTTGAAAAACTCATCATCTTTGAATTTGAGGATTGGTAATCCCCTTACCAGATCTTTTGAGATGAGCTTATTCAAGCAATGCATGCTTATATGACCAAGCTTTCTGTGCCATAGTTTTGAGTCATCCTTCAAAGCTTTGAGACACTTCAGACTATCACCTGCAACTTTGTCAGTACATAGTGCATAAACATTATGTGACCTAGGAGCAGTGAGTATGTAATTGCTTGATTTTTCATCTTGCACCACACATTTCTCGTTGTCAAAAACTACATTGTTACCTTTGTCACAAAGCTGAGAAATACTCAATAGATTATACTTAAGACCATCAACTAAATAAACATTAGAAATTGAATATACAGAATTGTTACCAACACTTCCTATACCAATTATGTTGCATTTTTATTTGTTACCAAGTGTGATTTTTCCCTCTGATTGCTCTTTGAACTCTGAGAATAAAGATTTCTTCCCACTCATATGTCTGGAACATCCACTATCCAATATCTATTTCTGATCTTTCAAAGCTTTGGTGACATCCTGGTAAATTCAATCAATGCGTTAACATGCTATTAGACCAAGTGTAGAATTTGGATTCATACTCAGAGTCAACCATATTAGGTGGTCTAACTCCTTTTGGAACCCAAATCTGTTTTACTTGTCCCTTAAGCTGATAAGGATATGTGTTCCTCGTTATGTGAGGTTCTGTCCTTCTAAAGGGGCAAGTTATTTTTACATGTCCAATTTTACAGCAGTAATGACACTTTGGAGAATGTCTGGTTTCTGCTTTCAGAAAAGTGGTTTGGCTTTTTCTTGAAAAATTTGGGTTATATCCAATTCCACTCTTGTATATAGAATGCATACTTCCTCCAAGCCTAAGACTTAGCTTCTGTTCTGAGCCAGCAAAAGTTGAAAGAATTTTCTTGGATTCTTGAAGCTTACTAGTCAATGAAGTATTTTGTTGTTCTAAATCATCAGAATAATTTTTTAGATCAACAAACTTGTCAATTAAAATATTGTTTTGATTAACTACTTCTTTTACTTGTGATTTCAAAGCTCTGAATCTACTGTCCAAGTCTTTGAAGTCACTATCAATTTTTAACTTAGTAGCTTCAAGACATTTGTTCTGAAAAACCAAATCTAAATTTTCTTTTGCCTGCTCATGGACCTTCATTTTCAAAGAATCAATTTCATTCCTGTAACTCTCCTCATTTAAAAACATGCTTTTGAGCATTTCAGGCAACACATCTGAAGGACTAGATAAGAATTTATTTACCATGTCTTCAAATTGGCTTCTCGGTAGAATGGTCATCTTGATGTCCAGCCATTAAACAGAGATTGGCTTGCTCCTCATCAGAGTCTGAATCTAAAGAATTGGAATCACTCCATGAGGCTACCATTGCCTTCTTTCTTCTGTTGTCATTTTATTTCTTGGAAAATTTTCTGCTCTTCTTCCTTTGCGGTCAATCTCTTATAAGGTTATCTGCATCTCCACATTCATAGCAATTCATAACTTTATGTTTATATGACTGTGAAGAAGACTTACCTTTATGATCCTTGCTGGTTGAGGATCTGAACTTCTATTTGTTGTAATCCTTTTTTCCAGAGTTTCTATTTTTCTTAAGAATTATGGACAAGGCTTTGGAATAAAGGCTAAGGCCTCCTCCATAACATCATCATCCTCTGGTTCAAGGCTTTGGGATTTTTCATTGTCTTTTGCCTTGAGTTTCAGATTCTTGATGTTGTCACTCAGTTCACCATCAACATCCTTCATAGAGATCTCATGAGTGAGTAACTTTAATTGACGATCATTAAGCTCCAGGATGCTTAAGTCCCGAGCTTCTTCAATAGCAGTTGTTTTGGGCTCCCATTTGGACTTAGGCAAGCTTCTGAGAATCTTTTTGACTTTTTCCTCATTTGAGAATACTTTTCCCAAAGATTCCAAGTTATTTACAATATCTATAAACCTTTTCAACATATCTTTAATGGATTCATCAGAATTCATATTAAACTGTTCATAGTGTCTCAAAAGGATATTGATCTTTGTCTGCTTGACTTGGCTAGTTCCGTCATAGGTAACAGTCAACTTATTCCAGATATCCTTTGCATTTTTGCAGTTGGATATCCTGTTGAACTCATCTTCACTAAGAGCACAATATAATAAGTTCAAAGATTTGTAAATTTTTGATACCTTTTCCAGTTCAGTAACTGAAAGATCATCATCAGGTTTGACAGTTCTAACTCCATTGAGAGTAGTATTGAACAAGTTTGGCCCTTTCACAATAATAGACCATAGTTCCATGTCCTGATCTATGATGAACATTTTCATCAATGCCTTCCAATTCACAAAATTATCACCACTGAACAGTGGAGGTCTATTGGATGCCCTTCCTTGTGATAATCCTCCTTCACCTACAAAACTCATTTTCACAAGATTGTTAGATATTTAAACTGTGACCCAATGCTCTGATACCAATTGAAAGTGTGTATTGTATGTGTAAACAGGTATATAAATACTCTAGAAGGGGGGGGGGGTTGAATAGAGTATGCTAGCTTTTGCCAAAATACAAGTTTTTGAAACTTCAGTAGAGCAAACTGTTGATATCTCAAACCTTTGAAAAGGATTTGAGAAGCTTGAAGATATAACAACAGAGTATAGAGGCTCCAAAGCTTTGAGACTTGAAAATCTCCAAAGCTTTGAAACTTCCAATATAAACTGAAAGTAAATGTAGCAAAAGTAAATGGTAGATACACAGAGATTTTACAGAGTTCAGTCACAACTGGACCTAGTCTCTGACTGAGGGATCTAGGATTCAAACACAACTTCTTATTAATCACCCAGATTTAGCCCTAGATCTCAAGCCTAAGTGAGCTACCTTACACTTATACAACTTGTGGTTCCCAACCTATCTAGTTACAGGCTACAACCTGTTGAAACAATAAGAACCTCTTGTTGTTCAATTGAACAACCAAACTACTAAGTTTAGTGAGGTTTTAGAAATGAAGAATAGGTGATACAATTAAGTACAATAAGAAGAAATCAGAATAGATAAGCTGTTTAAGACTGGAAGATTTCTTCTGAGTTTGGATGATCTTCAGTCTGCTGGAGAGTTGAATTCCTGAATAATTTGAAGAGCTGTATTAACTTCATTTTCCCAGTATGTTACTCTCTTAAAAATCACGATATCTGTTTTCTTTTTAACTCCATGCAATTCAAATTTAAAGTGCTGATCTCAGTCTGCAACTAACTTGAGAGAATTCAGGAACATAATTTCTAAATTATCGCCTTTCTGACAGCTCCAATCAACAGCTCTATTTGAATGAATTTTCTGACTTGTTTTATGGACGTTGGAGTGCCCAACAAAACTTCATATACTCAGCGACAAGATCAATCAAATAACAATACAATGTAGCAATAAGATCTGCTTAAAACAGCAGCTATCAGTTCATGAGAAACCTGGGCTAGGATTGTCTGTTGACAGTTCTAAGCTAATAAATACATTCGGCAACATGAATGTATCAAGTAGAAACCATAGAACACACAATAATAGACAATAATCAGCTTATATAAAGTTCTAAGTCTCACAGAATCCACCTGCATACAGGAAGATAATTGAATGAACTTAGCAGTAAAGAGTAACCAGAATATCTCAAAGCTTTGAAGCTTTGCCTGCTAGCTTCACCAGAATGAACATTGGATTTTCAATCCAACTTCGTCCTGCAATAATCAGCTTAGAACATAGATTGCTAAATGCATTCATATAATTAATCCATATCATAACCAAAACCTGCACAAAAACAGTTAGATAATTCAACATATAGAAACTGCTCTAGTAACTCAAAGCTTTGAAGCTGCTGTACTTAGCAATTTCTTTTTCTTGTGTTTCTGGCTTTCATCATCAAGGAGCTAAGCTCTCTACCTGTATATTCACAAAAAAATGTCAAGGAGCTTCAGACTTATCAATGGGTACTATTGTTTGTGTGTTAGTGGATAGTAGCAGCAGGTTGTTGTCTTGAACTTCTTGGAGGTGGTGGTGGTGGAGGTGGAGGTGGTGGTGAAGAAGAACAGCAAGAACACCTAACAAGAACACCAAGAACGAAGGAAAAAATAGGCGGTATGTGCATTTTTTAATTACACAATTTCGACGGTAAAATGGTCACAAAAAGTCAAATTGCACCGCCCCACTAACTGGTTGTAACATAAGGGTGGTATCTGTCCACCCTCCATTCACTGGGGGGGGGAGGGAGTATCTGTCTCTGACACGGGGAGTATATGTATTTAACCATAGTGCAGAGGGTAATTGTATCTTAGCCATAATAGAGAGGTGAAAAATGTCTTTTACCCTTAAAAAAATTAAGCAACTTGCACATAATTTTAATTCGTGTAATGCGTTTGCTCTTTAGGTTGATTGGGTATTTCCAATCCACGGTGAATGTAATCTATCCCTTAATCCTGACAAGCCTTTAATAATGCACAAATGTTTGAAGGTGAGTGACTTCATGTTGTATTTTTGTGTGCATTAAAATCCCAACATACCAAAAAATGTTGCATTAATTTCACGTGGAGTTGACTCGTTAAACTCATGGGTCGACCTGTGGGTCTACGCGTCTGACGGGTTTACACAGGTTTGGTATGGGTTTGTCAAGTGACAGGGTTTTCGAGCGGGTCAACCCGATGTACCATGTAGGCATGTAAACTCGTTACCCGCGGTTTGACAATCGAAATTATTGACATTACGCTGCAAAATCATACGATCGCTGGAGTGACGTTGAAGTGTTGTTGAAGTCCCATGTCAACCGACGTTATGAATTTGGAGCGTGATGTCAAACAATTTGGAGCCAAACTATTTTTGATAATATTTCAGTTGCTGATTAGGACCTCATTTTTAGTCCGGTTTAGGTTAAGATTTCGCGTATGTGTTTCTTTCAATAATGCCAAACTTTAGGGCCAATTTCGGAATTTTTCCATTCTTGACATAAAATTAGGTTTATGTTGTGTCAGTCCGCGTTGTGGACAAGATTCAATATTTTTTTGATTATTGAACTATTTTCGAACCTTACAGACGATTTCTCTTGGTTTATGCATTTTTATTTCGTTGCTTCTACTGCTCATATCAAAGCTAGAAGCATCAAACCAGACTCATGATTAGACAGATCAACCTTACTTGATTTACGAGTAGAAACATAAATTAGGAAAAAAAGAAAACATCATATATGAAAAAGAATGCAACACCACAGTATTAATAATATCACAAGAATATTTGATCTTGTTAATACCGCCGCTCAAGTTGAATAGCTTGCAAACCACACAAGAGAGGAAAACCAGGTTAAGAAAATTCAGACTGACAAGCTTGCAGTTGAGGATGTCAATAGACAATCCTTGAGTTGTCTCAAATGTTTAAACTCAAGATCAAGACCTCTAGGTATATGTCCAAAGATCTCAAGAGTGCAAACTCCATCAACTCAACTACACCCCTAAGAGGCTAAGAGTACAAAGCCTGCATTTTTTGTGGTTTTGCAATATTCATGAATTTTGTTCAGTCTAATGAAGACATAGTTTGTCATAGACTGTGGATCTATCTCTTATCTCAGCCATCTTTGGTCATATGTTTTATAGAAAATCTGCAGCACATTTTGATTTTATCCAGGAATCTGAAGAAGCAGAAGCCATGACCTCTAGTCTTTCAGGACTAGTTGCCGGCTGTGGGCAGGAACAAGATCGTGGCTAATAAGAGTAAACTTTATGCGAAGTGTTGAGAGGATAATGCGAAAACATGCGTTAAAGAGAGCCAAAATAGCAAAATGCTCCTGCTGGAGAAAACCACGAGGAAAGTTGCAAGATACTAAAACAGAGCCTGGACGGATAGTTTAAATATCAGTGTCTGATACTGATAGAGAGATCAACGTTAGGAAAAAAGAAAACATCATATGCCAAAAAGAACGCAGCACCATGGACTCATGATTAGGAGAAATGTTTATTTGCTCCATGATTAGAGAGATCAACGTTAGGAAAAGAAAACATCATACGCCAAAAAGAACGCAGCACCATGGCATTAACAAGATCACAAAATACCCAGTAATTATGAGAACTGAAAATTTATGTATCAACAAAAAGCTTAGTTTGCAAAACGTAAATCAAAGTTCTAAAATCCTATTCGGAATCAAACAAACTAATTAACTATAGCTAGGCCTTCACGGTGGCGGCATCATGTTCAGCAACAATCAAGCCCTCTCGCCTCTAATCCTCTTTGCGAGCTGAACATCCTTAGGCATGATGGTCACGCGCTTTGCATGAATAGCACACAGATTGGTATCTTCAAACAAACCCACGAGATAAGCCTCCGCTGCCTCTTGCAAAGCCAACACCGCATGGCTCTGGAACCTCAAATCGGTCTTGAAGTCCTGAGCAATCTCTCTAACAAGCCGCTGAAACGGTAACTTCCTGATCAGCAGCTCCGTGCTCTTCTGGTACTTGCGGATTTCACTGCAATTCAATAACATCAAACAGACTTCAGGTTATGCTAAACACAAAAAAGAATCAAACCTAATATTTACGAGAAGTGAAATAGAATAACGTACCGGAGAGCGACGGTTCCAGCTCTGTAACGGTGGGGCTTCTTGACTCCAATCGAGCCATGAGTAGTAGTTGGGGCTGACTTCCGAGCTGCCTTTGTGGCCAGCTGCTTCCTTGGGGCCTTAGCGCCGGTCGACTTGCGAGCAGTTTGCTTTGTACGAGCCATCTCAAGAATCTCAATTACCAAGTGTATGAGAGATATTGAATGTTTGTAAGTTGAAGCTTCGGTGACTCATCCTATTTATAGCCCACTATTTCTTCTCGAGCACGTTTCTTCATCTACAAGGAATCCTAGTATCCACCGAATTAGGAAACAACTCAGAGTAAAAGAATTCCAACGAATTTTAGGAAACTCATGTTGATTAAACAAGGAAACAAATTACTTATAAAAAAAAACAAGGAAACAAATTAAAGAAGGAAAAACGGAATGAAAAGTACAAGGCTTCATTACATTCACCTCCCAATTATATAGCAAATACAAGCTTTGAATATACAAGTTTTTATAATTAAGCTCAATTTAATAATTTATCTACTTATTTTAATTTTTTTTCTCACATCCAGCAACTTACTTGAAGTAATGGTGTAGTCGAAATTTTCAAATCAAAATTCTATGTATATGAACTTGTAACAAGTCTCTACAAAAAGGGTGAAAGACAATTTCCACCCCTCTATCATGGCAAAAGTACAAATACCTCCCTGCACTTCGGTTAAAGAGAAATACCCCTGTCAGAGTTAGAAACTAACGACACATTAACGGAAGGACGAAAAGGCAAAATCACCCTCAAGATTAAAGGAAATTACACAACTATAAATGCCAATTCTTCTCGTTCTCCTTTAATTTCTAAACCCTTGGAGCCTCTTTCTCTCTCTCACACACACACACACGAACCACCAACACCTTCGACACCATCTCCTTCCTCACCCACAACGACCACCGCCTCCTCCCTTCTCAAGCGCTAACCCTCGAATCCGAATTCGCCTCCTCCCTCCATCCCCGTACCCCTCTCTGCTCCCCTCCTTCTCGTGGGTTATTTTGACCACCTACCTCTCCTTTCTGAACTCTTACACCACCAGATCAGCCTCTCTTTCTCTTCCTCTCGCTCAGAAAATGGTGGAAGTGGTTGGCTGGTCGGGTGAATCGAATATATAATGGTGGTGGTGGGTGAGTGGGTTCACAAGAAGCTCGTTGGGGGGGGGGGGGTAGGGATCATTGGCGTTCTTGATACCACAATTTGGATTGGAGGTATGTGCATTTTTTTTTTTTTTTTTTTTTTTTTTTTTGATAATTGGAGGTATGTTCAATTAACTCAATTATAAGCGCGACGAGAAGCTCGTGCTCATTGATTTCAAGAACCCTGGCTCCGATTTTGCTAGTACATTCGTGTTGTACTTTGCTACATTTTGTTGGATGCCACCACCAACAATCTCCGCCAACACTACTCCAGTTGACCTGAACTAACTCTTGACTGTGGTATTCTCCTTTGATTTGTTGTTGGTTCACATTTGGCCTGGGTTTGTTGTTGGGTCAGTGGTGGTGAAAGGTTGCTGGGTTTATGGATGATTGAAGGTGAAGGCAGATTGGTTTGGTGTTAGGTTTGTTGAAGGTTGCTGGTGGGATAGGTTATTGGGTTGTTTGTGAAAGCAGGGAGTTTGGTCATTATGGAGATTGGAGGCTATGAGGTACTGGGGTAGGTGATGTATGGTTTCATGGGGGAGGTACGATGGTAGTTTGTAGGAGCAGGTTTTGAGGTAATGTAAAGGGTGATTGTGGTGGTGAAGTTGGAAGCTGTATTGTGTTGGGTGTTAATGGTGATTTAGGTTGAATGGTGGAGTTTTTGGTGGTAATATGTGGTGTAGGAGGGTAGGCAGTGATAATGGTGAAGGTTCAGTGCTTTAATTGGTTGTGAGTTCGGGTTTGTTGGGTCTTTAGGTTGATTCAAACAAAAGCTATGGAGATTTGTTGGAATTGTCATCCAATCACAATTCATTGAAGTGGCAAAGTCCTACTTTGACTTTGCAATTGAAGCTAGAAAGGAACATTGTACTTGGACGACTGATTTGTACCTCGACAACATATTTGTTTCCGTATGGCACTAGGAAGGTTCTTTGTGTTTTATGGGGGCCAAGTTAGTCTCTAGTATAAATATAGATGCAAGGGATAGTGGTTATTCATTGTGAGCCATAGGGGGGGGGGGTTTGGTATGACTTATAAGCAGCTTATAAGTCAGTTCTGAATTATAAGTGGTTTTGGCTTCTCATCAATAAATTGGTTTGGTTTGGCCGTGCATTAGCTAGTCTCAAAACTAGTGAACCACGTAATTGTTGTGTTCTTGATCCTACTCTTGTTGTTCTTGCTTTCTCACGTATTGAATTCCTAACAGGGTTAGGGTCTGTTGTAGTCAAGTTTTGGTCTGATAGTGGTAAATAGGTTAGATTGTAAAATGAACACCAAGTGGTGAAGAAGAACACCAAGAACACCAAGTAAGAACACCAAAAATAAGGGGCAAAATAGGTGGTATGTGCATTTTTTTTAATTCCACCCTTTTAACGGTAAAATGATCAAATTGCACCGCTCTACTAACTGATTGTAACAAAAGGGTGATATATGTCCACCCTCCATCCACTGACCGGGGAGTGGGGGGGGGGGGTATCTGTCTCTGACAAGAAAGGTATATAACCATAGTGCAAGGGGTAATTGTATTTTAGCCACAATGGTGGGGTGGAAAATGTCTTTTACCCGTAAAAAAAGATCAAGCAACTTGCAAATAATTTTAATTCGTGTAATGCGTTTGCTATTTACTTACTCGTCAGCATGGTTGATTGGGTATATCCAATCCACGGTGAATATAATCTATCCCTTAATCTTGACATGCCTTTAATTATGCACCAATTTTTGAAGGTGAGTGACTTTATATTGTATTTTTGTGTGCATTAAAACACCAACATCCCAAAAAATGTTGCATTAATTACATGTGGAGTTGACTTATTAAACTCGCGGGTCGACTCGTGGGTCTACGGGTCAGACGGGTTTACACATGTTTGGTATGGGTTTGTCAAATGACGAGGTTTTCGAGCGAGTCAACCCGATGTCCCATGTAGGCATGTAAACTCGTTACCTTCGGGTTTGACAATCGAAATTATTGACATTACGCTCCAAAATCATACGACCGCCGGAGTGACGTTGAAGTGTTGTTGAAGTCCCATGTCAACCGACGTTATGAATTTGGAGCGCGATGTCAACAATTTGGAGCCGAACTGCTTTTGGTCATGTTTTAATTGCTGATTAAGACCTCTTTTTAAGCCCCGTTTAGGTTAAACTTTCGCGTATGTGTTTCTTTCAATAATGCCAAACTTAAGGCCAATTTTGGAATTTGCCATTTTTGGCATAAAATTAGGTTTATGTTGTGTCACTCCGCGTTGTGCACATGATTCAACAATATTTTGATTATTGGGTTATTTTGGAACCCTAGAGACGATTTCTGTCGGTTTATGTCTTTTATTCGTTGCTTCTACTGGTCGAATAAAAGCTAGGAGTATCAAACGGAACTAGACAGATCAACGTTTTTGGATTTGCCAGTAGAAACATAAATTAGGAAAAAATAAAACATCACATGTGTAAAAGAACACAGCACCACGACATTAACAAGATCACAAGAATATGTGATCTTGTTAATACCGCCGCTATGGTTAAATAGCTTGCAAACTACACCAGAGAGGAAAATCAGTCTGAAATCGAACTAACAAGCTTGCAGTTGAGGATATCAATAGATAGTCCTTGAGCCGCCCAAATGTTTGAACTCAAGATCAAGACCTCTAAGTATATGCCCAAAGATCTCAAGAATGCAAACTTGATTAACTCAACTACGCCACTAAGAGTACAAAGCCTGCATGTTATGGGGTTTATCAGTCTAGTGAGAACATACTTTGTCATATCGGACTGTGGATCTATCCCTTATCTCGCCATCTTTGGTCATATGTTTATAGAAGATCTGCAGTAAATTTTGATTTTATCCAGGAATCTGATGAAGCAGAACTCTTGACCTCTGGTCTTTCAAGACTAGTTCCCGGCAATGAGAAGGAACAAGATCGTCGCTAAAAAGAGTAAACATTGATGCAGATTGTCAAGAGGATAATGCGAAAACATACATCAAAAAGAGCCAAAATAGCAAAGTGCCTCTGCTGGAGAAAACCACGAGCAACCTTGCAAGAGACCAAAACTGAGCCTACACGGACAGTGTAAAGATCAGTGTCTGATAGAACACGCCTCCGCGGGTTCATGCAGTAGTAAATATCAGCATTTATCCCTGTTCCCCGAAAACGTATAAAACTTAAAACTGGTCGGAAAATGATACGACTAACGTATCGATAACTTGAGAAGAAAATAGATTTAGAAGAGAGATTAGAGAAGAAGAGAGCTTAGAGAATAGAGAGTAGGAGAGATTAGGGTAGAGAGAACGATATTCTTATTGATTGATAAACTGGAGAGACTACACTGCTTAAATAGATAAACTGACCTAACTCTAACCTAACCTAGACTCCTACGGGCCAAACCCGGATCACTAAATAACTCAAATATTAATAAATTAATAAATAACTAAATAAAATGATACGTGACCCGTATCAGAAAACGTTTCCCAATCTTATCTGAACATGTTACGCACCAAATTGGGCAATGCATGTTACTGGATTTGCGAGCAGAAACATAAATTAGGAAAAAAGAAAACGTCATATGCGAAAAACTGTTAAGTGTGAAGACTGTTTTGTAACCTAGTCTAAATTAGAGGGGCTTACAAGCAATTCATGTATTACTATCTCTATATAAATATTAACCTAGCCTAGGGTTAGGGTATCACATCACAGAGAGAGGCTGAGAGATTTTTTGTACTTTTCATTCGTTCATCATAGTGAAGTGGGTGTTGACCGTGGATGTAGCCAATTTGGTGAACCACGTAAATCGTCGTGTTCTTGTTCGTGTGATTTCGTTTTGCTTTTCGTTGCGTTGTTATATCGCTCCGAGTCGATCCTAACAACTGGTATCAGAGCCCGGTCGAAATCGTGCAACGGATTGAAGGAAAGAAAAATTATTTTTTCTTATTTAGTTTGATCGAAGATTGCAAAGTTGAGGCAGCGACGTGAAAAGATCAGGAGGCAGTGAACTTTCAGTCGGCATTGGAAGGCGAAAACTAATCAAGGTAACCAATTAGTAATTGGCTTGTTCAATTATTTTATTGGTAGCGTTAAGTTGGTGAGCTGGGTTCACCAACGATATAAATTTTTTCGCGTCGGGGTTGTTTGTGGCCGACAAAAAGAGGGAGTAGAAGCCCTCTTGTGTCTTGGATAAAGCCAACAGCCATAAGAGAACTGTTGTAGTGCGTTGCCCAGGTTGATCTCACAGGAGAAGCGATCCAGTGCTTCTCGCACACGCTGCTGTTGTGCCTCAATCGCGCATATTGTTGTCCAATTTTGTTTTGGACGTATTTCACTGTCCAGAAATCCGATTGACTTGAAAGAGGAGTCAAACTAGGGGTTTTCGGACGTTCCGGATCTGTTGGTAAGGTCTGATCAGTGAGATTCTGCACGGTTTGAGTGGGAGTGATGGCGGACGACGGAAGATTCAAGATTGAGAAATTCGACGGGACGAATTTCAGCCTATGGAAGATGCAGATAGAAGACTATATGTATCAGAAGGACTTGTACTTGCCGTTGGACGGATTTGAGAAGAAACCAAGCGAAATTAAAGACGAACAGTGGAAGATTTTGGACAGAAAAGCCCTAGGACTTGTGAGATTGAGTCTCGCATCGTCAGTTCTGTTCAATGTGTCGAAAGAAATGACGACGAAGGGTTTGATGGATGCTCTCTCACAAATGTATGAGAAACCTTCAGCAGCGAACAAGGTGTTTCTCATGCAGAAGCTCTTTGACATGAGGATGACCGAGAGTGGTAATGTTTCCCAGTACCTGAACGAGCTGAACATCGTCATAAGCCAGTTGGAATCCGTCGGGATTACATGCTTTGACGACGAAATGAAGGCACTGTTGGTTCTGTCCGGGTTACCCAAGAGTTGGGGTGGCGTAGTGACTGCTGTGAGCAATTCTGCTGGAAAAGACAAGCTAGGGTACGACAACGTGGTGAGCACGGTACTCGGTGAAGAGATGCGTAGGAAGAGCAGTGGATCTAGCAAATCCTCTGATGGTGCGTTGTATGTGAAGCAGAGAGGGAGATCAGCAGACAGGAAGAACGGAAACAAGGGTCGAGGTCGATCTAAGTCAAAGTCAAAGTGGAAGAAAAAGGACATTAAGGACATCGAGTGCTACAACTGCGGTGAAAGCGGACATTTTGCAAGGGAGTGCAAGAATCCGAGCAAGAAGAAGTCAGACAACCACAAAGGTAATGATTCTATTAATATTTCTGAAAGTGATCCTGAAACATTAATATTATCTGTATCCTCAAAGGAAGATGTGTGGGTGGTCGATTCTGGTGCTTCGTTCCATGCGACAGGTAGAAAGGATATTCTTCATAATTACGTGCAGGGTGATTTCGGGAAGGTGTATCTCGGAGACGATGAGGCATGTAAGATTGTTGGGAAGGGAAAAATCCAATTGAACTTGGATAATGGAACAGCTTTGCAGTTGACTGATGTCAAACATGTTCCGATGTTGAAGAGGAATCTTATCTCGGTAGGCCAGCTTGCAGCATCAGGTTGCAAAACTAATTTTGGAGTTGATTCCTGGAAAGTAACAAGAGGATCTATGGTGATCGCTCACGGTAAGAAGGAGGGTACTTTGTATGTGACTTCAGGAACGGACAGTACCATAGCTGTCGCGTCTTCTGATATTGGCGCAAGTACCTGGCACCACAGGCTAGGACACATGAGTGAGAAGGGCATGCAGATAATGCTCAAAACAGGCAAGCTCAAGGGTTTGAAGGAACTTGATTTGGAGTTTTGCGAGGATTGTGTCTACGGGAAGCAGAAGAGAGTCAGCTTCACCAAAGTTAGCCGCGGTAGAAAGCTCAACAGGTTGGAGTTAGTGCATACAGATGTATGGGGTCCAGCGAATGTAGCTTCTAATGGAGGTGCGTCTTACTTTGTTACTTTTATTGATGATGCCACTAGAAAACTATGGGTTTACTTCTTAAAGAACAAATCAGATGTGTTCGATGTGTTTAAGAAGTGGAAGGCTACTGTTGAGAATGAGACAGGTCGGAAACTTAAGTGTTTGAGATCTGACAATGGTGGCGAGTATTGCAGCAATGAGTTTGAGGAGTTCTGCGCAGATAACGGCATCAAGAGACAGAGGACAATTCCAAACAAGCCTAGACAGAATGGAGTTGCAGAGCGCATGAACAGAACACTCACAAAGCGTGCAAGGTGCATGAGGATACACGCTGGATTGCCTAAGTCATTTTGGGCTGAGGCAGTGAACACAGCTGCATACTTAATCAACAGAGGTCCATCGACAGCACTAGATTTTGGATTGCCTGAGGAAGCTTGGACAGGAAAACAGGTATGTTTGTCGCATTTGAGAACATTTGGATGTACCGCTTATGTTCATGTTGATGCAGAACAGAGGTCCAAGTTAGATCCTAAGTAGAAGAAGTGCGCGTTTATCGGATATGGCATTAATAGTTTTGGCTATCGATTTTGGGATTTCGATAAGCACAAGGCTGTTAGAAGCATGGATGTGGTATTTAACGAGTCAGTTATGTACAAGGATTGGAAACAGGGACAGGTTTCAGATGAGAAGGAAACAGTAGAGCTTGAGATTGGAGATGTCCAGCCACAAGTTGAAGCCCCTGCTCCAGTACAAAGCTCATAAGTTGAAGCGGTTGCTCCAACACGAAGAGTTTCAGGAAGGTCGACTAAAGGTAAGACTCCAGCTCGTTATTTATCATCACTGTCATATCTTTTGCTCACAGATAGTGGTCAACCCGAGAGCTTCGAGGAAGCTGTTCAGAGTGAAGCCAGAGTCAAGTGGGAGCATGCAATGAATGATGAGATGCAGTCTCTCTACTCCAATAAGACATGGGATCTTGTGGAGTTGCCCCGAGGGAAGAAGGCTTTGCACAACAAGTGGGTTTACAGACTTAAGGAGGAGCATGATGGATCAAAGAGGTACAAGGCTAGACTGGTGGTGAAAGGATTTCAGCAGAAAGCAGGCGTAGACTTCACTGAAATCTTCTCTCCAGTTGTGAAGATTTCCACCATCCGCACGGTACTGAGCATTGTGGCAGTAGAAGATTTGCACCTTGAGCAGCTAGATGTCAAGACAGCCTTTCTACACGGGGATTTAGAAGAAAACATATATATGGTACAGCCACAAGGGTACAAAGCAGCAGGTAAAGAGAATATGGTGTGCAAACTAAGGAAGAGTTTGTATGGCTTGAAGCAGGCACCGAGGCTGTGGTACAAGAAGTTTGATAACTTCATGTCTAGGCAAGGATACAAGAAGTGTCAAGGGGATCATTGTTGCTACTTCAAGAGGTTCAAGAATTCTTACACTATTCTCTTGTTATATGTGTATGATATGCTTGTTGCAGAATCAAGCATGGGGGAAATTCAGAAGCTGAAAGAGAGCTTATCTACAGAGTTCTCAATGAAGGATTTGGGACCTGCGAAGCAAATCCTTGGCATGAGAATCAACAGGGATAGAATTGGCAAGAAGCTAGTTTTGTCACAAGCTGATTATGTTCAGAAAGTCTTGAAGAGGTTTAACATGCATGATGCTAAACCAGTGAGTACTCCATTGGCGAGTCACTTCAAACTTTCGAAAGACCAGAGGCCAGCTACAGATGAGGAGAAGAACTACATGGCTAAAGTTCCTTATGCATCTGCTGTGGGAAGCTTGATGTATGCTATGGTGTGCACACGTCCAGATATTGCCCAAGCAGTGGGAGTTGTTAGCAGATTCATGAGAAATCCCGTTAAGGAGCATTGGAGAGCTGTGAAGTGGATTTTCAGGTATCTGAGAGGTACACAGGATGCAGCTTTGTGCTATGGAGGGTCAGAGATCAGTTTGAAAGGGTATGTTGATTCAGACATGGCTGGTGATGTGGACGGAAGAAAGAGCACTACAGGCTATGTGTTTACACTTGGAAAGTGGAGCAGTCAGTTGGGTTTCGAGGTTGCAGAAAATTTTTGCCCTATCTACTACTGAAGACGAATATGTAGCAGCTACGGAAGCGTGCAAAGAGATGGTTTGGCTACAGAGTTTCTTGAGGGAACTTGGGAAGAAGCAGAGGAGTTGTAAGCTGTATAGTGACAGTCAGAGTGCAATTCATCTGGCGAAGAATTCCACTTTTCATGCAAGGACGAAACACATTGACATCAGGTATCACTTCATCCGTTCATTATTGGAGAAAGACGTGATCAAATTGGAGAAGATCCACACGAGTCAGAATCCTGCGGATATGTTTACCAAGGTTGTGACCTTGGAGAAGCTGAGAACCTGCTCGGCTTCAGTTGGCCTAGTTACATGATGAGAGGCCAAGTCCACACTCATGGAGGATGTTGAATTGAAGCTGGGAGAAGTACACTCAGAGTTAATCAGTCTTCAAGTGGGAGATTGTTAAGTGTGAAGACTGTTTTGTAACCTAGTCTAAATTAGAGGGGCTTACAAGCAATTCATGTATTACTATCTCTATATAAATATTAACCTAGCCTAGGGTTAGGGTATCACATCACAGAGAGAGGCTGAGAGATTTTTTGTACTTTTCATTCGTTCATCATAGTGAAGTGGGTGTGGACCGTGGATGTAGCCAATTTGGTGAACCACGTAAGTCGTCGTGTTCTTGTTCGTGTGATTTCGTTTTGCTTTTCGTTGCGTTGTTATATCGCTCCGAGTCGAGCCTAACAAAAACAACACAGCACCATGGCATTACCAAGATCATAGAAATACCAAGTAATTATGACAACTGACATTTTTTTTTTTTTTTTGAGGAAATGAGAACTGACAGTTTGAATTTCAACAAAAAGCTTAATAATGCTTAGTTTGCAAAACATAAATCAAAGTTCTTAAAACCTATTCTGAATCAAACATACTAATTAACTATAGCTATGTCTTCACGGGGGTGGCATCATGTTCAGCAACAATCAAGCCCTCTCGCCTCTAATCCTCTTTGCGAGCTGAACATCTTTAGGCATGATGGTTACGCGCTTTGCATGAATCGCACACAGATTGGTATCTTCAAACAAACCCACGAGGTAAGCCTCGGCTGCCTCTTGCAAAGCCAACACCGCATGGCTCTGGAACCTCAGATCAGTCTTAAAGTCCTGAGCGATCTCTCTAACAAGCCTCTGAAACGGCAGCTTCCTGATCAGCAGCTCAGTGCTCTTCTGGTACTTGCGGATTTCACTGCAATTCAATAACATCACACAGACTTCAGCTTATGCTAAACACACACATTAAAGAATCAAACCTAATATTTACGAGAAGTGAATTAGAATAAGGTACCGGAGAGCGACGGTTCCAGCTCTGTAACGGTGGGGCTTCTTGACTCCAATCGAGCCATGAGTAGTAGTTGGGGCTGACTTCCGAGCTGCCTTTGTGGCCAGCTGCTTCCTTGGGGCCTTAGCGCCGGTCGACTTGCGAGCAGTTTGCTTTGTACGAGCCATCTCAAGAATCTCAATTACCAAGTGTATGAGAGATATTGAATGTTTGTAAGTTGAAGCTTTGGTGACTCATCCTATTTATAGCCCACTATTTCTTCTCGAGCACGTTTCTTCATCTACAAGGATTCCTAGTATCCACCGAATTAGGAAACAACTCAGAGTAAAAGAGTTCCAACGAGTATTAGGAAACTCATGTTGATTATAGAAGGTAACGAAATTCCCAATAAAGAAGGAAACCGACTTAATTACCTTCACCTCTCAATTTCAAACTTTCCACAGTGGACTACATGAGCGAATTAGAAGTCAACTACCACTATGTCTCTTCTCTTACTCCTGACTTTTTGACTCGTATATGGGTCATTTTGACCTGGTGATTTGGATCGCTAAACGATGTGATTTTTGATAATTTTTTCCCCGTATTATAGAGTAACATTTACTTTACAACATCACAAAAAGATTATAAAAAATTGATTCATTTTAGTTTGGCTAAAAGACAAAAACTACCCCTTGAGTATGTGTTATATACAAAAACAACTCTCGTGTTTGGGGATATACAAAACCACCCCTGTCACTAACGACACACTAACGGAGGGGTAAGAAGACATACTTACCCTCATTTTGGCAAAAAATGCCACACTATAAATACTATTTTTTCTTCTTTCTTCCTCACTTTGTAACCAAGCTGCCTCCTTCCCCTTCTCTACCTCACTCTCTGCCCTCCACCCACCATCAACAGAGATCAGTCTATCCCTCAGCCCTCCACCAACCACCATCATCAAACCCACCATCAGGTTGATTTTCTCTCCCTCTCTCTCTAGATCCGGCGACCAAGCACTTGGATGTTCCTGGGTCAGTTGGTCCTAATTGGTTAGCGACGTCGGCGGCGTAAATTGAGGGGTAGGCGGTGAAATCGGAGACGTTTCCGACGGATTCGCAGATGAGGTACTCGACCTGGAGGCTGGAGAGGCTGGTGGTGCAAGAAGCGCACGACGAGCTGTTCTCCAACGACTGATTGCAGGCGGCAGCGACGCCATTGACGGTGGATCTAGTGATGTTCATATATCCTTCTCCGATCCATCCGCCTCCTCGAAGACCCACTATCAACGGATCTCTCTCAGAACACTCACATCCCTCTCCGCATCAAATCCGATCTCAATTCGACGCTTTTCTGCCGGTTCTACGTCGCCCAACTTTAATAAGGCAACCCCAACTTCTCCACTATTTCATCGTCTTCTTCGTCTTCCTCTGAGCATGACGATAACGGTAATTCTGTCTTCAATAGCAACCACTACGAGTTACCACTACTAGAAATATTAGCAAATACTACAGTTTATTTGCAGCATTTGAACAAATGCGGTAATTGGTACCCTAAAGCAGCATTAATATTAATGTTGCAAAGCAAATGCTGTAATATTGTAGCATTAATTCTATAATGCTGCAATTTTAGGCTAAAGAGCTTTTAAATTGCAGCATTAATGGATTAATGCTGCAACGGATGGTAATATTGTAGCATTAATAACATTAATGCTGCTTTTTTTGGTTCAATTTTGCAGCATTAATCCAATAATGCTGCAACGGGTGGTAATATTGTAGCATTAACTACATAAATGCTGCTTTTTTGTTTTTTTTTTGTTTTTTTTTTTTTAAATGGTAACTTTTTTGGTTCTATTTCGCAGCATTAACAAACTAATGCTGCAATCACAAAACATTTGGGGCAAAATTTAAACTTTCACTAAATATTTGGGGGGAATTGAAATTTCATTTAAAATTTTACACTAACCCTAATATAGCAGCCGCCCACCCTCACCCTTCTTCACCCTCACCCGTATGAGCAAAGAAACACAGAGGGGGAGAGAGAGAGAGAGAGAGAGAGAGAGATCTCAGATGAGGAACAGATCGAAGAGGGAGACGGTGAAGAGGAGGAGATGAGGTTCGTGCTTTCTGACCTCTTCACCCTCTCTCTCTGTTTCGGTCGCTTCCACAGCCAACGAACGCCACCGCCACCGCCGACGAACGCCACCGCAAATCGGAGAATCCGCCGTCGCCTTCGCCTCCGTGTCCGGACAACGCCTCCTCGTCGGCGTCTCTCGCCATCTGCGCTCCAGATCTGGTGAGTCTCTCTCTCTCCCTCCCTCTCTCCGTCCTTATCTCTCTCTCTCTATCTCTCTCTCTCCCTCAGCGTTCCCTCTCAGATCTGGTGAATTGCAGGGGCGGTGAAGAACTAGCTGCGGCGGCTGCCCTGGTGGTGAGGCGGCTACTGTCGATGGCGGAGAAGAAGCAGACGATGCCGACTGCGTTCCAGATATGGTGAATTGCAGGGGCGATGGTGGTTCTTTGAGCGGATGACGAACTAGCTGCGGTGACTCTATCTCTCTCCTCAACCACCAAATCCCCCATCAATTAGGCGGTGAAATTGCAAAAAGAATCAGAGATGGAGCGAAAGCCATGGCTAAGGCGAGAAGGATGCGAGATGGGTTTGCTCTGGAGGTCTCAGGGGAGTGTTTAATAGAGGATTAAGAACGAAGATGGACGATGAAGAACTGAGCTGCGGTGGCGGTGATTTCGTTCGAAGCTGCTGTTGTTCGTTTACACATCTGTTCTTTTCATGTTAATTTCAGCTAGATTAGTTTCTTCATTTTGTATTTTGTTTCTATTAGATCTGTGTTATTGGTGGTTGATGTGATTGTGGAAGATGAGATAATTGTTTCCTCAAATCTGTAATGTATTTGTTAAATTTGTAATCAAATTTGTAATGTTTTTTGTTCTTGCTGTTCTTATTGTTGTTGTGATAATTTTCTTGCTGCTGTTGTTGTTTTTGTGATAATTAGAAGTATTGTTCATATGGTAAAGTGAGAGAATTAGAGTGAAAGTAGAAGGGTAAAATAGACTCTTCAACAGGAGGAAGAGAAATAGAGAAGTCTGAAAACTGCAGCATTAATCGATAGAAATGCTGCAAAAATAAGTATAAAATTGCAGCATTAAATCCTATAATGCTGCAATTTTATTCTCAAATGCAGCATTATTGTGTTAATGCTGCAGGGTGTGAGTACATGTATGCAGCATTAGTTAATGCTGCAAGTAATGCTGTTTTTGCTAGCAGCATTAGCTTAATGCTGCAATTCAAAAAACAGCACTGGCAAATGCAGCATTAGTATTAATGCTGCAATTAATGCTTTTTTTCCCAAATACAGCATTAATTTTAGCAAATACCGCATTAATCTAATGACGCTTTTGCTAATATTTCTAGTAGTGTACCTAACATGGGTTATGGGTTTGAAGCAGTAAAACAACCTACTTGGGAAAAGGCGAAAAGTTTTTTTTGGAGAAGAGACCCAAACGAAGGTATCGAGGATTCAGATGAAGGAGGAGGAGCGGAGGAAGAGAGCTTCCATGCTTGCAAAAGCTTTGCTTGAAGCTTCTTCTAAGAAACCTCTTCTATCAATTTTCTTCGATGGATTTTGCTGTGAAAGCAAGGTGTGTTGGTGGGGATTTGATAGTGGTGATTGATTTGGGTACTTTGATGTTCAGCTCAATTCAACGTATTTGTTATTTATGTAGTGTTGTATTTGATTGTCGTTGTTGGGTTTGATGGTGTGTCGTGATTGATTTATGTACTTTGATGTTGGCGGTGGTAGTTGTGGTTGTGCTGGAATACAGCAGTGGAAGGGCAGTGCTGGTGCTGGTGCTGGTGGTGTTGTGGTGGAGGTGGAGATGGAGAATATAAAGAACATTAACAGTATAAATAAAAATACAAATAGGGGCAAAATGGTCATAAAAAAGTCAGATTGCACCCCTCTCTTAACTGACATTAACAGAAGGGTGGTATTTGTCTAACATCCGTTAGTGACAGGAGTGGTTTTTGTATATCCCCGAACACAAGGGTTGTTTTTGTATATAACCCATACACGAAAGGTAGTTTTTGTCTTTTACCCTTTTACTATTTAAATCACCGGGTCAAAGTGACCCAGTGAATAGTGGTAAAAGTCATGATGGGGAGAAAGAGAAGAGACATAGTGGTACATGCTATGTCAATATTGACATTTAACTACCGGTATTATCTAAACTAGATGATACCACGCGCGATGCGAGGGGTTCTTATGTGAATAATGAAAATCGAGTGGGATTCTTATGTGAATACTGAAAATGGTGTTACTCACTATCTTATTATTCTTATTCAAGGGGTAATTATACCCAAGTTTTTATTTGTTTGCGGAAATGACCGAATTTTGTATTGCTATTGTCATTTATATCATCGCATTCATATTTTTTTTTAAATAATTTATCACTTTTGTACAATATAAATTTAGGTGAGTATTCTTAAGAAAGACATTTAAATATATGATCCAAAATGTTAATAATAATAATAATAATAATAATAATAATAATAATAACAATAATAATAATAATAACAATAATAACAATAATAATAATAATAATAACAATAATAATAATACCTTTAAGCTATTGATATTTCAATGAATTCCCGTCGTTTTCTGAACAAAAAGAAGATATTTCACTGATATAAACTTAATATCTCAAGGTGCTAATATCCTTTTCTTCAGGTTTCATTTTGCTTTTTTATAGCATGCAGTATGATTGCATTGATTCTCTACCTTACGACTTTGAATAATAAAATTATGAGGATTATAGCATCACACACCCTTTAAATGATATAGTTGATGTGTCTCTCATAAGTATAGTTTCATTTTAAAATGTGTAATACTTTTGTTGGCTATTCCACATACAATTACATGCATATTACTCTTTGATTATTATTATTATTATTATTATTATTATTATTTTTTGTTGTTAAAAATGCATCATACTTGTTTGTCATTCATCCGAGTATCAACTTTTCTAATTTCTAACATGGTTTTACTACGCGTATTTTTTAAAATATATATTTACCATATAAGTATGTTCCATGCATCCTAAGCGCAAATCATAACAAACAAATGTAATATATTAGTCATGAGCATCAATCATTGGAATATGTATCTTTAAATATGTGTTGTGTGAATTCCAAACCTCTTTAAAAAAATTGTCTTGAAAACATACATTTTTTTAGAAATTATTAGAGCCGTAATTATTACCTAGTTCTGATATTACTCTACAAAAATTAATAATTTTTTCTCTCTTGCACATTAAGTCGGCAAAGAGTATTAGCCATTCTATCAGGTATTCTATTAGTAATGAAGAAAATGTACATCTGTAGAACACTTCTAAAAAAATAGTGGAAGAACATCAAAAATTATGTATAGGTATATATGTATGTTTTCACTCAGTATTAATAATGTTTCTATACGGTATTTATCATTAATTTATTACTTCCACCAAAGTTAAATTATGAAAAAATCAGATAGGCACATATATATATATATATATATATATTTTTATTTTTTTTTTGAGAAGTTGATCATTTTATAAAGGCTAAACGAGGGAAAGGAACAGCGTTACATCTTTTTTCACCAAGTGATTCAACCAAACAGTCCTCGTAGCTATCCAAGCGCTGTCCTCGGGAAGGGAGGCCGCGTGTTCGGCCAATAAATGAGCCACGTTGTTCTTTCCTCTTCCACATACACGAACCTTGATATTTCCAATATGCTTTGCCATCTGCACCATGTTTATCTTCATCTCTCTCAATCCACTTAGTTCTGCGCTTCCACTTCCGTGTCTCTCTCTTTCGAATACTTCCAGAAGGAGCTTCGCGTCTCCAACTGGAACAACCCCGGAACCCCGGTTCTTTGCTAGCACAACCAAACGATAATCCAAAAGCGCATTTATTTAATAAAAACCGGAGAAATCCTCCAACAAATGTTTGAAATAAATAACGACAATTGTTCAAATCTAAATTGTGAATAAAATACTTCCTAGATAAATGAGAAATATCCTAGCAACGATTCCTAGTCTCCAGCTGATGTGTGCGCGTTCCCCACCTCATTCATAACCTGCGGGTTTTAAAATAGCAAAAGCCGACCGCAGAAAACGTTTATCAGTAAAAACTGAGTAAGCTCAAACCACAACATGTAAAGCAAGAGTTTTGGCTAACAGGAAATATAAACAGTAGATGTTAAATAACCCAGATGAGTTGTAAATAGCAGCTGATTCAACACATTAATCATTTGTTTAGCTGAGGCATATTATAGCCCAGCGGGTAACGAATGCCCACAGAGAGGTCACGATGCAATAATAATAAATAGGGTATCTTCTAGGATATCACAGTCCATCCCAGTTCTCCCTAAACAACTATGAGACCTTAAGTGTCGACACCCCTATACCGTAGTGACCTACACAGGCATAAGTAGTACTCAATAGCTTTCACGCCTTTATAAAACCCCGCAATCGTATCATAGCAGTATATGTCAATCACGGGGGCCGGATATGTAATCTCGTTTGGATTAGCACCCGAGGGGAATCACTCATGTGTGTCCCTCCACGCACATCCTCTGTACATCGCCCCATATCATTTATCGTTCATTATTCTTTCACAATTTCACAAGAGTAATGTTTGATTCAAAAGGCTGAGTAAAACACGTTCTCGAAATCACGCTTCAAAATCCACTAGTAAAATATTTTGAGTATTGGAAGATATAGCAGTTCACAGTTTAGGAAATAACTCACGCAAATCCACATTTTGATAGTTAAAGGTGTTGCACGCATGAACTTACCTGGCAATGAAGGGAGCTTGTCACACGAAAGCAAACGAAGTCCTAGTAATACGGATCCTCCACAAATTCGTCGTCTACAAACTCAGCGTCTACAGCAACAATTATTCCTAATTAACACACATCTATCACGACAATAGTGTACACAAGTCCTACATGCAATGTATACGATCCCTTATTAACTCCCCCCAAAATTTGCTAAAGTAAAAATACGACTTTCATTTACAGTATAGTTTACAAAAACTAACGTTTATTATTATAAAAATAATCTTTATAAACTTGTAAGGAAATAAAGTTTTGTTAAGAAAACACATTTTGATTTTTTTATAACTAATAAAACATCTCTAAGATAATACTTTCATCTTTATTGTTAATATTATTATTAGACTAACTATTCAACTTGAACATATACACCATTAACTACATACTACAATCAAAATAACCTAACAGTGTACTTATTGGTACTATATGAACCAGAGCCTCCCCAATTTCCCCATTTTCTTATTATATATTTATTTATTTTGTTTTATTCCCTATTTCCTTTTTGAAAGGTCAACTACACCCACTGGTATGTTAACAGTACTATCATTAACAACAAAAGAACTCACCCATTCCATTAGAAAACCCACTGTAACCATTTCTACACCCCCAAGTCCTACAAAATTGATCGATTGGCAAGGCTATAATGCGAATCAGAAGCAACAACTGAAAATTGATACTCAAAACCAAACGAGTTCGATGCTTACCGAACGGGTTGACCGAAGGTAAAGACGACGGCGATGGCGGTGACGGAGAGAGCGGCGACGGGGCAGCGACGAAACAGAGGTGAGGCCGACGGTGACGAGGTCACGACGGGACAGAGCCGGCGACGAAAAAGGGGGCGGCAGCAGGCTTTGGCTTCGCCGGAGCTGGGTTTGCTTCGGCAAATCAGCGGAGAGAGAGAGAGCGCGAGCCAGAGAGAGTGGCAGTGAGTTTGGTATAAAAATTCTGGGTTTTTGCTGGGGTTTATATAGGCGGAGATAGGGGAGGAATCCGGCGAAGAGTGGGACTCTTCCGGGTTGGTTTTGATTTAGAATCGAACCACGATTGCGGCAAAATTGGGTTTCTTGGTGAGTAAATATCGGGTCTTTGATGGATTGGGAATGAATCAGGACAATAATTTGAGTTGTAATGGTGGTGGTGTTGTAGTTGAAGGCGGCAATGGGGGTTGTCGAGTCGGAGGAGGAGTGGGGGAAGGAGACAGAGAAGAGTCTCCTGATGAGATGGGAAGATGAAGCGAAAATTATCCGGTGTGGCGCGGAGCACCGGTCACGCGGTGGTTGACACGTTATAATTAATTAAAAGTTGACATTTTGGACACGTTAAAAATGTTACACGACCCACAACTTTTAATAACTAAAAACTTATCTAACCTTTATAATTTTTACAAAAATAGTATATAAAAACAAAAGTGCATTATTATTATTTATATTTTTTTAAACATAATTATATATATATATATATATATATTTATATATACATAAAAATACAATATATAACTCATTAAATTAATAGAACTACTTTTATAACTCATACAAAAACAAAAACATTATATAAAACAAAAGTTCACTATTATTATTTTTCTTAACTTATAATTATATATATGATTAAAAAATAATATAACACCTAAAAATAAAGAAAACTACTTTTATAAATTCTATTAATGGCCTAAAATATTCAATAATCTCCTACAAATACCCCCAAAATTACGGGGTATTACACCAACAATGGCTAATTTCTTATCTGCGACTGTTATGCCGTACCGTAGAGCTTCGATACAGGCCATGGCTTCCGCTTCTTTGGCGTTCTCGCATCTACCAATCCGTTTAGCCATACCATACAAGCAGCTCCCTTCTCTGTTTCTGGCCACCACCCCTGCCGTGCCTTCTCTATTGTGGGGGTTCCATCCTCCGTCAAAATTGATGATGATTTCTGCTGCAGTGTCTATGTTTGTTGGGCTCTCAAGGTTAATTTTGCTTTCGGGACTCTTGGTCTCCAATCTTTCTTTGGATCAAATCCAGATCATTTTCCATCGATTCAATTGGATTGGTGAAGATTTTTTTTGTTTCTAAATTGCCAGATTCCCCATACGTTTACACAGATCCGAATAGCTTTCTCATCCTTAACTTGTTTTAGCTTTCTATGCAGTAGATCTGACATGTTGACTTGTTCTTTTTCCAGGAATCCGTCTCCCATGGCTCGTCTTGAGATCTCCTTCACAACCTTGCATTCCAGGAACAGGTGGTTAATCGTCTCTTCACATGTTTGACAAAGTTTGCAACTACGGTCAACCTTGATTCCTCTTTTCCGGAGTTCGGTGGAAACTGGTATAGCTCCCTTGTAGGTCCTCCACACCAGATGAGTGATTTTCCTTTCCATTTTTAGTTTCCACAATCTCTTGTAACCGTATTGTATTTCTTCTGAGCTCTCTCCCCGATTCTCATCTCTTCTTTTCTTCTCATATGCAGCCCAGTATCCTGATTTTACCGTGTATTCTCCGGAATCTGTATAGTTCCACCTCCATCGGTCTTCGGTCTCTTCAGCTGGTAATCTAATGCCCCTGATCTCTGCAACATCCATTTCCTTGAGGTATTGTCTCAGTTTCTCTGTATTCCAACTCCTGTTATCTTCGTTTATGAATTCTGAGACTTTGAGTGTGGTGAGATCCGTTCTTACTGTTGTCAGCTTGAAGGTTGATTTCCTTGAAATCCATGGGTCTGACAGCTTGATCTTCTTTCCGTTCCCCACTTGCCATCTCATCCCGTTCTGGAGTAGTTTTCGGCCATGGATTATGCTTCTCCATACAAAGCTCGGTGAGTTCCCTTCTTCAGCTGTCCAGTTGTCCTTGTTTGAAAAGTACTTGGCTTTTACTACTCTGGCCATTAGTGAGTGTGGGTTTTGGTAGATTCTCCAGACTTGTTTCGCTAACATAGCCTGGTTGAATACTCTAAAGTCTCTCATGGCAAGTCCCCCATTCTTTAAAGGATCCTGAATTTTGCTCCACTTAACCCAAGCAATTCCTCTCTCCTTTCGATTGTTACTCCACCAAAACTGTCTGATCTTCTCCTCTATTTTGTCACATATGTTATCTGATAGCTTAAAGCACGACATAGCATAACACGGTACTGCATTTGCTACAGCTTTTATGAGGATCTATCGTCCTCCAATTGAGAGCATCTTTTCTTTCCAACCTTTTAGTTTGCTAATAATTCTTTCAATAATAGCCGCAAAGATTATGGTTTTTTTCTTACCAATTATCGTTGGTAACCCTAGATATTGATCATGCTTTTCGGTTTCAGGAACTCCACACAGACTTTTGATCCGATAGGCACATATTTACAATATTTTTTTACGTAATATAATTATAGTTACAAATTCCTTTGATTATAAAATAACGTAATAAAGTTATTATTTAAAGTTCATCAGTTACTATTACAATTATGACTTAAATTCTGAGTAATAATGTTTAGGGCTGTAAACGAACCAAGCAGTTCGCGAACAACTCGTGTTCGATTCGGTAAAAGCTCGTTCATGTTTGATTCGAATTATTAATCAAACAAACTCAAACATGATAATGTGTTTGTTTGCTAAACGAGCCGAACACGACTCGAACTAGGGGCTCAATCGTTAGTGTTCGCGAACAACTTATATTAATATATATATGTGTATATGTAGTTAGAAGAAAGATTAAATTATTTTTATCTTCTTTATGACTAATTCCCCTAAAACATGCGTAATTAGTGTAGAATCTTCCTTTATAGCAGTTTGAACTTTTGAATAGGACTGATAAATGAAATCCTATAATTTATCATACCATAAATATTTACTTTACATTTTATTATTTTGCTATATAAAAATCAAACAAGATAGTTTGAGTCTATCATTAACACAAATAATGCATATCTGTACACTGTAGATGTTATTTTTTCTTTACACATTTCATTTGAGGTAATAAAAATTTGACATTTAAATTCAAGTATTACTTATTATCATATTTATTCAAGAGATATAAAAGTTCGTCAAACCGAATTCGAGCCGTAAACGAGCCACAAGCCGATCAACGAACAACTTGAGCCCTAAACGAGCCGAACTCAAACAAGTTTTTTTTGTTCGACTCGAGTTCGCGTTCGACTCGTTTAGCCGCCAAGTTAAATGAGCCAAACCCAAACAAGAGATATTCGGTTCGGCTCGGCTCGTTTACAGCCCTAATAATGTTATATTCATAATCTTCGTAGAATGTTTTAAATGACGTGTAAGGTTTCCATTGGCCTTTTATGACACTTAATGTGTGACTTAAAAAAACAAATGACACAAGGAAAGTCTAGATTGAAAAATGTCGCAATTAAAGTGTACTTTCCTGCTTTTATAATTTTATATATATATATATATATATATATTATTGACATTACGCTGCAAAATCGTAACAGTAGCTTGAGGAACGTTGAAGTGCATGCTGTTGAGGTCCCAAGTTAATCGACATTATGAATTATGGAGCGTGATGACAATAATTTGCATCATCCATTCCTAAATCTTGCGGATTGGATTATCCATATGTAAAATCACTATCGATGAAATTTTGATAAAAATGAATTTGCTCATTGTTGAAGGTGTGAATTTTACGAATGCAGAGATAATAAACACAATAGAAATCGAACCAATAACAAAATCACTGTCTTTATGTGGTCGTTGTTAATTTGATTATTTTAGTATTTGTGTGTTTTTATTACCGCTCTACTTGTTATTGTTTGTACTACTCTTTAATCCCCTTTCTTGTAATAACGACTTCTCGTACTTGTAATCGTTATTTTTCTGAATAAAGTTGTTAGTTTTTATTATGATTGCTATTATTTTTGTGCATATATATATTGATATTATTATGTGATTATTAATTTTGAATATTAATAATTTATTTTTAAAATATTAAATATATTAAAAAATCAATTTTGTTGGGTGCGGGGAAGTAATGGGTTGAAGTTGAGAAGTAGTTTGGGAGTGGGGGAGGAGGAGGGGAAAAATGACAAGGGTTGGAGATGCCCTAAGTTGAACTAAAAGAACGAGAAGATATCCACTACCACGGTGGTAGTACCACGGATGACTTATTTTAAGAATTGTTTATATACATTTCTATGTAGTGGTGTATAAAATACGGTAAGGTCAATAATCACTTAACCTTAATTATGTTCAATCAACCAATAAAATACATCCGTGGTACCACACCATTATACCACCGTAGTACTGAATATCTGTTCCAGAAGAACACATACAAGAAATAGTGGTCCACGTGGTTGCAAGGTTTCAAATATCGTTCGTAACGGTAACGTATCGCCCGTTTCGGAACGGTATCGGTGGTCACCGAATCCGATACGGGCGATACGCTACGAGTGATGCTGATTCACGAGCGAAACGCCCGAGACGGACCGATATTCTCGTCTAACGGGCGATACGCCCCGATATGGCAACAAATCGGTCGGAAAATCAGATGAAGAAGAAGAGAATCCGAATCAGAGGTAGAAAAAGAGCACAAATATGTAGAGAAAGAGGCAGAGAGCGAGTGGAAGTGAGAGTTCTTACCGTCGGGGTTGCAATTCCGCCCCGTTGCACCCCGCAATCGCAGATCGCGCTTCACACCAAGGGACGTTGCTATTCTGTCTCTCTCTCTCTCACACACGACTGTCTCTCCACCTCTCATCTCTTTTGTTTCTCTGAAATCTTATCTTCTCTTTTTTTTTTTTTTTTTAAACAAAGTAATCTTATCTTTAGAGTAGGTAGAGGACCGTAGAAGACTAGGTTTCTTTTTCTTTAATGAGTAAAGACTGCCTTTGTTTGCATTTTTTTCCAAGTACCAGTAGTTTTTTTAGAAAAAATACCAGTAGGTTAATTTATGTTTGGTTTGACTTATTATATTAAAAGCACAAAATTTATTGAATTTTTGGAAAAAAATAGCCACTGTAATTGTAATTAATACTAGATTAGTTTATTTATTGATTACAAAAAGTTATCTTTTATCTTAGACAAATTGCTAGGTAATTTTAAATATATTGAGATATTAAGTGTGTAATTGTCTAAAACTTAGTTAGGCGTGGTCTAAACAACTTGTAAAGGACTACAATTATATTTCATATACAAAATAATGTCTTACAAATATTTTATTGCATCTTTTGATAACTTTTTCACGTTCACGCGTTTAGTTCCCGATTTCCGTTACGTTTTGTCCGTTACGGGTCAAAACCGTTTTCCACGACCGTTTCCGTTACGCCGGCCGATACCGTTATTTAAATCCTTGTGATGTACTACCTTAGTTTCTTCTCTATGACACCATTTTCACTTTTGACTCGTATCTGGGTCACTCTGGTTGGGTGATATGGATAGCAAAACGATGGAATAGAGCAACTTCCAACTCCAGACTAAGTTTTCAGAATTTCGGCACACTGAGGGGGTGAAAGGGTCATTTTCCAGACTGGAGGGGGTGAAAGTGTCCTTGAATTAAACTCGAGGGGATGAAAGTGTCCTTGAATTAAACTCGAGGGGATGAAAGTGTCTTTTACCCCTAGAATTTCTAAACTCAAGTTATTTCCTAATATGGTTAATAATAGGGTTTCATGTACGTCAAGACACAGGAGACCGCCTTCAACAAGAAATAGTGGGTTATATATATAGGATGAGCCACCAAAGCTTGAACTTACTCTTTCAATATCTCTCTCATACTTGGTCATTCAGATTCTTGAGATTATGGCTCGTACAAAGCAAACTGCTCGCAAGTCGACTGGGACCAAGGCCCCAAGGAAGCAGCTAGCCTCCAAGGCAGCTCGGAAATCAGCCCCAACTACTAATGGCTTGTTTGGTGCAGCAGGTGGAGTGAAGAAGCCCCACCGTTTCAGACCTGGAACTGTCGCTCTTCGGTATGTAATTCTATTTCGCTACTCCTTAACCTTTGAGTTTGAATCTTTGTGTTTTAGACTCAAGCTGAACTTTGTGTTAACGTCGTTGTTGAATTGCAGTGAAATCCGCAAGTATCAGAAGGGCACGGAGCTGCTGATCAGGAAGCTGCCGTTTCAGAGGCTTGTTCGGGAGATTGCTCAGGACTTCAAGACCGATTTGAGGTTCCAGAGCCATGCGGTATTGGCTTTGCAGGAGGCAGCGGAGGCTTATCTAGTTGGGCTGTTTGAGGACACCAATCTGTGTGCGATTCATGCAAAGCGCATAACCATCATGCCTAAAGATGTTCAGCTCGCAAAGAGGATCAGAGGCGAGAGGGCTTGATTGTTGCATGTTGTCTAGTGAAGACATATCTTTAATTAAGTAGTTGGTTTGATTACGAATAGGATTCAAGAACTTTGATTTACGTTTTGCAAACTACGCATCATTAAGTTATTTGTGGATACTTAAATTTTCAATTCTCATGGTTGTCACGCATTATTAAGCAGATGTTTCTTTTTCCTTATTTGTTTCTACTCGCAAATCTGGTAAAGTTGATCTCTCAACTCATGAATCTGGATCGATGCTCCCAGCTTTAGTGAATAACAGTGTTCCGATTAGTTGCAGAAACATTTTCAGTTGAGTTTAAGTTTGATAAGTTGCGTAACAGGGATAAATGCTGCTTATTAGTACGAGTTACAAAACTGGAATTTGTGAACTTCTGACCAGAGTTACCAGAAATCGCTCAACAGGGTGCGATCTGCGATCTAGATCGCGCGATCCGAATTCGGGATCATTCGCGATCCAGATCGCTGTTTCTGGCGATCCCAAGTTTTCACACATAGACCTAAGTATTTTAATATCATTTACTCTCTGACCTATTATTTCATCAACTAATTTACAATTGTACCCCTACCTTTTCATATGTATGTTGGAATTCCCAACAAAATTTTACCCGATAATAAATCAGTAGTACTAGGCAATGCTAATATGAGTATGTATTTAGCAAAATGTTCCCAAAAAGCATTCTTCAAACAAACAAGCTAATCTTGTTCCAACTAATCGCTCCCAAGAAGCCTACCCCTGGCGAACCGCATTCTTAGCAAACTACGAATCGCGTTCCCGATCCCCTTCAGCGAACTACAACGTTCCGCGATCCTGGTAACCTTGCTTCTGACTGTTGAAGAAGTGAGTGTCGCCTATGTTGAAGTTCTGACTAGTTTGGGTTCTCATTGAGGCATGTTTTTTGCACCATCCTCCAAACACTTTGGCATGTTACTCTTTCTTGTGACGAGCTTGTTTCTGCTCATAGCGAGAGGTTGGCATGTTGCTTCTGCTTCAGATCTCTAGATAGAATCTACCATGGATTGCCGCTGGCATACAAAGGACAAATTCCTTCAAAATTCCTCAAAACTCCTCCAATTGCTGGCATAGAGAGAAGCCAACAAACCAAATTCCTTCAAGATTACTTGAGACTCCAATGTTGTACAAAGGGGATACTTAAATTTGAAGGTGATCTATAAGCAGATCATAGAGTTTATTTTGTTCTTAAATATATGGGCAGTGTACTGACAGTGTACACATGCTTTAACCGTGAATATAGTGAAGATCACGTTACTCATCACCACCTTGGGGATCGTCAACCCTGAGAAAGCAAATTATGGGACTTTCGTTCCCAAAATACCAAAATCAGGGCGTTTATGCGAAAAATACCAAAATATGAAGATTTTGAGATTTCATGATCAACATAAAAGTTTTCTTGCATGAAAACCTCATTGGAACACGAGGTTTTAAACATGTTGGGCAGCCCCGCTTGTGCAATAACCTCGTGTCAAAGTTGAAAATCTCATGCTCAAGATGAGGTTTCATGCCGGAAAAGCTCATATTGAACACGAGGTTGTAAACTGCCCGTCGATTTTGGTGTTATTGGAACCAAATTCTTGTATTTTGGTAACTTCCACCATCAACCCGTATTCATAACTAGAGAGAGCAACATCACCAAATTTGCAGAGTAGAAGCAGTATCTGGGCCTGGGCAAATTGCAATTAGGAAACAAACTAACATCATTCCGAAACCAATGCACCAAGGTCCACGGTAAGAAGAACATGGAGCAGTAATGAAATTGAAATTGAAATATCCACAAAACGTCAATAGTACTCAGTTTGACCAACCAAATTTAAAAGTCTTGAATCGTATTCATAACCAAAGCCAGCTAAAATAGCTAAATTAACTAGGCAACACCAATTTTACGTAAGAATCAAGTCCTCTCGCCCCTTATTCTCTTTGCGAGCTGGACATCCTTAGGCATGATGGTCACGCGCTTGGCATGAATCGCACAGAGATTGGTGTCTTCAAACAGCCCAACGAGGTAGGCCTCCGCTGCCTCCTGCAAAGCCAACACTGCATAGCTCTGGAACCTCAAATCGGTCTTGAAGTCCTGAGCTATCTCTCTAACAAGCCTCTGAAACGGCAGCTTCCTGATCAGCAGCTCCGTGCTCTTCTGGTATTTGCGGATTTCACTGCATGCATTCGTTCATCGAAAAATTCATGGGATGCTAAATACGAAGAACCAAGAACTACGATTTGAAGAAGAAGAAGAAGAAGAAGAAGAAGAAGAAGAAGAAGAAGAAGAGTAACTTACCGAAGAGCGACAGTTCCAGCTCTGAAACGGTGGGGTTTCTTCACTCCACCTGCACCAAACAAACCATTAGTAGTAGTTGGGGCTGACTTCCTAGCTGCCTTAGTGGCAAGCTGTTTCCTTGGGGCCTTGGTCCCAGTCGACTTGCGAGCTGTTTGCTTTGTACGAGCCATAATCTTACTCAATCTCAATTACTAAGAATATTATGATATTGAAGCTTTAGTGGCACATCCTATTTATAGGCCGTTGTTTCTTGTTGTCCAAGGATATCATTTCTTAATCTATAAGAAACCCTAGTATCAACCAAATTAGGAAATAACTTTGACTATAGAAACTGTAGCGGAAAAAGTGCTAGAGAACTAAAGTTTCACCTCCTCTAGTTTGATTGAAGGACACTTTCATCCTTTTCAGTTTTGAAAAGGACACTTTCAACCCTTTAGAGTGCCAAGCTTCACGAAACATACACCCCATATGCACTGTGTTAGTCTGGAGTTGGGATCTGTCACTAAAAATAATTATTGGAATTTTTTGCCTATAGTAAGTAAAATATAAGTGTCCATGGGTATAATAGACATTTTTGCATGATCTGGAGGATGGGGGACAAATTTTTCCCAAAAATATTTTCAGTGATGTACTTTGCCCTCAGACTAACCACTTCTTAGCAAGAGGGAGTAAGTTACTTGATGTTCTGCACGCTGAACTTGAAGGGGTGAAAGTGTCGTTTTACAAACTAGAAGGGGTGAAAGTGTTCTGCGGTGACTCTGGAAGGGGGGGGGGGGTGAAAGTGTCTTTTACCAACTGTGTACAAGGAGATCTTGTTGGGAAGATCTGGCCATACACCTGCAATAGAGAACAAGAACAAGAACAAGAATAGAGCACATAGAGATTGTATGTGAGTGTAGGGAAAGAGTAAGCAATGGTCAACTGTTCTTGAGAGAGAGACAGTATAGCAAATTGGCTAAGAGATTCCAACAGTTTCCATAGAAGGCTAACGTTCCTATATATGGTGGGGGAGTGGCCGTTATGAGGGGTTAATGCGCCCATAAATGGCGGCTTAATGTTAGCTTCGTAACGGCACGTTCGACCGTATATATAGGGCACTTTACACACTCATCTGCATAAGAAGGGGACCGTTATGAGATCGACCGCATTTATGGGACACGTAGGCATTAAATCTCTCAGACAATAACCAAGGGTCGCGCGCGAGCGTGGTTTTGGCTCTCGCGCGACGCCCCTAAGTCCCTACAACTCCCGTGCGGTTAGTATCGCGGGTGACTCTGTCTCGCAGCCCCAATATGGATAAGTATTATAAGGGCAGTGATTGAGTGTTACCGGAGTACCGTTGGATGTGCTGGATGGCTGCCACGTGGATGGTGATCTGTTTGTCTGAAATGTACTATCTACATTAGCCCCCTTTTGCGCGAATATATGCGTGTTTGCTGTATAATCGCGCAAAATAAGCCGTGCGTGGCTCCACATGGATTCTCAAATCAATTCAAATCAGCTTCAAAAACCTAGTCCCCAAATGTAGCCATGATTTCCTAGGTTCTTGTAACATCGAATAGTCTTTAATAGGGTGTGCCCGTTGTGAAGCCAACCAAACGCCATCCTCATAATTTTGTCGATTTTCGAGTCAATTCTGCCGATTACCAAGATAGTGCTGATTCAGCAAATCGTAACAGTCGCGACTCTTCATGCTTTAAGACGTTATATAAGCCCTCTTACTGCGACGATTAGAACTTTTCCACTGTTGTTGCTACTAGAGTTTTTATGAGCCAGAGAGAGAGCCCCCAGCAAGATATTCAGATCTTCGATCAAATTCTTAGCAAGATCACTCGAGCAGTTCAATCACTCAAGAGACAACAAGTTTAGCAATTTTCGTCCCTTGCTTCATGTTTTGAAATCAGATTAAAAGTAGGCATGCAACCCAATCTGGGTTTAGCATTCATACTTTTTCTTCATGTTCTTCACCATTCTTCTTCGTTCTTCATACCCAAACAGGGTATTGATCTTCAAATTTTTTTTGCACGTGTTTTTCTTGTGTTATAGAAATGGCTCCCAAGAAATCCTCCAAGGAAGCCGTTGATTTGCCTGAACTCAGCAAGGACCTGTGGTGCAAAGCTCCCTATCTGGGTGGAGATGATTTCTTCCTAGCAACTGTCAAAGGGACCACCCTTCAGGAATCTCCGGTGGAAGATGCACTGCAATTAGTATATGAATTAGAGAGGGACGACTGGGATTTGGCGAGTACTCAAGACATGCAGCGCCTTGGTCTCGAAGCTGGCTTGTACCCTTTCACAGATCTTCTTCTTCAATCTTTCATGGAGAAGCTCGACTGGATGGAAGAATGGACGGAGTTCATCCTCGACAATTATGAAAGAGAACTCACAGAAGCTCAACCTCAAACTCTATAGTGATATGCTGAGAGTCCTGTTCTCAAGGTACTCCAAAAAGAACCACTCTTTCCATTCTTCTACCTTTGAAGCTGGACCCACTCTCGAAGATATAGAGATGTTGTTGGTTCTCCCTAGTATGGGTGCTATTGACCCCTAGCTCCTCTTGCTTCTGATGAAGAGCTCACTCTTTTCGCGCAAATGAAAGAGTGCATCACTGACATGAAGAAAGCTGCCTCAAGATGGAAGCCGAATTCGAATTCCTAATGCGAGACGCACATGTCCGTCACCTCTGGCGCGAAGAACATCTGGTCAAAGTGGGTCATGTATTTCTTCAGAGACTACGCCAAGGCGAAAATTGCTTAAGATTTGGCGGAGGAAGACCCAGAGGCAATCATCTCCCTCGAAGGAAAAGGTGCTTCATGGACTTTATGTGGTTTTGTTTGTATCTGGTTGTCGCGCGACCTGATAGATGGGCATCCTCATGATGGGGTATTTAGTCATGTGCTCGCGCTTGCAGTTAAACTCTCGCTCAGTCAAAAGGTTTCTTTGGGGCCTCTATTCTTAGGTTCCCTGTAACACCGCTTGGACTTGGCTGCGACACATGTTGAGCAGTCGTAAGGCAGAGTCGATGTTGTCCCTTTTGTCAACATCGCGTTCCTAAAAATGTGGGTCTTTGAAAGGTGGCCAGCGTACGCTCCAATCCCATCAGAAGTAGATCTTTGGAACGCACTAACGCCAAACATGAGGACCTCTGTCCTCGAGCATGGCGTTGGTACAGAACTAGATTCGTCCGACGTACCTTTTCCTTGGTGTACGACTACATCAAATACTTTGAGGCTAGGCCTTATGTCAACCAATTTGACAATATCGTTTTTGTAGAAAACATGTATCCAGAGGTAGATACTGAGTACGAGCGTCAGTATATCACCAAAGGGGCCAGACGTTACGGGAGGTTGGTCAACTGGTGCAGGAGGGGATATTTTCCTGTTCTTCCTGAGTATGTGGCTAACCCCGAAACCCCAAGTTATGAACGCATAACGGTTCGTTATGATCCGATTCGCCTGAGCCCCCAACTGGGCTTTGATGCCGTTGCGCCACGTCTATGGTTTGATCTCATCGTCAAAGGTTGCTATGACGGGTTGTTGTACGAGAAGAGCAATGATCTATTGATGGCTGAGCTTCCATTGACTCAACCTTGTAGAGAGAGACGAGGGCAGAATACCCCATGTTGGGTTTCCTTTTGGAACTCGCAGATTCGTCGTCTTGTGAGATCTCAAGCTCAAATTCAGGCCAACAAAGCTCCCGCTCTTTTGATAACGGGGTATCCATTCAAGTCAAAATGCTCCCAGGACGCGACACAATATGGTTTTTAGTCTCTGATGAACAAAGACCATCATTTGTACGCCCAGTTTATCCTCGATGAGATGGCGGCCATAGTCAAGAATAAGTCCCTTAAGGCGAGGACTAAGTACGCGGATGACTTCAACCAGGTATGCTTAAGCGCGTTTCCTTTATCTTTCTTTATAAATAGTGCAAACTCTTACTTGCCTTTTCATGATAGTGCTGTTTGAGGCGATTCGCGTATGGGGATCGCAGCGTAGGCTTCATAACTATTGCCGCGCGAAGAAGATCAAGCCTGAGGTCCCTATTGCTCCGGCGTGGCCAATGAATCCAGAAGTCCAGAAGGTGGTCTCAGAAGTGCTCGAAGCCTTCCTTGCACCCCTTGTCAAGTGTTTGAAGAAAAAGAGAGCTACTGATGAGTCTGGGACCAGTGATTCGGTAGACCAACAGTCAAAACTCCCAAGGAACGATCCTGCTCCCGCGGAACTTGCAAAGAAAAGTCAAGCTCCTCCCTCCCTTGCAAAGAAAGCGGCTGCAAAGAAGACAAACACCGTGCGACAAAGTACTATCAAGGACTTTGTCGCGAGAGAAGGTACTCAATCATATTCCTGCTTGAGTTATGATAAGTTGTCTTGATACTCAATTGTTGCCTTTGTTACAGACAGCGATAGCCCTGTTTAATAAGTGGAAGGTATGACTAAATAGGAGGCAGTCGCAGAGTCTAGTACTATGGGTGAGGAGAGAGAGAGAAGAGAAAAGGAGGAAGAAGATCGTCAAGTTCAAGAAGCCTTGCATAAAAGTCTTGAAGAACAAGAGCAGCGCTCGCGCTCAACTGCTAATCAGATGCAGCAGGCACAGAAGAACTTCCATGATCTCGTTGGCGATGAGAATAAAGAAGGTACTATTTTCAAACTTGCTTTGTCATACCGTGAACTTATCTTGCACGCATTATACCATGGGGTGTCTAGAAGTGATATTCGCAAATGGTTAGTAGTTCAATGTGGAGAATCCTCAGGTACATCTACTGCCTTAGTACTTCCATGCTTCATTTTTACCTTCTTACGATAATGATGGTAGTGTTTCACACATGGTAACAAACATTCCACACCCAATTAGGTCATGCGAAATTAAAAAAAAGTGATGATAACCTTTGCGCAGATGCCCCATATGAAAGTGGAGTTTATTGCTAGCAAGAGGAAGAGGATCGCCGGCGAGAGCAAAGACAGGATTCCAAATATGTTGATCAAGGCTCAGCTCTTCTAGGAGTAAGCATTTTGCCTTCAGAAGATGATGTTTGCGTTGCTGATGATCCTTCGCATACAGTAGACGTTCATGCAGAATATTTTGATTGAAGAGAAGTAGATGCTACTTTCGAGGCTCCATCGAGAGTCGAACATGAGTCAAATGCGAGCAGTTCTGCGACGGACCAAGATACGGAAGATGCTCAGCTGCCAAACCTTGAAGCTGAGGCTGCTGCGGTTTCTGGAACACCTCATGATGTCGCAACTGAAAATGTGCCAGAAATTCCAGAGTCTGCAGCAAGTCTGCTACAGTTAAGAAGCCAAAGTGGTGGCAACACAACCCCAAATGCACTTCCTTAGAACGCAGCCTCCAGGGCGAACACTCTAGTAGCCGCGAATGGGGGTGTGAGCGCAGGAGCCTCAAGTGCCAATCTGTATATTTCTGGTTTGCTAAGTGAAGATAACCGTGACGAGACTCAAACTCTTACACAAAATCCTTGGGCGGTATGGGCTTCGCAAGTTGTTGAACCAGCTGCTGTTGAAAAGAATTATGAAATCCCTGAGGAGTACACGAGCGAATCTCTTGGAGATCAGAAGCTAGCTGAAGCAGCAACCTCCAGTGGCTAAACAATGACTCCGATTGCTTCGCTTCAGCAGATCGTCGAGGGAATCGGTAAGATTATTTCCAAACAAGTGTTTTGCAAAATGTATGGTCTCATGTCACAGTTGAGTAATTCATTTTCATTTCTCAAGTACATGCAATAATCAGGCTTGTCTGGAGTGGCTCATGAAGGTGCGCGTGTTATTTCTGACAACGTTCTTGAGGGTCAAGGAGTTAGCGCCCAGGGATAGGGGGGATTTGCTCACAGAGTTGACCAATCTGCTGGAAAGGATACGTAATAAAACTCTAGCAAGTACCTCTATTTCTAGTGCTCAGTGTCTCTTGTCAGGCGTGTTTGGTATTCAGCGAGTTGCGGCGGGCAGGTTGAATCTCGACTTCCTTATACAGAGGCTAGTGAAGATCAACAACTCTGTACAGTTAAGTTTGGTTATTCCACTTACAATCTAGAGCATGCGCCTCTTAAGGCGCGGAGAGAGGTGCTTGCGAAGGCCATCAAGGATTTTGAAGAGGCAGCAAAGAAGCACAAGAATAACAAGGAGCACTTGGATCAGTGGGCAGCTAACTCGGTGAAGTTGGCAGCTGATGATTCCCTTCTCAAGGGCTTTCTTGAAGACCAGTAGTCTAGTATTGTAACAGTTTGAATTCCTTGGAAACGATGATTTTTGATGTATGGTTTTTTTGTACCATCTTATCGCAGCTGTGAACTTTTGTGAGTGTCCAATTATGTCTGGATTTTTTTTGCTTAGAGAAAAGCACTTTTGCCTTTGCTTTTGCTTCGCATATATTGAGCATCATTTTGCTATGTTGACTAACTCTTACCTTTAAGCATTGCTTTTGTCCAAAATAGATAGGCATTTAGTCGCGTGTTGCTGCTATCTAGAGATAGTCTTAAGTTAAACATAGCTGCTTGTATAAACAAGTAAGATTTTATTCGCATACCGATGCTATCTGAACAAATAGGCTTAAGTTTGTTGCCTTTTTAGACAAGCTTGAGCTTCGCGTATTGATGCCATCTCGGCAGATAGGCTTAAAATCGCGTGTTGTTTCTATATAAACAGATAGGCTTTAATTTTGCAGGTATCTAGACTGATAGGTTTTAGTTTTGCTGCTATCTAGACATATAGGCTTTAGTTTTGCTTCGATCTAGACAAATAGGCTTTAGTTTTGATGCTATCTAAACATATAGGTTTCCTTCTAAACAGATAGGCTTATTTTCATGCATTGTTGCTATCTAAACAGATAGGCTTTAATAAGGGTTGCTATCTAGACATATAGGTTTTAGTTTTGCTGCTATCTAAACAGATAGGCTTGAATATGGTGGCTATCTAAACATATAGGCTTCTGGTTTTGCTGCTATATAAACAAATAGGCTTTGAATCGCGTATTGCTGCTATCTAGGCAGATAGGCTTATGTTTGTGTATCGCTGCTATCTAGGTAGATAGGATTATGTAGGAAATATTGCTATCTTGGCAGATAGGCTTACAAGAAATGCATTAGTGCTATCTAGACAGATAGGTTTAAATTTGGGAAGTAATTGACTATCAGTCTTAAAAAATAATGCAAATGATAAAATGAAGCCATCAATTGATAAAAGAGCTCTCATGTGGGAGAGTTATTATCATTAATTGAATCCTCATATGGGAGGATATAAGCAGTGTACAATGCAGATGGAAAGCAAAAAAAAGAAGGATAGGGATGGTACTTTTTAAGCCATCGCATATTGACTGGATTGGGAGTCGTGGCAGTCCCATGACAACGCAAGATATTGCAATGGATGCTGTCAAACACTTCTTTGACTTCGAATGGTCCTTCCCAGTTGGCGGCGAACTTGGAATGAGCTGCTTCGCGGATACAGTGATCGTAAGCTCGTAGAACTAAATCTACCACAGCGAAGTCTCGGTGCTGGACAGTCTTGTTGTAAGCTCGAGAGATTCGTTCTTTATACTTTGTGTTCACCCTCCTGGCTTGTTCACGTTTCTCTTCGAGCAAGATGAGGTCGTGGTCGCGTTCATTGTCATATAATGCACAGAAGGCCAATCTTGCACAATGATAACTCCGTAATAAGAGTTATCCTACATATGTTTCACATTGTTATTTGTGTGCGTTTTAGTGAAAAGTGATGGATTTTGGGCTAATTTGAGAAGAAAATGCACTTTTGGATGTTTTTGAGCTTTAATGCACAATCTGGGCGTTTCTTAATGGTTTTGAGTATGTTTTTGATAATTTATCACATTTGATCTTTGCGGTAGTGTTCGTGTTGTTGTTTGACAGGAATTACGTATGCGGGAATCAAGTGGAGAGAAGAAACGAGCTTCGGAATTGAAGAAAAAGACGAATTTCGGCGTTTTGGATGTTTTTAGCCAAAATTGAGCAATAATTGAGAAAAACGAGAAAACGGTCCGAAAACGGAAATTTCTCTACATGGACGAAGTCTACGTCGCGAAAGGAATCCAAAGGTGCAAAAATCACATTCATCGGAGTTCGGGATCAAAATCCGGATCCTTATTTGCTTTTTCGCGATCTTAAAATATCCTGAAATCCTGATTTTATCCTGAAAAATCCTGAAACATCCTGAACCATTTCCCGAGCATCCTTTTGATCTCCCAAGCTATATCCATCCTCTAGTACCTCCTAAAACAGACCCAAGTCACCAATTTAACTTCCCCATGCCTTCACCATTAACCTACACCTGAATTTATCCAAAAATTAGTATAGCCAACACCTAAACTCCCTCCAACACTATAATCACCATTGCAGTCCAATTCACCCACCAGACCTGACCTAAATATCACTTAATCACACCCTTAAACCATGTCAATTACACCCTTTAATCTCATTAAAACCACCAATTAATTAACCACCCAACCTACACCAAACAGAGCTTAAGACTACAACCATCACAAATTATCAGTACCTCCTGAATTCAGCCTTTAACAGCCCAGTCCATTCACCTCAATAACCACCACCACCATAGTTCCATACTCTCTGCCTATCACCCATTAAAACCACCTGATACTCATTCACAACAGCCTAGTAACTACCTAATGCTCTCAGCCACCATATAAACTACCTACAACAACATGTACCTATTACACGATCCAAATACCACCATTACCACACTCTGCATTTCACCAGACCATCAACACCACAACATTTACCAATTATCCAACTCCCTCCAATTTAACTAACCTTTCATTCATATCTAGCCTAAGACCTTCACTGCCACCACCTGGAAACAACCTCCTTCGCCACTGTTCCATTGCCTTAATCGCAGCAGCTTCTAACTCACTAAACAACCACCTAAACCTGGTAAACCATCACAGCCATGAATTCAAACAATCACCAACTGTTAGTAACAGTTAACCACCAGGGTTATACCACCAGCACAAGACCATTATCCTCGTTCCAATCACCATCACCAGTCACTTAGCCGCAACAAACCAGCAACCTTCCTTTTCACCATTAAACCTGCAATTCTTAACTACCTACAAACCTGTAAACTACAACCAATTCAGCTACCATTAAATCACCTAACACCTCAGACCTGCACCACCTATGTTTATCACCAGCCTTATATACCACCTCCTTCTCTACAAAACAACCTTCACAGCCTACACCATAATCAACCACAACCATGACCTGTAGCAGACCACCCAATTAACCAACTAAACTCCTAATCACCATGGACGAAGCCACCACCAGCAGTCATTATTTTGAACAAGAACTCAAGAATCCCGATCAGACCCAGCAGCGGAGAAGAGCTAGAAGAAGAAAGCAGAACAGAGAAGAGAAAGACGCAGAAGTGCGATTCCAGGTGTTGGTCGTAGGAAGAGTAATTTCTTCGTGCGAAGAAGAATTACTTAGCCAATTTCAGAGATTATTCAAATTCTCTTCGCAGACACAGTCTCAGTATCTATCTACGAAGGCGTTCGTACGAAGATACAAACTGTTCGTGCGAAGAGTTGTTCAAGGCGTCTGATTTACTGATTTTCAGTTTGGGGATTTTGTTTAATATTTCAAAACTTGTTTTAAAAAATTAGAAAACACATAAAAAGCCCTAAAAACGTGATTTACCGAGGGAGGACGGGTCAGAGAACTGTGGAGACACAACTGGAGCACTATTTGGAGCTCAGAGCACTGTTTGGAGCGCGGAGATTCATCGTTTGAATTCTTTTTCTCCTTTTCTCTTTATTTTTGTCTACGATTATGAAGAACAATGCGTTTGTAATCATGAATCGTATTAGCTAAACACTTCATATCGGGATTTCTCAACGGTAGCTAGGGTTTGAAGCCGTGTTCGGCGAATTATGAGTTTGCTTCATGTTTGATTGAACTTAATAGATGGTGAATGTTTTTGCTATGTTTAATTCATGCTCTTAATCTATCTTGCTATTGTGAGACGTTGCGGTAGGAAGATCATAGGTAATTGGTTAGTGAAAGCAACGAATTGCTCGGATAATTGAATTAAGCACGTAGTCACAGGTTAGAGAAATCAACCACAGACTGTGAACTTTGAGTAGAATTAGTGGATCTTAATTATATGTTTTAGGGCTAATTAGAACTTGGTAACTCGGTTGTAATTTGACCTAGGCATAGAAAGCTAGCTTGGTAACTCGGTTAGCATTATTGCTCGTTTGGCAAAATAAAACATCATTTGTGTTTCAAAACATAATTCTTCATCGGTATTCACCTAGTGATCCTAGAGAAATCCTGATACTTGTACCTCGTATTAATCTCAATTTTAATTATTAGTCGTTATTTACGTTCTTATCTTAGTAAAACAAATCCAATTGCTAGCCCACACGAAGTTAAGAGTCCTAATTAATTCACGACAAGTCCTCTGGGATCGACAAACCCTCTTTATCACATTATTACTAGAACGATAACCGTACACTTGCGGAGATCGTGTCAAGTTTTTGGCGCCGTTGCCGGGGACTTCGGTTGAATTAATTAGAATTATTAGCTTTAGGGATTTTATTTTCTGTTTATATCTGTTACTCACCTTCGTTCTAGTGTGACTTGTGTTTCAGGTGAATCTCTCGGCGTAGGACACGTTCTTAAAACGAGCTATTGTAGCCACAGTTAGAAGATCCGGAATCACTTTTGCACAGCGAGCGTAGAGACTTGAGGAAATCAGTTCCAATGGGTGACCAACAGGGAACCGAGTTGGAAAGACTCCGCAAGCTTGCGGAAGATGCAGAGACCTCTAGAGTCGCTGCCGAAGCCAGAGTGGCCAATTCATTGAGGGAAACTGAGTTGCTCAGAGCTCAGTTAGCTGCTGCACAGGCTTTAGTTGCTAACCCTCCGATTCCACCTAATGGAGCTCAGCAAGTGGTTCAAAGGAACAATTTGGCACAGGAAGATGATCGTCCGTTGGTGGACTATTTCAGAACCACGCCAGCTTGATACCAACCTACCATTGTGAGGCCACAGATTAATGCTGCTCACTTTGAGTTGCGCCAACAGTTGATTGATATGGTGCGTACTGAGTGCCTATTTACAGGAGCTCCGGGAGATGATCCGAATGCCCACTTGCTTAACTTTGGGAAAATTACTTCAACATTGCATAATGAGCAAGTTCCAGATGAAACAGTGAAGTTGATGTTGTTTCCTTTCTCTTTATCTGGAAAAGCTAAGACTTGGCTCATGGAACTACCAGCGGGATCAATTACTACATGGGCAGAGTGTTGCCAGGAGTTTTTGAGAAAGTATCTACCGCTATCCAAAGTTGCTCAGCTCATGGCTGATATTAGGAATTTACTCAGCAAGAGGATGACTCTCTAGGAGATACATGGAGGAAGTTCAACCAAATTCTTCGCAGATGCCCTACTCATGGAGAGCCGTGGTATAAACTCCTCCATTATTTCTATAATGCTCTAGACAAGAAAACAGCACATGAACTAGATATGTTAGCTGGAGGCAATTTTATGGGCTTGAGAGTGCAGCGATGTCAAGATCTGCTAAACACTGTGGCGAAGCGTGAGTCTACGAGGTGTGAGACTCGTAGATACTCGGAATCCGATGCAGCTCTAGTCAACAGGATTGAGTCAATGGTGGAGCAGAAATTTGAACAGCAAATGACAATCATTACCTCAGCTTTTAATAGCATAAATCCATTAGCACAAGTGAAGTCTGTGGGAGAGATGATCGAGGATGAGAATCAGGGATATGGGATTGATGACGTAAATTACATGGGGCCTCCTAGACAGCAACAAGTGTGGGGGTATCAGCATCATCAACGAAATCAGCCTAACTGGTATGCTCAGCAGTCCAATGTTCCTTATCAATCTCATAAACACGCCACTCAGCAACAACAGGATCCGGAAATGAAAGCCTTGTTGAGACAATTGGTTACTCAGCAACAACAGACAAATGAGAAGATGGATAGGATAAAGCACAAGTTTGTGGCCATGGAAGGCACTATTAAGAGCCATGAGACACAGATTCAGCAAAATGCCAATCAGCTTACTAAATCTTCACCTGGCATGCTTCCTGCTAATTATATTGTTCCTACTGAGCAGCTCAAAGCTATTACTACTCGCAGTGGCACTACTACTCAGGATCCTCCATATCCTAGCCATGCGAGAGCTGAAGCTACAAAGGCCACAAAGAATGAATTGGGTGAAGATTTTTCCAAATCCGTGAGTCCCCAATCAAAGGAAACGATTGAGAAGAAAGAAGAGCCCAAGAACACTCCAAATCCGGCCACTTATGAGCCACGGATACCATATCCGGAGGAAATAAAGAAGGATGATGAGGAACACTTTGGAAAATTTCTGAACATATTCAGACAACTGCATATAAACATCCCTCTTGTGGAAGCACTTGCTCAGATGCCCAAGTATAAGAAGTTCTTAAAGGAAATTTTATGGGGTAAGAAGAGCATAGACCCTTATGCCACGATGAAGCTGACAGAGACATGTAGTACTGTGATACAGCGAGATATTCCGAAGATGAGAGATCCAGGCAGTGTCATCTTAGGCTATACTCTTGGGGGTGGATATCATACGCATGGGCTCTGTGATTTAGGCGCGAGTATAAATCTCGTGCCATTGTCCCTATTTCAGAGATTGGGCATTGGTGCGCCAACCCCAGTGAAGATGGGTCTGCAACTGGCAGACAATTCTATTGTTACAGCAAATGGGGTGATTGAGAACTTGCTTGTTAAAGTGGGTGCATTTGTCTTTCCAGCTGACTTCGTGATAGTGGACATCAAGGAGGATCGCGATGTGCCACTTATCTTTGGAAGACCTCTTTTAAAGACAATGCGCGCAAATGTGGATTTAGAGACTGAGGAGCTCACTATCAAAGCTCTAGATTCATCACTTGTGTTTAAGGCATTTGTTCCGGGCAAAGGAAAGAATAAATTGGCGATGATCGAATTCAGAGAGAAAGATGTGGATCCTATACCTGGGTTGTCTACAATTTTGCAACCCGATCCACCCGATTCAGAAAAGAAGCCAACTATTGTCGGTGCGCATGATGTGGTGCAAAAGATCAAGAGCAAGAAACTGAAGGAGGAGGCACGTCGTGCTAGACCTCCTTGACATTTTTTAGGTAATTGGTTCGGGTCGTCGACCTTAAATTACAAGGCGCTTGTTGGGAGGCAACCCAACCTATTTATTTGCATTAGATTAGGGAGTTTGTTTTTAATACAGTTATTTTTGTGTTTTTAGTTATTAATGTGAAGAGATGAGAGAGAGAGGGACTAATGATGTTTTCAAGTGACATATATGAGCAGGTTATGGTAGAATCGACCCCGGTGTGCCATGGCACACATGACCTTCACAGGGGCTTGCATTGGCGAGTTGGGGATTCTTCAGGCATGGATTTTAGAAGAGGAGGGCAATCAACCCCGGTGTGCGAGTACACACTGACTGTATAGGAGCATGGTGGCGCCACTACTGTGCTTGGGGACTGCTAGGCGCGATTTCGTCCCCACCCTTGAGGTGGTTGTGAGTATCTTTTTCTCTTGCTAAATTTTGTGTTTCTTTTATATAAGTATGTCATAGCTCCATCTCATCTACTGGCCTTTCACATTTATTGCTGAGTCCTATGCATGATCTCTAAATTCGTTGAGGACAACGACGCATTCAGTGTGGGGGTGGTTTAACTGTTTACTAGCCAATGTGTCTTGCATAGCCAGTTACATGTATGATGTGTTTTTAGATGTATTGTGGTTTTTGTTGAGTTTTTATTTATATGGTCGTATTGTGTAGGGTAGATTTATATACTGTTTGCACTTTTATATAATTGAGTATACCCACCAAAAAGTTTTTTGTGTAGAGTCAAATTTTTTCGTGTCTAGCCTTGCATATAGAGGAAGGATATTATAAAAAAATGATAAATTAAAAATTGAAAATTTTGAGAAAAGGAAATTGAGAGAAGCATAGGCTTGGTTGATTTAGTGAGATGGGAAGACTTTAGGCATAGGGCGTGAATTTTGACCGAGAGTGACACTTTTAGTTCCCTCTAGTAAGTATAGAGAGAATCTCATTACGGGAATGCCTACCTATTTTCAAACTAAAGTTAAATTTTCAAAGCTAAAGTGTGTGCTGTTTTTCACCTAAAAGAGTTGAGCTTGGTGTTTGCTAAACAAGCCGAACGTTCATGTTGTCCGTCTTAGGTAGTCGCCAGCCCGCCTCGTAGTGGCACACAGAACAGCTGTGCGAGGACGTGTATTAGAGCACTCACTGCTTTTAGATCTTACCTTGTAGGACCACTAGATAACCCTAATTGATCCTTGGATTCATTGTTAGCCTCTATGACCTAGGGAGACGATTCTTGGCCTTCATCATATATCGTTTAGAATTACCTTTCTAGAGCGTCACGAGGGAGTAGTAGTTGAGGGGGTTAGTTGAGGGAGTACTTCATTATATATTTTTGTGCGTTCTACATATCGCATATGCTTCATTTGATATTTACGAGGGGATGCGTGGGTGAGTGAGTTGGCTTGCACACTAAGGTGTGGCGGTGTTCCATGTCATTACACCATGGACACAGTAGTGGAGAGCCTAAGTGCGTGACGTCTAATCCGCACAAAAATGGGATTGGTTGTTCTTGATTGGTGGAACGTGCTAGGTACTGGATTTTTATCATCTTGGTGTAGGAGGTTCAGTTGGATTAGGCACGTGACATATATCTTATTTGACTACTTGAGAGGGGGACGTGACTACACTCTAGTGTGGGGGTGTCGACATTTGACTACGGACATAGAGATTGTGCATTGACGACTCCACCCCCATACACGCTTTGACTTGGACGGTTTGTGGCATCTTGCGCTTCATGGAGTCAGGGGGAGATGAATTATTCATGTGATACTTATTCATTGTTTTGTTTTATTTCCTTCCCCTGACATTATTATACTGCTTGATTCTTGGAGGAGGACCACTCGTACATATTTTATTGTATTATTGTTGTTTTACTGAGAGAAATAAAAAAAAATAGAAAGAAAAGAAGAAAAAAAAAAAGAGAGAGAGAAAAAAGGAGAGAAAGAAATAAAGTTCTGTTTATTGAAAATCGAGTGGTGGAAGTTCTTGTTCCTGTTGAAGATTGATTGAGATCGCGTACGCTTCGCTTTGATGGCCACGGATTGACATGGTACCGGGGTTTGAGGGGATTGAGGGCCGGAGTCGGTGAGATTCGGGTTGTGGATTCCTATCATCAAGGTGAGGGTGTGTGAGATGTGGGGTTTTAATGTGAGAATGTGACGCTTTAGGACTTATTACTTCATGATTATCATTTTGTCCTTAAGCCTCATCATATTTGACCATTAGCGGAATAGTAAAGTTAAGCTTTCTATAATAACTATGGGGAATTACTTGTTGTCGAATTTAGTTGCGATTCACACCTCTTGCCTAACTTTTTCATCACTTCATGAGCACCTAGTCTATGTGTATTGAAATTGCATGATCTCACAAAAAGAAATAATTTAAAAGTTTTATGTGTTTAAGATCGAGTCTAGATTTGCATTTGCATCATCTTGCTGCATTAGTTGTGTCTTGAGTCATGTGAGAGTCGCTTGAGTCTTGTTGGCTAGTAGACAGTTAGATGCAGTAGATGAGACTTTGCTCGGGACGCGCAAATAGCAAGTGTGGGGGTATTTGATAACTCCGTAATAAGAGTTATCCTACATATGTTTCACATTGTTATTTGTGTGCGTTTTAGTGAAAAGTGATGGATTTTGGTCTAATTTGAGAAGAAAATGCACTTTTGGATGTTTTTGAGCTTTAATGCACAATCTGGGCGTTTCTTAATGGTTTTGAGTATGTTTTTGATAATTTATCACATTTGATCTTCGCGGTAGTGTTCGTGTTGTTGTTTGACAGGAATTACGTAAGCGGGAATCAAGTGGAGAGAAGAAACGAGCTTCGGAATTGAAGAAAAAGACGAATTTCGGCGTTTTGGATGTTTTTAGCCAAAATTGAGCAATAATTGAGAAAAACGAGAAAACGTTCCGAAAACGGAAATTTCTCTACATGGACGAAGTCTACGTCGCGAAAGGAATCCAAAGGTGCAAAATCACATTCATCGGAGTTCGGGATCAAAATCCGGATCCTTATTTGCTTTTTCGCGATCTTAAAATATCCTGAAATCCTGATTTTATCCTGAAAATCCTGAAACATCCTGAACCATTTCCCGAGCATCCTTTTGATCTCCCAAGCTATATCCATCCTCTAGTACCTCCTAAAACAGACCCAAGTCACCAATTTAACTTCCCCATGCCTTCACCATTAACCTACACCTGAATTTATCCAAAAATTAGCATAGCCAACACCTAAACTCCCTCCAACACTATAATCACCATTGCAGTCCAATTCACCCACCAGACCTGACCTAAATATCACTTAATCACACCCTTAAACCATGTCAATTACACCCTTTAATCTCATTAAAACCACCAATTAATTAACCACCCAACCTACACCAAACAGAGCTTAAGACTACAACCATCACAAATTATCAGTACCTCCTGAATTCAGCCTTTAACAGCCCAGTCCATTCACCTCAATAACCACCACCACCATAGTTCCATACTCTCTGCCTATCACCCATTAAAACCACCTGATACTCATTCACAACAGCCTAGTAACTACCTAATGCTCTCAGCCACCATATAAACTACCTACAACAACATGTACCTATTACACGATCCAAATACCACCATTACCACACTCTGCATTTCACCAGACCATCAACACCACAACATTTACCAATTATCCAACTCCCTCCAATTTAACTAACCTTTCATTCATATCTAGCCTAAGACCTTCACTGCCACCACCTGGAAACAACCTCCTTCGCCACTGTTCCATTGCCTTAATCGCAGCAGCTTCTAACTCACTAAACAACCACCTAAACCTGGTAAACCATCACAGCCATGAATTCAAACAATCACCAACTGTTAGTAACAGTTAACCACCTGGGTTATACCACCAGCACAAGACCATTATCCTCGTTCCAATCACCATCACCAGTCACTTAGCCGCAACAAACCAGCAGCCTTCCTTTTCACCATTAAACCTGCAATTCTTAACTACCTACAAACCTGTAAACTACAACCAATTCAGCTACCATTAAATCACCTAACACCTCAGACCTGCACCACCTATGTTTATCACCAGCCTTATATACCACCTCCTTCTCTACAAAACAACCTTCACAGCCTACACCATAATCAACCACAACCATGACCTGTAGCAGACCACCCAATTAACCAACTAAACTCCTAATCACCATGGACGAAGCCACCACCAGCAGTCATTATTTTGAACAAGAACTCAAGAATCCCGATTAGACCCAGCAGCGGAGAAGAGCTAGAAGAAGAAAGCAGAACAGAGAAGAGAAAGACGCAGAAGTGCGATTCCAGGTGTTGGTCGTAGGAAGAGTAATTTCTTCGTGCGAAGAAGAATTACTTAGCCAATTTCAGAGATTATTCAAATTCTCTTCGCAGACACAGTCTCAGTATCTATCTACGAAGGCGTTCGTACGAAGATACAAACTGTTCGTGCGAAGAGTTGTTCAAGGTGCTTGATTTACTGATTTTCAGTTTGGGGCTTTTGTGTAATATTTCAAAACTTGTTTTAAAAAATTAGAAAACACATAAAAAGCCCTAAAAACGTGATTTACCGAGGGAGGACGGGTCAGAGAACTGTGGAGACACAACTGGAGCACTATTTGGAGCTCAGAGCACTGTTTGGAGCGCGGAGATTCATCGTTTGAATTCTTTTTCGCCTTTTCTCTTTATTTTTGTCTACGATTATGAAGAACAATGCGTTTGTAATCATGAATCGTATTAGCTAAACACTTCATATCGGGATTTCTCAACGGTAGCTAGGGTTTGAAGCCGTGTTTCGCGAATTATGAGTTTGCTTCATGTTTGATTGAACTTAATAGATGGTGAATTTTTTTGCTATGTTTAATTCATGCTCTTAATCTATCTTGCTATTGTGAGACGTTGCGGTAGGAAGATCATAGGTAATTGGTTAGTGAAAGCAACGAATTTCTCGGATAATTGAATTAAGCACGTAGTCACAGGTTAGAGAAATCAACCACAGACTGTGAACTTTGAGTAGAATTAGTGGATCTTAATTATATGTTTAGGGCTACTTAGAACTTGGTAACTCGGTTGTAATTTGACCTAGGCATAGAAAGCTAGCTTGGTAACTCAGTTAGCATTATTGCTCGTTTGGCAAAATAAAACATCATTTGTGTTTCAAAACATAATTCTTCATCGGTATTCACCTAGTGATCCTAGAGAAATCATGATACTTGTACCTCGTATTAATCTCAATTTTAATTATTAGTCGTTATTTACGTTCTTATCTTAGTAAAACAAATCCAATTGCTAGCCCACACGAAGTTAAGAGTCCTAATTAATTCACGACAAGTCCTCTGGGATTCGACAAACCCTCTTTATCACATTATTACTAGAACGATAACCGTACACTTGCGGAGATCGTGTCACACAATTCACCTTAACTTTGGCAGGCACAACTGCTTCGGCTCCATAGCAAAGCAAAAATGGAGAAGTCCCTGTAGGAGTTCTTGGTGATGTGCGATACGCCCATAATGCAGTACCCAAGGAATCTGCCCACTTTTTGTGATCATCAGCGACCATCTTGCTTAGGATCCTTAGCAGGTTTTTTTTTGTAGCCTCTTCTTGCCCATTTCCTTTCGGATAGTAGGTCGTTGAGCACATTTGCGTGATCCTGTATTCCATAAGCTTTGAGGCAACTTGGTGATTGACAAAAGGGGTTCCATTTTCGGATAGGATCGTGTTAGGAATCCCAAAACAATATATGATATTCTCTTGAATGAACTTGACGACCACTAATGCATTTGCTGTCTTGAGGGGAACAGCCTCCACCCATTTCGTGAATTGTTCAGTTCCAGTTAAGATGAACTGGTTTCCATGCGATGCTGGACGGATGGGACCGATGAAGCCTAGAGACCAAGTGTGAAATGGCCAAGGGATTCCCAATACGTGCAGATCAACTGCAGGAGCGTGGACCAAATTACCATTGAACTGGCATTGCTGGCATCTTCTTACCTTCCCGCGACAATCAGCCTCCATAGTTGGCAAGAAATAGCCAACAGTCAAGAGCTGTCTGCAAAGCTTCGTGCCTCCTTAATGTTCCACTTAATGAGACATTTCCATGACTTCTTGCGTTTCTTGGCCGTTCAAGCATCTGAGCAAATTTCCCTCATGCCCTTTTCGCCATAGCAAATTTTCCTTTAGCACGTAGCGAGCTGACTTCCTTTTGAGCTTCTCGGCCTCTTTCCTATCGCTCGGAAGAATTTCATCTTTTAGATAGTCAATTAGAGGCTTTATCCCATCCACTTCATCATCGATCGCAGCAATTTCCAAAGAATCTTTCAACAGTGCGCATTTCTCGCAATTTCCCTGTAAGATCACGGCATACGAAGACATCTGCGGCCAATGAATTTCATATCTCTGCGCCTTCTTGTAGATAGAAACTTCATTTTCTCCGCAAGAATTCTTGTGAATTTTGTCTAGCAAGGCCTTTACCTCATCTTCTGCGACGCATCTCATCAGAATTCCCCTAGGTCTCTTGTAATAAAGCAGGAGGTCGTGTATGCAGAAACCTTTTGTGGAAACCTAACTTTCCTTGCTTGTTCCTCCGGCCATTGCACGCATGATGGGTTACCTCCAATCTTCAGCTTCGATAAACTTGTCCTCGCACAAATCCCTTATAAGAGAAGGAGCTGTTTTGACTTAGATAGAGATCTTGGCTCGACACTTATCTAAACTAATCTTTGACCCTTAAGTGGCGAGAGCGTTTGCATGCCAGTTGCCAGATCTAGGAGTGTGATCGCATTTGATGGAATCAAACTTTTGGATCAGCTTCTACACGATCGACCTATAGTTTAGTCAGTTAATATCCTTCAGACCATATTCGCCTGAGGCTTGCTTCACTACCAGCTTGGAACCTACCATCACTATCAGGTTTTGCACTTCCAAAGACTTGGCCGCTAGGAGGCCAGGAATCAAAGCCTCATATTCAGCTTCATTGTTTGTCACTGCAGAAGCGAGTTTGTTTGACATCTGGATAACTTATCCATTGGGCTTGGTCAAGACGATTCCAGTTCCTCCCCATGACCTTGTCGACGATCCGTTGAAATGCAGCTTCCAGTATAATGATTCCATTGCGTATACTTCCGGTCCCTCAAGGTCCTCCTCTACCATAGGTTCATAATTCTCATATGGGAACTGTGCCAATAGGTCTGCCACCGCTTGAGATTTGATGGCCTTTGGTCGTGCGCATGTTATATCATATTGTGACACATTCATGTACCATTTATCTGATCTCCCAGAGGGAGCAGAATACCTCAACAGATATCGAATGGGATCGCTTTTGGTTATGATCATGACTTTTTGGGAAGCGAAGTAGTCCTTTAACTTTTCTATGACAAATAATAAATCAAGGCAATGGCGCTCAATATCTGTGTACCTGGACTCGGCAGACTGTACCACGTGAGATATGTAGTAGATGGGCCTCTACTTTCTTTCAAATTCTTGAGCTAACAGTACTCCGATGGACTTCTTTGTTGAAGTAAGGTACAACAACAGTGGAGATCCTAATTGGGGTACGATCATGACCCGTGGAGATGTCAGCAGCTGCTTCAGCTTCTCGAACGCGTCCTAGTGTTCTACCATCTAATCATACATTGGCAAACTAGTAATATCTGAGACCTTCGCAGGATCAGGTTCAATCCCATGTCGATGGATAACACATCCCAAGAACTTCCCTGAGGTTACCCCGAACGCGCACTTCATAGGGTTCATCTTTAGTTGGAATTTTCTGCACCTTTCAAATACCTTCTTCAAATCCTTCAAGTGTTCCACCTTCTGCCTTGATTTGATGACTAGATCATCCACGTAGAATTCAACCTCTTAATGCATCATATCATGAAAGAGTGCCATCATCGCACGATGATAGGTCGCACTCGCATTTTTCAAGCCAAAGGGCATAACAGTGTAGTGGAATGCTCCCACAGGTGTGATGGAAGATGTCTTCTTTCCATCCTCAAGGGCCATATTGATCTGATTGTAACCACCAAATCCATCCATGAAGCTGAACATGTGATGGCCCGCAGTAGAGTCGATCAACAGATCTATGTTTGGCAATGGGAAATCATCATTTGGGCAAAACCTGTTCAAATCCCTGAAGTCAACGCATACACGAAGGCTTCCATTCTTCTTCAGCATAGGTACAATGTTGGCAAGCCACGTGGGATGGTGATTGGGCTCGATGAACTTTGCATTCAGCAATTTCACTATCTCTTCCTTTATCTTGACATTGATCTCTGGGCGAAAATTTCTCGCGCTCTGCTTGACTGGCTTCGACCCTGGAATAACATCTAGTCTATGCATAGTTACCCTTTTGTCCAAGAATGGAATTTCATCATAATCCCATGCGAAAACATCCATGTATTCCTTTAGCGACTTCAGAAATCCTTGCTCCTCCTCGACCTCAAGATCTGTGCTCAAGAAGACTGGCCTTTTCTTTTCCTTTGTTGGACTCAAGAATACTTCCTTTAGTTCCTTCTTATAGGGTTTTGGACAATCTTCCATGCATTCAGGAGCTTCCTTCAACTCCTCTAGTGGTGCCTTCTCCCGTTGTTTTGAGCTTCTGTTAGCTCGTAAATTTGCTCAGGGACATCTTCGATGGGAGGGGACGAAGATGACCCCGCGCACCTTGAGATTGCGATAGCACTTCTTCCCATTGGCATGGAAACTGTTTATCTCCTTTCCTTTGTCGTTGTGCATGAGCACTCTTTTGAGGGTGTAAACACTCTACTTCTGGTAAGGTACTTTAGGCCTCATAACCTGTGAAGGTTGCTCCTTCTGAGATTCTCTCATCACCATTACTCCCCCTGGTGATTGATCTTTGATATCCTCCCACTTGGGCAGAGGAGTGGGTTTGTATGGTGCTGGCGTTTCGTCATCTGCCATCTCTGTGAACCATACTGCCTCAGTTAGATGTGCTTCATTAAGGTTGAATGGATTTACCAAAGCTGGTATCCACCACCCTGTCTTTCCATATGGCTTTCATCATCTGGTGGGCTGTAGATGGCACATCGTCGAAGCGATGAATCCATGCTCGCCCAATGATCATATGATAGGTAGTATTGACATCAATGACATGAAACTTTATAGAGAACTTGATTTGGCCAATCTGAATTCCTAGGCGGACCCATCGAATAGTCAACCGCGAGTCGCTCCCAAATCCCTTCAATGGCGATGGCCGCTTAATGATCTCGCTCTCCGAGATTCCTGCCAACTCAAGAGTACTGAGCGGTACCACATTCACTGCGCCTCCTCCTTCAACAAAAGCTCTCTTGAACTCAACCCCATTGACTACCGCTGTCACATACAGTGTTGTTTGGTGATTGGCATCTGTCTTGTTATCTGCTTGCGTGAAGGTCATTTCCAAGCTAATGGATCGCGCAGCCTTGCGACTTCTCCATTTGAAACCAACAATTCCTCTCTAAAGTCTTTAGCCACTCTTAGGATCGCCTTTGTCATTTCCTGCCGGCACTTGCTTGAGAAGTTCATATCATCGAAGAACTTCTCGAACTTGTGCGAGCTCCTCATTCTTTCAGGTCGAGAGTCTTCCGTATCCAAGGAGTAGTTCTCATCTTCGCAGATCTCGGCTATGACTGGGATGCCTTCTTCGGCGACTTCCTCGTAATCTCAAATGGATATCATTGCTATATCCTTTCCCTTGGTCTCCTGTTGAGAGTGATAAGGTAACGGATTATTGCGTACATCCTATGTTGGCTCATCAATGACCAGCTGCCCCTCCATGATTTTCCTGTCCACCAGCCATCGCAGTTTCCTGCATTCCTTGGTTGTGCATGACTAGTCCATGGCATTCTTACCATCTGGGATCTCGCAGCTGTTCTCTCGTCGGGTATGCTCCAATGCAGGTAGGATCCAGTATTTCCTCCATTGCTTGATTAAACATGTGACCTTTGTGATCGAGCACGGTAGTGGAGGTGGCTCCTTTGGGGGACCTCGCGGTTGTTTTGGAGCTGAGAACGCATTGACATCAGCTTCGCGTCCCCGTTTGTAACTAAACCGCCCGACTTTGAAGACAGAGTTTGCCGGTGCCCGGTCGTTTGTGTACCTCTTCTTCTGTCTTTCCACCAGTGGCTCAATGTTCCTGGTGCAGTTAATCAATTTGGAAAAAGTAGGCATGTTCAGATTGATTAGCATACCTTTGTACTCATCGCTCATCCCTTGTAGGTAGATCTCCACATGGCGGCTTTCAGACACTTCGTCGACGCACTCCAACGACCTGGCTCTGAACTTCTTGATGAATGCGACCCCCTCTTCATCGTGTTTCTGGTGCATGAGAGAGAGGTGTATGGTTGTGACCTTCTCTTAGACCTGGAAGAATTTGGTGTATAACTTCTTTACCATGTCATCCCAGGTTTTGATAGAACCAGCTTCGAGAGTTCTATACCACTTGTACGCGACGGTCCCCAGAGATTTGGGGAATTCGCGCATCAGCAGACGCGGATCAGCTCCGTGTGGACCCATCAAATCAACAAAACGCATGACATGTTCATGCATATTTCCGCTAACCTCGTCGAACTTTTCCCATTTCGGTGCCTTGTATCCAGCAGGGTTGGGCACCAAGTAGATCTCCTTAGGAATTGCAGGCGCACTATCGACCTTGGGAATGATAGTGTCCGCGAAGCATTGGTTCGTTAGGAAGTTGTCCAAACTCTGCTCTAGAGCTGTGATGCGCAAACTAACGTGCTGTTCGCAAGTATACGAATCTTGTAATACCGGGTGTAATTAAACTCGTGTAATCGTTCCCACGAGGACTATTTCGGTTTTTTCAAGAAATCAGTTTTAACTTGCAGAGTGTAAAATGAGGAGTAGTTTAGGATTGTGATTAACTATAAACTAAAAATAAACAAAATAAAACATAAATATTTTTTGTGACGTTTTCTGAAAATCTTGAAAGTTGTAAATCTAGGGTTTGGAATACTAGGTCCCGGGATCCCCTAGGGTTTCTTCAGAATTATGTTCTTCGGTTTGATATGAAAACACTCCGCAGTTTTAATTATCCGTGTCACGTACCGATTGTGCAGTAACCTTTCAGATTCCACATGCTGTCACGATCCTGCAGACTTTCGGGTTCCTGTTAAGCTGCCTAAGTTTGCAGTCTCGTTCTAAGTCTGCTAGGGTTTCTAACCTGTCCAGATGGCCCGGGTCAAATTCTCTAACAGTTGGTCTATACGCTTTGGCTAGCCCTATCTCCCTTTTTCTGGTCGGTCTATCAGGGTAAGGTACTAAATCCTGTCTTTTCTTCCTATTCCTAACCCTAACCTGACGTTTTCACCTACATGCTCGGGTCTATAGCAATTCTGTTTCGCAACTCCGATCATGCATAAACAGATATAATCAAAGACAGAATAACTGATAATACTGCTGAATTAAGATAACGTAATCATGAATTCATATTCAAACTGCAGAATAATGTCTGAAAACGAAACCCTAGGTTCACCGAGAACCTAGGTAAAAGGTTTAGCTACTAAACGACATAACTAATTAACAAAGTTTCTGAATTTAAAAGAGAGAATAAGATCAAACGAAGTCTTCGGATCTGGATGAGTGCTTCCGTGCTCTCCCGGGATGCTCAGACTTGTCCTTGGATGAATTGTCTTGTGTGTTGTGTCTTCAAAACGAGTCTAGACGAGTCTTTATATAGTGCTGGCTAAGTTTCTGGAACTTGTCATTATTTACGAAACTGCCACTGCCCGAAACCGCCCCAATTTTTGTGCTGTCTGCGTATAATACGCAGCCTGCTGCGTATAATACGCAGACAGGGTCTTCCTATGCTGCTTTTTCTCCTCTTTTTGCTTGCTGTCAGCGTATAATACGCAGGCCCTGCGTATTATACGCAGACAGGGACCCTTCTGTGCCTCCAACTTCTTCTTTCTGCGTATTTTCTCCCCCTGGCTGCGTATAATACGCAGGGGGCTGCGTATAATACGCAGACAGGGGAGAAAACTGTCCAAAATCACCTCTCCCTCCTTGCTGCCTGCGTATTTTACGCAGGGTCTGCGTATTATACGCAGACAGCAAGGCAGGATGCTCTTTTCTGCCTCTGTTTGCCTCCCGTTGCATTCCCGATCCATTCGTGCTGCATTCCCGGGCCCTGTTCCTGCATAGACAACATGAACACACCCGCGATCATATCCAATAAAAGTACGGAAAATGCAGAAATTTATAAAGAGCAAATAACTGTCTTGTTCCTAAAACCGAGGCTTTCCGATGGTGAAAATTGGTTAAAACGTGATTTTTCCGGCACAAATGCACAAAAACCGATCTATAAGATAACCCCTATTTGGGCGTTATCAAATACCCCCGCACTAAATATTGCTCGTCCCGAGCAATCCCCTTGCATACCAACCTGCTTGCATACCTCTCGGTTTTTGCAAAACCGACCCTGTCGTGCATACACTACCTTTGCATACTCCCTGCAATTGCATACTCTTTCAACCTGAACCGTATATAGAAATACTAACTCAGACAGAATATACACAGACTCAATATACACGACTCAATAAGTACTAAAACAATTTATTTTTGGTGAGATTGGGCAATCTCAAAAACATAACCGAGTGTCCTCAAAATCTCACCCTTTTTCCAGAAAATACTTCCCTGCAATCGATCGGTAAGTCTGAACAGATTTCTTTGGTGGATTTAAGCACTGAACCCGAGTACTGTTACTTTTGCTATCAACCTGAGCGAATCCCTAGTTAACCGACCATCCGAGCTATTTCCGAATCAAGGTTCTAAATCTAACAGGTAGGATATATATATATATATATATATATATATATATATATATATATATATATATATATGTGTGTGTGTGTGTGTGTGTGTGTGTGTAAGGTACGGCATGATCCTACTCGTTATGACATTCTCACAATTTCCCCAAACTCACACCCCTCACCGAGTTCCCGAAAAACTGCCCGAAACAACTAAGTTTCTGCCATATCAATCTTCCTGTCCCCCGGTGTGTCTTCGCCGTTCTCGCGGCCACAAATGTGAAGCGGTGTAACTGTCTCGAAAATTGTGCTACTCACTCAGCTTGTTGACTCAATAACATAAACAGCATAAATAACTAAAAACTGCAAAACTAGATCATCTTCTTTTTTTTTTCTTTTTTTTCTTTTTCTCTTTTTTTTTCTATATTTTTTTTCTTTTTTTTAATAACAATAAGACTCTATATACACATAAATACACAAATAACAATAAATAAACTGACTAAAGCTGAGTGAGTAAAAATAAACTGTCGTCGTGGGGTATGAAAGATGTCCTCATATGGAATACCCCCACACTAATCCTGAAGCGCTGATCCTGTAGTCGGAATAATACTGTGCAGTCCCACCGAACCTCCTCATCACCAAAGATGTAGAAAAACGGCACAACCACCAATTAACCTCACAACCCCCGGACCCCATTGTGTGCGGAAAGATGTCTCGCACGCGACTAACTCCTCCTGTGGTCACTATGTAATGCAGTGATCCACCTCCGCAAATTAATGTACTGCCGCCTCTCACTCACCCTGTCCTTCCCTCGAAAAATGTGTCAATGTCAAAACTGTCCAAAACTGATATACCATGAAGTGCTCCCATCTAAAACCCTCCCCAACTCACTCCCTCCGTCATAACTCGTAGAATAGCCAACTAACGACTGATGAGGTCTCAAAGAAGGCTTCCTAGGCTATAGTGGCTGAGAATAAAAGGGGTAAATGGCTTCAAACGGGTTTACTAGTTGGACCTAGGGGTAAGAAACAGGACGTGAGGTTCCTTGATAGCCAGTCACTCCACCGAAAGATGCGATGACCGTGACGGCGCCCGTGGGCGGGTTGTCGACTACCTAGATGACGGCGGTGTGGCAACTAGTCGGATCCTTAGCTCATGTGATAACTACTTGCGGTTTCTAAGGGTCACTGGCTCTCACTTATCTACTGTACCTCGGTGCAAGCTTTCTTTTCTGTCAAAGGATTTAACCTCGTTTTCTTCCCAGTTTCTGTTATCTTGATTGCCCTTTCTCAAATTTTCTGATTTTTTAATTTTTTTGGATTTTCTGAAAATTTTCTAATTTTTTTTTTCTTTTTTTTATACATAATGCAAGGTCAGAATGATATGGTGGGTTGACTCAAATAAAGAAAATATGCTGACTCAAAAAAATAAAATAAAAACTGCAAATAAATATGAAAAAACGTGCAGATCGGGTAATGCAGACACGACTCCCACCCCCACACTAAGAGGTGGCATGCCCTCATGGCACTGACTCGTCTGGACTATACGGCGGGTCTGACCCGGTCTCGGATGAACCGGACATGCTGCTGGGTGAGCTGCTGGTTTGCCTGAACCTGGCACTACTAGACTGTCGTGGGTGTGAGCTCGACGACTGGCGTGACCGTGAGCTCGATGACTGTCGGGACTGTGTCCGGGATCCTGACCGACTGCTAGGTGGGTGTGGAACCGGCTCTGTGGCATGCTCACTCGAGCTCGCCTCGTCCGACCAGCTGGTAGTGTAGTCACTGGAATGGGAGGGAGGGAAAATGATAGGCAACGGCACCTCTCGGTCCGCATGGCGGGCTGCCTCTCGCTGCTCCTCTCGGAGTGCAGTAATAGCGTCGCCATGGTCTTTAGCTATCTTCTTTGTGGTCTTTTTGAGGTGCTTTAGGTATCGAAAAACTTTCCCTATCTTGTTAAGCACCTTCTCACCTAAATATGCCTGGCCAGCACGGCACCCCTCAAGTCCCTCCTCAACTCGGGCCAACCTACGGTTCATGACCGAAAGTGGCCCGAAAGTGGCGGCGGGCCGGTCGTACCTCTCGTACTAGGTCTAGCTCTCTGACTCGGCCCGGCTCTCTGGCTCGGCTCCCCGTGGTCATGGGTGGACTGAGAACGCCTAAGTGTAGACGCTCCCATCCCCCGAGTAGGTCTGTCCTGGGTCGATCGCCTCCTAGGTAGGTGAAGTGCTGGATCCCCACAATGCGGTTCACCTCCCAGTCAGCCCACCTTTTGGCAGGTTTGCACAAAAATCCCGAGTGCAGTTTCAACCCCACGTTTTCTTCCTCCTCAAAGTGGGCCCCCGCGTTTCCACCTGTCAGAACCCCCAAAATTTCCCCAGCTGACGAAGGGTTACTCATAGCTAACTGGTATGCACACGACTCTTGGGATGGTGGAATCCCGTAAGCCTGTCTAATAGAGTCAGGGGTCAGCAGGATATAGTCACGACGGCAATAGACCCACCGCACATCAGTGTTTTCGGCATCGCCAGCATGCATAAGGTTGCAAAAGAACTCCCTAGTCAGTGTGGAACTAGACGTACCCTCAAATCCAGCTAGCGAAGTGCCAAAAATGTCTGCTTGACTGGCAAAATTCACCATATGGATCGGCATCCTATCATCATCTACCTCGAAACGGTGGTCCTTAGCCAACCTATAATTCGGCTTTTTACCGGTCAGATAATAGGTATGGGCCTGGTGGGTCACGAACCGGTAACTGTTAAAGTAATGCGGCGTGATGTTGCTGACAGGGATATCAATCGGCTCATGCCTACGGTTCGGGTCTATGACTGGTTTGACTAAAGCCATGAAAAAAAATGCAAAAACGAGCAGAAACAGAAATCTAGAGTACGTGCGCGTGAAATCGTGCGTCTCAGCAAATAAGCCCCCTAAAATCTACCAGAGGTCCACACGGCACGGAAACCGAGAAAAATTTCAGAAATAATGACCCGGCTACGGGTCGTGCTTAAAACGGAAAAATTAAAGAGAGAGAAGAAAATTGGACCTTCCCACAAAGGGGGTGAAGTGCAGAATCTGGCAAGGTTATCGCCGGAGAGTCGCCGGAAAAGTCGCCGGAAAAGTCGACTTCGACGGAATGAAATTCCGGGCACACCCACACGTAGCTTTCTTCCTCCTCTTCAACTTTCCCTTCTGCGAAATTTTCCGGTTTTGCTTCAAACTCAACAAATCTGCAACTTTTCCTCAAGAACACCCTTCACTTTCCTTCCACCCCCACACTATCTCGGTTGGAATTTCTGAAAACCAAGAGTAGTTCCGTGCTCCTTGCGACGAGGGGATTCCAAAAATGCCTTCAATTTTTGATTCCGAGCACTTTTGAAAAATTGCTGTGTTGGTGCTAGAGAGGAATGGAGGTAGAGAGAGAAAACTTCAAGCCAACAATGGCTTCCCCATGGCCGGACCCCCCCCCCTTTTAAACCCTGAGTGCCAAAATGACGAAAATGCCCCTGGCTTAAAATGGTCAAAAATTGCTTATTTTGTGCGTATAATACGTATATGTTGCGTATTTTACGCAAACAGGGGTTCCGGGTGATCAAAAATGCAAAAAAAATTGCAATTTCCTCCTCTGTCTGCGTATAATACGCAGAAAGCTGCGTATTTTGCGCAGACACGGGGTGAGATTGCAAATTTTTTTTTTCAAAAACTGACTTTTCAGTACTGGCTGCGTATAATACGCAGTATCCTGCGTAAAATACGCAGGCACCACGGGAAAATATTTTTCATTTTTTTCTGAAAAACTTATTTTTCAGAACTGTCTGCGTATAATACGCAGAAACCTGCGTAAAATACGCAGAAAGTTCTGAAAATAATTTTTCAATTTTTCAAAAAAAAAAATCAATTTTCGGTGCTGTCTGCGTATAATACGCAGAAAGCTGCGTAAAATACGCAGACAGCAGCAAAATAAATTTTTCAATTTTTTTTTTTTAGAAAAATACAATTTACACTGCTGGCTGCGTATAATACGCATAAAGCTGCGTAAAATACGCAGACAGCAGCAGAAATAATTTTTCAATAATTTTCAAAAGTCAATTTTTCCTTGCTGGCTGCGTATAATACGCAGAAAGCTGCGTAAAATACGCAGACAGCAGAGAATTTTTTTTTTCACCTCGGTTATTTTTGCACTGTGGGTTGAAGGGGGGTCACTTTTCTCTCTCTCTCCTTTCTGTTTCTTTTCGTCTGCTTCTTTTGTATCTGCACATGCTTAATTTTCATTAAATACCCACTCATTTCACCGCTCTCAAAAATTCAAAACTTAAAAGAAAAACTATAAAATAATTTAAACTAACTACGTTGGGTTGCCTCCCAACCAGCGCTTTGTAATTTACGGTCGACGGCCCGACCCAGTTACCTCAGGTTCGATCACGGGTCGTCGAAGTAGATTGGATCTACCCTGGCGACTTCGGCGTTCTCGAGATATGGCTTGATTCGGTTTCCGTTCACCCTGAAGCTTGAGTTGTCTTTTGGATTCTCTAGCTCAAATGCGCCCCATGCGAATAACTTCCTGATGATGAACGGCCCCGACCAACGAGATCTCAACTTTCCCGGAAAGAACCTCATTCTTGTGTTGTAGAGAAGTACCTTGTCTCCTTCGTTGAACTGCTTTGGCGTGATACGCTGATCATGCCACTTCTTCGTCTTCTCTTTGTAAATTTTGGCGCTCTCAAATGCCGTCCTGCGGAACTCCTCTAATTCCAGCAGCGCCATCTTTCTCTTATCTCCGGCCAGACTCTCATCCATGTTGAGCAGTTTGATAGCCCAATAGGCCTTATGTTCCAGCTCAACCGGGAGGTGACACGCTTTCCCAAACACGAGCTGGTATGGTGACATTCCCAACGGTGTTTTGAAAGCTGTCATGTATGCCCACAACGCATCATCTAGTCTTATCGACCAATCCTTCCGGCCCAGATTTACGGTTTTCTCAAGAATGCCCTTGATCTCTCGGTTTGACACCTCTGCCTACCCGTTAGTCTGGGGGTGATAAGACAGTGATACCTTATGGATCGATACCCCGTACTGCTTAAGCACCCTGGCAAACACTTTGTTAATAAAGTGTGACCCTTCATCGCTGATCATTGCTCTGGGGGTTCCGAATCGTGTAAAGATGTTGCGTTTCAGGAAACGCTCAACTGTCGCTGCATCGTTTTTCTGACACGCTATCGCCTCGATCCACTTTGTAACATAGTCCACTGCCAGCAGTATGTACAGATTTCCCATAGAAGACGGGAACGGCCCCATGAAGTCAATCCCCCATACATCAAATGGTTCAACTTCCTGCCAAATAGTCATAGGCATCTCATCCCTATGTGACGTACTCCCTGTCCTCTGGCATCTATCGCATCCTTGTACATAATCATGACAGTCCTTGAAAAGTGTTGGCCAAAAGAAACCTGACTGCAGTACCTTGTGTGCTGTGAGGGTTCCTCCGAAGTGACCCCCACACTGAGCCGAGTGATAGTGCCTGATCACGTTCCAGGCCTCGTGGGTCAGAACACACCTCCTCAGAATATTGTCGGCTCCCTGCTTGAACAGATACGGGTCGTCCCAGAAATACTGCCGGCTCTCAGAAATAAATCGTTTCCGCTGTGACGGGGTTAGGTCCTCGGGAAGCGTGCCACTCACCAGATAGTTGGCTATAGCGTAGTACCACGGTCTCCCCAGTTTGACCGCCATGATGTGCTCGTCCGAGAAGTTTTCCTGGATCGGTACCGGGTCCACCTCAGCATTCTCAAGCCTGGACAGGTGGTCCGCTACTACGTTCTCAACTCCCTTCTAATCCCGGATTTCTACATCAAATTCCTGCATCAGTAATACCCACCTCAGCAGTCTCGGATTTGCGTCCTTCTTGTCCAGCAGATATTTCAGGGCACTATGGTCGGTAAAAGCGATGACTTTTAACCCGACCAAGTACGGCCTGAATTTATCTAGGGCATATACCACAGCAAGCAGCTCCTTCTCAGTAGTGCCGTAGTTGATCTGGGCATCGTTGAGTACCCGACTTGCATAATATATCACATGGCACACCTTGTCCTTCCGCTGCCCCAAAACTGCACCGACTGCATAGTCGCTTGCGTCACACATTAGCTCAAACGGAAGTGACCAGTCCGGTGTAGTGATAACCGGGGCTGTGGTCAGCTTCTCCTTCAAATGGTCAAAGGCTTGCTGACAAGCTGCATCAAAGTCAAAGGGCACGTCTTTTCTAAGTAAAGCGCAGAGTGGCTTCGTGATCTTGGAAAAGTCTTTAATGAACCTCCGGTAAAATCCTGCATGTCCCAGAAAACTTTTGATCGCTTTTACGGTTGTCGGATATGGGAGCTGTTTTATCACCTCGATCTTGGCACTGTCCACCTCGAGTCCCTTGCTGGAAATTTTGTGGCCCAGCACGATCCCCTCGGTGACCATAAAATGACACTTCTCCCAGTTCAGCACCAAATTCGCCTTCTTGCATCGGATCAGAACCTGTCCCAGGTGGTGCAGGCAGTCGTCAAAACTGTCCCCGAACAGTGAAAAATCGTCCATAAAGACCTCTAGATTTTTCTCGATCATGTCGGAGAATATCGCCATCATGCATCTCTGGAACGTGGCTGGAGCGTTACACAATCCGAATGGCATGCGCCGGAACGCAAACATACCGTACGGGCAGGTAAACGTTGTCTTCTCCTGATCTTCCGGGGCTATGCAAATCTGGTTGTACCCGGAGTACCCGTCCAGGCATGATGAGCTAGCCTGTCCAACATCTGGTCCATGAATGGCAGCGGGAAGTGGTCTTTCAGTGTTGCATCGTTTAGCCTCCGGTAATCCATACAGATCCGCCAGCCTGTAACCGTGCGCTGCGCAATCTGTTCCTGGTCCTCATTCTGTACCACCGTAATACCCCCCTTTTTGGGCACACACTGGACCGGGCTGATCCAAGTGCTGTCTGATATGGGGTATATGATTCCTGCTTCCAGCCACTTCATGACCTCCTTGCGAACAACATCCTTCATGTTCGGGTTCAGTCTCCGCTGGGGCTGAATCACCGGTTTCTTGCCTTCTTCGATCCTGATCTTGTGCATGCAATAGGAGGGGCTGATCCCCTTAATATCTGCAATCGTCCAGGCGATTGCTTCTTTGTGCTCTCGCAATACTTCCAGCAGTTTCTCTTCCTGTTCCTGAGATAGAAGAGAAGAAACGATTACGGGCAGAGTATTATTATTACCAATGTATGCATACCTGAGATGGGTCGGGAGCGGTTTAAGCTCGAGTGCAGGCGGCTCCTTGAGTGACGGAACCAGGATCATCTTCTGCCCGCCATCTTCGTCCCGGTGCAAAGTGGTCCAGTCTTCGGCTCTCATGGCTTGCTCGCACCGAGTCATCTCCTTTTCTTCTCCGTACATGATATCAATTTCTTCCCATAACTGATCCATCTCCTCGTTTTCCCAGCCTTCATCAACTACGTCTATGGCGAAGATGTCTTCGTGATCATAATAATTTGGCAGTTGCAGATTTTTGAAAACGTTAAATTTAACCTTGTCCTCGTTAATCTGCATGGTCAGTTCCCCTCTCTTGCAATTTATCATGGCTTCTCCAGTGGCCAAAAACGGCCTGCCCAGTATGAGCGGTACCTCCCCTGCCTCCATGTCCAGGATCACGAAATCTGCTGGAAAAATCAGCTCGCCGACCTTCACCAAAATATCCTCGATAACTCCATAGGCCTGTTTTACGGACATGTCTGCCATCTGCAGCATGATTCTAGTGGGCCGGGGCTCCCCGACTTTCAAACTCTTGAAAATTGTCAATGGCATCAGGTTGATGCTGGCCCCTAGGTCACACAGAGTCTTTCCTGTGTAAGCGTTACCTAGGGTGACCGGTATTACAAAACTGTCAGGATCTTTTCTCTTCCTCGGTAGCCCATTCTTCACACAGTTGCTCACTTCTGTCGTCAGGTTTATAGTCTCGAAATCGCTCATTCGCCTCCTCCCATACAGAATGTCCTTGAGGAATTTGGCGTAAGTGGGCATCTTGGACAAAGCCTCAGCAAAGGGTATGTTAATCTGCAGCTGCTTGAACATCTCGAGAAACCTAGCGTAGTCCTTGCTGTCGTCCCTCTTTCTTGTCTTCAAGGGGTATGGTACCTCCTTGGAGAAAGGTACTGTTTCTGCATCTGTCTCATTCTGCACTGCATCCTGCTCAACCGAGCCCTTCGGCTGGGGGCGGTCGACTGAGCTGTTATCCTGGCCAGACAGTTTGCGTTCTACTTCTTTCGACTTTTCTGCGCGTGTGTGGCTAGGATACGGTGGATCCTGTAGTGCTACTCCACTCCGAGTGGTGATAGCATTGATCTGAGCACGTGGATTATTCACTGTATTCGAGGGCAAGTTTCCTGGCTGTCTCTCCGTTAGCTGCTGTGCTAACTGCCCTACTTGTACCTCCAAAACACGCAGTGACGTTTTGGTCGTCTGCATGTCTGCTGTCAGGGCATCCATATGTGCGAACCGGGTCTCCATGGTCTGAAACATGGACTCAATCTTCTTCATCTGGGCATCGTACTGCTGTGCAGATGGACCCGGCTGAACCTGCTGAGTCGGTGCAGCCTGCTGGGCTGGTGGTCCTGGTGCATAAACTGCAGAGTTCGGGTTTCCGTACCGGAACCCGGGATGGTCTCTCGTACCCGGTCTGTACCGGCTCGGGTCCCACTGCTGCTGTACGTAATTGGTGTCTTCGGTTCTGATCTCCTCAATGGCCGCGTCCAAATCAGGTTCTCCGACTGCTGCAACCGGCTTCTTATCCGAGTAGACTTTCTTGATCAAGTCATGAACGATCTTGGCCAGGTTGTCTATCCGGTCATCTTCTGCTGGTTCGGCTCTAGCCGTCATCCTGCGATCGTCAAACAGTCGGGTGTCCTGCTTGGCTAACTGCTTCATCAGGTCGTATGCACCATCTTTGTCCACATGATACAGGAAGTTTCCCCCGGCTTCTCTGTCGATCCTGTCAGCACTCTCCCTGTCTAGGGCGTGGTAGAATACCTGCAGGATCTTCGCATCACCAAAACCGTGGTTCGGGCATCTCTTCACCAATCTCATCAATCTGTCCCATGCGTCTACCACCGTCTCCCCCATCTTCTGCTCGAATGAAAGAATCTCGCTCTGCAACTGAATGACTCGGGAAGCGGGATAAAACTTTGCCAGAAAATCTGCGACACACCCCTCCCATGTAGTGATGGATTTGGGTGGTCGGGATTCGAGCCAGTCCTTGGCTACTCCGAATAGGCAATATGGGAACAGGATTAACATAAGTGCCTCTGCGTCTACCCCCTTGTATCGAACCTTGTTGCAGTAATCTTCGAATTTCCCGATAAATTCGTTCGGGTCTTCGTCGGCCTTCCCGTGAAACGGGCAGAGGGTCTGTACCGTCTGGATGGTGGAGGGTTTGATGTCGAAGTGTTCTACGGTGATCTCGGGCACCACAATAGCTCGCTCATGCCCCCCGGTGGGGACTTCGAAATTCTCCACCAATGCTTTCCCAGACCGGTTATAAGTTCTCTGGTTGCTTCGGGCAGCCAGACCTGCTGTGACAAGCTCTTCGATGTACCGAGCCATCTGGGCTGGGGTACGTGTCTCTCGTTCCTCCCCACCAGTGGCAGGGATCTCGGGATTGTCTCTCGGGTCGCCTGCCATTCTGCTTTCTCGGTTTCTGCGGTTCTGTTCGGTGTACAGCTTTTCTGGATTGTCGAGTGGTGTTACCAAACTGCGAGGCAATCTGGGCATCAACGGAACAGTCCTGAAAAACGCAGATTCAAAAAGCAGTAAGATAAAAGAAAAATAACGAAACTGAAAAATAAAAAAAAAAACTCCGAAAACTAATTCTGATAACTAAATTAACCCTAAAAAGTCCCCGGCAACGGCGCCAAAAACTTGATGCGCAAACTAACGTGCTGTTCGCAAGTATACGAATCTTGTAATACCGGGTGTAATTAAACTCGGGTAATCGTTCCCACGAGGGCTATTTCGGGTTTTTCAAGAAATCAGTTTTAACTTGCAGAGTGTAAAAGGAGGAGTAGTTTAGGATTGTGATTAACAATAAACTAAAAATAAACAAAATAAAACACAAATATTTTTTGTGACGTTTTCTGAAAATCTTGAAAGTTGTAAATCTAGGGTTTGGAATACTAGGTCCCGGGATCCCCTAGGGTTTCTTCAGAATTATGTTCTTCGGTTTGATATGAAAACACTCTGCAGTTTTAATTATTCGTGCCACGTACCGATTGTGCAGTAACCTTTCAGATTCCACATGCTGTCACGATCCTGCAGACTTTCGGGTTCCTGTTAAGCTGCCTAAGTCTGCAGTCTCGTTCTAAGTCTGCAAGGGTTTCTAACCTGTCCTGATGGCCAGGGTCAAATTCTCTAACAGTTGGTCTATACGCTTTGGCTAGCCGTATCTCCCTTTCTCTGGTCGGTCTATCAGGGTAAGGTACTAAATCCTGTCATTTCTTCCTAACCCTAACCTGACGTTTTCACCTACAGGCTCGGGTCTATAGCAATTCTGGTTCGCGACTCCGATCATGCATAAACAGATATAATCAAAGACAGAATAACTGATAATACTGCTGAATTAAGATAACGTAATCATGAATTCATACTCAAACTGCACAATAATGTCTGAAAACGAAACCCTAGGTTCACCGAGAACCAAGGTAAAAGGTTTAGCTACTAAACGACATAACTAATTAACAAAGTTTCTGAATTTAAAAGAGAGAATAAGATCAAACTAAGTCTTCAGATCTGGATGAGTGCTTCCGTGCTCTCCCGGGATGCTCAAACTTGTCCTTTGATGAATTGTCTTGTGTGTTGTGTCTTCAAAACGAGTCTGGACGAGTCTTTATATAGTGCTGGCGAAGTTTCTGGAACTTGTCATTATTTACGAAACTGCCACTGCCCGAAACCGCCCCAATTTTTGTGTTGTCTGCGTATAATACGCAGCCTGCTGCGTATAATACGCAGACATGGTCATCCTATGCTGCTTTTTCTCCTCTTTTTGCTTGCTGTCTGCGTATAATACGCAGGCCCTGCGTATAATACGCAGACAGGGACCCTTCTGTGCCTCCAACTTCTTCTTTCTGCGTATTTTCTCCCCCTGGCTGCGTATAATACGCAGGGGGCTACGTATAATACGCAGAAAGGGGAGAAAACTGTCCAAAATCACCTCTCCCTCCTTGCTGCCTGCGTATTTTACGCAGGGTCTGCGTATTATACGCAGACAGCAAGGCAGGATGCTCTATTCTGCCTCTGTTTGCCTCCCGCTGCATTCCCGGTCCATTCCTGCTGCATTCCCGGGCCCTGTTCCTGCATAGACAACATGAACACACCCGCGGTCATATCCAATAAAAGTATAGAAAATGCAGAAATTTATAAAGAGCCAATAACTGTCTCGTTCTTAAAATCGAGGCTTTCCGATGGTGAAAATTGGTTAAAACGTGATTTTTCCGGCACAAATGCACAAAAACCGAGCTATAAGATAACCCCTATTTGGGCGTTATCAAGCTGTCACGCTAGAAGGCACACTTCCTCCGGGAGTAGAAGACGGGGTTGCAGCAAGCCCAGGGATGTAAGGCATGCTGGTATCATAGGGAGGTGCGGGTGCGTAGCTTCCCTGAACTCATGGCGCTTATGATGGCAACACGGGGTATGAAGATGGGTTTCCCACAGATGTACGTTCTGGCTTATAACTCGGCACGAGGGGAGACCCTGAGGATGACCGTGGTTGTGGCACATGCCCATTAGGCAGGGACGCCTGGGGGTTTGGTGGCGCAGACTTATGTGCGAGGGGTGCTACGGTGGATCCAGATGGAGCCAATGCTCCCTGGGTAGCACTTTGTGCAAGCCCTCCCAGGATAGCCATGATTTGAGCTATCTGAGCAGATTGAGTTTGCATGGCCCTGGCTTGGCTCTGAATTGTGGCATTAAACATCTCCAAAGAAGGGTTGTTTCCAGTAGCTGTCTGGGGTTGGTGTTTAGGAGGGTTTCCTCTCTATGGGTTCTTCCCCTGAGGGAGACCGATCACCGTCAAGGGGGTTAGCTTCAAGATACATGGCTGCTAGGTTGATTGATTGAAGTTTTGAAGGTTAATGTTCACGTCGGGTTCACCAAATGTATACAAGGAGATCTTGTTGGGAAGATCTGGCTGTACACCTACAATAGAGAACAAGAGATTCTTGAGAGAGAGACAGTATAGCAAATTGGCTAAGAGATTCGAGCAGTTGTCATATAAGGCTAACGTTCCTATATATAGTGGGGAAGTGGAAGTTATGAGGGGTTAATGCGCCCATAAATGGCGGCTTAATGTTAGCCTCGTAACGGCACGTTTGACCATATATATAGGGCACGTTACGCACTCATCCGCATAAGTAGGGGACCGTTATGAGATAGACCGCATTTATGGGACACGTAGGCATTAAATCTCTCAGATAGTTACCAAGGGTCGCGTACGAGCGTGGTTGTTGCTCTCGCGCGATGTCCCTTACTCTAGACTCCAAGCCACTAAGTCCCTACAACTCCCGTGCGGTTAGTATCACGGGTGACCCTGTCTCGCAGCCCCCATATGGATTAGTATTATAAGGGAAGTGATTTAGTGTTACTGGAGTAGCGTTGGATGTGCTGGATGGCTTCCACGTGGATGGTGATCTGTTTGTATGAAATGTACTATCTACACCAACTTACGTTGATTAGAGAAGGAAACAAATTAAATAAGGAAAAGAAATAAAAACGTATACATCACAAAACTTGGAGCTGCACCTGGTTCAAACTTTAGTAAGAAGATAAGGGCATACGTGGAGAAGTATCCAAGCAAAAGAATGTGAGTTTGGGGGAAAGGTGAAGGTGAAGATAAGGGCATACGTTCTAGATCCAGTTCTAATGTTTTTAGCACGAGTCCATGTAGAAGAAGGCTAATGCAAGAGGAAATAGAGATCTTCCCTAAGTTTTCAGCAATCCATCTAAGAGATAAGGTTGGTGGATGAGGTTATGAAAGAGGTGCTGAGAAGGGCACACACACATGTGATAGTACTAGGGATGATGAAAGTGATGGGCCAAGAGCCTTTATTCCAGGTTTTCCATAGAATTCTAACAGACAAAAACTCCTCATCAATGGTCAAAGGACCATGAAAAAAGCTTCCGGGGGACAATTTGTTGCACCAAATATCATTCGAGAATTTCACACCACCCCTTCCTAAGTTATAATCCCGACCTTTCTTTAGCACTTCCTTCCCCCCAACACAGGCTTCTCCAGGCGAAAGATCCTTCCATGGAGCAATTCTTTTACCTACAGGAGAGGACCTTACACCAGAATTTGTCCTTGTTCTTGGTCAGTCTTCAGTATTGGCTAGCATGAAGAGCTATAATTTAGCTTTTCTAAGGCCAATAGCCCAAGTTATTAGGTTTGGTTACATTTCTCCAGCCAATGTTATGCATCTTGTTCCTTCCCTGGTGCCTTTACACAAGAAATCTCTGCAAAGCTCGTCAATATCTTTCAGAATGGAAGCAGGGTGTTTACAAGGTAACATAGAATATATGAAGATTGTGGTAAGGGAGCTCTTAACTAGAGTGGCTCTTCCAGCAATAGAAAGCTTACTAATCTTCCAACCCCCAAGTTTTGTCTTCATGTTGTCAATGATGAATTGGAAATCGACCTTGGAAGGTTTGGAGTTAAGGATGGTGCAGCCCAGGTAGGTAACAAGGTTAGAGCTCTTTCTAATACCCAACAAAGAGGCACAAGAAGCGGAAACATAGGGGGAGTGTTCTTGGAGAACAATATTTTGGACTTGCTGAGGTTAACCTTCCCGCCAGAGAGTTTGTAGAAGTCACTCGAGATTTCTTTGACGGTGGCACAGCTAGAAGTGGTGGCTTTCCCACATAAGGGAAGATCATCAGCAAACAATAAAGAGGATGGTAGGTATAACACTCCACTTAATCCGGTTCGGGAGAGACCGGGAGAGTGCTACTCGAATGGTAGAAATCAAGAATAAACATTCTACATACAATTTAAAACCATTAAGTTATTACACGATTGTCTTTAAGCCACAAACACAGGCTACAACATTACGATACTAATATTATTAAACTAGACCTGCTAGTCTAGGTGAGTCTCAAATCCCGCTACTCCATAATCTCAGCTCCTAGACCTGCGGGGGAATGAAACAAAGACCGCAACTTTTTCGAAAAGTCAGCGAGAAATGCTGAGTGAGAGTACATCTTAGAATGTAAAGCACGAAGTTGAGAAAGGCTACAGTGTTATGCATTTAATAAAAAATGTGGAATAACAGAGTATGAGTAAAAGTAATACAACATCAGAGTTTGCAGCATCTTAAACAACAATGTTAATCAATTATGAATTGCCTAGTATTCATAAATATATCTGAAGCATCAAACATTTAGAATTTAACCCTTCACAAGTTTCATTGTCCATCCCGTATACGAATATAATTAACAATTTTTCAATATAGAATCAAATAAGAGATATTATTATCTTGCACTAACTAGGGTAGACTAGGGTAAACCAGGGTAACAGTTCTCAGATTGGATATCCAGATCAAGGAGTGGGAAAATTTTTCTTGGGAAACCTTCCCATCGTAGGATGGCAACGAAAGATAAAATCTTTCCCCCGTGCCTGGCGTTATGAAGAACCTCTCCTGCCCCCACTCTCATAAATCATAACTGACCTTAAGTGTAGACACCCCCTTAAGGATCGTAAGTCTAGAAGAGTAGTACTAGATGAGACTCTAGCCAAAAAAGTAAAAGAATCGGGCCAACTAAAGGCCAAACCAACCCAATAAGGGAAAATGAAGCCAACTAGGGCCAATCCAAGCCAACTAAGGGTCAATCCAAGCCAACAAAGTCAATCCAAACGACTGGTTCCGGTACATGCGAACTTTCAATTTAAGTTGTTATTATTAATTATATTTTAAATAAATAAAATAAATTACTGTTTTGTAATAAGAAAATATTTATAGTAAATTAGTGTAATCAATATTTTATTTAAAAATAAGCTAATAAAAATATTTGCGTATATATGTATATGTATATTTATGTGTGCGTGTGTGCATGTGTGTGTAATGTTGTTTTAATGAACCGTTAATTGACACTTCAGTTTATTTGAATGAACAGTGATCTTCAAGTCTTTTTAGCAACATACATAATTGTTTTAATTGAATGATGTGTAAATGGTTCTCTAAAATAACTCCTCATAATTGCTATATTCTTTTATTCGAGAATCGAGAGAATTATATTTCTAACTAGTAATTGCAATTATAATTATAATCAAATTGTTTAAATATTGTTTGTTTAGTAATCATTTATAGGTATTTTCACTTATCTAATATCAAACTTATTTGAGAAATACTTCTGTATGTCTATTTATAAGTATACGACTAGACTTAGGAAATGTTAGGGTTGGGCCTTGTCTTACGACTTAGACGAGCATTCATTCATTTAGAAGTATCATCATTGTGAATAGAGATTCGTAATTTTAGGCGACGGATTCGTAGATGTAGGTTACGTTGACTTCTCATGAGGACAACTTGGAGCTAATTGTTGTTTCGACTTGAGGTGAGTTGCATGCTTAGTCTTCCTTCGTGTCAAATTGTGATTTTTACATTCTGTCTTAAAATGCATATGTGAGTTTGCCCTCCAAACTGGTTTTTACTTGATTACTTGATTTAAGTCTTTAAATTGATAATATTATTTGAAAACTTTGTTGTTCACATGCTACACTAAATCAGAAATCATACAACTAAACATATAATCATAAATATGAAACATAAACTATAGCTAACCCATCCCCTAAAGAGTCCTTAAATAGTTCAGCCACCCCCCACCTTAACCAACTAACAATAGTTTAGGTAAAATACACTTTATACCCCCAAGCTTAATGAAAAGACACTTTATTTAAAATACATTAACCCACCATACTTCATCAATCTCACCCAATCGAAACGCGATTTGAAGCTATAAAAACATGATTTTTATTACATAAAATGACTTAGAGGAAGATTAGAAGTTACCCATGCCAAAATTCGCGAGAAACGATCAAGAAACGAAACGGGTCAAGTCGTCAAAAAAGTACGCCAGAGGTGGAGTTTGTCAGGATCTTTTCCTGTGGTGCTTGGCTTCGTTTGATGGATCGTGGAGTTCGGTCGGACCCTAAGGAGTCGAGGGAGAAAGAGTGTGAACGGTGGGTGGCCTTTGTTTGGTTGGCCGTTGCTTTAGTCGGAGAAAATGGAGTTCGAAGGTGCTCTTGGCGGCCCTGATTTCTGCGGCTCCTTCTAGCTGTTGCCTATATCTTCTTTTGGTCACAATAGGGGGAGGAAGAGAACGAGAACAAGGCAGGATGACAGGGGAGGAGAAATCAGTTAGTGGGTGGCTTTGGTGGTTATTCTTCCGACGAGGCAGTGGCGGTGGAGGCTGGTGGCTGCTGCTACCAGCTGCTGCTACTTCTTGCTTCTTTTTTTTTTTCCAGCGAGACAGAGACGAAGATAGGCAGAGAGATATGGGAGGACAGTGAGGGAGGTGGCAACGAATTTGGTTTTGGTGATGGTGGTGGTGTTGGTTTGAGTTGGCGAAGGAAAAGAAGTAGAGGAAGGGGAGTTGATGTTGGCGTTGTGCTGATGGTGAAGAAGTTCAGGAGAAGGTGTTGGTTAAAGTAAAGAAAGGTAGGGGGATTATACATGTATGCATACAGTAGAAATACATATCCGTAGACATGTATGCATACATTATAAATACATATACGTAAACATGTATGCATACGGTATAACAACCACTGGGCGTTCCAATAATTGTTGTTACGAGTTTGGTTTCCACCATTCCAGTTCTGGTTCTGGCGATTCCCTGGGTAGTTTTGTCCGTTTCCATGGTTGTTCCTTCCATTATTTCCTTTGTCACACTCATACTTATGGTGGCCGAATATGCCACAATAGTTGCATGTCACCTTGTTTCCATCAAAATCGTCCCATGGGATAGTAGTGACGAGTATGCCTCGTTACCATTGTTTCGATTATGACTCCCCCCCACCATTTCCAAGCTTAGAGTGCTTGTCTGCCCCTTGGTTGTTGTGTCTTCCTTGTCCATAGTTTCCAGTCTCCTGACCCTCTTCTTTCCTTTTCCCAGTTGTTGCGTCAGTGCCTGGTCGACCCTCCAGATGTTCGCTGCTACCACGTACGCCTCTGACGAGGTGTTATAGCTTCTGGTGAGCATGCTTCTCCGAATTTCAAGATCCAGCTCTTCTATGAAGAAGGTGACCATGCGCCAATCAGCTGGCACTGTATCTTTCGTAAACCGGGCCAACTACACAAATTTGTCGTAGTAGTCCGTTACAGAGTCGTTGGCCTGCTTCAATGCGATGAACTCTTCATACTTCTTTTCCTTGACATGCTATGGGTAGAAGTTGGCTCTCATAGCAGCCTTCATTGCCTCCTAATCGAAGCCATCCTGAACAATGAGCCTTGCTCGATTAGCCGTCCACCATTTATCAGCCTTTTCCTTAAAGTAGAAAGCCGCCTCATTAATCTTGCGGGCCCCTGGGCATTCCATGGCCTGAAAAATATTATCGAAGTCCTTGATCGAGTTTTCGAGCAATACTGCATCCTCTTTTTCATATACGTTGCTTGGATTTCCCTATGCTAGCAATCTTTGGTACCATCAAGATATTGAAGAAGATCATATGCTTGAAGAAGATCATATGTTATAATATGACTTTTACATCATCCCTTCTCCCTTTTCCTTCCTACTCTAAATTTGCACTTGGAATAAGGGAGGGAGGTCAAATACATACCTGTCCTCACTTGTGGCCATTATTACAAAAAGTAGTACACTTTTAAAGGTGATGATTCACTTGTAGGCCATTTTTAAGGACAAAATTGTCATTTGATTATAAAAATGTTATTTTGTTGGGAAAGTAGGAAGGAGAAGAGAGAACGGAGGAAGTGCATAGTAAGTATTTGACCAATCAAGGTTTCCTTGAAGGAGGTAATTTAGATTTGCGATGAAGAATTAGAGGTGGAAACGACACAGTCAAATCCGCCATGGGGATGCTGGAAGACATTTCGGCGATGGAGTAGGTTTAAGAAATACTCTGATATCACATTAACTAACACCTTATGATCAATTTGATCTGAAACAAATGCTAGGGGTCTTCAGTTTGGGAAGAACATGCAAAGAGAAAAAAGATAGAGAGAGTGTGTGATTAAATGTAACTAACTTCATTAATTTCCAATAACTTGGTTAAAATTCCAGCAGAAATCTTTTATCACAAAAGCTGGGAGCGTTGGTAATTCTTGAAACACATAGCAAACTAGGAAGAACAGCATACATAACATAGATATCCATGTAAATTAAAAACGATAAAATATCAGTCAATTTGCAATATTAAAGCACCACTCTAAAACAATTTCGAGTATCCACAAATCTTAATAGAACACCTAAAGGCCATAAGCGATAATCCAAAACTCTAAATGTGTAAATCCTGAGACTGGCTTCCCTCTGCTGCTTCCTGCAATGGCAACGCCCCGTCAGTCTCGCTCCTCAGAACCTGTAATCAGAGAGTTTATACAAAGTGATTTAGAATTTCACTTCTTTGAACTTTTATGAAGATGTTTCTTGTAATTCGTAATATGCAGCAATAAGACATGTAACATACATTGTCAATTTCATCGAGCTTCTTCAACTCATCAACAATCGTCTCACAAAGTAACTTGTGTGCTGGTCGTTTCGTCTTCAGATAATTCAAACGGCTCCGGCGACATCCAGGGCAATTGGGGCCGCCACCTTTTGACTTCCGTGAAGTTTGTTTCGTCCGTGCCATCTGAATAATAAAAAAGTGATCATTATATACTGTCATTGAAGCTAGTAATCAGAGAGAGGAGTGTTAATTCCATTCTAAGTGGTGAAACTGGTTAGCAAATCTGATAAACTTCGTTTTGGGAGTGAAAGAACCAAACGAATCCAAGCCAAATACGGGTGATAAAAGAACAATAAATGCATAAAATAAGATCGTTGCTAAGAGGAACATTGATGATAGTGAATTTCTTTGACGTTAACAACAAAAACATGGATGCTAGACTATTGCTAGTGAAAATGTTTTGCGTTCTTTTTAGGTTCTCCTAGAAGAAATGGGGTGCCAAAGTGATACTACCTCTGTTTCTTCTCTTTCACTTTAGGAGATTTTTTTTACCCGTATCTGTGTCACTTTGACTAGTGATTTGGATAGCAAAACAATGTAATTTTGCGATAATTTTTTCATTGTATTGTAGAGTAAAGTTTTCTCTACAAGATCATGCAAAGATTGCCAAATTTGTGTATCGTTTTGCTAACCAAATCATCGGGTCAAAATGACCCAGTGAATAGAGTCAAAAAGTGAAGTAAGGTGAGAGAAGAAACAGATGTAGTATTTAGGTTCTCACATAGATGATACATAGTACTTTTAACCGATCACGTTTGACAAAGAGAAATAAGATATCTAAATGAAAATCTGAACTTTATTATAAACTATATGGGTGCTTCTTACTGAGTGGTAAACCCTATTGGACACGTCTCAATTCATAAGCTGGCCAAGCTGACAAGTTCAATTAATAAGCAAGTAGAAAGACTAGATTGACACAAATGATTGGGATGAAGAGAGTGGCGTTTCATCAAAGGAAAGCACACAAAAAAGTTAAACAGAATTTTAGACATAAACATAGACATAATTTTCAAATGTAGTAAAATCAATCCCTACTATGGAAATATTAAACTCTTAGGAAACATTGACACATAATCAAAATCACTAAAAGTAGAAATTATGTCTAAAATTCTGTCTAAAATTATGTCTCTTTAGAATTATTCTAAAAAGAAACAAGAAAAGAGGAAATATAATTACCTCGATATATGGAAGAGTAGCGCCCAACACCAATTAATTTGAGTCTACAATACTTAGAATCTCTACTATTTATAGGCCAAGAAATCTCAGCGTATTAGAGAATTTCGTACCAATTAGAATCCTATCATAATTGCAATTTCTATTCATTACCAAAATTAATGATACCCTAAAGATTGAGATCTTTGATTGGTTTACAATATTACCTATCAAGATCGCAAATTGATCGACCACCTCACCGTTGATGTGGCATGTTACATATCCGTTCCCACAAGGTCATAAAACAAAATCACGCGGTTGTAGAGCAAACCCTAAAAGCGTCTCTCTCTCTCTCTCTCTCGGATCAGAAACGTAACATGTTCTCTGGTATGTTCGAAGAAAAAGAAAAGAACCAAGGGTCGCTCGGTGTTGTTGTCGCTTTCAATTCAACAAACTAAACGAATTCGACAACACTGGAAGATTTAATCATCAAAGAAGACATAACATAAGATTCCCATAACTCCGTATTCGCATTTCGCAGCATCGTCCTCAATGTTCGAAAGAAAGTTGTAAGATTTTGTAGCTACGCCTCTTTCGTTCAATATAGAAGAGCTTATGATCCTGTTCATTGTAATTTCCTCCTGCCGGTGATGCGCATATTAGTTTCCTTGAGCATTTTTGTACTTGGATCAATTTTGCCTGTCACTTGGGTAAGTACACATAATTTTATCCACCCGCCATGTTAGAGCAGTTATGTTTAATCTTACACCCGGTCACACCTTTGCGTGTTTATGTTGGCAATGGAGAATCATTGTGATGTTCTTATTACTGTCCGAAGACAGTTGACCTTGGAAGGCACTGTATTCGAGATCGATTTATGTGTGTTGTCCGTTCATGTACTAGACCTCGTGTTAGGGGTACAGCGGCTGCAGACGTAGGCAAGGTGTCCCATGACTATGCAAATTTGACAATGGATTTTTGTGGAAAGACCAGCAGATTATGCTTCACGGTGATGTTCAGGGTCCGCGACAGATTTCTAATAACCATTTATTTGCACGGTGCACACGGGGCATTGTACGGAGATCTACGAGTTGGTTTCTCTACCTACAAAGCAGCTCCCCCAACAGTCCGACACAGTGGTTTTTACACCAGAGTTACCGCCGGCCATTCTCACAGTGTCACAGTAGCATCACCAGATTTTTGATTTGCCAGCAGGGCTACCTCCATCTTGTTTATGGGATCATCATCACATTCATTTGTATTGGGGGACGAAACCGATAAATGTGCGACCTTACCGTTACCCCTACTTCCAAAAAGGGTAGATTGAACGTCAGGTCCGTGATATGCGACAGCAAGACATTATTCAGCTTAGCCATAGCGTATTCTCTTTGCCCGCATTGTTAGTGCAAAAGAAAGATGGATCATTTCACTTCTATGTGGATTACCGAGCCCTCAACACCGCCACAGTGCCCGATCATTTTCTGATCCCTACTGTCGTTGAGTTGTTCAATGAGCTGGGAGCTGCCTAATATCCAAACTGGACATATGTTCCGGTTATCATCAAATCCGAATGCAGGCCGATGATATAGTGAAGACGGCGTCTCGTACTCATGAGGGTCATTACGAGTTTCTTGTGTTGCCTTCAGCCTTAGTAATGCACCATCTACGGTCATGAACCACATCTTTCAGCCGTTACTTCGCTCGTTTGTGATGGTCTTCTTCGATTATGTTCTCATTTACAGCATGACGTTGGACTTGCACGCGTCCCACTTGCACTAGGTTCTGCAGTTATTGGCTAACAATTGTTTCTTTGTTAAATTATCAAAATGCTTGTTTAGCAAGACTACTGTGGACTATCAGAAGATGGACGCCATCGTGTCATGGCTGACTCCAACCACGGTCAAACAGTTGCGCGGATTTTGTGGACTCACAGGGTATTATCGGCGTTTTATTCGCGGGTACGCCACCTTGGCTCCACTGTAGACTGATCTTCTCAAACACAGTGGGTTTCTAGGTCTCCTATCGCAGAAAATTTGTTATGATCCAGGCAGAGCTTTAGAGAATGATGATAACGATGAAAAACAAGAACACAAGAACACACCGATGTAGCGTGGTTCACTAGCGATGAACTAGCTACCTCCACGACCCGAAAACCCTATTTATTAGAGAGAAACACCACGAATACAACCCACACCACGACCTATAGCCTTTATATATGCCTACTACCACTCCGTTTCTTGTGTTTAGCCCCCTTTGGGTTTGCACAAGACTTAAGGAAAAATGGTAATACCCTCCCCTCTCACACATCTCTGTCTCTCCCATCTCTGTCCCCTCTTCTCTCTCTCTCGTTGATAACAACAACACCACCAAGACCAACACCAACACCACCGGTAGAACCACCAACACCACCAGAAGCACCAGTCAACAACCACTACCCACAACACATTATAACAGATCTACAACAATAGATTTACATAGTCGAGAGTTTAATTTCAAATCAAAGAAAAATTACAAATTGAATAAAAAAGTCAGAGGAAGAAGGAGAGAAGAGGAAAAGAAGAAGAGGAAGAACAACACATTGCTGTAATCAACAGATCTTGCCACCACCACCGCCTCGGCACCACCACCACCACCGCCACCTCTGAAAAATAAGCTTGAATCAAAAGTGATGGATCTAAAGAGGAGACCCATCAGAATCCTCTCTCTGCAAAATTTCCAATTTTGAAGCAAACCCATCAGAATCCCAACCAAATTCATCTCACAGAAGGAGAAATTTCACATAGATGTGAACTTACTTGTACATGAAGATGTGGTTGCTACTCTTCTTCTCTTTGTTACATCCGTCGAGATCCTCATCCGTCGGCGCCATGCCCTTCTCTCGGCATCGCCGTCGAAATCGCCGGTAGCGCCGCCGTGAGACGCCTCAAAATCCCCGTCTTCTCCTCCCTTCTTCTTCCTCTCGGCATCTCTCTGTCGGATCTGGTCGCCATCGCCGGCGCCATCTCATCCGGTCACTATATCCGTCGAGATCGCCGGAAGAAACACCGTGAGATCGCCACAAAGACCCCGTCTTCTCCTCCCTTCTTCTTCCTCTCTCTCTCTCTATTTTTTGCTCTCAGCCGTCTGCCAATTTCTCTCTCCCTATCCTAATAATGTACGGTGGTAATGAAAGGGTGGAGAGAAAGTGGGTAGGGTTTTTTTTAGAAAAAACAATGAGTTGGTGGGGTAGGTTGAATTGAAGGGTGAGGTATTTATTGTGAGGGAAAATTCGGCATTGTGCATTATTTAACATGCCAAAAGAGGAAGGGGGAGCAAGAGAGGAAACGTCCCAAAATAGAAAGGGGGCTAAAGAGAAGAAACGGAGTGGTATACAGCTTGGTGCCCAAGAAATACCAAAAATCGAGCTAAATGAACAAGGAAACAACTAATGGCCGCCTCCAGGATTCTTTTTCACACGAAGAGAATATGTCTTCGCACGAAGACCTTTGCACGACGGCCCCGTTCTCTTCGTACGAAATGTCTGCTACTGGAGGTTGATTCCTTCGTCTCGTGCTCCTCCGTTTGGTCCGCTTCTTGCCCCGCTTCATCGCCAACTCCTCGCCAAACTTAAGTCCATTCAAGGAACCTCTGGATTCCCAACAGATTTATTTTGCTCAAGCAAGCCATTACCAACACACTTGTGCTGAAGTTGCCAAATTATTTACAAACTTTAGTGCTCAAGACGGTTGGATCTGATACCGGCGTAGGCACCACTTTTTACAGAACAACCACAATCTTTCATTTTCCAGTAAAAAAAGGGGACATCGCTGGCATTCCTCTTCGACATATCACACGGAGTTGTACGCCATTGCAACAACCCCCTTATCCGGCTCGGGACAAGACCGGGAGGGCGATGCTTACTAGAAGTGGCGGAGATCAAAAGCAATATAATCCACAACAATATCTTATTATAATAAACATTAAACAAAGAGTCTTATACAAAAGATTCTTATTATTACACGATAACCTAACAACACTATATACTAAGTGTGACGTTATCAGTCTACGTGAGTCTCGCGCCCCTTCTATTCCTTAAGTTCCAGCTCCTAGACCTGCGGTGGGAAGAAAACAACAGGAGTCCCAGTTTTGAAAGTCAGCAATAAATACTGAGTGAGCTGCACCTTAGCATGAAAAACAGGAAAGAGAATATAAACTGATGCGGCGTAATCTAAATAAAGCGAAAGTGGCAAAGTATGAATGGAAACAGCTTCAGAGTTTGCAACGGTATAAACGGCAGTGCAAATTAAGAATCGTCTCAATATAGAAATCAATAATCCAATCGTGATGTAGAGTAACCGAATATAGTATTGCCAACAAAGGGCCTCCCAAACATAGTAAAGCCATCCAGACCGTCAAACCATCACGTATTCATTTCACAGTACATGGGTAGACCAGTGACCACATCAGACATTCTAGACCTTAAGTGTTGCAAAACCCTCCTAAGAGTGTCAATCAAAGGAGTTGTATATAGAAGCAGTACTCTAGCCTACGGCGAAAGGAGTCGGGGTGCACGTAGTGCCATATCTTTAGGGACCAAAGCCCAGGGAATCATCACCCGTACGTAATAAGTAAAACAACTGGTTCTGGTACATGCGATATTCTTTCCACTTTGCATTATTAACGGATTATTAATTATCGCATGAGAGTTATCAAGAACAATAGGCAACAGTTCAAATATTTGAGAAGTATAAACAAATAATAACAAGTATTTAATTTGAGACAGAAAATAGAAATCACATTCGGACACGAAAAGAGCTAGGCACGCTAGGCTAAGCACGTAATCTCACCTTATTCAACAGCAATTATCACATACAATTCATACGGATGATCGGAGTCTGTGAACCTGTCGTCCACAATCATCAATGTTATAGTCACAACGATAATATTTTTAAATAAAAGAATAATCGTCTGGTCGGATACTAAGTTCAGCTCTCGGAATTCCTAATAAAACCCGTTTTAAAGTCTTGTACTCTTAAATAATAAAATTAATTTGGTAATAAAATAACTGAAGCAATATTTACTTAAAGTAAACAAATAATATTACTAGCACTAGTATGAAAGAGCAATTGTTATATTTAGAAATAATTATTTTGGCTAAAAAGACTATTTCTGAATACGACAGTATTAATTTAAAGAAAATATTTTTGTTGGTAAAAATCTTAATCACTATTTGAAGGTGAATATTTATTTTAAATAAACAAAGGCATTATTTTAGTATTAAAACAACATTATTTTATATGAAAATGATTTATTATACTTTACTAAAACATTCATTATGTAGTTGAAATATAATTTAGTAAACTTTGTTTATAGTTTATATAAGAAAACATATAATAAATGTTGTTTTCATATGCTATAACCAGCTCCCCAAAGTTTCAAATAAACTACAAAAGGAACCCCATTCAGGTTAGCATAAAAGGCAGCCCCTTCCCCACGAGTTTCTGAAAAAGACAACCCAGCCCTTTATCGTCGGGAAGCGGCGGCGGTGGTGGCTGGGATATTGCCTGCTGCTGCTGCTTCTACTGCTGCTTCAGTTGGGAAAGAACAAGACAGAGAGAGGGATAGAGAGTGAGAGAGGTGATGGATGGCGGTGAAAATGGCGATGGTGGTTTCAATGCTCACTTTCCCGTAGAAGAGAGAGAGGAGAGAGAGTGGCGGCTGTGGTGGTTGTGTGGAGGGAGGAGGCAAGGGGTGAGGCCATAAATAGCAGTACATTTCTTGGGGAAGTGATGTTGGTGAGGGCGGTGATGAGGGAGAGGCGGTGAAGGTGTTGGTGGCGGTGGTTGTTTCTTGTACGTGAAGAAGAAGGAAGATGAAGTGAAAACAAATGGTTTTTTCATTTATTAAAATTGTTAATATGAAGTTATTGGGTGTGGTGAGTGTATTTTCTCAACGCGGTGGTCGATATCGCGTCGCCGTCTAGAAAAAATAAATAAATCGCGAAAAAAAAATTCACACGAGCTTTCGATCTAATAAAATTCCCAAAAAATACCCAAATTACCACTCGCAACCCAACAACGAACTAACGCGTCAAATTACTAATATACCCCTATTTAAAAATACGGAGTGTTCAGCCATTGTGGAAGCGGTACAGAAGTGGCGCCAATATATTTTGGGCCGTGAGTTCGTCTCGCAGTGAGCAGCGTAGTCTGAAGGAGCTCTTATCCCATATTATCCAGACTCCGGACAAGACTTTTAGGTTCGTAAGTTGATGGGTTTGATGAATATAAAAAGGGGTATCCAACCGAGTGGGTGACACACTTTTCCAACGTGAAGACAAAGGCTTCGTTCGGCCTTTGCTCTCCATGATGGCATCGTTTTGACTAGTTCTTGCAGGAACTCCATAGCTCTCGCCTGGCAGACCATACAGGTATCAAGCACACGTTTTCCGCCTTTCTTCTGTTATCTGTCGGCCCCAAATGCGGTCAGATGTTCATCATTTTGTAAAGTCTTGCCACACTTGCCACACTTCTTCATGATCACCACATTCCCAGGATTCATAATTGCTTTCTACTGTTTTTTATGAAAACTTCACTATTTCTTGATATTTTCCTAGCCCACTTCTCATTTATGATTTTCAAAATCTTGTCAATTATTAGGGAAGCCATGAGACAAACCTGGATACAATTAACCCTCTCCAGACCTTCATCAAACAGCATGAACTTGCACCACTCTTTGATAGAATTGAAGTTAGCAAACTCTATTCTTAAGCCCAGTAGACTGTACCACATGCCTCTAGCTCTTGTACAATTAAAGAATATATGAGCTTCATCTTCCATCATATTCTGGCATTCTGGACACCACACATCATTTGAGCACTCTCTTGTGCTTATGTTGACCTTGGTTGGGAGAGCCCCCACCAGAAATCTCCATACCACCATCTTGTGTCTTGGATGAATTTTGAGTTTCCAAAGGAGACTCCACATATTGTCATCATTTGGGGTGCTTGGTCTTGTTGATAGATACATGTACATATCTTTAGCATTAACATAACCATTCTTTGCTTCAGGCCAAATCCAAAAGTCTTCACAATCAGATTTGGGAAGCTTAATCTTACTGAATTCATCCACTTCTCTAGCATCCATCCAATATTCCATGAGTTGCCTATTCCATCACCTCTCTTCTTTTATTATAATATCTTCCACCCTTTTAGGCCCAAAGATAAAATAATTTGGAGGTTTAGGTTTGTTCATCTTCAAAGTTGGCACCCAAGGATCTTGCCATATATTAATATTGTTACCCCTGCCAATTCTCATAATAGCTCTCTCTTTTATGATGTCTCTGCAAGAAAGCAAGTCTTTCCAAAAATAGGAATCTCCATTTTTCTTCTCAACTCTTTGAAATTCACTACTCTTGCAATATTTTCGCAACACTTGATTAACCCATTCCTTATCTTCCTTACGCCAAACTTGCCAAGCTAGTTTGGCTAAGAGAGCTAAGTTCTGCTTCTCTGCTTACTTAAAGCCTAAACCCCCATCTTTTGTTCTTGTACATAAAAAGTCCATACTTTTGTAATGAATGCCTCTTTTGACCTTATTTCCACCCCCCACCCACCAGAACCTTGAGCTTTGAGAGTTGAACCAATTTATGATATTCTCGGAGAACTTAGAAATTGACATTAATTATTTAGGAGAGAGAGAGAGAGATTACTCTGGATGAGCACCCTTCTACCAACTTGAGGAAGCACCTTTCTTTTCCACCCAGAAACCTTGTTGTCAAACTTCTCAATTGTGCTTCTAAAAGTGTCTTTTTTGGAACTCTTCATATACATTGACAGCCCTAGGTAAATGGCATATTTGGAACCTTTTTTAGGTGCAGGACTTCTTTGACTCTTCTTCTATGATTTTGTAGTGTTGTCACTATATAAAATTGCAGATTTGCTGCTATTCATCTTCTGAACAGAAATTTCTTCATATAATTGCAAACACAGCTTAATGTAGTTAGCCTCCTTCTCATTGGATCTTGACTCAAGAGATCATTAGCAAACATTAGGTGGGTCAATGCTTTGCTGTCCCTTGTCAGTTTAATTCCATTGATCCATTTTTCTTGGAAAGAAAAGTCCAACACTCTTGATAATATGTCAACACAAATGATGAAAAGGGTAGGGGATATGGGGTCTCCCTGTCTAATCCCTCTAGATGCTTTAACCTTTCCAAAAAGGCCACCATTAAGACTATGCTAATACAAGTGATTATCCTGATAATAAGATGATCAGGAAACCCAAACCATTGCAGCATTTTCTTTATGAAGCACCACTCTAGCCTGTCATAGGCTTTTTTCATATCACACTTAATCACCATCAGCCCATTTTCCGCCTTCTTTTTCTTTGTAGAATGTAGCACTTCAATTTAGGAGTATAATGTTGTCTTGAATAGTCCTTTCGGGTACATGTTGGAATAGATTCCCTAGAGGCAATCTAATATTTAGTATGAACATTGTTATTGGCTAGAATATTCATTTATTATATATTATGATATTTAATATAATGAAGTCCTTAGATACAATGTGTTGTTTATCTTAAATATCCCTAGTCCACTATATTGATTAATAGGACGATCAAATATAGACTAGTATGTGTGTAGATTGATATGGAGATATCAAGTCTAACACATGGGTATGCATTAAGAGTAATGACATACTGGATTGACCCACAACGAGAAGGATACATTAGACTATGTTAAAGTCACAATCGCTTCTCGTAGTGATAATATAATTGCAATACTTATACTTGAAGTCACTAGATACTCTAGTTGTGAAATATCGTGCTTTGATGTTATCAAACGTTGCAACGTAACCGGGTAATCATAAAGATAGCTATCGGGCATGATAGGAAGCAAGCTTAGAGATCGTAGTGATGTAGAGTGTAATACCCCGCCTAAAATTTAAGGGTAAAATAGTAATTAAGAGAACTAAATAAAGTAATAAAAACGCGAATAGTAATAATAATCGAAACTTAGTTGTGAAATATATATATAGCATAAAATAATATTTGGTTAGTTTATCGTATTAATATCGTATGAAAATCTAAAACGAAACCTTAAATTTTTGCGCGGTTATTATTTTTCAAAATTATCTCGCTATAGCAACCACCGCGAGACTTCCTACACGTACCACACCAAATAACTACCAAGAAGTTGTTTTTCACTTCAAGATGTGTCACCAGACAACATCATTTCTTTTGTCTTCTTCTTAAGTTCCTTCTTCATTTCTTCTTCTTCTTCTTCATTTTCTTCACCTTCGGCAGCCACATGGCCCGACAACATCACCGCCACCGTTTCCTTTTCACCGCCACCGCCCTCTCCGTTTCTATTTAAGCTCAGCCTCATCTCCTCGTCACAATCATCATCTTCTCCATCATCATTATCATCCCCATCACCATCATCTTCCACTTCTCCGGTCACCACCACTACCGTGACCAACACCACCACCTCCATCACCACCTTCTCTTCTCTGCTCCCTCTGTCCCTCTCTCTTTATGCCCCCCTGAACTGAACAGAAACACATAAAAGCAGCAGCAGCAGCCGGCAACAAGCTGCCAGCCACCGCCGCTGCTCCCGACGGCAAAGAGCCACCACACCCCTGTTTCACTACTTCATTTCTCTTCCTCCATCTCTCTCTTTCTCTCTGATACTGAACGAAGAAAGAAGCAGCAGCAGTTAACAGTAGCAGCTCAGCCACCATCACCGCCGCTGCCGTCGTCGGGGAAGAAGACCCGAACCACCAACCTCTCTGTTTCTTCCTCCATCTCTGTCCAGACCCCAGAAAGAGAAATAAAAATCCAAAACAGAGGCCCAGAGGCAGTAGCCGAAGCCACGCCGCCTGCCACCTCCATAATTTCCGGCCAAACCTTCGGCCGCTGCAAAACAGAGACACCCGGACCTTTCCCTGATCTCTCTAGACTCCTTAGGGTCCGACCCACCTACTGGAGTGCTCAACCAAAGCCAAGACCCACCGGAAAAGCTCCGGTCGAGCTCCCTCTCCGGCGACGATTTCGGTGACTCGACCCGCTCTGTTGATCGACCGTTTCTCGCGTTTCTTGGACCGGGTATGCTCTAAATCTCGCCGTGAGTTGATTTCAATTGTCGAAATCATGTTTTGCATGCTTTAATTCGTGTCTAGATCGATCGATTTGAATATTCATGTTTGGGGATCTAGGTGTATTTTAAGAAAGTAGTTTTCGAAAACTTGGGGGTTGAGAGTGTATGTTGAAGAAACTGTTGGGGTTTGGTTGTAGCTTATCTATTCTGAATATTTCATTAATTAGATTATTAGCATAGTTAATCTTATATTAATTTGTGTTTCAACTTATTTAAATAAAATTGACTTTTTAAAATAAAAATAGAATTTTAAAAGTGAATAAACTAATATTTTGAGAATAGAAGTATATTTTAACAATCAAAACAAGTTAAGGTGTTTTGTGCCTAATTAGGAAGGAATAATTCATATTTAGTTAATTTGGTTATAAATATGAGTTCTTGAATATTTATTTACTAATATTTTCATAGGTATATATTTAAATTAAATATTGGTAATTGAACTAAAATAACTTCTTAGAATTATTTTTATTGGAATTATGTTCTATTAATATCACTATTAATGATAATAATTTTCTTTAGATATCACTTGTTATCAAATAATTATTTATAAGTATTGTTTTACTACCAAGTGAATACTTCTTATAAATATACGGGATTATTGGGCATCGTGAGAGAAATAATTAGTATTCGACATAACTAAGCAATTGTATAGAGTTAGTACATTTGTTTGTTCCGAAGTAACACCGTTATGACTAGAGATTTGTGAATTGTAGGAGACGGATACGTGGACGTAGGTTTCGTCGAACATCCGTTGTACGATTGCTGAGTTGACTTCGGGTGAGTTCACATGCTTAGCCTAGCACGCCTAGCTCCTTTCGTGTCAATGAATGATTTTATAATATGTCTCAAAATATATTTGTGAGTTCACATGCTTAGCCTAGCGAGCCTAGCTTCGTTCGTGTCGAATTGTGTTACTTGTATTTCTTGTCTCAAAATGTGTTTTGTGCTTCACATGCTTTATTTGAGTTGGTTACATTTTTGAAATAATTCTTTGAAACTGTCACGCAATATTAATTTGCTCATTATGCAAAGTGGAAAGAATCGCATGTACCAGAACAAGTAGATTCACTTTGATCGGCTCCGGCCGGGAACACCGACACCAGCGAGTTCCCCCTGCTTACTTTTGTAGGCTTGGATCTTGAATTATTACAGTTGGCTCCGGCCGGGAACACCGACACCAGCGAGTTCCCCTTGGCTTTTAGGCCTTGGACTTATAGTTGGCTCCGGCCGGGAACACCGACACCAGCTAGTTCCCCTTTGCTTTCACGCCTTGGACTTATTTTGATCGGCTCCGGCCGGGAACACCGATACCAGCTAGTTCCCCTTGGCTTCTACGCCTTGGATCTTTTACTCATATGCTTAGGGGCATCGTGTGCCCTGACATCTAGATAACACTCCTAAGATTGACGCTCTTAGGAGGGTGTTGCAACACTTAAGGTCTAGTATGTCTGCCGTGGTCACTGGTCTACCCTGGTACAACGATAAGAGATAATAATTGGACATCTTTGCTTCTGTGTTTGGAAATGTGCAATGGAACAGGATTTCGATAAATGGATTTGTTTCTGAAACGTTCATAAATGATTATTTCTGTCGCAAACTCTGATAATGTTTTACTCATACTCTGTTACTGTTTTACTTAACTCGTGAATCATGAACTATTTCATCTTCCTTGTTTTACACGCTAAGGTGTATCTCACTCAGCATTTCAAATCTGATTTTGGAAACTGCGGTTCTTGTTTTTCTTCCCACCGCAGGCCTATGAGCTGGATTGTAAGATAGAAGGGGCGCGAGACTCATCTAGAGTATGGACGTCACCAGTAGACTATATAATAAATGTTAGATAAGTTTTGTGAAATAGCTTTGTGTAATAGTAACAACTAGTGTGTAATGTTCTAAGTTTGGTGTTTAATAATATGAATAAGTGTTGTGAAATGTATTGCTTTTGATCTCCGCCGCTTCTATTAAACATCGCTCTCCCGGTCTTGTCCCGAGCCGGATAAGGGGGTTGTTGCAGGTGGTATCAGAGCAGTTCGTTCCAACACGGGATTAAAACCTGTAGGGTAACCTAAAATGAACATAGGGCAAGATAAAATACTGAAAAATCGGGTATTTGGGGAGTTCTTGGATACTTCCTCTTTCTTGACAAGTTGCTATGTGCTATGTGAAACTACTTTGTTTTGTGTTGAGACCCTAGTGCCTATTTACGGTATATGGTTATGAAACCGTACCCATAGTATTCTTTATGTGTGTGTTCTTCTGTGCATCTCGTTGAGATATTGTGTGATTAGTTGGTACGGAATACTTATTAGTTGTGACCTGCTATTTGGGGAAGTACGTGTGTTGCGGTAAGGAATCATTTGGGGTACGTCATCACTAGGAGTATCGTTACCTCTCGAAACTAAGAAATGGAAGAAGAAGAAGCCCTACACCCACAAGTGGCCCAGTTGATCGGCCATATGGACCAGTTTGTTCAGGCAATGAACAACAACAACCGGAACAACAATAACAATGTTGTTGTTGAACAAGAACCTGACTGGGCTAAAAAGATAGCTCGTCGGAACCCGAGTTACTTCTTTGGACAAGAAGATCCCGTGCTGCTTGAGAATTGGATTAGGGAGTTCGATAAGATTTTCCAGGCCATGGAATGCCCAGAAGCTAGAATGGTTAAGGAGGCAGCATTCTACTTCAAAGGAAAAGCTGACAAATGGTGGACTGCCAATCGACCAAGGTTCATGGCTCAGGAAGGTTTTAATTGGGAGGCCCTAAAGACTGCAATGAGAGTCGCCTTTTATCCGGAGCATGTTAAGGAGCATAAGTATCAGGAGTTCATTGCACTAAAGCAAGGAAACGATTCGGTGACTGAATATTACGACAAGTTCGTGGAGCTAGCTCGTTTCGCAGAAGATACTGTACCTACTGAAAAGCGCTTGGTCACTCGATTCATCGGAGGTCTGAAGCTTGAGATTCAGAGAACCATGCTCAACAGAACCTACGACACGCTATCTGAAGCGTATGGAATAGCTGCTAACATCTGGAGAGTCGATCAGGTGATGACACAACAAAAGAAGAGAAAAGCAGAAGGCCAAGTGGATGGCAATTATGGACAAGGCAGGAACAACCAGGGAGCAGACAAGCGTTTTAAGCCAGGTAATGGTGGAGGAAATCACAACCAGAATCGCGGAAATGAAGGAAACAAGTATCAGTCCAGCTGCAACAGGTGTGGGCGTAATCATCGTGGGTACACTTGTGAGGGGACACCGATGATATGTAGGTATTGTGGTATCCAGGGTCACATAGCTCGCGATTGCAGAAGAAGGATGGCACCTGGAAATGAACAAGGCGATAACGAACAGGGTCATCATCAGAATGGGAATGGGTACCGACAGAACAACTGGAATGGAGGAAATCAGTTGCGCAACAATAACAACAATGGGAACGACAACAGGAATGGAGGACAGAATAGGAATGCAGTCACCAACGGAAATGATGAGGCTGGAAACAATAGGAACATGAATGGAGGGAACGCCACTCAGGGAAACGACCAGAGGCCACCTGGAAGAATTTGCGTGTTGAGTAAAACGGAGGCACAAGCGCTAAACAATACGAAAGGTAAGCACTCTGACTTTAATCTCTGTGCGTCTCATTTACGAAACCTGTGAGACCCTAGAAACCTGTCCAAGCTTCGAGGACGAAGCTTAGCCTAAGGGGGGGAGGATGTAATACCCCGCCTAAAATTTAAGGGTAAAATAGTAATTAAGAGAACTAAACAAAGTAATAAAAACGCGAATAGTAATAATAATCGAAACTTAGTTGTGAAATATATATATAGCATAAAATAATATTTGGTTAGTTTATCGTATTAATATCGTATGAAAATCTAAAACGAAACCTTAAATTTTTGCGCGGTTATTATTTTTCAAAATTATCTCGCGATAGCAACCACCGCGAGACTTCCTACACGTACCACACCAAATAACTACCAAGAAGTTGTTTTTCACTTGAAGATGTGTCACCAGACAACATCATTTCTTTTGTCTTCTTCTCAAGTGCCTTCTTCATTTCTTCTTCTTCTTCTTCATTTCTTCTTCTTCTTCTTCTTCATTTTCTTCACCTTCGGCAGCCACATGGCCCGACAACATCACCGCCACCGTTTCCTTTTCACTGCCACCGCCCTCTCCGTTTCTATTTAAGCTCAGCCTCATCTCCTCGTCACAATCATCATCTTCTCCATCATCATTATCATCCCCATCACCATCATCTTCCACTTCTCCGGCCACCACCACTACCGTGACCAACACCACCACCTCCATCACCACCTTCTCTTCTCTGCTCCCTCTGTCCCTCTCTCTTTATGCCCCCCTGAACTGAACATAAACACATAAAAGCAGCAGCAGCAGCCGGCAACAAGCTGCCAGCCACCGCCGCTGCTCCCGACGGCAAAGAGCCACCACACCCCTGTTTCACTACTTCATTTCTCTTCCTCCATCTCTCTCTTTCTCAATCCTCTCCTCTCTGTCCAGACCCCAGAAAGAGAAATAAAAAGCCAAAACAGAGGCCCAGGCAGTAGCCGAAGCCACGCCGCCGGCCACCTCCATAATTTCCGGCCAAACCTTCGGCCGCCGCAAAAAAGAGACATCCGGACCTTTCCCTGATCTCTCTAGACTCCTTAGGGTCTGACCCACCTACTGGAGTGCTCAACCAAAGCCAAGACCCACCGGAAAAGCTCCGGTCGAGCTCCCTCTCCGGCGACGATTTCGGTGACTCGACCCGCTCCGTTGATCGACCGTTTCTCGCGTTTCTTGGACCGGGTATGCTCTAAATCTCGCCGTGAGTTGATTTCAATTGTCGAAATCATGTTTTGCATGCTTTAATCCGTGTCTAGATCGATCGATTTGAATATTCATGTTTGGGGATCTAGGTGTATTTTAAGAAAGTAGTTTTCGAAAACTTGGGGGTTGAGAGTGTATGTTGAAGAAACTGTTGGGGTTTGGTTGTAGCTTATCTATTCTGAAATTTTCATTGATTAGATTATTAGCATAGTTAATCTTATATTAATTTGTGTTTCAACTTATTTAAATAAAATTGACTTTTTAAAATAAAATTATAATTTTAAAAGTGAATAAACTAATATTTTGAGAATAGAAGTATATTTTAACAATCAAAACAAGTTAAGGTGTTTTGTGCCTAATTAGGAAGGAATAATTCATATTTAGTAAATTTGGTTATAAATATGAGCTCTTGAATATTTATTTACTAATATTTTCATAGCTATATATTTAAATTAAGTATTGGTAATTGAACTAAAATAACTTCTTAGAATTATTTTTATTGGAATTATGTTCTATTAATATCACTATTAATGATAATAATTTTCTTTAGATATCACTTGTTATCAAATAATTATTTATAAGTCTTGTTTTACTACCAAGTGAATACTTCTTATAAATATACGGGATTATTGGGCATCGTGAGAGAAATAATTAGTATTCGACATAACTAAGCAATTGTATAGAGTTAGTACATTTGTCTGTTCCGAAGTAACACCGTTATGACTAGAGATTTGTAAATTGTAGGAGACGGATACGTGGACGTAGGTTTCGTCGAACATCCGTTGTACGATTGATGAGTTGACTTCAGGTGAGTTCACATGCTTAGCCTAGCACGCCTAGCTCCTTTCGTGTCAATGAATGATTTTATAATATGTCTCAAAATATATTTGTGAGTTCACATGCTTTGCCTAGCGTGCCTAGCTTCGTTCGTGTCGAATTGTGTTACTTGTATTTCTTGTCTCAAAATGTGTTTTGTGCTTCACATGCTTTATTTGAGTTGGTTACATTTTTGAAATAATTCTTTGAAACTGTCACGCAATATTAATTTCCTCATTATGCAAAGTGGAAAGAATCGCATGTACCAGAACAAGTACATTCACTTTGATCGGCTCCGGCCGGGAACACCGACACCAGCGAGTTCCCCCTGCTTACTTTTGTAGGCTTGGATCTTGAATTATTACAGTTGGCTTCGGTCGGGAACACCGAAACCAGCGAGTTCCCCTTGGCTTTTAGGCCTTGGACTTATAGTTGGCTCCGACCGGGAACACCGACACCAGCTAGTTCCCCTTGGCTTTCACGCCTTGGACTTATTTTGATCGGCTCCGGCCGGGAACACCGATACCAGCTAGTTCCCCTTGGCTTCTACTCCTTGGATCTTTTACTCACATGCTTAGGGGCATCGTGTGCGCTGACATCTAGATAACACTCCTAAGATTGACGCTCTTAGGAGGGTGTTGCAACACTTAAGATCTAGTATGTCTGCCGTGGTCACTGGTCTACCCTGGTACAGCGATAAGAGATAATAATTGGACATCTTTGCTTCTGTGTTTGGAAATGTGCAATGGAACAGGATTTCGATAAATGGATTTGTTTCTGAAACGTTCATAAATGATTATTTCTGCTGCAAACTCTGATAATGTTTTACTCATACTCTGTTACTGTTTTACTTAACTCGTGAATCATCAACTATTTCATCTTCCTTGTTTTACACGCTAAGGTGTATCTCACTCAGCATTTCAAAGCTGATTTTGGAAACTGGGGTTCTTGTTTTTCTTCCCACCGCAGGCCTAGGAGCTGGATTGTAAGATAGAAGGGGCGCGAGACTCATCTAGAGTATGGACGTCACCAGTAGACTATATAATAAATGTTAGATAAGTTTTGTGAAATAGCTTTGTGTAATAGTAACAACTAGTGTGTAATGTTCTAATGTTTAATAATATGAATAAGTGTTGTGAAATGTATTGCTTTTGATCTCCGCCGCTTCTATTAAGCATCGCCCTCCCGGTCTTGTCCTGAGCCGGATAAGGGGGTTGTTGCATAGAGAGGATTTGTCCCTCCACAAAATGGGAGTAAATATCCAGGGCCACTCGAGGGATGAGGCTTATTGAATGTCCGGCCAGACTCAGATAAATCAATATGGAGAAATTGATGTTTTCTGCTTGCATAAGCATATTCCCAGGATCAAGGAACTCTGGATTGGATATACGAGTGTGACTATTTATGTAATCCGGATATGGAGAAAAAGGGATAGTGCAATATGACATATTGGGCACAGAGGTTTGTCGGGATCACTGACTAGTTCTATTAGTTAGGTGGCATGGATGTGTTGCTAGACAGCGCTCCATGTTAGTAATAAGTTACTACCAACTAAGTAGAAACCTATGCGGTCACACGCCAAATAGAGTATAACTAGATTTGGGATTAATAAATATGATTAATTAATAGGAAGGATCATTGTGCAACACCTTGCAAACTTAGTAGGACTAATAAGCAAGGAAGGGACTAATCCAAGTTCATGTAGAACTAGGAAGGACCTTTATGTAGTTAACAAGGAGTTGTTGGACTATATAAAGGAGGATCTAGCTTCCTTCCCACTAATGTTAGTGTTATTAGACATAAAACAAGAGAGTGGGAGAAAGCAAAAGAGAGAGAGCAAGACAAGCTAGAGGCGTCCGCCCCTAGCTGTCCGCCCCCTTCCCGTCGGCACAAGAGAGGGCCGAAACCCTCTCTTCTTCCCTTTGGTTGCTTGATTCTTCTTCCCTCTTCCTCCGGTCCAAGCTAGCACTTGAGAAGGAAGAATCTAGATCTCACCTCTAGACATGGATCAACCGTAGAGACGAGGACATTATTCTTCGTGTGATCTCCCGAACCAAAAGGTACACAATTACTATGTCTCTTATCATGTTATGATGTATCTTCCTGTGATCCTTGGTGGGATTTGAGTATGATTATATCTTTTTTATTCCGCTGCGTTACCTACGTCAAAACCCAACAGTACAAAAGCAGACTGGCTTGGATTTATGATCTTCTGCAGAAAGGGTATTATTTTTTCAGAAATGATCTTTGAAATTACCTTGTAGGTAATGTTGCAAAGACTAATGGGTCTGAACTGACCCACCTTGTGTGCAGACACATATTTGGGAATTAGAACAATGGTGACATCATTCACTTTGTGTGGCATAACACCCAACTAGAAGTAATTCTTGACCAACTGATCACATAGATCATCTCCAACTATGTGCCAAAACTTCTTGTAGAATAGTGCGGAGAATCCATCTGGGCCAGGGGACTTATAACTCCCCAGTCTACAAACTGTTTCAAAGATTTCTCTATCATTAGGGATGTTGTTAAGCTCATCCCAATCACTACTCTCTACAACTTTAGGGACCACCTCTTCCAGCCAATCTGGGATATTTGGGTTACTAGAAGTAAATAGCTCACTGTAGAACTTTCAAAAAGCATTACCTATCTCTTATCTGGAGTAGACCCATTCACCATCCTCCCAGGGCCGGCCCTATGATAAAGCAGACGGTGCGGCCGCTTTAGGCCCCCGTGCCGGCAAGTCCGCTTTTTATATATAGGTTCATCACATTTTATTTAGTACACTAAATATTTTAGTATACAAATTTTAAAAAGTTTACATTGGTTTGGTGGTAAGTAAATCTTTTGCCACAAACTTGACCGAAGTTCAAATCTCCTTAATGACGTATGCGAAAATTTTAATTTTGATAAATAGATAAAACTAATTTTAATTATAAAAATTGTAAAGCTATTGAGTACAAATTAAAATCGACATAATTTATTCTCTGAATCTAATGACATATTTGTTACACAAAAGTATTTTAAGTCTAATTTTGTTTATTAAAAAAAATTATTTTGGATGTACATTTTTCTATTTGGGGCCTCAATTTTGTTACCTGTTTTAGGTCCCGAATTGTCTTAGGCCGGCCCTGCATCCTCCTTTAGCAAAGCTTCAATATTTTTTCTCTTTCCTCTTATGGCTGCACTAACATGGAAGAGCTTTGTATTGGAGTCCCCCTCTTTGAGCCATTGGACCCTTGACTTTTGTTTATAGTTGATCTCTTTCCTTAGAAGCATCTCCTTGATAGTATCCTTCCATTTATGTTCATCCACTAGGTTCAATGTGTCTTCTTGTAGGGTTTTAATCAAATCCTAATAGGATTCTTCAATTTTGGCTACAAAGTTTCCAAACACTTCTCTATTACACTTTCTCAGGGTTGATCTTGTGAGGCATTGTTTGGAGTTCCAAGAGTTTGGAAGCCTATCTCTTCTTTCTTTATTCTAAGACTCCAAAACCACATTGTTACATGAACTGTCTCTTATCGACATGTTTTCACATCTGAAGGGTCTATGGATGACGGGAGTATTTGGGTCAGTGTCAATGATAATGGGGATATGGTCAGAAGAAGCAGCTGTTCTATGGAGCACAGTAGCATTTAGGAACATGATCTTCCATTCAGAGTCAACAAAATCTATGTCCAACCTTTGTCTAATTGTTCTCCCATTCTGCCACCCATTACATTAGTTGAATATAGGTCCAACAAACCCTAGATCAATGAGATTCATTCTAGATGCCCAATTATAAGAGTTTTGTTGCACCAATCTGCCACCATTCTTGTCATGAGTGCAAACTTCATTGAAATCCCCAATCACCACAAATTAGAGCCCACAACTATTAGAAATATCTTCAATCTGATCCCACAACTCTTCTCTTCTCTTAGTGATGCAGGGGGCATAGATACAGATTAGAAAGCAATGTGGGAGATCTCCAATGCCATACATAAGGATAAAATCATTGATTGATTAGAGTAGACCACTTCACAATCTTCTTTCACACTCCAAGCAAAACACATACCTCCAGACTTACCAATAGAATAAACACCATAACAATTATTGAACCCCAAACCTTCAATTCTTTTTTTTTTTTTTTTTTTTGTAATTTTCCACTTTCACCTTAGTTTCAAAAATGAAGAACCACTGAACTTTTTCTAACTTTATTGAGGACTTGAGATGACGAATTGCAGAGGTGTGTCCTAACCCTCTGCAATTCCAGCTCATACCTCTCATGGCCAAACTTGGGGGCATGGACAGGCCCTCCTCCTCACCAGCAGTGTTTGTGTTGTCTTTCTTTCTCTGGATGAACTCTACCTTGTCTCTTCTTTCTGTAATTGTCTTCTTTTTGCTTTTCTTGAAAACCCTAATTGTTCTGTATGACGTTCGTCCTTCATCAGATAATTGTATTTGACCTTTGACCTCTTTTAGAGTTGGGTTTGAGCAGATGTTTCGGGTTATGATTTCCAGGCGAAAGATAACGGGTTGGCTTTAACTAACCTTGGATTGGACTGGGGTTTCTTGGGGTTTCGGCTTTGCCGGGTTAAGGCCCAATTTCTTCATAGTAGGTATGATAACCTTACCATCCACGCAAAAAGACTTTTGTGCCCTTGATACTGTTAGTGTGTGCCAGCAGGCTCTCAAAATCATCTATGGGATAATTGGCCGATACCACAGTTGTATTCCTATGAGCAAGAGCTTGTGCTTCCACGTGTACATTCTCATTCGTCCTTAGCGACGCAATGACTTCCAAGTGGCCAAATGGGTCGTACGATTCCAGACACCACGCGCGGATGCGCGTAAAATCTTCTTCGTCTTCCTTGTTGTGGTGTTGGGATCTACGCGCCGCCTCTGTGCTTGAAGCTTCAGATTTCTCTGGCCAACTCCGGTTGTCCGGCCGTTTATTCGTCACAGCCCCATTAACCCTCACATCTTTATCTTCTATCATAATCATTTTTGAGGCGAGAGTTCTTCTCTTCTCTTTCGTTCTCATGGCTTCCGTAGCCTGAATTCAGCCCTTCTCTTTGATTCGGAAAATTTGCATTCCTCTTTCTGATGTCCAACTCTCCCACATCTATAGCAGAAATCCATTAGTTTCTCATACACAAACGCTGTCCAATTGCTACTCCCATCGCTGTGTTTGAAAAAGAACCCTATTTCCATAGGCCTCTCTGTATCGATCTCCACACTTACTCTCATCGGAGTAATTATTCTTTCTATTTTTCCATCCTTCTTCAACGGTTCCACTCCGATGAAGCTTCCGATGATATTTCCGATTGTTTTTACGTTTGTTGCAGTGAGATTTTCCAGTGGGAGACCTATGTTAGGAATCCAGAGGTGCTTCAATGGAATCAAGCTTGGATAGGAGTTGGCGACGATGCAGGGCAAGAAATTGACCAAACAGGGGAGCACAAGATGAAGGAAGTGACCTGCAGTAGCAGAATCTTCGTGCGAAGATTACGGGGCCTTCGTGCGAAGAATCGATGTCTTTGTATGAAGATAATCCTGGAGGTGGCCAGTAGTTTTTTACTTGTTTGTTTAGCTCAATTTTGGTATTTCTTGGGCACCAAGCTGTATAGTAGGCCTATATAAAGGCTATAGGTCGTGCTCTACTGGTGTGGGTTGTATTGGTGGTGTTCCTCTCAAATAAACAAGGGTTTCCGGTTCGTGGAGGTAGCTAGTTCATCACTAGTGAACCACATTATATCAGTGTGTTCTTTTGTTCTTGATTTTCATCAATTTCATCATTATCTAAGTTCTTCCCAGATCATAACAAACTGTTATCAGAGCCAGGTTGCGGTGTTCCAAGATCAAGGTGGATCTATAGAGCTGGGGTTTCACAATCCGTGAAATTCATATCTACGGTTTCGCGATCAAGGCTGAGCACGCATTCGGGGGTTACAAATCTGGAAAAGGAGTTTCAGAGAAGATGACTGAAGGGATAACCAAGATCGACAAGTTCACGGGGAGAAACAGCTTCAGCTTATGGCAGATTAAGGTACGTTCTTTGTTGAAGCAACAAGGCATGTGGTTGCCATTGGCGGAAGATAATGAGGGGGCTTCTACAACCAACAAGGAGTACAAGGCGATGGAGGAAAGATAACACTCAACGATCATGTTGTGCTTGGCGGACGACGTGATCAAAGAGGTTGCAGATCAAAAGACGGCTGAAGGACTATGGAACAAGTTTTTGGAGAGCCTCTACAAGAAAAAGTCACTCACCAACAAGTTGATGTTGAATAAACAACTCTTTGGTCAACGCATGGTGGAAGGTATGGATCTAAGAGATCACTTGGATCGTCTTAATACTATTTTACTTGAGTTGTGAAACGGTAATGAGAAGATATGTGATGAAGATGCCGCACTGATTTTGTTGGTGTCTCTACCACTATCTTATGAGGTGTTCGTGCAGATTTCTTGTGCTGGAAAAGAGACTCTCACGTTAGAGGAGGTAAGATCAGCTCTTCACACAAGGGAGATGCGGCAGAGGGCCGCATATGGGGGTACGGATGGGTTCGGGTCAGGTGCTTTCATGGCATCCAATGGGGGTTATGTAAAAATGAGGAACAAGGGTTCTATGTTGCCAAACAATGTATGTGCATTGTGTAAAGAGAAGGGTCATTGGAAGAGGGAGTGTCCTAAGCGGAAGGCGTTTGCAGACTTGGCTGCAGACACAAAGGATGACTTCGTGCTCTAGGCCCCGTTGGGGGGCATGGGGGAATTCGTGCTCTTGACGAGGAGGCGGAGGATGGAATAGGGGAGTCTCTGACGAGAGACAATGGAACATGAAGGGGACACGTGCTGGGGGGTGTGTTGTAGGGACTCAGTGGGAGTTGGAACAACAAACAAACTTGTTGTAGGAATGCGGTGGGAGTTGAAACAACAAGAAAGGGGATTCGTCAGGAACTCGACCGTCATTGGAGCATTGATAGGGTTCATTTCAGGAACTAGACGGGGGTTGGAGCATCGCTGGGGTCACACGTTGTAGGATCTACGCGAAGATGGAACAACTTGTGAATTTGAGATTATTGGAGAGAACCGGATAATCAGGCGCAAGAAGACGAGAGGATTCAAGGCAAGGTGGAGACTTTTTGGTAATCCAGAGGTGACTTGAATGGAATCAAACTTAGCGAGGAGTTGGCGACGAAGCGGGGCAGATTTTTTGCTAGGCTTCTCTAGAGAGCCTAGGGTTTATGTAGACGATTATGATTTCCAGATTTTAGACTTTGTTTCATGCTTTTTGATTTAATCTATTGGATGGCATTTGATTTCATGAACTTGTTGAAGATCTTAGTCTATTGACACGGCTAGGGTAGGAATTGATAATTCATGAATCTTCGTGTCCTTCATATTGTGATCGTGCTTAAAGTTAATATTTTTTTTAGCTAATTGTTTATATACTATGCTTAATCCTTATTAAGAATGGATTAATTAACCGGACTTGTTAATTAGCTAGAGAGTGCGTGAGAGCGACTTAGACCTAGTTGTGATGAGATATGAACAACAATCCTTAATCACTAAGACTGAGAAGAGAAGTGTGTAGGATTGGCCTTAGCGGTTAGATTCGGTAGGAGATAGTGAGGTGTTCGTGTGGTGGTGGTCTCAGAGGACATCATCCGTTCACTGTCGTTAGCCTACTAGAACGAAATGGTAGATGTAGGTGGACTAACAGGACACCAAGTAAATCGTAATGTAGAACGACATGAGACCGAGAGGAGATTGTCAGTGCTACTACCCGGCTTAACTAGAATAGAGTTAACGTGTTACTTTGCTAATCCGGAAATCGTATACAGCCCTAGGTTATCCAGAGATTGCCTAGTTTATCCCTATTTGTTTTAATTAAATAAAAATCCAAAAATATTATTTTAGTTGTTATTTAATTTCAGTCACATGTTTGTGGGTGACGCCTTAGTTAATCACAATTTCGTCCTCCTTGTATCGTAGTCTATCTAATAACTAATTAAATAATCTCAAACTTGTCCTCGTGGGATCGATAACTTGGGGTTGAAATATTACCCTATATTACTTGAACTGTGCACTTGCGGTAACACGGTAGTAATTCGTGTCAAGTTTTTGGTGCCGTTGCCGGGGATGGCGGTAGATTATTTAGTTAGGCGTTAGTTTAGAGTACTTTTCTTTTAGTTTAGTTTTATTTTGTTTCTATCTCTGCGCTTCACGGGTTTCTTGTGATTTTGTTTTTGCAGGGACACAGGAAGCAAGAGACATGATGAGCATGTGGAGCGATGAGGATTATGAGGGGATATCTGATTACCCCTACTACTGTGCTAAATGAAAAGTTTGGCACAATGATGACACATGCTCAATGATTTGGTGCTACAAATGCAAGAAGGATCATAAATATGAAGACGCATGCCTATTCGATCCACCACAGCTTCATCAGCATCAAGAGGACTCATCAGTAAGCATGGCAGACTTGCACAATATTATGGGGGAGATCCAAGCGCGCGTCACACGGATGTCCTTGGATACACCAGATCCACATGAGGAGCCTATTCCAGACATTGAGCCCCTAATCGAGCCTCTATGGTCACCACCAGAAGATGGTTTGGATGAACCTCATTGGCTACCAGCTGTCCTAGATATGAAAAGGACACTGATTGAAACGTCCCGGGATCTCGGTTCAGGGTTAACGCGACAGTCGATAACCAAAAATAGATTATTAGCTATTAAGTTTACATTTCGGTTAAAGTACATAACAAAATTTCGATAAAAAAAAATACAATCTGAAACAAATCGTGTGTAATCTACTAAGTGATCTGACTTAAGCTAAACTTCTTCGTCTCGTTCCAGCGTTCCCATCCCCCCTCTTTGATTGACGACCTGCGGTTTTAAAATGGCAAATGCCGACGCAGTTTTGAAGAAAATGATCAGTAAAAACTGAGTAAATACATACTACGACATGTAAAGCATCGAGTGGCACAGAAGCATGAGTTGAAACAAATTAGAAGATTTAAATAGTAGAGCTATCATGTTGGAGAATTTGGAACAACTGGAAGTAAACGAGTAACAAAACCTCTCAATTTAATAACATGGAGAAACCACGAGTAGTTGGTAAAATATCCATAGTAAACAAGTTCATTTGAACTGATAACGATAGTACTTCATGAGTAGCCAATATTTACAATTCATTTCAAATCAATAAGGGCATATCAAGAGCCACAAACAACATTAATAAGTAGCCAATTTTGATATTTCGACTTCAATCAATAGTTTAGTTTAGCTGAGGCGTGTCAAGAGCCACCAGCAGGATCGATGTAGACAGAGGGATCACGAAATAACCACTAAGGGTTCCTTCTAGGGTCTATCAAACCCTATTTCACCCGAGCGTTAAGGGAGCCCATTCGTCAACCCCGCTCATAACATTAGCTAAAAGGCCTTAAGTGTCGACACCCCTATACCGTAGTGACCCTTACAAGTATAAGTAGCACTCTATAGCTCTATAAACCCCTTGGCCTAAATATCTTGATACATTTTGGCTCATCGGGGGCGGATTTTTGAACATTGACGTTCTATCCAATAATAAGAAGCATTGCTTCAATGGTCTTAGCCATAAGAAAATGGAGGATCGCTTGACGCCTCCCATTAATAACAGTACTCTGTACATCGTCCTAAGTCTATTAGAGGTATTTTATTTCTTCTCTTTCACGTAAACAGAATCAGATATCAACAGTTCGGAAGAAATTTTCCAGAGTTCTCAAGGGATATGAATAAAATAGTTTAACAACTTCGAGTGGAAAACATGCATTCTCATACTATTTCATATAGCGAACATTCATTTGAAACATCAAGCATATAAGCAGATTTTGATATAAAAAGGCCGTACATATGTACTTACCTCTGAGCCATGAAAGGCACAAAGCAAAGCTAGCACTCATATAACGCTCATCTCATGTGAATCCGGTCTAACAGTGAATGCAGCGATACGAACACGTTCGTCTATTGCGGAACGGTCCTCAACAACGGCTGGATATAAACAAGTCAAGTATACAGTCTATTAGCATTTACCCTCTATATGAGGTTGTATGCAATAATGCATTGTAATGCGGGTCATGCAAACTAACTTGACCAAAATGCCCCTGATACTCCAAAACCGTTTAGTACAGTGTCTGAAACTTCCTAGATCCCAAATTATACTCATATTGGCCCGAATACATGCGAGAATTAACTCCAAACTTTTCCATATGAACTTAGCAACGAAATCTACAACTTTCAATAATTTGCACTTAGGCCCCTAAAGTTTGGTAAAATTGCAAAAAGACCCCCCACCATTGATTTGATAACTCCCGATTCAAATAATTCGTTCTTAAGGCTCCAAGTATCCTTCTAAGTCAGGTTGTTGGTCTCAAAATATTAACTTGTTCAAATGCGAAGTTTTAATTAATTGCACATAGGCCCCCGAAGTTTAGTAAAACTGCAAAAAGACCCCAACATTTGACTTGGTCAACATTAGCCGAGAATTACATACGAGTACTCCAAATACGCATACAATACATGCTTACAAACTCCAAGTTTCTAAACAAACTCGATTCAAAGTTTAAGTAAAATGACTATTTTGCCCTTCCTATACAATTCAGTCAAACTAGGGTTTTTGAAAAGTCAAACTTGGTCAAACTTGATATTTAGACTCAGAATATGAATACGAGCAAGTTTCGTGAAGAACACTAAGGCTAGAAACGTCATTTAGAGTGTCGAATTCAAAAGTCAAATATAGAAGAAAATCGACTCAACTAGTCAACTTTAGAGCTGATTTGTAATCAATTGAGGGGGATACTTGAAAATCTGAGAATAGGGTTTTGAAGATGATAGTTCAAGGATTCCAGAACATATTTGAACTCCTAGAAACTCTAAGTATTCAAGGAGATATCGCTAGTCAAAGTTGGATGAAAATCACGATTCAATACTTAGACAAATTCGATAGTGCTTTGCGAGTTCAAACTAGCAACTTTAGGCTCGTTTTGTGAGAAATCCGTTATAAATTTGAAGATGACCCAGAGACGATGAAATGAAGTATTATGTATCAGCTTTACACAGGAGAAAACAAATCTAAATTTCATTAAGTTTTGAAGAAGATACAATGGTTAGAAAATGGGTGTTTCACCATAGGATTCTATACTTAGAAAATTTTCAGCTTTTGATGGTTCAGAAACACATCAAACCAGCCCTATTCAAGGCCAAATTTAGACAGGTTAGACTTGAAATCAAACAAAGAAATCTTAATGAGAGTTGCAGAGCTATGTCCAGGCTTTCCAGAAAGGTAAGAATCATCCAAAACGGACCAAAAACGAGGGAGATACAGAGATCCAAAGTTGGGTCAAAAATGCTGGTGGGAAAAACTCAGCATGAACAAGCACGAACACAACAACTTCAATTCGATTTTTAGGTGGTTTAGAGACCGAATTTGACAAAACTTAAAACATGAAAGTTGACCAATTGTCTGAGGTTTCCAGAAAGTCCTGAATCGCTCAAAACGGATTAAAAACGAGAGAGATATGATCATTTGAACAGGGGTTGTTTGTGCATGACGGAAAAACGAACCAAGAGTGAAAAATGAAACAAAACTCGAACCTAACCAAAATCTGGGCAGGTTTTGATGCTTCTAATGAATTCCTAAGGTCATGGGGATCACATTGATGTAAGGAACATCGAATTTGGTGGAGAAATGAAGGAGTTACCATTTTTGGTCGGCCATGGAGGTTTGGCGGCGGCGGCACGGTGGCTGGAGCAAAATCCGGCGATTTGCAGGGCATACTTGTGCTTCCCCGGTTCGCCTCGACACAAGGAACAAGAATATGTGTGTTAATTGTGATGGGTTGCAACGAGGAGGGAGAAATCGACGAAAAACTGAACTAGGGTTCTTACCTTCAAACCCGAATATCTCACTCGTTTCTTGATGAAATCCCGAACTGTTTGGGGCGTTTTGATCCTTGTGGTGAGGGCTACTCGGGGTTGTAGCAGGTCTGGAGTTGGTGGCTGTTTGGTGGTAGTTCCTTGGTTGAGGTGGTGGTGTTCTTGGTGGTTGAGAGGAAGAGGGGAAAAAAAAGATAATGGGAAGATGATGTAATTTTCTGCTGAGAGATGATGAATAGAGATGTTGGGTGTTGCCAACTCATAGAAATTGTGTCAAAACACTTAGGACAAGTGTCCATCATGCATAGGGGTAAGAAGTGTAGTTTTACAAACTTTAGTGTATAAACTAGAATTAGATGTTCTACTTAATTTCAAAGAATTGCACAACCACCCCCAATATTTCTAGTGCCTCAAAATCATTCTAACAACTTCCGAATATCGCCAACACTTCGAAATTCTAACTTTTAAAGCCGTGCAATACTATTTACAAATTCGTCCCCAAAGTCTTGATATTGCACTTAGAGCTCGCTTGAGAAATAGGGGTGTTACAATCTACCCACTTTAAAAGAATCTTCGTCCCCGAAGATCTCATACTATACTTACCCTCATACATGAAATGCACATGAAATGTAGCACAGTGACTCAGTCTATTTGACATAGCCAGATGTAGATACTGCTTTCTGACATGGCTAATCTTAGCCACGTGGCGATCATCCAGCACACCATATTGTGCTCCACACACACAGGATCACCAGCCGAGCTGATCCATGTGGGGGCTGCGAGACAGAGCCCTCGCATACCACTGCACGGGACTTGTAGGGATTTGTGGTTTGGAGGCTAGGGTAAGCCCTGTCGCGTGCGAGCCAAGCCCGCGCGCGACCTTTAGTAACTGTTTTGAGAGATCTATGGCACGAGCTCCCTAGACCCGGTCAATCCGGTCAAACCCGGTCAACCTCGTAACGGTTCCGGTACTCGCGCACCACGTGCTCTAACGGTTCCTATATACTCGGACGAACGTGCCGTTACGGTTAAGCTAATTAAGCCGCCATTAATGGGCGCATTAACTACACTACAACGGCCACGTTCTCCAGTATATATATATCGTTACTCTTTCCATACAAAGAGAACAACACTGCCATACGCGGAAGCTCTGCCAAACCTCTGTCTCTCTCTCAGACATTGCTATTGACTTACTCTCTCCCTACACACACCCCTATTCTTCCTGTGCGATCCCTGATCCACTACGTACGGTGTACACGGAGGTCTCCCTGCCGGAATCTCTTGTGCACATTTTGGTGAACCCGACGTGAACTTACCAGCAAAAGCAACCATGTCTCAGGAGGACGATGTCAGCAACCGATCGCCTTCCGCCGAAACTCCCTCAGGAGAAGAAGTCCGCCGTACTCCGACGACACCCGGCGAGGCACCAACTTTGGAGTCTTTGGACGCCACGGTCCAAAGTCAGGCAAAAGCTCTCAAGTCTCAATCTGCGCAGTTGGAGCGGATCTTGGCCGTTCTGGGCACCCTTGCGCCAAATCCTCCACCAGGTACCGCCACCCCTCAGGGAGGAGGAACCCCTACTGCTCCAGGATTGGGAGTATCGGCCACGCCTCCCAACCCTCATCTGCAAACTCCACCGTCAGCCGCGCAGCTGCCTTCGATCCAAGGATCAACAGCGCAAATGCTACCCCCTGCCGCTCACGCCTCTCAGCCCACGGCTTTGGCGTCTAACCCAACTTTGCAGTACACTCTGCCTCCACCAGCAACGATCTGGGGAAACGCGGGCAGTCAATACACTCCCAATCCTCCGGCGGCATATGTGTCGCCACCGCCTACGGCAACCCCTCCGCCAGCTACAGAGGGGAGCATTCCAGAATGCATGACGTCTTTGCAGAAGCGCGTGGACTCCATCTTGGCTCATCAGTCGCTCGCGGATACCATCATCCCGAAGCTAGACAACGATCCGCCCATTCCACGGGAGATCTATCTCATGCCCAACCCAGTGGGGTACAAGGCTCCTAAATGGGATAAGTTCGAGGACGTCAATGGAAACGCCCATGAGCATGTCATGCGTTTCATTGATGTCATGGGTCCGTATGGAGCTGACCCCAAACTGCTGATGCGAGAATTCCCAAAGACTCTTGGGAATGTGGCATACAAATGGTACCGAACACTGGAGGCCGGATCCGTGAAGACCTGGGACGACATGGTCCAGAAGTTCTACACTAAGTTCTTCCAGATGGAGGAGAAGGTGACGATGATCCATCTCTCGCGGATGTATCAGAAACGCGAGGAGGATGGGATCACTTTCATCAAGAAATTCAGAGCGAAATCTCTGGAGTGCAAGGATCCCATGCTCGAAAGCCGACTCGTAGAGATATGCCTGCAGTGCATGCGAGATGAGTACAAGAGCATGCTAATCAATTTGCAAACACCCACGTTCTCAAAGCTCATCGAGTGCACGATGAACATCGAGCCCATCGTCGAGAGACAGAGAAAGAAGAGCGCTCCAGAACGACCTGCGAGCGGCACCACCTACAAGATCGGCAGATTCGGCTACAAGCGAGGACGCGAAGCTGAGGTCAACACGGTTTCGCCTCAGAAACAAGCAAAAGCCGGAAACTTTGATGCACCGCCTCTGCCATGCTCGGTGGAGGAAGCAAGCGATCTCTGTAGACAGTGGCGTAAAGACGGCATCCTGCCACCGCTAGAGCAAAAACCCTCCAAGGAGATGACGAGGGACCCCAAGTGGTGCGAATACCACGGCAAGGTCATGCACCCCACAGCCGAGTGCAAGAAGCTCAGATTCGCGTTCGACCAGAAGATGAAGAACGGCGAACTCATCGTCAGCGACCACCGGAAGGATGTGCGCAACAACCCACTGCCTGCCCATACGGACTCGGGCTCAAAAGGCAAGGAGGTCGCCATGATCTCAATAGTGGACTTGGAAGAAGTCGCAGAGGATGGTCTACCCATCATTGCTGAAGTCCATGAAGAGGAAGACTATAGCATGGACACGGAGGATGAGCGCGCCGACCGCATGAAAGGGTCGCACGGCTTCAACAAATTCTTCGACGAAATGAACTTCTCCGAAAAATGCCGATCGGATATGACAAAGGCAATCTTAAGGATAGCGGAAGACTACGAAGAGGAACTTGTAGTCTCCAACGGGAAGGTCATCAGGGCATCCCGTTCCACAGAAAAGATTATGACCTTTTCTGCCAGCGACAAGAAGACAGATGCGAGCCATCAGAGGCCCCTGTACGTGACCGCCATCATCAACGGCGTCGAATTCAAGCGAGCATTCGTCGATGGAGGAGCAGCGGTCAATGTTGTTCCACTCCACACACTGAAGCTAGCAGGGATCCCCGAGCACAAAGTGGTCAAACGTCCATCCCCGCTGGTGGGATTCGGAAGCGACTCTAGAATGACGATCGGGTGGATCCGCCTAGGCGTTCAGATTGGTAAGATCAAGTGTTCGGCGAAGTTCTACGTCATAGATGCGAACACCACATATCACATGATCATTGGTCGGGCCTGGATTCATCGCTTCGACGCAATCCCTTCGACGGCTCACCAAGTGATGAAAGCTATCTGGAACGACAGGATTGTCGAGATACCAGCCTCAACTAACCCGTTCAACTTGGACGAAGCACATCTCAGCGAGGCGGTGTGGTTCACCGAAATGGCGGACGAGCAAACACCCGGACCATTCGACCCTACTCCTTTGCCTCTCTGGGAGGACATCAAGGACCAGTCACCTGCGGGCGTGATGGTGACAAGGGGAGATGCAAACGAAAGACCGCCTACACACGAAGAGGCGCCGCGCATCGCATATCATCGGAAGAATGTGTACACTCTTAAGAGGATTGCAAAGCACGACCCCGAGGGTAAGGAGATAGAGAGCTTCTACGCCAACGGGAAGAAATGCTATCGCATATGAAGGTGCGCGGGGACGTCCTCACACGGGCATGAGGGTGTCCCTGGGCAAATTAATCAAATCGAGCAAGTTGCGCTGACAGAAGAGCCAACACAGATCGTTTCGGACGAGAAACTCAAAGAAGCGCCCGAATGCATGGAAGACAGGCCGCGACCGCAAAAGCAAGAGCTAAAGGAGGTGTTCCTCAGCCCGAACGAGGAAAAGAAAAGGCCAGTCTTCCTGAGTGCGGACCTCACAAGCGACGAGGAACAAGGGCTGCTACAGCTTTTAACTGAATACAAGGACGTATTCGCATGGGAATACGATGAAATGCCAGGTCTGGACACGAGCATCACCATGCACCGTTTAGACATTATCCCAGGGTCTAAACCGGTCAAGCAAAGCACCAGAAGTTTCAGGCCGGAGCTCAACGTCAAGATCAAGCAGGAGATCGTTAAACTCCTAGATGCCAAGTTCATAGAGCCAAATCACCATCCCACATGGTTGGCCAACATCGTGCCAGTGGTGAAGAAGAACGGACAGCTCCGCATCTGCGTGGACTTCCGCGATCTCAATCGCTTCTGCCCTAAGGACGATTTCCCACTGCCTAACATCGACTTACTTATCGATTCGACGGCAGGCCATCGCATGTTCAGTTTCATGGACGGCTTCAGTGGGTACAATCAAATCAAGATGGATCCCGACGATGCACAGAAAACTGCATTCATCACTCCCGTGGGAGTATTCAACTACACGGTAATGCCATTCGGTCTCAAGAACGCAGGCGCAACCTATCAGCGAGCCATGATGGCTCTGTTCCATGATATGATGCACAAAGAAGTCGAATTCTATGTGGATGATCTGGTAGTCAAATCCAAGCATGAGGCAGATCACCTTGCAGACCTGCGAAAAGTATTCAACAGATGCAGGAGCTTTCAATTGAAAATGAACCCTATGAAATGCGCATTCGGCGTGACCTCGGGGAAGTTTTTGGGGTGCGTGGTCCATCGCCAAGGGATCGAGCCTGACCCTGCGAAAGTGTCAGCCATCACCAGCATGACGCCACCCCACAACCAAAGCGCCTTGAAAACATTCTTGGGAAAATTGTCATATCTGCGGAGATTCATCCCAGCAATCGCCGAAATCACATGCTGTTTCAGCACTCTTCTCAAGAAGGACGCCGCGTACAACTGGGCTCCTGACCATGAAGCCGCATTTGAAAAGCTAAAGGAGATACTTACATCCCCAAAGATCATGATCGCGCCTCAACTGGGATCACCGCTGCTGCTATATCTTACATCAACAAGGAGATCTATAGGAGCACTCTTGGCTCAGGTGTATGAAGGCCAAGAGAGGCCTATCTATTACATCTCTCGCGTCGTACAGCCTGCTGAGTCAAGGTACACAGACATCGAACGTCACTGCCTTGCCTTATTCTTTGTGATAGAGAAGTTGAGACACTATTTTGCATCGCACAAAGTAGTGGTGGTCACCAAAAGCGACCCCATAAGATACTTGCTAACTCACACTACTCCGGGCGGGAGATTGGCGAAATGGTACATGACCATCTCTCAATACGATATCACATGCGTGAAGCCAAGGGCGATCAAGTCGCAGGCGGTAGCAGATTTGCTGGCACAGTTTCCCGACAACAGCCACGAACCTGTGATCGAAGAGGAGCTCGAAGGCCCTGAAATCTACGCGATCGACGTGCCCTATTGGACCCTCCACTTCGACGGTTCGTCAACCAGAAAAGGTGGAGGCATTGGGATAGTCTTGACAAAGCCCGACGGGGAAGTCATACAGATGTCCGCAAAACTCAATTTCGCAGTCACGAACAACGAGGCGGAATACGAAGCTCTTATCGCGGGACTTCGTGCAGCAAAAGCTCTGGAAGTGAGCAACTTAACAGTCATGGGAGACTCCAAGCTGATTGTTAAGCAAGCCTCGGGCGAGTATGGTCTGAAGGAAATCAACCTCCTGTCATACCGCACTCTAGTGCAAAAGCTGATGCAGCAATTCTGCGACGTGAAATACGAGCACAAGCCCCGAGCGGACAACAGGCATGCAGACGCCTTAGCAACTCTGGGATCTAAGGTCAGCATAGACAAATGCCCCGCGAGGATTTCCATCGAAGTGCGAACATCGTCGGCATTAACAGAAGATGCGTGCGACGACGAACACATGGATGACGCAGACTGGCGAAAAGCAATCCTGCAAGCTATTGCGAAAGGCACCAGCAGCGAGAGCTGGGCACTCACGAAAGGATACTGCATCCACGACAACACCCTCTACTACAAGGGTCCCGGAGGAATACTCATGCGATGTGTCTCCGAACAAGAAGGACAACAGCTGTTAGAAAAGATTCACCAGCACGCTTGCGGAGAAAGCGAGGTGTCAATCTATAGGAAAGCTCAGAGATACGGCATCCATTGGCCGAGCATGTCTACAGCCGCAGCCCTGATACAAGGGAAGTGCGAAAGTTGCGCACTAATCAAAGATTCTCTTCTTGTCGCTCTAATCGACGACGACACAGACTGGAGAAAGCCTTTGTTTGAATTCCTCACCAAAGGCACCATACCCGAATCGAGAAAAGAGGCAGACAAATTGAAGAGGAAAGCTTCTCGATATGTGGTTCAAGAAAACCTGCTTTGGCGAAAAGGTCATGAAGGCAACTTGCTGCGATGCCTAGACGATAGGGAAGCACAAGAAGTCATGGACCTCTCCCACCAGGCGGAACACCAGGGAGGTGCGAAATTATGCAGACAGCTCCTCTCAATCGGATACTTCTGGCCCACGATGGAAGTCGATTGCCGCACCAAGGTGCGACGCTGCCAAGAATGTCAATTCAAAGGGAACCTAGTGCACGCTCCCGCCGTGGATCTACATGCATTAGGGACGCCATGGCCATTTCACACATGGGCTTTGGACTTCATTGGCCCCATCCGACCAACGTCACATGGGAACCATTTCATTCTCACCGCAACTGAGCTGTTCACCAAATGGGTGGAAGCAATACCACTGAAGACGGCAAACGCGCTGGCTGTGGTCAACTTCATCCAGGAAAACATCGTATGCAGGTTCGGAATCCCGAATACTATTCTTTCAGATAACGGTACTCCTTTTGTTAATCGTCAGGTAGCTACGAAACTTGCGGAGTACAATATCAGGCAAATATGCTCTACTCCCTATTATCCAAAGGGAAACGGACAAGCCGAGGCGACTAACAAAACGCTGCTGAGAATTCTGAGCAAGATGGTCGCAGACGACCACAAGAAGTGGGCCGACTCTCTTAACATAGCTCTGTGGGCCTACAGGACCTCTCCAAGAACACCCACAGGGGCTTCGCCATTTCTATTATGTTATGGGGCCGAAGCTGTAGTACCTGCGGAGGTCAGAGTCAATTCGGCACGGCTGGCCTTCCATGCGCTCTATGAAAATCAACGCGATCACGATTTAGTCTTGCTGGAAGAAAAGCGAGAACAAGCCAAAAGGACTAACAAGCGATACCAAGAAAGAATCGCTCGCGCCTACAACAAGACAGTTCAGCGGCGAGATTTCGCAGTTGGCGACCTGGTCTTGCGCGCATCCGACCACTGCATGCGAGAAGCAACTCATCCGAAGTTCGCAGCCAATTGGGAAGGACCCTTCGAAGTCACAGAAGTCTTCGATAGTGGCTACTGCAGCATACGAAGGTTGCACGGCACAGCCTCAACTCCGAGCTCAGTCAACATGCGCTGGATCAAGAAGTACTATCCTTGACTCCTCTTATTTCATACGTTTTATGATAACGTTGCTTAATATCTCATGTGGCTACGATTAATGCAATCTCCCCTCCCATATGAGAGGATTGTAATTCTACCTCTCCCATATGAGAGCGATGTAATAAAAGAATTCTCCCAAATGAGAAGTTCATATTTCTAGCCGCTTATATTGCTCTATTTTATTTAAATATCTCCGTTAACAATGATTCATTCGCTGCAAACAGCAATTCATGCAAATGTGATCTTAATTGATCATCAAAGCCTATCCCCGCGATAGCAGCAAACGCAAATACGATCTTAATTGATCATTAAAGCCTATCTCTTACGATAGCAGCAAACGCAAGTACGATCTTAATTGATCATCAAAAGCCTATCTCTACGATAGCAGCAAAACAAACACGATCTTAACTGATCATCAAAAGCCTATCTCTACGATAGCAGCAAACACAAATGCGATCTTTATTGATCATCAAAAGCCTATCTCTACGATAGCAGCAAAACAAACACGATCTTAACTGATCATCAAAAGCCTATCTCTACGATAGCAGCAAACACAAATGCGATCTTAATTGATCATTAAAGCCTATCTCTTACGATAGCAGCCAAGTGCAAAAGCGATCTTAAGTTGATCATCAAAGCCTATCTCATATGATAGCAAAAGCGATCTTAATTGATCATCTAAAGCCCATCTCCTACGATGGCAGCCACTACAAATGCGATCTTAATTGATCATCAAAGCCTATCTCATATGATAGCAAACGCGATCTCGATCGATCATCTAAAGCCCATCTCCTACGATGGCAGCCACTACAAATGCGATCTTAATTGATCATCAAAGCCTATCTCATATGATAGCAAACGCGATCTCAATCGATCATCTAAAGCCCATCTCCTACGATGGCAGCCACTACAAATGTGATCTTAATCGATCATTAAAGCCTATCTCTTACGATAGCAGCTACCCGCAAATGCGATCTTAAGTGATCATTTAAAGCCTATCTCTTACGATAGCAGCCACTACAAATATGATCTTAAGTGATCACTAAAGCCTATCTCTTACGGTAGCAATCAAATGCAAATGCGATCTTAAGTGATCATCTAAAGCCTATCTCCCATGGTAGCAATCAAATGCAAATGCGATCTTAAGTGATCATTAAAGCCTATCTCTTGTGATAGCAGCCAAATGCAAATGCGATCTTAAGCGATCATTAAAGCCTATCTCTTACGATAGCAGCCCAAACACAAATGCGATCTTAAGTGATCATCCGAAGCCTATCTCTCACGATAGCAATCAAATACAAATACGATCTTAAGTGATCATTAAAGCCTATCTCTTGCGATAGCACCCAAGCGAAAACACGATCTTACATGATCATCCAAAGTCTATCTTTTGCGATAAGCAGTGAAGTACAAAATGATCTCAATCGATCATCTGAAGCCTATCTATCGAAGATAGCAAGTTCTACAGATGCGATCTTATAATGGTCTTCTTAAGCCTATCTATTACGATAGCAATTTCTACGCAAAGTAATTTTGGTTAATTACCCAAGCCCGTCTGTTATGATGGCAACGTACGTGCAGAATCATTTTATTAGGTCTTCCAAAGATCTATCTGCTGTGATAACAGTTTATGCGCGAGACGATCTCGAACAGTTTTCTGATAAAGCCTATCTTCTATGATAGCAATTCGCACTGCTCAATGATCTTAATTGATCTGTGGAAAATTATCTGAAATGATAGCGAAAGTTGTGAACGTGATCTCATACGATTTACAACGACCAACTACAAGCCCATCCGTCAAGATGGCACAGCTGCGAAATTACGATCTCAAATGATCTAGCGAAACGGCTGCGAATTAACATCGCGTATGAGAAATCATTACATGGAATTATGCAAGGCAAAACAAGCCGAAACGCGTGCGAAATTGTATTTTGTTGCAAAGAACAGATAATACAAGAGCTATTTATCATTATGAGTCAAATGACTTACACTTTATCTATAAAGTCTATCTTTTGCGATAAGCAGTGAAGTACAAAATGATCTCAATCGATCATCTGAAGCCTATCTATCGAAGATAGCAAGTTCTACAGATGCGATCTTATAATGGTCTTCTTAAGCCTATCTATTACGATAGCAATTTCTACGCAAAGTAATTTTGGTTAATTACCCAAGCCCGTCTGTTATGATGGCAACGTACGTGCAGAATCATTTTATTAGGTCTTCCAAAGATCTATCTGCTGTGATAACAGTTTATGCGCGAGACGATCTCGAACAGTTTTCTGATAAAGCCTATCTTCTATGATAGCAATTCGCACTGCTCAATGATCTTAATTGATCTGTGGAAAATTATCTGAAATGATAGCGAAAGTTGTGAACGTGATCTCATACGATTTACAACGACCAACTACAAGCCCATCCGTCAAGATGGCACAGCTGCGAAATTACGATCTCAAATGATCTAGCGAAACGGCTGCGAATTAACATCGCGTATGAGAAATCATTACATGGAATTATGCAAGGCAAAACAAGCCGAAACGCGTGCGAAATTGTATTTTGTTGCAAAGAACAGATAATACAAGAGCTATTTATCATTATGAGTCAAATGACTTACACTTTATCTATCTAGATAGCAGCTTACAAGCGAAAAGCTCGCATCTAACTACACAGCCAACATGGCTTACAATACATCCGAGAAATGGCTGATAAGCCAGAAATGCGCCAAGGGAACTCTCGACTAAGAAAAGAGAGAATCCACCGGTCCTGACACCGGCAGCACAGTACGCAAATCCACGTCCAAAGATCTTGGGGTCTGACGAAACCCCTGTCTGATCAAGATATGTACCAGAGGAACCACCTGTTCCGGCATATGCCGTTGTGCACAACAGGGGAAGCCGTCATTCCTCTGGTACTGGGCCCCTTGTCATGATAGACAAGGGTGTTGGCGAGCCTCCTGAGTTCAAGAGCGAAGAGGCAAGAAACTCTCCTCCGGAGATGCTGGAGGAGAATCCCGCCGTTCGTTACGAGACGGTAGCACGGTCACTACGGCGCTGCACCTCGCCACGAGGCGGCCGGAAACATGACCTGCACACATAATACACGAAGAAATTTCTTCGAACACACATGAGGTATTATCTGCATCCTCTTTATGATGGTTATAAACAGCAATAAGCCTCATAAAGTGGATCTTGGAAACTATTTCTATGGCACAAAGCGCAAACTCAGGATTCAAAGCTTGAAGTTGCCATGAATCAACGAAAAACAAGCGTTGAAGCCAGCAGTCGTAAGGACTCACGGCAAAGCACATGTTTGGGATGAAGAACCCAAATGACAAAGGCAGGGTTTATATAGGCCCTGTGGAGACTCTTCGGTTGCTTAAGATGAGTCAGCAAATTCAAAAAGAGGGTAAGTTCAATCACTTACGCCTTGAAAAGCGGTAACAATCAATTACCCTACTAAAGGCTACGACGATTCAGTTGCGTATCCTAATAAATGACGGATAGTCATGATTCGGATGGACTTCCCAACGGAAGCGTGCTTATCTGCCGAGAAATTAGCGCGAAAATCAAGCAAAGAATCAATTGCTGATGTCATAATTGGATATGCACAGAAAATGTCCAATCAAATCCCGAAAAGGGCAAAACGGGCAAACTCATTGTTTGTTGTCAAAAAAGAGGGGGGAGAAACCCTAGCAACATTACATTAATGTTTCAAAACATTACATTAATGTCTCAGCCATTTTCCTTTCTTTTCAAAAAAAATACGAAAAGTCAAAACAAATTTTTGACTAAGGAGTCCTGGGGCTCGAACTGCTCGATCAGCCTCTCCACTTGATGCACTTCTTGCTTTAGCTGCTCGCACTTGGCATTCATTTCGTCATACAGCTTCAAAGCTTCATCAACCTTTTGCTTTTGCTGCTCCACCTTCTGCATCTCAGCTGCGAGATTCTGGTGCCCAAGATCCAAGGTTACAGCTGCGCGAATCAGTGTAACTCTGTCCTTGAGGAATTTCAAACCAAGTCTGCCTTGGACTTTGAGCACGAGATTTTGGCACATGCCACACAGCAATTCAGCACTCTGGGCCGAAATGGTCGCAGGTGTAGCCGCACATAGCTGTTCCAGTATCCAAATGGCTTCAGTAAGGAATAGCCTCCTGTCAAAAGGAACGATCTCCAGACACCTCACGAACGAGCGGGGGTATCTGAGGCGCATTCGAACCACCCAGTCTACATCGGTTTGCTTCAAACCTGAGACATCAAAAACGAGTTGTAATGTCAGAACTCGCAAGCAAATAATACGACGTGTGAATGGTAAATCTCTACTTACCGGTGCCTTCCAGAATTTGGTGAATAGAGGGAATGCGAGCCACCGGGTTGTTCGAAGACTGCCCTCGCTCCATGGCTCTCCTATCAGCTGCGAGCTCCAACCTCTCATAGTCAGGAGGAAGAGTGTAGGCCGCACCAGCTGCGACTACGTTCCCAACCTGCGAGCCCCAAATGCTCCACGCAGGAATAGGTGCTTCCGGCTCAGTCATTGACGGAGGCACAGGAACAGCCGAAGTCGTTGGGCGAAAGACATTCTCAGGTGCGAAAACATTAGCATCACTTGTCCTTTCTTCCCCACCACCGGTACGGACACCTTCGTCCATCGGCACAGCATCAGCTTCGACATCATCGGAGAGTTCAATGACACCCTCGAGATGCTCACTTGCGTGTCCAGCAGCTGCGACGGGCTTCTCGGTATGAGAGCTCGAGATTGGAACATGGGATGCAGAAGGCTGACTTCTCTGCTCCAGCTCAGGTTCCTCAGCATGACCTGCGATACCAAATGCGACAATATGGGGTAACTTGCGTTATAAGTTATTTCACTATCTTTGCTAAAGCTAAGAATAAGCACCTCCACGCGAAGGTGGGATTAAGGTATCCTCATCGTACACTAGGGACGTGGAACCGTGCCCTATCAGTGTATCTTCACTAAGCAAATCTTTAAGAGAGGCGTGACCTGGGATGCGAATAAACCAGTCATGATCTTGCCTCAAGTGGCTACAGCCTAGCATGTGTATGTCACTCAAAATGATTACCTGAGGGTTCTCCGCATTTGCTTACCAACCAACGGCGAATGTCAGGCTTTGACACACCGTGCTTTAATGCACCCACAATTACATCTCTATAAGTAACTGCGAGATTGAAGATCTCACCTTTGTCGCCACCAGCGATCTCTGCGAAGTCCGCTTGGACTTGCTCTAGCTCTGCTGCATCTCCTCCGGGAACCTCATCTTCCTCCTCCACATGAGGAGCCACTTCTTCGGGAAGCTCGTCTTCCTCGCCAACTGGACGCACTAAGTCGTCGACATGCTGCTCTTCGAGGCTCCGCTGCTTCACACGCTCGAGTTCCTCTTCCTCTCGCTGCCTTCTTCTTTCAGCAGCCTCCGCGGCTGTCCTCCGGGACTCAGCAAGAACATCCTCGCTTATAGGATCATCTGAAATGCCAGATTGGGCATCTCTCTTTTGCCTCTTGGTCACAAGGCCACCAACGGCTTCATCATCATCATCTGCGAATACATTTTTGGTTCAAAGAAAAGAACTGTATGGAAGTTGTGATAAAGGACAAAGCGATGCGACGGAGGTACCTCTTGACTTTTCCTCGCACATTACAACTGTTCCTTCTTCTTCTCCATTACTTGCCTGGGGCTCCTGCCTCTCTTCCTCTTCCTCTTGGTTGAATGGAACGAAGGTCTCGACTGCGAGATCTTTTCGCACTTTGCTGGGCATACGATCCTTGCCCTTGTCCTTGACAGAATGGGACCTCACTGGGGGCGAAACTGGAGTACTCCTAGGGGAAGAAATCGTAATCCCCTTTTGCCTAGGCCTCTTCGCTCTCGGCGCCGCAGTCGCTGGAGGGGATGGGTCATCTCTAGGAGGAGACGGAGCCGGAGGGTTGTCTATCAGCGAGTCAGCAAAAGTGTTCATGACCCCGCGAACTTTTGTTTCGACCTCGGTATCCATCCTCCATGCTAGCCGATACGACTCCCCCCTTCTTCTGGTCGCAACAATGGTATCCACCAGCGATTTGGAACGGTCACCAGCTGCGAACCTCCGCACATGACACTAGACAATACAGAACAAAAAGCATCAGTGCAAGCAAATCAAAGAGCTCAAAGCACACAAGGAAACTGCTTACCTCAGCAAACGCCTTGCTATATTTGATGACCTGCGTGTCACCCTTCTTGATTGCATCGACCTGCTCCTTCAGAATGAAATCGGGGCACAAATGATTCTCGCGGTCCAACAACGAGTAGCAACCGTACTCAGACTCGCTCAAACTGCAATTAGGGCGAAACGGGAAAGAGTTTCTCTTGATCAAGGGGGCCCTTCCTGGCTGTGCCGCCGCCTCGGTCTCCATCCTCGTTTGCTGGGCAAGCCAGTATGCGATCCAGTTCTGGGAATAACCACCCTTGCGAGTTCCCGCAGGCTGCTCGAAGGGAAGATTGCTCATGAGGACCGTCTTGCACTCCTTTGTCAGCAAGCGCTTGTAGCACCCTCTAACGATAGACTGGGGCCAGATTGAGGGGGCCACCGCATCGAAACCAAACTGAGGAGAGACCCGAGTGGGGTCAACATCCACTGTAAGCCTTTCATATCGTGGCGCGAGCTCACGAATATGCTCTGCAAGTGCAGGAAGAGAACCTCGCAGACACCAGCAAAAGAACTCACGATAGCGCTCGTGGAAATGCGATCCCTTTTCAAAGAGAAGGTCTTCTGACAAGACCATGCCTTCGGAGGGGTATAGCTTCGGAAACCACCGCACATTCTCAACACGTGTGGCGTAAGGCCTGGCAGTGAACTCCCTTCGCTTGTCGCATATCAAGCTCCAAGTACACTTGGTGTTGCTTGCCCCAAACCATCTCGCAGCCCTTCCGCTGTTGAGCGCCTTCGTCTCGCCTGAGGGACACCACTTCTCAAGTGGGAGGGGAGTTGGAGCATAAGATGGCCAGCGCTCAAAAACCCACATCGTCAAAAAGCTGATATTGACAAAGGTCAGAACATCGAGACGGCCGCGCGATTCCTTCATCGCCAGGACCAGCTGATCCAGCCTGTAATATAGCGTGCCCAAGACCAAGGGTCCAAGTGCGACTCTCTGGCCAAGAGCGAGCCTCACTGCAAGTGGCAGCACATGGTAAAAGACCCCGTCATGGGGGTGACCATCAATCAGAAATCTCGACAGCCAAGCACAAAGAAAAGCACAAAGGGTCAGGTGATAACCCTTGCCCTCTATGTAATTCTCGGCCTCCGGGTTCGCGCTCAAAAGCTTCTTAGTAATGCTGCTGCTCGCATAGTCTCGGAAGAAGTACTGCAACCACTTGTTCCAGGTATTCTTCGCAGACGTATCAACTAGCTGCCAGTTCGGAAGAGGTTTTGTACTGGTCCACCGAGTGGAGATTTTCTTCACCTCTGCTAAGCACTCCTCCATCTGCGCGTACAAGGCTAATTCCGCAGATGTCCTTAAGTGACTCAAGGGGTCCACCTCACCCATGGGGGAAAGCTCATACAGCATTTGAACGTCCTCGAGCGTGGGGGCAGCCTCGAACTCAGCAAAGTGAAATGTGTGAGTCGCAGGCGAATAGCGGGACAGAAGGTCTAGAAGCATGGACTGATCCAGCTTCACGGCAGCACCCTTCATAGCACGAACAGCGAAGAAAATGCCGGCTTCATCAAGAGTTTCGGCGTAATTACCCAACACGTGGTCAGTCCACTCATCCATATAGTCCAACTTCTGGACAAACGCCTGAGTAGAAATCGCAGTGTATGGGAAGTGCCCGTTCTCGATTCCCAATCGAACCACATCCTCGGAGCCAACTAACTCGAGCAAGGCTGAGTTAACTGGGCGAGTCAGGGTTAACAACTGCTCAACGGGAACAGGATCAGGCATCCTCTTCGCCTTCACCCTCGCGTGGTAAAAATCTTTCCCACCCAGAAAGGGGGCTTTTCGCCACAGAGACCGCGGAAGCTCCGGCATCTCTTCATCTTCCTTGACAGGTCTGGTTACTCTCGTTTTGGCCATTCCTGCGAAAGGGCAAAAAAGGGGGGGAGAAATACCACACCAGTCAGTTTGAATTTTGGAATTCGAGATCTATGCAACAGGAAACAAACAGTTCCAGTGCCGATTTCATTCTGAATTTGGGGAGTTGCAAGATCCAATATTGTTGAAAGATTAACAACGAAGCAGGTTTAGAGATCAAAGCCTCTTCACACACTTCATGGGTTTACAGATTCAATGCGATTCAAGGCAAACACTGGTAGTTTAAATCAAGAGTAAACGAGGCCAACCTTGTTTCCTTGAAGCCTGCTTGGAGATGCACAATTGAAGAATACGATTTGCAGTCTTGAACTGATGATTGATTATCTGGATCTGCTCTCGAAGATCTCCGGGTACCATTCACTTTAAGAGAAAGAAGTGATGCTCTGCAATAATGGGATACAAGGTATTTATCCAAAAGAATGAGGGGTTGCGTCCCTTCAGTAGTCGAATCGCAACCGTCACCGTCGTGTCGCGCAATCACAGGACGGGCTGACGTCACGCCTAAAACCCTAAAGGTCAGACGGCACGACTCTAGGGGTTTTAGGTCATAATGACACGCACGGGGGCTGAATTTACCCGTATTTGAATTGGTGCGTGACGACGACGCGCATGTTGGTTTCCGCGCATGGAAGCCTATACAGCTGCAAGCCTTCACGCGCAGAAAGGGGGCTAATGTAGATACTGCTTTCTGACATGGCTAATCTTAGCCACGTGGCGATCATCCAGCACACCATATTGTGCTCCACACACACAGGATCACCAGCCGAGCTGATCCATGTGGGGGCTGCGAGACAGAGCCCTCGCATACCACTGCACGGGACTTGTAGGGATTTGTGGTTTGGAGGCTAGGGTAAGCCCTGTCGCGTGCGAGCCAAGCCCGCGCGCGACCTTTAGTAACTGTTTTGAGAGATCTATGGCACGAGCTCCCTAGACCCGGTCAATCCGGTCAAACCCGGTCAACCTCGTAACGGTTCCGGTACTCGCGCACCACGTGCTCTAACGGTTCCTATATACTCGGACGAACGTGCCGTTACGGTTAAGCTAATTAAGCCGCCATTAATGGGCGCATTAACTACACTACAACGGCCACGTTCTCCAGTATATATATATCGTTACTCTTTCCATACAAAGAGAACAACACTGCCATACGCGGAAGCTCTGCCAAACCTCTGTCTCTCTCTCAGACATTGCTATTGACTTACTCTCTCCCTACACACACCCCTATTCTTCCTGTGCGATCCCTGATCCACTACGTACGGTGTACACGGAGGTCTCCCTGCCGGAATCTCTTGTGCACACCAGACAAGTACCTAAATAGCTCTCGTCGAATGTTCTGCTCCCAAAAGATGGCTTCCTTAGTTGGTCAGTTAGCAATACCTTAACGGGAAGAAATTCCTCATTCTCACTCTTCGCAGGACGGGGTCTATTTTGAGTCTATATTACTATCCAGCCTAGACTCGCATTACAGTAGGGTTTCGTATGAAATTAGCTCAAGTAAAAGGTCGCACTGAATTTTGAAATGTTAGACCAAAATGCAACTTATCACATTTACAAAGCAATTCGAAAATTTTCTAGCATTTAACAAGTCTCGAAACATTTAAAGAAATACTTTGATCGAAACTAACATGTCATTTTGCTTTGCTTATCCGCAATAAAGAAATTGTTTTTTTTTTTTTTTTTTTACCTGTATAGGATTAGCTAAATCAATCACCTCAAGTGTTCCACGCATACGAGGAGGAAAAGAACACTATGTGTCGTCACACAAGGTGTCTCTCCATCACAACTCGCATATGTTTCAAATGTTCCAACTTAGTCTACACAGCGGGTACAACTCATAGTACCGTCGTACTAAGAGTCACGCCAGCGGACTGCTAAACAAAGTGGTCCATATCACTTGACAATTGGTAGCTTGAAACGTCAATAATTTTCAGAAACGATTTCTTCTTTTTTTTTTGAATACTTTATTGTCAAAACTTTCTAATTTTGTAAAGAACCATGTCAAATTATGTCGAAATAAAATAAAACAAAGTATTGTCTTAGACGTCGTTGCTCGTAGGTACGAAAATAATAGTCTCAGGGTCTTCTAAGTCAAAAACGTCATTACTCTCTCGTCGACAAAGTAACATAGAAGAATAATGATTCTTAAATACGCATCACGCAACTATAGTAAACATATTGACATACATAAGCTTGTCACATATGTACTGGGCATGTAAATAGGCAAGTCAGTTGCATGAATCACATCAATTAGTCGTTAACAGTTAATCAACAAGTATATTACAAAACGAGTTAAAAAAACGTAAGTACCCAAATTCCCCGACGGCTTGTTTACTTCTTATTGCCAAATTGGGTTATCCTAATCAATTTTAAATTTTGAAAACATTTTATCTTTCTTATTCTCTACTAATGGAAATCGAAAAGTCACTTTAACCGGAGAACCGATGCTCTGATACCAGCTGAAACGTCCCGGGATCTCGGTTCAGGGTTAACGCGACAGTCGATAACCAAAAATAGATTATTAGCTATTAAGTTTACATTTCGGTTAAAGTACATAACAAAATTTCGATAAAAAAAAATACAATCTGAAACAAATCGTGTGTAATCTACTAAGTGATCTGACTTAAGCTAAACTTCTTCGTCTCGTTCCAGCGTTCCCATCCCCCCTCTTTGATTGACGACCTGCGGTTTTAAAATGGCAAATGCCGACGCAGTTTTGAAGAAAATGATCAGTAAAAACTGAGTAAATACATACTACGACATGTAAAGCATCGAGTGGCACAGAAGCATGAGTTGAAACAAATTAGAAGATTTAAATAGTAAAGCTATCATGTTGGAGAATTTGGAACAACTGGAAGTAAACGAGTAACAAAACCTCTCAATTTAATAACATGGAGAAACCACGAGTAGTTGGTAAAATATCCAGAGTAAACAAGTTCATTTGAACTGATAACGATAGTACTTCATGAGTAGCCAAGATTTACAATTCATTTCAAATCAATAAGGGCATATCAAGAGCCACAAACAACATTAATAAGTAGCCAATTTTGATATTTCGACTTCAATCAATAGTTTAGTTTAGCTGAGGCGTGTCAAGAGCCACCAGCAGGATCGATGTAGACAGAGGGATCACGAAATAACCACTAAGGGTTCCTTCTAGGGTCTATCAAACCCTATTTCACCCGAGCGTTAAGGGAGCCCATTCGTCAACCCCGCTCATAACATTAGCTAAAAGGCCTTAAGTGTCGACACCCCTATACCGTAGTGACCCTTACAAGTATAAGTAGCACTCTATAGCTCTATAAACCCCTTGGCCTAAATATCTTGATACATTTTGGCTCATCGGGGGCGGATTTTTGAACATTGACGTTCTATCCAATAATAAGAAGCATTGCTTCAATGGTCTTAGCCATAAGAAAATGGAGGATCGCTTGACGCCTCCCATTAATAACAGTACTCTGTACATCGTCCTAAGTCTATTAGAGGTATTTTATTTCTTCTCTTTCACGTAAACAGAATCAGATATCAACAGTTCGGAAGAAATTTTCCAGAGTTCTCAAGGGATATGAATAAAATAGTTTAACAACTTCGAGTGGAAAACATGCATTCTCATACTATTTCATATAGCGAACATTCATTTGAAACATCAAGCATATAAGCAGATTTTGATATAAAAAGGCCGTACATATGTACTTACCTCTGAGCCATGAAAGGCACAAAGCAAAGCTAGCACTCATATAACGCTCATCTCATGTGAATCCGGTCTAACAGTGAATGCAGCGATACGAACACGTTCGTCTATTGCGGAACGGTCCTCAACAACGGCTGGATATAAACAAGTCAAGTATACAGTCTATTAGCATTTACCCTCTATATGAGGTTGTATGCAATAATGCATTGTAATGCGGGTCATGCAAACTAACTTGACCAAAATGCCCCTGATACTCCAAAACCGTTTAGTACAGTGTCTGAAACTTTCTAGATCCCAAATTATACTCATATTGGCCCGAATACATGCGAGAATTAACTCCAAACTTTTCCATATGAACTTAGCAACGAAATCTACAACTTTCAATAATTTGCACTTAGGCCCCTAAAGTTTGGTAAAATTGCAAAAAGACCCCCCACCATTGATTTGATAACTCCCGATTCAAATAATTCGTTCTTAAGGCTCCAAGTATCCTTCTAAGTCAGGTTGTTGGTCTCAAAACATTAACTTGTTCAAATGCGAAGTTTTAATTAATTGCACATAGGCCCCCGAAGTTTAGTAAAACTGCAAAAAGACCCCAACATTTGACTTGGTCAACATTAGCCGAGAATTACATACGAGTACTCCAAATACGCATACAATACATGCTTACAAACTCCAAGTTTCTAAACAAACTCGATTCAAAGTTTAAGTAAAATGACTATTTTGCCCTTCCTATACAATTCAGTCAAACTAGGGTTTTTGAAAAGTCAAACTTGGTCAAACTTGATATTTAGACTCAGAATATGAATACGAGCAAGTTTCGTGAAGAACACTAAGGCTAGAAACGTCATTTAGAGTGTCGAATTCAAAAGTCAAATATAGAAGAAAATCGACTCAACTAGTCAACTTTAGAGCTGATTTGTAATCAATTGAGGGGGATACTTGAAAATCTGAGAATAGGGTTTTGAAGATGATAGTTCAAGGATTCCAGAACATATTTGAACTCCTAGAAACTCTAAGTATTCAAGGAGATATCGCTAGTCAAAGTTGGATGAAAATCACGATTCAATACTTAGACAAATTCGATAGTGCTTTGCGAGTTCAACTAGCAACTTTAGGCTCGTTTTGTGAGAAATCCGTTATAAATTTGAAGATGACCCAGAGACGATGAAATGAAGTATTATGTATCAGCTTTACACAGGAGAAAACAAATCTAAATTTCATTAAGTTTTGAAGAAGATACAATGGTTAGAAAATGGGTGTTTCACCATAGGATTCTATACTTAGAAAATTTTCAGCTTTTGATGGTTCAGAAACACATCAAACCAGCCCTATTCAAGGCCAAATTTAGACAGGTTAGACTTGAAATCAAACAAAGAAATCTTAATGAGAGTTGTAGAGCTATGCCCAGGCTTTCCAGAAAGGTAAGAATCATCCAAAACGGACCAAAAACGAGGGAGATACAGAGATCCAAAGTTGGGTCAAAAATGCTGGTGGGAAAAACTCAGCATGAACAAGCACGAACACAGCAACTTCAATTCGATTTTTAGGTGGTTTAGAGACCGAATTTGACAAAACTTAAAACATGAAAGTTGACCAATTGTCTGAGGTTTCCAGAAAGTCCTGAATCGCTCAAAACGGATTAAAAACGAGAGAGATATGATCATTTGAACAGGGGCTGTTTGTGCATGACGGAAAAACGAACCAAGAGTGAAAAATGAAACAAAACTCGAACCTAACCAAAATCTGGGCAGGTTTTGATGCTTCTAATGAATTCCTAAGGTCATGGGGATCACATTGATGTAAGGAACATCGAATTTGGTGGAGAAATGAAGGAGTTACCATTTTTGGTCGGCCATGGAGGTTTGGCGGCGGCGGCACGGTGGCTGGAGCAAAATCCGGCGATTTGCAGGGCATACTTGTGCTTCCCCGGTTCGCCTCGACACAAGGAACAAGAATATGTGTGTTAATTGTGATGGGTTGCAACGAGGAGGGAGAAATCGACGAAAAACTGAACTAGGGTTTTTACCTTCAAACCCGAATATCTCACTCGTTTCTTGATTAAATCCCGAACTGTTTGGGGCGTTTTCATCCTTGTGGTGAGGGCTACTCGGGGTTGTAGCAGGTCTGGAGTTGGTGGCTGTTTGGTGGTAGTTCCTTGGTTGAGGTGGTGGTGTTCTTGGTGGTTGAGAGGAAGAGGGGAAAAAAAAGATAATGGGAAGATGATGTAATTTTCTGCTGAGAGATGATGAATAGAGATGTTGGGTGTTGCCAACTCATAGAAATTGTGTCAAAACACTTAGGACAAGTGTCCATCATGCATAGGGGTAAGAAGTGTAGTTTTACAAACTTTAGTGTATAAACTAGAATTAGATGTTCTACTTAATTTCAAAGAATTGCACAACCACCCCCAATATTTCTAGTGCCTCAAAATCATTCTAACAACTTCCGAATATCGCCAACACTTCGAAATTCTAACTTTTAAAGCCGTGCAATACTATTTACAAATTCGTCCCCAAAGTCTTGATATTGCACTTAGAGCTCGCTTGAGAAATAGGGGTGTTACACTGATGGCCAGGATGGAGAAAGAACGAGAATCCGAATCGCAAGCTGCAGTTGTGGAAGAAGAGGAACCTGAGCCAAGCGAAGAGTGCAATGTCCCTGAACAAGTTGTGGAATTTGCAATTTATGAGGACTCATACTCTGATTCAGACTGGGGTGGACTTGTGTGTCCAACAATGGAGGAGTCGATGCTCTCTGCAAGGCAACCTCCAATTATCTCACAGCCTTGGTATGATTGGGATGAAACCAACATTGGGAGCTTGTGGTGTGCTGATGATGATGCTGGCGAAGAAATAGTGTCCATTACAGTTGAGGTAAAAGCCCCTACTCATATTCTTGAAGACTTTTCCGTATCTCATATAAATCAAGCCCGCAATGAGTTGAAAAGACTTGTGTATGGAGAATCTTTTGGGGAAGAACGTGATGGGCAACTTCCAATTTCTTGTTTTATTGGCTATCCTGTTGACAATCTATATGCCATAGTCAAGGAGTTGGAAATCGTCAAGTGTGGGGGTGTGAGTGAAATGCATACGTTGACTGAAGATCATTTAGCGCCGAAGAAGTACTACTGGGATGATTTCATGGCCATAGATTCATTTGAGCCCAGTGGAATTTTGTTGAAGTTGATCAAGAGGATTAATTGCAAGATGAAAAGATTCGGCTTCTACAAATCTTCACCATCTTCTTTGCACATGGGCGCACTTCGTGAGAAAAATCTTAATGAGAAAAGGTGGTGGAAGAAGAAGAAGTGGAGATTTAAGCAACATCCACTATCCTGGACGTTGAGGTAACCGGGTCGGGCTGTCCACCTTAAATTACAAGCGCTTCTTGGGAGGCAACCCAATGTAGAGTAGGATATTTCTATTTTGTTTAGTTTTTGTATTTAGTTATACTTTAATGTGAGAGACGAGAGAGAGCGGTTTAATATTTTCCATGAGTGTGCAAAACACAGGTACCGAAGAACCCTTCAGATTCCCCTTTTTGATGCACGTGCACTACATTGCATGCAAAACGAGGCACAACGAGCAATTTGATAGTAGGATCTCGGAAGAGAAGCTACTCGAGGTCGAGGAATAGCTATTCATTTATTGCGTATATTGGCAGCTATTTAAGGCCCGGAGTTGCACGCATCGGAATCCGAAGAGGGATGAAGAAAACACAAGTTTAAAGGGGCACGATTCTTGCTCTAGAGAGAAATTTTGGAGATGATATGAAAAAATCCCCGGGATTTGGGAATTTTTTTAGTAAACATTGGATTCTACATTCAATGACGAGTCCGTGAGCGCGAGAATCGAAGGAATCAGACACCGGACGAAGAATTTAGAGCAAAAACAAAAACCGGTAAGCTCCAGGGCATTTCGGGCCGAAATGAAATCATTTCGGGCCGAAATCAACTGATTTTGGGCCGAAATGAAAAAGGGGTTCTGTTTTGAAATTTCCAAACCATTTCGGGTCGAAATTAAACCAATTTCGGGCCGAAATGGTTTGAACACCTCCTTAATTGGTGGCATTTTGGATATTCCGGAGCTACTATTTAAAGTTAAAAACCGGATTTTTAACACTTTCAACCCCAGTTTCGGATCAAAACACTCCTCTTCATCTTCTTCCTCTCAACTTCTCAAGAACACTCACACACACAAAACCCTAAACATCTCCAAATCCAAAACGTTTTGATGGGTTTTGCTCCTTGCAAGATCGCCATCAACATTAAGTCTTGGAGTTTTGAGGGATAGTGCACGGTTTGAGTGTCAGGGAAAACAAAGAGGAAGAGCTCCAAGAACAAAATTCTCCGATTCGTATACTTGGAGTAGGATTTGGTCTTAGCTCAAGAAGAGACTTGTGACGGGGACACCGAGGAGCTTAAGGAGGTACTCTTTCCTTCACTTGCTCGTGTTTCCGAAAAAGTTGGTCAATTTTCTCTCTCTCGGCTTTAATTCTTTCTTAGGCACTCTTAGGACTTAATTTTCTTGAAAAGTTTTACTTGCTCATACTTGGATTGTTGGATACTTGTTTAGTTCACTCTAGACCTCACGTGCACTCACTCCGACTAGACCCACCGGCCCTACGCTTATGCAGCCGAGTCCTCATGATTTCACCTTATATTTTGTTGTGGACAACGAAGCGCTTAAGTGTGGGGGAGTTTTTAGCTATCCGCTAGTTAGCCATTGCATAGTCTTGTTACATGTAGTTTAGTGAGTCGCGTTTGCATGTAGGTGTCGAGTCGGTTAGTTTTGCATGTGCACGTTTATTTTATGCATTGTATATATTGTTGCACTGTTATTTATTGAGTCCACCTACCCATTTTTGTTGGTTAGTCGAGTTGACCAGTTACATATAGTGTCGAAAAAAAATAAAAAAACTAAAAAACAAGAAAAATCCTTAAAATTTATTTTTTTTGAGAAAGGGAAATTGAAGAGAGTAAGCGTGGAGAGGGCTTAATGATAGTTTTCCCTAGGTAGTATGAAAATATGAGGTGAGGTAGACGCGAGAATCTGGAGTAGGAAGGCTATAGGGCTAATGCACTCGAGACTTGTGAGTAGCTGCCTCTCAGACTAGTTATCCTACTAGCGCTACACCACCGTCACTTAGGTAGTCGTCAACCCTCCTCGTAGTGGCAACGGAAAAGCTGTGCAAGTGATTTTATGGGGACCTCACGTCCCGTCTCCATCGCCTAGGCCCACTAGTTACCCCAATTTGATCCATATACCCCTTTTATTCACAGCCTCAAGCCTAGGAAGCCGTTCCTTGTGACTTTCATCACTAGTTAGAATGGTCCCTTCCTATGCGTCATGATAGTAAGAGTTGATTTAGGGAGGTTTGTTGAGGGTGAGATGATATTATACATCTTGAGTGGATACTCTTACATGTCATCTTTTGAGGGGATGTGAGGGTGAGATAGAGACGGTAGCACACTTCGGTGTGGCGGTGAATCGTGTCCTTACATGACGATCATAGGTGGAGTTCCTAGTGCGTGACATTCTTTCCGCACGTTATGGGGTGGGGTTGGTCGATCTTATAGGAGTACGTGCTTGTGATTCGTTTATATTCTCTATATCTTAGGTGATGAGGAGGATTGTTTGGAATTAGCACGTGTCACATTGACTACCGGGTTCGAGATATGGTTTACATTGAGTATGGGGGTGTCGACATATATTGATTACATCATTGATTTGACACATTCCACCACCACATTATTTATTGCGATATTTGATCTCCTTGGAAATATTGTTATCATCATTGGTGGCTCTATGTGCTTATTGTTGAAATAGAAAAAAAAAATAATAAAAAATATAAATAGAAAGTGAAATGGAAATAAGGAGCTGAAATTGAACTTCATGAAGACCGGGGAGATGAGCTATGAATCTTTTGATCACATCTTCACGTTTGTGGCCGCGAGAACGGCGTTACACCAAGATTGAGGGAATGAGGGCCTGAGTAGTGAGATTTGGTGGGGTTCCTTAGATTTTGGTGAGGGAGAGTGAGAATGGGTTTAGTGAGTTATATCATGACATCTAGGACTTCGTTTCTAAATATCCTATCCTACCCGTCCTAAGCCGTCAACAATTGAAACCCATGGATAAATAGCTCGGATGGTAAGTGCTAGGGGTACGTTTGATGAGTGTGCGGAAGCAACTTATTTTCTGTTCGTGCCCGTTCTGTCTGAAGAAACTGGCCGCAAGTTCTACCGATCACCAAAGTTATAGAATCTTATAGGGGATGTGAGAGTCTTATGACATGCGCGTTTGTTCTTAGAGATTGCCCAATCTCTAACTAAAAATAAAAAAGATGTTATTTAATTCCTTGCATTGTACATACTTGAGTTGCAATGTATATATCATGTAGTTTGCATCGTCGTAGCTTTGTGTATGGAGTCGTGAGTCGTGTTGGCTAGCGGAAATTAAAATATGCAAGGCCGTGGGGTATGCATTGGTTTTGTATTGGTATACGTATGCAATGTCTCAAGTGTGGGGGTCTTGTGCTTCATTGTTGCTCAAGACGAGCAAAAGAGTAAGTGTGGGGGAATTTGATGGCACCTTTAAGGAGCTATAATTCTTTAGCATTTACCACTTGATTGATATGTATTTGAGAGTGATTTGAGCCCAACTTTAGAGAATATGAGTCGTTTTATCACTTGTTGCTCACCATGTGCTATATTGTTAGCCGGGCGTTTTCTATGCATATTTCTTTGTTATTTGTCAAATATAGGTTTAGTATGTTTGCTCATGTTTTCTTTGCATGAACGGATGCTAATCGGTTGGTAGGAGGCATTGAAAGAACTTCGGAAACAACAAAAGCTCAAGTGGAGTCAAGAGAAGCCGAATTGGAGGAGCTTGGATGACCAGTTTACACTATTTTGGTCCTAGATGGAGTTATACAATTAATTTGGGAGTGATACCTGTGCCAAATGAAACTAGACTAAGAGAGCTTTCCAACGATAGGTCACGGAGCTAAATCCGAGTTCGGACGAAGAAGTTATGGCCCGGCGAAGTCAGGAGCAGATTTCAGGGGGCTATTGTGTAATTACTGAAGACTTCTGCGGGTTATGATTGAAGGACGACATAGGGACGAAAAAACACATCATTCACGCATACGGAGGGAGGAAGAGAGGCAAGGGAGCTAAGGAGATCGATTGGGATCATCCCCAAATCGGAGATTTCACCGTTTGATTTCTTTCTCTTCTCTTTTCATCAATTTTATGGAGAAACATTATTGTGTTGCTACGATTTCAAGTAGTAGCTCGACGTTTTGCTAGGATTCTCTAGAGAGCCCAGGGTTTATGTAGGCAATTATGTTTTTTCAGGATTTAAGACTTTGTTTCATGCTTTTTTGATTTGATCTATTGAATGGCATTTGATTTCATGAACTTGCTGAAGATCTTAGTCTATTGACACAGCTAGGGTAGGAATTGATAATTCATGAATCTTCGTGTTCTTCATAGATTGTGATCGTGCTTAAAGTTAATATTTGTTTTAGCTAATTGTTCATATACTATGCTTAATCCTTAGCAAGAATGGAGTAATTAACCGGACTTGTTAATTAGCTAGCGAGTGCGTGAGAGCGAATTAGACCTAGTTGTGATGAGATATGACCAACAATCCTTAATCACTGAGACTGAGAAGAGAAGTGTGTAGGATTGGCCTTAGTGGGTTGATTCGGTAGGAGATAGTGAGGTGTTCGTGTGGTGGTGGTCTGAGAGGACATCATTCCGTGCACTGTCGTTAGCCTACTAGAACGGACCGGTAGATGTAGGTGGACCGACAGGACACCAAGTAAACTGTAACGTAGAACGACATGGGACCGAGAGGAGATTGTCAGTGCTATTACCCGACTTAACTAGAATAGAGTTAACGTGTTACTTTGCTAATCCGGAAATCGTCTACAGCCCTAGGTGATCTAGAGATTTCCTAGTTTCTCCATATTTGTTTTAATAAAATAAAAATAAAAAAAAAAAATATTAGTTTAGTTGTTATTTAATTTCAGCTTGTTTGTGGGTGACGCCTTAGTTAATCACAATTTCTTCCTTCTCGTATCGTACTCTATCTAATAACTAATTATATAATCTCAAGCTTGTCATCGTGTGATCGATAACTCGGGGTTGAATATTACCCTATATTACTTGAACCGTGCACTTGCGGTAACACGCTAGTAATTCGTGTCAGAAGGTCTTCGTGCAAAGACTTGATGTCTTCGTACGAAGAGAATCCTCGAGGCGGACATTAGTTGTTTCCTTGTTTGTTTAGCTCGGTTTTGGTATTTCTTGGGCCCCAAGCTGTATAGTAGGCATATATAAAGGCTGTAGGTCGTGCTCTACTGGTGTGGGTTGTATTCGTGGTTTTTCTCTCTAATAAACAAGGGTTTACGGGTCGTGGAGGTAGCTAGTTCATCGCTAGTGAACCGCGTTATATCGGTGTGTTCTTGTGTTCTTGTTTTTCATCGATTTCATCGTTCTCTATGCTCTGCCCGGATCATAACAACTTGCGACCTGGACCCAGATTGGGGTGAATCTGAAATCCAACTTCTCCGGAGGCTTTTCCTTGACGAATTTCTTTAGAACCATGAGCTTGTTCTAGATTGTCCGTGGTATCCCTTTCCACACCCTTTCTCAGTCTTCCTCCTCGTCGAAGTGGAGAACAAACAAATTATCACCTCTTGATTGACACGAAAAATCTCCTTTCAGTTTCCACATGTTCTTAAACAGTGATTCGACACACTGTTTTCAGATTTCTTTAGCTATGATCTTTCCTAAGAGGCATGATTTAGAGAGTTCGGAGACTACCTCTTCACCATCCTCCAGATCTAGGGTTACCCCTTCCATGTTATTCTCTTCTCTGCCGTCTCACATCTGCAACGCCGTCTGGGTCTCCATGTCCGGTGAGGTTTTCAATCCGTTATAGAACCCAAGGACAAAGAAGCACTGAGGAAAAACTTAGTACCGGGAAATTAGACAAAAAAAGGAAGATGAAGTACTAATTAGACGAGAACCTAATTAGCCAAATCACTTATCGGAAAAAGATTTCCGACTGAAAAATCCACCAACCGACCTACTCACACTAGAAGACAAGCTAATTCGGAGAGACCTCCAAATTTTCTCTCTCTAGGACGTGGCAAATAACTACCTCTAACCGCAGTATAGAGGCTAGAGTAGATTGAACACTTAACACGCATTGGGCAATTTACATAAACAAAACAAGTCATCAACGTACATGGATTGAATTAATGAATGAAATGACGAACACATTAACTGGTACGCAGCGATTCTATTCCCTACGTGTTTTCTGAAGTACCGAGTATCCCAAATTGATTGAAATTGTATAGCACCCAATTTTAAAAATATTGAGGCGTTAAGAAGAATTGCACCGCTAATGTTGAATCGAACGAAATATCTTACGAAACTATACACTCTTGAAGACAAACGTAGAACATACTCATGTGATCGTCGATCTTACACAACTGCAAATAACATCAAGGACATTGGAGAAGAATGTCCCCTAAGAAAATAGAAAAGATAGGACACTGCAGAATAAGAATATAAACATTGAACGTCAAACTCAACTATCCAGAAATCTTAAATATTGTTATTTTGTACTTGAACCACCAGGTACCGTCGCCAAATAGAACCAAAAGTCTTGAAAATTCCCAGAATCAAACTAACTTATAGTTACGGCAAGAGCAACACCATATTTACGTAAAAATCAAGTCCTCTCGCCTCTAATTCTCTTCGCGAGCTGAACATCCTTAGTCATGATGGTCACACGCTTTGCATGAATTGCACAAAGATTGGTGTCTTCAAACAATCCCACGAGGTAGGCCTCCGCTGCCTCCTGCAAAGCCAATACCGCATGGCTCTGGAACCTCAAATCCGTCTTGAAGTCCTGAGCAATCTCTCTAACAAGCCTCTGAAACGGCAGCTTCCTAATCAGCAGCTCCGTGCCCTTCTGGTACTTGCGGATTTCACTGCAATCCAATAACGAAGTAACACAAACTTCATCAGATGATGCATGCTAAAACACAAGGAATCAAATTTTATGGTTTAGGAGTAGCAAAATATAGAATAACGTACCGGAGAGCGACAGTTCCGGCTCTGTAACGGTGGGGCTTCTTGACTCCTCCACTGAAGACGCCGTTAGTAATTGGGGCTGATTTACGAGCTGCTTTGGTTGCGAGCTGCTTCCTCGGCGCTTTAGTGCCAGTTGACTTGCGAGCAGTTTGCTTAGTACGAGCCATGTTATCTGAATGACGAAAAATGCAAATTACAATCCAATGTCACTGTATAGTATCTTGCAGTCCTGAAATATTTGTCCTGAAATATTTGTTCTGGAAGGTGAGAAATTAGATTAAGAAAGTGAAAGAATTGGATTGAAAACCTTTGTTTTGGAATAAGAGAAGAGATTTTCAAACTATACTACCACTCCGTCCCGTCTCTTTGTTCCCATTTGACTTTTTTGACTCGTATCTGGGTCACTTTGACCAGATGATTTGGATAGCAAAATAATACTATTTTTTGATAATTTTTTCACCATATTATAGAGCAACTTTTTCTCTACAACACCATGAAAAAATTATCAAAAAATTACATCAATTAGCTATTCAAATCACCGGGTCAAAGTGACCCAGTGAATAGTGAAAAAAATAAAATTGGGAACAAAGAGACGGGACGGAGTAGTACCAAAGGAAACCAAACAAAAAAGTTAATGAAGAAAGATAGAGAACTAGTAATTACCTGGATATATAGAATAAGAAAATCCGAGTCTCACAATACTATTAGAGCTCTCATTTTTACTTCTATTTATAGGGGGCTGTTTCTTGGAGAGCAAGAAATCTTATTGCAGTATCAATTAATTAAACAATAAAACAATTAGCATTATACTAGGAAGCGTTAGAATAGGAACCGTTATAATCTTATTATAATCTTAGTATATCTATCAATTACCAAAACCAGTGAAATCCTACAATCTCGCATAGTTGACCGAGGACCACAAATTGATCCACCATTTCATTGACGTGGCATATGTCAAGGGTTTATTTTTTTTTTATTTTTTTTTTTATTTTTTTTAGGTAAAAACGATACTATATTAAAGGGTAGCCAGCCCCGATAAATCAATGTTTTGAACATCATGCGCCCATATTGGCGTTTCGGAATAAAAAGAAATATCATTCTCGTCTATAGCTTTCGTTGCAACTAAATCTGCAAATCTATTTCCTTTTCTATGCACGTGGAGAAATTCAACTTCTTCAAACTTTGATAACTTTTTTTTTTTTTTGAGAGATGTGTATTTTATAGCTCAAGAAACAAAGTACATGAACCGGTTTACATCTTTCTTGGCTAATAAAGACAACCACACAGAGTTTGTAGCTATCCACTTGTTGTCATCGGAAAACGTTGCCGCGTGCTCAGCTAGGGAATGTGCCACGGTATTAAAGTCTCGGCCGCACGTTTCCACCTCGAGATCCCGAATTTGCTTCGAAAGTTGAATCGCTTCCGTCTTAATCTCTTTGAGTCCACTCAGGTCTTCATTTTCTTTCCCTTTTCTTTCTCTCTCTAGCAACTCCAGGAAAAGCTTCGCATCGCCGATGATGGCGACTTTCCTGTCCTTGGTCTTGATTCCATATCGGAGAGCCTCCAAGCAAGCTAACGCCTCTGCCTCCATCGCACTTTCGCTTCTAGCCGTCCGCTTGGCCATCGCGTGGATGCAATTACCTTCTCTATCTCGTGCAATCACACCGGCGGCACTCTGTTTGGTTTGGGGGTTCCATCCTCCGTCGAAATGAATGATGATATCAGCTTTGGTGGGTTTGCATGGTTGGTCCTTCAAGATAAGTTCTCCCTTCCTCCTAATCTCTTGGTCTTCCACTTTCCTTTGAATCAAATCCAGTGCCTCTTCGATTGATACAGTTGGATTTGTGAATGTTACTTTATTTCTTAGCTGCCAAATGCCCCACAATACAGTACAGAGATGGATTGCTTCTTCTTCCTTTACTTGGTTTAACTTTTTGTGCACTAGATCTGAGACGTTTATTGGTTCTGATTGTAGGAAGTGATCTCCCATCGTCTGTCTCCAGATCGATTTCGGCACCGGGCATTCCATGAAGAGATGGTCTCTTGTTTCTGCAGCTTTGTGACACAATTTGCAGTTGTAATCCACCTTCACTCCCCTCTTCCTTAGTTGTGTAGCAGTGGGGAGGGCTCCCTGGGCTAGTCTCCATACCAGGTGTGTGATCTTTTTCTCCATCTTCAGTTTCCACTACTTCTTGTATCCATTTTGAGCCTTGATTGAACATTCGCCCCTATTTTCATCCCTTCTTTTCTTTCCAAATGCAGCGTTGTACCCTGATTTTACCGTATACTCCCCAGATTCTGTAAAATGCCATCTCCAGCGGTCTTCTGTCTCACAATTAGGGAGTCTTATGCCACTGATTTCGTCCACATCCATCTCATTCAGGTATTGTTGCAACTTCTGGAGATCCCAGCTTTTATTGTCTCTATTCATGAAGTCAGACACTGTCACTGCATCCAGGTGGTGCCTAACAGTTGTGATTTTGAATGTGGGTTCTTGTTGCAGCCAGGGGTCTGTGAGCTTGATTCTTCTACCATCTCCTACTTTCCATCTCATACCTAGCTGCAGCAGTTTCCTCCCATGTAGTATGCTTCTCCATGCGAAGCTAGGTGCGCTTCCTTCTTCTGCATTCCATATCTATTTAGTTGCAAAATATTTCGCTTTGACCACTCTGGACATAAGAGAGTCTGGGTTTTGGTGAATACGCCAGACCTGCTTGGCTAACATTGCCTGATTAAAAACCTTAAAATCACGCATGGCTAGGCCTCCTTGGTCGACTGGATCTTGAACTTTCCTCCACTGTACCCAGGCGATGCCTCTATCTTTGTTGTTGTTACTCCACCAGAATTGTCGAATCTTAGCCTCAATTTTGTCACAGATATTGTCTGGCAGTCTAAAACATGACATCGCATAGCAGGGGACTGCGTTCGCCACTGCTTTTATAAGCACTTCACAGACAACATCTTTTCTTTCCACCCTTTTAACCTGCTAATGACTTTATCAATAATTGCTGCGAAGGTTATTGATTTTTGTTTACCTATTGTAGTTGGCAAACCCAGATACTGATCGTGCATATCTGTTTCAGGGACTCCACACTGGTGTTTTATCTCCTCCTTCACCTCTGCGGGTACGTTTGGAGAGAAGACGACTGCTGATTTCTTCGCATTGATAGCCTGACCAGATGCTTTTCCATAATCGTCCATTATTTGTTGTAAAGCTGTAATATCTTGTAATGTAGCCTGTAGAAAAAACATAGAATCGTTAGCAAAGAATAGGTGGGAGACCACTGGTCCTCCCCAAGAGGCTGTCACGGCCTTAATTCTTCCTTCTTATACTGCCGCCGTGACAGCCCTCGACAACATTTCACCACAGATAACGAACAAATATGGGGATAGGGGGCAGCCCTGCCTCAGCCCCCTCTCCGGGACAACTCTCCCGGTAATTTCGCCATCGCGACAAAACTCGTAGGTGACCGTAGAGATACACCTGTATACCAAATTGGTAAATTTTGGGCCGAAACCCAAGTGCTCAAGAGCTGATAGGAGAAATTCCCATTCAACTCCATCGTATGCTTGTGCCATATCGATCTTTAGGGCCATAGCACCTTTCTTCCCCTTCTTTCTGGTCTTAATAGAATGAATCATCTCGAAGGTCGTGATGATGTTATCAGTAATTAGTCTTCCCGGGACCAAGGCACTTTGATTGTCGCTGATAATACTCCCTAAAACCAGTTTCAGTCTGTTAGCCATAGTTTTCGCTACTATCTTATAGATAACTGAGCAAAGGCTAATTGGCCTAAAGTCAGCCGGCTTCCTGGTTTGCTGGGTTTTTGGGATAAGAGCCATAATAGTTTTGTTGAAATCCCCTAGTTCTCCCCCTTCGTTAAGTACTCTTAAGCAGGCCTTTGTGGTGACCTCTCCTACCGTGGGCCAGTTCTGTTGGTAGAAACCCGCTGTGAACCCGTCTCTTCCTGGGGCCTTGTCCGGCCCCATCTGGAAGAGCGCGGTTTTTACCTCCTCCGCTGTGTACTTCTGTTCCATTCTTTCCGCTTCTTCCCTGGTCAGGGCATTCTGTTGTTCTCCCAGAAAGGCTTCAATAACTTCTGGGCTTGGCTTTTGGGACGTAAACAAGTCCTGAAAGTGTCGCTCTAAACAGCTAACTATTTCCTCTTCTTTACTCATCCATGTACCATCCTCTGCCTTTAGCCCCTTGCAACAGTTTCTGGCCCTCCTGACAGTGGCTCTTCTATGGAAAAATTTTGTATTTCTGTCACCTTGTTTCAGCCAGTCGACTCTTGCTCGTTGTCTCCACATCATCTCTTGTTTCAGGAGCAGATCTTCATATTGCTTTTGGATGACCTTTACTTCTTCCAGCACTCTTTTTGTTTGTTTTTGTTCCTCCAAATGGGCCTTTCTATCCCTTATCATGCTAATCTGTTTTTTAACCGACCCGAAGGTTTTTTTGTTCCACTTCTGACAGCTTCTGGCCATTGTCTTAAGTTTCTGCTCCAGATTATCCCCTTCGTCTTTTGACCAAGCAGCCGTGACCATCTCCTGAAACTGGCTGTGTGTTTTCCACATATTTTCATAGTGGAATCTCCTCTTTCTTCTTTTGTTTTCTTGCATTGACCATTCAAGCAGTATGGGTCTATGGTCAGACCTCATACTCACTTGATGTGTTACCCTAGCACCTCGAAATTTGTCCAACCAGTCTATATTCGTCAAAACTCGATCTAACCTTTCTTTAATATTATCCTCGTCTTCTTGATTGTTTGTCCATGTGTATTTTGGCCCTGCAAACCCCAAATCTAGCATCTCCAGCTCCTGTATTACTTCATTGAATGCATTTAACTGGCTGTAATTTGCAAATAGACCTCCTTCTTTCTCGTCGAAGTTTGAAATTGCATTAAAATCTCCGCAGATGCACCATGCCGTGCCTGGAGCCGGGGCAATTCTTCGGAGCAACTCCCAAGAGTTATGTCTCTGCTCTTTATCCGGGTCGCCATAGAAACCTGTGAGTTTCCATGTGAACCCGTCCTCCTCCTCCACCATCGCATCTATATGGAATTGCGAGAACTTTGTGAACTTCAAATTTACTTTGGCATCCCAAAGTAGTGCTAGCCCACCTCTTCTCTCAATAGCTCCCCTATAGATTATGTTTGCATACCCCACCTTATTCTTGACTTTCTCCATCTCCAACTGTGAGAGTTTTGTCTCCATTAAGAAGACGATGTTTGGGGAAAGGATTCTCACCTGCTCCTTCAAGGCCCGGACCGCACGAGGTTTCCCCAACCCTCGTACGTTCCAACTTAACAAACTCATTGTGCTCGGCGGCCCTGATTCTCAGGCGCCGCCGTTGTCGCGTTTAGTTTGTGAGAGGAGCTTTCATCCTCTCTGTTTTTTGTTGTTGCTGCTTGTATCATCCTTCTCTCCAGGTTAACTGCCCTGCTTCTATTCCCGCCTTTTGAACTTGCCGCTTGAGTTGGAGGTGGACTGAAGTTGAACCCTTCTCCTACCTTACGCTTCGGTGATGGTGGAGCTTTCTCCGTTGCTGCTTTTGCACCCTTCCTGGAAGCATCCTTCCAATTTAGCTTTGGAACAGCCCTTGGAGCACTGTTAATGGCTAAATCATTCAAACCGCTACCGGGCCCCTTCTCAATTGACTTGATTAGGGCCGCTACCCCCGTGTTCGTGGCTTCTGTGTTTTTCACCGCTGTCTTTGAGGACTCCTCTTTAATGTTGGCTTCCTCCCCCGCCTCCTTTGTACCCTCCCTTATGATCTTCCCCTCTGCATTATTGTTTTCACCTTGTGTTTCCCTAACAGGTTCCGGGTTTTCTTCAAACTCAGGGTTGTCCCTCATTGTTACTTCCGGCGTGTTGTCTCCCTCACCACCTTTGTTGCGTGGGTTTTCCTCCATCCCATCTCCCTCTTTGTTGAGATCGATTGTGTCTTCTGTCTTCTCTTCCCTTTGTTGATTCGTTTCCTTCTCTGTGTTCTTTGGTTTCCTCTTCCCAGTCTTGACTTGTGGCCCTATAATCTTCTTAGTAGGGTGATACAGCATCCACTCTCCATACCCCTCCTCCTCAATTGTCTCGTTCTCGTCCTTCTTCTTATCACAGTCCCGGTTATAGTGATCTATATAGCCACACCAACAGCAAACATTCGGGACTCTTTCATACTTGAAGTCAAGCCAGGTTTGCTTCTTTTTGATTGTCACATATACACCGCGCGGTAATGGTTCAAACGGGGGCATTCGAACTCTTACACGTACATAGTTTTGCATCCCTTCACTATCCACCTTCGGGTCAGACTGCAGGATTTCCCCTATATTTTGTACGGCTTTACGACCCGATTGTTCCAATACCAAATGGATTGGCAGGTTATGTACTTGTACCCACACATCCATGGTTTCGAACCTAGGGTTTTCAGTCTCGTCTCCAAGAGACCAAGGTTTTATCATAAGTAAAGCCCCATCAAAGACCCATGGTCCCCCCGAGGCGATCCGATCCAACAGTGCCTTAGTCGGGAACTTGAAGAGAAAAGTATTCCTACTTACATTGAAGAAGTTGATCTGTTCCCCTTTGTTCCATACTCTCCGAAAGAAGGTCTTCATAGCTCTTGGATCGATCTCTTTATTGGTCAGAAACCGTCCGATCAAGCACCATTCGAACCCCTTTTCCGCTTGAGTGCAGAAGTCATCGTCAAACTCGATCACAGTTGCTTCCTTCGTTGTGAGGGAGAAGGAATCAAAGGTTTCTTCCGCCGTCTCCATGCCTAGGGTTTTTCGTCCTCCTGTCTCTCCGGATCTCACGGAGCCTGTTTCATGTGCATACTTTACACGTCTAATTGTTTCAAACTTTGATAACTTCTTTCTGCAGCTTCCGAGTACTTCCTTTAGATCCAAAATAGCTTTGAGTTCCTTGATCTTCCCCGCAGAGCCATCCCTCAAAAGCACAACTGACGTAAGGCAATCAAGTTCAAACTGGATTTTTTGTAAGCCCATTTCTGCTGAAAAATCCATACCATCACTAGCAGCGGTTAACTCGGCCATCAACGGTGATCTTAGCCGCGGCACTCTCCTTTGGAGAGCAGCTGTGAACTGCCCGGTTTCTCCCCTGATCACACACCCCAAACCCGATGCCGGATACAAATCCCTCCAAGCTGCATCACAATTGACTTTGCTAAATCCCGCTCTTGGTAAATTCGAGGCACTGTTCTAGAAACCCAGCCACTGTCGCTTCTTTGTACCAGTTCAAATGAGCTCTGCCGTTTCAAACTACCAACACCGGATCAGCCCCTTTATTTCTGAAACAAGCCTCGTTGCGGTTCTTCCACATTGCCCAGATTGCCACCACGAATAATTCACATTTTTTTTTGAGAAGCGAATAATTCACATTTTGATTTGTCCTCCTTTGTAAGAAACTTGCCGATAAGGTCACTGATGTCAGTCGAGTTTTGATAATCAGGAGGTCCACCTAACAGTTGGTTCCACAGACTTTGCGCGTGGAGACATTCAAAGAAAAGGTGTTTGATTGTCTCAACCCCTTGATTGCAAACGTTACAGTGTTGTAACACCGAGACTCCTCTTCTCCGCAAATTACTAGAAACCGGCAAAGAAGCATTCCACAATCTCCACACTGGCATGAGCATTTTCTTTGGGACCTTAAGACTCCAAAGCTTAGACATCCATGAAAAATTGTTAGACTGTGAGGAGGAAGAAGGCCTGGGATTAGAGAGATCCCTTTGTGCTTTGTAACCTGTCTTTACCAAGTAGATTCCATCCTCCGAGTGTACCCAAAACATTTGGTCTGCGACCCCTTGTTGAACTATAGGGACCGAGAGCACTGCCCCCGTACCAACTGGCCACAACAAAGTTTGAACCTTGTCTATATCCCAGCCACCAGTGGCAACGTCAATCAATTCACTGACCCTTGCATCCTCCCTCCCCGGAGGACATGTTGTAATTACTTAGAAAGTATTCGGTCTTGTCAACCATCTATCTTTATAAATCTTCACACTTTGTCCATCCTTTATTTTTCAAACAAGCCCACTCTTCAACAAGTCCCTCCCTTCTAATAGACTTCTAAATACATATGAAACTTGAGACGTCTTCTTCAATTCAAAATCAAGTATAGAGGAGGAACGGAAGTGCTAATCTTTAAACACCCTACTCACAAGTGAATTTGGTCGTTGTAAGAATCACCACACTTGTTTAGCCAACATAGCCTTGTTGAAATGTTGGAAGTCCTGGAAACCTAACCCGCCATTTTCACGATATTCCTTCATCTTCTTTCATGCCACCCAATGTATCTTCCTCTTGTGCTCATCTCCTCCCCCCCCCCCCCCCCAGAATTGTCTTACCGCTTTCTCCATATCCTAACAAGTTTTGTTAGGGAGTAAAAAACAACTCATCGTATATATTGGGATAGCTTGTACGACATCTTTAATTAACACTTCCCTTCCAACCATAGAAAGCGAGTTCCCCTTCCAACCCTTCATCTTGGTGAAAACATGCTCTACCAAAGGATTGAAGGTCGCAGTACTTCTCCTTCCCATTCGGGTAGGCAAACCCAGATAGGTTCATGATGTGTTTCAAGTTGAACCCGCAAAGGGCACTCAGAGAGGCCCGATCTTCAGCTCCAATATTGTCTGAGAAGATGACAGAGGATTTTTGCAGGTTCAAAACTTGGCCTGACGCTATTTCGTAGTCGTGGAGAACACCTTTAAGGACCCCAATCTCCTCGGTTGTCGCTTTGGTGAATAAGAGACTATTATCTGCAAAAAAGAGATGAGAAAACTTCGGGCGACCTCTAGAAGCGGCCATTCCTGAAACACGACCTTCCTGCATAGCAGCTATTAGACTTGGTGATAAAGTTTTGCTAACAAGAAGAAAAAGATAGGGTGATAACGGACACCCTGACGCAGGCCTCTTTCAGGCAAAATCTCCCCTTGTACTTCCCCATTAATAATTAAACTGTACGAAACAGTACTGATGCAATTCATAACCAATTTAATCCAATGCAAACCGAAACCCATTCTTTCCATAACCGCCCGCAAATAATCTCATTCCACTCTGTCGTAAGCTTTACTTATATCAGCTTTAAAAGACAAAAAGCCTACTTTGCCCTTCTTTCGATTTTTCATGGAATGCAATAACTCAAAAGCCATAACAATGTTATCAGAAATCAATCTACCGGTAACAAAAGAAGATTGGTTTTCTTATATGATTGAATCAAGATAACTTTTGAGACGATTAGCCATAGTCTTTGCAAGAATCTTGTAAACAATAGAGCATAGACTGATAGGGCGCAAATTAGTGGGTTTTCTAACCTGTTTAACCTTGGGAATCAAGGCTATAAGTGTATGGTTAAACTCTACAATACTACAATCACCATTGAGGATGTTATGGCAAAGCCCCTCAATTTCCACCCCCCCCCCCACAAGACCCCAGAAACGTTGAAAAAACACTGCCGAAAAGCCGTCTGGACCCGGCGCTTTCGATGGAGCTAGCTGATGAAGGGCTGCTTGAACCTCTGCAGAAATAAAAGGCTGATCAAGGGCTGCACTTTGCTCCAGAGAGACAAGATATTCTACGTTACACAACATACTTTCCACCTGTTCTCGCGATGGATCTGTGGTATTGAAGATAGACTTGAAGTAGTCAGAGAGAATGAATGTGACCCGTCCCTGTTCAGTCGACCAAACACCACCTGAGTCCTCCAAACCAGCAATACGATTTCAGTTGCGCCAATTAGAAGCCTTTCGGTGAAAGAAGCTTGTATTTTGATCCCCCTTCCTAATCCAAACTTCTCTACTCCTTTGCCTCCACATATCATCCTCTTTAAGTAACAAACGAAGAATCGAAACTCGAATGGTCTTAGCTTCGGCAATAGCTGCTTCCGTTTGAGCTCCCTCGGCCATGAACTTGAGACGACGTCTAAAAGTGCAAAGCTGAGCCTTTACACTACCAAAAAACGTCCCTATTCCATGCTTTACAAGCATTGGCCATCTTGCCAAGCTTGGTAGGTAAAGGACCATGCATTTCATTCCAACTGTCTTCAAAAAATCTAGAAAATCTATGATCTTGCAACCACATCGTTTCATAATGAAAACGTCTGTTAACCAGAACATTGCGCAGAATACCTGATGGCCAAGTCACCTGTAAAGGAACATGATCCGAAACTTCAACAATTGGGTGATCAACCTTTCGCCATCCAAAGATATCTATCCAGCTATCAGTTACTAGACATCTATCTAATCTCTCTCTGATATTCATATCGTCCCCCTGATTGTTAGACCAGGTGAAGCGAACTCCAGGAAAAAAATATCCCTTAGTTGTAGTCAATTTATTACGCCTGAAAACCCCTCTATATGACTGAAAGAGACTGTCATACCTCCTTCCTTTTCATAAATAGACGAAAATGTGTTGAAATCGCCAACAATACACCAAGGCTGCTCATGAGGACGGAGACGTTCCATCAAAGTCGAAGAATTGTGTCTTTGATTTCTTTCGGGATCCCGTAAAAACTTGTTAAATAACCATGCTTATTTCACTTTTAATACTGAAAAAACCGTGAATGTAATACCTTGACATCTTATCAAGTGAAAAACTAACTTCCGCGTCCCACATTAAAGCGAGACTTCCCCTGCAATCTTCACATTCTCTGAAAATCCCAAAACGAAAGCCAAGTCCGTCAGTGATCCTTTCCATCTCTGTTGCATACAGTTTGGTCTCCATGAAGAAGACTATATTGGGCTTCTCTCTCCTTACTAAATCGCAAAGAGAAATAACGCTACGAGGGTTCCCAATCCCCCGTACGTTCCAACTTAGAAGACTCATTGTGACTGGCTGGGCTGTCCGCCAGCCTCAGCCAATGAAAGTTGTGAAGTCTTGAAGGCACTCCTTTCCTTTGTCGAAATCCGCGCATCAGAACCTGGTGTTGTGAATTTTCCGAATTTACTTCCTCTTCTTTGTGGATTGTAGGGTTCCTGTGAGCTTAGTGGTGAGCTTGAAAATTGATCCTAGTCCCTTGGCCCTTCCCTCGACCTGGGTTTGCGTTGGGTGTACTACTTTCCCCCTGGAACCCCCTCGGCCCGAGCCTCGACCCTAACCTCTTCCTGCTGCATTCAACGAGTTGGCCCCCCTTCCACCTTGAACTAACGCCTTACCACTGCCTAACCCCCTGGACGACTTTTGGTTTTCTCAGCCGGACTCGAACTCAAATTTTTTTCAGCAATCTTCCTCTTCGCTCCCACTGCATGCTGGCTTAATGCTACGGCTATACCCTTTCCCCTTGCTTCAGATGAGAATCGGCTCACTTTACCAATTTTTGCAATTGGATTGTCAAAGATCTGCATATCCACCTCTTCCCCTTTCTTGATGTCATCCTTATTCTCTCCATCCCCCGTAGCTTCGTCCACCCCATACTCGCAGTACTATCAGACCCATCTCTACTTTGCATGTCATTGTCATCGCCAAATGAAGCCACAGTTTCATATACGTTCCTTCCATCAACTTTATTGATACCTTATGTGTGTTCTTCGAAAACATCAACAAGACGTTTCTTTGCAGGAGGTCGAAAGAGTAGCTGGTCCCCGTAATCGAGCTGGTCTTGAGCCTTCTCAACATCCGTACGAATCAAGCAATCTTCCCGTAAGGATTAATCATTTCACACCAATGACATAGACATGGAATGCATTCAAACTTATAATCGAGCCACCTCTTTTCCCCCAAAACAAGAATATAACACCCCTTACGCAAGGGTTTGTTGATATCAATACGGACTCTCGCTCTCATATAATCCCCGCCAGGACCCGAGGATATTTTTGCATCCGTACGGAGTACGGTACCCAAGTTCCTGAGAGCTTTGCGAAGGTCATTTTCCGTTTGATGATAGATGGGCAAGTTCCTAACTTGCACTCATACATCAATGATTTCGTAAGAAACTTTGTCCACACTCCCCGTTAACTCCCATTGCTTGAGTATGAGGAGATTATAATCAAAAATCCAAGGACCTCCCGTATAGACTTCTTCAAGATATTCTTTATTTGGGAACTAAAAGACAAAGTTATTCAACCCTACCTCGTGAATACTAATCTCGTCACCCCTCCCCCCGACCAGATTTTCTTGAAAAGCAACTTCATTGCCCATATATTGAATCTTATAGGTAGCAAAACCTTACCTATCAAACACGGACCCCGAGCTTTGATGGCAGCCATACTGTATTATGTTGGAATAGATGCCCTAGAGGCAATCTAGTTTAGTATGAATTTATTTGTGGCTAGAAATTCATTTATTATTTATTGGATATTTAATATAATGAAGTCCTTAGATTTACAATTGTGTTGTTTATCTTAAATATCCCTAGTCCAGTAATAATGATTAATGGGACAATCATCTATAGACTAGTATGGGGTTGGATTGTTATGGAGATATCATGATCCAACACATAGGTGTGCATTAAGGGTAATGACGCACTGGATTCACCCATCTCCGAGAAGGCTACATACACGTTATGTTGAGTCACAAGCGCTTCTCGCGGTGCAATGGTATTGTAATCCTTAGACTTGAAGTCACTAGATATTCTAGTTGTGGATTATTGTGATTTTGGTAGCGTTAAACGCTACACCGTAAGTGGGTAGTTATAAAGGCGTGTACTGGATACAATAAGAAGCAAGCTTAGAGATCGTAGTGGACGTAGATAGAATTTGTCCCTCCCACATAACGGGAGCAAATATCCTAGGCCACTCGAGGGATAGTGCTTATAGAATGTCTGGCCAGACTCAAATAAATCAATATGGGATATTGATGTTATTTGCACGAATAAGGCTATTCCCATGGATCGAGACACTGTTGATTGGATATACGAGTGTGACTTGTATGTCTCGTGTCCAATCCGGATAAAGAGACAAAGGGATGAGACAACTACTTGTACAAAGGTTGTCAAGATGACTATTCTATTAGTTGGCTAGAATGGATGTTTTGCTAGAAACCGCTCCATATTAGCAAATAGTTGCTACCAACTAGATACAACCTATGGGGTCACACGCTATATAGAGTTGAACTAGATTTGAGAATTAATTAATTGGATTAATAAATTAGAAGGATCACTTTGCAAAATCTTGCAAAACTTAGTAGGGACTAATTTGCAAGGAAGGGACTAAATTGAATTCTAGTAGGACTAGAATAAGTCCTTTAGGTAGTTGGCAAGGAGTTGTTTGACTATATAAAGGACCTTCCTTCCTTCCTTCCCACACTTATGCTCATAATTGATCATAACTTGAGTGGGAGAGAAAAAAAGGAGAGAGAGCTAGCAAGCTAGAGGAGCCGCCGCCCCCTAGCCCGCCGCCCGTCCCCGTCGGCCCTAAAGGAGGCCGAAACCTCCTTTGGTTCGTCTCGTTTTGCGTGATTCTTCTTCCTCATCCTCTTTCCGGGCTAGCACCAAGGTTTGGAAGATCTAGAAATCAACTCTAGGCGTGGATAAACTATAGAGAACTTGACACAATTCGCGTATGAAGTCATCAAAGGAGAACCCTAAGGTGTGTTATTGATTTCTTCTTTTACTATCGTTATGTCTCTTGACTTGTGATCCTTGGAGGGTTTTGCATGGTTAATTATTGTTTCCGTTGCACATCCATGAATCAAAACCCTACAGTGGTATCAGAGCCACAGGTCGTAGAGCATAAACGTGGTTTATGTGTTACGTTTTGATAGTTTTACACCTTAAATTGATTGTTTATCGCGTAAAACAAGACAAATCAAGCATGGGATGCAATTTGTCAATAATCTATCATAAAAAGATTTAATTTTTTGCATTGGATGCATGAATTAGTGAGTTTGAGAAATTTTAGGATCTTAGATCTAGGGTTTGGACATCCTTGGGGAAGAAGGAGTTCTTCCAAAACAAGGAAACAACCAAACTTGGGCACCAAGCAAGGGAGTTGTTTTGGAAACAACTCCCTATAGAGGTTCGGCCCCCCTAGAGGGATCGCCCCTCTTGCTTGCCGCCCAAGTCTTGGCCGCCCTAGGTGCCGGGGCAGCCCTAGCCCGCGGCCTAGCCGCGTGGGCTAGGGGCCGGCCGGCCCTAGGGCCTTGCGGTTCACCTTTTTAGGCCCGGGAAATTTGATTGTTGGGCCCATGGACTGTTTTAACCCTAGAAATCCTAAAATCAATTAAAATTGACCAAGCGCGTTAAAATTGGATTTTAACTGTTTGTGTGCAAATCGCATGGTGATTGGATATGGCCTTAGGATGTGGTTTGATGTGGATGTTTAATTTTTTGGTTTAGTTTACGGCATGCGAGCTGATCAATTAATTGTAATAATTAATTAGGGTTTTATGGCCTGCGAGCCATTTTTTTTCTCTCAACTTGTGAGATTTATTTTATTTAGTATAGAAGTTTGCTATGCTAGATAAAGTAGATTGTTAGCCAAGATTGAAGAAAAAGAAGCCCGAAGCCAAAAGGAGCCACAAAAGATGGAGCATAGAGCATTCCACATGACTATGAAGGATGGACCAAAAGATCAAGACGCATGGAGATGTGTTTGCTTTTAGGAATCATAGATAATTCCATTGACTTGGAATTATCTTAGTCTAGAAAAGGCCATATCCACATCACGGTTTTATTTATGTTTTTCGGTTGTTTACTTTATTGTCTTATTATTTTGTGGTTGGTGTATGGATGATGCATGCAATTAGGATAATAAGATAATTAGACAACCCCGATCTAATATTTGGAGTTGTGCCCAAACTCAAATAGATAGATTAGTTGATATTGATCAACAAAACAATTAAAATTGAATTTAAAAATCCCTCAAAATTCAAATATTGTGTTCTTGCCTTCTCGTTATTTAAACACTCATTATCATCATTATTTATCATGTTCGTGCGTGCCACAGCATGGCGACTTGGTTCATAATGATGGAATGCGATGGCACAAGCTAGTAATGTGCAATTGTTTAAATAAGAGGTTGAACACAACTAGGCTATTAATATGATTAAGAAACCTAGAGGCAATCAATTGGAATTATCCATGTGGATGGATAAATAAGGAGTTATTTGCCCAATTGAACCAAGAATTGCATAAGGGATGCAATTGGAATTGTTCCTACCTAAAGTAGTCAAATTATGGGTGACTTGCCAAAGCAAGCTCATAAGGAGATGAAACATGGATCTTGGCCCACTAGAAAATATAAGGATATTTTCCGCATTAATATCTTTAGGGTTATTAATCCGTAGAAAAATAGTGGGAGCTATATTTGATAAACTAGCCATTATTGAATATAGTCAAAAATTCACAAATACTAAAACTTGCGTATTTTTCTTTTGTAGAATTCCAAATGGCAAACAAGTCATCAAGTTCACAACATTCCCTACGATCTGTCCTTGAGAAGGACAAGCTCTCTGGAACCAACTTTCTTGATTGGTACAGAAACTTGAGAATTGTTTCAAGCAAGAGAAGAAATTGTACGCAATAGAGGAGCATGTTCCAGAAGGTCCAGAGAACCAAACACCTGATGCCCTAAAGGCGTATCAAAATCGTGTTGATGACGCTAATGATGCGGCCTGCCTTATGCTATGCACCATGACTTCTGAGCTTCAGAAGCAACATGAAAACATGAATGATGTCGATATGATCGAGCATCTGAAGCAGCTCTTCCAAGAGCAGGCAAGGGTAGAGAGGTATGAGGTCTCTAAGGCACTGTTCAAGTGTCATCTGGTAGAAGGGAACCCGGTGGGACCCCTTGTACTCCGTATGATCGGGTACTTGGAGAATCTCGCCCGAATGGGGTTCCCGGTCGGCCAAGAGTTGGCAACCAATCTCGTGTTGCAATCGTTGCCCGAGAGTTATGGAAAGTTCATCATGAACTATAACATGAACGAGATCGTAAAACCACTGCCAGATTTACTCAATATGTTGAGGACAGCTGAACAGAGCATCAACAAGGGTAAGGGCAAGGCCATTATGATGGTGCAGAAAGGAAAAGGCAAAAGTTTTGCCTCATCCTCCAAGGGCAAAGGCAAGTCAGTTGCCAAGTCTAAGGAACCTGCCCTTAAGCCTGTTGGTGGCATTTCCAAAGGTGTGACTAAAGGTGAGTGTCACTACTGCAGTCAGCCTGGACACTGGAGGAGGAACTGCCCAAAATATCTGGAGGACAAGAGGCTTGGAATAGTGATTCCACCACCACCAGGTATTTTTGTTGTAGATGTCAATTTAACTGTCTCTACATCATGGGTATTAGATACTGGATGTGGATCTCAGATTTGTCGAAATGTGCAGGATCTGAAGAGAAGTAAAAGATTTGCTAAAGGGGAGGTAGATCTGCGCGTTGGGAATGGAGCAAAAGTTGATGCGTTGTCCATAGGCGTGTACGAGCTATCTCTGCCTTCAGGATTAGTTTTAGAATTAAATAATTGCTATTTTGTGCCTGCTATGAGCAGAAACATTATTTCTATTTCTTGTTTGGACAAGGATGATTTATTATTTCAATAAAGAACAACTGTTGTTCCTTTTATTTAAATAATATTCACTATTTTAGTGCGCAATTATTTAATGGACTGTATGTCCTTGATCTAAGCAATCCTGTCTACAACAATAATACCAAGCGGATTAAAATAAATGATTTAAATCCTGATTATTTATGTCACTGTCGTTTAGGCCACATAAACGAGAAACGTGTATCTAGACTCCATAAGGATGGACTACTAGACTCATTTGATTTTGAATCATATGAGACATGTGAGGCTTGTTTATTAGGAAAAATTACAAAGTCCCCTTTCAATAATAAAGGTGAGAGGAATAGTGAGCAATTGGCGCTCATACATACTGATGTGTGTGGGCCATTTGCCACGCCTGCCAGGGGTGGTTACGTCTACTTCATTACATTTACTGACGACTACAGTAGATATGGATTTGTGTACCTTATGAGGGTAAAATCCGAATCCTTTGAAGTGTTCAAAGAATTCAAGAATGAAGTAGAGAAGCAGCTTGGCAAAAGTATCAAGGCTCTACGATCGGATCGTGGAGGAGAATACTTAAGCCAAGAGTTTGACGACTATCTTAGAGAGCGTGGGAACGTGTCCCAACTAACTCCACCCGGAACGCCACAATGGAATGGCGTGTCTGAGAGGAGGAATCGAACCCTATTGGATATGGTTCGATCTATGATGTGTCAAACTGATCTTCCATTATCATTTTGGGCCCACGCTGTATTAAGTGCAGCTTTCACCATTAACCGTGTTCCATCTAAATCAGTCATGAAGACACCATATGAGATGTGAAGTGGGAGGCGTCCCACACTGTCGTTCATGAGGACTTGGGGCTGCGATGTCTATGTAAAACGTTTACAATCAGACAAGCTAGGGCCAAAATCGGATAAGTGTAAGTTTGTGAGGTACCCTAAGGAAACTAAGGGTTACTACTTCTACAATCCAACCGAGAACAAAGTGTTTGTTGCTCGGACCGACGTGTTTCTAGAAAGCGAGTTTGTCTCTAAAGAAGCAAGTGGGAGGACTGTAGAGCTTGAAGAGGTTCAAGAACCACAAATCACTGAACCGATTATGGAACATGAACAGGAACCACAAGCAGTTGTGGAGCAGCCTGTTCAAGTAACACAAGAGCTTCGTAGATCTGGTAGAGTGCGCCAGGAACCCGAGAGGTATGGACTTCTCGTGACCGATTCCGATGACACGATGCTCATAGATGATGAGCCTACTACCTATGAAGAGGCCATGAAGGGCCTAGACTCTCAGAAGTGGCTAGAAGCCATGAGATCCGAGATGGAATCCATGTATACCAACAAAGTATGGACTTTGGTGGAACCACCCGTAGGGGCACGGCCCATAGGGTGCAAGTGGGTCTTCAAGAAGAAGATCGACATGGATGGTAATGTGATAACCTATAAGGGCCGATTTGTGGCTAAAGGATTCAGACACATTTATGGTATTGACTATGATGAAACCTTTTCACCAGTCGCTATGACCAAATCCATCCGAATCCTAGTTGCGATTGCAGCATACCACGACTCTGAGATTTGGCAGATGGATGTCAAAACAGCATTCCTTTATGGTAATCTCCTCTAAGACGTGTATATGATACAGCTGGAGGGTTTTGAAGATCCAAAGCAAGCCAACAAAGTCAGTAAGCTGCAACGATCCATTTATGGACTGAAGCAAGCTTCTAGGAGTTGGATTCGACGTTTTGATGAAGTAGTCAAAGAGTTTGGCTTCATCAGAAACGAAGATGAGTCTTGTGTCTACAAGAAGGTTAGTGGGAGCCCTGTAGCTTTTCTGGTTTTGTATGTAGATGACATACTACTCATTGGAAACGACGTTCCCATGCTGCAATCTGTTCAATATTGGCTAGGGAAGTGTTTCTCAATGAAGGACTTAGGGGAAGCAGCCTATATACTCGGTATAAAGATCTGTAGTGATAGATTTAAGAGACTGCTAGGCCTAATTCAAAGTACATATATAGACAAGGTGTTGAAACAGTTCAACATGCAAGATTCCAAGAAGGGATTCTAGCCCATGTCACATGGAATCACTCTTTCGAAGAGTGGTTGTCCTTCCAATGAGATTGAGAAGGAACGCAAGAGTAGTATTCCCTATGCCTCGGCCATAGGATCTATCATGTACGCCATGTTATGTACTAGACCAGATGTGTCATATGCCTTGAGTATGACAAGCAGATACCAATCTAATCCGGGTGAGAGTCACTGGATTGCAGTCAAGAACATCCTAAAGTACTAGAGAAGAACTAAGGATGCTTTCATGATATTTGGTGGTGAGGAAGAGTTGCGTGTAAGGGGTTACACTGATGCAAGCTTCCAAACCGACAGAGATGACTTTACATCACAATCGGGATATGTTTTTTGCCTAAATGGAGCAGCGGTGAGCTGGAAGAGTTCCAAGCATGAGACGGTGGCTGATTCTACAACAGAGGATGAGTACATTGCCGCAAATGGCGCAACGAAGGAAGCTGTTTGGATCAGAAAGTTTGTTTCTGAACTTGGTGTGGTTCCTAGCATTGTCGATCCAGTTGAGTTGTACTATGACAACACTAGGGCGATCGCACAATCAAAGGAACCTAGGTCGCACCAGAAATCCAAACACGTTCTCAGGAAGTTTCATCTGATTCGAGATATTATCGATAGAGGAGATGTTCGGATATGCAAGATTCCTACAGATGAGAATCTGTCAGACCCGCTTACAAAGCCGCTCACGCAGTGGAAGCGTGAAGGGAACACTAGGAGTATGGGCATACGAGATGCGCGAGATTGGCTCTAGTGAAAGTGGGAGACTGTTGGAATAGATGCCCTAGAGGCAATCTAGTTTAGTATGAATTTATTTGTGGCTATAAATTCATTTATTATTTATTGGATATTTAATATAATGAAGTCCTAAGATTTACAATTGTGTTGTTTAACTTAAATATCCCTAGTCCAGTATAATGATTAATGGGTCAATCATCTATAGACTAGTATGGGTTTGGATTTATATGGAGATATCATGATCCAACACATAGGTGTGCATTAAGGGTAATGACGCACTGGATTGACCCATCTCCGAGAAGGCTGCATACACGTTATGTTGAGTCACAAGTGTAGGGTTTTGATTCATGGATCGCACAACGGAAGCATAATCAAACATAAACCATGAAAAACCCTCCAAGGATCACAAGTCTAGATGCATAACGATAGTAAAGGTTAGAAATCATAAACACACCTTTGGGTTCTCCTTGATGACTTCAAACGCGAATAATGTCACGTTCTCTATAGTTGATCCACGCCTAGAGTTGATCCTAGATCTCCCAAACTCCTTGGTGCTAGCCCGGAATAGGAAGAGGAAGAACGAATCACGCAAAACGAGACAAAAAGAGGCTTTCGGCCTCTTTTGGCCGACGGGGACGAGGGCGGCGGCAAGGGGCGGCGTCGGCCCTCCTTGTTGCTTGCTCTCTCTCCTTTTGTTCTCTCCCACTCTTGTTATGTTCACTAATGAGCATAAGTTATGAGGAAGGAAGGAAGGAGGGTCCTTTATATAGTCCAACAACTCCTTGTTAACTACCTAAAGGACTTATTCTAGTCCAACTAGAATTCAATTTAGTCCCTTCCTTGCAAATTAGTCCCTACTAAGATTGCAAGGGTTTGCAAAGTGATCCTTCTAATTAATTAATCTAATTAATTAATTCCCAAATCTAGTTCAACTCTATATAGCGTGTGACCCCATAGGTTCTATCTAGTTGGTAGCAACTATTTGCTAATATGGAGCGGTTTCTAGCAAAACATCCATTCTAGCCAACTAATAGAATAGTCATCTTGACAACCTTTGTACAAGTAATTGTCTCATCCCTTTGCCTCCATACCCGGATTGGACACGAGACATACAAGTCACACTCGTATATCCAATCCATAGTTTCTCGATCCATGGGAATAGCCTTATTCGTGCAAATAACATCAATATCCCATATTGATTTATTTGAGTCTGGCCAGACATTCTATAAGCACTATCCCTCGAGTGGCCTAGGATATTTGCTCCCGTTATGTGGGAGGGGCAAATCATTTCTACGTCCACTACGATCTCTAAGCTTGCTTCTCATTGTATCCAGTACACGCCTTTATAACTACCCAGTTACGGTGTAGCGTTTAACGCTACCATGATCACAATGATCCACAACTAGAATATCTAGTGACTTCAAGTCTAAGGATGACAATACCATTGCACCGCGAGAAGCACTTGTGACTCAACATAACATGTATGTAGCCTTCTCGGAGATGGGTCAATCCAGTGCAACTTTCCGTAATGCACACCTATGTGTTGGATCGTGATATCTCCATATCAATCCAACCCCATACTAGTCTATAGATGATTGTCCCATTAATCATTATACTTGACTAGGGATATTTAAGATAAACAACACAATTGTAAATCTAAGGACTTCATTATATTAAATATCCAATAAATAATAAATGAATTTTCTAGCCATATACAAATTCATACTAAACTAGATTGCCTCTAGGGCATCTATTCCAACAGTCTCCCACTTGCACTAGAGCCAATCTGGCACATCTCGTATGCCCATACTCCTAGTGTGCCCTTCATGCTTCCACTGCGTGAGAGGCTTCGTAAGCGGGTCTGACAGATTATCATCTGTAGGAATCTTGCATATCCGAACGTCTCCTCTATCGATAATATCTCGAATCAGATGAAACTTCCTGAGCACGTGCTTGGACTTCTGGTGCGACCTAGGTTCCTTTGATTGCGTGATCGCCCCAGTGTTGTCACAGAACAACTCCACTGGATCCGCAATGCTAGGGACCACACCAAGTTCAGAAACAAATTTTCTGATCCAAACAGCCTCCTTTGCTGCGCCATTTGCAGCAATGTACTCAGCCTCTGTTGTAGAATCAGCTACCGTCTCTTGCTTGGAACTCTTCCAGCTCACCGCTGCTCCATTCAGGCAAAACACATATCCCGATTGTGATCTAAAGTCATCTCTGTCGGTTTGGAAGCTTGCATCAGTGTAACCCCTTACACGCAACTCTTCCTCACCACCAAACATCAAGAAAGCATCCTTAGTTCTTCCCAAGTACTTCAGGATGTTCTTGACTGCAATCCAGTGACTCTCACCCGGATTGGATTGGTATCTGCTTGTCATACTCAAGGCATATGACACATCTGGTCTAGTACATAACATGGCGTACATGATAGATCCTATGGCCGAGGCATAGGGAATCCTACTCACGCGTTCCTTCTCAATCTCATTGGAAGGACAACCACTCTTTGAAAGAGTGATTTCATGTGACATGGGCAAGAATCCCTTCTTGAAATCTTGCATGTTGAACCGTTTCAACACCTTGTCAATATATGTACTTTGACTTAGGCCTAGCAACCTTTTAGATCTATCTATATAGATCTTTATACCGAGTATATAGGCTGCTTCCCCTAAGTCCTTCATTGAGAAACACTTTCCTAGCCAATCTTTAACAGATTGCAGTATGGGAATGTCGTTTCCAATGAGTAGTATGTCATCCACATACAAGACCAGAAAAGCTACAGAGCTCCCACTAACCTTCTTGTAAACACAAGACTCATCTTCGTTTCTGATGAAGCCAAACTCTTTGACCACTTCATCAAAACGTCGATTCCAACTCCTAGAAGCTTGCTTCAATCCATAAATGGATCGTTGCAGCTTACAGACTTTGTTGGCTTGCTTTGGATCCTCAAAACCCTCCGACTGTATCATATACACGTCGTCGAGGAGATTCCCATAAAGGAATGCTGTTTTGACATCCATCTGCCAAATCTCATAGTCGTGGTATGCTGCAATTGCAAGTAGGATTCGGATGGATTTGGTCATTGCGACTGGTGAAAAGGTTTCGTCAGAGTCAATACCTTAAATCTGTCTGAATCCTTTAGCCACCAATCGGCCCTTATAGGTAATCACATTACCATCCATGTCGATCTTCTTCTTGAAGACCCATTTGCACCCTATGGGCCGCGCCCCATCGGGTGGTTCCACCAAAGTCCATACTTTGTTGGTATACATGGATTCCATCTCGGATCTCATGGCTTCCAGCCACTTCTGAGAGTCTGGGCCACTCATGGCCTCTTCATAGGTAATAGGCTCATCATCTATGAGCATCGTGTCACCGGAATCGGTTACGAGAAGTCCATACCTCTCGGGTTCCTGGCGCACTCTACTAGATCTACGAAGCTCTTGTGTTACCTGAACAGGTGGCTCCACAACTGCTTGTGGTTCCTGCTCATGTTCCATAATTGGTTCAGTGATTTGTGGTTCTTGAACCTCTTCAAGTTCTACATTCCTCCCACTTGCTTCTTTAGAGACAAATTCTCTTTCTAGAAACACGCCGGTCCGAGCAACAAACACTTTGTTCTCGGTTGGATTGTAGAAGTAGTATCCCTTAGTTTCCTTAGGGTACCCCACAAATTTACACTTATCCGATTTAGGCCCCAACTTGTCTGATTGTAAACGTTTTACATAGACATCGCAGCCCCAAATCCTCATGAACGACAGTGTGGGACGCCTCGCACTCCACATCTCATATGGTGTCTTCATGACTGATTTAGATGGAACACGGTTAATGGTGAAAGTTGCACTTAATAGAGCGTAGCCCCAAAATGATAATGGAAGATCGGTTTGACACATCATAGACCGAACCATATCCAATAGGGTTCGATTCCTCCTCTCGGACACGCCATTCCATTGTGGCGTTCCGGGTGGAGTGAGTTGGGACACGATCCCACACTCTCTAAGATAGTCGTCAAACTCTTGGCTCAAGTATTCTCCTCCGCGATCCGATCGTAGAGCCTTAATAATTTTGCCAAGTTGCTTCTCTACTTCATTCTTGAATTCTTTGAACACTTCAAAGGATTCGGATTTTGCCCTCATAAGGTACACAAATCCATATCTACTGTAATCATCAGTAAATGTAATGAAGTAGACATAACCACCCCTGGCAGGCGTGGCAAATGGCCCACACACATCGGTATGTATGAGCGCCAATTGCTCACTAGTCCTCTCACCTTTCGTATTGAAAGGGGACTTTGTCATTTTTCCCAATAAACAAGCCTCACAAGTCTCATATGATTCAAAATCAAATGAGTCTAGTAATCCATCCTTATGGAGCCTAGATACACGTTTCTCATTTAAATGGCCTAAACGACAATGCCATAAATAAGCAGGATTTAAATCATTTATTTTAATCCGCTTGGTATTAATGTTGTAGACAGAATTGCTTAGATCAATGACATAAAGTCCATTAAATAATTGCGCACTAAAGTAGTGAATATTATTCAAATAAAAGGAACAACAATTGTTCTTTATTGAAATAATAAAACCATCCTTGTCCAAACAAGAAATAGAAATAATGTTTCTTCTCATAGCAGGCACAAAATAGCAATTATTTAATTCTAAAACTAATCCTGAAGGCAGAGATAGCTCGCACACGCCTATGGCCAACGCAGCAACCTTTGCTCCATTCCCAACGCGCAGATCTACCTCCCCTTTAGCCAATCTTTTACTTCTCTTTAGATCCTGCATATTTCGACAAATATGAGATCCACATCCAGTATCTAATACCCATGATGTAGAGACAGTTAAATTGACATCTACAACAAAAAACCTGGTGGTGGTGGAATCACTATTCCAAGCCTCTTGTCCTCCAGATATTTTGGGCAGTTCCTCCTCCAGTGTCCAGGCTGACTGCAGTAGTGACACTCACCCTGAGTCACGACCTTGGCAATGCCACCAACAGGCTTAAGGGTTGGTTCCTTGGACTTGGCAACTGACTTGCCTTTGCCCTTGGAGGAAGAGGCAAACCTTTTTCCCTTTCCTTTCTGCACCATCATTATGGCTTTGTCCTTACCCTTGTTGATGCTCTGTTCAGCCGTCCTCGACATGTTGAGCAAATCTGGCAGTGGTTTAACGATCTCGTTCATGTTATAGTTCATAATGAACTGTCCATAACTCTCGGGAAACGATTGCAACACGAGATCGGTTGCCAACTCTTGGCCGACCGGGAACCCAAGCCGGGCGAGATTCTCCAAGTACCCGATCATTTGGAGTACATGGGGTCCCACCGGGTTCCCTTCTGCCAGACGACATTTGAACAGTGCCTTTGAGACCTCATACCTCTCTACCCTCGCCTACTCTTGGAAGAGCTGCTTTAGATGTTCGATTATATCGACAGCATTCATGTTTTCGTGTTGCTTCTGAAGCTCAGAAGTCATGGTGCAAAGCATAAGGCAGGCCGCATCATTAGCGTCATCAACACGCTTCTGATACGCCTTTAAGGCAGAAGGTGTTTGGTTCTCTGGACCTTCTGGAACATGCTCTTCTATTGCGTACAGTTTCTTCTCTTGCTTGAGAACAATTCTCAAGTTTCTGTACCAATAGAGAAAGTTGGTTCCAGAGAGCTTGTCCTTCTCAAGGACAGATCGTAGGGAATGTTGTGAACTCGATGAGTTGTTTGCCATTTGGAATTCTACAAAAGGAAAATACGCAAGTTTTAGTTTTTGTGAATTTTTGACTATATTTAATAATGGCTAGTTTATTAAATATAGCTCCCACTATTTTTCTACGGATTAATAACCCTCAAGATATTAATGCGGAAAATATCCTTATATTTTCTAGTGGGCCAAGATCCATCTTTCATCTCCTTATGAGCTTGCTTTGGCAAGTCACCCATAATTTGACTACTTTAGGTAGGAACAATTCCAATTGCATCCCATATGCAACTCTTGGTTCAATCGGGCAAATAACTCCTTATTTATCCATCCTTATGGATAATCTCAATTGATTGCCTCTAGGTTTCTTAATCAAATTAATAGCCTAGTTGTGTTCAACCTCTTACCTAAACAATTGCACATTGTTACGTGCCATCGCATTCCATCATTATGAACCAAGTCGCCATGCTTTGGCACGCACGAGCTTGATAAATAATGATGATAATGAGTGTTTAAATAATGAGAAGGCAAGAACACAATATTTGAAATTTGAGGGATTTTAAATTCAATTCTTTTAATTGTTTTGTTGATCAATATCAACTAATCTATCTATTTGAGTTTGGGCACAACTCCAAATAATACATTCGGGTTGTCTAATTATCTTATTATCCTAATTGCATGCATCATCCATACACCAACCACACAAATAATAAGACAATAAATAAACAACCACAAAACAGAAATTAAACGTGATGTGGATATGGCCTTTTCTAGACTAAGATAATTCCAAGCCAATGGAATTATCTATGAACCCTAAAGCAAACACATCTCCATGCGTCTTGATCTTTTGGTCCATCCTTCATAGTCTTGTGGATTGCTCCATGCTCCATGCTCCATTCTTTTGTGGCTTCTTTGGCTTTGGGCTTCTTTTTCTCCAATCTTGGCTAACAATCTACTTTATCTAGCACTAGCTAATTTCTATTCTAAATAAAATAAATCTCACAAGTTGATAAAAAAATGGCACGCAGGCCATAAAACCCTAATTAATTATTACAATTAATTGATTAGCTCGCAGGCCGTAAAACCAAAACACAAAATTAAACATCCACATCAAACCACATCCTAAGGCCATATCCAATCACCATGCGATTTGCACATAAACAGTTAAAATCCAATTTTAACGCGCTTGGTCAATTTTAATTGATTTTTAGGATTTCTAGGGTTAAAACGGTCCATGGGCCCAACAATCCAATTGCCCGGGCCCATTAAAGTGAACCACAAGGCCCTAGGACCGGCCCGGCCCAAAACCCGCAAGCTAGGCCCGCGGGTTAGGGCCGCCCGGCCCCTTAGGGCTCCCAAGCTTGGGTGGTAAGCAAGGGGGCGGTCCCTAGGGGGGCCGAACCCTTCTATGGGAGTTGTTTCCAAAACAACTCCCTTGCTTGGTGCCCAAGTTTGGTTGTTTCCTTGTTTTGGGAGAACTCCTTCTTCCCCAAGGATGCCCAAACCCTAGATCTAAGATCCTAAAATTTCTCAAACTCACCAATTCATGCATCCAATGCAAAAAATTGGATCTTGTTATGCTTAGTTATTGAAAAATTGCATCCCATGCTTGATTTGTCTTGTTTTACGCGATAAACAATCAAATTAAGGTGTAAAACAACTAAAACGTAACACATAAACCACGTTTATGCTCTATGACCTGTGGCTCTGATACCACTGTAGGGTTTTGATTCATGGATCGCACAACGGAAGCATAATCAAACATAAACCATGCAAAACCCTCCAAAGATCACAAGTCTAGATGCATAACGATAGTAAAGGTTAGAAATCATAAACACACCTTTGGGTTCTCCTTGATGACTTCAAACGCGAATAATGTCACGTTCTCTATAGTTGATCCACTCCTAGAGTTGATCCTAGATCTCCCAAACTCCTTGGTGCTAGCCCGGAATAGGAAGAGGAAGAACGAATCACGCAAAACGAGACAAAAAGAGGCTTTCGGCCTCTTTTGGCCGACGGGGACGAGGGCGGCGGCAAGGGGCGGCGTCGGCCCTCCTTGTTGCTTGCTCTTTCTCCTTTTGTTCTCTCCCACTCTTGTTATGTTCACTAATGAGCATAAGTTATGAGGAAGGAAGGAAGGAGGGTCCTTTATATAGTCCAACAACTCCTTGTTAACTACCTAAAGGACTTATTCTAGTCCAACTAGAATTCAATTTAGTCCCTTCCTTGCAAATTAGTCCCTACTAAGCTTGCAAGGGTTTGCAAAGTGATCCTTCTAATTAATTAATCTAATTAATTAATTCCCAAATCTAGTTCAACTCTATATAGCGTGTGACCCCATAGGTTCTATCTAGTTGGTAGCAACTATTTGCTAATATGGAGCGGTTTCTAGCAAAACATCCATTCTAGCCAACTAATAGAATAGTCATCTTGACAACCTTTGTACAAGTAATTGTCTCATCCCTTTGCCTCCATACCCGGATTGGACACGATACATACAAGTCACACTCGTATATCCAATCCATAGTTTCTCGATCCATGGGAATAGCCTTATTCGTGCAAATAACATCAATATCCCATATTGATTTATTTGAGTCTGGCCAGACATTCTATAAGCACTATCCCTCGAGTGGCCTAGGATATTTGCTCCCGTTATGTGGGAGGGGCAAATCCTTTCTACGTCCACTACGATCTCTAAGCTTGCTTCTCATTGTATCCAGTACACGCCTTTATAACTACCCAGTTACAGTGTAGCGTTTAACGCTACCAAGATCACAATGATCCACAACTAGAATATCTAGTGACTTCAAGTCTAAGGATGACAATACCATTGCACCGCGAGAAGCACTTGTGACTCAACATAACATGTATGTAGCCTTCTCGGAGATGGGTCAATCCAGTGCAACGTTCCGTAATGCACACCTATGTGTTGGATCGTGATATCTCCATATCAATCCAACCCCATACTAGTCTATAGATGATTGTCCCATTAATCATTATACTTGACTAGGGATATTTAAGATAAACAACACAATTGTAAATCTAAGGACTTCATTATATTAAATATCCAATAAATAATAAATGAATTTTCTAGCCATATACAAATTCATACTAAACTAGATTGCCTCTAGGGCATCTATTCCAACAACAAGCGCTTCTCGCGGTGCAATGGTATTGTCATCCTTAGACTTGAAGTCACTAGATATTCTAGTTGTGGATTATTGTGATTTTGGTAGCGTTAAACGCTACACCGTAATTGGGTAGTTATAAAGGCATGTACTGGATACAATAAGAGGCAAGCTTAGATCGTAGTGGACGTAGATAGAATTTGTCCCTCCCACATAACGGGAGCAAATATCCTAGGCCACTCGAAGGATAGTGCTTATAGAATGTCTGTCCAGACTCAAATAAATCAATATGGGATATTGATGTTATTTGCACGAATAAGGCTATTCCCATGGATCGAGAAACTGTGGATTGGATATACGAGTGTGACTTGTATGTCTCTTGTCCAATCCGGATATAGAGACAAAGGAATGAGACAACTACTTGTACAAAGGTTGTCAAGATGACTATTCTATTAGTTGGCTAGAATGGATGTTTTGCTAGAAACCGCTCCATATTAGCAAATAGTTACTACAACCTAGATACAACCTATGGGGTCACACGCTATATAGAGTTGAACTAGATTTGAGAATTAATTAATTGGATTAATTAATTAGAAGGAACACTTTGCAAAACCTTGCGAAACTTAGTAGGTACTAATTTGCAAGGAAGGGACTAAATTGAATTCTAGTAGGACTAGAATAAGTCCGTTAGGTAGTTGGCAAGGAGTTGTTGGACTATATAAAGGACCTTCCTTCCTTCCTTCCTTCCCACACTTATGCTCATAATTGATCATAACTTGAGTGGGAGAGAACAAAAGGAGAGAGAGCTAGCAAGCTAGAGGAGCCGCCTCCCCCCTAGCCCGCCGCCCGTCCTCGTCGGCCCCAAAAGAGGCCGAAACCTCCTTTGGTTCGTCTCGTTTTGCGTGATTCTTCTTCCTCTTCCTCTTTCCGGGCTAGCCCCAAGGATTGGAAGATCTAGAAATCAACTCTAGGCGTGGATCAACTATAGAGAACGTGACACAATTCGCGTTTGAAGTCATCAAAGGAGAACCCTAAGGTGTGTTATTGATTTCTTCCTTTACCATCGTTATGTCTCTTGACTTGTGATTCTTGGAGGGTTTTTCATGATTAATTATTGTTTCTGTTGCGCATCCATGAATCAAAACCCTACATATTCTTCATCAAAAACTTCTACTTCCTCCTCCTCAGTTGTCAGCTTTCTGAAGTCTAGCAAAGAAATCATCCCCGCCATCATGTTCGTTGTCTCAAAGCACTGTGTTTGGAGCCCCAGAAGCCGTCAATGAAGCCTAGTTACTGCAGTCGAAGCAACATGCGAACCCTAGCAGTTCTCTTATCTATTCGGAGCTATTCTGTCTTGCGAAATTTTTTTTCTAGTGCCTAGAAGGTTAACCATACTCAACACTGGAACCCTGACTTGGACACGAGACCCACCACTTTGGCTCGTCGTCCTAATTTTACGTGTACTATACTAGAATGATCTTCAATGTAGTAGAATATAGTAGAAGGGATATTCATGTAATTGTGTGTAATGTGGAGCCGTAGGCCCATGGCCTAATGCCTCTCAATCTTCACTATTAGATAAGAGGGCTTCCCCTAAAACATAGCAAATTCACCGATCTCTCCCTCAGCACTTGTTGTGGAGGAAAACATTATTTCCTGCAAGTCCCCGATCAAACACCCTTGTCATCGTGTGTGACTGTGTCATCAACACAACTAACATAACCATTATCCATAATAAGATTGTCATGATTTACTGCATGTTAAGACTCCACATGAAATATACCTGTCATTTTTAATACTTGAACGTACCATGCTCATGTAAATGAGCTTAACACCAGTTACATGTAGAAAGTAGACATCCACACAACTATGGAAAGGACATCGTATCCTATTACTTTTATCACTACCAGAACTAGCATATTCCAGAAACCTAGCAACTCCTTTAACATATTCATTATAGAACTTGTCAGTCAACCGGATCCAAGTACGATCCATCAACCTAAACATTCACTACCACCACAACAAATCTAGATTTAACTACCAAATCCAGGTTTTACAGGCACAACATATGTTACACATCTGTTAACACACCATATCGAGATCACACATATAACGACATTCAGAATATGAAAAAAAAAATAGAAATAACAGCCAAATGAGAGTGCACCATCTTACATGATTGTTAATCAGAAAATATGTATACACAATTAACAAACTAAACATTCAGCATATTGTACAACATTAACAAGTTAAGCAAATCAAACATATTTCCCACAACTACACCACATAATACTACAAGTGACATTCTAAAAATTTACTGTTTTTATACATAAATTGTAAGAGCAAAGTATTCGGGATAACATTCCTCGTTTACCGATCACAAGTCTGTTTGTAGTTATTCTGTACTATATGGAGTATTTCTTGCATACAAAAACATACATATAATGTCAGAGAATTATATTGTGTCCAACTCAAAATACATTAATAATTTCTTAAGTGACAATATCTTAACTTAATGTAAGACCATCTAGCTTGTATCTGGTTCATGTATGACACCTTTCTACATGGATAAAAAGTTGGCACATAATGTCAAGATTAAGATCCAATCTAGTTGAGACAAAGGGGCAAACATAGATAGTACTGTTGAAGAGCAAACTAAGGGCTTAATCGATTACAGAAGATTGAAGAAAAAAATCCCCAATTTTGTTCTTACCTAAACCCTAGAACAAACCACTACAAACAAAGAAAGCCCCAAAGCGCAATCTAATATGTCTCTAAGCAAGAAGAAAGAAAAGCCCCAATTTTCAAAAACTCCTAGCTGATAGACTCGCAGACATTGACAGACATGTATATGAGACTCACACATCACACACCCACAGAGATATTCACACAATGCAACAGATGTAGAGAAGTATTGAGAAGAACAAACATTTGAACAGAACGAACTCATAAAAAAAACCAGAGACCGAGAGAGATGAAAGCGGTACCACACTATGTTGGCTCAACTAGCTCCACTACGAGAGAGTTTCGACGATTCAACTCCGATGTGATTCTGGCGATGGGTTGGTTGGTCGATTTCGCGATCATCGTGAAAATCGATGAGAATAGATCAGAGAGATAAGAAGCTAGCTAGGGTAGAGTTGTGCTCAATCGGGGTTAATTTTTGAGTTTGGTAGGAATTTTTTTTTTTAATTCCTTTTACTTACTTTTTGATAAAGTGTTCATTTGCCTCCAAAATCTCCCCCCCCCCCCCATTTTGATGAAATTTGTATCACTCCGAAATTGGAGTAATTATTGCTTGCTCCAAGAGCAAATATGACATGGTGCTTTAAGCAATACATCACAGGACACGTCAGGAACATGTAGGAATCCACTTTCTTTTGTCTGTCACTCATTCTCTTTCCTCCTGACGTGTCATGTGCTGTATGGTTAGAGCAAATCCAAATAATTTGCTCTTAGAGCAAACAAAAATGTCTCCCAAAATTGGGGGAGTGGAGATTTTTTTGGTCCAAAATGTATTCTTTCATGTGTTTTTTCCTTCTTTTTAAAAAAAAACAGTGTCATTTCTAGTCGTCTTTAATTCGGTATTTTTGGAAAATGGTAAGTTGGTGAACGACGGAGTCGAATTTGATAAACAGATTGTCAAAGAACGACGAGCGGAAGGAAAAAACTGAAAACTGTTATTTATTAATGCTTTCAATGACCAAAATCAGTTTCGTCCTTCTAAAAAAGTCGTAATAGGTTAGTTTTGTTGTAGTGGGTGAAGCACGAATTCTCTCTCCAACTCTCTTTTCTCTCTCTTAATTTGTGCGGGTACTCAATTAGAGCCCACTTCAAATAAATCTGTAGGAGCATGTACCTATTTACAAGTGTTGAGTCCTCATTCCCCTGTTTACAGGTGTATAGTCCTCATCCTACTATGCAAGAGATATTTCAAATACATTTCTAAGGGAAAAATTCACCAATAAGGAGAGAGTGTAATATTTGGACAAATCTTGTTGATTTATCCTTGTAGACACGGAAATTTTAACAAATTAAATTTCCACGTGTTAAACTATGGCACGTCAAGCATACGCTACAAATGAAAATTGACATGAAAGCACCCTATAGAAAAAGGTGCATTTTGTGTAAATAACTGAAAGTTGCTATCTCTTTAATAAAATATTGAGAGTTAGTAATTATTTAGATTATTAAATATTATCTCTTCAAAATAAATAAATAAGAGATAAACATTGGAAAGTCCACATCATCCCCGTTTTCCTCTACAAATAGAGGACCATCACAAGGAGAAAGGGACACACTTGGAGATTCAGAAGTAGCAGAGATCTGACGAACAAGCCATTCAAGGCCCGAAGGACTCCATCGCTGCTCAGAATCGCCGCCTCCGCCTACATCGGATATCCCAACTCCGCCCAAACCGGAGAAATTAGATCCACCTACATCGGTGATCAAAGCTCCGCTCAAATCGGAGAACAACCCAGCTCCGCTCAAATAGGAGAAGATCAAATCCGCATAAATCGGAGAAGATCAATCCCCTCGATCAAAAAGGAGAGAAGAATCAAAGAATTTCATTTTCTTATTTAATAAAATACATACCAGAGATTGTAGTCCCGCTTTATTTTTCATCTAATTAAATTTGTCGCAGATTTACTTGTTTATTTTCTTGAACAACAAATTTGTGTGAAAAAATTTCTGGCACGCCTAGTGGGACATCTCTGCCTTTCATCCCTTCTCTTCAGCAGATCATTCAAAACTTGTTCGTGATGTCTTCCAACAAAGGTGTCTTCAAGATCTCGGAGGACAAGAAAAGAAGTTCCGGATCAACACCCCCTGACAAAGTTGGATTGGGAACAAGCGAAGGAAGTTCCGGACGAGTGACTCGAAGCATGTCAAAAGCGATTGCTCAGAAGAATTTCTCAATGGTCACAATCCCGAAGTCAACCCCAGTGTTTGGCGGTCACCTCCCGAAGAATCCAGATCTGTCTAGGCGAGTTGAAGACGACAAATACTCGTTGCAAGGGGAAGAAAATGAAGTGGATCAAGTGATCCAAAAGATCCATGATCGTCCTTCCATGTCTACAAAGGGTGTTTCAGAAAAGGATCTTGAGAAAGAAAGCAAGGATGACAACTCAGATTCAATCAGCTCTTCCAGCACTCAATACTCAGAAACTGGTGAACATGGGACAGAGGCAACCTATCAGGGATCTGTCATGCCAGCGATGACCACAAATTCCTTGGCATTAGAAGAGCAAGTCTCGATCTTGGCAAATAACATGGAAGAGATGAAAACTTCCATGGAGAAACGTGACCTCCAGTTTGCAGCCTTGATGAACAAGATGGAGACTATGGGAAAATCAAGTCATGCAACCCAGAGCCCTCCAAGGAATGAAGATGGAGCTGGAAAAGGAAAAGAGAAGATGCAAGATCCAAACACTGCCGCTGAGGCTTCAATCCCAGTCAGCCAGTTGAAGAGCTTTATCCTTGAAGCGATGAAGGAGAAGCAAGAGAATATAGAAGAACCCCCAAAGCCTCTTTCAGGATACAAGAAACCTTACACTGAGAGGATTGAGCTATTGCAGTTACCTGCAAGATATAATCCACCCAAGTTCAAGCTTTTCAACGGCAAAGGAAATCCAAGGCAACACATCGCTCATTTCGTGGAGACTTGCAACAACGCTGGATCTTATGGCGATCTCCTCGTAAAACAGTTCATCCGAACGCTTGATGGCTTTGCTTTTGATTGGTACGGTGATCTTGAACCCAGAACAATAGATAGCTGGGAGCAGATGGAGAACGAGTTCTTGAACCGTTTCTACAGCACGCGTAGGACGGTAAGCATGACTGAGCTTACCAACAGCCGTCAATGGAAGGAGGAGCCAGTGATTGATTACATCAATCGATGGAGGAACCTAAGCCTTAATTGCAAAGATCGCCTCAGCGAAACCTCTGCCATCGAAATGTGCATTCAAGGCATGCACTGGGGGCTACGCTACATCCTTCAAGGGATCAAGCCAAGGACTTTTGAGGAGTTAGCTACTCGAGGTCATGATATGGAACTTAGCATCGCTGCTAGTGGGAATCAAGGACCTCCAGTCCAAGACTCTAGAAAGATAACTGTTAAACCAGACTTTTGCAAGGGCGCCAAGAACATTACCAAGACAGAAAACAAGGAGTCTATGGTAGTAACAACTGCGCCAATGAAGCTGAAATAGAAGCCAACTCAAAAGGAGAATGATAAATCTATCTCCTACCCTGTGGTGGAGAGACAAAGGCCATCCTTGAAGGAGTTAGAAGCTAAAGAGTACCCTTTTCAAGACTCTGATGTTCCTGGGATGCTCGATGAATTGTTATCCCTTAAACTCATCGAGCTCCCTGAGTCCAAACGGCCTGAGGAGGCCACATTGGTTAACGATCCAAAGTATTGCAAATATCATCGCCTGGTTAGCCACCCTACTCAACGGTGTTTCGTATTGAAAGAGAAGATAATGCAACTGGCTAGAGAAGGAAAAGTTTCCCTGGAAGCAGATGAAGATGTTGCAACCGCCAACTGCGTCTCCATTGCTTTTGGTTCTTTCGATCCAGTTGAGGTGTGTGAACTTCATGAGAGCGTAACATGCTCAAAAATCGGCGGTAAGTCATGCGATCTGTCTAAACAAAGATGCAAAACGCCGACGACAATCTATCCTTCTAGCGCCATTGGGAGAAACAGTCACATGGGCGAAACTTCGACAAATCCTGAAGATGAAGGATGGACAGTTATCATGAGAAGGAGGAGGAAACAAAGAGTTCCACAAGTGATGCCTGCAAAGGAACCCTCGATAACATCTTCTAAACAACATTTACGAAGACAATGGAAGAACAGACAGGGCAAACGCATCCCCAAGAACTCCCTTCAAGGTGTAGAAGGTCAGGCTCCCAGATGTGCAGTCACTTTGTGGGATTTTCTCCCAAGTTCCTTGCGCAATGCATGTTGGCCGTCTCTTCGAGAAGTATCATGCAATGTCAGTTGCAGCGTGGAAACTGAAGACGATGAGAATGAGCTTACACATCCTGAAACAAACTCACATGTGTGTCCTAATGAGTGCATAAAGTTCTATGATGAAGATTTGTTGTTAGGATCAACGCCTCATAACCGACCGCTTTTCATAAGTGGTTATGCAAAGGAGCAAAAGGTGAACAGGATTCTGGTTGACGGAGGATCAGCAGTCAATATTATGCCTCTTTCAACAGCAAGAGAACTCGGGATTTCCTCAAGCGACATATCTCATAGTCGCGTTCTAATTCAATGGTTCAATCAAGAAGGCCAAAGAGCGTTGGGGGCAATTCGCATAGACTTGGTCCTAGGTGACATGAATCCAAGCGTGTTCTTCCATGTGATAAATGCGAATACATCATACAAGATGATGTTGGGACGACCATGGATCCATGAATATGGAGTAGTGCCATCGAATCTTCATCAATGCCTCAAGTTTTGCAAGAATGGTGAAGTAAAGACCATTGTAGCCGACAGGAAGCCTTTTAATGAAGCTGAGGCATACTTTGCTGACTCAAAATTTTACTCGAATGATGTTGCTCCAGTGGAAGTGAAACCAAAAGTCATTGTACCCAAAACTTAGGTCATTAACAAGGAAAAAGCAGGGAAATCAGCCGTACTTGTTGATCCAGTCGAGGAAATTGTTTTGAAGAAAGGAAACGATGGTAAGAGGATTCCCGTGTTGCGTTACACGCCAAAGGAAAGAAAGTGAGGAATTAAAGTTGGAGGGTTTGAATACTCCAATCACTCGTCTCAAGAAGAATAAAGAAACTTTGCAAGGGTTCGTGCGCCCAAGTCAAGGGCCAACAGTGGAGCATGTTAACTTTCTTTCAAGACAAACTGTTGAAGGTTTCGATCCAAACGCTTACAAGCTCTTAAAGGCAGGGTACAATCTTCAACAACCAGCTACCTTACGAGAATTGCCAGAAGAGGTGACAGGTGAACAAGTGCATGGCCTTAATTCTACTCAAAAAAATGCTTAGGAAGAAGGGGCATTCTATACCTATGTCCCGTACCGGCCTAGGATATACAGGCACATCCCCTGCGCGAATCATTGTCAAGAAAGCATCAATTCAATACATTACAGTGGAAGGTGACGAATCAAAAGTACCAGCAAAACCATCGGTCTTCGATTGTCTTGGGAAGCCAAAGTCCCGGAGGTCCGTGTTTGACCGCCTAGGAGTGCAAGGTGCAAGGATGAAAGAAGAACCTCTGCGAAGATCTGTCTATGATAGACTGGTTGTACCTGGGAAGTATGAAACAAAATCTTTTGCTGAAAGAGAAACGTCATTATTGAAGTATAGTAAAGAAATTAACAGCAAGTTCCCGTCACGAATGAAGAGAAATACTACACTTGTGGTGTAATCTAAAGACATGCTGACAGTGAGGCAAAAGACGGTGGTTGATACTCAAGCATTTGATGACTCAGTTGATGTAGAAAGTGTTGGTTCTTCGTGCCACATCACCATTTAGGAGGAACGAGTCCAAATTGAAGAAGATGCCGAGGATGCTCCATCTGAGTTAGAAGAAGGCGTAACCTCCACAGTAGATGACTTGAAAGAGATCAACTTGGGGACTGAAGATGAGCCAAGACCAACATACGTCAGCGCTAGTCTCACTCCAGAAGAAGATAAAGAGTACACCGATCTTCTGATGGAATACAAAGATGTGTTTGCATGGAGCTACAAATAGATGCCTGGATGGATCCCAGAGTTGCAGTTCATAACTTAGCTGTGAAGAATGGATCTCGACCAGTGAAACAAGCACAAAGGAGATTTCGCCCAGAGCTCATTCCAAAAATTGAGGTAGAAGTCAACAAGCTGATCGAAGCTGGATTCATCCGGGAGGTCAAATACCCAACATGGATCGAAAGTATTGTACCTGTCAAGAAGAAGAACGGGCAAACTCGAATCTGCGTTGACTTCAGGGACCTTAACAATGCGTGCCCTAAAGACGATTTTCCACTCCCGATAACTGAACTGATGGTGGATGCCACTACAGGACATGAAACCTTATCTTTCATGGATGGATATTCAGGTTACAATCAAATACGGATGTCACCCCACGATGAAGAATCTACAGCGTTTCCTACGCCAAAAGGCATTTACTGTTACAAAGTGATGCCGTTTGGCCTGAAAAATGCGGGGGCAACTTACCAAAGGGCAATGCAGAAAATCTTTGACGACATGCTCCACAAGAACGTTGAATGTTATGTTGACGACCTCGTGGTGAAGACACGAGCAAGAAAGGACCATCTTCAAGATCTTAGAAGCGCGTTTGATAGACTGCGACGATATCAACTTAAAATGAATCCTTTGAAGTGTGCTTTTGGCGTAACGTCTGGGAAGTTCCTAGGATTCATCATCCGCCATAGAGGTATAGAGATTGACCAGTCTAAGATTGAAGCAATTCAAAAAATGCCAGAACCTCGGAACATACATGAGCTCAAGAGCTTGCAAGGGCGGTTGGCGTATCTTAGACGATTCATTTCAAACTTGGCTGGAAGATGTCACCCGTTTAGTCGGCTCATGAAGAAAGGAGTCCCCTTCCAATGGGATGAGTCTTGTGGAAAGTCATTTGAGAAGATCAAGGCTTATCTAATGAAACCTCCTGTCTTGGCTGCTCCCATACCTGGTCAACCACTAATTCTTTACATCGCTGCACAAGAGCACTCCATTGGAGCTTTGCTTGCTCAAAAGAACAAAGATGGAAAGGGGAACTCCCTCTATTACTTGAGCAGAAGGATGACGCCACATGAGCTAAACTACTCGCCAATAGAGAAGATATGTTTAGCTTTGGTGTTTGCTGTGCAAAAGTTTGGCCGCTACTTTCAAGCTCACATTGTACATCTCATTTCAAAGGCCAATCCCGTCAAGTACCTCATGTCAAAACCGGTGATATCGGATCGACTAGCGAGATGGTCCCTTCTTCTCCAGGAATTTGAGATCATTTATGTTCCTCAAAAGGCCATCAAAGGACAAGCTTTGGCAGATTTTCTAGCTGATCATCCCTTAATCGCGGACTGGGAGTTGTCTGAGAGCTTGCCCGACGAGGAAGTATTCACCGTGGACGAACAACGCCCTTGGAAGATGTATTTTGATGGAGCCTCTCATCGGGAAGGAGCTGGAGCGGGTGTAGTGTTCGTCTTGCCGGAAAGAGATGTGTTACCTTACGCATTCACCCTTAAGGAAAGTTGCTCTAACAATGTCGCAGAGTACTAAGCTCTCATACTCGGATTGGAAATGGCTGTTGATGCCAAGCACTTGGATCTTCATGTATATGGCGATTCAAAGCTCGTGATCAATCAACTCCTCAACATCTACGAGGTGAAGAAGCCCGAATTGATCCCTTATCATAACAATGCTACCCTAATGGTTGCATGGCTTGGAAACACCACATTAGAGCATGTGCCGAGAGGTGAAAATAAACAAGCAGACGTACTCGCCAAGCTCGCTTCAACTTTGACGTTCTCGGAGCACAAAGCAACAGTCGAAATTTGTGAGAGGTGGATAGTTCCCCCGATGTTTGACGATCACGATGATGACGGGAAAGACATAAACGCAATTTCGGTATATGAAGTTGAGAAAGAAGATTGGCGTGATGCTTTGATAGACTACTTGCAAAATCAAAGACTACCTGAAGATCCGCGTAGGAGGAACGACATTCGAAGGCGTGCTCCACGCTTCCTTTACTATAAAGATACGCTTTATCGTCGTTCGTTCGAAGGGTTGTTGCTTCGCTGCGTGGGAGAAGATGAATCGTTGCATGTGCTGAAAGAAGCTCACTCCGGAGTATGTGGGGCTCATTGGTCAGGGCCAAAGCTCCACTTCAGAATTAAAAGGATGGGTTATTACTGGCCCACCATGGTAAAGGACTGCGTGGATTTTGCAAAGAGATGTCAAGCTTGCCGGTTTCATGCAAATCTCATACATCAACCGCCTGAGTTGCTCCACCCAACGGTGTCTTCTTGGCCTTTTGACGCATTGGGTCTTGACGTTGTAGGACCTCTTAAAAAATCTTCAGGTGGTCATCTTTACGTCCTTGCTGCAACCGATTACTTTTCCAAATGGGCTGAAGCTGCACCATTCAAAGAAGTTAAGAAGGAGACGGTCGTGCAATTCATCAAGAACAACATCATCTTTCGGTATGGTGTGCCACGATACATCATCACCTATAATGGAAAAGCCTTCGATAATAGTCTCATGAACAAGCTATGTGAACAGTTTGACTTTAAGCTGTACAAGACATCAATGTATAATGCACCGGCAAATGGATTGGCTGAAGCATTCAACAAGACCCTTGGAAATCTTTTGAAGAAGGTGGTTGCAAAGTCAAAGCGAGACTGGCATGAAAGGATTGGAGAAGCTCTATGGGCGTACAGGACTACCTATCGTACACCTACACAAGCAACGCCTTACTCATTGGTGTACGGAGCAGAAGCAGTGTTACCTTTGGAGCGTCAAATCCCATCGCTGAGGATTGCTATTCAGGAATGTCTCACCGATGAAGATAATGCACGTCTTCGGCTGTCAGAGCTAGAAGCGTTGGATGAGAAAAGGCTTGAAGCACAACAGCTGCTCGAGTGTTACCAAGCTCGCATGTCCAATTCATTCAACAGGAAAGTTCGAATTCGTTCGTTCCAAGTAGGGGATCTTGTACTCGAAGTCAGGAGGCCCATCATCATTACTCATCGAACGGGGAATAAGTTCACCTCCAAATGGGATGGACCCTACAAAGTGCAAGAAGTCTACACAAATGGTGCATACAAGATCTTGGCAGAAGACGGATTGAGAATTGGCCCCATCAATGGCAAGTTCTTGAAGCGTTACTACCCTTGAAGGTTCATGCCACGCTCCTCATCGTAAGAGCCTAAACTGCATGACGCTCCTAGCCCGCATGAGCTAAATCTGTGAACGGCCCCAAAAAAAAACCTTTGAACTACGTGCGACTTGATCCCACTTGTGGGTACGTAGGCATCTTGGAACATTCTTCCAAGTCCAGTGCAAACAACCAAAAAAAAATCATTCCCCGTTGATAGAGTTCTTTTGCATTTCTGCGCACCACATGAGATAGCTTCAACTGTTGGATGAAGAATCTTGGATTGCAAAGCAAAAACAAAAAGTTGTTATCAAAGTTCAACTGTTCAAGGATGAAATTGCACTTGTATTTGTAGCTTACAAGGAATATAGAAGAATGCTGAAAAGGAATAAATGAACTATTTATTTCATGCGATAAAGAAATAAGGAAGTACATCGAAAGAAAAGTGACTAAATCTAAAAAATACACCTATGCCAGAAAAAGCTTATCCCTCTCATCCTCTAAAGCTGCTTTTGCGTTAACCAAATCTTGGAGGTCTGCTTGGTGGAGGTCAACTTCTTTCAAAACGGCAGCATGATCCTTCTTTAGTGATGATAGAACCCTAGTTGCTTCAGATATGTCTTGATCTAGCTTGGCGGCTTCAGATCTATTTTGAGCCTTCTTAGTCTTCAAATCATCAAGTCGCTTAAGAAGATTTGCCTCTTCAGTCACCATAGAGTTAAATTCCTCTTCAATTTTCTCACGGCCTTTGGTGAACTTGTCATGGTCAAATTCAGTATCAGCTATGCCCTTTTCACAAGACTTCTCTTTGGCTTCCAACTGGCCCCTGGTCTGGCCATCGGAGACTGTAAGACGAGATCTTTGGGATTTATAAGACCTTACTTTATCAAGATAGATCCACCATTTTTCACTCAAGGATCGAGCATCGACAGGGAACTTCGAGTTCATTTCTTCTAAAGCTGTCTCAATTTCGTATTGGATGAGAGACATATCCTCGAGAGGGTGGCCAAGAACAGTCTTTGATAACTCTTCATGAAATATAGACAAAAGACGCGCATCGCACCTTTGAAGGATGGCACATGGCAGATGGCCAAGCATTGCAGAAAAATCTTCTTTCGATAGACTTGGATTGGCGAGTTCATCAATGACATCTCCTCCTATCTGCAGCGAAGGCATTGTGGCGCGTTTGGATGACCGATTCTTCAAGTGCTTGTAATTCTTATCCTCGTCAGAAATGCTTCCCTCATCGAAAGATTTAAAAAAATCAAGTAAGTTGTAGGGATCAATATCATCCCCATCAACAACTTGAGAGGCTGGAGCTTCTACAACCGCCTTCTTCATCTTCTCCATCTCCCCAGAGTGTACAGAAGCTTGAGGTTTCCTTGGTGAGTCACTAATCACTTTCAAAGGAGATTCTCGGTCCATAGTGGCGCCGTTCTGCTCTGATGATTTTTGAGGTGACCTATGAGTTGCCTTCTTTAGTCCTTGCTTAGAATTTGCTGGTGTCGCACATGTCTTGGCAACGTGATCGATAGCTCCCTCCTCACGACTAATAAAACCTGTGTCGCGACTATCGATGTTTCTAGCCTTGAGTATGTACCTCTGGGTTTCTTTGACTTGTTTTGCATCAGGATCTTGGAGAACAACTGCCTTTCGCTTTCTGGAATTGTTCATCACATCACTAGTCAAGGTGGGAGTCGAACCACCAGGAAGCTTTATCGTGAACTCGGTCTGTCTTGCACCGTCTTGATTGTCAGACTGGGGGTGAGATTTGTTCACGTCAACTATGTCCATGTTCGGGTCCCGAGTTTGCTTGGCGTCACCTTGTTTACGTTGTCCCTCAACTTGATCATGCTTTAGCCTCGCCGGATCTCCAAGCTTTTGCTGATGAGCTTGGGCGTGTTTTGAATTCCCTTGCTTTTGCGGCTGCCCGGTCTGTCTCAAGTCACCTTGCCTATGGTCATGTTTTTGAACATTTCGTGTCTCGCTTTGGTACGAATCACGGGCTGGTTTAGAGGCTATTTGCTTTTGCTGCAGGTTACGGTCACGCACTGCATCACGACCCTTGTAATGTTGCTGCTGATTGTTGTTTGACCGATTTGACGACATAGTCTCTGCAAGAAAGATATCCCAATAAGTACAACAATTATGCATAAAGACGAGAGAGAAGGTGTAGCAAAAAAAAAGAGAAAGAAAACAGAAGCCTGAAGTCATTACTGGTGGTGCAAATGGGAAGAAAAGTTTTATTATGTTGTTATATAATAACAAATATTTGGTGAAGCATCAAACATAACGACATTAACTAGCTGCTAATGAAGCACAAAGGCACTCTGTCTTCCACATAACAAAAGAGGCTGGCTTATGGATGAGTTCTAAGGTTCTAATGCAGGGGCATGATATGTACAGGTTCTTGCGAATCAGAGCGCGTAGTACTCTTTTTTTTTTTGAAAAGCTTATTGCCTTCTGTTCCTTGGCGAAATGGCAACGAACTGGTAAAAATCTAAACAAAGCATTGTTTCTTCTCAAAACAACACTACTCACTTCACACCAAGGCATATGAGCATGAGGGTTAACATTGTGCTCTATCTTGTTGTCCCACGTTGTTGTCAAAAAAGGGGTACTCTACATGTGTCATTTGCAAAAACAGAGCATGTAGAAGTCTGCTTGGTAAAACAGAGCATAAAAGGACATCAAGCATTGCAACAAAAAATGATACAAATACTATATTGTTGTTAAAAAGAAGGGGTGCCTGGCATTTTGTTCTTCTCAAAACAAAGCATAGTACTTTGTTCCTCTTGCAACAGAGCATAGTACTTTGTTCCTCTTGCAACAGAGCATAGTAATTGGTTCTTCTCAAAAAAAAAAAGAGAGAGAGGAGAAGAAGAAGAAGAAGAAGAAGAAGAAGAAGAAGAAGAAGAAGAAGAAGAAGAAGAAGAAGAAGGGTTGAAACAAAAGTCTACTGTAACTTTGGTGCTCAGCCTTTGTCGACTAGTTTAACCGCAAACAACAACGTTTTCGGTTGGTGACATGAACAGAGCATGGGGCTTTGTAACTACAAGACTACTAATCTTTTCAAAGCAGAGCATACAAGTTTGCTGATCTTTTCAAAACAGAACACAAAAGGGCTGATTTTCTTCTCAAAACAGAGCACAAGAGGGCTCATGTCCTTCTCAGAGCGTGGTTCGCGAATTGTGACGGAATCAATCACATAGACACTATGCCACAAGCTATTCAAAGTTCTCCATATTCTCAATTTCGTGTTGTTCATTTCAGAAAATGCAAATGACATAATGGTATGTACTATGTACTCTGCTCCTAGTAAAACAGAGCTTAAAAACAGAGCATATGTAGAACAAAACATATGTTCTCTGCTCCGGGTAAAACAGAGCATAAAGGCATGCTTTTAAATGACCTGTTTATGTCGGAAAACAAATACAAAAAAAATAAAGCTGGGACAATGTGTAAGATCATACCGTAGGTTCTGAAACTTCCGCGCCTGCTTCGATGATCGTCGACCTCCGCCGTCTTATCTTCTCCGGTTGATGGTTTTGTCGAGTGCCAAGCTCGGGTTGCTTCGAGATGCTTCAACAGAGACTATTAGGCTCCTTTATATAGAGTGAAGCTTGTGTTTGTGATAAAGCAAAAGCTTGACTAGCTTATCTCCTTCGGAAGTCTACTTATCCGCTTCGTTATCAGCTGGAAAAAAAAATTATCGCTGGATGACTGTACGTGGACGATTTTTGGACTAGCTACAAGCCGAGTCTTGGCGGGAGTCTTTTCTCTCCCTCTCTCTCTCATCTGTGCATGCTACCTGAAGTGTCTCTCATATGTGCATGATACATGAAGTGCTGCACCAGCTGCGTGCGAAGTCCAGTGATGAACTTGGGCCGCTTACTATCAAGTCCATTAAAGTAGTCCACCATAGTAAAGTACAATGCAGCCCATTTCAAAGAGAAGGACCAGTTAGCCCACTTGGTATCTCAACCATGTGAAGGTTCAAGTCCAGCACACTATACGGAATCAAATCCATAAGGTGTAAATAAATTAGTGGGCCCGAAGAAAGTCTACAAAGACGGACCCACAAGCGCATGGGCCCGGAAAACGGTCCATACAAATCGACGGAGTTATGTCAAGAATTCGATACAAATTCGCCTACACAAGCTACAAAAAGGCGAATCAGTCTCGAAGGGGGCATTTGTAGACACGGAAATTTTAACAAATTAAGTTTTTACGTGTTAAACTATGGCACGTCAAGCATACGCTACAAATGAAAATTGACATGAAAGCACCCTATAGAAAAAGGTGCATTTTGTGTAAATAACTGAAAGTTGCTATCTCTTTAATCAAATATTGAGAGTTAGTAATTATTTAGGTTATTAAATATTATCTCTTCAAAATAAATAAATAAGAGATAAACATTGGAAAGTCCACATCAACCCCGTTTTCCTCTACAAATAGAGGACCATCACAAGGAGAAAGAGACACACTTGGAGATTCAGAAGTAGCAGAGCTCTGACGAACAAGCCATTCAAGGCCCGAAGGACTCCATCGCTGCTCAGAATCGCCGCCTCCTCCTACATCGGATATCCCAACTCCGCCCAAACCGGAGAAATCAGATCCACCTACATCGGTGATCAAAGCTCCGCTCAAATCGGAGAACAACCCAGCTCCGCTCAAATCGGAGAAGATCAAATTCGCATAAATCGGAGAAGATCAATCCCCTCGATCAAAAAGGAGAGAAGAATCAAAGGAGATCATTTTCTTATTTAAGAAAATACATACCAGATATTGTAGTCCCGCTTTATTTTTCATCTAATTAAATTTGTCGCAGATTTACTTGTTTATTTTCTTGAACAACAAAATTGTGTGAACAATCTTCTTGCCTGAATCTTCGACGTTATCATACCAATTCATGCTTGATCGCTAAGTAAAAATCTCCTAGCATATCTTGATCACATCTTTACCTGAACTTGATCAAATCAATTTTAGGCCTTATCCAAATGTCCATGCTTAGTCCCGGAATTTGGATATTCTAGCTAATTTTGTACCAATTAATAAGGAATAGAATCATAATAAGTATTGATCACCTGCGGAGCTGATCAAGTCAAAATGTTAAGCCCAAAAGAGTCAGCCACTTTATCATGCCGAACTCTATAATAATCCGGCCAAGGCCCCACTTTCTTTACTTAAATTTATGTGACTTTTTTTTTTATTTTTTTTTTTAGAAAAAGATAGAAAAAATTATTTAATTTGGATCTAATAATTTTTCTAAAAATTTTATTGACATTTTTAGTACATAAAATTTGCTTACTTTTTTTCTATTTTATCCCTTAAAAAGTAGTTTAAATAAGATAAAAAAAAAGTTAAAGGTAGAAAAAACTAACCTTGTTTTAGTCTTATGAAGATAAAAAAATTAGCTAAAAAAATTGAGGAAAAAGAACAAAATAAATTTTTTTCATGACTCAAAAAATGTAAAAAATCACATAAAATTAGAAAAAGAAAACGGAGCCTAAGTCAAGGAGTCAACGGTAGAGTCACCTAAGCCGGATGATAGTGGGACGGAACAATTTATTTTCTCTCTCCCTGCACAATATGAATACTTTTTTCCTACTAAAAGATGTGGAAGAAAATCTGACGGTAGTGAAGTAGAAAACAAACGCATGAGCCAAAACATACTTCCCAAACCAAGCACATAGCTCACCAGGCCAGCAAGAAGCAAACCTCATGCCCCGAAAAAAATAAGGCGGTGGAAAATTGTATCCAGACAAAACACTCTCCCGTTGATAACGGGCTGGTGGTGGGTTATCAAAACCCTAAAAACCAAAAGATCTCAGGAGCATGAACCTCAAGAATGCTAAGAATTCGTTAACATCATTTGGTTTCTAGGGATTTATTCACTAGAATTGTTTAATGAAGATAGTTTAGGAAGATAATGGCGCAGGACAAAGAGACGGTTAAGCGGTCTGCGGAATTACATCACTGAAACACAGCAAAAAGAATGAAAATATTGAATTCAACTGTTCACAAATGTTAAATGATAACTTCTTTTGAGCGTAACAAGCATTGGCACAGAACGAAAATAAAAAACCCTATACAGAATCAAACCCAGTAAGTAGCTATCTCTCGCATTGTTTATGTTAGAATTAAGTCCTCTCGCCTCTAATCCTCTTTGCGAGCTGAACATCCTTAGGCATGATGGTTACGCGCTTTGCATGAATAGCACACAGATTGGTGTCTTCAAACAGCCCAACCAGATAAGCCTCAGCCGCCTCTTGCAAAGCCAATACGGCATGGCTCTGGAACCTCAAATCGGTCTTGAAGTCCTGAGCTATCTCTCTAACAAGCCTCTGAAACGGCAACTTCCTAATCAGCAGTTCCGTGCTCTTCTGGTACTTGCGGATTTCACTGCATGTATTCGTTCATTGCACAAATTCAGTGAATGCTAAACACTACGAACCAAGAGCTACGTTTTGTTGTTGAAGAAGAAAAAGAAGAAGAAGGGAATTGAGTAAAACTTACCGAAGAGCAACAGTTCCAGCTCTGTAACGGTGGGGCTTCTTGACTGCACCGGTGAACGAGCCATTAGTAGTTGGGGCAGACTTCCGAGCTGCCTTGGTGGCCAACTGCTTCCTTGGGGCCTTGGCTCCGGTCGACTTGCGAGCAGTTTGCTTTGTACGAGCCATCTTAATTATCTCTTGCGTAATGCAACCAATTCACTTATCTCCCAATATAAGAAAGGAAACCACACACAAAAAGTTTATGGAGAAGGCAAGGACCTCAATTAAGTCTCCTCAATTCTCTCTCAAAGTCTCTCACAAATACTCTCAAGAGATCTCTAGTGTCTCCTATTTATAGGCTATTATTGCTTGGTGACGAAGCAATATGTCAGTATGAATCAAAAATAGGAAACAATTAACACCATCCATTTGAAGAAAGTCAAATCAATTAGAATCCTAACGTAATCCCAATTTTATTAATTGCCAATTTTAGTAATTATCCTAATATTCTCTATTTTGACCGAGGATCTTTCATTTATCGCACACATCTACTCATTTTACCATATCAGAAGACTCGAAGGGTGTGTTTGGGAATGCTTCTGCTGTCAGCACAGCTGCTTTCCGGCAGCAGAAGCAGTTTTAGTGTGTTTAGTAAAAATAAAATTTTTGCTTTTCCGGACAGTTTCTGCTGTCCCACAGCAGTATTTAGGAAGCAAGGGGGGAAATGCTTTTCCAGAAAGTGCTTTTGATTAATTTATCTACAACCGATTTTGACTTTACAATTTTTTTAAATATCAATAGTTATCTTTCCGGAAATGACACGTGTCACATATTTTTGTCATTTTACCCTCTCACAGCAACTTTACAGTTGATTTTACCAAACACAAAATTTCTATATCAATATCTCACAGCAGCTTCTATGTAATATTTACCAAACAACATTTTATCAAGAATTCACAGCAGCTTTCTACAGTGTTTTCACACAGCAGCTTTCTACCACCGCCACAGCATTCCAAAACTAGCCCGAAGTCACAAAACTAATTCGAGATGGATAATGAAAACTTTAAGTTGCCTAGCTTAACCTTTACAGATCTCTCTCTATCTCTCTCTCTCTCTCTGACCTAGGTTTTATTTTTCAGTCCTCTTCTGCATGCTTGGATCTGAATTGTGGTTTTATCTTCTGTGTTTGAAGAAAAAAAGGGTTGTTGGGTACACCTTTTAGTTATCTCGCGCTCAATACGACTGCAGTTTCAAACATACTCGAACGTTTGCTTGATCGTCAGCTATCCATGCTTCAATTATCCATGGCATTACAAGATGTATTTTTGAAGGACACCGTGGCTCCATCTTTGGTAATTATCCTGTAAGTCACCTTCTTATGTTTTTTTGAGAGAAATTTTGATTTCGATTAAAAACTGGGAAGTCAAACCCATGAGATCACAATTGTATACATACTAGAAATTTGAGCATAGAAGGACGCATCTTCTTTGTCAAATCCCTTTTTCGCAAAAACATGAGCTAAGTTATTTCCTTCACGTCCTACAAAGTATACCCTCACATAGTCGAAGCTGGATAGAGATTCTTGAAAGTTCTTCGCTATCTCCTTCATCTCGTCGACTAAGGAATCGCATATTGTTTACTTGCCAAAGGCTCCATCCTGAATCAATCGGTGTGCCACCAAATTATCCGATTGAACCTCCACTGTCGTGTAACCATTTCCTTACTAAGTTGTAATCCCTTTGATAAAGCATTTTATCTGATTATCATTTGCTACCTATTTTCTGAGGTTTTTGAGAGGTTCTGAGCCTATTTGTGAGAGATTTGAATTGCTTTTATCACTTGTTTCTTCGTATGCTAAAGTGTTAGTCCGGACAAATTTTATCTTATTTTTTAGCTCATTTGATGGATTTAATCGCTATGTATATTGTTTCTCGTTTATTGTACTTTAACTATCTTATGGAGAAACTTACCGTTGTTACTTCAGTAACGAGTAGCTAAACTATTTAGCTAGGCTCTATGGCGAGCCTATGGTTTGGTAGATGATATTACTGGATTTTAAAGATTGTGCATGCTTTTGGTTATGATTACATGGTTTGTTGTTTATTTCTATTGGTGTATTTTTGAACCTATACTATTGACACGTTTAGGTTGTGATTTGATTTTTCATTAGAGATGGGTTATTGCATGATTCATAATCCTAGCTTAAATTCAAGAGTAATTTAGTTAGATGTTCTTGATCTACGATTAATCGTTACCTTGAATGGAGTAGCTATCCGGACATGCTAGTTAATTAGGTGAGTGCTCGACAATGACTAGACCTAGTTGTGATAGAGAACTTGAACGCACTTCTGAATCAATGAGACTAAAATGTGAGTTGTACGTGTGGGATTGGTCATTTGGATAGATTCGTTAGGTATTTAAATTATTTCGGGCAACGGTGGTCTGACAGGACCCATTGTCATGCACGTCGTTAACCTAATAGTACATACTAGTTAACGCCAGTGGACCGGCATGATCTGTAATAGCAGTGACGTACGACATGAGTCTGATATGAGATTGTTAATGCGGTTACCTAGCATAACTAAATTAAGATTAATGTGTGTCAATACTATATCTAGAATTTTCTACAGTCCTAGGTGATATATAGATCGTTTAGTTTCTTCTTCACTTGACTGAATTCATTTTAATTACAAAAATCATGAAAATGTTATCTTTCATTACTTCAATCGAGGCACTTGTTTTGATGTGACAACTTTTCTCAAATAATACATTTTCCTCATGGTTACTTAAGTACGCTAAATTACATTGTTTATTATGAATGTTACAAGATTGTCCCTGTGGGTTCGATACTCGGAGTCCTAACAATACTCCACTTACTACTTCATAGTACACTTGCGCAGTACGCATATAGATTCACGCATAAAAGTTTTGGCGTTGTTTCCACGGACAGCAGTTAACTATTTTAACTAACAATTAATTTAATTTACTTCTTTTATTTTTTGTGTATTTGCTATCTGAGTTCTCATTTATTTTTTATGTATTTTCAGTGCTTGCACATGAACTCTAAAAACCATGTTCCCCCACTCGAAGACCCAGAAATCTTGCTCATAACTCATATGAGAAATTAAGGAAAGAGCACAATGGCAGAACATCTTACCAGTGAGAATCTTACTCAGAGGCTAGCTGAGCTGACCACGTGCCTGAATGAGCGCGAAAAAGAAGATACCCTACAACAAATCGGGTAAAGCATTGTTTTGGAGTGTCCAGTTGTCCACGAGTGGACACAATCCGGCAATAGTGGTGCCATAATTTCAAGTCGAGCATTCTAACCTCAAGCCTGCAACTATCCAAATAGTGCACAACCAGTTCCACTTTCATGGGAACGTGGATGAAGACCCCAATGAATTAATTAATAAGTTAAATACCTACATTAGACATGTGAATTACAAGAACGTAAACAATGAGGATTGAAGCATATCCTATTTCCCTACTGTTTCATAGTGCAACAAGGAAGTGGTTCGAGTCTAGAAAATCGAATTCCATCACGTCTTGGGATCAGTGTGTGGAGGAATTCATGAGCAAGTTTTACCCAGCTCTGCGCGTGATTATTCTCCATCGAGAAATTCTGGCCTTTTCTCAACAAGTCGATGCAACAGTGGTAAGTTCCTAAGATTGTTTTATGGGGATGCAGAGGAAATGCCCCAACCATAATTTTGGGGATGATAGAATTTTGTAGGTTTTCTACCATGTCTTGGAGCGCGACAACCAGGAATTGGTTAACAGGAAAGCGTGTGGACATTTCCTATATCACGTCGATAAAAATGGGGATTATGCATTAATTATTCAAATTTCTACGCGGATTATCATCTCTACAATAGTAGGAGACTGTCAAAATTTCCAGAACCTACCGCGGATGAGTGAAAAATGGGATCACAAAGATAGTTTTGGACTTGGGGAAACATGTTTATCAGGACAAGAAGATGGTTGTTGCGGTGGAAAACCAGGATTTGGACGCAGCCTTGGCCCATATTGTTTAGGAAGATGGGAACTATGCGAGGGCACAAGGACGACGTATGAACTTAAACAAGAGAAATTACAGAAAAGGCAACATAGATCATCCGGGTTTCAGATATGGGGATCCATCTGGGGCCAAATATGTTACGGGGTTTAAGCACAGGCCACCAGCACCAATTACACAAGCTCCTCTGGAGTATTAGTGCAAAATGCTGAGATCACGGATCTCAAAAATATGATGATGCATATGAGCCATAATGTGAACCAGATCACTACTTAGGTGAATGTTTTGGCTGCTAACTTGCAGTTAACCAAAGCCTCACATCGAAGTTTGGAAGTTCATGTGGGCCAGATTAGCACTCATACAAATGTCTGCAAGAGCACCCGATTTACCACCATCGAATAAGGAAAATGTGCCTCAGGTGAACGCAATTAGAAATCGTAGTGGGATTGAACTCACATCCCCCCATACCCAAGCCATGCAAGAGCTATAGCCTCAAAGGCAAAGGAACATGAAGCCCTTGACTCTGAGAACAAACATATTATAGTCCTCCAATCAAAGGGCATGAGTCAGCCAGATGAGAAGAGATCCAAAGAGGTATTACAACAACTTTCTTCTTCCAAGGATTTAGCATTTCCACTGCGTAGCAGGAAGAAGAAGGATGACTCAGAGGAGTACAAGCGTTTCCTGAATATTTTCTCAAAATTACACGTCAATATACCATTGATAGAGGCACTTCAGCAGATGCCTAAGTATGCGAGGTTCATTAAGGATGCAACCCTGCGATTGAAAGTTGTGGATGATATTCAAAAAATGAGTCTGAATGAGCAGATGAGCTCATGTGTCTTGCATTGGCTACCTAAGAAGAAGAAGGATCCATGCAGCTTTGTTAGTGAAGCAACTTTAGGTAAAGCCTATACCAGAAAAGCCCTATATATGCGATTTGGGGGAGAGTGTTAATTTGATGCCCTTATTAGTGTTCAAGAAGCTATGTGTGGGGTCCTCGTCCTACCAGGATCAACCTACAATTTTTAGATATAATATAAAGGCTTTGAGGACTAAGGGGAAAGAAAGGTAACTATTAGGGTTGTGTTTAGGTCTGGAGACTTAAAGAGAAATTGTGAATACTGAGGTAGAATTTGTAACATCTAGGCATAAAATGGGCCATAAGGAGAGAGAACCAAGAAGAATTTATGACGGATTAAGGAAAAGATTATGTTGAGTAGATAAGGATGTTTGATCTTTAGGGACGAAGATTCTATTTAAAGGGGTAGGATGTAACACCCTGAAATTTTTACAGGGGTCAAATTGTAATAACTTAAAATTTTGACTGACTTGTGATTTTTTTTATTCAATTGTGTTTTTTGGCAACTATGCAACAGGGGATAACTAGAAATGAGAATCCAAGTTTGGGAAATTATGTGAATAATGAGAGAACTGGGGTAACTATGTATTTTTCCTAAAATTGAGTATCTGGTTGAATCCTGCCCATCTTGTGGTTATTGAGATCTATGAGGATACTTTCAAATCATTTAGAGTGTTGCGGCCATTGTGAAGTTTTAAGAGAGTATTATCTTCTTCTAATTATATTTCCTCCCCTAGCTTTGTAATTTGCGCATGCACCCCTTAGAGCATGTGTGCCATTTGTCCAACTACAATATTGACACCTCATCTATGAAGTGGCATTCCCTCCTCCTTCTTCCCCAATATCTGAATTAGAAGCATTTTTAACCACCTTCATCATCATCTTCAACTTCTTCCTCAAAAACCACCAAGAAACCACCAACACCACCGCAGAAATAACTCTATGCTTTACCTCTTCGAGACTTGATGCTAGGGGAGAAACACCATCATCTGAAGAAGAAAACCCCTCAATCAATTTGAGAAATCAAGATGTATCGAGAGAGAAATTCAGGTTTGAACTCGTAGAACCCTAAAACCATTCCAAGTTGATTTCTCCCTATATGTTAAGTTTGAGTGAAGTTAATCATCATTCTCGTGATCCTGAGGTGAAAGCGAGGCTTGGGAATCCATCTTCAGGTCGTAACTCGTCGATTTGCTCAAATCTCTCTGTAATCTGGGAAAACGCCCGTCGGAGGCTGCACTTCGCCATCAGAGAATTTGTAAGTCCAGTTCTTGCTTATTTTCAACCAACTTCGCTTCTTCTTGATGCGTAATGATCCTAGTGATGTCATGAATTTTCCTAAGTCATCTAAAACTTCCCAAATCACGCTTTGAAGTGAGTTTCCATCGGGTATTCTTCTTTTTTCGGCGAAAACTTTTTATCGTGTTCATGGGTTATTTTCTCCTTTGGTAGTTGGTGAAACTACTTGATTGAAGTCTCTTTGTGTTCCCTAAAATACAACCTAAAATTTTCTTTTTTGGTTTGGATTCATGATTCAGTCTCTGAACATGTTAAAAATCTGGTTGAAGGTGCTGCAATTCGGTGTTCTTTATGTCTGTGTCCTGAAACCATGCATGTTGTGTAATTTTTAATCCTTGTATATCCCTCTCCGGTTACTGCCTCTCTGAGCTTGATAGCTCTTTGAAAAGCCTGTCCAAGGCTCTTGAACACTACATTAATCTGCAATTGTGAATGCATGTTTGAATCACTTGAAAATCAACCTAGAGTTGGGATAAAATGAGCTGAAATCTACTTGTGTTCTTGAGTTGTGTTGTGCCAACAATGTAGCCTTGTATCTCTAACCTCATTTTTTGGATTGAACTCCTTTTTCTTCCTGTTTGTAGATGATTTTACGATCTTCAAATCCATGTTAAGAGCCTATATGTAGGGTTGCGTGTGATGCTAAAACTTGAGGCAAAGTTGCTGCACAAAATGAGTTAAAATCTGTCAAACGGGGAATTTGACTAAGTATGGAATCTAGCTTGTTTTTTGCTACTTTAATCTACAATATCTCTTTAATCACTTCGAACATTCCGACACTTGAATATGTTCTGTAATTCTTAATGAGACATCTTCTGAACCCAATTCCCCTTTGTCTAAATTCTTTTCTCAATTGATCACAAATCAGTCTTGAGAGTGACTATTATGTAACCTACTCTTCAACTTTGAGTTCCAGCTTATCAACAAAAATAAACTTAGCAACCTCCACATCTTTAAGAAAAGTTTTTCTCACTATTACTATGAGCTTCCTTGTCAAATTTGATCGAGTTAAACTTTTTGAAAACTCAGTTTTTACTGAATCTGTAAGGGAGGTGTAAAATAGTAATTTCACATAAAAATTGTTGTGAGATCAAATTGATGTCTTGGGTGTTGGAATAGATGCCCTAGAGGCAATCTAGTTTAGTATGAATTTGTAATTGGCTAGTAATTCATTTATTATTTATTGGATATTTAATATAATGAAGTCCTTAGATTTACAATCGTGTTGTTTATCTTAAATATCCCTAGTCAAGTATAATGATTAAATGGGACAATCATCTATAGACTAGTATGGGGTTGGATTGATATGGAGATATCACGATCCAACACATAGGTGTGCATTACGGAATGTTGCACTGGATTGACCCATTACCGAGAAGGCTACATACACGTTATGTTGAGTCACAAGTGCTTCTCGGGTACAATGGTATTGTCATCCTTAGACTTGAAGTCACTAGATATTCTAGTTGTGGATCATTGTGATCTTGGTAGCGTTAAACGCTACACCGTAACTGGGTAGTTATAAAGGCGTGTACTGGATACAATGAGAAGCAAGCTTAGAGATCGTAGTGGACGTAGAGAGGATTTGCCCCTCCCACATAACGGGAGCAAATATCCAAGGCCACTCGAGGATAGTGCTTATAGAATGTCTGGCCAGACTCAAATAAATCAATATATGGGATATTGATGTTATTTGCACGAATAAGACTATTCCATGGATCGAGGAACTAGGGATTGGATATACGAGTGTGACTTGTATGTCTCGTGTCCAATCCGGATATGGAGGCAAAGGGATGAGACAATTACTTGTACAAGGTTGTCTAGATGACTATTCTATTAGTTGGCTAGAATGGATGTTTTGCTAGAAACCGCTCCATATTAGCAAAGAGTTGCTACCAACTAGATAGAACCTATGGGGTCACACGCTATATAGAGTTGTACTAGATTATGGAATTAATTAATTAGATTAATTAATTAGAAGGATCACTTTGCAAACCCTTGCAAACTTAGTAGGGACTAATTTGCAAGGAAGGGACTAAATTGAATTCTAGTAGGACTAGAATAAGTCCTTTAGGTAGTTGACAAGGAGTTGTTGGACTATATAAAGGATCCTCCTCCTTCCTTCCCTACACACTTATGCTCTAAGAGAGAACATAACAAGAGTAGGAGAGAACAAAGGAGAGAGAGAGCAAGCAAAGAGGGACGCCGCCCCCTATTGCCGCCGCCCCTTTGTCCCGACGCCACAAAGGGTGCCGAACCCCTTTTGGTGTCTCGTTTTGCGTGATTTCTTCACCCTCCTTTCAATCCGGGCTAGCACCAAGGTGATTGGAGATCTAGGAACAACTCTAGGCGTGGATCAACTATAGAGAACGTGACACTATTCGCGTTTGAAGTCATCAAGGAGAACCCAAAGGTGTGTTTATGATTTCTTACCTTCACTATCGTTATGCATCTAGACTTGTGATCCTTGGAGGGTTTTGCATGGTTGTTTATTTGATTATGCTTCCGTTTGCGCGATCCATGAATCAAAACCCTACAGTGGTATCAGAGCCACAGGTCATAGAGCATAAACGTAGTTTATGTGTTACATTCTTGTTGTTTTACACCTTAATATGTTGTTTATCGCGTAAAACAAGACAAATCAAGCATTGGATGCAATTTGTCAAAGAATTAATCATAACAAGACCCAATTATTGCATTGGATGCATGAATTGGTGAGTTTGAGAAATTTTAGGATCTTAGATCTAGGGTTTGGGCATCCTTGGGGAAGAAGGAGTTCTCCCACAACAAGGAAACAACCAAACTTGGGCTCCAAGCAAGGAGGTTGTTTTGGAAACAACCTCCACAAGGAGGTTCGGCCCCCTAGGGAGCCGCCCCCTTGCTTGCCGCCCAAGCTTGGCGCCCTAAGGGGGCGGGCGGCCCTAACCCGCGGGCCTAGCTTGCGGGTTTTGGGCCGGGCCGGCCCTAGGGCTTTATGGTTCACTTATTTGGGCCCGGGCAATTGGATTGTTGGGCCCATGGACCGTTTTAACCCTAGAAATCCTAAAATCAATTAAAATTGACCAAGCGCGTTAAAATTGGATTTTAACTGTTTATGTGCAAATCGCATGGTGATTGGATATGGCCTTAGGATGTGGTTTGATGTGGATGTTTAATTTTGTGGTTTGGTTTTACGGCCTGCGAGCCGATCAATTAATTGTAATAATTAATTAGGGTTTTATGGCCTGCGTGCCAATTTTTTTTCTCAACTTGTGAGATTTATTTTATTTAGTATAGATATTAGCTAGTGCTAGATAAAGTAGATTGTTAGCCAAGATTGAAGAAAAGAAGCCCAAAGCCAAAGAAGCCACAAAAGATGGAGCATGGAGCATGGAGCATTCCACATGACTATGAAGGATGGACCAAAAGATCAAGACGCATGGAGATGTGTGTTTGTTTAGGGTTCATAGATAATTCCATTGGCCTGGAATTATCTTAGTCTAGAAAAGGCCATATCCACATCACGTTTAATTTCTGTTTTGTGGTTGTTTATTTATTGTCTTATTATTTGTGTGATTGGTGTATGGATGATGCATGCAATTAGGATAATAAGATAATTAGACAACCCGGATCTATTATTTGGAGTTGTGCCCAAACTCAAATAGATAGATTAGTTGATATTGATCAACAAAATAATTAAAATTGAAGAAAAATCCCTCAAATTTTAAAATATTGTGTTCTTGCCTTCTCGTTATTTAAACACTCATTATCATCATTATTTATCAAGTTCGTGCGTGCCAAAGCATGGCGACTTGGTTCATAATGATGGAATGCGATGGCACGTAACAATGTGCAATTGTTTAGATAAGAGGTTGAACACAACTAGGCTATTAATTTGATTAAGAAACCTAGAGGCAATCAATTGGGATTATCCATGTGGATGGATAAATAAGGAGTTATTTGCCCGATTGAACCAAGAGTTGCATATGGGATGCAATTGGAATTGTTCCTACCTAAGAAGTAATCGAATTATGGGTGACTTGCCAAAGCAAGCTCATAAGGAGATGAAAAAGATGGATCTTGGCCCACTAGAAAATATAAGGATATTTTCCGCATTAATATCTTGAGGGTTATTAATCCGTAGAAAAATAGTGGGAGCTATATTTAATAAACTAGCCATTATTAAATATAGTCAAAAATTCACAAATACTAAAACTTGCGTATTTTCCTTTTGTAGAATTCCAAATGGCAAACAACTCATCGAGTTCACAACATTCCCTACGATCTGTCCTTGAGAAGGACAAGCTCTCAGGAACCAACTTTCTCGATTGGTACAGAAACTTGAGAATTGTTCTCAAGCAAGAAAAGAAGCTGTACGCAATAGAGGAGCAAGTTCCAGAAGGTCCAGACAATCAGACACCTGCTGCCTTAAAGGCGTATCAAAAGCATGTTGATGATGCTAATGATGCGGCCTGCCTAATGCTTTGCACCATGACCTCTGAGCTTCAGAAGCAACATGAGAACATGAATGCTGTCGATATGATCGAACATCTAAAGCAGCTCTTCCAAGAGCAGGCGAGGGTAGAGAGGTATGAAGTCTCAAAGGCACTGTTCAAATGTCATCTGGCAGAAGGGAACCCGGTGGGACCCCATGTACTCCGAATGATCGGGTACTTGGAGAATCTCGCCCGGCTTGGGTTCCCGGTCGGCCAAGAGTTGGCAACGGATCTCGTGTTGCAATCGTTGCCCGAGAGTTATGGACAGTTCATTATGAACTATAACATGAACGAGATCGTTAAACCACTGCCAGATTTGCTCAACATGTTGAGGACGGCTGAACAGAGCATCAACAAGGGTAAGGGCAAGGCCATTATGATGGTGCATAAAGGAAAAGGTAAAAAGTTTGCCTCTTCCTCCAAGGGCAAAGGCAAGTCAGTTGCTAAGTCCAAGGAACAAGCCCTTAAGCCTGTTGGTGGGATTGCCAAGGTTGTGACTAAGGGTGAATGTCACTACTGTAGTCAACCTGGACACTGGAAGAGGAACTGCCCAAAATATTTGGAGGACAAGCGGCTTGGAATAGTGATTCCACCACCACCAGGTATTTTTGTTGTAGATGTCAATTTAACTGTCTCTACATCATGGGTATTAGATACTGGATGTGGATCTCATATTTGTCGAAATATGCAGGATCTAAAGAGAAGTAAAAGATTGGCTAAAGGGGAGGTAGATCTGCGCGTTGGGAATGGAGCAAAGGTTGCTGCGTTGGCCATAGGCGTTTGCGAGCTATCTCTGCCTTCAGGATTAGTTTTAGAATTAAATAATTGCTATTTTGTCCCTGCTATGAGCAGAAACATTATTTCTATTTCTTGTTTGGACAAGGAAGGTTTTATTATTTCAATAAAGAACAATTGTTGTTCCTTTTATTTGAATAATATTCACTATTTTAGTGCGCAATTATTTAATGGACTTTATGTCCTTGATCTAAGTAATCCTGTCTACAACATTAATACCAAGCGGATTAAAATAAATGATTTAAATCCTGCTTATTTATGGCATTGTCGTTTAGGCCACATAAATGAGAAACGTGTATCTAGACTCCATAAGGATGGATTGCTAGACTCATTTGATTTTGAATCATATGAGACATGTGAGGCTTGTTTATTGGGAAAAATGACAAAGTCCCCTTTCAATAAGAAAGGTGAGAGGACTAGTGAGCAATTGGCACTCATACATACTGATGTGTGTGGGCCATTTGCCACGCCTGCCAGGGGTGGTTATGTCTACTTCATTACGTTTACTGATGATTACAGTAGATATGGATTTGTGTACCTTATGAGGGCAAAATCCGAATCCTTTGAAGTGTTCAAGGAATTCAAGAATGAAGTAGAGAAGCAACTTGGCAAAAGTATCAAGGCTTTACGATCGGATCGTGGAGGAGAATACTTGAGCCAAGAGTTTGATGACTATCTTAGAGAGTGTGGGATCGTGTCCCAACTCACTCCACCCGGAACGCCACAATGGAATGGCGTGTCTGAGAGGAGGAATCGAACCCTATTGGATATGGTTCGGTCTATGATGTGTCAAACCGATCTTCCATTATCGTTTTGGGGCTATGCTCTATTAAGTGCAGCTTTTACCATTAACCGTGTTCCATCTAAATCAGTCATGAAGACACCATATGAGATGTGGAGTGGGAGGCGTCCCACACTGTCGTTCATGAGGATTTGGGGCTGCGATGTCTATGTAAAACGTTTACAATCAGACAAGCTAGGGCCTAAATCGGATAAGTGTAAATTTGTGGGGTACCCTAAGGAAACTAAGGGATACTACTTCTACAATCCAACCGAGAACAAAGTGTTTGTTGCTCGGACCGGCGTGTTTCTAGAAAGAGAGTTTGTCTCTAAAGAAGCAAGTGGGAGGAATGTAGAACTTGAAGAAGTTCAAGAACCACAAATCACAGAACCGATTATGGAACATGAACAGGAATCACAAGCAGTTGTGGATCCACCTGTTCAGGTAACACAAGAGCTTCGTAGATCTAGTAGAGTGCGCCAGGAACCCGAGAGGTATGGACTTCTCGTAACTGATTCCGGTGACACGATGCTCATAGATGATGAGCCTACTACCTATGAGGAGGCCATGAATGGCCCAGACTCGCAGAAGTGGCTTGAAGCCATGAGATCCGAGATGGAATCCATGTATACCAACAAAGTATGGACTTTGGTGGAACCACCTGATGGGGCGCGACCCATAGGGTGCAAGTGGGTCTTCAAGAAGAAGATCGACATGGATGGTAATGTGATTACCTATAAGGGCCGATTGGTGGCTAAAGGATTCAGACAGATTCATGGTATTGACTATGATGAAACCTTTTCACCAGTCGCTATGACCAAATCCATCCGAATCCTACTTGCGATTGCAGCATACTACGACTATGAGATTTGGCAGATGGATGTCAAAACAGCATTCCTTTATGGGAATCTCCTCGAGGACGTGTATATGATACAGCCGGAGGGTTTTGAGGATCCAAAGCAAGCCAACAAAGTCTGTAAACTGCAACGATCCATTTATGGGTTGAAGCAAGCTTCTAGGAGTTGGAATCGACGTTTTGATGAAGTGGTCAAAGAGTTTGGCTTCATCAGAAACGAAGATGAGTCTTGTGTCTACAAGAAGGTTAGTGGGAGCTCTGTAGCTTTTCTGGTCTTGTATGTGGATGACATACTACTCATTGGAAACGACATTCCCATGCTACAATCTGTGAAAGATTGGCTAGGAAAGTGTTTCTCAATGAAAGACTTAGGGGAAGCAGCCTATATACTCGGTATAAAGATCTATAGAGATAGATCTAAGAGGTTGCTAGGCCTAAATCAAAGTACATATATTGACAAGGTGTTGAAACGGTTCAACATGCAAGATTCCAAGAAGGGATTCTTGCCCATGTCACATGGAATCACTCTTTCAAAGAGTGGTTGTCCTTCCAATGAGATTGAGAAGGAACGCATGAGTAGGATTCCCTATGCCTCGGCCATAGGATCCATCATGTACGCCATGTTATGTACTAGACCAGATGTGTCATATGCCTTGAGTATGACAAGCAGATACCAATCCAATCCGGGTGAGAGTCACTGGATTGCTGTCAAGAACATCCTAAAGTACTTGAGAAGAACTAAGGATGCTTTCTTGATGTTTGGCGGTGAGGAAGAGTTGCGTGTAAGGGGTTACACTGATGCAAGCTTCCAAACCGATAGAGATGACTTTAGATCACAGTCGGGATATGTGTTTTGCCTGAATGGAGCAGCGGTGAGCTGGAAGAGTTCCAAGCAAGAGACGGTAGCTGATTCTACAACAGAGGCTGAGTACATTGCTGCAAATGGCGCAGCAAAGGAGGCTGTTTGGATCAGAAAGTTTGTTTCTGAACTTGGTGTGGTCCCTAGCATTGCGGATCCAGTGGAGTTGTTCTGTGACAACACTGGGGCGATCGCGCAATCTAAGGAACCCAGGTCGCACCAGAAGTCCAAGCACGTGCTCAGGAAGTTCCATCTGATTCGAGATATTATCGATAGAGGAGACGTTCGGATATGCAAGATTCCTACAGATGATAATCTGTCAGACCCGCTTACAAAGCCTCTCACGCAGTGGAAGCATGAAGGGCACACTAGGAGTATGGGCATACGAGATGCGCCAGATTGGCTCTAGTGCAAGTGGGAGACTGTTGGAATAGATGCCCTAGAGGCAATCTAGTTTAGTATGAATTTGTAATTGGCTAGTAATTCATTTATTATTTATTGGATATTTAATATAATGAAGTCCTTAGATTTACAATCGTGTTGTTTATCTTAAATATCCCTAGTCAAGTATAATGATTAAATGGGACAATCATCTATAGACTAGTATGGGGTTGGATTGATATGGAGATATCACGATCCAACACATAGGTGTGCATTACGGAATGTTGCACTGGATTGACCCATTACCGAGAAGGCTACATACACGTTATGTTGAGTCACAAGTGCTTCTCGGGTACAATGGTATTGTCATCCTTAGACTTGAAGTCACTAGATATTCTAGTTGTGGATCATTGTGATCTTGGTAGCGTTAAACGCTACACCGTAACTGGGTAGTTATAAAGGCGTGTACTGGATACAATGAGAAGCAAGCTTAGAGATCGTAGTGGACGTAGAGAGGATTTGCCCCTCCCACATAACGGGAGCAAATATCCAAGGCCACTCGAGGATAGTGCTTATAGAATGTCTGGCCAGACTCAAATAAATCAATATATGGGATATTGATGTTATTTGCACGAATAAGACTATTCCATGGATCGAGGAACTAGGGATTGGATATACGAGTGTGACTTGTATGTCTCGTGTCCAATCCGGATATGGAGGCAAAGGGATGAGACAATTACTTGTACAAGGTTGTCTAGATGACTATTCTATTAGTTGGCTAGAATGGATGTTTTGCTAGAAACCGCTCCATATTAGCAAAGAGTTGCTACCAACTAGATAGAACCTATGGGGTCACACGCTATATAGAGTTGTACTAGATTATGGAATTAATTAATTAGATTAATTAATTAGAAGGATCACTTTGCAAACCCTTGCAAACTTAGTAGGGACTAATTTGCAAGGAAGGGACTAAATTGAATTCTAGTAGGACTAGAATAAGTCCTTTAGGTAGTTGACAAGGAGTTGTTGGACTATATAAAGGATCCTCCTCCTTCCTTCCCTACACACTTATGCTCTAAGAGAGAACATAACAAGAGTAGGAGAGAACAAAGGAGAGAGAGAGCAAGCAAAGAGGGACGCCGCCCCCTATTGCCGCCGCCCCTTTGTCCCGACGCCACAAAGGGTGCCGAACCCCTTTTGGTGTCTCGTTTTGCGTGATTTCTTCACCCTCCTTTCAATCCGGGCTAGCACCAAGGTGATTGGAGATCTAGGAACAACTCTAGGCGTGGATCAACTATAGAGAACGTGACACTATTCGCGTTTGAAGTCATCAAGGAGAACCCAAAGGTGTGTTTATGATTTCTTACCTTCACTATCGTTATGCATCTAGACTTGTGATCCTTGGAGGGTTTTGCATGGTTGTTTATTTGATTATGCTTCCGTTTGCGCGATCCATGAATCAAAACCCTACATTGGGGTTATCCGCATTACCACCATATATAATTAAATCATAATAAGCTATTTTAGGATAATGTTGACCAAGTCAACTGTTTGGAGGTCATTCTGTGATTTTAGCAAACTATTTGCAAATGACCAAAATTTGGGAAATCCATTCTCTTGAACTAACTAGTGACTCTGATTTACTTGAGACCAGTAGATTGAGCATCTTAGGAAGTCTTCATCGCGGTCTAGGCTCCTCAAACTATCATGTTGGAAAGTCCAGCTCAATCAAAACCCTAGTATTATGAGTAAGGGCATAACAGTTATTATGTAACCTGAGAGTTCTTCAAGAAATATTCTCATACTGACATCTCCGATCTCAAGGTAAAGTTTGACCAAGTTTGATTATCGGAAACCTCTAGTTCAATTGAGTTGTCTGTGTGGGGAAAAACAATAATTTCACAGCGCTTCTTCAATCAAACACTCAAATCTTGATGCAGTACATGGCCTCATCTTTCTTTTACAGTTCTATGATATCTGGAATCCAATGGTGTCTATATGAACATGAATCTGACTAATCAAGCTAGAACAGGGACTAAAGTGTAAGTTAATAAAACTGCAAAACTGGAGTGTAAATAATCCGAACTTGAGATTTAGTCTTAAGTAGAGAACTATGTGACTCATGAGACATATGAGACTGGTCTATTAGAAATAACTTAGGGGTTCAGAAACAGTCAGTGACTATACTGATCAGAATGAGACTTTAGAGGCACAATTGTCAGTTCGGGGGTAGACAGCTAGCATGAGACCTGCATACACAGTGCGGATCAGGAGTGCTGGGCGGGCTACCAAGTAAGCATATGAATGCGTATTTTCTATTGAAGAGTATTGGTTTAGATATATGTATGTATTTGTCTATGTAGTGCCGGATGTAGCTATGGACGGGTGGGGGCTATAGCCCCCCCCCCCCCCCCCCCTCAACTTTTGAAATTTGCAAATTTTACCTTATAATTTGTTGATTTAGTTATTAGCCCCCACTCAAATTTTGTTATTTGATTTTTAACATATATTTGGTTAATTTAATTACATTAACCCCCACTCATATTATGCGCTTACCCCAGTAATCTAGTAAGATCATCATTTTAATTATCCCTAAATACTTCAAAATGTATCGCAATCTCAGTCATTGAGTTTGCAATTTTTTCTAGCCCCCCACTGTGCTAAATATCTGAATCCGCCCCTGTGAGTAGGAGTTACAAAAATTAAAATTGAGGACCTGTACTAATCAGTATGTGTACATAAAAAATTGAGCGGCGTCCGCAATAAAGGGGAAAGGAAATAACGCTTAATTAACCTCTGAAAAAGCTTTTGCCATCAACGATGTTCTCCATGCACATGATATTAAGAAGAATCTAGTACTAGGCTCGGTGCTTAGCAAGAAAGGATTTAAATTTGTATTTGAGTTAGTTTTATTTGAGTATGACAAAAACAAGCTATATACTTAAGTGAGTGTGACAAAAACGCTCTAGCAGGTTTAGTGACAGAATTTCTGATAGTAGTTGTTGATTACTAAGAAAGATAGTAAGAAGCATAAAAACTTATCTCAAATCACTAGGTTAGCTCCTCCATGGTATATAAACTAGCAAGGGACATTAATGGTGTCGCTTCACCATGTCTTTCCAAAAGCTTTGCTTCTCTTCCTTTTGAATAAAAGAATGCAATCATTCAAACAGAAAGGTATTAACAATCAGATAATGACAGTTACCGAAAAAATGTCCTCTTACTTCTCCCTTACAACACGGACATTGAATTACAGTGTGGGTTTCGTTTTTGTAGTTATTTTTGGTTTTGGTTTTTGGCAGTTCTTGCAGAGATCTTTGAATTCAATGGAAGTTTTAACATGTAAAGACCCCAAGTGTCAGTCACAGGCTAATCGCAAGTCCATCGTCATCACAGCCATGCACAAAAAGTAGATATACTCATCTCGTGGCTCAAGAAAATGACACAGGAGCCATTGTACCGTTTTCATTAACATAATTTAGTTTGTATGAATTCATTCATGAAAGTTGTTTAAATAAGAAACAAAGAAGATGACGAGAAGATCAAAGAGATGGCATTGAAGCGATCTGCGGAAATAACATCACTGAAATTTCACGGAGAATATAAACTTCTTCAAATATAAAACTGTCCACAAATATTATTGATGCTTATTTCTGCCACTAAATGGAAATCAAAACCCTACCCAGAATCAAAACAAAGTAGAATTAAGCCTTCTCGCCTCTAATCCTCTTTGCTAGCTGAACATCCTTAGGCATGATGGTTACACGCTTTGCATGTATCGCACACAGATTGGTATCTTCAAACAGACCAACTAGATAAGCCTCCGCTGCCTCTTGCAAAGCCAACACCGCATGGCTCTGGAACCTCAAATCGGTCTTGAAGTCCTGAGCAATCTCTCGAACTAGCCTCTGAAACGGCAGCTTCCTGATCAGTAGCTCCGTGCCCTTCTGGTACTTGCGAATTTCACTGCAATTCAACAACGAATTAACACAAACGTCAGCATGAAGCTAAAACACAAAGAATCAAGGGTAAGGATTTAGGAGTAGCGAAATCGAATAGCATACCGAAGAGCGACAGTTCCAGCTCTGAAACGGTGGGGCTTCTTCACTCCCCCTGCACCAAAGGAGCCAGTAGAAGTAGTTGGGGCTGACTTCCGAGCTGCCTTGGTGGCCAGCTGCTTCCTCGGGGCCTTGGTGCCAGTCGACTTGCGAGCTGTTTGCTTTGTACGAGCCATAATCTTATCTGAGAAACTGAGAAGATCAATATAGAAACGTAGACAGAAAAATTATCAATACTCAATTCTCTCCTCAAGTTTCCTTAACTCTCACAAATACTACTCTCAAGACCTTCCTGGCGTCTCCTATTTATAGGCTACTATGTCTTGGAGGTGAATCAATTTTAGTATTAGTTAAATTAGGAAACAATTGTAATATTTTTCACTTATTAAGAAAGTCAAATCAATTAGGATCCTAGCATAATCAAAATTAAAATATTGATTTCCAATTTTAGCAAAAACAAACCCTAACCCTATACAAATTGACAGAGGGTTTTTGATTGATTGCAAAGATGACAGATAGATTGACATCACTAATTGATTGACCATATCATTGACGTGGCATTTGCCATATGAGTAGACTCCCCAAGAGAACAAATGCGAGACGGATAAAGAAAACCTTCCAGTATAACCACGGCCAGCAGCTGCCACAATCACAAAGTTGTTTAGCTGACCCCAACAGGTGCCTCTCTCTCCCTCTCGCTCACTATCTCCCTCCTACGTTTCATTGTTCAAACCGTCGTCTAATCTTTTTTGTGTTCAAAGAAAGAAAAGGTTGCTCGGTTAACCCTAATTCTTTTGTTGACCGATGTTTAATCTAAACCGTCGTTCGGGGCTCCATTATGCATATTCACCATGTAAGTCACCTTCTCCTGTTGAATATTTCCTCTGTTTCTCTTCTTTCTTGCATTACTATACACGTCGATTTAGAAAACGTGTGAAAAGACGAAACTGCCTTTAGTCTTTCACTATAGTTGTCTCTATGTCCCCTTCTCTCTCATAGTGTACCTCTCTGTCTACATAACGGCTCTGTCTCGCTGTCTCTCTCCCTCTATTTGCAACAACAACAACAACAACAAGAACAACATCAAGATGAACAAACAACATCGAGATGTACAAACATCAAACCAGAAAACTGAATTTGAATAACATCATCAATTCAGATCGAAATGGATCAAATCAAAAGAAAGTGAATTTCTGGTTTTTTTTTGTTGCATGTTTACAAGAAGAAGAAGAAGAAGATCGATGCCGCGGCCACAATTTTGGTTACTGAGCTCTTCATAAATTAATTTTATGTGTAGTTTATATATTATATACCAATCTAGAATTATGCTCGTTATTGTAGTGTTGGTTGTTTTCGCTTGTTTTGTAGGTGAATACATACTTTGGAGCGCAATAGGCTATCTCGGGGGGCACTTAAATGACGAATTTGAAGAGATTTGGAGGGCCAAGGGACGTGAACAAGGAATTAGAAGTGATTGATTTAATTCAAGAAGGTAATTTGCAAGAGAAAGAGATCAATTATTAAAGATTGAGAAACGAAATGACCAAAACGCAAGTTAAAGTCACAGTTATGGGCCAAATGAAGTAGATTCTAGCATAATGGGGACCTAATTGGAGTTTGCTGAAGTTACTAAAGGCTTCATGAAGATTTCTAGAAACTAGGGGTTATCATGCATTTATTCTAACATTGGTGTCACTCTAGTGTACATCAAGAAGTGTTGGGGGCCATTATAAAAGTCCCCGGAAAATTAGAGGGGCATATTGCCATTTCAGCCATAGCAACTCAGCAACAGAGCAGCTTCTCTCTCCCTGGCTACGCAAAACATAAAGAACTCATGAAGCAGCCATGAAAGCTTCGCTCGTAGCTTCAGCCACACCAAAATCCTATCATACCTTCACCAAATCGGACTAAATCGGTCCCAAATTGCTCCCTATACCACACTCTACCTCCATCTTCCCTCAATTCAGCCCAAGACACATAGATGAGAAAAGTCCCAAAACCTAGGGTTCATAAGAAGCGGGTGAAGATCAACGTTTGGGATGTTTTGAGATTAATCGAAGGGTGTAGATTAGTCCTTGGAGGACAGGAAGCTCGAAATGAAGTATATATAAGCCAAGTTGAAGATTAGAGAATTCCTTGACACACTCCTTCGACCTCCATTTCCAGTCCGAGTTTATTGTTTCTCCTCTCTCCCTATTCAACTTCACTATGTTCATAACTTGTTCCTGAGATCCTGAGCTCTCTCTTGAGCATATTGAGGATTCACAAGTTGCTGCCATCTCTCAAGTTACGGTTTCAAGTGAAAAATTACAATTTATGAAGACTCATTTTATGATTCAAGTCAGTTGAGGATTTTAAACCCTTTTCTTAAGTCGATGCATGATATAACCACTTGCTATACCTTTATTGTTATATTTTTCTTGCATCTCTTATTTCTCTTGTGTGTCTTGCCTCTACACCTCTAATATATTTTAATTGATGAATCAAAATTTTTGAGGGAAGTATTTCTCTAAGAATTAAGTAGTGGTATGGCTTGGAAAGAAGTTGTTACGATTTGGGGTGGGATAGCATCACTTTCTTTGTTCGACCTTCCTAGTTGTAGATAAATAAATTAGTTAACTCAACTTTATTGGATTTTTCTTACTAACTTTGTAGGTTGCTCTTGGAGGAGTACTTCTTATTGAAGACTAAAGATGCGAAATAAGGTTCCTCTATCCCTTGTCTTCAATGTGAATTTATTGATATGCCAGTGTTCTCACACATTGAGGACAATGTGACATGTGACATTTAAGTTGGGGGAGTGGATGATAGAGTTAATTAGTTGGTTACTTGTACTACATTTTTTCTATTTGTATCTTACATTATGTCTAAAAAAATAGGAAGTCGTGAAAATTTAAACAATAAAGATCTTGAAGACCACCCGCCGAGGGTGGCAAGCAATAACTCATGAAAATACATGTGGGGAAGACTTCCCCCGGGACTAGCTGCAAAGCTGTGAGCCTAGCCATCCACTGAGGGTGTGCCGGCATAACAACAGCCTAGCCATCCACTCAGGGTGTGCCAGCATAACAACAAATTATGGATGATACTTCCTAGCAGAAAATTTTGAAAACAAAAAAAATTGTGAATCTTTCATGAGAAACATTACTCTTTTCCCGTGTCAGACTATAGACTTTTTTACTTCTTTTTTTAGTAGTTTTACTTATTTCAACTTCTTGAGTCGAGATTTTATTTTCTTCTTTCATAAATTTTATTGAATCCTAGAAAGTTTTAGTTGTGTCACTCAATTCGGAAAAAAAGAAAATAAAAAAGAAGAAAAAGAAAATAAAAAATAAATAAAGTGAAAAGGGAATTTTACAAAGCTGGATGTTTTCCCCTACTAGAAAAACAGCTTGAAACGGCGGTTCGAAACCGCCGTAAATTAGACTAAAAACCGCCACATAGGCAAGTACGGTGGTTTTTGCGGCGGTTCTTAATGTGACGCAAAGAACGTCGTCGTCAAAGGAAACATGGCTCAAAACCGTCGTACATTTTTTTCGGCGGATTTCAAAAACCGCCTTATACCTTAAGGAAAAAATTTACATTAAGGGCGGTAAAATAAAACCGCCTTAAAGAATTATTTTTTTATATAATAAACATTTTTTCCAATTAACATTTTTTTTTCTATTTTCCTTGTTTTATTTAAATATATACCAGTTTCTTTGTTTTTTTTTACAACACAATTTCTTTTTATTCGACTGTTCGAAAAATTATTTTTTATTTTAAATTTATTATATTTTTCATCATCCAGATTTATACAAAAAAGAAAGTCATGAACTCCAGATCCATATCCTCGAGATCCAAATCTTCAACAACTTGAAGAAAGATTATGTGAACCTAGATCAGATCAAGGAGGTAGGGCATCTGAACCAGGAAGCACACACACATACCGTCATACAGAGAGAGAGAGAGAGAGATTGAATTTCGGCTGGCGTTGGGTCACCGGAAAAGTGCGGTGGCAGCGGCGGAGGGGCTTTTGACGCTGCTGCGTCTTCCTTTTCCGATCGAAGAGAGAAGAAAAGAGCGATTGGGCGGTGGTTCTCCATTGCTATGGCCGGAAAAGTTCATCGCGAAACAGAGATAACGGATGGCGCTTATGCCTCTTCCTTGTCCGATCGAGTGGTGGTTCTCCATTGCAATGGCCGGAGATGGTTGGAAGGAGAAGAGAGGGTTGGGAGGAGAGTGAGGTAAAAGCCGATGAAGAAACACAGAGAGCAAGAGGGAGGGAGGAAGGGAGAGAGAGAGAACGGAAGAGGTTATGGAGGAGGAGGCTGACGAAAATGAGAGGAAGAGAGAGGTTTGGTGAGTTATAAAGATAGGGTTGCAAATGGATGGATGAGATTTAATCTATTATGGATCTTAATCAACGGCCCAGATTAAATATAGTATTACATATATAGATCTATTTATTTATATTAGTAAGGGGAATAAAAAAATTGGTAAAGGAGGTTTTCATAAACCACCGCCGAGTTTAAACGGCGCAAATTATCTTTCCGTCGTTTAGTTAACGGCGTTACTCTGGTAACCGCCGTAAATTTAGGGAAGTACTCTTTTTTCGCCGTGTATGGGATCATTTATACGGCGTTTTTCATGAATCGCCGTTAATTCTAAAATATACGTCGGTTCTTGTAAAACCACCGTGATTGGGCTTATTTTACTGTGGTTTTTTGCTCCGCCGTATTAAAAACTGCCGTAACAAGCTACTTTTCTAGTAGTGTTCAAGTAGTAAAATCGCTAAGTCCATATTCATTTTTTATAAGGAATTAGTCCCTCATAATAAATACATCTACATACCTTATCCACGTGTCGTGATCTCATGCGAGTACTCACAAAGCGCTACACTAAATTTACGTTTCAACTTTAAGTCCTTCAAACTAAGTTTATCACGTAAACGTTGACGTCTACTACTTTTGAGAAAGGGTATATTCTCTAAAGCTATTTGAACTTTAAAAAAAATATTTTATTCCCATTGTTTTTTGCAGTGGCAACATATAAATCATTGGAGTGGTTGTGACCAATGACACCATATGTGTGTTGGAATAGATGCCGTAGAGGCAATTTAGTTTAGTATGAATTTATTTTGGCTAGAATATTCATTGTATTATTTATTGGATATTTAATATAATGAAGTCAGATTTAAAATTGTGTTGTTTATCTTAAATAACCCTAGTCCAGTATAATGATTAATAGGACAATCATCCATAGACTAATATGGGGTTGGATTGATATGGAGATATCATGATTAAACACTGGATTGACCCATCTCCGAGAAGGCTACATACACGTTATGTAAAGTCACAAGCGCTTCTCGTGGTGACAACGGTATTGCCGTTTTTGGACTTGAAGTCACTAGATTGTCTAGTTGTGGATTATTGTGATTTTGAAAGCGTCAAACGCTACACCGTAACTGGGTAGCTTTAAAGGCGTGTACCGGATACAATAAGAAGCAAGATTAGAGATCGTAGTAGACGTAGATAGAATTTGTCCCTCCCACATAACGGGAGCAAATATCCGAGGCTAATCGAGGGATAGTGCTTATAGAATGTCTGGCCAGACTCAAATAAACCAATATATGATATTGATGTTATTTGCACGAATAAGGCTATTCCCTGGATCGAGAAACTATGGATTGGATATACGAGTGTGACTTGTATGTCTCGTGTCCAATCCGGATATGGAGACAAAGGGATGTGACAATTACTTGCACAAGGTTTGTCGGATGACTATCCTATTAGTTGGGTAGAATGGATGTTTTGCTAGAGACCGCTTTATATTAGAAAATTGTTGCTACCAACTAGATAGAACCTATGGGTTCACACGCTAGATAGAGTTGAACTAGATTTGGGAATTAATTAATATGATCAATTAATTAGAAGGATCACTTTGCAACACCTTGCAAACTTAGTAGGACTAATTGCAAGGAAGGGACTAAACCGAATTCTAGTAGGACTAGAATAGGTCCTTTAGGTAGTTAACAAGGATTTGCTAAACTATAGAAAGGATGCTCCTTCCTTCCTTCCCACAATTATGAAATTATTATTCATAACTTGAGTGGGAGAGAACAAAGGATAGAGAGCAAGCAACAAGAGGGCCGAACCGACCCCCTTGCCGCCGCCCCGTCCCTGTCGGCCAACAAAGGAGGCCGAATCCTCCTTGTTCCCTCGCGCTGTGTGATTTATTCTTCCTCTTCCTCCGGTCCAAGCAAGCACAAAGGAGTAGGAAGATCTAGATCTCAACTCTAGGCGTGGATCAACCGTAGAGACGTGACACAATTCACGTTACACGTCATCACAGGAGAAACCCTAAGTTGTGTAACATGATTCTTCCTTTACCACCGTTATGCTTCTCTTCCTGTGATCCTTGGAGGGTATTGAATGGATAAATTATATTTTCCGCTGCGTATCCATGATCAAAACCCTACAATGTGATGCCTAAGAATTATACGGGTGTTTAGGGGACAAATGTAACATCACCACCTAGATAGCTATAACTTCACCACCTAGCACTACAACAGATCCTGCTTTCAGCGACCTGTTTCATTCCGACTACCAAGATTATGCTCTTTAAAAGCAGTACAAACAGTCTCTTTTATCAGTTAGTCTTCTCGCTTGTCGTGTTTTAGATTTTTAAAGACCATCTGTGTTTCTGTCGTGGGGAAACGACTAGTCATCCGAAATAAAAAATTATCAACGACTAGCTGTTTTGTCGGGATTGGATCTAAACACAAATTTGACCAAACTTTCGGGTTTGAAATGAATTTTTTTCTAAATTTTGGGGAGGGAAATGAAATCTCCTGAAGTATTGGAGGCAAAATCAAATCATACCAAAAAATTAATTCACCCTATCTGCTAGCCAACTAACAACTCCCCACCATTACTCCCTTTTTCGGCCTCCACATCGATTTCACCTATCAAGAACCCTAGCTAACTCATCATCTTCCACTCGACACCGCCGCCGGCTCTCTCTCTCTCTCTCTCTCTCTCTCTCTCTCTCTCTCTCTCTGCAAAACCGCGGTCCTCTCGCCACCATCGTCTTTCTCCTTTCCCGAATCGATCGTTCTTCATTCTGATTGACTCAATCGGGCACCAGCTGGTCTGAGAATGGAGTTTTGGCACAGGAACAGAAATTCCATGCCTCACCCTTCACAAACATCTGTCCTCAGAACTGGTTTGTCACTCTCTGTCTCTCAGTCTCAATTTGGCTTCTGAGTTTCTATTGATTATACATGCGCTTTTCAATTTAGGTTCTGAGTGGTGGATTGAGCTCAGATCTAACAAGCCATTTTCATTTCTTTGACTTAAAAGGATCGATTTTACTGTACTATCTGCAAATATTTTAACTATGGGTAAATCCTGTATTCGGATCTGCTAGCTGAGTGTAGAATGTGGTATGTGTGTGTGTATACACACACACACACACACACACACACACACACACACACACATATATATATATATATATATATATATATATATATATATACTTTTTCTCACATAACCAAAGTGATTGCTGTTAACTGATTGGAAATTGTGTATTCATGGGCTGAATGATATATCTATGCGGCAAGATACGGATATGAATGTGTGTTTTAATGTATATATAATTTGGCTAGTTGAATGTGATGTGGATGAAACTCAGGTAGTTGAAAATGTGCATGTCTCCCAATTTATGTGTACGGTGTAAATTTTTTAAGTACCCTATGTCATTGCTGCAAGTTCATAATCTGATGTGTCCAAACATTTACTTGTGTAAGAAGCCATGATGATATGGATCTGTCAAATTCAATCGTTGAAGCTGTTAGAGTGTAATATGCCAGGAAAGGCAAATTTATTTTTGCAGCCTGCTGTTGTCATCTCTTATTAGTTAATGAGTATTGATTCGATCCTCTTCATGCTCACTGAAGAGGCCGTTATGATATGGATCGTTCGAATTCACTCTGTAGCCGGTACAGTGTCATGATATGCATTGTATGAAAAAATCCTTTTGTCTTCTGTGATCATGGATGTGTTATCTGGTTTTCACGACTACAGATCTGAGTCCATTTCCGTATTTCCGTCCGTTCATTACATGTTTGTTATTTTCTATTATCTATTTATTCCGTTCAATCTCTCTATTCTGTCGGGTCTTGCGAAGGTCATTTTGACCTGCTCATAATGTTGGCAATTTAATGAAAACATTTGTGCATGAATTTTCTCCGGTCAACCTCTCTATTCTGTCGGGTCTTGCGAAGGTCATTTCGACCCGCTAATAATGTTGGCAATTTAATGCAAGCATTTGTGCATGAAAACCTGGTCGAAGTGGCCTTCGCAAGTGCTGGCATTTGGTAGAGGATGAACGGATGAATTTCCAATTAATGAATGCTAGTAATAAGTCAGTTTATTGCAAAAGAAAATTATCAATTAATAAAAATAGGAGAAAGATATGAGATAAATTACAGAAAATAACAGTACATAAAAGTCTTGACCTTGTTGCTCGGTGTACTTGTGAAGGCCATTTTGACCAGCTGATAATTAATGTTGGCAAAATAATGCTATCATTTGTGTGCATCCGAATCGGGTCGAAATGTCCTTCACAAGTACTCGTAGACTATATAGGATGAAAGGTTTATATTAGCAACGAATTGTATTTTGGTTCACTTCAAGTCCATGTTATGGCTTAATGCTTCGACGGCTTGGTAAGTTATGAATGATCACATGAATGAAAATATGAAATATAATAGATATCTTAAACGGATCAATGTTGAGGTGTATTTGGAGGTGCCCATCTTTCATGATTCTAATTTGAATGAGGTGCATTGTCTCATAATAATTGTTGCTTTCAAGATATGAGTGGATGTTAATTCAAGATATTGGTTGTCATGAATACTGATTTGGGCCTCTTCATGATATTATGATGTTCTTCATGCTCACTGCTTGCTGACTGTAAGAGGCCGTGATGATATGGATCGTTCGAATTCACTCTTTGTAGCCGATAGAGTGTGATATGCATGGCAAGGCAAAATCCTTTTGCAGCCTGTGATCATCGATCTCTTATCTGGTTTTCATGAGTACAGATCTGAGCCTCTTTATTCTCACTGAAGAGGCGATGATGATGTGGATCTATTAAATTCACACGTTGTAGCCCATAGAGTGTGATATGCATGGCTTAAGGCAAAATTCTTTTGCAGCCTGTGATCATCGATCTCTTATCTGCTGGTTTTAATGAGTACTGATCTGAGCCCCTTTCTGTGATTTACCCGGAATGGAAAAGTTTTTCTTTTGCAGTACTGATATGAGCCTATTATTGCTGTTTATGATGTTCATTATGCGCGCTGCTTGGTTAGTGCTTGGTCACTGTAAGAAACCGTGATGATATGGATATATATCTAATTCACTCTATTATTGCATGTGTGTCAGTAATGATATCAAAGTCCCCACCCTTTAAAGAGGAGGAGGTCACCAGTGCTCTCACACGACGGCCTCCACTGTATTCGAATGCTCCAGTGGTCGTCTCTGATTCAGAGGATGAAAGGATGACCCACCGAAACTGACTGTATCCCAGGAATGCATGAAGCCTGCAGCTGAATGTGAAAGGAAAGGCGAGCTACTTGAAGGTAACAAAATTGTTGATGTGCCTGTGGAAATCTTCAAAGGAATGGGTGAATCTATCGAATAAAGAACAGCAGATGTGGGGGGCAAAGGGAAAGGAACCAGAAGAAGCTAGATGCTACTATCTTTGTTGTAGCTTTTGCTTATTTTCTTTTATATATGTAATATTGAATCTTTGCCTGTAACTATTCCCGAAACATTTTCTGTGACAGATAATTGAACAAGGCTAGCTATATGTAACTACTACTAGTGTGTTATATATTAACTTATATTCGTGTTCAAGTACCGTACAACTTTTTGATAATTAGGTAAAAACTAAAATGTTCACATGTGCTATCAACAAGATTCAAACTTGGGTAAACTTTGTGTAAAAAAATATGAACTTCCACAAACCAATATACAACCATTGAAATTGCATCAAAATATGCAATTAGTTGAGATAAATATAGAGTTCTCTTTTAAAAAAAAATTAAAAAACGGTCCCTCGCCTGATTGGGGGCCTAAAGCGGCCGCCTCGGCTGCCTTACTATAGAGCCGGCCCTTTTAGTGAATTATCTCTTAAATAAATTAAGGTCAATCATAAATTTGAAAATTCACCTCTAATGCGAAAGTTGGTCTACAAGGTTCGGTCAACTACGAAGCTAGTGATTGGTCAACTTTTCGTTTTCCACTTAGTCAAAGCCAAGAGAGGAACAAATGCATCTGGCCCTGTCCCCAGACATTCTGGTTTCAGTTACACAGACAATGTTTGGCATGTGTCTGCCAACCAGAGCCATGAAGTTGCTTCTATAGCATCCTTACAATTCCAGAGAAGAAACCTCATGGGAAAGTTAGACACCCTCACTTCGTGTAGTAGCCCCCATGGTTCACTTCTTCTTTGGTTTGCCATCGTTGCTCTGATCTCCTCCTCCTCTACCACATCCATCATATTTCCGCCTTCCGCCAAGAAGCCCCCCTTCTGTAGGACCATATGAAGGTATTCCCCTGAGTTGATCTGAATGTTTCCCGTATACTCTAGTATTCAGGTTGCCTTGTAGTCCTCCATCATTACATGCCTTGCTTCTCCAATGTCGGATGGAAACTGGACCATGTACCAGAGGTTCGAGCTCAGCCTATCATCCGTTGTCACAACCTGGTTGTCTGGAACAACGTCGCTTGCCACCCTTGCTTCCTCCTCAGCGATCATCTCATTGATTTGAACAGATGTCCAACTGAACTGTTATAGGAGGCTGTTGAGGCTCCCTTGCTCTACGATCCATGATGTTGGGGCCTTCAGGTGAGTCAAGATGGTGGTCATGTTTGTTCTGGGAGATGGTATGAGTGGGAGAGGAATGCACCAGGTATTGGTGATCAAAAATTGCTATCTTCTGTCTTTAAAGGACCAACCTGGTCTCCTTTTACCTGGAGCATCCTCGAGATTGACATGAGGTAATGTGTTTTCCCCTGACATTGACAAGCTTGGCAGAATATAAACTTTATCTGGGATGAAAGGTTCTGTCAATGGATAAAGTTTGTAGGCTTTTGTTTTATACTCACTATATAGGTTCAGACTGCAGGAAGATCATGGAGGAGGTGGGGGTTACAAGAAGATGGAGAGTTAGAAGATGGAGAGGTGGGGTAGTTAGTGGAGGTTAATTACTGCATGTTTTCAAGGGCTGTTTCAGAATTAACTGCTGCTCCTGAAATAACGACTATGGATTTTTTTGGACGCAATAATAACTGCATATTATTTCTTGTTTGTCATAAATTATTGTCTCTTGATCTCCTTTTTTATTTAATTATATTGAATTTTCGAATTAAGTAATATTTTAATTGAATTAATACGATTACATTTCGATGGCTAATTTGCATTTTTTTCCAACATAAAATTACTGGAGGTGCTCTTAACACAACTTATGCATGTTTCGTGTGTGTGTTTGTTTGTTTGTTTGTTTGTTTGCCAAAAAAACACAACTTCTGCATATTGTGTACATCAGCTGTGTAGTCATCTGTCAAAGACTCCTTGTTGATGTTCTCAAGGTTTAACTTTTTGGTGCTTTTGTGAGAACCTGCATAAAGCTTATTCTGATTCCCCCCTTTATTTCCTTTAAGTCCAGTCAGTCTCTTCTTGATGTTTAAATTCCCTTTTGGAGGGAAACCTTGTCTTATGTGGCAACTGTACTCTATAGCTTTTACTTTACTTGTGACCTGTGAGAATATTTACAGACATGTATTGAAATAAACAAGGCTCTAGGATTTGGTTTTATACACAGTTGGGAGGCTGTGGGGTTAGGAGAAGATGGAGAGTTCTAAGATTGAGAGGTTGGAGGTTAGTGATAATAAATACTGGTTTAAATATGTAGTTCCAGAGAAATATGTGTTGCATGATTTCAAGATTAGTGCAGCTTACTACGCATAGGTTCATGAACCACCTCATTGATTAGGGGTGCCAATGATATCTGTGCAACATGTTTAATTTGAGGTGTGCCTTGTTCACTTTACGGGATTGACTTCGATATTATTTATTTCCCCCATAATGCTGGCTGATACGGGCATGTGAAGGCTCTTCGACCCGCTCATGATGCTGGCTAATACGTTGCAAAATTTTGTGTCTGAAAACCGAGTCGAAATGGACTTCACGTTACACTGTAAATGATAGAGGATGAACGGACGAATTTCAAATGCATTTTATTTCAGTTGAAGTATTGTATATATGGCTTAATGAATCAACTGCTTCGAAAGTTAGGAATGATGCATATGGTAATTATTTTGACACCCGTTTGGTGACCTGCAAGATCAGGGTTGCATTATTTGCAGCGTGCTGTGATCATCACTTATTTTCTTTTAATGAGTATCGCTTTGAGCATTTCATGCTCACTGTTAGCGCTCACTGTGAGGCCGTGATGATGTGGATCAATTGAATTCACTCCTTGAAGCTGTTAGAGAGTATTATGCATGGCGAGGCAATTTTTTAGTTGCAGCTTGCTGTGATCATCTCTTACTTGGTTTTAATGAGTACAGATCGGAGCCTCTTCAGAGTCACTAAAGAGCCCTTGATGATTTTGATCTACTGAATTTACTTTCTGTAGCCGATAGAGTGTCATGATCTGCATGGCGAGGCAAATTTCTTTTTGCAGCCATTGATCATCGAACTCTTATTTAGTTTTCATTAGTACATATCTGAGCCTCTTTCCGTATTTCCCTCTGTTCATTCCATGTTCGGGTCTGTATCTGTTCTACACATCTCTTCTTGATTGGCAAAACACGCCTTTGTATTGTCATCTCTGCGACAAATTGCGTGTTGAGGGAACGTTCATATCGCGTGCGAGATCCTTGTGCTAGTATATGTGTAGCCCATCCCATATATATTTCTAGAGCTAGAGTGTGATAATTGTTATTTTATCCGTTCAACCTCTCTATTCTGGGTGGAGTTGCGAATGTCATTATAACCAGCCGATAATATATGCAAAATATTATTAACACTTTGGTGCATTCAAACGAGGTCAAAATGTCCTTCGCAGCTACCCGCAGACGGTAGACAATGAACGGATGAATTACCAAAGGAACTTATTTCTCTAATAAGTCAAGTAATTGCAAATTAAAGAAAACTATCCATTAATAAAGACACCCGGCCATACATATATAGAAAACAATATATTACCATGAATAAAAGATAGATATTTGTCAAATTACAGAAAATAGAAGTCTAGTCCGCATTGTTCTCTTTGATTTGTTCATCTATCGGGACTTTGCCTGGTTCCTGCTTGTGTGAAAGCTTTCTCCCGGTAGCCCACCTGTATCTCTTTTTGATTGGGAAAACGGATCCACCGGTTTCTTCATAGAATTCGAGAGGCACAACCAACCTATAATTTTCAATCTTCATCTTCTGAATTAACTAGATTCTCCATTCAGTATCTTTCATTTTCCGTCGGCTTTCCTCCAATGCAATTTTCCTCTTCTTATACAACCTCACTGAAGGGGAGTCCTCGCTCCTTGAATCTTCATCCGATGAATTAGAGATGAAAATTGGAGCATACTTATTGGACCCTGGCAGCCCTGTGAAAGGACTGGTGACCTCCTCCTCTTCACGCAGGCGTTTGCAAATTGGTTTCATGGTATTTGAATTTTGGGGACTGGACTTTGATAGAGTCTTGGAGAAGTGATTTAATTTGCTGTGACTATTTTGGAATGGATGTATGAGATTAAATAGACTTAATCAGCTGTTAGTTTATCTTTTTTTTTCCTTCTCATTGAACATGCAAGTAATTGATTAATCGATTGCCTTGTACATTAATGTTGTCCAATAAGACAGTTTTGGGAATTCGAACAGTTACTTCACAATTTTTTTTTTAATGTTCATGATGATTAGTGGCATATAGGTTTATTATGATGTCCTCAATGCTTGCTATTTGAATTCTCGTGTCTTAGATGCCCTGGTCCAAATTACTTCATTTCATTCACGTTCATTTTCGATAATGGTTGTGAACTGTGTGGAATTTCGGCAGAGGTAAACTTTGTTTCTTTAATCTTGTTGATCCATAATTTTCACATCAACGTAAAATGAATAAAAAAGTAAATTGTATTTCCTATCACCTGTTGTTGCAGGTAACATTTCCAGGTTACAGAACAATAATCGATAGTATATATGAGTGAGCACTGTTTGGACTTTCGCCAGAGGTAAACATTTTTGGTGCCCCTTCCATTTCCTTTTAAGCCCACTCTCTTATTGATGTTGATATTCCTGTTTGAGGGAAAACTTGTCTTATGATCGCGCCACATAGATTTTAGAGTAACTACTTTACGTCTGGATGCATTAGTTGTGACCTGTTGGAAAATTTACAGGGAGTAGAAAGAAAAACATGTTAAGTAATACCTCTAAAATCCAGCAGCTTCTATACACACTTTCGAATCTGGGGGGTTAGGAGAAGTTGGGAATCTGGGGGGTTAGGAGAATATGGAGATTTATAAGATGGATAGGTAGGTGGGAGGTTTATGGAGTTAATAAATGCTGGTTTAAAGATGTGGTTTCATACCAAAATTACTGCTGGTATAAAGAGTAGTGCAGGTCACTAGGTATAGGTTATTGATGAACCTCATTGATCAGGGGTGACAATGTTCTGAAAATAATTTTAACATTGTTTCTCTTTAACATAGCTTTAGAGTAAGGAATGTGTGGATGCATTAGTTGTGACCTGTGAGAAAATTTAGAGTGAGTAAAAAGAAAAACATGTCAAGTAATAGGACTAAAATCCAGTACCTTTATCTGTGATGATTCTTTAGTCGTGCGGTGGTAGCTGGACAACCCCCAGTTTCCCATAGCACAACCGCTCATCTGATCAGATGAAAAGTTCTCATATGAGCTGTTTTGCTATGAGAAACAGAGGTTGCCATCGATTTAGCACTCATCTAAGATCGATGAGCAGTTGTGCTATGGTAAAAAGAGGTTGGCATCTTTATATTCTGGCTACCTGAAGCAACATCTTTGTGATCATTCCATGCATCACAATGCTGCATCAAGACAACCAGAATATAACGAAATCAACCTCGTGGAGATTGTTGACATTGACATGCTTTCCCACAATCAAAACTCTATAAAGGTGGATGATAGGTGTAGTGAAATGGACAGTACAATCCGTTGTGTTCTTGCCCCTTCCAGAAGCTTCTGTGTGGCCATTCCATGCGTCACAGCACTTCCGCAAGAGGGCGAGACCATAACAAACTTTTGACATCCACGTGCTTGCCCAGAATCTAAACTTCAATTATCTGCATGGATGCAAGGTTGTATGCTCTAGTTTTATACACAGTGGGGAACCTGGGGGTTAGGAGAAGATGGAGAGGTGGGGGGTTAATGTATTAATAAATGATGGTTTAATATTTTGGTTTCAGAGTAATCATTTCTGGGTTTAAAGATGTGGTTGCAGAGAGATCATTGCCGGTTTAGAGATTAGTGCAGTAGGTATAGGCTCATGAACCACCTCATTGATTAGGGGTGGCAACATTACAAAATTATACTAATTTTTTTTTCCAATCACCTGTGGCAGGTACAATTTGCATGTTATAGAACATTGATACTAGTAGTATATATTAGCGCCTTATGTGATGTCGAAATAATACCAGGAGTGGAATCTCCAAAATATTTGCAGAGTATTTTGTTGAAGGACGAGTTGTGTCGCCAATAGAGGTAAATTACCCTGCAATACTTTACATAATCCGACTGTTCCTCGCATTTGAAAATCGTAAACGAGACCCCTGCATGGTGTGGGTGGAGGCTCCTTCCAGGTGGAAGCTATGCATGGAACACGCAGTGAAACACTTACTATATATGTATGTTGTATTGCTGGCTCGAGACCCCTGTGTGGTGTGGGTGGAGACTCCTGCCTGGTGGAGACCATGCATACAATTCACATAGTGCACGCAAAATATTATATGTACACTCATGTATACGCTCAGAAGTTATGGAAGTTTATCGGTATAGTTGAATTGAGATGAGGGCTCCCTGAGACCTTAATATTGCATTTGACCATGTTACTGTTGTGCGTTCTTCATGGAGTGGTCCATTGTTATCTGCGTGAATAAAATTTAAGAATGTGAATTTTGTATATCGGGTGAATAGCTAGCTAGCTGAGTTTAGTTTAGCATACATGCACCTTCACTGCATAACATAATTCTTGTTCATATATACTTGTCAGAAAATTTATATGCAGTTTGTGAATGTCTTCAGGTTTTGTGAATCAGACTCCCAACACGACGATTGCATGACCGTGTAGCTTTCAAGAACTCAAGGTCGCCTCCACCTCCCATGCACGATACACGTTCACATCGTTGCTTCACTACTCACAACTACATATCTAGAGTAGATTATGCTAAGTTTGTAGTTTTGTTTTGGATGATATATAGTTTGTTGGGATTTGATGTTGTAGTTGATGTAATTACACAATTTTTTGGTACACTGGGTTTGGTGATATTAATAGAAATTTCATTTTTTTTTTGAAGTTCTTTATGATTTTAGTATTTATTTATAAAAAAAGTATTACTTTTATAGACGACCACTTCTCGACGAATAAAACGTGAGCAAAAAAACTGTATACGACGAGTAAATTATCGTTTTAAGAAATAACGACAAGCAAATAATCGTCTTTTCAATAAAAAAATGGGCAAACAGCACAAAAATTTACCAAAATAGATAGTATATAACGACTGTAAAACTAGTCGTCTAAAAAAAGACGACTAGAATAGTGGTCGGCATAAATTCAACGACTACAATATCTAGTCAACATTGTCGTAGGCTAAAGTTTTGACCACCAAAAATTATGGTCGGGAAGTCGTCGGCAAAAGTTCAACGACGACAAAATGTAGTCGAAATATGTGGTCGGTAAATAACTTGAACCGACCATTGGGTGTACTCGTCGCCCCGTCGAACTAACGACAGAGCTATTCCGACGTACTTCAGACGAAGTTTTTTCGTCGTCTTTTCTTTCTAACGACGAAATTTTAGGCTTTAACGACGAGTACTCGTCGTAATAAACTGATTTTTTGTATTGTAGATAGCTCTCTTGGTTTAGCTTAAAAGGCCCACCCGCTTGAATATTCCTCTCTTTTGTTATGTGTGTTTGAGAACCATGGATTTGAGGTGAACATATGTGAAAAAAGTGTTCAATGCTAAAAACCATCAAAATGAGGAAAAACTGCACCACCTGCCAAAAAATCTACAAAGGGTCATACAGGTCAACAACCACATATTCCCTTCTAAAACTCATTTTATTTTCAAAACATTAGAGGCCCACCCTACATGGGTGCTTTTGTTTAAATATAAGAAATATTAGTTTCATGTGATCCTTCTTTTGAAGGCATACTTTCTTGTGAAATTTACTTAATTGACAAGTTTTGTGGTTAGCATGAGTCAACTTCTACCAGTCACGACCTACATTTGTATGAGTATATGCTTAGACGTCCATACGATTCTTCTCAATCTTTCTAAACTTTGAGAATTTATTTGAGAAAACATTTGTCAATTATTCTATTTCCCCCACCAAAAAAATAATAAATATTAGTTAGTAACTCGTAACATTTTTTATTTTCTCACTTAGGATAGATAATGTGTGTGTGCTTTTGTAAATATTTGAGTTTGATTTAGAATTGAGTTCAGCCTTGTCTAGTTAAGTGTTTGTCTCTCATGATTGATTCTCAACTAGTTTTCTACTTATATTTCTCTATTTGCTAGAGGACGAGCAAAATGCTAGTTGGGGGTGTTGACGAAATAAAATTGCATATTTTAGTACGTAAGTTATTAACGGTTTTTAACTTGATTTATGTCTAATTTATATATTATATCCCAATTTCTAGACGTATGCTCGATCTTGTACTTTTGATTGTTTTTCGCTTGTTTTGTAGGTGATGACATGCTTTGCTTGGGAGAGCTTAAATGACGTATTTGAAGAGATTTAGATGCACAAGAGACGTGAAGAAGAAAATAAAAGTTCTTGATTTAGAGATTCAAAAAGCTAATTTGCAAGAAAGAGTCCAATTATTGAAGACTGAGAAGCGAAATGACCAAATCTCAAGTTAAAGTCAAAGTTAAGGGCCAAATGAAGAAGATTCTAGCATAGGGGGGGCCTAATTGGAGTTTACTAAAGTTACTCAAGACTTTAATGAATATTTTTGAGCAACTAGGAGGTTATCTTGCATTTATTCTAACATTGGGTTCACTCTAGCATACTTAAAGAAGTGATGGGGGACATTTTAAAAGCCCTCGGTAAATTAGAGGGGGAAGATTGCAATTTCGTCCACAACAACACGGCAACAGGAGAGCTTTTCTCTCCCCGACCACGCATAAAACACATGACCCATAGAGCAGCTAGCCATGAAAGCTCCGCTCGTAGCCTTCACAAAATCGGGAAAAATCGGTCCCAAATTGCACCATATCCCACGCTATACCTCCATCTTCCCTTAATTCGGCCCAAGACGCATCGAGGTAAAAAGCACCAAAACCTATGATTCATAAGAAGCGGCTGGAGATCTTGGGGATGTTTTGTGTAACACCCCCAAAATAACCAAGCCGGAAGCCCGGGGATGTCACTCCGTACCCGAGATTGAACCCGGATACAAGGAGATTTTATTACAAAAAATCCAAACCAAATCCTAAAAATAAATAATTAAAACTTTGAAACTTGTCTCGCCACAAACATGGGCATTATTCCAATTTAGAGATTCTCTAAGTCTAACTGAAATTATAAAGTAAATAAATGTGATCTACTAAACTTTTCCTATGTATGTCGAGTCGCGCTCCCGTTACTCTAAGCTTCCACATAAACCTGTGGTGCCGAAATAAAAAGAAACACCACAATTTCCAAAGTCAGCGGAAAATACTGAGTAAGCAACACCCAAGCATGTAAATAGATTATGAAGCAGTTTAAAAACGAAACATGAGTTTGAAGAGTAAAGTATTTGAGTAAGAGTATAAGTATGAAATAAGAATTCACCAATCTTTTCCTTTTATCACTTCACTTGTGGGGAAACGTTCCCAAACTCTTCTACATTTGTCCAATCGGGACATTCAAATTTAAACAATAAAGGTCCAAGTATTTGGAAACCATATTTTATCCTGTTGACACGGGGAAGAACCAACCATCACACACTACCAAGACCATAAGTGTCGACACCCCCCTAAGACTTCTTGCGGCCAGAGAGGTAAGTACAAGGAGAAAACTCGGGGATGTTGCGGCCGAGCAAAATAAATAAAGTGGGTCGAGAGACCGTAGTCAACATCGACCAATCCCAAGAATAAATAACAAAGTGTTCCCCGGTACAACGATTCCACTTTACATCATTATGCCTTATTAATTCTCATATGATAGTTTGTGATAAAATCACCTTTATAAAACGGTAAACTTTATCAAATAAACAGTTCAAGTAGATATTCAAATTTTGAGACAATAAATCACAAAAGCAGTTTGACACGAAAGAAGATATGGGCGCTAGGCCTGGCATGTTTACTTACCTCAACAAATCGCAATCACGGCAAACTAGTCATAGTACTCGACGTATCCTTCGTCGGAGAACTCGTTGCCTACAAATTTATAATTCCCTAATTTAATACAATGCTAGCGCAAACACAAACAAAATCCTACTTGTACACGCAAGTGTAACCCCCTACTATTTCCCCAAAATCTAACGATAATATTTCTATTAATAAAACATGATTTATACGGACTATCGTTTATTATCGAAAAGCATCGCTATACTTATTTTCCCAAAAACAACTATAATTCTATTAGTAGTTTCTCCCAATCCAAACAAGCCTCAGTAGAGAATATAAATAATAAACTAACTAACTATATTTAAAAGAAATAACAAATTTATTTGAATAAAGTAACATAATCTAACTTTTTATAAGTCTATAAAAATAAGTAAGAAAAATATTTTTATCACCCTTATTATACACTTCCATTTTTGGGTAAAGATTAGTAAAAAGTCCATTTTAAACTTGTACAAAAAAAAAAGCTTGCCTCATGTGAGCATCAAACCTGGAACCTACACCCCACAACCCACTCTTAGATGTTAACATCTAACCTGGAACCTACACCCCACAACCCACTCTTAAATGTTAACATCTACGCACTGAGCCAACGACCCTTTTATTTTCTTCTTTCAACCTAACTAGTAATATTAACTAACAGAAGCTAATTAAAGCAAAACAAAATAAAAATAGAATAAGATGAAAAGAGGAGAGGGACAGGTTTGTTTACCCGAGAGAGAAGAAAACGACGGGGATGAGGGCCACGGACAGGTGGCGCGAGGCGGAGCAGCGGCGGCAAGGGCGGACGAAGAGGACGGCGTCGCACGGCGGGGAAGCAGCGACACTGGTTGCCTGGGCTTCGGCAGGACCTTGCTGGGTTCGTCGGGGCTGGTTTTCCGGGTGAATCCGAACAGGGAGAGGAAGAGTGTGGGTGAGAGATTGAGAGCTGATTTGATGTGATAATTGCTTTGAGATTGCAGGGGTTTATATAGGCGGTAGGAGGAGAAATATGGCGACAATAAGGAGTCCGATTTCAAAAACATTCGGTTGGAATTGGGTTTAAAAATTGGGCAAAATTGGCAATCTTGGTGCTAAAGATTCGATCTTTGGCGAGTTTAAATGGAATTGGGACTGTTTTTGGTGGTGATTTGGTGGCCGAATGGAGGCGGTGGTGTTGGGGTGGCGAAATCGCCGGAGAAAAAGCTCTCATGCGTTGAGCTGGAGATGGAGAAGATGAAGACTTTGATTAAAGGACACTTTCACCCCCACTGGTTTAGGCATAAACAACTACCACCCTTAGGTTTAAATAAAAGACACTATCTAAGTTAAGAATAAATACATAAAAGCACCTAGGTAATTTATAACTTTAAAATAAACTTTTAAATAATAACAACTAGTACCCAAACTTATACAAATGTCACATTAACACCCAATGCTATTTAAAATTATCCGTTTTAATTTTATACAAGGAAGCTCGAAATGAACTTTATACAAGACAAGTTGAAGATTGAAAAACTCCCTGACACACTCCTTCCGCCTTCATTTCCAGTCCGGGTTTACTGATTCTCCTGTCTCCCTCTCCGATTTCACTCAGTTCAAATCTTGCTCTTGAGGTCATGAGCACTCTATTGAGCTATTTCAGGGCCAAAGCAAGAAGAATAGCAGGAGAGAGGATCCCGATTTTGATCAATTTTGGGATGTTTGTTCGTGCTTCGTTCATACTCTTTTATGGGCTATTGTTTCCCCAATTCTTACTCTATGTTACATTCGGTAGTAGTAGTAGTGGTAGCTGCTTTAGTTGCTTTCTCTTTCATTTTGTGTAGTCTGAATCAACTTTTTCAGATTGAATTAGTGGGGTAGTTTGGATAACAAGGTTGGGCTAGTTTGGTTCATCAAACCAGGTGGATGTTTCGATTTGAGGGTTTTGGTTTTGAGGTTTTGACTTTTATGTGAGTTGAAAAATGAGTGGAATGTGGGTCCTACAAATTTTGGGTTGAGGTTTTGTTTAACTTTTGATAGAGGTTAACGAAACCATAATATCTAAACAAGGCCAGTAACAAATGTATTGAAGCTTTCAAGTGTTGAATTCAAGTTTTTATTATTGCAAGTTCATTTCCCTCATTCTCTCGTGAATTTTTCTTATCACGAGTTGCTTTCAACTGTTGGATTGTGTGACGAAGATAGAAGACTTGTATGTGTGAGAGTTTCAAATGTTCTTCAAGTGTTTACAAATTTGGATGTCGAATTAATCTAATTCTTTTGTCGAAGTCCAAATCCGGGTTATGTCTTGATCTTGAGTATGGACTCACATGGAGGAGTACATATCCGTGGTCCTTCACATAACTCGAATTTGGGTTTCGCTCTTGAATTCACGAACTAGATAACTCATTTTTATAGAATCCATTATTTCATTGATAGAAATGTTGGGTGTTCAAAATCATACACAAGTTTTCTAACGGAATCAATTGACCCAACATACTTTCATTTCAACTATAACTCTCTTGAATTCTAGTTTTAGTAGTTGTTTCCTTTGCTCTTTAACAAAAATTCTCAACTCGCACCACATTTGTGTGGTGGATTTGATAGCTTATCTAGCTAAAAAGCTTATGAGAAATTTACTTATTTGTTTTTGGTAATTAGTAAATCAAACCCTAAATATTCTCTCCTTGTGGTTTCGACTCTGGTCTTACCAGTTCCACTTGGAAAGGTAATCATATACTTCAGATTTCCCACCAACACCTACAAAGCCCCAAGGGCTTAGAGAACTAGGTTATCCTCCGAAGACCCTCCACCTGCAACATAACATGTCGATCATGAGTTCTTCTTCGGACACTCTCTCTATCAATGAACCTTCTCTTTACATAATTCACAGACATCCTTCGGTAACTTAGACTCGTTGCCTTTCTTAACCTTTCTTCCCTTGGCCATCACAATGGAAGTCTGATTGTCGAAATCTCCATATGTATACATATGTCGCTTCTCACTGGTGTGACGAGATGACCCACCTCTTGTAGGGTTACAGTATCTTTCCCAATGATGAAAGACTGTACAAAACCCTCATATTGCAAGGAAGGTAAGGACACCAACAAAATCAAAGAAGCATCCTCATCACTCACCAGTTCATTACTATTACACAAATCAAACAAAATACAATTTACCTAGTCTTGATGATCTCTGAGATTCGTACCTTAATACATACGCAGACTAAACAAACGTTACTTCTGAATCAACTTTTTGGTTAGTGACTTCATCATGTAGAGTGTCTCCAACTTCAACCACAAAGCATCCGCCACCTCTTGATCTGCGACTTCGGTGATCTTGTCGTCCGCAAGGCACAACATGATCATTGTGTGCGCCTTCTCCTCCATTGTCTAATTCAACGGTAGATGTATCTGTACTTTTCTTATCTTCCTCCAACAAAAACCTGATGCCTAGCTGCTTTACAAAGCATGCATCTTGATCTGCCACGTACTGAAGTTGTTCCTCCCGGTAAATTCCATCTTGATCATCCCTCTAGACATCGTTCTTCACGAAACCCCAGCTCCGGTGCTCAACCTGAATTGTTGAAATATTAGCTTTGAATTCCATCAAAACGTGAAACCCAAGCTGAAAGCTCCACCTTGATCGTAACCAGGCTCTGATACCAGTTGTTATAACGAGGAATCGTGCAAGACCAAATATACGATAATTAAGAACACGACACAAATTTAAAGTGGTTCACTAGCTTCAATTGCTAGCTACCTCCACGGTAAAACGCACACTTTGTTTATTGAGAGAAACCACAGATGATACACCACACGGTCCCATACAAGTCTAAGCCATGTTCTACTTGTAGGGTATTGATGCAGGTAACGCAGCGGAATAAGAATAAATAAAATTCCTGGTCAAAGCCCTCCACGGATCGCAGGCAAGCATTCATAATATGATGAGAGTAAACGAATTATGTACCTTGTTTGTCATAGTGACCACTACGCAGAATAATGTCCACGTCTCTGCGAGTATTCACACCTAGGATTGCACGCTCTAATCCTTCCCACGTCTAAGTGCTAGCTACGCGAAGAAGAAAGAAGTAAGACCACACAAAACGAGGCAACAAGGGTCGCGCCCTACTAGGTGGCCGACGGCTATGGGCGGACGGGTTAGGGGCTTCGGTCTCTAACTCTCTTTCTATCCGTGCTTTGTTATTTCTCACAATAATGACACTTGGGTAGAAATAATAAGCTAGGGTTGCCTTTATATAGTTAATAACTCCTTATTAACTACATATTTGCCCCAATGCAAATCATGTCAATACACGGATTAGTGCAGCTCGCAAATTAGTCCTACTAACTTTGCTTGGTTGCGTTTTGATCCTTTTGATTAATTAGTCCTGCTAATTAAAATCCAAATCCAGTTTAATTCATAAGGTGTGTGACCCCATAGGTTTCTAATTAGTTGGTAGTAACAATTACAAACATAGAGCGGTGTCTAGCAACACATCTATGTCACCCAACTAATAGAAAAGTAGGTGATCCGACAAACCATGTGCCCAATACTACCGTGTTGTATCTATCACTTTGTCTCCATATCCATATTGGACACGAGATATAACTGTTACACTCTTATATCCAATCCATAGATTCTCTATCCTCGGAACAGGCTTATCCATGCTGATAACATCAATATCTTATATTGATTTATCTGAGTCTAGCCAGACATTCCATAAGCACTACCCCCTCGAGTGGTCATGGATATTTACTCCCATTATGTGGGAGGAGAGAATCCTCTCTACCTCACTACCATCACTCATCTTGCTTCATATCATGTCCGACTATCTTTATAGTTACCCAGTTACGGTGTAACGTTTGATAAATCGAAACATGATATCTCACAACTAGAGTATCTAGTAACTTCAAGTCTAAGGATTACAACACCATTAGCACTACGAGAAGTACTTGTGACGTTGACATAATATAATGTAGCCTTCTCATGGTGGGTCAATCCAGTATGCCACTACTCCTAATGCATAGCCATGTGTTAGAATTCATATCTCCATATCAATCTATCTACATACTAGTCTATTGTGATTCTCCTATTAATCAATATAATGGACTAGGGATATTTAAGAATATAAAATTTATATTATAAGGACTTAATTCATGTTAATATATCTCCATATCAATAACACAATTAATAGTAAGTCAATATAAATGTCACAATAAATTGATTGCCTCTAGGGCAAAATTCCAACAGTCTTCCACTTGCACTAGAGTCAATCTAGTGCATCTTGTATGCCTATTGATCAAGCGCGGCCCTCATGCTTTCACCCCGCAAGGGGATTTGTGAGAGAGCCATCTGCTGGTACTTTTCATATATTCACATCTCCTCTATCGGCAATCAAATGAGATCGAATATTCTGAGTATGTGCATCTCATGGAGCAACACACTGAGTCCTCTCTGGTAGAAACGGCAACTGAATCTTTCTTGAAACTTTCTAGCTCACAGACCCTACACTCAGGCAAAATACGAAACTTGACTACAATCTGAAATCACCTATGTCGGGGTTCGCATCTGTGTAACCCCTGTAGGGTTTTGATGCAGATTACGGAGCAGAAATACAAAAGTTATTCTGCATTAAACCCTCCATGAATCGCAGGTGAAGCATCACCACATGATGAAGGAGAAAGGTTACCTCAGTCATACCAGACTGGGACGATCACAACCTAGAAAGCATATCCACGTCTCTACGGTATCCACACGAATAGACATCAGCTAGACTTCTTCTCCAATTGTACCAGAAATCTTGAGAAGAAGAAAGACCTTGTGATACAAGATGTTAATTTGGACGCATGTAGGGTGGATCATATCCATCCATTGCAGCAGATAGGGAAAAGGATGGCCAACACTTGGCCGTGAGCATCAAGGCGCGGCATGGGGAGGTCGACGGCTCCTAGAGGGGCGGCACTCGTTGCTTGGCCGAACCCTAGTTGGGTAGAATCACTATTCTTCTCTTCCTCTTTTCTCTCTAGTGTACTGTATTGTGTAGGAATGAATCTAGACTGAATTTTCATAGCCTATAAATTCTATTTATAGCTATAAAAATTCATCTTTGCCCATAAATCCACCAATATGGGACTAGTTAGCATTCTAGTCCACAATTGCTCATTAGTCCAACTAATGAGCACAATTTACACTTTATTCCTATCAATTTATTATTGCTATTTAGTCCAACTAATCAGCAATAATCCCAGCTTGATCTATTATTGTGAATGACCATGTAGGTTCCTAATTGCGTTGGCATTAATAACAATTATAACAAACCTTGAGGCATCTAGCAATACATAAATGCTACCCGAGTAACAGGAATGTCGGTGATTGACTAACCTCTGTGACCAATGTTACCGTGTTGTATAATCCCATTGCCACATCTATCCCGATTGGACACAAGACATGGAGTGTCACACTTGTATATCCAATCCATAGTTTCTCGATCTGTGAGTAGAATTAGATAAACAAATAACACAATATCTCATATTGATTTATTTGAGCATGGCCATGCATTTTCCTAAGTCTCACTAAACGAGTGGTCGTAGATATTTACTCCCGCTATGTGGGAGGGACAAATCCTCTCTACATCACTACCATCTCTCAGCTTGCTTCATATCATGTCCGATTATCGCCTTTATAATTACCCAGTTACGGTGTAACATTTGATTTTATCAAAACATGACAATTCACAACTAGAGTCTCAATCCAGTACGCCATTACTGCAATGTAGCCTTCAAGTCGAAGGATCACAACATCATTGTCACTTTGAGAAGCGCTTGTGACATTCACATAACTGCCATGTAGCCTTCTCATGGCAGATCAATCCAGTACGCCATTACTCCTAATGCGTACCCATGGGGTAGACTTGATATCTCCATATCAGTCTACCCACATACTAGTCTAGATGCAATACAGTCGTCCATATTAATTGTAGTACTCGACTAGGGATATTTAAGAATATAACAATTATATTCTAAGGACTTCATTCATGCTAACATATCTACATATCGATAAAATAATGAATATCAAGTCCATATAAATGTCACGATAAATCGATTGCCTATAGGGAACAATTCCAACAGTCTCTCACTTGCTCTGGAGTCAATCTGGTGCATCTCGTATGCCTATTGATCTTGCGCGGCCCTCATGCTTTCGCTACGCAAGGTAAGAGATACATCTAATGGTGATTTGCATATATTCACATCTCCTCTATCCACAATCGAATGAGATAGAACCTTCTGACTATGTACATTTGATGCATCAATATACTCAGTCCTATGTGATAGAATCGGCAACTGAATCTTGCTTGGAACCCCTTCTAGCTCACAGTTCCTCCATTAGGGAAAAACACAAAACTTGACTATAATCTGAAATATTTGTCGGATTGGAAGTTCGCATCACTATAACCCCTTACAATAAACTCTTCCTCTCCTCCATGTATCGAGAATTCATCCTTAGTTCTTCTCAAGTACATAAGGAAATTCTTGATAATTATCAAATGAATCTCATCATGATATAACTGGTATCGTTATGTCATGCTCATATGACATGTCTGTCCTAAGTACATAACATGGCATATCTCGTGAATCTTATTCATACGGTCATTTTCAATCCTATTGGAAGGACAATTAGCCTTCCAAAGACCAATTCCATGTGACATAGGTAAGAATTTATATTCTTGCATGTTGAACCATTTCAACACTTTATCCATATATGTACACTGACTTAAGCCGAACAACATTCTTGATCTATCTCCATAGAACTTTATCGGTTTCTTCGCCTAAGTCATTCATTGAAAAGAAATTCCCTACCCAATATACAATAGATTGCAAAGTAGGAACATATTTCCAACGATTAGTATGTCTCCACATACAAGACCAGAAATATAAGTATGCTCCCTGTAACCTTCTTGTAAACACAAGCATCATCTTCATTCTCGATGGAATCGAACCATTTGATTGCATCATTAATTGAAAATTCCGACTCCAAGAAGCTTGTTTCAATCCATATAGAGATTGATGCAAGCAAGATGCAAATGGACTTAAGCATCGCAAGTAGGGAAAATGTTTCGTCATAGTTTATACTATGAAATCACAAGAAACCATTAGCCACCAATCGTCCCTTAAAAGTAATCACATTACGGTCGATGTTAGTTTTCTGAAAACTCACTTGCACCATATGGGTCTTAACCTTTTAGTTGGTTCAAGCAAAGTCCACACTTTGTTGGTAAACATTGATTCCATTTCGAATCTCATGGCTCCAAGCCATTTCTAATAGTATGGCCCACTCGTGGCCTCCTCATAGGTTGTAGGCTCATCTCCGTGAGCAATATATCACTGGGTCTATGTTATGAGAAATCCATATTTCTCTAGCCCATTTACATATCATACATGTGCTACGAGGTTCTTATGTTACCTGAGCAGGTTGCTCCAAGCTCATGTTCCATTAAAATATTAATTTTCTTTTGTGGTTCTTGAAATCCTTTAAGTTCTACTGTCCTCCCACTGTTTCTTTTAGAGAAAATCTATTTCTAGAAACCCAACGGTAGAGCAGTATACACTTTGTTCTCGACTGGATTGTATAATTAATATCCTTTCGTTTCCTCGGGATCTCCCTCAAATACATTTATCCGAATTGGGTCCAATTTTGTTTGACCGTAAAGACTTTACATAAACTTCACAATCTCAAATCCTTATGAAAGACATACTAGGACACCTCCTAGTTCATATCTCATATGGCGTTTTCATAATCGATTTTGATGTAACAAGGTTAAGTGCGAAAATTGCTATAATTAGAGCATGCCCCAAAAAGTAAACCGGAAGTTCTGTTTAACCCATCATGACCGAACCGTTTCCTACAAGGTCCGATTTCTCCTCTCAGACACGCCATTCCATAATGGTGTTCCAGGTGGAGTGAGTTTGGATCCTATCCGACACTCCTTAGATGCTTGTCAAACTCTTGGCTCAAGTACTCTCGCCTCCACGATCGTATCGTAGAGCTTTGATACTTTTTCCAAGCTGGCTCTCTACTTCATTCTTGAATTCTTTGAACATTTCAAAGGATTCTGATTTGTTCTTCATAAGACCCAGATCCATATCTACTGAATAAGTAAATTTGGTGAAGTACCGAAAACCATGTCTAACACTTGTGCTTAGTTGTCCACATACATCAGTATGTATGATTCTAAAAGATCACATATTTCCCATAAACAAGTCTTACATATCTCATATGAGTCAAAATCAAATGAGTCCATAAATCCATCCATATAGAATCTAGAAATGTGTTTTTCATTCATGTGGCCTAAACGACAATGACAAAGATTAAATGGGGTTCATAGCATTATATTTAACCCTCTTGGTATTCATGTTATAGATGGGATTATTATGATCAAGGATGTATAATCCATTAGACAAAAGTGCATTACAATAATGCATTTTATTAAAATTAATGGAGCAACATTTGTCCATTATTTTGATAGAAAAACTTTTCTTGTTCATACAAGAAATTGAGATTATGTTCCTACTCATAGCAGCGACATAATTGCATTTGTCTAATTCATGGATAATTCCAGAAGGTAGAGATAATTTTATACGGCTAATCCAGGAACCCTTGCTTCATTTCCCTACGTGTAGGTATATCTCTTCCTTATCCAATTGTCTACATCTCATGAGATCCTGCACATTTCTATAAATGTGAGATTCTCATCTAGTATCAAATACCTATGATGATGAGATAGACACATTGACTTCTGTAATAAAGATACAAAAAGTAGAATTCATAATTCCTATATTTTCTTCCATGTATTTTGGGCAGCTCCTCTTCCACTTTACTAACCCTTTTGGGCTTTAAGGCAACTTGGCTGCAACAAACTTTCTTATACCCTTGGGGTTCCTGGCAAACCATTTGCATTTTTTCCTTTTAACCATCAATATGGTTTTTCCTTTTCCCTTATTAATGCATCGTTAAGCAGTTCTCGATCATATTGAGAAAATTGCTTTTGAAAAAAGCTTTAATTTTGTAATTGCATCCAATGCAATTCTTGGTCCTGTTGGGCGAATAACTCCTTGTTCTTTATCAATCCCATAGATAACACCCAGCCTCTAAGCATTCAATCCTATTGAAACAGCTTATTTGCGTTTGATGCCATGCTTCAGCAGTCACACATTACTAAAATGTGTCGTCGTGTCACATCTTGATGTATCAGTCGCCTTGCTTTGGCAAGCCCGGACTTATTACATCTTGATAATGACGAGTGCTAAGCAAGAGAACGCAAAGCGGAGCAACACTTCAAACCTTTCATATCTAGCCTGCTCTTGAAAGAGCTTCTTAAATGTATGATCATATCATACGCCTCCACGTTCTCATCTTGCTTCCAAACCTCAGAGTTCATGGAAGCTAACATGAGGTAAGTCACATCCAAAGAATCATTATTTGATGTTCCTTAGGCTTTTAGTGTGTTTTGGTAGTTGGTGGAAGGGAACTTTATGCTCTAAGATATACACCATTTTTCATTTTAATTCTCAATTTCGTACCAGTGTAGAAAACTGATTACAGTTAACTTGTCCTTCTCAAGGACATATCGTAGTGATAAAGTCGAGTTTCTTTGTTTAATGACATAGGTATTCAACACATAAGGATTATGCAAAATATTGTGACGTTTGAACTATAATTAACAATGACTTAAATTATTAAACATAGCTCCCACTATTTTTCTCGAATTAATAACCCTCTCTATTAATGAGGAAAATATCATATATTTTCTAGTGGGCCAAGATCCATATTTCACCCCTCTTGAGCTTGCTTTGGCAAGTCACCCAAAAGTTGGTTATTTAGGTAGGAACTCATTTCAGTCGTATCATATGCAACTCTTGGTTCAATTGGGCAAATATATAATCCCAATTGCATTGCCTCTAAGTTTTTCAATCTTATTGAAACAACCTAGTTGCATCCAACATCTTACTTAAATAATCTCACATTACTTGCTTGTGGCGCCGCAGCACACCATGATAAATTAAATCGCCTTGATTTGGCAAGCTCGAATTTAATAGACCGTGATCATGATGGGTGTTTAAGTAAGAGAAGGTAAAATGCGATATTTATCGTGTGAGGGATTTCCTTGTCATTATTAATTATTTTGTTGATCCCATCAACTTTATCTACTTATTTTAGATTGGTAAATCCCAAGTAAAAGATCCAACTTGTTTATTATTATCTTGTTACGTTTTGCATGCATCAACCATACACCAAAAATAAATAGCAAGAAAATAAATAAATAAACAAGAAAAATAAATGCCGTATGGATATGACCCCTAAGACTAAGATATTCCCAAGACAATGAAAATATCTATAAGCCCTAAAATGACAAGATCATCTCCATGTGCGTCCATCTTTAGTCCACACGTCCTAGCTTGTGAGTTCTTCAAAGTCTTGTGGTATCCTCAGTATTTGATCTTCTTCTCCATACCTTGACTATAATCTATCTATCTAATTCTAGCTATAATATAAACTAAATAGAGATTCCTCACAGGCGAGGGAAAAGACGACGCAGGCCATATATTAATTACAATAATTACATTCAAAACCAAAACCAAAAAAAACCACAAAAGTAAACATCCACAACCTATGCCATATCCATCCACCATGCGATAAATCACATAATACAGTTAAAATCCAATTTTAACGTGTTTGGTTAATTTTAGTTGATTTTGATATTTTCTAGGGTCAAAACGGTCCAAGGGGTCGCACCAATCCAATTGGCCGAACCCTGAGGATTTGTCGGGTTAGCCCTAGCCGCTCGGACCTGCCCAACCGGTCGGAGCAGTCGGTTGGCCGAGCCCAGCAAGGCTGCCGGCAAGGTCGGCGCGCTGAAAGAAGGGGTGGACGGCCCTAGGGTTATTTCAAAAAAAATCCTTCTTTCCTTGCGGGCATATTTCCAATTCTAGAGAAAAATCCATTTTCCCCAATCGTGTCCAAACTTTTCAAAACCCAAAAACTCACATCATATGTGAAAGAAATTCGCCAAATTTTATACGATATGTAAAATTGGCTCATTCTCTATTCAATCATATTCAATTTGCATCATTATGCTTAACTTCAGTTTTTGCGAAAAGTAACGATTACAGTGAAATACTGATAAAACGGTAACACATTATATCATGTTATGCGTTACAACCTGTGGCTCTGATACCACTGTAGGATTTTGATGCAGATAATGCAGCGAAATAACAATAAATAAAATTCCTTATCAAAGCCACCCACGTATCGCAGGCAAGCATTCATAACATGATGAGAGTAAACGAAATGTGTACCTTGTTTTTCTGAGTGATCACTACGCAGAATAATTTCCACGTCTCTACGAGTATCCACACCTAGGATTGCACAGTGGAATCCTTCCCACGTCTTAGTGCTAGCTACGCAAATAAAGAGGAAGAAAGATCACGCAAAACAAGGAAACAAAGGCCGCACGTTACTAGGTGGCCGACAGCTATGGGCGAACGGGTTAGGGGCTTCGGCCTCTGACTCTCTTTCTCTCCTTGCATTGTTATTTCCCACAATAATGACTCTTGTGTATAAATAATAAGCTAGGTTTCCTTTATATAGTTAATAGATCCTTATTAAGTACATATTTGCCTCAATACTAGTCATGTCCATACACGAATTAGTTCACCTTACAAAATAGTCCTACTAACTTTGGTTGTGGTTGCATTTTGATCCTTTGATTAAATAGTCCTACTAATTGATATCTGAATCCAGTTTAATCCATAAGGTGTGTGACCCCTTAGGTTTCTACTTAGTTGGTAGTAACAATTAAGAACAAAGAGCGTTGTCTAGAAACACATCTATGTCACCCAACTAATAGAAAATTCAGTGATCCGACAAACCATGTGCCCAATCTTACCGTGTTGTATCTATCCCTTTGTCTTCATACCCGGATTGGACATGAGACATAACTGTCACACTCGTATATCCAATCCATAGTTTCTTGATCCTGGGAATAGGCTCATCCATGGAGATAACATCAATATCTCGTATAGATTTATCTGAGTCAGGCCAGACATTCCATAAGCACTACCCCCTCTAGTGGCCATGGATATTTACTCTCATTATGTGGGAGGGACAAATCCTCTCTATATCACTACCATCTCTCATATTGCTTCCTATCATGTCCGATTACTATCTTTATAGTTACCCAGTTACGGTGTAACGCTTGATCATACCAAAACATGGTATTTCAAAACTAGAGTATCCAGTGATGTAACACCCCCAAAACCGCCAAGCCGGAAGTCCGAAAAGGCCGACCCGGTAGCCCAGGGATGTCACTCCGTACCCGAGATTAAACCCGGATACAAGGAGATTTTATAACAGAATATCCAAACCAAATCCATAAAAATATTTAATTGAAACTTTAAAACTTGTCTCGCCACAAACATGGGCATTATCCAACTGAAACTTAAAACTACTTGATGAAATAAATCTAAATGTTAAATTTAAATTACTAGAGTGATGTGTCTCTATTTTCCCCAAAAGCCATGCTTCCACCTAAACCTGTGGTGCAGAAACAAAAAGAAACACCACAGTTTCCAAAGTCAGCTGAAAATACTTAGTAAGCAACACCCAAGCATGTAAATAGATTATGAAGCAGTATAAAAACGACACATGAGTTTCAAGAGTAAAGTATTTGAGTAAGAGTATAAGTATGAAATAAGAATTCACCAATCTTTTCCTTTATCACTTCACTTGTGGGGAAATATTCCCAAACTCTTTTCACTTTAGTATCTCAATTGGGGAAACATTCCCAAACTTCCTCATTTGTCCAATCGGGACTTCCAATTCTCAATCATAAAGGTCCATCATTCAGAAAACATATATTACCATGTTGACACGGGGAAGATCTACTAATAACTGGCTACCAGACCATAAGTGTCGACACCCCCCTAAGACTTCTTGCGGCCAGAGAGGTAAGTACTGGAGCGAACTCGGGGCTGTTGCGACCGAGCAAAATAAATAAAGTGGGTCGAGAGACCGTAGTCCACATCGACCAATCTCATAACATTGATCCCCGGTACAACTATTCCACTTTACGTCTTTACGTCTTATTAATTTATCATGTGATAGTTGTGACATCGTCACCTTTGTAAAATCAGTAAACTTTCTCAAATAAACAGTTCAAGTAGATATTCAAATTTTGAGACAATAAATCACAAAAAACAGTTTAGACACGAAAGAAGATATGGGCGCTAGGCCTGGCATGTTTACTTACCTCAACAAATAGCAATCACAGCAAATCAATCGTAGTATTCGAAGAATCCTTCGTCGCAGAATTCGTTTCCTACAAATTTAATAATATCCAAATTAACACATTGCACATGACGTCCTATAGGTAAATGAAGTAAATCTCTTACTAACTCTCCCCAACCTTGCTAACGTGAACAACCTCTTTTATAATAAAATACGCTTTATAAATCTAACGTTTATTATTTGTAAAAACATACTAGGCTATAATTATATAAATATAACTTATAAGATTAGATAAAATATCCCTTTTATTATTTAGGGTAGAGAAGCATATTATTTTATCCCAAAAACACTTTTGATTCAAAATAGTAATTTCTCCCAATCCAAACAAGCCTTAGTAGAGAATATAGGTTATAAACTAACTAACTTTTATTTTAAAAAAAATAACAAACTTATTTGAAGAAAATAACTTATTCTAATTCGTTACAAACTTATAAAAATAAGTAAGAAAAATATACTTTTATTTTGAAGTGAAGATGAGTACAAAAAGATTACTTTAAACTTGTATAAAAATAATTATCTAACATTTACTACTATAAATCATAACCCAAGAGTATTATTTTTCAAAAGATTAACCTTTAAACAAGAAAATAAACTTCCTAAATAAATAATTCTAAAGTGTTTTAATAAGGCTTTCAAACCCTCAAAACTTCTCTTTCAAATTTTGAGTGTAGAGTAGCAAAAAAAATAGTTACTAGCTAAGAGACTCGAACCCCATACCAACTCTATACTAATAGTTAGCTTTAACCACTGGGCCACTGCCCATCATCTTGTGTTTCTACCCAGATAATATTTTAATAACTCTAACAGTTCACTAATGTTAATAAAAATAAATAAAAGAAACAAACATAACAAAAACGGGTCTGCTCTCTTCTTACCCGAACAGAGCATGAAGAAGACGACGACGATGGTGGCGACCGCCGGCGGGGACGACGCCGGTGACGGTCGACGGCGGCGGCTGGGCGGCGCACGGCGACGGGAGCGGCGGCGGGGAGCGGCAGCGCGGCGGTTGGGTCCTTTAGGCAGCCAACTGGAGAGAGAGAGAGAGAGAGAGAGAGAGAGAGATTGAGAGGGATTGAAGGAGAGATTGAGAGGTATGAATTGGTATGGGAATTTCTCTGAGATTGGGGGGTTTATATAGGCTAGAGGGTGAGAAATCCGGCGAGGATTAGGAGACCCACTTCGAAAATTTCGATTTTGAATCGGGACCAAAAATTGGCGAAATTGGGTTGCTTGATGCTAAATTATCGAGCCTTGATGAGTTTAAATCGAATATGGAGTGATTTGGGACAAACATTAACGAATTTGGTGAAGATTCGGAGTGGTAATGGTGGTGTTTGGGTTGGAGATGGTCTTCTTCCTCCATGGGAGAGTTTGAGGAAGAAGATGACTAATTTATAGGGTAAAGACACTTTCACCCCCACTGGTTTAGTCATTATACAACTACTACCCCCAAGTTCACTTAAAAGGCACACTTTAAGTTAGGAAAAACTACATAAAAGCACCTAGGTAGTTTAACTTTAAAATTAACTTTCTAAATAATAATAATTAATACCCAAACTTATCCCAATGTCATATTATCACCAAATAATATCATAAAATATACTAGTAGCATATTAACACCCAATACTTATAATAGTATTATATTAAAACTCAATAATTTCATAAAATAACCGTTTCAACATATTAACACTTAATATTATCTAAAAATACCCGTTTCAAAATAACGGGGTATTACAAGTGACTTCAAGTCTAAGGATTACAACACAATTAGCACTACGAGAAGCAGTTGTGACGTTGACATAATCGAATGTATCCTTCTCGTGGTGGGTCAATCCAGTATGTCATTACTCCTAATGCATACACATGTGTTAGACTTGATATCTCCATATCAATCTACTCACATACTAGTCTATAGTGACTGTCCTATTAATTGGACTAGGGATATTTAAGAATATAACATTTTATATTATAACAGCTTCGTTCATGTTAACATATATTCATATCGATAACACAATGAATAGTAAGTCAATATAAATGTCACAATAAATTGATTGCCTCTAGGGCACTACACAATTCCAACACTACACTCTTATATGGAGCTGGGGGAACATTTCTTGCAACCGAAGTAATCATAAACATTCCAGAAACCAACAAGGAGACGTTCTGACACGCCCCGGCCTGAGACCACCTCGTGCGAGTTCATGCGAGCCCTGCTTGTGCTGGTGCAAGCTCCTGGAACTCCCTAAACTATTGCAACTTTGTTTCTCCTTGCTTCTTTACTTGATAATCGCCTTGTTGCTTCTCAAATCTTCGTAGACATTCGAGTTATTCCAAAAAGGAATGTAGATAGTTTAAGTTGAACATCCAGAGTGAAGTGTGTCAAATGATTGGACGGGACTTGGACCTTTTGACCAACATGAATAGAGATTCGCCTCACACCAGTATTATTTGAGGAATGTAGGGACCAAGAAAGTGATTGGTATATGATATTTTTGTAGTTTTAATTCGGAGCAGATCTAGAAATTCAGTATAATGTAGGATAAACCGGAAAAATTAAACAAAAATTTACAAGGCATCAAATTTATACAGTACTGTTATATGTAAGATATGAAACCAGGAAATTGAAGTGGTAGGTGACACGTTTCTGCAATGCTTTCCTTGAGACAATTTTGCGGTTGTGCCGGTGGTGTTTTTCTAGTCGAATGGAACCAAAAACTGAATTCGCAAATGTCTTCAAAGAACCACTCCTAGAGTTTGGTTGGTACAGCACATACCTAGAAATACTCAATGATTTAAAAACCCAGTTAAAAGTGTTATAACGTGTGGGTATTCGAGCAAGAAAGACGAAAGCAAAACAAGAACGAGAAAGATATTTAACGTGGTTCACTAACGAATTCGTAACGAACTCGCTAGCTAATCCACGGCCAGAACCAGATATTTTATTGAGAAGAGAAACCGATTACAATGCACGCCGTGGCCACAACGGCCACGGCGGCGACCCGAAACACCCACCCGAACACACTCCACAAAGACTCTCGAAGAGCTCTTAATTATGCCCTGTGTGTTAATGTATATGAAAGCCAAAGATTCTTTAAATACATGAGACTTGGGCGGTGGAATTGCCAGCCACCACCGCCTCCCTTATTTCCATTTGTATTGGGCTTTGAATTTTCCTGGGATTTATTTCCAAGTTTGATTACTTTGACTTTCAAGTCACAACCCCAACAAATCTCCACCTTGACTTGAATCGTCTAAGTAATCCGAAACCTGAACCTGATGCTTCTCTTCTCAAACCCGACTCGGATGCGTCTCTCAGAAACCCGAAATGAGCACGCTTCCCCAGACAGATGTTCCGCAGCTGTATGCGAAACCCGAATCGCCAAATCGTTGCTCCAACTACCATGCGTTCCTGCAACGAATGCGCCCGATGTGGTTGCACTTCCGGAAACAGAAAAAAGTGCTCCACCTAGAATCAGACTCGAATACATTCACTGAGAAAGCAGGACCGAATGTATTCCAGATGCGCCCAATTGCGCAAAACAGATGCACCATGACAGAATGCCCAGATGTCATCCAGACCAGATGCACCGATGACGAGTGCCCAAATTGTCATGCCCGATGAGCCTCGTATGCCACATATGCGCCAGATGCTCGCCGGAAACAGATCGCGCCAGATGCGAGCTCAGTGCGTGTCATGGTACACGCTGCAAACCTGATGCACGCCAGAACAAGCTCGTGCATAATGCGCGCCAGAACTAGAATCAGATGCGCGTGCCAGAAATCTCACGCGCCAGATGCTCCATGCCGTTGCTCCAACTCCAACGAGTTCCTGCAAAGCATGAGCCAGAACCAGATTCAATTCACACGCCAGATGCTCCACGCCGGGAGCCGGATTGCGCCTAAACGTCAGTCGCCATAACGCCAGATGCGCGTGAACCGCCAGATTCGCGCCAGTACTGAATGCGTGCTGGATTTGCCAGATCCCTTGCACGCCTAATCAGATGCGCGCCAGATTGCTCCGACAGGAGCCCGGATAGCCCCCTACACAGGGCTTCAGATGGTGGGTGTACCTGCTTCTCTCTCACGAACAGATCGATATTGATCGCCAAACCAGACATCGTTCTTGGCGGAATCTCGAAACCCTACTCCTGATAGCCTGCTCCACCTGAATCGGGAAACCCTAGCTTTGAGTTTCACCAAAAGGTGAAACCCTAGCTCTTGGCTCCACCCTGATCTTGGAAACCTGGCTCTGATACCAGTTTGTTAAAAATGGTGTTCCTCCTGACCTGGCTCTGATATCAGTTTGTTATAACGTGTGGGTATTCGAGCAAGAACGACGAAATCAAAACAAGAACGAGACAGATATTTAACGTGGTTCACTAACGAATTCGTAACGAACCCGCTACCTAATCCACGGCCAGAACCTGATATTTTATTGAGAAGAGAAACCGATTACAATGCACGACGTGTCCACAACGGCCACGGCGGCGACCCGAAACACCCACCCAAACACACTCCACAAAGACTCTCGAAGAGCTCTTAATTATGCCATGTGTGTTAATGTCTATGAAAGCCAAAGCTTCTTTAAATACATGAGACTTGGGCGGTGGAATTGCCAGCCACCACCGCCTCCCTTATTTCCATTTGTATTGGGCTTTGACTTTTCCTTTGATTTATTTCCAAGTTTGATTACTTTGAATTTTCAAGTCACAACCCCAACAAAAAGAGAACAAGAAAAATATATTGATGCTGTTTTAGATAACGAACGGGGCTGCAGTGAAGGGCCTTTCGTATGTTTGAATGGAGATACTGTAACAGCTCAACTAACCAGCAATAAATCTGAGTGAATCAGTTGTAATTAGATCAGTTACAAAAATTAAACCATCAATAAACATGATTATTTTTTCTGTTACAAATTTTAATCCACCAATTAATGTTGGCCTAAGTGCTTGTTGCTGCCAAAAAAATGAACATGACTTTTGACTTGCTCCCATTACGAAGCCCCCACATAAAGATGATCTGGTGACTAAAAATCTTCCTTAACAACCTCATCGATCGTAAAAGAAAAGATGAACGCAACGTCTCAATCGGCTCTTGGTGGTGCATTTGCAACATAGTACTTGGTATGTGTAAAGAATGTGGTGTCTCATGAGTCCTTTACATTGGAGCCAAAAATAAAATGAGCAATGAATGGTTTGTATTGTGTTATGACGCAGGGGATGTATCTGGGTATCAAGCAAGAACGACAAACAAAATTACAGAACAAGACTCGAAAATTCAACGTGGGTTGCAAATTTAAATACTAGTTACTCCAGAACCCGAAACCCGGTTTATTTAGAAAAACAACCCGAACCTATTACTACCACAAACACACACACAAGAAAGCTCTCAAACTCACTTGAAAACTCTCTCCCCGTGTGTTGTTGTGTTGCTACTGTGTATTACAAGCCAAAACCATGTGCCTTATATAGCCAAAGACATACCACCGCCTCAAGTATTAGGAATGGTGGTAGACTTTGACTTATTTTCGTTCCTTATCTTCCTATGAATTAATTGGACCCAAATTTTACTAATATTATTACAATTCAAACTTAAGAAATCTCCACCTTGTCTTGAATAATCTTAGCAATCCGAATGAGTTTCGATGTTTCTCTACCGGATGCTTCTCTCAGAACCAGAAACGAGCATGCCTCCACCTGAAAAATTGCACTCCCAAGAAATGACCCGAGTGGTCCGCCCAGAACCAGACTCTAACACATTCACAGAGAAAGCAGGATCGAATGTACTCCTGATGCGCTTCTAACAGCGCCAGAATCAATGCACCATGAAAAGTGCCCAGATGCCATTCAGACCAGATGCACCAATGACGAGTGCCACAAATTGTCGTGCCATATGCACCCTGTATGCCTCACATGCGCCTGAAACCCTAGTGCACGCCAGAAAACAATCATGCCTAGAACCAGATTGTTGTGCCCGAAATCTCACGTGCTAGATGCTCCATGCCTGGAGCTCAAAACCGTCCCCTAGGGACTCAGAGATGTAGGTCGTCCTCCGACGAGGTCCTCCACCTACAGCGAAACCTACAGATGCCTGACTCTTCTTGGGACACTCTCTTTTCCAATGACCTTTTGTTCTTACAGTAGGAAAAAACATCCTGTGGTAGGCTGGATTCTGCAAACCTCTTGTATCCCTTACCTTTTTCTGTTTTGACCATTAAACCAGACACATAAAGGTCACCGAAACCCTGACCTGCAGCCTTGTGCCTTAGATTCCTGGTGTGAAGAGCACATCTAACCTCTTCAAGGGTTATCGTATATTTCCACCCAATGAAAGATTGCACGCAACCCTCATACGATGGAGGCAGCGACACCAAGAGAATTAAGGTTGCATCCTCATCACTTATTTTCTCCTCACTATTATGCAATTCAAGCAAAATAATGTTCAGAACATCTAAGTGATCATTATTTTGCATATCTTTGGACATTCGCAATCCGAATAGCCGTTTCTTGAGCATCAGTTTGTTTGCCACAGATTTCTTCATGTAGAGATCCTCCAACTTGACCCACAAAGAAGTCGACTTCTCCTGATCTGCAACACCGGTGATCACATCGACCGTCAGACACAACATGATCGTTGTGTGCGCCTTCTCCTCAATCTTCAGATACGTCGAGGTGGTTGTGTCCACCTTTCCCTTACGGGACGCCAGAGGCAGCTAAAGATCGCCGCGTTTCAACGAAGCCTTCATCTTAATCGGCCACAAACTGAAACTATTTCTCCCGCTGAACTTCTCGATCTTCATTGAACCCGACATTGTTTCTTCTTGAAACCCTAACCTGACGGAGCTCTGATACCATTTTGTTATGACGCAGCGGATGAATCTGAGGTTCAAGTAAGAACGGCGATGAAAATTCAAGAACGAGACACAAAAATTTAACGTGGTTCGCTAGTTTAAATACTAGCTACTCCACAACCCGAACCCCGATTTATTGAGAGAAATAACCCAAACCGGTCACAACCAAGAACACACACACGAGAAATTTCTCAAAAACGCTTCATGTGTTGTTGTGTTGCTACTCTGTATTACAAGACAAAACCATGTGCCTTATATAGCCAAAGACATACCACCGCCTCAAGTATTAGGAATGTTGGTAGACTTTGACTTACTTTCATTCCTTATGTGCCAATGACTTGCATCTCCCATTTACTTATATGTGTTATAGGATTGAGAAATGCATTCGTATTTTTTATTTCCAAATGAACTGTTGGAATTATACAAACATGTATAAAGAAATCGAATTGTTCCTATATTGTTTAATACTCGTATGTAGTGTACTACATTTTATTTCATTATTGGGTTTTACTATGATTGTGAGCACCACGACAAGGTGATATCAGATTGTGTGAAGTAACTCCCCGAATGTTAGAGATTTGTCTAAATATAAAGCTACTATGTATTGCTTCCCTCATTGTGAATTAATTTTGACGAGAACCGTGTACAGAGGAACGGTGTGATTGGTTGATCATCTAACTCTTTTCCTCACAGCCACCCACGTGCCACATGTACTGATGATACAACGGTGGTGTTTGGATTAGATTAAATCGAAAGTAAATTAATAGTCAAATATCTCAAATAATCTGAAAATTTTAGTCGAACTTCTCCCAAAAAATCCGGAAATCTATGAAGAAAATTAGGATTCGAGATATTTTAAGATTCCGAATTTTTTTGGAGGATTTCGGATTTACTTTGGAGATTCTAGATTTTCGACGGAATTGTGCAATTTTTTAGAGGGGATTCCGAATGTTCTTGGGAGGATTCCGGATTTTTTGATGGGGAATTCCGTATTTTTTGGATGGAGTTCTGGATTTTTTGGGGGTTCCAGATTGTATTAAAAATATTGTGAATTTGGAAAAATCATCGATAATCATATTTAATCTATCACATCCTAACATCCATGATTTTATTATTTTTTTGGGTAAACCTACTCGGAGGTAGGGCGGCATATACCCCGCGTGTTATTAGAGCAGCGAGCTCCAAACCCGAAAAAAATTATATGTGGAGGGCACAAAACAGCCTGAATCGCTACAAAAAGATTAAAAACGAAAGCTACGGCGGACGATAATACCTAGCGTCTCTGCAATACTCGGTCAAAAGACGAGCAATGTCTAAAGGAAGCTTTCGTGCAAATGAAAAACTCTGAAAACTTTCAATTTGATGGCCATAAGCGGCCGAGGCATCAGGAACCATGTTGCTTTGCCAATGGGAGTGTCGGAGATCCGCACCCATAAGCAGACCCCTACAGTCTTCAACAATCGGAAAGATCTGCCACAAAGAGTAACCTCTCCTCGAACAGCTTGAACAACTAGCATAGAATCACCAAAAATACAATCAATAGATATGTCGAGCGTGTATGCCAGTGCTAGTTCTGCGTACAAAGTCGATGCTTCCGCCACAATAAAAGTGTGAGGTCCAAAAAAACACGCATAAGCGGCTAAAAGATGACCTGTATGATCGCGAAAAACCCCTCCTCCAGCACCAATTCCCTCTCGAACAGAGGCATTAAATAAAGAGAAGTTAACCCCATGCCAGGTTTAGTCCAACTAATCCAGGACCATGTTTGTAGAGGTGGCTGGAAGATAGGAAGACGCAAAGCACACAGCAAGATCTAATCGTGCATACCTATCTCCTTAGAAGAAGAGGAAAGGGGTAAAAGCTCTATAATCCAGCTAAATACTCGACGAATAAGTCGAACAACCGACATCACATGTTCCTCAAAAATAGCTTTATTTCGAGCATCCATAGCTCCCAACAAATAATATAAGGGTCAAAGAACGCAAAAAATTAATTTGTGTAGGTGATCCAAAGGGATCCCACCAGGAAGAGAGTAAGGAATGCACAGAAACGTAATTACCCATATGTAGAACTGCAAACATGCCCCCAAACTGCTCGAGCCGCCTCTCCAAACACAAAAAGGTGATCAATAGTCTCCCTAGAGTACGTTGTGCAACAAGAACAATGAGAGAAAATAGGAATACGGAGAGACAAAAAGCGGTCGTTAGTTGGCACTGCTTTGTGAACCAATCGATACATAAAAAATGCATGCCGAAGCCAAATCCTCGAGTGCCAAGGAAATTCTATTGCCGGAAAACGACGTAAAGGCATACAAGAGACGGAAAAAATCCCCGTGGAACTAGGAGTCCAAACCAATCGTGTTCTAACTGAAGTTGTCGGACATAGAGAATTCTCTCTCACGAAAGGAAGGCATTAACATACAAGACGCCAAATAAAACTTTTGCGATGAGCTGGAAGGTGCTGGTCAGGCGTACCATATCGACATCTTAAAAACAGCCTAGAAGATATTCCCCCTTCACATAACACAAAGCAATCTTCATATGCAAAGAAAAACCCACATCCACCAAGGAAGGTAATCCCATCCCCCCTTCCTCAATTGGGGTAGAAAGTTTATCCTATCCAATCCAAATTTGCGTCCCTCCTCCCCCGAACTCCTGCAAAAAGCAGAGATAAACTATGTAAACGCCGAAGAACCGTCTTCAGAACTGGCAAGACTGACATGACATGGATAGGCCTGGATAAGAGTAAGTCTACTTCCAGCTAGCTTAAAGGAGTCTTGCCTTCCATCCTAAGATACGTTGCTAGACGCGATTAAGAAGGGGCTAGAACGAAGCAATGACAGGTCGCTTCCAAGAGATTGGAGTTCCAGGATACTGAAGAGGGAAGGCCTTGTGAGGGTAACCTAACCAAGAGGTCAAAAGAGCCCAGACGGGTCAGGGACAACATCCACCACAGAAAAGCTGCTCTTGGTCGCACTAATGCATTGACTGAAAACTGCGCAATAATTTGAAAGGACCTTTTACGCACCCTCAATTGACAGTTTGGACCTATTGAGGAATAAAAGGCAATCATCTGCATATAGGAGATGGGAAACAGCAGAAGTTGAACGTGAACAAAGGTAAGGCATTATCTTACCGCGGTTAAGAACGTGATTCCAAGCACCACTGAGAGCCTCTTGGGCAATAATAAAGAGAGAGGGAGACAGAAAATCTCTCTGACGAACACCTCTAGTAGCGTGAAAATACCCAAAAAGCTGACCCTACAAACTCACGGAGTACCAACAATTGTTCAAACACGCTAAAATAAGAGCGCAAGATGACTCTGAAAAATCCAAACTTCCATGATTAGATGAGTTTTTGAGCTCAACTTGAGCTCATCCGTACAGCTACAATGTTGTGCACGGCAAAAGCAGATTTAATTAACAAGCAAAACAAACTCAGAAAGATACACAGAACCAAGACAACAATCATTTACGCTTGTTGTCAGACAGATACACAAAACGTCATTTACGCGGTTCGACAAGTTGCCTATATACACGGAAGAAAAGACACAAAATCTTGTATTCATTCCATGAGAAGTAGATGATACTACAATAGACCCTCGTCCTGTTTGTAGCCTACACTGCTCTTAAATTTAGCCCTGAGGTGGTGCAAGAATTCTCTACCTTGCTCTCACTTTTCACTCTCTACAATCTATTAGAGCTCACTATGGCACTTAAATCCGATAATAACAATTGTGTATGATTCACCTACTCCTTTAAATCCCGAACGAGATTTATCTTTAGACTTGAATTTTCTAGCGAATTATGTCCAAGTTCGTTACTTGATATCATATTTATCAAATCCTCACCACATGTTGACCATGTCTTGATTACCTTATCAATTAGAGCTCACTATGGCACTTAAATCCGATAATAACAATTGTGTATGATTCACCTACTCCTTTAAATCCCGAACGAGATTTATCTTTAGACTTGAATTTTCTAGCGAATTATGTCCAAGTTCGTTACTTGATATCATATTTATCAAATCCTCACCACACCATGTCTTGATTACCTTATCATATCTTCAACCTTGGCTCCCAAAAAGAATCATCTAGTAAATTTTGAGCCACATAGTTACAAATAGAATCATAATAAAATCATATCATATCAAGGAGGTGATAAACCCTAAACCACAAATCCTGGAGGATTGGGGTTATCATAGAGGATTAGCCTTATCAGTCGCGTCGCCACGGCTGCCCAACTCTACAAAATGAGTCATATCTGTAAGATTTGGGCCGCTGATTTTTTTTCCAGAACACATCCCTGTGAATTCTTAACACCAGAATTTAGAGGTAGAAAAAGCATACAGCACCACACAAACTGGAAACAAACATACAAGTATTGAGAGAAGAACAAGTAGAACCCAAGACTCAGAAGATAAACCAAAAAGAATATGCATATCAATCGAATTCATCTAACAATCGTCAGTTCAAAACTCTATGCATGTTTAAAATTATTGTAACTAAGAAAAAGAAGTAGGCTATGCGCCGCCATGAGATATCAGAATCAAGCCCTTTCCCCTCTGATCCTCCTCGCGAGCTGAACATCTTTAGGCATGATGGTGACGCGTTTCGCATGAATCGCGCAGAGATTGGTGTCCTCAAACAGCCCAACTAGATAAGCCTCCGCTGCTTCTTGCAAAGCCAACACCGCATGGCTCTGGAACCTCAAATCAGTCTGCGCCCAAACCATAATCGTAAGCACATTGTATTGTAGTATTGTTCTATGTCTGGTAACCCTTGATCAACAACATGAACAACAATGTACTAAATAAATATGATTACCTTGAAGTCTTGTGCGATCTCACGAACAAGCCTCTGGAACGGCAGCTTCCTGATGAGGAGGTCAGTGCTCTTCTGGTACTTGCGGATCTCACTGCATTGTTCATACAAAATAACTTCATCAATGGATAAAAAACAAACAAATTTAGGTCAAAATTTTTGCAAGATAGTGCATATGTGTAACGTACCGAAGAGCGACGGTCCCAGGTCTGTATCTGTGGGGCTTTTTGACTCCCCCAGAAGTGACTGGGGCAGATTTACGAGCAGCCTAGAACGCATTATTGTACCAATGTTAAATTCATGATCAGATTAAACAAGTTGCAGATTAAAGAAAAATATTACAATTCTGATGTTTTAATGAACAAAAACTGCAAACCTTGGTCGCAAGCTGCTTCCTTGGGGCCTTGCCTCCCGTTGACTTCCGAGCAGTTTGCTTTGTACGAGCCATCTGAGACACAAAGTGTTACCTTACTGAGGGAACGAGAAACTTCAACTTTTCCAATGGCAAGAAAACACGCACTACTGAATTGTCTTTCTATGTAATGATCTCTCAAGGTGTTTCCTATTTATAGGCTACTCTTTCTTGCCCTATAAGCAATCATGTTAGGTAACCCTCGCCAATTTGGATTCTAGTAGAATTCTGATTTCTGACAGTTACCAAAATCTGTGAAATTATAATTCTCGCTTTGTTCGTAGAGACAAAAGTTATATGGTACAGCGGCTTAAACAGGGCCGTTTCTATGTCAACTTAGGCCTTGCTTATTATTCAAAAAAAAAAAAAAAAAAAAAACTTAGGCCTTGCTTAGGACCCTAACAAAACCGAGATCTTCTAATTTTAAAATAATGTAATTCTGCCGTACATATTTTTCTTTTACAAAGAGGGCCCGGGCCGTTAAACTTGCCTTGGGCCTCCGGAAACTTAGAGATGACCATGGACATAGACCTGCATATTATTAAATGTACTCCCAATTCATAGGGGAACAAGGTGGGGGAATGAGGAACAACGTGGGGGAATCAAACCAAACCCACTACTACAATCGCTAAAACAAGAAAGAAACCTAATGGAGACCGATGATACTTAAGATCATATCTACATATAGTGATAGGCAGAAGAGCACAAACAGGTACACTATGACTTAAAAGAAGATAAAAGAAAGAAGAGAACATAAACATACCTCAAGGAGTGGTTGCTAAATGCAAAGTGCTGAGAGATGGTTTTGATGGCTTGCAGAGGTTACAATATATATATACTAATACAAGTGGAAAAAAAAGGAAACTACATACATGGAAAACCATTGGCATTCTACTAAAATGGGAGTAAAATATCTAAATTAATACACATAGTATCAGTTCTTACCAAATCAATACATATTTGATTGACTTTTTTAGGGGATTGTGGATATGTTTTATCGCAGTACATGATTTTGATGCGAATGGTTTTGCTAATCCACGCGGGAGAGAATATACAGCGCCACGCGTAGCAGTAGAGAATATACAGCGACACGCGTAGCAATAGAGAATATACAGCGCCAAACATTTGCCTCGAGTTCAACTCCCCTATGTGAAAAATATGATAGATTTCTCGACTAAAACTATTATCAGGAAGATAAAAAGACGGGAGAGAGAGCGATAGAGATTTTAACCTAGATGGTTATTTTCATGATAACAATTTGGCAGTAGGATTTTAGGAGATTCTTTCCGAGTAATATGATATTGACATCTGCGACTTAGGAGGATTTGACAGATAGACAGAGATAGAACTTGAACCACGTTTTGATTTTGCAAGTATGCATGAACTAGTGGAAGAATTCGAAGATCGCACCGAACATCATATGGCGATACTGAGTTACTAGGAGCGGAGACTTGGAGTAGCTCAATAAATGACGGGAAGCCAACAAAAACTAGAAACACTGAAGATCTTATTTTAATCTGCTCTAGAACAGGGGCCCATCCAGGAGCGGAAAACATAGTAAGGTCGGGGCCGGACTCACATGGAGCCCTATGGGGTCATGTGCCCCCACAAAAAATTTCTCTCCTTTGATAATTATGATATATATTCCAAACATTTCACATATGCACCCACTGTCATTTTGGAATGAAATCCATATTTCTCAAGGGTAAAAGACACTGACCACCTCTGGGTTTAGGGAAAAACCCACAGACCACCCCTGTGTTTTGGATAAAGACACTCCGCACCTATTTAACGGAATATTCCGTGAACAGTTTGCACCCTCTGTTAAGTTCCGTTAGAAAATTGGTTAATTGAATTATTTCGGACAATATTGCCCCTGTATATTTTTTCGACTATATTGCCTATCATCAAGAACAATACTAACAACAAATGATCAATATTTTGTAGTACTAGTAACAACAACAAGAACAACACAATTCATTACCTATCATCAAGAACAAATGATCAAGAACATCAAGAACAACACAATTCATTTTTTCACTTTAAATCCAAAACATCAACAATACTAACAACAAATGATGAATATTTTGTAGTACTAGTAACAACACTATTGCTTTCTTCATATTCAGATAGTTGCATTTTAATTCAAAGATAGCAAAGACATAGAAAAAACATACCAAACCAACCCAAACTCAAACTGACTTAGTACTCAAACCAAAAGACTTTTGAATGTTAAATTATGAGCTTCCGCCATGGATTTCCCTTCAAGCTCGCCGGTTGATCTCGAAGCTCCTTGTCGCCGACCCATTGTTCTCGAAGCTCCTTGTCGCCGACCCAAATCGCAGAATCACAATCCCGGTGATTTCCCGATCGACTTCATTCAGGGAAATCACAATACCTCCGCCAAGTCGTCAATTCCAGAATTCACAAACAAAAACCTCGAGGAAGATACAGAGGAGGCGGCACAGAGCACTCGAAATCGAAGAACCCTCAATCGTCGGCGTTCTTTGAACGCATTCGAGTTCATTTCCTCGATGTCATCCGGGTTCGATCTGTCCAATTGCAAAACAATTTCAATGGATGGTTTTGTATATGAGAAATCAAATAAGATGTCAATCAATTGCTACTAGATTCAACAACACTGAACAATCTGTAACTTCACCACCAAAAGACCCAACAATGCCGTGGAATTAAAATTATTCTATCACAAATCGGAAATTCAAACCTGGGAATATCCCCCTCTGGGATCATCGTCCACCGGCGATAGCAGCGACCCGTACGGCGACTCGACGTCATCAACGACCACTGGAACCCTAACCGCAGCATGAAACAGCACCAACACAGCCAAAGCCAAACCTGAGACGAAGTGATTCGACCAAACGCTGGCCCAAATTAGGGCTAAGATAGTTTCAATTAAAGCGATCCCATCATCGATCATGACTCTAAATAGCATCCACGGTCCGTCCCTGTAGACGTTGAAGACCAACCCGGCGGCGACGGTGACGAGGAAGACGGCGAGGGAGATTGTATGGTAGATCAAGCTGAGAAACAGGACGAGGAGTGAGACGACGACGTAGTTGAGGCGGAAGGCGTTGACTTTGTGCCAGATTCGGAAGGTGGCTTCGGAGAAGGAGATCGGGGTGGTGAGAGCGGTGGGGTTGAGGAATTCGGGCCAGGGGCGGATTGTGATGGCGAAGGAGTGGTGAATTTGGGAGGTGGAGCAGAGGTGTAAGAAGAGCAGAGAGATCCATACGGTTTTGTGAGATTTGGTCGCTGGGTTCACAGAGGAAGAGAGAGAGGGGTAGAGAGAGAGAGAGAGAGTGCTTAGGGTTAGGAATGAGGTAGAGAGAGATTATGGTTATATATAGGGGGTAATTTTAGAACATTCTAGGGGTAAATTTGTCTTTTTGTTCGTGCAGTTAGTCAGCTGTTAACCTCCATCCAAAAAAAGGTGCGGAGTGTCTTTATCCAAAACCCAGGGGTGGTCTGTGGGTTTTTCCCTAAACCCAGGGGTGGTCAGTGTCTTTTACCCATTTCTCAAATTAATTACTTTTTTCCTTATTCATGTAGTCCACTATTCCTCTTTTCTGATGATTACATTCAAAATATATGTAGAAGTTTTCAATTCTATTTAGTATATTTGTATTGGAAAGTGATTAATTAATTTTTATTGTACCAAGTCATGGGTCCTTAACTCATTTATCATAATCTAGTTGGGTTTGAGCATGTTTTTGTTCATTAGAAATTGAGTTAAGTTTAATTTTTACAATTTAGCAGGTTAAATTATAGCTAATTTGTATCGTGATAGAAAAAATGTCCTGAAGAAAATATACAATATTGTTTGTGTTGATTGTGTTTGTGCCCCCACAATCAGATATTCCTGCGTCCGCCCCTGAGTAAGGTGCAGGGAATGATCCTGAAAAGAGGGCACTGGTATGGCTTACAATCCAAGGGCCAAATAGAGAAACTCAAGGGCAGCGTTGGTACCACTCTGTCCCAAGTGCTTTGTCCCATCTGACTTTTTCGCCAATAATTGGATTATTTTGACCCGGTAATTTAGATCGCAAAACGATATAATTTTTAGATAATTTTTTTATGATCTTGTAGAGTAAGAGTTATTCTACAACACTACAAAAAAATTATTTAAAAATGGCAACGTTTTGCTATCCAAATCACCGGATAAAAGTAACCTAATTATTGGTGAAAAAGTCAAATGGTGCAAAGCACCTGGGACGGAGTGGTATCAAATAGGGCTGTAAGAAAAACCGAATAAACCCATCGAACCGACCGAACCAAACCAAAATGCTTGGTTTTGGATGGTTTTTTTAAACGTTCGGTTTATCAACGGTTCAATTTTTTACAAACCGGTCTATTCGGTTTGGTTTTTGGTCTGTAAAAATATCACACCGCACCAAACCGAACCGAACCGATATGTGCTTAACGTACTTTTATATTGCGTAAAGTATATTAAGTAATCTAGAAAAGAGAAACACGAGTAGATAGATTCAATGAAAATGATAATATCAATCTTAATATTCTTAATTTCTCTCACGTTTCATCATATTTTCTCTCTAAAACGATAGTTGTGCATATTTTTTTAAGTATATTTAATTTATTTTTCACTTAAAAATTGAAATTCGTTGACAAAGTAGTATTGTAATATCCATTCGATAATTTGTACGCAAACCGACCGCACCGAACATAACCACACCGATATTTTTCGGTTTGGTTTGGTTCAGTTCATCCTTTCAAATGGTTTGGTTTGGTTACAAAATTAGTAAACCGATGTATTTGGGTCGGTTTATGGTTTTAGCAAAAACCGCACCAAACCAAACCGCCTACACCCCTAGTATCAACTCCGCTCGCACTGTCAAATCAGTGGGAAAGTCCTTTAGTTTGAATTTCTATGTGGAAGAGTGTGGATGGGGGTTGCTGATTTGTGCGTGTACATGTAACACGGAGCAAAGCAACATAAAAATAAGTATGTATCCAAGGATAGATCCATGGAGATGAGTGATGGTGGGGAATGGAAATTAGCCAGGTATATCATAGAGAGAAGAGACGGATTGCAGTGTAGGCAATAGAATCATAAAAGATATGAACCTCTAGGAAGAGGATGACCTCATCTATATCTATATCTATATTATTTATAAAAGCAGAAACGTACACTAAAATTAAGGCATGTGTCATGTTTAATTGAACTCTTCAACAGTAAAGACATTTGTCATGCTTATTAGGACTCTCTCTAACCAATGGTCATAAGGCAAGTGTAAATTATTTGAAATTATTATGCAACATGGCATATCAGTCATCACATAATCTCCACCATAATTGTCAATAACTCCCATTTGCATGATTAATTTATTAGCACAATCAATTCCTAAATCTGACAACATGAGTTAAAATATTTAGTACTTCATAAATTTAAAAAAAAAGTATATTTTTTCTCTATGAAAGTGCATAAAATTTACTTGAATCGAATTTGACAAAAAAAAATCGAATTGGAATAATTGCATTTATCATTCGACTTATTTCTTTAATGAAGAAAATTGGAGTAGTATACCGTAAAAAATGATAGTATTTGTAAACTTTGCTAACTACTATGACAAACATTATTTAGCTATATGTCATTTCAATGATTATCATGCAGGTGTAAATTCTTTTAAATTAATGTACAAGTTGTTTGAGAAAATTTATGAGATTTATTGTTTTTTAGAGAAGATTAGATTTATTTTAAATTAATTTTTTAAAGTATATTTCTAAAAAAAGTATGAAAACTCTAATTTCTTTAATTATTTTTTTCTATGAAAAATAGAATATTACATTATGTAAATATTGCAAATAATATAAAAACAAATATTAACTAATGAACGATCAAGTTGTGCAAGACTTGAATGCCAAGGCCTTGAACCAGCTTTCAAAGCCTTCAATCAGTCTCAGAGGCTTGATTCAAGGCCTTGAAACTGGATTCAAAGCCTTGAAAATGATTGAACCTGTATGCACATTCTCAGGGGGATTTTTTTGCAAACTCACTGGATTGATTTACTCTCTCTTTCATATGTTTGATTCTCTGTTATTAGCTGATGAAAGACAAATTGTTATAACATGTTTTTTAATCATAATATATCATCTGTTTGACCATGATAATGCAGGAAATTTTTTATTAAGTCTTGCAGGATTGTTTCCTAAACTGAATTGGTGCAGATTTGGAAATACTTGGACACTTTGTTCATGTGATCAATCGGACGTGTTTGACAGCTTCTCACGGTGTTTAAATGAAAGATTACAACAATTTCTCTGAAGAATGTCATCATCCAACCGTCAGAGAAGCTTTCAAAGTAGTCAAACTCTGTTGCCTATGAAAGTGTGTAATATAGACTAAATATAGGACCTAAATACTCTAGAAGGGGGGGTTGAATAGAGTATGGAAACTTTTTGAAAAACTTAAAGTTTAACAGGATAGCTTTGTGTGAAACTCAAATCTCAAGGCCTTGAGATTTTGTAAACTGCCTGAAACTCACTAAGGCAAAATTGTAAGCTTCAAGGCCTTGAGCTGTGAACAATTCTAAACAGCTTTTAAACCCTAGTTTGATTTGAGTTGTGTGCAGCAGATAATAATCAAACAGAAAAGTAAATAACACAAAGCAATTTACAGAGTTCAGTCCCAATGGACCAAATCTCTGCCTGAGGGATCTAATCCCACCAGGATTGGGCAAACACTTCTTATTACTCCCACAGAAACAGCCCTAGATCTTCAAGCCTAAGTGATTTCCCTTACACCTATACAGCTTGTGGTTCCAAACCTATCTAGTTCCAGCTACTATATGTTGAGCTAACAAGAACCTCTTGTTCACTTGAACAACTAACACTAGGTTAAGTGAGTTTTAAAGATAATATAGAGATACACGGATGGTAGTAAAAAAGAAGAACACAGTATAAAGATAAGCTGTTGAAGCCTGGAAGTGTTCTTCAGGAATGACTGAATTGATTTGATCTTCAGAAGTCTGGAATGAAGCTTGAATTGATTGTGTGTTTGAATGGATGATCTCCCACGAATTTGTCACACCTCTCAGAGTATTCTGCAAGCCTCTATATGATTCAAAATTCAAACCAGTCTCTTTTATCCACAACTGCAACTGATTGAAAGATTTTAGGATCTCAGTTCCTACAAATCCTCCTTCTGTTTTCAACTTAAATTCAAACAGCTTCAGGTGGATATCCGTTGGAGTTTGTTGAGATTTCTCATGCACGTTTAACAAACCTGCAACAGCAAAGAAACACTGCAACAACACAATCCAAACAACTAACAGTACTGAGACTGTTTGGTTAAACAGTTTCTGATAAAATTGTTTAATAAACTCAGAATAATAATCTGCATATACTCTAGAACAAATAAGTCATGAAAAACAAGTTTAACACACTTAGAAGTGAGTAAATATTCACAATACTAAGAGTCATAACCTGCAAGAAAGAATCAATCAAGTTCTGTAAAAACTGTCAGTAACTCAAGGCATATCTCAAGGCCTTGGAGCTCTGAACCTGCTTCACAGCATTTCAAAATTAAACCCAGATAACTTTGATTCTTCCTGTTCTGATCATCTGCAATTGTGTTAGATGTATAAATAATACAAACCACAAATATATACCATAAACTACTGATTTGCATAATCAGATATCCAATTCTGCAACACAAAGATGTTAGAACACATAGCAGGATAAGATAACTCAAGGCTTTGAAGTTTTGTCAATCTCAAGGCCTTGAGATAACTTTCATGCCTTTGTTGCTAATGTCTTCACTAACGCCTTTTGTCTTTCATCACTCAAAACAATTACCAGTCAAAGCACATTCAGGGATCTTGACTCAACAGCCTACATAATAGGAAGGTTGTTGCTGAAAATCTGGGGAGATTTGCGAAGCTGTATGAAGTATAAATAGAGCTCATATTCGAAGCAACAAGATACAACACTCAACGGGCAAAAATAGAGAAAGTATTCTGGATTGACAAGCATCAAAGAAGTTCTTCATTCTTCCAATCCATTCACAGAAGTTCACTGCATTTTCACTGCAGTTTTCAACTCTTAGTGTTCTTCTATATAGAGCTATATTGGTAGATCATTTTTGTATTATTTATACATCTATTCTCAAGGATTGTTCAAAGTGAAAAACAGAGAATTCTTAGTTAATCAGTTAGCTAGAGCAGGTACTAGACAGGTTATCGAAAACCACAAGCTGTAAAAGACTAAGGGAACTCTCTGGGCTTGATTTCTAGGGCTTAGCTTTTGATTAATAAGAATTGAGTTGAAAATCCTGCAGGTATCTAATCTCTGAGGTAGAGACGTACGTCCAAGTGGACTGAACTCTATAAATCACTTGTCTTCTGCATTATCAGTTCATTTACTTTCATAGCTTTTGCAGCACACAAAAACAGTTTATTTTTTCAAGGGTTTGAACTTGTTTTCAAGGCCTTGAAAAAGGCATACTTGCTCTATAATTTCTGCATCTACTTCAAAGGCTTGAACTAGCTTTCAAGGCCTTGAACTTCACTGTTTGCACAAGTTTTCATCTTCCTAGAAAGTTTTGCAAAAAGTTGGCATACTCTATTCAAACCCCCTCCCCCTTCTAGAGTATCTTAGCTTCTTATACATCTGCATACCCACACTTTCAATTAGTATCATAACTTGTATCACTGTATAAGATTTAACCATCTGGTGATCATGAGTACTGCAGGTGATGGTGGTTTCTCACAGGGAAGAGCTGCTAAAAGACCTCCTTGTAGGGTTTTGATCCATGGATGCGCAACGGAAACAAAAACAATCATAAACCATGAAAAACCCTCCAAGGATCACAAGTCAAGTGACATAACGATGGTAAAGGAAGAAATCAATAACACACCTTCGGGTTCTCCTTTGATGACTTCAAACGTGAATTGTGTCACGTTCTCTATAGTTGATCCACGCCTAGAGTTGAATACTAGATCTTCCAATCCTTGGTGCTAGCCCAGAAAAAGGAAGAGGAAGAAGAATCACGCAAACCGAGACCAAAACAAGGAGGTTCAGCCTCCTTGTGGCCGACGGGGACGGGCGACGGCGAGGGAGGGGCGGCGGCTCCTCTCTAGCTTGCTTGCTCTCTCCTTTTTGTTCTCTCCCACTCAAGTTGTGATCATTAAGTCATAAGTATGGGAAGGAAGGAAGGAGTGTCTTTTATATAGTCCAACAAATCCTTGCCAACTACCTAAAGGACCTATTCTAGTCCTACTAGAATTCAATTTAGTCCATTCCTTGCAAATTAGTCCCTACTAAGTTTGAAAGGTATTGCAAAGTGATCCTTCTAATTAATTAATTCCCAAATCTAGTTCAGCTCTATATAGCGTGTGACCCCATAGGTTCTATCTAGTTGGTAACAACAATTTGCTAATATGGAGCGGTTTCTAGCAAAACATCAATTCTAGCCAACTAATAGAATAGTCATCTTGACGAACCTTGTACAAGTAATTGTCTCATCCCTTTGTCTCTATATCCGGATTGGACACGAGACATACAAGTCACACTCGTATATCCAATCCATAGTTTCTCGATCCATGGGAATAGCCTTATTCGTGCAAATAACATCAATATCCAATATTGATTTACTTGAGTCTGGCCAGACATTCTATAAGCACTATCCCTCGAGTGGCCTAGGATATTTGCTCCCGTTATGTGGGAGGGACAAATTCTATCTACGTCCACTACGATCTCTAAGCTTGCTTCTTATTGTATCCGGTACACGCCTTTATAACTACCCAATTACGGTGTAGCGTTTAACGCTACCAAAATCACGATAATCCACAACTAGAATATATAGTGACTTCAAGTCTAAGGATGACAATACCATTGTACCACGAGAAGCGCTTGTGACTCAACATAACGTGTATGTAGCCTTCTCGGAGATGGGTCAATCCAGTGCGCCATTAACCCTTAATGCACACCTATGTGTTGGATCATGATATCTCCATATCAATCCAACCCCATACTAGTCTATAGATGATTGTCCCATTAATCATTATACTGGACTAGGGATATTTAAGATAAACAACACAATTGTAAATCTAAGGACTTCATTATATTAAATATCCAATAAATAATAAATGAATTTTCTAGCCACAAATAAATTCATACGAAACTAGATTGCCTCTAGGGCATCTATTCCAACACTCCTCTGTTCTGTGGAGAAAATTTTGCTCACTGGAAAGCTCTCATGAAATTATCCATGATTGATCAAGATCTAGACCTTTGGACCATTATTCAAAATGGACCTCATACTTTCTACACAAAGAAAGATGGGATCAGAACTCCCAAAACAGGAGACTCACTCTCCTCTTCTGAATTAGAGCAATTTTCTAAGAACTACAAGGCTATTAACATATTGTATTGTGCTTTGAGTACAGATGAATTCAACAGGATATCTGGATGCACAACTGCTAAAGAAATCTGGGATAAACTTGTGGTTACCTTTGAAGGAACCAGTCAAGTCAAGCAAACCAAGATCAACATTTATCTCAGACAATATAAGTTCTTCAAGATGAATGCAGATGAGTCCATCAGAGACTTGTTCAAGAGGTTCACAGATATTATCAACAACCTTGACTCACTAGGAAAACATTTTTCCAATTAAGAAAAGGTGAGGAAAATTCTCAGAAGTCTTCCAAAGGAAAAATGGGAACCAAAAACCACAGCCATTGAAGAAGCTCAGAATCTCTCAACTTTACAACTTGATGACCTACAAGGGAAGCTCCTGATACATGAGATATAGATGAATGAAGTTGATGGAGAACTCCCAGATGGTGTCAAGAACTTAGCTCTCAAATCCAAAGAGAATGAGAGAACACAAAGCCTTGAAACTGAGGATGGTGATGATGAAGATCCAATTGCCTTAATTTCCAAAGCCCTGAAAAATATTCTCAAAATGAAGAAAAAAATTGGAAACAAAGACTTCAATAGAGGAAGGCATAGATCATTCAGCAGCAAGGACTACAAAGGTATGTCCTCTTCACAGAACAAGTCAAAAGTTATGAACTGCTTTGAGTGTGGTGATGCAGGACACTTGATAAGAGACTGTCCACACAAAAGAGCAAGAAATTTCAAAAGAAATATCATGACAGAAGAAAGAAAGCCATGATAGCTACATGGAGTGATTCAGATAGCTCCAGTGAATCTGAATCTGAGGAAGAACATGCCAACCTATGCTTCATGGCCAAGCAAGATGAAAGTTCTGAAAAGAACATTGAGGTAATGGTAAATTGTCTAATTTCAAAACCAAAAGAAGCTCTTTCAGAATATCTCAGAGCAATGATTTTAAATAAGGAAGATTATCTGAAAGAGATCAGACTTTTGAAAGAAAAAGTTCATGAGCAAGCAAAAGAAAACTTACAACTTGTTTGCATAAATCAGAATCTTGAAATCTCTCAGAAGAAAACTGACAGTGATTTCAAGGCCTTGAAAACTAGTTTCAAAGCCTTGAAAACCCAAGTCAAGGAAGTAGTCACTGAAAACTCCTCAGTGAGTGACAAACTTGTTAATCTAAGACATCAGGTTGATGATTTAGAGAAACAAAAGATTACTCTTACTGAGAAAATTCAAGAATCTGAATTGGTCAAAGTCAAGCTTACTGGATCAGAACACAATTTGAACTTGATTCTTGGAGGAAGTTCACATTATGTTCAAAAAGATGGTATTGGTTTCAATTCAAACTTTCCAAGAAGAAAAATACCAGATTTGTGAAAGCTAGAAACAAAACTTCTCCCACATGTCATTACTGCTGCAGAACTGGTCATGTTAAGATGACTTGTCCTTTTAGAAGAAGAGACCCTCACATTATGAGGAACATTTTTCCTTTTCAACTCAAAGGACAAGTTAAGCAGATTTGGGTTCCTAATGGGTTAGGCCACATAACATGGTTGATCCTGAATATGAATCCAAATTCCACACTTAGTCTAACAGCTGGGTAAGGCAGTGATTGGTGTTTGCAGGTTGTCACCAATGTTAAAGAACATAAGTGGTTCATGGACAGTGGTAGCTCAAGACATATGATTGGAAAGAGATCTCTATTCTCAGAACTGAAGGAGCAATCATAAGGTTCAATAACACTTGGTGAAAAAGGCAAATGCAATATTCTTGGTATTGGAAAAGTTGGTACAAATTCTGTAAACTCTATTTCTTATGTGTATCTGGTTGAAGGTTTAAAATTTAATTTTCTTAGTGTATCTCAGCTTTGTGACAACGGCAACAAAGTTATCTTTGATAAAGAGAAGTGTGTGGTGCAAAATTAGAAATCAGGAGATTGCATTCTCACAGCCTCTAGATCAAACAATGTTTATACTTTTCAGACTAGCAAAGTTGCAGGTGAAAGTTTGAAGTGTCTCAAGGCCTTGAAAGAGGATTCAAAGCTTTGGCACAGGAAACTTGGTCATATCAGTTTGCATACCTTGAACATGTTGATTTCCAAAGACTTGATAAGAGGATTACCATCCATAAATTTCAAAGAAGATAAAATGTGCAAAGCATGTGCACAAGGCAAACAGACCAGAAGCTCCTCAAGACAAAGAAGTTTGTAAGTACAACTATACCCATTGAATTACTTCATATGGATCTATGTGGTCCTATGAGGACTCCCACTCCAAAAGTTAAAAGGTATATGCTAGTTGTTGTAGATGATTTTTCTAGATATACTTGGGTTATGTTTCTCAAAGAAAATCTGAAGCACTCTCTGAATTTTCAAAGCTTTGCAGAGAACTTCAAAACTTGAAAAACCTACCTGTAGCTGCAATTAGGAGTGATCATGGTAGAGAATTGATCAGTTAGAATTTAATCTATTCTGTGATAAGCATGGTATTTCTCACACTTTTTCTGCTCCAAGAACCCCTCAACAGAATGGTGTTGTTGAAAGAAAGAACATGACTCTTGAAGATATGTCAAGAAAAATGCTTCTTGAGAACAAGCTGCCAAAATATTATTGGGCAGAAGCTGTCAATACAGCAAACTATATTTTGAACAGGTGCTTGATCACACCTATTCTGAAGAAGACCCCCTATGAATTATTCAAAGGGAGGAAGCCAAACATTTCTTACTTCAGACCCTTTGGATGTACTTGTTTTATCCATAACAATGGAAAAGACAATCTTGGTAAGTTTGATGCAAGAAGTGATGAAGGTATATTTCTTGGTTACTCACTGAATGGAAAAGATTATAGAGTTTACAATAAAAGAACTAAACTGGTTTAAGAGAGCATTCATGTTATTTTTGATGAAAGCTGTGATGGTTCTTTGAGTGAAAGTTTTGGAGACTTGAATTTGAACAAGCATGAATTAGATGAAGAGACAGAGAATCCATTAGGATTCAAGAAAAGCTCAGAAGAGAAAAGAAGACTTTTTCAAGACCTCGAAAATGGTGCTCAAGGCCTTGAAATTAAAGCTTAAAGCCTTGAAAAAGATGATCAGAAGGATTCAAGTGACAAAGCCACTACTTCAAGACCAGAGAATATCTATGGAGAACCTGAACCATGGTCTCCAAGAAAGAGATTCAAATATCTCTCATCCCATCCAGCTGATAATATCATATCAGATCTAACCACTGGTACACAAACTAGATCACAGCTGAAGAACTTATGTGCTTTAAATGCTTTTATTTCTCTTGTAGAACCAAAAACTGTGAAAGAAGCTTTACAAGAAGCAGACTGGATCATTGCTATGCAAAGTGAACTCAATGAGTTTGAAAGGAATAAGGTTTGGAACCTGGTTCCTGCACCTTCAAACCAGTCTGTCATTCGTTCCAGATGGGTATTCAGAAACAAGTTGGATGAAAGTGGCAATGTGATCAGAAAAAAAGCAAGGTTAGTTGCTCAAGGGTACAATCAAGAAAAAGTTATTGATTATGAGGAAAATTTTGTTCCAGTTGCCAGGTTAGAAACAATTAGAATTTTGCTTGCATTTGCATCTCACAAGAACATGAAATTGTTTCAAATGGATGTGAAGTGTGCTTTCTTGAATGGCTATTTGCAAGAAGAATTTTATGTTGCACAACCACCTGGTTTTGAAAATGACAAGTTACCAGATCATGTCTACAAACTTGACAAAGCTCTTTATGGTTTGAAACAAGCTCCAAGGGCTTGGTATGAAAGATTGCCAAAGTTTTTACTTGAAAATGATTTCAAAAGAGGTTTAGTAGAAAAGACTCTTTTCGTTAAGACTCATGAGAGAGATTTTCTTGTTGTTCAGATATATATTGATGATATACTGTTTGGAGCTACTAATGATCAATTATGCAGAGAATTATCAAGTCTTATGAGCAGGGAATTTGAGATGAGCATAATGGGAGAGTTGAGCTTCTTCCTAGGACTTCAAATACATCAATTGAAGAAGGGCATCTTTCTGCATCAAATCAAGTACACAAGAGACTTACTAAACAAATATAGCATCGCTCAATGTAAGGAATCCAAGACTCATATGAGCTCTACACTATCCTTAGATAAGGATGAATCTGGTAAGAGTGTCAATGTAAAATAGTATAGAGGCATGATTGGATCATTACTCTATCTGACAACAAGCAGGCCATATATTATGTTTAGTGTGTGTATGTGTGCTAGATTTCAAGCTGATCCAAAAGAATCACACTTGACTGCTGTGAAGAGAATATTCAGATACCTCAATGGTACCAAAGACTTAGGGCTTTGGTATCCAAGGCATTCTAACTTCTCTTTACATGGCTTTTCAGATGCTGACTTTGCAGGTTACAAGGTTGATAGGAAAAGCACTTCAGGAACTTTCCAATTCATTGGATCATCCTTGATTAGTTGGCATTCCAAGAAACAGAATTCAGTTTCTCTATCAAGAGCTGAAGCTGAATATATAGCTGCAGGAGCATGTTGCTCACAAGTGCTATGGATTGCTCAACAGCTAATAGACCTTGGATTTGACTTCAGGGGCATACCTTTTAAGTGTGAAAACACTAGTGCAATTTCACTTACAAAAAATCCAGTGCAACACTCAAGAACCAAGAACATTGATGTCAGACACCACTTCATCAGAGATCATGCTGAGAAAGGTGATATTGTTCTTGAATTTTTTGCTACTAACATGCAAATTGCATATATCTTCACTAAACCATTAGCAGATGAGAGATTCTCAGCTCTAAGATTGGAATTGGGAATGCTAAACAAAGATGCATTGGTTTAGGGGGAGCATCAGGTAAGACAGGTAAGCTTTATGTGTTTCAAAAGGTTTGAACTGAGTTTCAAAGCCTTGAAAATCAGTTCAAAGCCTTGACTTTTACTTGTTGCAGTGTAACGGTATTTCAATATTAATCTTCTTCTCTTCTCCTTCATTCCGTATCATTCCATCTCTCTCTTTTCTTCTCCCAAATCCTAATGAGCACAAGGAGATCCTCAGATAGAATCAAGATGGTTGGGGGTTCGAAACCTGTCTCAGAGAAGAAAAGAAAAGCAGCAGTGGAAGAGGTTCAAGAAGTCAGTGGAGACTCTAGCTCCAGAACGCCCAGTGCAGAGGCCGTCCAAGATCCTCCTCCACCAAAGAAGAAGGTCAAGAAGGTTACAACCTCCTCTTCAGAAAAGCAAAATAAGCAGAAAGCTGTTACAGAAAAGCAACCCAAAACAGAGCCTACCAGTTCAAAGATGGTGAAGAAGAAATCAACTCAGGGAGAAAAGGGGAAAGGAAAGGTGAAAGAAGCACAACCAGGAGGACAATTGGAGAAGGCATTGCAGATCTATTCACAAGCCTCAACAAAGAACACAGCACCAGATGAGACATGGTTTATCTCAAACATCTCTAAAGGTCAGTGGTTAGATGGTTTTACTTCAAGATCTATTGGTTTCTGCAGTTTAGTTAATAAGCATGTGGTGGAACACATGAAACTTAAGTGCATCTCTATGTTGAAGAAGAGTTCTTTGTGGTTTATGCTGAATCCTAGAAAATTAGCCTATCCTAGACTCACCAGACTCTTCTAACTGAACCTGACCCAAGTTAAGAGAACTGCACACTTGGTGATCAAATCTAAAGTGGCTTAGATAGTAATTGAACTGGATCACTCTGAGTTTGCCAATGTGTTAGGGTGTCCAAAGAGGTATGATACTAGCAACCATCCACCAAAGTCAGAAACCTTGAAGCTAGCCAAAGAAGAGTTATTTCTTCCAAACATATCAACCTCAGCCAAACAGTTAACACACTCTATGTTGAATGTTGAAGCCAAAGTCCTTCATACCATACTAGTTAGATGTGTCTTTCCGAGAGAGCACTCTGGAGAATTGGTGACTGAGAGAATGCTGCACATCATGTATCTGGTTATGCATGGATATGAGATAGATCTTCCAAAACTAGTGATAGAACACATGCTCTTTAGTCTTACCAATAAGAGGATTCACCCTATACGCTACGCAAACTTGCTCACGTTGTTCTTTGAGCATTTTGAGATTCCATTTACTGGAGAGGAATCAGTCACATCAAGTTTTGGGGTACTTAATGAGAAATCCTTTGAGAACATTGGAGTTTTGAAGACCAAAGAGAAAGTTTGGAAGCTTTACTCAGACTTGACAGAAGCATAACTAGGTGCAAAGAAGTTCTCTAATCCCAAGACCTTGACCCCCACTTCAAGTCAGACTTCTCAGCCCACAGACAATCAGAGACTTGATGGTTTGGAGTTGGACATGGAAGATGTCAAAGCAACTGTTTTTGGAATAGAAAGTGATTTGGTTCAGGTCAAGTACATGGTGGAAAGCATCTTCAGAAGCATGACTTTGCTTGATGTTCCTGAGGATGCTGAAGGTACAAAGAAAGGAGACTCTGAAAAGGATTTGCCTAGTGAGCATTCAGACCAGGAAGAAGTTACTCCAGTTTCAGACAAGGGAAAGCAGGTAGCAGATCTGGCATCATAGAAGAAGATGAAGCCAATAGACCTGATTCAGATGACCTTCTGATCACCTTGAAGAAGAAAAAGAAATCTCCAAAGACTGCTACAAAGGACAAGACTGAAGAGGTCACCATTTCTGGTGAAGAGGAACAGGAAGTGCAGGACAAGTGTGATGCAGAAGAAAGTGAGAAAGAGGAAGGAGATCAGGCTGCTGATGAAGATTAAACCCCTTAATCCTGCCTATTCTTTCTTCCCCATTCTTTCTTCTTCAAAGTTTTTTTTTTAAGTTTTCATAATTTTCCGGAAACTTGATCCAACATATTCTATCTTTTTTATGAAAGTCAAAAAGGGGGAGAAAATTCTAGGTTGTTAGCTCTTAGGTCTATTTGGTTTATTTGCTGAACTGTTTAAGTTTATGTTGGTATTATGAATAAGTTGGATCTCTTTGGAAATACTGTGTTTTAAATTGTGGACTAATCATTTTATTTTGCAGAGACTAAGGATCAAACAGAATTTGGTTTTGTCTTTCATCAAGGGGGAGATTGAAAGATCAGGTTGTGCAACACTTGAAATAGCTTGGTGTTGGAATAGATGCCCTAGAGGCAATCTAGTTTAGTATGAATTTATTTTGGTCAGAACATTCATTGTATTATTTTTTGGATATTTAATATAACGAAGTCATTAGATTTACAATTATGTTGTTTATCTTAAATATCCCGTGTCCAGTATAATTATTAATGGGACAATCATCTATAGACTAGTATGGGGTTTGATTGATATGGATATATCATGATCCAACACATGGGTGTGCATTAAGGGTAATGGCGCACTGGATTGACCCATCTCCGAGAAGGCAACATACACGTTATGTTAAGTCAGAAGCACTAGCCGCGGTGAAATGGTATTGTCATCCTTAGACTTAAAAGTCACTAGATATTCTAGTTGTGGATTATTGTGATTTGGTAGCGTCAAACGCTATACCGTAACTGGGTAGTTATAAAGGCGTGTACCGGATACAATAAGAAGAAAGCTTAGATATCGTAGTGGAGGTAGATAGAATTTGTCCCTCCCAGATAACGGGGGAAAATATCCTAGGCCACTCGAGGGATAGTGCTTACAGAATGTCTTGCTAGACTCAAATAAATTAATATTGGATATTGATATTATTTGCACGAATAAGGCTATTCCCAGGATCAAGAAACTATGGATTGGATGTACGAGTGTGACTTGTATGTCTCGTGTCCAATCCGGATATAGAGACAAAGGGATGAGACAATTACTTCTACAAGGTTTGTCGGATGACTATTCTATTAGTTGGCTAGAATGGATGTTTTGCTAGGAACCGCACCATATTAGCAAATTGTTGCTACCAACTAGATGGAACCTATGGGGTCACACGCTATATAGATTTGAACAAGATTAGGGAATTAATTAATAGGATTAATTAATTAGAAGGATCACTTTGCAACACCTTGCAAACTTAGTAGGACTAATTTGCAAGGAATGTTCTAAATTGAATTCTAGTAGGACTAGAATAGGTCCTTTAGGTAGTTGACAAGGATTTGTTGGACTAGATAAAGGATGCTCCTTCGTTCCTCCCCACACTTATGAGCCTTTTGATCATAACTTAAGTGGGAGAGAATAAAAAGAGAGAGAGCAAGCAAACAAGAGGGCCGACCGCCCCCTTGCCGCCGCCCCTACCCCGTCGGCCAACAAAGGAGGCCGCCACCTCCTTGTTGCCTCGTGTTGCGTGATTTCTTCTTCCTCTTCCTCCGTTATTAGCTAGCAAAAAGGAGAAGGAAGATCTAGATCTCAACTCTAGGCGTGGATCAACTATAGAGACGTGACACAATTCACGTTACAAGTCATCATAGGAGAAACCCTAAGGTGTGTAACATGATTCTTCTTTTACCATCGTTACGTCTCTTGTTCTGTGATCCTTGGAGGGTATTGAATTTATTAATTATGTTTTTCCGCTGCGCATCCATGATCAAAACCCTACAGTGGTATCAGAGCCAAAGGTCGTAGAGCATAAACGTTGTTTGTGTGTTACGTTTTGATAGTTTTACACTTTAAATTTATTGTTTATCGCGTAAAACAAGACAAATCAAGCATATGATGCAATTTGTCAATAATCAATCAAAACAAGACCTAGTTTTTGCATTGGATGCATGAATTAGTGAGTTTGAGAAATTTTAGGATCTTAGATCTAGGGTTTGGGAATCCTATTGAAAGAAGGAGTTCTTTTCAAACAAGGAAACAACCAAACTTGGACAACAAGCAAGGGAGTTGTTTTGGAAACAACTACCATGGAGGTTCGGCCCCCTGAGCGGACCGCCCATCCTTGCTTGCCGCCCAAGTAAGGGACGGCCTAGGGGCCGGGAGCCGCCCTAGCGCAGGTCCTAGCCGTGTGGGCTAGGGGCCGGCCGGGCGATTAAATTGTCGGGCCATTAAATTGTTAGGCCTCTTGGACCGTTTTAACCCTAGATAAAACCTAAAATCAACTAAAATTGACCAAGCGCGTTAAAATTGGATTTTAACTGTTTATGTGCAATTCGCATGGTGATTCGATATGGCTTTAGGATGTGGTTTGATTTGATTGTTTAATTTCGTGGTTTGGTTTACGGCCTGCGAGCTGATCAATTTGTTGTTATAATTAATTAGGGTTTCAAGGCCTGCGAGCCATTTTTTTTCTCAACTTGTGAGATTTATTTTATTTGGTATAGTTGTTAGCTAGTGCTAGATAGAATAGATTGTTAGCCAATATTGAAGAAAATAAGCCCAAAGCCAAAGGAAGCCACAAAAGATGGAGCATGGAGCATTCCACATGACTATGAATGATGGACCAAAAGATGAAGACGCATGCAGATGTGTTTTCTTTAGAGTTCATAGATAATTCCATTGTCTTCGAATTATCTTAGTCTAGAAAAAGGCAATATCCACATCACGTTTTATTTTGTTCTGTGGTTGTTTATTTTATTGTCTTATTATTTTGTGATTGGTGTATGGATGATGCATGCAATTAGGATAGTAAGATAACTAGACAATCTGGATCTATTATTTTGAGTTATGCCCAAACTCAAATAGATAGATTAGTCGATATGGATCAACTAAACAATTAAAAATTGAATTTGAAAAATCTCTAAAAACTTCAAATATTGTGTTCTTGCCTTCTCGTTATTTAAACACTCATTATCATCATGATTTATCAAGATCTTGCATGCCAAAGCAAGGAGACTTGGTTCATAATGATGGAATGTGATGGCACAAACAAGTTATGTGCAACTATTTAAATAAGAGGTTGGACACAACTAGGCTATTAATATGACTAAGAACCTGGAGGCAATCAATTGGGATTATCCATATAGATATATAACTAAGGAGTTATTTGCCCAATTGAACCAAGAGTTGCATAGGGATGCAATTGGAATTGTTCCTACCTAAAGTAGTCAAATTATGGGTGACTTGCCAAAGCAAGCTCATAAGGAGATGAAACATGGATCTTGGCCCACTAGAAAATATAAGGATATTTTCCGCATTAATATCTTGAGGGTTATTAATCCGTAGAAAAATAGTAGGAGCTATATTTGATAAACTAGCCATTATTGAATATAGTCAAAAATTCACAAATACTAAAACTTGCGTATTTTCCTTTTGTAGAATTCCAAATGGCAAACAACTCATCTAGTTCACAACATTCCCTACGATCAGTCCTTGAGAAGGACAAGCTCTATGGAACCAACTTCCTTGATTAGTACAGAAACTTGAGAATTGTTCTCAACCAAGAGAAGAAACTGTAAGCAATAGAGGAGCAAGTTCCAGCAGGTCCAGAGAACAATACCCCTGGAGCCCTAAAGGTGTATCAAAAGCGTGTTGATGACTCTAATGATGCAGCCTGCCTTATGCTACCATGACTTCTGAGCTTCAGAAGCAACACGAAAACATGAATGTTGTCGATATGATCGAGCATCTGAAGCATCTCTTTCAAGAGCAGGCAATGGTTGAGAGGTATGAGGTCTCTAAGGCATTGCTCAAGTGTCATCTGGCAGAAAGAAACCCGGTGGGACCCCATGTACTCCGTATGATCGGGTACTTGGAAAATCTCGCCCGACTAGGGTTCCCGGTTGGCCAAGAGTTGGAAACGGATCCCGTGTTGCAATCTTTGCCCTAGAGTTATGGACAGTTCATAATGAACTATAACATGAACGAGATCGTGAAACCACTTCCAGATTTTCTCAATATGTTGAGGACAGCTGAACAAAGCATCAACAAGGTAAGGGCAAGGCCATTATGATGGTGCTGAAAGGAAAGGGAAAAAGGTTTGCCTCATCCTCCAAGGGCAAAGTCAAGTCAGTTGCCAAGTCCAAGGAACCTGCCCTTAAGCCTGTTGGTGGGATTGCCAAAGGTGTGACTAAAGGTGAGTGTCACTACTGCAGTCAGCCTGGACACTTGAGGAGGAAATGCCAAAAATATCTGGAGGACAAGAGGCTTGGAATAGTGATTCCGCCACCACCAGGTATTTTTGTTGTAGATGTCAATTTGACGGTCTCTACATCATGGGTATTTAGATACTGGATGTGGATCTCACATTTGTCGAAATGTGCATGATCTAAAGAGAAGTAGAAGATTGGCTAAAGGAGAGATAGGTCTACGCGTTGGGAATGGAGCAAAAGTTGTTGCGTTGGTCGTGGGCGTGTGCGAGCTATCTCTTCCTTCAGGATTAGTTTTAGAATTAAATAATTCCCATTTTGTGCCTGCTATGAGCAGAAACATTATTTCTATTTCTTGTTTGGACAAGGAAGGTTTTATTATTTCAATAAAGAACAATTGTTGTTCCTTTTATTTTAATAATATTCACGATTTTAGTGTGCAATTATTTAATGGACTGTATGTCCTTGATCTAAGCAATCCTGTATACAACATTAATACCAAAAGGATTAAAATACATGATTTAAATTCTGCTTATTTATGGCACTGTCTTTTAGGCCCTATAAACGAGAAACGTGTATCTAGACTCCATAAGGACGGACTACTAGACTCATTTGATTTTGAATCATATGAGACATTCGAGGCCTGTTTATTGGGAAAAATGACAAAGTCCCCTTTCAATAAGAAAGGTGAGAGGACTAGTGAGCAATTGGCGCTCATACATACTGATGTGTGTGGGCCATTTGCCACGCCTGACAGGGGTGGTTATGTCTACTTCATTACATTTACTGATGATTACAGTAGATATGGATTTGTGTACCTTATGAAAGCCAAATCCGAATCCTTTGAAAGGTTCAAAGAATTCAAAAGTGAAGTAGAGAAGCAACTTGGCAAAAGTATCAAGGCTCTACGATCAGATCGTGGAGGAGAATACTTGAGCCAAGAGTTTGACGACTATCTTAGAGAGTGTGCGATCGTGTCCCAACTCACTCCACCCGGAACGCCACAATGGAATGGCGTGTCCGAGAGGAGGAATCGAACCCTATTGGATATCATTCGATCTATGATGTGTCAAACCGACCTTCCATTATCATTTTGGGGGCATGCACTATTGAGTGCAGCTTTCACCATTAACTGTGTTACATCTAAATCAGTCATGAAGACACCACATGAGATGTGGAGTGGGAGGCGTCCCACACTGTCGTTCATAAGGATTTGGGGCTGCGATGTCTATGTAAAACATTTACAATCAGAAAAGCTAGGGCCAAAGTCAGATAAGTGTAAATTTGTGGGGTACTCTAAGGAAACTAAGGGTTACTATTTCTACCATCGAACCGAGAACAAAGTGTTTGTTGCTCGGACCGGAGTGTTTCTAGAAAGATAATTTATCTCTAAAGAAGAAAGTGGTAGGATTGTAGAACTTGAAGAGATTCAAGAACCACAAATCACTGAACCGATAATGGAACATGAACAGGAACCGCAAGCAGTTGTGGAACAGCCTGTTCAGGTAACACAACAGCTTAGTAGATCTAGTAAAGTGCGCCAGGAACCCGAGAGGTATGGACTTCTCATGACCGATTCCGGTGACACAATGCTCATAGATGATGAGGCTACTACCTATGAAGAGGCTGTAAAAGGGCCAGACTCTCAAAAGTGGCTAGAAGACATGAGATCCGAGATGGAATCCATGTATACCAACAAAGTATGAACTTTGGTGGAACCACCCGAAGGGGCGCGGCCCATAGGGTGCAAGTGGGTCTTCAAGAAGAAGATCGACATGGATGGTAATGTGATTACTGTTGGAATAGATTCCCTAGAGGCAATCTAGTTTAGTATGAATTTGTATATGGCTAGAAAATTCATTTATTATTTATTGGATATTTAATATAATGAAGTCCTTAAATTTACAATTGTATTGTTTATCTTAAATATCTCTAGTCCAGTATAATGATCAATGGGACAATCATCTATAGACTAGTATGGGGTTGGATTGATATGGAGATATCATGATCCAACACATAGGTGTTCATTAAGGTTAATGGCGCACTGGATTGACCCATCTCCGAGAAGGCTACATACACGTTATGTTGAGTCACAAGCGCTTCCCGCGGTGCAATGGTATTTTCATCCTTAGACTTGAAGTCACTAGATATTCTAGTTGTGGTTTATTGTGATTTTGGTAGCGTTAAACGCTACACCGTAACTGGGTAGTTATAAAGGCGTGTACCGAATACAATAAGAAGCAAGCTTAGAGATTGTAGTGGACGTAGATAGAATTTGTCCCTCCCACATAACGGGAGCAAATATCCTAGGCCACTCGAGGGATAGTGCTTATAGAATGTCTGGCCAGACTCAAATAAATCAATATGGGATATTGATGTTATTTGCACGAATAAGGCTATCCCCATGGATCGAGAAACTGTGGATTGGATATACGAGTGTGACTTGTATGTCTCGTGTCCAATCCGGATATAGAGACAAAGGGATGAGACAATTACTTGTACAAAGGTTGTCAAGATGACTATTCTATTAGTTGGCTAGAATGGATTTTTTGCTAGAAGCCGCTCCATATTAGCAAATTGTTGCTACCAACTAGATAGAACCTATGGGGTCGCACGCTATATAGAGTTGAACTAGATTTGGGAATTAATTAATATGATTAATTAATTAGAAGGATCACTTTGCAATACCTTGCAAACTTAGTAGGGACTAATTTGCAAGGAAGGGACTAAATTGAATTCTAGTAGGACTAGAATAAGTCCTTTAGGTAGTTGGCAAGGATTTGTTGGACTATATAAAGAACATTCCTTCCTTCCTTCCCACACTTATGATTCAATTGATCATAACTTGAGTGGGAGAGAACAAAAGGAGAGAGAGCAAGCAAGCAAAGGAGCCGCCGCCCCCCCTTGCTCGCCGCCCCCTTCCCGTCGGCCCACAAGGAGGCCGAACCTCCTTGTTTCGGTCTCGTTTTGCATGATTCTTCTTCCTCTTCCTCTTTCCGGGCTAGCACCAAGGATTGGAAGATCTAGAAATCAACTCTAGGCGTGGATCAACTATAGATAACGTGGCACAATTCGCGTTTGAAGTCATCAAAGGAGAACCCTAAGGTGTGTTATTGATTTCTTCCTTTACCATCGTTATGTCTCTTGACTTGTGATACTTGGAGGGATTTGCATGGTTAATTATTGTTTTCGTTGCGCATCCATGAATCGAAACCCTACAGTGGTATCAGAGCCACAGGTCGTAGAGCATAAACGTGGTTTATGTGTTACGTTTTGATAGTTTTACACCTTAAAACTGTTGTTTATCGCGTAAAACAAGACAAATCAAGCATGTGATGCAATTTGTCAATAATCTATCATAACAAGACCTAGTTTTTGCATTAGATGCATGAATTAGTGAGTTTGAGAAATTTTAGGATCTTAGATCTAGGGTTTGGGCATCCTTGGGGAAGAAGGAGTTCTTCCCAAACAAGGAAACAACCAAACTTGGGAACCAAGCAAGGGAGTTGTTTTGGAAACAAATCCAAAAGGAGGTTCGCCCCCGTAGGGGACCGCCCCTCCTTGCTTGCCGCCCAAGAAAGGCCGGCCTAGGGGCCGGGGCATCCCTAACCCGCGGCCTAGCCGCGTGGGCTAGGGGCCGGCCGGCCCTAGGCCCTTGCGGTTCACTTTTTGGGCCCGGGCTATTGGATTGTTGGGCCCAATGGACCGTTTTAACCCTACAACATCCTAAAATCAATTAAAATTGACCAAGCGCGTTAAAATTAGATTTTAACTGTTTATGTGCAATTCGCATGGTGATTGGATATGGCCTTAGGATGTGGTTTGTTGTGGATGTTTAATTTTTTGGTTTGGTTTACGGCCTGCGAGCTAATCAATTAATTGTAATAATTAATTAGGGTTTTTTATGGCCTGCGAGTTTTTTTCTCAACTTGTGAGATTTATTTTATTTAGTATAGTAGTTAGCTAATGCTAGATAAAGTAGATTGTTAGCCAAGATTGAAGAAAAGAAGCCCAAAGCCAAAAAGGAGCCACAAAAGATGGAGCATGGAGCATGGAGCATTCCACATGACTACGAAGGATGGACCAAAAGATCAAGACGCATGAAGATGTGTTTGCTTTTAGGGTTCATAGATAATTCCATTGGCTTGGAATTATCTTAGTCTAGAAAAATGTTATATCCACATCACGTTTATTTTTGTTTTGCGGTTGTTTACTTTATTGTCTTATTATTTTGTGGTTGGTTTATGAATGATGCATGCAATTAGGATAATAAGATAATTAGACAACCCGGATCTATTATTTGGAGCTGTGCCCAAACTAAAATAGATAGATTAGTTGATATTGATCAACAAAAAAATTAAAATTTGAATTTAAAAATTGCTCAAAATTCAAATATTGTGTTCTTGCCTTCTCGTTATTTAAACACTCATTATCATCATGATTTATTAAGTTCGTGCGTGCCAAAGCATGGCGACTTGGTTCATAATGATGGAATGCGATGGCACAAGCTAGGAATGTGCAATTGTTTAAATAAGAGGTTGAACACAACTAGGCTATTAATATGATTAAGAAAACTAGAGGCAATCAATTGGGATTATCCATATTGATGGATAAATAAGGAATTATTTGCCGAATTGAACCAAGAGTTGCATAAGGGATGCAATTGGAATTGTTCCTACCTAAAGTAGTCAAATTATGGGTGACTTGCCAAAGCAAGCTCATTAGGAGATGAAACATGGATCTTGGCCCACTAGAAAATATATGGATATTTTCCGCATTAATATCTTGAGGGTTATTAATCAGTAGAAAAATAGTGGGAGCTATATTTGATAAACTAGCCATTATTGAATATAGTAAAAAATTCACAAATACTAAAACTTGCGTATTTTCCTTTTGTAGAATTCCAAATGGCAAACAACTCATCGAGCTCACAACATTCCCTAAGATCTGTCCTTGAGAAGGACAAGCTCTCTGGAACCAACTTCCTTGATTGGTAAAGAAACTTGAGAATTTTTCTCAAGCAAGAGAAGAAACTGTACGCAATAGAGGAGCATGTTCCAGCACGTCCAGAGAACCAAACACCTGATGCCCTAAAGGCGTATCAGAAGCGTGTTGATGACGGTAATGATGCGGCCTGCCTTATGCTATGCACCATGACTTCTGAGCTTCATAAGCAACACGAAAACATGAATGATGTCGATATGATCGAGCATCTGAAGCAGCTCTTCCAAGAGCAGGCAAGGGTTGAGAGGTATGAGGTCTCTAAGGCACTGTTCAAGTGTCATCTGGCATAAGGGAACCCGGTGGGACCCCATGTACTCCGTATGATCGGGTATTTGGAGAATCTCGCCCGGCTAGGGTTCCCGGTCGGCTAAGAGTTGGCAACCGATCTCGTGTTGCAATCGTTGCCCGAGAGTTATGGACAGTTCATCATGAACTATATAACATGAACGATATCGTGAAACCACTGCCAGATTTACTCAATATGTTGAGGACAGCTGAACAGAGCATCAACAAGGGTGAGGGCAAGGCCATTATGATGGTGCAGAAAGGAAAGGGCAAAAGGTTTGCCTCATCCTCCAAGGGCAAAGGCAAGTCAGTTGCCAAGTCCAAGGAACCTGCCCTTAAGCCTGTTTGTGGCATTGCCAAAGGTGTGACTAAAGGTGAGTGTCACTACTGCAGTCAGCCTGGACACTGGAGGAGGAACTGCCCAAAATATCTGGAGGACGAGAGGCTTGGAATAGTGATTCCACCACCACCAGGTATTTTTGTTGTAGATGTCAATTTAACTATCTCTACATCATGGGTATTAGATACTGGATGTGGATCTCACATTTGTCGAAATGTGCAGGATCTAAAGAAAAGTAGAAGATTGGCTAAAGGGGAGATAGATCTGCACGTTGGGAATGGAGCAAAAGTTGATGCGTTGGCCGTGGGCGTGTGCGAGCTATCTCTGCCTTCAGGATTAGTTTTAGAATTAAATAATTGCTATTTTGTGCCTTCTATGAGCAGAAACATTATTTTTATTTCTTGTTTGGACAAGGATGGTTTTATTATTTCAATAAAGAACAATTGTTGTTCCTTTTATTTGAATAATATTCACTATTTTAGTGCGCAATTATTTAATGAACTATATGTCCTTGATCTAAGCAATCCTGTCTACAACATTAATACCAAGAGGATTAAAATAAATGATTTAAATTCTGCCTATTTATGGCACTGTCGTTTAGGCCACATAAACGAGAAACGTGTATCTAAACTCCATAAGGATGGACTACTAGAATCATTTGATTTTGAATCATATGAGACATGTGAGGCTTGTTTATTGGGAAAAATGACAAAGTCCCCTTTCAATAAGAAAGGTGAGAGGACTAGTGAGCGATTCGCACTCATACATACTGATGTGTGTGGGCCATTTGCCACGCCTGCCAAGGGTGGTTACGTCTACTTCATTACATTTACTGATGACTACAGTAGATATGGATTTGTGTACCTCATGAGGGCAAAATTCGAATCCTTTGAAGTTTTCAAAGAATTCAAGAATGAAGTAGAGAAGCAACTTGGCAAAAGTATCGAGGCTCTATGATCGGATCGTGAAGGAGAATACTTGAGCCAAGAGTTTGACGAATATCTTATAGAGTGTGGGATCGTGTCCCAACACACTCCTCCCGGAACGCCACAATGGAATGGAATGTCTGAGAGGAGAAATCGAACCCTATTGGATATGGTTCGATCTATGATGTGTCAAACCGATCTTGCATTATCGTTTTGGGGCCACTCTCTATTAAGTGCAGCTTTCACCATTAACCGTGTTCCATCTAAATCAGTCATGAAGACACCATATGAGATGTGGAGTGGGAGGCGTCCCACATTGTCGTTCATGTGGATTTGGGGCAGCAATGTCTATGTAAAACGTTTACAATCAGACAAGCTGGGGCCAAAGTCGGATAAGTGTAAATTTGTGGGGTACCCTAAGGAAACTAAGGGTTACTACTTCTACAATCCAACTGAGAACAAAGTGTTTGTTGCTCGGACCGGCGTGTTTCTAGAAAGAGAGTTTGTCTCTAAAGAAGAAAGTGGGAGGACTGTAGAACTTGAAGAGGTTCAAGAACCACAAATCACTGAACCGATTATGGAACATGAGCAGGAACCACAAACAGTTGTGGAGCAGCCTGTTCAATTAACACAAGAGCTTCGTAGATCTAGTAGAGTGCTCCAGGAACCCGAGAGGTATGGACCTCTGGTGACCGATTCCGGTGACACGATGCTCATAGGTGATGAGCCTACTACCTATGAAGATGCCATGAAGGGCCCAGAATCTCAGAAGTGGCTAGAAGCCATGAGATCCGAGATGGAATCCATGTATACCAACAAAGTATGGACTTTAGTGGAACCACCCGAAAGGGCGCGGCCCATAGGGTGCAAGTGGGTTTTCAAGAAGAAGATCGACATGGATGGTAATGTGATTACCTATAAAGGCCGATTGGTGGCTAAAGGATTCAGACAGATTCATGGTATTGACTATGATGAAACTTTTTCACCAGTCGCTATGACCAAATCCATCCGAATCCTACTTGCGATTGCAGCATACCACGACTATGAGATTTGGCAGATGGATGTCAAAACAGCATTCCTTTATGGGAATCTCCTCGAGGACGTGTATATGATACAGCCGGAGAGTTTTGAAGATCCAAAGCAAGCCAACAAATTCTCTAAGCAGCAGTGATCCATTTATGGATTGAAGCAAGCTTCTAAGAGTTGGAATCGACGTTTTGATGAAGTAGTCAAAGAGTTTGGCTTCATCAGGAACGAAGATGATTCTTGTGTCTACAAGAAGGTTAGTGGGAGCTCTGTAGCTTTTCTGGTCTTGTATGTGGATCACATACTACTCATTGGAAACGACGTTCCCATGCTGCAATCTGTTAAAGATTGGTTAGGGAAGTGTTTTTCAATGAAGGACTTAGGGGAAGCAGCCTATATACTCGGTATAAAGATCTATAGAGATAGATCCAAGAGACTGCTAGGCCTAAGTCAAAGTACATATATTGACATGGTGTTGAAAGGGTTCAACATGCAAGATTCCAAGAAGGGATTCTTGCCCATGTCACATGGAATTACTCTTTCGAATAGTGGTTGTCCTTCCAATGAGATTGAGAAGGAACGCATGAGTAGAATACCCTATGCCTCGGCCATAGGATCTATCATGTACGCCATGTCATGTACTAGACCAGATGTGTCATATGCCTTGAGTATGACAAGCAGATACCAATCCAATCAAGGTGAGAGTCACTGGATTGCAGTCAAGAACATCCTAAAGTACTTGAGAAGAACTAAGGATGCTTTCTTGATATGTGGCGGTGAGGAAGAGTTGCGTGTAAGATGTTACACTGATGCAAGCTTCCAAACCGACAGAGATGACTTTAGATCACAGTCGGGATATGTGTTTTGCCTGAATGGAGCAGCGGTGAGCTGGAAGAGTTCCAAGCAAGAGACGGTGGTTGATTCTACAACAGAGGCTGAGTACATTGCTGCAAATGGCGCAGCAAAGGAAGCTGTTTGGATCAGAAAGTTTGTTTCTGAACTTGGTGTGGTTCCTAGTATTGCGGATCTAGTTGATTTGTACTGTGACAACACTGGGGCGATCGCACAATCGAAGGAACCAAGGTCGTACTTGAAATCCAAGCACGTGCTCAGGAAGTTTCATCTGATTCGAGATATTATCGATAGAGGAGACGTTCGGATATGCAAGATTCCTACAGATGAGAATCTGTCAGATCCACTTACAAAGCCGCTTAGAAGCATGAAGGGAACACTAGGAGTATGGGCATACGAGATGCGCCAGATTGGCTCTAGTGCAAGTGGGAGACTGTTGGAATAGATACCCTAGAGGCAATCTAGTTTAGTATAAATTTGTATATGGCTAGAAAATTCATTTCTATTTATTGGATATTTAATATAATGAAGTCCTTAGATTTACAATTGTATTGTTTATCTTAAATATCCCTAGTCCAGTATAATAATCAATGGGACAATCATCTATAGACTAGTATGGGGTTGGATTGATATGGAGATATGATGATCCAACACATAGGTGTGCATTAAGGGTAATGGCGCACTGGATTGACCCATCTCCTAGAAGGATACATACACGTTATGTTGAGTCACAAGCGCTTCTCGCGGTACAATGGTATTGTCATCCTTATACTTGAAGTCACTAGATATTCTAGTTGTGGATTATTGTGATTTTGGTAGCGTTAAAGGCTACACCGTAACTGGGTAGTTATAAAGGCGTGTACCAGATACAATAAGAAGCAAGCTTAGAGATCGTAGTGGACGTAGATAGAATTTGTCCCTCCCACATAACGGGAGCAAATATCATAGGCCACTCGAGGGATAGTCCTTATGGAATGTCTGGTCAGACTCAAATAAATCAATATGGGATATTGATGTTATTTGCACGAATAAGGCTATTCCCATGGATCGAGAAACTGTGGATTGGATATACGAGTGTGACTTGTATGTCTCGTGTCCAATCCGGATATAGAGACAAATGGATGAGACAATTACTTGTACAACGGTTGTCAAGATGACTATTCTATTAGTTTTCTAGAATGGATGTTTTGCTAGAAACTGCTCCATATTAGCAAATTGTTGCTACCAAACCAGATAGAACCTATGGGGTCACACGCTATATAGAGTTGAACTAGATTTGGTAATTAATTAATAGGATTAATTAATTAGAATGATCACTTTGCAATACCTTGCAAACTTAGTAGGGACTAATTTGCAAGGAAGGGATTAAATTGAATTCTAGTAGGACTAGAATAAGTCCGTTAGGTAGTTGGCAAGGATTTGTTGGACTATATAAAGGACACTCCTTCCTTCCTTCCCACACTTATGATTCAATTGATCATAACTTGAGTGGGAGAGAACAAAAGGAGAGAGAGCAAGCAAGCAAAGGAGCCGCCGCCCCCCTTGCTCGCCGCCCCCTTCCTGTCGGCCCACAAGGAGGCCGAACCTCCTTTCTAATACCCCGTATTTAAATTAGGGGTTATTTGGTCATTTTAAAAAGAAAAGAATATTTGAAAATTTTAAGAAAGTTATATTTCAAACTTGTTCTTGACTTATTATTGGTTTCAAAGTATAAGGGTGTCATTTGACATTTATGATTTTATAAAAGTTCATTTTTGAGTATTTTGTAGTTTTGGTTACTTGAGTAATACTATCTAAAATTTATTTGGTATACTTGGGACATTTATATAGTTTTGTAAATGTAGAATTTGATACTTATACACATAGTAACTTGTTTGAAATGTTCTAGTTTATAAGATTAACTTGTATGTGATAGTTAGTAATTGAAAATTACATTTTTTACCCCCTTTACTATTGGTTTTATTATTTCAACTCCATCCATCAATTCATGTAAAGGATATTTCTACCCCAAGTGCTCTTACCATCCTTTTGGTCAACATCAATAAAATAATGTCCTCATGACTACTCTTATACATACACACACACACATACACACTCCCACACTAACTCTCACACCATATGCATCATCATCATCTTCTCCTCCACTCATTTTCTACATTGAAGAACACTCAAAAGCTCCATTCTCTCTCCAAAAAACTCCATTCCCGGATTGGAGTGTTGACCTCACAAAAACACCTCCAAAACATCATTTTTCACCTTCAAATTCATGAAAAACTCAAGTCCAAGGTCATACTATGCATGGGGGAGCTATTTTCTTCATCTTCTTCATGATTTTAAGCTCCTCAAGGTCTTGTAAGCATCTCTTTTCTATTATCATTTGTGTGATGTTAGTTTCATCATCATCTTCTTCATCATCACATTCCTCTTACATCAAAATTCCCTCCATTGAAGGGGTTTTCAAGCTCTCATGGACTTCAAGCTTCTCCAAGCACAATCATTTTCCCAAATGTCTCTCTTAAGGCTCATTTGTAAGCTTTCATTCCTCTTTAAATTTGTGCATTTTGATGTTACTTTCACCATAACGATAGAAAACTTCTTGATCTTTGCTTGCATGTGTGTCTAGAACATGAATTCGAGACTTTAAACTTGTTTTTTTTTCAAATTCTTCACATGATTCCCCAAATTTCTTGTTTGATCTCTTTTTGTATGTCTAACTTGTTGTACTTGAGTATAAATAACATATTTCTCAAGTTGCATGTATGATGGAATTGGATTGATCATGTTTTGAGTGTTCTTGGTGAAAATTGCATGTCTTTACAATCTGACCAGTTTGTAAAAAACGTATATTATCTCTAAATTTTGTCTCTGTAAAATTTTTAACTCTTTAATATTCTGAAAATAGACTTAGAGAGGGTCATTTTGAAAGAAAATTCAACTCCATAGCCTTTTTGGTTAGAAAGATATGCTCATTTTATGTTGCATGTTTTCTGAAACTCTGTTTTTGGACAAGTTTTGCTATTTTTGTTAAAAATCTCATTTCCAGAAACATTTGGCACCCAATCTTTCTTGTGATGCAACTAGACACACAAGGGATTCATTCTGGAGAATATGGGTATCTTTCCTATTCTCCAAGTAGTAGTAATTGTTCTTCAAAGTTGAAATTTTCTTCCAAACTTGTCTCTGCATAGCAGTGTTTGTTATTTATGTAACTTGAGTTTTGTAATAGATATGCATGATTTTCTTGGTGTTTCTGAAAGTAGATCACAAATGTTATGTTTTAAATTGTACTTATTATCGAAATTTTGTTATGTACATTAAGCGAAATGTAATCCTAATAGTATATTTCTACTTTTGGTTGTCGATTTTCTCTTTAACCCTGAACCGAGATCCCGGGCTGTTTCATCCTTGTTTCGGTCTCGTTTTGCGTGATTCTTCTTCCCCTTCCTCTTTCCGGGATAGCACCAAGGATTGGAAGATCTAGAAATCAACTCTAGGCGTGGATCAACTATAGATAACGTGACACAATTTGCGTTTGAAGTCATCAAAGGAGAACCCTAAGGTGTGTTATTGATTTCTTCATTTACCATCGTTATGTCTCTTGACTTGTGATACTTGGAGGGTTTTGCATGGTTAATTATTCCGTTGCGCATCAATTAATCAAAACCCTAAAATTACCTATAAGGGACGATTGGTGGCTAAAGGATTCAGACAGATTCATGGTATTGACTATGATGAAACATTTTCACTAGTCGCTATGACCAAATCCATCCGAATCCTACTTGCAATTGCAGCATACTACGACTATGAGATTTGGCAGATGGATGTCAAAACAGCATTCATTTATGGGAATCTCCTCGAGGATGTGTATATGATACAGCCGGAGGGTTTTGAAGATCCAAAGCAAGCCAACAAAGTCTGTAAGCTGCAACGATCCATTTACGGATTGAAGCAAGCTTCTAGGAGTTAGTATCGACATTTTGATGAAGTAGTCAACGAGTTTGGCTTCATCAGAAACGAAGATGAGTATTGTTTTTACAAGAAGGTTAGTGGGAGCTCTATAGCTTTTATGGTCTTGTATGTGGATGAGATACTACTCATTGTAAACAACGTACCCATGCTACAATCTGTTAAAGATTGGCTAGGGAAGTGTTTCTCAATGAAGGACTTAGGGGAAGCAGCCTATATACTCGGTATAAAGATCTATAGAGATAGATCTAAGAGACTGCTAGGCCTAAGTCAGAGTATGTTGAAGCGGTTCAACTTGCAAGATTCCAATAAGGGATTCTTGCCCATGTCACATTGAATCACTCTCTCGAAGAGTGGTTGTCCTTCCAATGAGATTGAGAAGGAACGCATGAGTAGAATTCCCTATGCCTCAGCCATAGGATCTATCATGTACGCCATGTTAGGTACTAGACCAGATGTGTCATATGCCTTGACTATGACAAGCAGATACCAATCCAATTGATGCGCTTTTTAGCGTGCTATTTGCAAGTATACAAATCAAGTAATATAGAGAGTATTTTAGACTCGGATTATCGATCCCACAAGGACTTTGCAGGTTTTTCTAGTAATCATTTTTAAGTTGAAGAGTGTAAAAAGGAGGAATATTTTGAGAGTTTGCTTAAGTACTGAAAGTAAATAACTGAAATGTAAATCTTTTTGCGAGAATTTTCTAAATAATCTTAAGGTTGTAAAACTAAGGTTTGAGATACTAGGTCCCGGGATCCCCTAGGGTTCTTCAGATTTTCGTTCTTTGTTTGACATGAAAACACACAGCAGTCTCGTTATCCGTGCCACGTACCGATTGTGCAGTATCTTTTTTTTTTCCTCCACGTTATTACAATCCTGCAGACTGTCGGATTCCTGTTAAGCTGCCTAAATCTGCAGTCTCGTTCTAAGGCTGCTAGGGTTTCTAACCTGTCCTAATGGCCCGGGTCAGATTCTCTAACAGTTGGTCTCAACGATTTCAGGCTAGTCCTAACTCCCCTTCGCTAGTCGGCCCATCGGGGTAAGGTGCTAAATTATGTCTTCTCTTCCTAACCCTAACCAGACGTTTTCACCTACCGGCTCGGGTCTGTAGCAATTCTCGTTCGCGACTCCGATCATGCATAAACAATAATAATCAAAGACAGAATAACTGACAAAAACTGCTGAATTAAGATAGTACGATCATGAATTCATAGTCAAAATGTAGAACTAATCTCTTAAAACGAAACCCTAGGTTCACCGAGAACCTAGGTAAAAGTTTAGCTACTAGAACTCATAACAAAATAACACTGTTTTTGAATGAGAGAGAAGAATAAGATCAAACTAGGTCTTCGAATCTGGAATCGCGCTTTCATGCTCTCCCGGGATGCTCAGACTATTCCTGCGGTTGTACTGTATTGTGTTGTGTGTCAAAACAAGTTTGGACGAGTCTTTAAGTAGTGCTGTTTTTTCCCGAAACGCTTGCGCCAGAATTTACGAAAACTGCCATCGGGGTAAGGTGCTAAATTATGTCTTCTCTTCCTAACCCTAACCAGACGTTTTCACCTACCGGCTCGGGTCTGTAGCAATTCTGGTTCGCGACTCCGATCATGCATAAACAATAATAATCAAAGACAGAATAACTGATTAAAGCTGCTGAATTAAGATAGTACGATCATGAATTCATAGTCAAAACGTAGAACTAGTCTCCGAAAACGAAACCCTAGGTTCACCGAGAACCTAGGTAAAATTTTAGCTACTAGAACTCATAACGAAATAACACTGTTTTTGAATGAGAGAGAATAATAAGATCAAACTAGGTCTTCGAATCTAGAATCGCGCTTTCGTGCTCTCCCGGGATGCTCAGACTGTTCCTGCGGTTGTGATGTATTGTGTTGTGTGTCAAAACGAGTCTGGACGAGTCTTTACATAGTGCTGTTTTTTCCCGAAACGCTTGCGCCATAATTTACGAAAACTGTCATCGCTCCACCGACTCCGGAAAAAAGTCAACCTGGCTGCGTATATACGCAAGGGTTGCGTATATACACAACCAGGGCCCACAAATCATGCTCCCATACCCCCCTGCCTTAGCTGCGTATATACGCAGCCCGGACGTATATACGCAGGCAGGGGCTGTGTCCTGGCCCGACTTGATCCTATGCTGGGCCCGGTTGGGTCTCCTGGGTCCCGCACATCTGCCGGAAGTCTCCGGTTTGCCTCCCTTGCTGTCTTCCTGCTCTTTCCTGCCTCGGCCTGCGTTTTGACCCAAAACTTGTCAAAATTACCAAAATACCCCTGGGTCAAAACCGCTCCAAATTCTGCCCAATCCTGACTCTGGCCATAGGAAAACTGCTGACTGAATTTGGGAGACAAAATCTGAACTTGACTCCGGAAACTCAATGCTGGTGCCGAAATGACGAAAATAACCCTAGGACAAAACTGTCCAGGAAATCGTCACAGACATGAAATAGTTGCTCATGACTCCGGGCATCAGGAACTGAGACTCCATACTCGGGTGTGGCCTGTCTGGGACACACTTGACGGGAGTCGTTTTTTCGGCCGGACTTCGTTTCAACATTATAACCTGTTTTCGGAAAGCCCTTGACGTTTTCGTTCTTTTGCCCCTAGTTTCGCTTCCAAATTCGAAGTCGTGCTCAAGATATCGTCAAACGAGCGCGTCCCGGTGATTCTCGGTTTTGGCGTTTTCAGCTTCCTCGGTCGGTTTTCACTGCTCGTTTTTCCTCCAGTCTTTCCGTTTTCCATTCCACTCTCCCTTGTACCAGTCTCGGTCAAATCCTACTCCGAGCATTTTCTGCACGTTTCTCGAGGCGAACCCAGCTCTGTCTCGGCACGCATCCCAATGCACTTTCCGAACCTGTTCCCGTAAAGACAACATGAACAAAGTCGCGACCATATCCAATAAAAGTACGAAACATGCAGAAATTTACGAAGAGCTAATAAACATCTCTTTCCTAAAACCGAGGCTTTCTGAGGGTGAATTATGTCTAAAACGCGGTTTTCCAGCACACATACACATCTTTTCAGGCTAAAAGATAACCCCTATTTGGGCGTTATCAAATAGCACCACACTAAACTTTTCTCGTCCCGAGCAAACTCCAGCAATATACTACCAATGCATACTATCCCGAATCAATCCAGAGCAGTGTAACCGCACTTATTTAAAAACAGTATTACTATAAAAACAGCTTATATATTTATTTGTTTATTTTTGGTGAGACTGGGAAATCTCTTCAACTCAAACTGAACATCATCAAACATTCATATTCCCCTAGATTTCAGAAACTGCGGTGATCGAAAGAACTCGCGGCCAGCCTAGGTTAGGAACAAGCACGAACACTACTTACTTAGGTTTTGCACGCAAACCGAACGTATCCCTAACGCACACCTTCCGTGCTTTTACTCCGGGTGTAATGTAACTCTGCCGGCTTTGGGACGGTAGGATAAGTCATTTAGAAGCGATGTCCTAAACGTCACAGCACACTCACACATACCCCAATCTCACACTCCCTCACCAAGATGATGGAAACTGACCCAAATCACCTAATATCCTAGACACTCAATTTCCTCCAGTCCCGGTGTAACTGCCGTTCTCGCGGCCACAACTCTGAACGAATGTGAAACTGTGATAAAAATTGCCGGCCCGGCGTTTTGAAATAAAATCAATCAAGCACCCTGAATTTTCTGTCTTTGATACTCCTTTATTTTTCCGTTTTTTCTTCTTTCTCTGTTTCTTTCCGTCGTTTTTTTTTGGGAAACACAATAAACAACAATAATATAAACAAGGCCAACTCTATGATAAACCAAAAAACGTGGGGTGGCAGAAAAAAATACTGAAATAAAATCTGAAACGACCACCCCCACACTAATTTCGAACCATGTAGTCAATCTGTAAAATAATCGCGCTTTTCCAACCGATCCTCCTCACTCCAAGGATGTCTAAATCGCACAGCGCGTCCTCCAATCAACCCTGTCAACCCAAGTCCCCCATGTCGTGCGGAAAATTTACGCACTACGGCTCTCCTCCTATGCTCACGGTGTAATGTCGTGAGTCACCGCCACACCGAAGTGTGCTGCCGTCACTATCCCACCCTTACACACCCTCAAATATAAAAATAAATCTCATCCACTATCAAATATGACAATTCTGCTCTACCCCCGAAAATCCCCCTCGACTCAGCTCCCTCGTGCCATGACGCGTAGGAAAGGTGAAAATACTAACAATGGTGCGAGTATCAAAAAACGGCTTCCTAGGTCAAACGGTTACAAAGAAAAGGATTAGTGGATCAACGGGGCTCACTAGTGGACCTAAGGCGCGAGACAGGACGTGAGGTCCCCTATAGCCTATCACTCCACCAAATGATGTGGTGACTGTGATGGCGGGTTGACGACTACCTGGTGACGGTGGTCTGGTAGCTAGTCGGATACATGGCTCGGGAGACAGCTACTTGCGTTTTCTGGAGTGCATTGGCTCTATTAACTCCCCTAGAAAGATTCGCGCAGCTCTTCCTCACCTAAGTTCGTCCACTTTGAGAAATTTTTTATCATTAAGCTCTCTCCAGTTTTAAGCTAAATCCTTCGTCCAGTCTCAAAATTTTCATTTTTTATCAAATTTTTAATATTTATTTTTTCTTTATTATTATTTTTAAATAAAAAGTAATGCAGTTACAACGCCACCACCCCCACATTGGATGGTGCCATGCCCTCATGGTACTAATCATCAGGCATATCTGGATTGGATGAGCTGACTTGCCTCATCGAATGGAAACAACTGGTAGCATATGCAGAAAAATAAAGCGAGAGACAGAAATTGAACATGTGCACCCGGAGTCAGTTCTTACAGGTGCGGAACTTTTTGCAAATTCCGGTGGAGCAGGACCGTTGACCGGTCGCCGGAAAATTTCTCTACGGAAGTTGTCAACCTTCCGAGCTCTATATGCGCTCTTCAAATGTGCAATCCCCGAGCACCATTGTGTGTGACAATTGCTCCCAGATGGTCGAGTATACTTTCGTACACCGGGGTCGATTGCTCTGTTCTGCAGAAAAACTGTTCCTGAAAAATCCCCAACTCGTATTAGTCCCTGTGATGGTCGAGTGTGCCAGAACACACCGGGGTCGATTCTTCAAGATTTTGAAAATCTGCCTTTCCTTCTACGAAATTTTCTAAATTCGCTTCAAAATCCACGGATCTGTATATGGAGGTAGAGACAGAAAAATGGGGCAACATGCTGCTGTCAGAAAAAAAAAATTCTTCTTCTACCTGCGTATATACGCAGTCTCCTGCGTATATACGCAAACAGGGAGCATTTTGAAAACGAAAAAATAATAAAAAATAATAAAAAAACACTGCTGTCTGCGTAAATACGCAGCCTGCGTATACGCAGTCTGGCAGCAGAATTTTTTTTTTTTTTTTGAAAATTCCAGATTTTCACTGCTGGCTGCGCGGTCTGCGTATATACGCAGGCAGCAGGTAAAAAAATAATTTTTTTTTTATTTCGAAATTTTACTGCTGGTTGCGTATATACGCAAGGTCTGCGTATACGCAGCAGCCTGCGTATACGCAAGTAGCAGCAATTATTTATTTATTTATTTAATTTCGAAATTTTACTGCTGGTTGTGTATAATATGCAGGTTCTGCGTAAAATACGCAGGCAACAGTGAAATTTCCAAAAAAAATAAAATTCTCTCTACCCAATGTGTGCGTATTATACGCACAGGATGGGCGTAAAATACACACACATAGTATTTTTGCTCCGTTTTGTTCTCGTTTTCTGCTCTGCTGTATCTGCACATGCTCAATTCAAAGTAAATACCCACTCATCTTACCTCTCTCAAAATTCAAAACTGAAAATAAAACCGAAATAATTAAAACTAACTTACTACGTTGGGTTGCCTCCCAACCAGCGCTTGTGATTTACAGTCGACGGCCTGACCCAGTTACCTCATGTTTGCTCAAGGGACGTCAAAACCGCCAGGGTCTACCTTGACGTCTGCTTCCGGGCCCAGATATGGCTTGACCTGGTTTCCGCTCACCCTACAAGTTGTACTGTCATGCGAATATTCCAATTCAACCGCGTCCCATGAAAGTACTTCTTTGATGATAAACGGTCCTGACCACTGAGATCTTAATTTTCCCGTGTAAAGCTACTTCCGAGAATTGCAGATAAGTACTTTCTGACCTACTTGAAACTGCTTTGGCTGTGCTAAAGTTTGATGGCTCGGGAGCGGTTTCAGCTCTAGGGTTCGTGGCTCTTTGAGTGACGGGACCAGGACCAATTTATGCCCACTTTTTTCGTCCAGCTGTAAAGTGGTCCGGTTTTCAGCTTGCATGGCCTGCTCCTCCTCAAATCTCTCCTCGTTCTCTCTGTCCACTCTGTCAATCTCAGCCAATAGCTTGTCCATCTCTTCGTTTTCCCATCCTTCTTCGACTACCTCCACTGCAAAGATGTCTTCATGCTCGTAATAATTCGGTAGTTGCAGATTTTTGAAAACGTTGAACTTCACCTTGTCTTCATTAATCTGCATGGTTAGTTCTCCGCTCTTGCAGTTTATCATGGCTTCTAGTGGCCAGAAACGGTCTGCCCAGAATGAGTGGTACGTCTCCTGCCTCCATGTCCAGAATTACGAAATCAGCCGGAAAAATCAATTCTCCGACTTTCACCAGAATATCTTCAATAACTCTGTAAGCCTGCTTCACGGATCTGTCCGCCATCTGCAGCTTGATTCTGGTGGGCCTGAGCTCACCGATTTTCAAAGTTTCGAAAATTGATAACGGCATCAGATTGATACTGGCCCCTAGGTCACACAGAGCCTATCATGTGTAAGCATTACCTAGGGTCACCGGGATAACAAAACTGCCAGGGTCCTTCCTCTTCCTCGGTATCCCATTCTTCACACAATTGCTCACTTCTGCCGTCAGATTTATTGTCTCGAAATCGCTCATACGTTTCCGTCCATACAAAATATCTTTGAGGACCTTGGCATAAGTGGGCATCTTTGCCAACGCCTCCGCAGAGGGTATGTTGATCTTCAGCTGTTTGAAAATCTCGAGAAATCTGGCGTAGTCCTTGCTATCATCTCTCTTTCGTGTCTTCAAAGGATACGGCACCTCCTTGGAGATAGGCACCGTTTCTGCTTCCTTCTCGTTATGCACTGCATCCTGCTCAACCGAGCCCTTCGGCTGGGGGCGGTCGGCTGAGCTGTTATCCTGGCCAAATACTTCGCGCTCGGTTTCCTTCGACTTTTCTGCACGTGCATGGCTAGGATACGGCGGATCCTGTAGTGCTAATCCACTCCGAGTGGTGATGGAATTGACCTGAGCACGTGGATTGTTTACTGTATTCGGGGGCAAGTTTACTGGCTATCTTTCAATTAGCTTTTGTGCTAACTGCCCTACTTGTACCTCCAAAGCGCGCAGTGACGTTTTGGTCGTCTGCACATCGGCTTTCAGGGCGTCCATATGTGCAAACCGGGACTCCATGGTCTGAAACATGGACTCGATTTTCTTCATCTGAGCATCGTACTGCTGTGCCGATGAGCCTGGATGAACTTGCGATGTCAGTGCAGCCTGCTGAGCCGGTGCCTTGTGCTGGAATCCCGGTTCATAAATTGCAGAATTCGGGTTTCCGTACCAGAACCCGGGATGATCTCTCGTGCCCGGTCTGTACCGGCTCGGATCCCACTGCTGTTGTACGTAATTGGCATATTCGTTTCCGAGCCCCTCGATGGCTGTGTCCAAATCTGGTCCGTCTACTGCCGCAACAGTCTTCTTTTCCCAGTAGACTTTCTTAATCAAGTCTTGCACGATCTTGGCCAGATTATCTATCCGGTCATCTTCTGCTGGCTCAGCTCGGGCCGTGATCCTGCGATCATCAAACAGTCGAGTGCCCTGCTTGGCTAACTACTTCATTAGCTCATAGGCACCGTCTTTGTCCACATGGTACAGGAAGTTTCCTCCGGCTTCTCTGTCAATCCTGTCAGCACTCTCCCTGTCTAGGGCATGGTAGAATACCTGCAGGATCTTCGGGTCTCCAAAACCGTGGTTCGGGCATCTTTTCACCAGTCTCATCAATATGTCCCATGCATCTACCACCGTCTCTCCCGTCTTCTTCTTGAACAACAGAATCTCGCTTTGTAATTGAATGACCCGGGAGTCAGGGTAAAATTTGGCAAGAAAATCTGTGACGCATCCTTCTCATGTAGTGATCGATCTGGGTGGTCGGGATTCGAGCCAGTCGTTGGCCACTCCGTACAGGCAGTATGGAAAGAGTATTAACATGAGCGCCTCGGCTCCAACTCCCTTATACCGGACTTTGTTGCAGTAGTCCTCGAACTTCCCGATGAAGTCGTTTGGATCTTCGTCAGCTTTGCCATGGAATCGGAAGAGGGTCTGAACAGTCTGGATGGTGGATGGTTTTATGTCGAAGTGTTCTGCGGTGAACTCGGGCACCACAATAGCTCGTTCATGCCCCCTTCCCCCTCCCCTCCCCGTGGGGACTTCGAAATTCTCCACCAACGCCCTCCCAGACCGATTGTACGTCCTCTGGTTGTTCCGGGCAACAAAACCTGCTGCGACAAGATCTTCGATGTACCGAGCCATCTCGGCTGGAGTAAGTGTTTCGGGCAGTTCTGGCGTTCTCTCGGTATTGTCGCCCATCCTGAAAAAGTAGAGATCTCAAGAGCAGTGAGATAACAGAAAAATAAAAATAAAAAATAAAATAAAAATAAAAACTCGAAAAATTAATTCGGACTACTAAATAAACCCTAAAAAGTCCCCGGCAACGGCGCCAAAAACTTGATGCGCTTTTTAGCGTGCTAATTGCAAGTATACGAATCAAGTAATATAGAGAGTATTTTAGACTCGGATTATCGATCCCACAGGGACTTTGCAGGTTTTTCTAGTAATCAGTTTTAAGTTGCATAGTGTAAAAAGGAGGAATATTTTGAGAGTTTGCTTAAGTACTGAAAGTAAATAACTGAAACGTAAATCTTTTTGCGAGAATTTTCAAAATAATATTAAGGTTGTAAAACTAAGGTTCGAGATACTAGGTCCCGGGATCCCCTAGGGTTCTTCAGATTTTTGTTCTTTGTTTGACATGAAAACACACAGCAGCCTCGTTATCCGTGCCACGTACCAATTGTGCAGTATATTTTCTTTTCCTGCACGTTATCACAATCCTGCAGACTGTCGGATTCCTGTTAAGATGCCTAAATCTGCAGTCTCGTTCTAAGGCTTCTAGGGTTTCTAACATGTCCTAATGGCCCGGGTCAGATTCTCTAACAGTTGGTCTCAACGATTTCAGGCTAGTCCTAACTCCCCTTCGCTAGTCGGCCCATCGGGGTAAGGTGCTAAATTATGTCTTCTCTTCCTAACCCTAACCAGACGTTTTCACCTACCGGCTCGGGTCTGTAGCAATTCTCGTTCGCGACTCCGATCATGCATAAACAATAATAATCAAAGACAGAATAACTGACAAAAACTGCTGAATTAAGATAGTACGATCATGAATTCATAGTCAAAATGTAGAACTAATCTCTTAAAACGAAACCCTAGGTTCACCGAGAACCTAGGTAAAAGTTTAGCTACTAGAACTCATAACGAAATAACACTGTTTTTGAATGAGAGAGAAGAATAAGATCAAACTAGGTCTTCGAATCTGGAATCGCGCTTTCATGCTCTCCCGGGATGCTCAGACTGTTCCTGCGGTTGTACTGTATTGTGTTGTGTGTCAAAACAAGTCTGGACGAGTCTTTAAGTAGTGCTGTTTTTTCCCGAAACGCTTGCGCCAGAATTTACGAAAACTGCCATCGGTCCACCGACTCCGGAAAAAAGTCAACCTGGCTGCGTATACACGCAAGGGTTGCGTACCCTGCGTATATACGCAGGCAGGGGCTGTGTCCTGGCCCGGCTTGGTCCTCTGCTGGGCCCGGTTGGGTCTCCTGGGTCCCGCACTTCTGCCTGAAGTCTCCGGTTTGCCTCCCTTGGTGTCTTCCTGCCTCGGCCTGCATTTTGACCCGAAACTTGTCAAAATTACCAAAATACCCCTGGGTCAAAACCGCTCCAAAAATTCTGCCCAATCCTGACTCTGGCCATAGGAAAACTGCTGACTGGATTTGGGAGACAAAATCTGAACTTGACTCTGGAAACCTGGGCCTGGTGCTGAGATGACCAGAATACCTCTAGGCCAAAACTGTCCCGAAAATCGTCACGAACATGAAATAGTTGCTCACGACTCCAGGCCTCGGGAACCGAGACTCCATACTCGGGCGTGACCTGTCTGGGACCCACACTTGACGGGAGTCGGTTTTTCGGCCGGACTCCGTTTCATCATTATAACCTGTTTTCGGAAAGCCCTTGACGTTTCCGTTCTTTTGTTCCTAGTTTCGCTTCCAAATTCCAAGTCATGCTCAAGATATCGTCAAACGAGCGCGTCGTGGTGATTCTCGGTTTTGGCATTTTCAGCTTCCTCGATCGGTTTTCACTGCTCGTTTTTCCTCCAGTCTTTCCGTTTTCCACTCTTCTCTCCCTTGTACCAGCCTCGGTCAAATCCTACTCCGAGCATTTTCTGCACGTTTCCCGAGGTGAACCCGGCTCTGTCTCGGCACGCATCCCAATGCACTTTCCAAACCTGTTCTTGTAAAGACAACATGAACAAAGCCGCGATCATATCCAATAAAAGTACGAAACATGCAGAAATTTACGAAGAGCTAATAAACATCTCGTTCCAAAAACCGAGGCTTTCTGAAGGTGAATTATGGCTAAAACGCGGTTTTCCATCACACATACACATCTTTTCAGGCTAAAAGATAACCCCTATTTGGGCATTATCAAATACCCCCACACTAAACTTTGCTTGTCCCGAGCAAACTCCAGCAATATACTACCAATGCATACTATCCTGAATCAATCCAGAGCGGTGTAACTACACTTATTTAAAAACTGTATTACTATAAAAACAGCTTATATATTTATTTATTTATTTTTGGTGAGACTGGGCAATCTCTTCAACTCAAACTGAACATCATCAAACATTCATATTCCCCTAGATTTCAGAAAATGCGGTGATCGAAAGAACTCGCGGCCAGCCAAGGTTAGGAACAAGTACGAACACTACTTACTTAGCTTTTGCACGCAAACCGAACGTATCCCTAACGCACACCTTCCGTGCATTTACTCCGGGTGTAATGTAACTCTGCCGGCTTTGGGACGGTAGGATAAGTCATTTAGAAGCGATGTCCTAAACGTCACAGCACACTCACACATACCCCAATCTCACACTCCCTCACCAAGATGATGGAAACTGACCCAAATCACCTAAGATCCTAGACACTCAATTTCCTCCACTCCCGGTGTAACTGCCGTTCTCGCGGCCACAACTGTGAACAAATGTGAAACTGTGATAAAAATTGTCGGCCCGGCGTTTTGAAATAAAATCAATCAAGCACCCTGAATTTTCTGTCTTTGATACTCCTTTATTTTTCCGTTTTTTCTTCTTTCTCTGTCTTTGATACTCCTTTATTTTCTGTCTTTGATACTCCAATCCGGGTGAGAGTCACTGGATTGCAGTCAAAAACATCCTAAAGTACTTGAGAAGAACTAAGGATGCTTTCTTGATATTTGGCGGCGAGGAAGAGTTGCGTGTAAGGGGTTACACGGATGCAAGCTTCCAAGCCGATAGAGATGACTTTAGATCACAGTCGGGATATGTTTTTTGCCTGAATGGAGCAGCGGTGAGCTGGAAGAGTTCCAAGCAAGAGACGGTGGCTGATTCTACAACAGAGGCTGAGTACATTGCTGCAAATGGCGCAGCAAAGAAGTTTTTTGGATCAGAAAGTTTGTTTCTGAACTTGGTGTGGTTCCTAGCATTGCGGATCTAGTTGAGTTGTATTACGACAACACTGGGGCGATCCCGCAATCAAAGGAACCCAGGTCGCACCAGAAATCCAAGAACATGCTCAGGAAGTTCCATCTGATTTGAGATATTATCGATAGAGGAGATTTTCGGATATGCAAGATCCCTACAGATGAGAATCTGTCATATCCACTTACAAAGCCGTTTGTGCAGTGGAAGCATGAAGGGCACACTAGGAGCATGGGCATACGAGATGCGTCAGATTGCCTCTAGTGCAAGTGGGAGACTGTTGAAATAGATGCCCTAGAGGCAATCTAGTTTAGTATGAATTTATTCTGGCTAGAACATTCATTGTATTATTTATTGGATATTTAATATAATGAAGTCCATAGATTTACAATTGTGTTGTTTATCTTAAATATCCCTAGTCCAGTATTATTAATAGGAAAATCATCGATAGACTAGTATGGGGTTGGATTGATATGGAGATATCATGATTCGACACATGGGTGTTTATTAAGTGTAATGACGCACCGGATTGACCCATATCCGATAAGGCTACATACGCGTTATGTTAATTCACAAGTGCTTCTCGTGGTGCAATGGTATTGTCATCCTTAGACTTGAAGTCGCTAGATATTCTAGTTGTGGATTATTGTGATTTTGGTAGCGTTAAACGCTACACCGTAACTGGGTAGTTATAAAGGCGTGTATCGGATACAATAAGAAGAAAGCTTAGAGATCGTAGTGGAAGTAGATAGAATGTGTCCCTCCTACATAACAGGAGCAAATATCCTAGGCCACTCGAAGGATAGTGCTTATAGAATGTCTGGCCAGACTCAAATAAATCAATATAGGATATTGATGTTATTTGCACGAATAAGGCTATTCCCATGGATCGAGAAACTATGGATTGGATATACGAGTGTGACTTGTATGTCTCGTGTCCAATCCGGATATAGAGACAAAGGGATGAGACAATTACTTGTACAAGGTTTGTCGGATGACTATTCCATTAGTTGGCTAGAATGGATGTTTTGCTAGAAACCGCTCCATATTAGCAAATTGTTGCTACCAACTAGATAGAACCTATGGGGTCACACGCTATATAGAGTTGAACTAGATTTGGGAATTAATTAATAGGATTAATTAATTAGAATGATCACTTTGCAACATCTTGCAAACTTAGTAGGGACTAATTTGCAAGGAAGGGACTAAACCGAATTCTCTAGTAGGACTAGAATTGGTCCTTTAAGTAGTTGGCAAGGATTTGTTGGACTATATAAAGGATTCTCCTTCCTTACTTCCCACACTTATGAGCCTTTAGTTCATAACTTCAGCGGGAGAGAACAAAAAGGAGAGAGAGCAAGCAAGCAAGAGAGGCGTCCGCCCCCCTTGCCGCCGCCCCTTCCTGTCGGCCCAAACAAGGAGGCCGCCCCTCCTTGTTTCCTCGTGTTGTGTGATTTCTTCTTCCTCTTCCTCTATCCGGGCTAGCACAAAGGAGAAGGAAGATCTAGATCTCAACTCTAGGCGTGGATACTATAGAGAACGTGACACAATTCACGTTACAAGTCGTCACAGGAGAAACCCTAAGGTGTGTAACTTGATTTCTTCCCTCACCATCGTTATGTCTCTTGTCCTGTAATCCTTGGAGGGTATTGCATGGATATTATTTGTTTTTCCGCTGCGTATCCATGATCAAAACCCTACATATCACTCTCTACAATTCATGGATATTTTCAACAGTTGTATTGGTCATGTCCCATGGGTTCAAATGTTGATACACGAGTTGAATAACATCAGGCTCACTTGCGAGAGGTATCTATTCAGAATCCATCGCATGCAAGGATGAATCCATCAATGGATCTACTCCTTCCATCTGTTCATGTGAAGATGCCTCAGCTTCATGCAATGACGCTTGCAGATGCCTCAAGTGAATGATGTGAAGATCTTCTCATAACACCTATCAAACATAATAAATGTTCAATTAGGAACCACATTTTGTCATACCTCCTTTTATAAGCTATATCTTTACCTGAAGATTCTTCTATTTGGTCCACCGACCACTTGCGGAGAAACTTGTGAGATACTCCATGTGTAAAAGCTCTGAAAATAATTCTATTTTAGTAACAACAAATGCAAATAGCTCACCTTCACCATCATCCCCACTGATTTGGACTATGGTCTCTTTCGCATTTTCCAAGCTAGCCACATTATCTTGCTAAGAAGCCTCTCTAAATCTCTTCTTTGTAGCTTCAGCTACATCTCTTTCTTTTTGAGCCTTCAGCCGCTCCTCCTCTCGTTTTTTGTGCTCTTTCTTCTTGCTGCTTATTGAAAAATGCCTTCATTGCAACTGAGAGTAGCTTTCCATCATCTACATCTTCTCTGACATATGAAAAATTAGAGGGATTATTGATAGAAATGAATGGAGTGAGCCATGATTAAAAAAAAAAAAAAAAAAAAAAAAAAAAAAAAAAAAAAAAAGAAAAAACATGTGATATATGAGACACCCGCAGGACACTTTTGTGACAAAATGCATATTGTTTCACGCGTCAAGGAAAATGCAACTCTACCATTAATCTACAAGTCTACAGCTTACTAGAAGTGAGAGGAGGCTCCCCCTCTCTGTCATCACCAGCTTGGTAATCCTCAAAGCTCTCAATATGTTTGTCAGCATCCTTGAATTTTGTAGCACTGCGAGAGATTTTTCTGGAAACACCAGCCTTTTTAAATTTCACTCTTCTCTTACCAGGGGAGCATGATCTGACTCTTCATCCTCAGGCTCCACCTCAACACTAATCCTCTTACGAGTATTCTTTACTTCATTCTCAGGCTCATCTTGAGGAATCTTTTTCCTTGAACTCCTTTTTTAAGGGGTTGCTCCATCATACTTAGCAATTGGAGAAGGACTTGATGGCTTTTTAGGAGGAGGAATGGCAATTGGAGAAGACCAATGGAAGAATTTTGCAAGTATTTGATTTACACATGTATCTGTTGCCTTTTCTTTCCGGACATGGCTGGATCTATTTCACCAACATGAAGCAATTTAAGCATAGGCACGTTACTACCTATCATCTCATAATGCATTGATTTCCTCCTTTATCCAGGCCTAAACCTCCTCATTAAACACTGTAAACCAAATACTCATCACATAAAAGCCTCATTCTATTGTTAACATCACATAAAAGCCTCATTCTATTGTTAACAATTCATGTCATAATCATAATTTGAGTTTATATGAGACATACCTTCGTGAACTTGTAGCACAAGTAGTCATTTATACCGTGAATTGGCTCACCATATCTATTTGTTCCTTTAACAACAAGCTTGCACATACGTTTCTTTTAGTGTCAAGAAAAGAGCAGTATCCATACTCTGTTATCTAAAGGTTACTGAAATTCTTGAAGCCAGGCGCATCCTAGCGATGTGCGGGAGTAGCCTCTTCACGACTGCGCACAAAAACATTATTGCTTAACGTTTACAAAGTCCAGTACTGAACCCAACACTTGGTTGACTTTCCCACACTAGATCCACTGGGTTGGAAGAGTGGTCAAGTATTGGCCAACATCTCATCAGAAGACTCATTTGAAATGTACATCTTGTAACAACCTATCTCTATAGCTGGTGGCCACAAGAGAGGCGCAACTTGATCAAAACTAATCGGCGCGCTACACAAAAGGGGTCTTATCCACAAAGATTGCTTAGTATACGGTGGAAGACTGCACTTCAATATCTGGCAACGCATGCAAAGAGCCTCGCATACACCACTGTCGAAATAGCTTTATGGATGAGATACCAGGCTTCACATATTTAAGAAGTACATTCTTTCCGGTTGAAGGATATAGGATCAGATTGAATGTGAATCCCTTCATCTTGGCAGAATAGGGCCTATAAACAAATTCAGACTCAAGTCCGCGACCCCTTTCTGCCATACCATCTCCACGCTCGCGAAGCGCTATGGCTAGACTTCCATTTAAAAGTATCATATTATTTAGGCTTTGAGGGGAGGAGCATAGTTTGGCTACCTCTCGTACACCCACATGCATGGTAAAAAAAATTCCAAATTAATAAATAAAGGAGATCATACTTCCCTCACATTTATCGGAAGAGATGACTATCTCGTCCAATCTCCTGTACAAAGTACCCAAAAACAAGGGGGCTAACTCAAGCTTTTGATCCAGAGATAGTCGTACTGCCAGAGAAAGGACATGCATAAAGACACCATCATGAGGGTTGCCATCTACCCAAAATCTGGAAAGTCGAATGCAGATAAAGGCGCAAAGAGTGTCTTCAAACCCTACTCCCACTACATATGATGGACGGTCTTCAATTTCTAAGGTGTGTTGGGCCTCCTTGGATGCATAGTCTAAAAAATGTAGAGAACCCACCGCTTCCACGTGTTCTTTGGTTAGGAAGATGTGGAGTGAGACTCCTTTTCTAGATTGTCTTTAACCAGTCTGGCTGTATACTTATGCATGGTTTCCATTGAATTGGAAATGTGATTGAAAAGATCAATCTCTGCTTCTGAGTCTAAGGCATTTTGGGGGGGAGCAAGTAGACCCTACGAAGGCATGCCCATTAATGCGTACACATCCTCTAGAGTAGGCGCAGCCCCGTGCCCAATAAATTGAAAGGTATGTGTATTTTTACACCATCCAGACATCAAATCGTCAAGCATATCTGAATCTGGAGTCATCTTGAATCTCTTTGTAGTAGGAATCTCGTGAAAGATGCCCGCCTCCTTCACCACAAGATCATAATACTTTAGAACATAGGCTGTCCACTCCTCCATGATGTCAATGCCATTCTAATATGCGCAATGATTGACATAACAGTAAGGGTAGTGAGCAACATGTACGACTAAATAGTGTATGTTCTTACACTCTATTATGTCCCAGAAACCTCGGTGTGGAATCTCACCCAACACCTACACCTTACCCTCCTCTGTCATGGTGTAAATCTTAGTAACTCTCATCATATGGTGATAGTATTCACAAGCATAATATGATGATTATATCCACAAATATTTGCGGGAAAGATGTAAATTCTTCTTATTTGGCTTCTCACACTTCCCATTTTCACTATCTATTTCAAAAGCAAGTTTAGATGTCAAAAATCTAGTTTAAAACCCAAAAGCGATTCTTATGACAGTTTTCAAATCTTAAAATCACTTACTCTTAGATTATGATAATTGATTTGAAACATTTGTAAGTCTTCGTTTTGATGGGGTTCAGTATGAGAAGAAAACTTCAAGTTTTGTTGAAACCCCTCTGCCTTTCTTATTCAGAGATAGAGACCCACCCCAATGTCTTATTCTCTCTTTATTTTTCCTTGTTTGGAAATAAAGAGTGATAAGGTTTTAGATATATCACTTTAATACTCAAATAAATTTGCCTCTTTCGTATATCTCAGCGAATCCCAAGCGATTTTTTGACCCTCTTTACTGAAACCGCCAAAATAATGGCAATTATTGAATACACTCACATAAGTAAGTCATGTCAATCGACAAACCTTGTCAAGTGTTGGATCAATTAGTGAAGATTCAGATATGTTAGTGGGTTTCCCACACCCTTTGCAATAATTACAGTCCTACTGCGACCTGCTAATAGAGGTGAGTCTTCAATTGACTCATCAAGACTAGGGGGCTTTGAGATGTTCCTCGATACATGCTATTAGATCCATGTATGTCATGGAGAATACTTGCGCAGGTGGATATTTAGAAGCTGGAATAAGCCTCGTCGCAGGTGGGTCGTGTCCCATCTGCAACCCTTGTATTTCATGGAGAATCCTTGCGCACCCCACCATATATACATGCTAATTTCGAACGGTTATCTGACGTGGCCATATTTACGATCTCCTTAGATATCCGCCATGAATGCTTAGTGGGAGTCGAGATTAGCTCCAAATAGCTAGGAACCTCCCCACAACCCTCACTACCAGACTTTTATATATAACTAGGCGTGAACCAGCGCTTTGCGCGGGGCTATGTGAAAGAATGAATGTCGCATATTATAATCAAAATGTAAGAATTATATAATTTCGACAACTTGATTAGCTTTGATTTATTAGTGTATATAGAAATGTTAGAGCATTTATTTAACAAAAAAAATGTTCTTTTGCATTTACCACTGACGTCTTTGAATATTAACCCTCTTGATTTATTTAGTCATTTTTTTCTACATCATTGGCACTAAAAACATATATAGAATGAATGTGAATTTTCACGTTCATAGTGATTTTGATATAACATATAGTTAGTTAATATTTTTTTATATTATTTGCAATATTTACAACTAACATCATATTTTTATAATGTAATACTCTAATTTTCATAAAAAAAATAATTAAAGAAATTAGAGTTTTCATACTATTTTTTAGAAATATACTTTAAAAAATTAATTTACAATAAATCTAATCTTCTCTAAAAAAACAATAAATCTCATAAATTTTCTCAAACAACTTGTACATTAATTTAAAGGAATTTACACATGCATGATAATGATTGAAATGACATATAGCTAAATAATGTTTGTCATTGTAGTTAGCAAAGTTTACAAATACTATCATTTTTCACGGTATACTACTCCAATTTTCTTCAGCAAAGAAATAAATCGAATGAGAAATGCAATTATTCCAATTCGCTTTATTTTATTTTATTGTCAAATTCGATTCAAGTAAATTTTATGCACTTTCATAGAGAAAAAATATACTTTTTTTTTATTTATGAAGTACTAAATATTTTTAACTCATGTTGTCAGATTTACGAATTGATTGTGCT